>OX456524.1:6316678-7705428 GCA_949748255.1 Eustalomyia histrio
AATAATAATTTACCAACAAAACGGAAACTTGTGGTTTATTTGTGTCCGTAACAGTTATTACAAATTTAAATTTTGTTTGCTGTCTGTTTCGAAAAAAAATATTCAAAAAATTTCAATTTTTTTTTTTTTCATTTAAATTGGTTGTATATATACAAAATTTTTCAATACAATTTACAAGAACTTCATAAACACACATACATATACAAATACATTCACACAAAAAGTGTTTATAGCTTCATATGCATACATACATTTTGTATTGTACGAGTATATTAAAAAAAAAACAAAAAATACAAAAACGGAAATAATTTCAAATAAATGAAAAAACATTTATTTTTTAAGGATTGGTAGGTAAAATTTTGACATTAATTTTAACTGATTATATCAGTTGTTTCTTACGGATGTGTCAGTTGATTAATCAACATTTAAAAATAAATAACAAATGACATTTAATTTAAATGAAAATTAAGTAGACCGGTTTTTAAATGAAATATCATTTCTTTTAAATGATATTTTCAGTTATTTTAACTTACAAACTTTTTTAAGTGATGTACAGAAAATTCGAAAAATCTATTTTTTTTTTTTAAGTTTTGAAAGTCTACAGAGAATAGCACTTCTTTTGGATTCAGTGACTATTTTAGTGACGATTTTTGGCGTAAATAGAAGTCAAGATAGTACTTTTCCTTCATATTGACATTTGTTAAAAATAAACACAAAATGAGAGATTCTAAGGCTAATAACGCATAAATCGAGAAATTGTATCACTGTTGTAAAGATTGCATAGCTTGACCGTTTAGGGCGAGTAACTTATCTAATGAATAATCTGAGTAAAACGTTAACCACAGATATTTCCATAAAAATTTGACATTCATAACTATTGTTAGGCATTAAGCATTGGTTATTCTGACATAAGTTGGCAGGTATTAATTGTTAAATAATCCGCTTCCATTTTCTTGGTGTAATCGAAATTTAATTGCTGATATTTTGACGAGTTTAATTAAAAGTTTTACTAATCAAAAAATATCCTTTGAGAAAACCTTTTAATAAAATATATTAATTTTTCATCAATTATATTGGACTTTTTATTAATTTTATTAAAACATTACTGCATGCACATCAAAGTTTGTTTGCATTATTTTAAATAAATTTTAACCACTGCCACCCTAATTTGCATACTAAATACTAACGTGTATAAACTACTCATATAACAAAAAACGTTTTGTTGAAAAAATTAACATAAAATGGTATCCTTATATATAAAGGACTGACTGACTGACTGACGGAATCACTCACTCGAAATCGCTCAGCCCAAACCGCTGGACCTAGGAAGTTGAAATTTGGTATGTAGGTTCCTCCTTCGGCGCAGACATCCGATCAGACGGTATTTTGAAAATTCCTACGCAGAGTGTTAAAAGGAATGTCCCCCATTCACGGCCTGCCTTAACCCTTTTGTCAAGAAACCTGCAGTATGTGTGCCATGGAGTATGGGCTAAATCATTGATGAAGTACATATATTTTAAAAATTTTGGCAGAGACCTCAAAATAGTGGTTCAAGCGGCGAAAAGACTACTTCGTAACGGAAAGCCGCTACAGCTAGGAAGCAGAAATTTGCTATGAAGTTTCCTCCTCCGTCATAGACATAAGATAAGAGAGAATTTTTGAAAAATCCTACAGGGTGCCTGAAATTTTAAATATTTTTTATTAGAGTTAGGCCATACTCTAACTGAAAAGACGGAATTTCTGAACATAAATACGGGGAGGGCTAAAAATAATCGCCCCTTGACGGCATGGACTAACCCATTTGCCTAGAAGCCTGCAATTATATAAACCTGTTTATTCGAGTATGGGCTAACTAATGATTTTTGAATATTTTTACGAGAATGGGAAGATTCTCCTCCTTGACGTCCTGACCAAAACCCTTTTTGGCTAGAATATAAAATATGTGTTCCCTTGTATGTGTTCTAATGCTCTAATAAGGTACTTTTTGAACCATTTTCATCTGGAGACTCTAGCAATGCCGGGCTTTATCCCGGCCCACATTGTTTCTACGCTAACAACGTAGCGGGCTTTACAGACACACACGTACACCTACATTATAACCTGCTTAAAATAATAATAAAGGCTTAACAAAGTTTTCGTGTCTTTATTACTGTTTTACACTGTTTCCTAAGAAAAATATTTATTAAAATCAAAACAAAAATATAATAACAAGAAAATTTCCAACCTCTATTCCACAGGATCACTAAAAGGAGGTCTTTATATTTTAAGCTCCTGTTTGCTTATGCGGCCAATAGACCACACAAATCAACGATAAAAGTTTAACAGTGGCAACAGTGCTTTTTGTTAAACGATATTCAATTTGTTTTTATATCCAATTATAACGTTAAAAGCGAAACTATTTGCAACGCTTTGTTGTAGTTGTTGTGTTTTTCACAATAAGTCTGTTCCCGTACGTTACCGCGGGTTCCCAAATTTACCCAAAAGCGTTCCTGTACTCGAAAATTGGGTAAATGAGAGTGTATTAGTGTTTCTCTTTTTACCGAAAGTTACCCAAACTTTTTTTTGGGTAAATTGGGTAAATTGTCAAAAGAACAGTTGATAAACAAAAACAGCTGTTTTATAATTGTAAAAATAAAACTAGAGAACTTCAGCGATGCTAATTTAGCCCTTTTCGTGTTACAATAAGCGGTTTTTTACTTCCTTTCTTTCTGTTATAAAAAAGGGACAGATCGGCACCTTCTTACCGCTTTTTTTGAAAATTGTAACTCTTTTACATTGGCACGAAATCTCGAGATTTTTATATACACCACTTTAAAAAAACAATAAAAAAAAGCTCATAGACATTAAATTATGAGAAAAATATATTTATTAGAAATAACTATGTGTGTTTTTTCAAAGAGGAAAATATCAAAATCTCGA
The DNA here is from genome assembly GCA_949748255.1 of Eustalomyia histrio. Taxonomy (NCBI): domain Eukaryota; kingdom Metazoa; phylum Arthropoda; class Insecta; order Diptera; family Anthomyiidae; genus Eustalomyia; species Eustalomyia histrio. Next base: position 6,319,598 of record OX456524.1, read on the forward strand.
AAATTCGTGCCACTGTAAACGGCGGGCAATTTTAATATATTTTTTTGAGTCTTTAATTTCAATTTTCGCGTTTTCACTTGTCGTGTTACACTTATTGCACCTAAAATTTTTTGGGCTAGAAAAGTGGTTTTTTGCGTTCCCGTACTTTTGGGTAATTTTGTCATTTTATGATAGTATTTTGTGCTTACTCTCATTTTACCGAACTTTACCCAGAAAGTAGGAAACACAGCTAATGTGTGTTGTTTGTATTTGGTTTATAAAATTACAACGCTGTATAAAGTTACACTGACTGTGAGTTTTGTCATTCTAATAAACTTTTAATTTAATTTTTTGTGAAAATAAAGTTTTTTTTTTTTTGTTACAACACAAGTGCTGTGCATACTGCAGATATATTAAATGATAAAGTTTTTTCACTTATTTTGTTTCCAAAAAAAAAGTATTCCATTGATCTCTAGATTTTATTATTGATGACTTTTTTAAATAATATTAATGATCGAAACAAATCCACTCATGTATGAACAATATCTTTAAGTAAAGGGTGGTTAAATTTTAAGGGCCGATGTTGAATGTGAACCACACCTTAACGTCAAGTTTTTTTCTGCATTTCATTTGACATTTCTCAATTTCAGACTAACTCAATTCGATCCATGGAAAAATACACAATCGAGCAACGCGTTATAGTTATTCAGGCTTATTATGAAAATGGGCGTTCAAATCAAAATGCATATCGTGCACTTCGTGATTTTTTCGGTCAATTTAATCGTCAAATGTGCGTACAATCGAAAAATCGTGCAAAATCCACCAGTGCATGCTCGGACAGCTCGTACTGCAGAAAATATTGCTGCTTTTCGCGATAGTGTGGCTGAAGAGCCGTCCACCTCAACTCGTCGACGTGCCCAACAATTGCAACTCTCACGCACGTCAGATTATGCATAAAGACTTGCATTTACACGCTTACAAGTTGCAATTGACTCAAGAACTAAAGCCTCTTGACCATTCCAAATGGTGGCAATAAATGGCAACAGTGGATGATAAATTTTCGAAGAAAATCATCTTCAGTGATTTGGCACATTTTCACCTCAGTGTATTCGTCAATAAGCAGAATTGCCGCATTTGGGCGAATGATAATCCAAAAGTGATTGTCGAAACACCAATGCACCCACAAAGAGTGACTGTTTGGTGCGGTTTATGAGCTGGCGGCATCATCGGGCCGTATTTTTTCCAAAATGAGGTCGGTCAGGCAGTTACTGTGAATGGTGTTCGCTTTCGTGAGATGATAACGAACTTTTTATGGCCCGAATTGGAAGATGTGGACGTGCACGATATGTGGTTTCAACAGGAAATTCAATGGCCGTGTTATCTCACGTGGTGGCGATGTCAATTGGCTGTCAAGATCATGTGATTTGACACCGTTGGACTACTTTCTTTGGGGTTATTTCAAAGCAAAGGTGTAAGTCGATAAGCCATCAACAATTCAAGAGCTAAAGGATGAGATAATTCGGCACATTAACGGCATAGAACCTCAATTATTAGGTGTACCGCCGAGGTCGCGACTGCAATTTGCCGATATTTTGTTCCATACATAATTGAAAAATACCATATTGTCATAATAAAAATAAATTACAATAATTTCCTAAATAATTTGTGTTTTATTTAAAATCAACGTCATCCCTTAAAATTTAACCACCCTTTACTAACAAAGAAGCAGAGCTTTTAAGAATTGACTATTTTTTTAATGAATTCGCCATAAATCGAATTCAATTTTTAGCTAAAGTAAACGACCTCTTTTTTTTTTTTGAAGTGAGTTCATCCAATTGAACACATTTAAATCCAATATTGATTTAAAAATTAAATCAATTGCAATTTAAATCACTAGGAATCTTTAAACAATTTTTGTGTTTTATTAACAAAACGATAAAAATTTGCAATCACCGAATGGTATAAAATTGGTTTTTAAATCACTGAACGGTAAAAATCAATTATACATCAGTAAACGTTAAAAAATTGATCTTTAATCACTGAACAGAAACGTTTTTTTTTTAAATCTCCAAAAAAAAAAATTAAATCACTGAACGGAATGGATCACACATTAAACGAATTACTGAATTAGTGATTTAAATCATTTGATGAAACGAACTGTTGCAATCGATTAAATAATTTTCACATCAAATTAAACGGGACCAAATGGGAATTTAATCAGTTCAATAATAAAAAAATCTTTGAAGTTCTGCAAAGAAGGTCATTAAATATTTTTATTTCTAGTTTTGTAAAAAAAAAATATATAATTTTAATTGTTGGAAAACAAATCGTAGATGAAAAATTTATTTCCATAATTAAATTAAAATGCATTTCTTGAAAGAATTTTAAAAGTGTTCAATTTAATTAAAATTAATATACGAGGGCGGATCAATAAGTCCGTGACTTTTTGAATGCAACAGTTTTTTTTTGCAAAAAAAAATATTGTTCAACACAATCTCCTTTTAGCTTAATACACTTAGTCCAACATTTCTCCAATATTTGTATCCCTTCCAAGAAATAGGATTTTTCGAGGTCCATAAAATAGGCATTTGTTTGATCAATAATTTCACCGTTGGAGCTAAATCTCTTTCCACCGAGCCATTTCCTTATGTTAGGATGAGGTACCAAATGCCTAAAACATCAACAATCTCACACCATATCGTGGATTTTTTCGATATTTCTGGGTATATTGACCTCAATTGGCCGTCCAGAACGTTCAGCGTCATTTGCACTTGTGCGACCACAACGAAAGTCAGTAAACCACTTTTTTGAAATTGAAAGCGATGGTGCAGAGTCCCCATAGTATTTATCAAGCTTTTACTTGGTTTGATTGACGGTTTTTTTTCGCAAAAAATAATGTTTAACGAGCACTAGAAAAGCATGTTTTGAACAGCTATTAAACGCAAAGTAAAATAACGGAACTTGCTCAAAATTTAACAGTAGTCTACTAATAGGTGATACTTGATGGGAGCAGTGTTGCATTTCATATAACTACGAGGGAAGTTTGAAAAGTCACGTACTTATTGACCCGGCCTCGGCCTCGGTCTGGCTAATTTTCATTTTTTTTTTCCAGTATATTCGCTTTTAGTGGTGCGTTAATTCTGGCATACGTTATTTTTAACTGCTGAATTTAGAGATCATCATCACAATCAAAAAATTGGATAGAAAAGTTTCTCTTTTTCCGTTTATACAAGATCAAAGAAATGTATAGTATATAAAGATAGAGCAAAATTCATAATTGCTTTAGTGTCTATACTTAGAAGTAGATGGCGCTCTAGTAAATAAAAAACAATACCCTGCGCCATGCTTAGGTCGGCATGGCCTTGGATTTGGATTTTAATTATCTTAGGAACCACAAATATGACATTTAATACATATTTCAAATTCTAGTACATTAAACTGTCACTAGCAGACTTATTTAATAATACTAAAGACAATTTTTGAAATGTTCGACGTGATAAAAACATTTCTTTCACATTTTTATGTTAAAAACAAATTTTCATAGATCAAAAGGGTATTTTTCGGTAAATTCTTATAATTTTTAAGTATTGAGCCATTGCAAACTGCATATTTATGTTAATTCTTTCTTCCAAAGAAAATATATACACATACGAAAAATTGTAATACTGTGTTCTTAAACATCAAAATGTCTATTGATTTAGAAAATTAAAGTATAATATACACATAAAACAAATATTTTGGCAAATATTCTTTTATGTTACAAACGAAATAGAAAATCAATTATACCCTGTTGCATATTGTTACAAAATATTCCTAATAGGGAGAAATTATTTTCAGATGCGCCATCTATTGGGAAATATATTCAACTAATGTTCTTTCTTTAATAAATTAATGTATATACCAGGGATGGAAAACATGGTACAATTGTACTTTTTTGGTACATTTTTTCCTTGGCTGGTACCGTGGTACTACCGCGGCTCATTTAGTACAATTTGAAGTTTTTTTTCAATTTACAACTTGATAAAACAACATAACATAAAGTCGACTTTTTTTAAAAGCAACTTTAAATTAAAAACCTGTTTATTTATTCAGCTACTATAGTAAAAAACAAAGTCAGTTTTAAGTTGAACCGGCTCTAAATTGGTGTCATATCAAATGTTTCCATACACATTGTACTAAAATATTCGGAAGTGGCAACATTGAACAGCTGGTTTTAAATTACCTCTCAAAACAAAAAATAAGAAGAAAAGTGTATTATTGTTAAAAAGCTATTAAATGCCTTCAATTTTTTTAATAGAAAATCCTGAAAAGGTTAAATTGCGCTCCAAGGGAGGCGGACAACCAGAAAAAAAAGGTGTGACATAAAAATTAGAGAAAAATTTTACAATTTTTGTGGGAATTATACGACTACATAAAATTAACGATAAATTTTGTTTCACCCCGTCAATTTAATTTTTTTAAGTATTTTTAGTGTCCAAGCAATTCTGATTCAATACGATAAAATTGTAAAAAAAGCGGAAAAAATTTTGGTACCGTGAGGATCGAAAAAGTACAATATGTTTGTCTGGTTGGTACAATAACATGAAACATATTTTCCATCCCTGGTCTATGCTAATAGGGAGAATTTATTTTCAGATGCGCCATCTATTGGGAAATATATTCAACTAATGTTCTTTAATAAATTAATGTCTTTGTAAAATTATATTTTTAATAAAATTTTACTAATTATCAATACCAGAATACTACATACTTTTACAACTCTATTGGCCACATTGATAAACAGCAGTGATGCCAAATTTTTGAGAATCAAAAACGCAACAAAAATTGTAAAATACATATTTGTTTAAAAGGCATAAAAAGCACTAAAAGTTTTAGATCTTATTTTTAAAAAAAGAATTTTTCAAATAATTTATACATACATAAGGATTCCACATTCTTTTTATACTTCTTTAAATGGACTTACATAAGTTGTCCATAAAACAGTTTGCTAATATAATTTTATTGTCAACATTTTGTGCCCAATATCACATACTTCATCGAAAAAAATAAGACGTTTATGAGTTCTATACAATGCAATGTTGCTTTGCATATTAAGTAAGTCAATGTTTTTTTTTATGTTTTGTTGCCATGAAAAATTTTTGGGCTAACCGAGAGCACCACAAATAGTGCCAACAGCAAGAATTGGCAATACTGCAAAGCATCTGTTGGTTTGTTTTTGTTCTTATTTCAATATAATTTTCGTTCATCATTTAAATTTCGCAACGATAGCTTTTTAATTAATGGCTTGTGTCTAAAAAAATATTAAAAATAACTTATAGTAAAATGCATCATCTACCACGTAAGGTGGAAGCAACTATTAGAAGTTTTTATATCTTCAACTCAGCTTATGGCCAAAAAGAAGGGCAGGTGGGTAGATGCAACTTTTTAAATGTTCAGATTGCAAACAAAAAGACAAATTGTATTTTCTTGTTTTTAGGAAAAAGAAAAGATTTTATTTTATCATCCAAAAGAAATTGATATAAATGCTAAGATCAGAGATGTAGGTTTAAGTCAAGCCTTTACAGCTTTTGCTGAGTAAGTCATATCTTAAGGTTTTTTGCAAATTATTTTGTTTTTTCTTTTGTAGCTCATTTACAGATGAACCTGGTGATTGTGAAGTTATTCATACAGAAAAAACTACACAATTACTGTTTCAACCGGAACCAAATTTTTGGCTTGTCTTGGTATTAAATGTGCCCAAGGAAATACATTCAAAAGATGGTGTTGAATTTCCAGAATATCATAAGGATGAATTACATGATGCCATTTATAGACGACTACTAATACAATCCTATAATCGCTTTTGTTTAGAGGAAGGAACATTCCAAATGATTTTAGAAAAATTACCTGGTGATAAAAAAGCTGCACTTGATTCTTTGACTCAGAAATTGGAGAAATTTTTTTATAAGGTAAGCAAATTTTTTAAGAAAAGTTTTTAAAAAATAAATAATTTCTTTGAGCTCTGAGGGCCAGTATAGAGTGTAGACAAAATTTACGCGCCCATATTTTTTTTAGTCCTCCTTAGGACCTCAGCCATGATTGGGCAGAAAAAATACGAATTCATTAATTTTCTGAATAGCCTATATCGATATTGGAAAACTATATAGATTCTAAGAAAAATATTTTATTTATAAACTCTTAAAAATTACGTCTATTTCAGTATATTTCATCGTTGAAACTTCCGGCTAATGATATAATCGAGTTTATGAATTCTCTGCAATATCTACCATTAGACAAACTTCTATTTTTACGTGTTCATAATTTTATTGATTCCCTCAAAGCTACATTTCCCATTATATGCGATTCCATTTTCCTATATAAGGAGTCTATAGTATGGTAAGTTTGACGTTAATAAAAATACACATACAATTTACTAATATACATCTTAATTTTCAGTAGTGGTAAATTAAATTCTACCAATTTATTTACTCTCTACCAGTATATATTTCAAGGAATTAAAATTGAAAATGTTGATTCTGGGTCAAAAGTTACCCTGAATAGTCGCAAGATTTATCTAAAACCAAATGAACGATTAGAAGCCTTCAAATTGGAAATATTTCCCTCATCAAACGCAATGTTGTGCCTTTTTTTCAAAGAATCTGTAGATTTAACATCTCAACTACAAGATGAACTTGGTTATGCTATCAATTCCCAATTAAACGTTTTAGCTAGAGATATTGATGACTATTTGGCCAAACAACCAAGCACCTGTAAAGCATTGGCTACTGCGTCCATCATTGATTGTGGACCTCCTGCTGAGCATATGTCCCCCAAATATCTATTTCTTAACGACCAAAGTCTTAAACTTGGCACTAATTTGGATGAAGATTATCCCCAACACAAATCTCATTTACCCCAAAATGTTACCAACTTAATAGCCGATTTGTTCAATTCCTCGGACAATGAGGTTGAGAAACCACACAGACCGACAGATAAAACTAGTTATAAAGAGATAATGATTAAGTCTACAGATGATTTTTGGATTGTTAAACGTCGTTTTAATTGGCGTCAACGTTTTGTTATAATTTTTAGTCAAAAGGCTACTCTACTGGATGTGACAAAAGAAGCAGAACGCATTTTTGAACAAGAAATTAAAGATGGTGTATTCGCTGACAAATAAACAATATAATTAAATAAATAAATGGTGTTTTCCAATTGAAGCGTCTGGAACGATCCTTTGATGGTTGGCAAGCACTATCCGTGGGACTGCGCTGGCGAAAACTATGGGCACAGAAAGCGCAACAGACAGCGCTTGAGGATTCTCAAGTTAATACTGCCGTTGTGCCTATATTGCTATCCGACTCCATATAAACTGCAGTTTTTGTTGTTATTCCACTGCTAGCGACATTAGAAGGCGCTCCAATTTTTGTTGGTACGAAATTACGCAGTTTCACTACATAAATGCGTCTATTGGACATGCAAATATTATAACAATGGTCTTCATAAACAATAGATATACGCTCGCAACTGCTATTTGGCATAAAATTTTCATCAACACTAAAAAGAAATAAATTGAAAAAAAAGTTTAAAATAAAATAAGGATGCATTATTTGCACAGAAATACCTTTCTGTAAGATTTATAAGATCCAAGAAAATATTAGCACTTCTTTCGTCGTTTTGTAATTCTCCACCAGATTCTATTACAGCTCCATCTTCTTTTAATACCAAATATCCAATTTGATTAGCAACTTTATCCATTTTTTAGAAAAAGCAACTTTTTTCAGACGCAAAAAGTTTGACGGAAAGAAAACAAAAACAGATAACAGTACTACCATGTCAGCATGAAACTGTGCTGCAAACTTAAGTACCACAAAAATCGCTGGAACACCACAAAAATCGCTGGCTTAACCTATATTCTCCTCAATTAAGAGATTTGTCCATAAACGTATGCTGCTAGAAAGTCAATTTTAATGAGAAAAAGTAGATTACTGTTAACTTCAGAGCAACCATTTAGTTAATCCACTTTTTACTAGTTTTGCCTTAAAAACCGATTATTATATTAATTATATTTAACAAATTTTGCTTTAAGGTTGATTTTCACTGAGATCTCAGTTACACAGAAAAAATTTGCAAAATTTTGTTTGTAATATTTATTTTATTTATTGAATTCATTAAACTAACCGAGCCCATATGGACATATACAGATAACTTAAAAAACTAACCAATAAAATTAAACTTAAAAGCCATAAAACAAAATATATGATAGAAATAAAATATATATATATATAATAAAAATAAAAAGTTGTAAAATTAAAATCATATTAAACTAACCAAAACATTATGACAACTCATCATAAAAATATATGGAACAAAAATTAGGAAAAGTTTGCGTATAAAAAAAATTACAGAAAATGAAAAAGATTTAATATTAAACATGTTTCAACAAGAATGTAATTTGTAAATACAAAATAATTTTTCTTTTGTAAATACAGAAAGCTTGTTATTCTTGTTAGATGAAAAATAACAACAAAAAATTTTTGAAACCAAATTTGAGTTTTAACAAATGTTTTTAATCACCAAATATTTGTGATATTTTTTGCTGTGTAGTAACAACTATATTCTTAGTTAAAATTTTTAAATGGAAAAGATATTACAATACCGTTTTATACCCTAGATTAGCGGTGTTTATACAGGAAGCTATTGACGTTGGTTTCTGTAATTGGCATAGAAATTTGACATAAGTATATGAGAATGACATAAGCCTACTTTAATAGCTTGCCACGTAAACACAGCAACAGCTTTACGTTTGTATAATTTTATTTCAGCTCTTTTAGCATCACATAAAATGCCATGTTTGGGGAGAAATTGCAATATCTGGCAGCCAAAGCGGCTGCAATTGAACGAACGTCGGCAGTTTTGAGCAGGGATGGAAAACATGGTACAATTGTACTTTTTTTGGAACAATCTTACCTTGGTTGGTACCGTGGTACTACCGCGGCTCATTAAGTACAAATTTTCAATTTACAACTTGTTTAAACAACATAACATAAAATCGATTTTTTTTAAAAGCAACTTTAAATTAAAAACCTGTTTATTTATTCAGCTACTATAGTAAAAAAATAAAGTCAGTTTTTAATTAAACCGGTTCTAAATTGGTGTCACATCAAATTTATCAAATGTTTTTGCATACACATTGTACTAAAATATTTGGAAGTGGCAACATTGAACAGCTGATTTTAAATTACCTCTCAAAACAAAAAAAGTGTATTATTGTTAAAAGCTATTAAATGACTTTAAATTTTTTAATAGCAAATCCTGAAAAGGTTAAATTGCCTTCTAAGGGAGGCAGACACACAGAAAAAAAATGTGTGACATTTATAAAAATTAGAGTAAAATTTTACAAAGTTTTTTGGTTATTATACGACTACATAAAATTGCTACCTAGTTCAACAACTAAAAATCAAATAATACCCACTAAAAAAATCAACTATTAGAAATGAACTAAGAAACTATTGCAGATCTAGTTCATTAATTCAATTACATCAACTGAAGAGTTATTCACGAACGAAACAACAACAAAATAAACAGCCATCTGCAAGAAATGTTTTTTGTTTACGTTGTAGGGAGTTTATGAAAATGAGATAGAAACAATAAACTCCATATAAATTGTATTGTAAATATTTTTTGTATGTCTATCTCTTTCTATGTATGACTACAATTTTGACATTTCCTTTTACTCATCTTCTAGTCGCCATATTTATTTAATTAGCAGTTGCTGCTGTGTGATCTGTGGACTTAAACTCAATGTGGATACACTCTTGTCACAATTTGTACTTTGCTCTTAACACGGTCGGACGTGAAAATAAAGTTTTAAAAGTTTGCTAAATAATATATATATTTAAAAAATATAATATTAGAAACATTAAACAAATTATACAGTGTAAGTGTTTTTAAGTAATTTAAATAAACAAATACATTAAAGTTAATGAAAAAATATACAAAGTAAATGTGTAAAATTCGCCTAAAAAAATCAGTTCATACCACGCCACACCCTTAATTAAATCAAAATTTTATTAAAATTTGGTTATTTTCTTTAATAAATAAAAAAAAAAACTAATATAGTCCAAAAAAAAAGAAATGTATAGAAATTAAAAAAATTTTGTTTGAAAAAAATATGTATTTATTGAAAAAATCCAGATGAAAGTTTTTTTCTTCAATGAATGTGTTAGTGAAAAAATGACGTCATCCGTTTAGTGTTGCCATAAAATTTGCTTCTAAATATGCTAAATGACCTAAAAAATATCCCAAAATCTGTCAAATAGTGGAAAAAGTAAAGTATTAATAATCTGCCAAAAGAAAACTGTATTATGCTAAAAATCTGCTAAGTAACATCAAAAAATATGCTAAAAACATACTGCTTAAAAATATTGAAATTTTTACTGTAAAATCTATTAAATTTCAAAGAAATTTTTAAACCTAAATTTTGTTATAGATTTTATTTGTTCTTCAGTTCACACTCTTTATAAACGTTTTTGTCAGATTTTTATCATATACGCGTTTAATAATTTTAAAAAGTAAAAAATACTATAAGTACTTAATTGTTTTTGAGAAAAATATGTTTTTAACAAAATAATATAAAAAGCATTTAGCATATTTTTTAGAAAAAATAAAATTTCCTTATTCAATATGTTAACATGGCAACACTGTATTCGTCCGTGGTGCGTATTGATTTGAAGGTGTTTTATCTCACTTTAATTTATCCTTTTTCTCTCTTACTACTTGTGAATTATGTCAATTCTATTTAGAATCTCTCAGTTTCTCCATTTTTCTATTTTTGTTATTCTTTAATGTTTTGTTTGTGTCTTTTTCTTCTATATATATTTTGGTAAAGTGGGGTTTTTTGGAAAAAGTCTTGTAGATTTTTGTATTTTAATAATGATTTTACTAAAATAAACACATATGTATACAAAAGTTTTGTTTACTAAACTCAACATCTATTTTTAGTAACGAATTTCTATAATACAAGAGAATGTAAAAAGAAATGAAATCAAAATACCGACCGGTGTTCACAACCCTCTCAATTGTTAGGAATTTATTTTATTTTTGTTGCATTTCAAGTGCTTTTTGCATACATTAAGATAGAAAATTGGTTTATTTTTTATCTCAGTGTATGATTCAATTTTGTTTGTGTTTTACAGTAATATTGTACCCCATTTTTTGCATATAAATTTTATATTATAAATCATCGTCTGCTGCTTATGCATGTTTGACTTTATTTTCCCCCATTCCTACTATTTGTAGTACGAGTAAATTCTCCATGGTTAGGGTATTACGTCATCTTTGTCATTATGATTGTTAATTTTTTCATTATTATGAAAATTGCACAATTCTTAATTGAAAGTATTTATCAACTGTTTTCTTCGTTTATTTAAATTTCACATCAATGTTTATATGATATTATACAAATTAATTATATATTTCCAGGCGATACTAATAATATTATAGATATTTACTTTGCGTAAGCTAAATTTGGTCTCTTTTTTTTTAAGTAGTTAACTTATTTGTCTTTTTATTATTAAGTTGTATTTTATTTTAGTTGTAGTATGTATTTTTATTATCGATTTTTCTCGGTTAATTTTTTAACCTATATTAAGCATGACGAGAATTAATTAATTATACAAATTTAAAAGTAAATCATAAATTGCCAAAAAATATATAAAATCTCATGTTTTCCTAAAAAGAGAAAATGATGTACTGTATATGTGCACGATCATCCACAATTTCTGTCGCACAAAATCGGGCATGTGATGAAAATCGAAAACGATATTCAATGTTCAGTATAATCATCTATATTTTAAAAATTGTTTTTGAGTAATTTAAATCAATATACAGTCGAATTGCAATAATTCGTATTCGCAAGGGACCACCAGTTTTTTACGAATTAGAGGGGTTTACGATTTATAGAGGTAAATTAGAAACAAAAAAAGAAAATAAAAGGTTTTTTATTTCTTAAATAAGGATGTCCTTGGCATCGTAATCTTTTAGTTTTTTCCATTCCGCGCAAATACCATCATCAACAGCAGCACCTTCACCGCAAATTTTAATAAAATATTTTAAATTAAATATTGTAGCGATTTTTAAAAAGGCGAACCACTGCTGGCTTGAAGTTGTTTAAATTTAATTTTTTGCCAAAAGAGTGCGCTTTTTCTATTAACAATGGGCATCAGACAGGCATTGCTTAGACCATAAAGAAGAGATTTCTCTATATCTGGGAATTCAGGCTCCATTATCAGTAGCGTAAAAAATATGAAATATCGAGGGGTCAAAGTGTTTGTATGTATTACGATATTTTGGAGTTTTCTCAAGGGACTGACAGTTTGTTACGGATTATCAAGATTTTTTAATTATCAGTGTACAATTTATAGCGATTCTACTGTATAATAATTTAAGGGGAATGTTATTTTCACGAAACTTAATGTTCTATATTGAAAAGATTTTCCTTTTCGTTCACGATTCTCATCACAAACCAATATCTTTAAATTGTTGAATATTTTAGTTTATTTAAGCCTGTATGATACATTTTTTTCTCAAGTTTCTTCATTTATGTGGAAAAATGTCACTAGTTTCAAATCTGTTTCATAATCTTTAATGTCATAAGACCTTTTTACATTATTACATTTTGCGCCTTTTTTTAAATACAAATGCACAAAAAAATCGATATTATATTTTATCAACCTAATGTTTTCATAATTTATTTTTAAAAACTTTATTATTTGATATGCTATCACTACTTTTCAATGACTTTTTTCAGTGCATTTGCATTTTATATCATGGCGAAAACAGAAAACAACAACTCTGATATTAAAAAATGGTTTTAAATTAAGATACAATCGATTGTTGGCAATTTTTAAAGTTTAGGAAAAAAATAAACAAAAGAAGAATTTGTTTTGTCATAGTTTTTCAACAATTCAATTAGTTTTGTATTTTTTTTTTTTGTTTTTAATTTCACTGTATTTAATTTTACTTTAATTTTCATTTATTTTTCTGCTATCTAAAACATAAATTTATTGTTAACAAAGTATGAATTTTGTTCCTATACACACTTGATCATTATAATAGGTACACCACCTTAATTAATTTTGAAATGTCAATAACTGTCAAAATCCTATTCCTTTTTTTATTCGATGTGGCAATGTTATTAAATATAAAAGTATGGCAAGTATATCTTTTTTTATTATTTGACAGTTAACGGTTGATTAAAAGTCCATACAACAAGTGATCATATTAATAGGTACCAGAGAACTGCAAAATCAACTTTTTTCTTGATTTAATCATACACAAAAATTCTTGTTCACTTTTAATAATTCAACAAAATTCACTGTAGAATAAAATCAGCATCATGTTACTGAACACTGTTAAGTGATTACATTTGCATAAAACATAAACGACAGATGATTCACACTGATTCCAATTACGCGTTCAGTAACATGATGCTGATTTTATTCTACAGTGAATTTTGTTGAATTATTAAAAGTGAACAAGAATTTTTGTGTATGATTAAATCAAGAAAATAGTTGATTTTGCAGTTCTCTGATAGGTACACGCGTAATTCTTTTTATTTTTTTTTTTCCATTTAAAAGTAATATTTTGCAATAATTTATATCGTTTAATTTAAAGTGGTGAATATACTTATACAGTAAAATAAATTCTTCAATAAATACTGTCCAATTTTTTTTAGAAAATGGGTAGAAAAAAGCATTGTTCTTCTGATGAACGAGTAATAGCTAAAAACTTAAGAAAAGATGGGAAATCGTTAAGAGAGATATCGAAAATCTTGGCGCGGTCCGTAAACTTCGTTCAAAATGCTTTAAAATGGGAAAAAACTGCAGAAACCCGTGGTAGACCATGTAAAACATCACCGGCTACTGACCGCCATATCGTTCTGATTTCAAAAAAGGACCCTTTTAAGTCATCAAATGCTATTTCCGCCGAAATCGGAAATGTAATAAGCGCACCAACTGTTCGCCGACGTCTCCAGCAGGCTAATTTACCCTGCCGAATTGCACGAAGAGTTCCGCTGATGAATCAGAAAAATATTAGTATGAGGTTAAGTTTTGGCAAAGAACACTTGCTCTGGAGCGGAAGTGAATGCGAAAAAAAGTTGCGCAACATTCTATGGAGTGGTGAAACAAAAATAAGTTTGTTTGGTAACGACTGCCAAAGGAAAGTTCGTGGCCCCAAAGGAAAAGAATTTCACGTTAGGTTTACAAAAAAAACGGGCAAACATGGCGGTGGAAACATTATGCTTTGGGGATGTTTCTCTTGGAATGGAGTAGGTCCAATCTTTCGTATAGAAAATGCGATGAATGCAATAGGCTACCGAGATATTTTGCAAGATGTTATGCTTCCATATGCACAAGAAGAAATGCCGTTGCTTTGGGTTTTTCAACAAGATAGTGACCCAAAGCATATTTCTGCGTTGGTCATGAATTGGTTCAGGGAGAACAATGTTAATATTTTAAGCTGGCCTAGCCAATCACCCGATTTAAACCCCATTGAAAACCTTTGGGGTGAACTTAAGCAGAAGCTTCGCAACGAAACTTTTAGAAATAATGACGATTTATGGGAAAAAACCAAGAAGGCTTGGTACGAAATAACACCAGAAACTTGCCAAAAATTATTATCCAGTATGCCAAAGAGAATGCAGATGCTGGGGCAAAATAAAGGTGGTTATACTGGATCCTAATCCTTACTTAACATACAAATTTATTTCAAAAAAATAAATTAAGTTTCCTTTTTAATTTTTAAGTATAATTGAAATGAACCTATTATTATGATCAGCAAATGAAATGCTGTAAATTAAAAAACTACCTGAATTTTTTTAGTTAATTACTATTTATGTTTAATGTTATAGTTTTTGTAATGATTTTATTCCAATGAATAAATATGAACCATTTTTTGATTTCATAAAAATGATTTTGTTTAATTTTAAAGAGGGAATAATAAAATGTACCTATTATTATGATCATGAGTAACGTTACGAATCAGCTGATTCAAACTGTCATTAAGTTAATAAGTGACAACCATATGAAGATACGGCACATTACGTATGGCTAATGGAGCCTTTAAACCCTTTAACAGAGGCTGATGTTTTTTCAAGGCTCGTAAACGACTCGAAAATTATTCAAATTTAAGAGGAAAAATTATTTTTTCCAGTAGACTCGAGGAAAAAGTTTATGTTTTTGGAGCAAATTTTTTAAATGATCATATTTGCTTGCTGAGCGAACTAACTATCCGGGTATAAAGAAAATGTCTAAAGTGTCTTAAAGATTATTACAAAAAATTGCTCAGTAAAGCGAATATCATACATTTGTTTTTATATTTGCCATCTAACATAAAACATTAAAAAGTAGTAAGTAGCTTTAACAATTTTTTTTACAAGTTGAAAACTAATTCCTTATAATTTAAGATTTATTCTATACTACAGTAGTTTTTACATATTATATATTAACCGATTGTTTTAAAATAAAAGTTCTTGCAGAAACGTCGAGACCTGCAAATTAGTTCGTTATAACATTGAATTCGTTTAAAGCGAGTTCGTCTTTAAAGTACCTTTCTTTGACTATATTGTAAAAAAAATAAATTAAACTTTTAAAATCCTACTTTTCCTAGTCCTTATTTTCCTACTCCTTTTTTCCTACTAATACTTTTCCCAACAATAATTTTATCTATCCTAAAGTAGTTTTTTAATGCATTAAGTAATTAAAAAATAAAGTGATGTAATTTTGTGGCAAAAAGTAATGATGAGTAAAACCACACAAATAAATAAAAAAAAAAACTACAAGACGAGTAGTGAATACTATTGCAAAACCAACCATTCTCTTTATTCATCTTCCGTTTCAGATAACCAATCTAACGGTAGTTGAAAATTAAGAATATATGTAAGTTAAATTGAACCGCTGTGATACCGAACGAGGACAAATTATAAAAAGAAAGTCTCCGAAATGGCAAACAAAACAGAGGAAAAGCTGAAAGAGCTTTTAAAATATCAACAGGATAGTGAATATACAATATTTCGACAATGGTTTCTTCAACAATTTGAAGCAGGATGTGCAAGCAACAACTGTACATTAGAAGAGTTTGCAGTATATTTTCTGAATAGCCTAAGGCAGTATACCGAAGTTCATTTAAAATCAAGTGAGACAGAAACACCCAATTGCCAATCTCCTGCAAAATCCTTGAAACCAAATCAGGTCAGAGATGAATCAGCCACACCCAGAAGACTTAAGATGGATCTATTACAGCAAAATACATCAACACCGCAAGATAAATCATATAATAATGTTAGTGGCTCCCATTCAACACCCCGATTAAATACTTCAAACGATCGCTCTGGTTGTTCACAAAAAAACTCACCATCTACTCCCGTTGGGCGTAATGTTTCTGGCAATTCTCGTCGATTATCTACCACGCCAGTATCAGCAAATAAAAGTTCTACATCTAGCTTATGCTTAGGAGACTTCTTGGTCATAAATACTTCTAATCGTTCGCATAAAAAGAAATCTTCAAATACACCAACTCAACAAAATGCCGGCACACATCAGCAACAAACACCAAATAATGACAAACCGAAAAAACGTGTACAACCTCTTAATATAAGTAAGAAAGTGAAAAATACAAAGAATACTTCGTCCGTATTTGTCGGAGAGAGTTCATTTAGTAATGATAATAATATCCTGAAAATATCCCATACCGAATTGGAGGATAAAGGAAAATGTGCCATATTACAAGCTCGTAAATCATTGAAACTAAATGCTAGTGAAATAACCAAGGAAATTGTAGATGTTTCTGCAACCTCCACTGCGCTGATAACAGATACTATGGCTACAAGTACTCCATCCAAAGAAGTTAAAGATGAAGATTCACCATTGGACTTAAAGAAATTGGAAAATAACTTAATACTTAAAAGATTAGCAGAAATTTATGCTATATTAATTGATTTAAATTTAACCACGAATATATTAAATGAATTGTCATTTCTTTTGAATCTATTAAATGCCTCCAATGCTAAAAACATTACAACGGAAAGTTGTAAGATTGTGAATCAAATGGAAATACAAGATTTAGACACCAAAGAAGGTCTTGAATGTTTGGAAGATTTAACACATGCAGTGTATTTTGCCTTGCAATGTTTGTCCCTACAAAAACAAGCATTATCATCTTTAGACACAAAATCCTTAAGTGTTATTTTAAGCATTGAACGTTTTGCCTATCTAACGGAAGAAGTAAAAACTTTTTTAATAGAAATCCATCAACGTAAACAACAATTGCTATCGGAGAAACCATTTCACGATACTTCTCTGTGTCCTGACGCCAAACCATGCAGCAATGTCTATTTTCAAGAAGATCAAGATTCGCGTCAAAATTTCACCTCCCATCAAGAGTTTAATAATTTTCGAGCTCAAAGAGATTTATTTTGTAAATGTTTCAAGATATGGGAATCAAATCATTTACATCCCACATGGAAATTCTCCTCAGAGATAACACCCAAAATTAAGGAAATATTTCAACATTCAGAAAATTGTATTAATATGGCTCATTTTGCTAAACTCTTTGTGTCGCAACTTTTGCTGTCCGCCTCGAATAATGCTTCGCTTGAAGAAATGGGTATCGATGTTGATTTACAAAAACTCACCAAGTTGACACAGCGTTTAATTGCACCCAGTCAATTTAGTGTGGATTATCAATTTCCTCGTACACAAGCCTTTTTTCGTGATTTCATCATGGAAGCGCATTCGTTGTCGTTTGTCGAACAATTAAAAATGGAACTATATGGAGAGTTAATATCTCTAAATGAATTCTCATTTGATCACATCAATATTAGTAAATCTGACAGTGATTCAGATGAGGAACATTTTTTTTTAATGCCAGTCACCTTTAAGCAACACGTTATAGTCAGGCCAGAAATCTTAAACTCAATGCTAATTTTAGCTAAATTTCTCGGATTTACCACATCATTGCCTTTTAATTTCAATGGCAGTCATACCGTGCCGGCACAAGCAGAGAAAAAACAAATACACCTACGCACACTAATGCAACCCACATTTGATATTTGTTTTATATTAAAAGATGGCATAGAACAGGGAAAACTTTTAATAACCATACCTTGGATTGTACAATACTTTTCCATGTTAGATAATGTTACCTTACAGCTGGAGCGATATAGGAAAGCTCTAAAAGTTATGTTTGCCCTATATTACTATGTGGGCATGGAAGACACTAAACTTGAATATCATACCTCTCACTTTATAGTGCGTTTATGCTTAGGTTGGTTGTTTGAATGTAAACAATTTGTAGCTGAACAATATTACAACTTTAGAGCTTCAATTAATAGAAATTCTCAGAAGTTTACAAATGAATTGTTATTTGTTAAAACGATGTTGGCAAGAAAACCAGAAGAATGTGAAAGCGATGATAATTTAGAATTAAATCCGTTATTGGAATCTATACTACCAGTGGCATGCCCTTTCTTAGCAGAGTTTCGTGTATCCATAATGCCAGCAAAATATGCTCAAATTAAAAATGCCTCAAGGACTGGACGCTATCGTCATATAACCACTAGAATCGCTGAATTGCCCACAACCGCGCAAATCAAAGAAGATGACTCTTCGCAAAATCCATCAGATAATAAACCCAAACAAATACAATCTAATTTAATACAAGCATTTTTACATTCTCAAAACCCCTCTACAAGACATTTAATAAATTTTTGTAGTGAAAGATGCTATAGAAGTGTAGTGAAAGATGGACAGTTGAAAATCTTACTGCCTGGTAAAACAAATGCTGATAACTTAGTTAACAAAATAACATCATCTACTTATCGTTTTGTTTACAATGAAATAAAAAGCATTTACACACAGGCTCATTCAGAAGCTGTAGCCAAATGGAACGCATCGATTCCGCAAATGATGGACACGCGTATACGCAATGCTGTGGATAGTCTTTTGCCTGAGGAGACTTCATTAATCCTAAAGAAAACTTATTGTATGATTATTAGAAAAGATACAGAACATAAAGTATCTCAATGGTTCTATGCCAATATGATTAAAGACAGTTATTTTCCTAACAGCCTTGAGGAGATGGCCAATAAAATATGTAGTGTTAATACAAATAAAGTCCAGTTAGGTTCTTCAGATTTGGTAATAATCAAAGATCAGCCTAGTGTGTCAGATTTAATAGATGAACTGCAATATTGGTTGCACTGTACATCAGTAAGATTGGAATTATTCAAAGATTTAAAACCTATAGTTAAATTGCTTAACTCTCTGATAGAAGCATTTGATAATGTCTTACCCTCAGTATTTTATCGTTTAATCGGTGCTGGCATAATACAACTCTTACAACATATTATAGCTAAACATAATACTCAGCTGAGCAACGAGCTTCTGGAGGCGGCCTGCAAAGTATGGTTGCATACGAATATGCAAGAAGCCCTAAATTTATTAAAAACTTTAGAAGAACAAGAAAACTCTCCCTGCTCGTCTGGTTGCATTTTTGATGCATTGGTTACTATATCATTTATAGAATCTCTGGAGACTAAAACTCATTGTTACAAAGAATTGGAACGTCTGATTACATACATGATTCAGAAACAAGTAATTTCTCTAAATTACACCAACCAATTATTTGTATCGATTTTTAAACATGAATGGCATCCATTTGTTTTAAAAGAAATTTCAAATATGTTACGGAATATAGCTAAGGAAGCAGCTTCGGTTTCGCGTAGCAAACCTTGTGATACTGATGATGTTGATGATGATGGTGGCGTGAATGCTGCTGAAGAAGAAACTGATGGAAAATCCATTTTATTTATGGATATGTTGGCCGATTTATCAAGAGATCTTGATTTTTAAATATTGGATTTTTATTTTATTTATTGTTAATTATTTTTTGAAAAGATAAAGTTTTACTACAATAAAAATATATATTTGGTTGTTAACCGAAAAAGTTGTGTTTTGAAAAATTTATTTTACGGGTGGGTGGGAAATGGCCAAATAAAATCTAAATTAAATTCAGGTTTCTAAATTTATTTGTAATATAAAAATATTTTCAAAACAATTTTAAACCCTTTTGTTAATTTGTATTTAGTTTAGAATTTATTTAGCCACCACCTCGCACAGGGCCTAAATAGCTTGTATGGCCGTAATGTATATTTGTGTTCCAATATTATAAAATGATGTGTGTGTTTTATTCTACTCAAAAGAAATTAAATTCACAATACTGCATATTTTTTAAATAAAATAGTTTTAATACAATTTCCTATAAGTCGTCATTATACACATTATACTTCGACGACGAAACTACTACTCGAAATTAAAGAACTTAATGTTAAAATATAATCAATACCCAGCAAAACCACACATTACCAAATAATGGGTAAAGTAATGTATAGCCATAGGGGCCGATGGATTACTTAACACCTTACTTCATTGATGAATTTTACTGGCGATGAGCATCAAAGTAATGATAGAGGTGATAATGTAAGGTTTTACTTTTATGGTTACGAGAATGGAAAAAGTAATGTGTCTAAAAATAGATTTTTAAAAAAGAGGAATTTTTATTTAAAAAAATTACAAATATTTTATTTAAAATATTTTAAATTAAAAATCGAACCAGGGAAATCTGGTTGCAAGCTAAGAAATCTACCCACTGAGCTATCGACGCATATAGTATTTGATTGCTTTAAACTTAAATGAATTATTGCGCTTCGTTTTTCGCTAGTGTTATCAAAACAAAGATACATTACCCTTTTGCTTACAAAAAAACACAAAGTAATGTATCTAAAAATAGATTGTCAAAAATATTTCAATTATTACTTTACATTTATAAATTATATATTATGTAATGAATAATGAGTAACTTATTACTTTATGCTTGCAAATAATGAAAAAGGTAACGAGCTATCATTACATGGTAACGCATGAAAATATCGCACTCATTACCAAAGTTTTGCTGGGCTGTAAACTTTTTACACGAACATTTGTAAATAATGTGAAATAAAATAAAATTGTTAATTTAAATCTGAGCTTGTGGCCACTTCAAATCTGACCTGAGACAGGCCAATATTTATTATTGGGAGTATAGGTGGTTTATTATTTATAGATACGGTTTAACTAATTACTGTACATTTTGCTTTATATCGTTTGGTTTCTGAGATATTCGGGCATGTTTGATTTTAGATTAAATTGAAAATTTCATAATTTTTTTAATGATTGTTCGGTGGTCATTTAATGGAAAAAGTTGGAATCGAATTTAATAATACTAGAATACAGTGTAAAAGCCACATATATATTAATTTTACGGAGATTTGAAATCATATTTTATAAGTATACATTAGAAATATGGGGAAATTGCGCCATCTATAAGTGAGACTGATAGCGAAGACAGAAACATTTGGGTTGAAATTAACGAAAATAAGTAAAAAGGGCTTAAATTCGGCTGTGTCGAATGTTTGAATATCCTCCACCAATGCCCTAAACAAATGTTCTCTACTGTTTTTTATATAAACAATGTAAAAACTTTTGAAGTAAAATTATGGAAGTGAATATAAAATATTTAATTTTAAGCGACTGGTGAAAAAACAAGAGAAAAAATTTTACTCGCCAGTCGCTACTACGAAATGATACTAAAATACATCAATTTGTATGGAAAATTTAGAGGTACCTTCACATGTCTTTTTATCCGCTGGACCGAGTTTGCTCATTTTCAATACCAAACTTTTCGGAAGGATGTCCATTAATCTAGGTAAAGATGAGCATCCCCGCCTGCGTCTTCACGCCGTAATCGCCATTTCAACAGACAGACGGACATCGCTAAATCGACTTAAAATTGCATAAGGATCACGAATATATATACTCTATGGGGGTTTAGACCTATACGCATTATCCGATTTGGGCCAAATTTTTATAATATCAGTTGTTGGTTTCTGGTTAAGGTATGTGGTTAAATGGGCATAGAATCCGCGTAAAGGATAACAATAACAAAACAACAACACACCAACAATTCGAATACAATGATCTTATGATTTTTTTTTTTAAATACGATTTTAGTTACGTGTATTAGGGCTTAGATTTTGGGGTTAAATTTAAGGTTTGGAATTCTCACTGTAATTGACAATTTCAGGGAGACTGGTTCAATTGCTAATGCTAAAAAAAACTGGTCGTCTAAAAACTAGTTGCGGATTTTGGGCTGGAGGTATCATTGGACCATACTTCTTCGGAAATGAGGCTGGTCAAGCAGTAACTGTTATTGGTGATTGATATCGCGTCATGATAACAGAGTTATTTTTGCCTAAATTGGATCATATTAATGTGGACAATATTTGGTTTCAACAAGACGGTGCCACATGCCAAACAGCCTGTGCAACAATTCAATTACTGCATGGGACATTTCCTTGTTGTGTACTCTCTCGTTTAAGTTAAAGTTCTATGCCAACAAGCCCACAACCATTGAAGGTGGAAATTCAACGCTGCATTAACGGAATTCAGCCACATTTATGTGTGATATTTCATACATAACTCTTAACTTTATTATCAATAAAAAAATAACAATGTAAAGAAAAAAGTTTTTTATTTAATTCAAACGCTTGCAGAAAAACTGCTAATGTCAGCGAAATTGTGTTGGTGAAATTCATCGCGCAGATTTTTAGCAAAAAAAGAAGAAATTCAGCAAAAGTTGTGCTAACCAAAGACATTAATTTATAAAGATAGAGCATAATTGCATTAGTGTCTCTACTTCGCAGTAGATGGCGCTCGAGTAAATAGATAACAATACCCTGCGCCATGCCGAGGTCGGCATGGCTTTGGATTTGGCTTTCAATTGTCTTAGTAACCACAAATATGACATTTAATTCATATTTCAAATTCTAGTACATTTAACTGTCACTAGCAGACTTATTTCATAATACTAAAGTCAATTTTTGAAATGTTCGACGTGGTAAAAGCATTTGTTTTACATTTTTATTTTAAAAACAAATTTTCATAGTTCAAAATGGTATTTTTTCGTTAAATTTGTAAAATTTTCAAGTATTGAGTTATTGGAAAATGCATATTTATGTTAAATCTTTTTTTCAAAATAAATAAATACACATACGATAAATTGCAATTCTGTGCTCTGAAACATGTAAATGAATATTGAATTAGAAAATTAAAGTATAATATACACCTAAAACATATATTTTTGCATAGTTTTTGGCAAACATTCTTTTATGTTACAAACAAAATAGAAAATCAATAATACTCTGTTGAATACTGAAGCAGAATATGCCTAATAGGTAGAATTTACTTTCAGATGCGCCACCCATGGGGAAATAGTTTCAACTAATGTTCTTTAATAAATTAATGTCTTTGGTGCTAACACTTAGTCGATTGTAAATAAAAAAAAATTCTTGCTAAAATCATATCATTGTAAGTTATTAAAGACACAAACCATGTGTAAAAGATACGCCATCTGTTATTAATCCAAAATTTTTAATTTATACACCCAATAGTAGACTGAAAAACTCAAAAAATTTGTACAGTTATATTTTAGATAATTTATTTGTTCAAAATTTATACCTAGCAAATGTTTTTTTGTGCGATTAGGAAAATAATTTGTAAAACTTTGTTAAATATAAAAATATACAGTCTTCCGCATTATGTCGACAATGCGGAAGACTGTATATTTTAATTAAAAATCTAAAAAATGTAAAAAGAATTATAAATAAAATAGTAACAAAATTACTTACATGCTGCATATTTGTTTTATTTTCGCTTAATTTTATAGAGGATCACTATTTATAAATATTTTGATTATAATGACTAAAATGTTATCAGTGCGGGGTCGATTCCCACCAGGGGCTCTGATCAGTTTTCGCTAAAACGAGCCACTTAAACAAGTCGGAGTTAACACAAAATATTTTTTTTTTGTTCAGATTTTCTAGATATACCAATTTTTGGTGTCCTTTTGTTTTATGTGTGTATTATGGATAGATACAACAATCTTCCATGGTTGTATTTTTTATGTTTTAAAAGAGTTGAGTTTTTAGCGTTAGTTTAAACTGGCTGCGACATCTACCTCTTGTCAATGCGGCTGTTGTCCTAAGCACAATTTTGATAGTTTATAACTGAAAAAATATAACTTCACACAGTTAAACACAGTTTCAGCAAAAAAAAATAATAAATAAAGGCTAAAAACAAGTGTACTTGATATTAATTTTTCTTCTAACTTATTTTTTAAGTTTAGCTTTTTAGTTTAGTTGTTGATCGTGAAAGGAGTACAATAATGTAATCACGGCATCCTTCTGAAGTTGGCTGCAGTTTCTTTCGCATGGCAATAGCTGATGTTTAGGACAAAATTTGAGGCGTTGATGTTTATGGGCTTACAATGGCTTTAGACCAAGTGACAATATTCAATATCCATCCATAGTTGAATCTGTAGATTATTGCCAAAAGCAATTATTTCAAAAATACATTTACCGTTGTATAAAACTTACAATTTATTTTTCCTTTAAAAATTTAATTTTTTTGCATGGTAAAAGTCATTTTTATTTTTTTTTTTTGTTAAATAGAATGCAAAAATAAAATTAAAAAAAAAATAAACTTATTTTTGTTAATCGTTTATTATTTGAAAGGTCTTAGAAATGTTTCGAAATACAAAATGATAAATTTTTATTTCGCTAGAAGTTGAAATCGTAATACCTCAGATTTACAATGTCTTTCTTCACGGGCTATTTTGATCAATAATTGTTTTTTTGTAAATAAAAATCTTCATATTATTTGCTCAACGTTTCGTTTGCTTTATTCAAACTTCTTTTGGAGCGTAAATTTATTTTAAATGATTTTTACAATGTCTGAAATATACTTATTTATAAATAAAAGTAACTGGACATCATTACATATAAGTTTAAATAAATAAATAATTTTAAAAAATGTTGACAGCACAGTACACATAAAATCCCAGGTTAAGCTTAATCATAGTATGACAGAACTTTAACAACATTATTGCAAGTAAACAAAATGTTAAGTAAATTGGTTTTTATAAACTAATATTGCAGTTATTTTAACTACACGAACTGTTAAACGTAACTGCAATGTAAGTTAATTTTAAATGAAATAGCGGTATGCACTCAGACCTTTAAAGATTCAATTATATTTTAAATGAATTTCCTTAAAATCGAACTCTACTTTTTTTATATCGAGAAAATTCCTTTTTAAACCATAGCAGGGAATTTATTCCTTCAGATTCATTGAATCCTATTCGCTTTTAGGGAATTTATTCAATTTATTCCAATTGATTTTATCAGTCGTTGAACTCAATCATTAGGAATTCAATCCTTTTTCAACTTAGCAATTTAATTGCTTGTTTTTTATTGATTGGTCTCAATTAGGGAATTCAATCATTCACTCGTTTTTAAAATTTAGAAAATTAAAATTTTTGTGCTTCAAAGTCAAATTGCGGACGTGTGGTAGTATTGATTCAGGCAATAAAGTTGGGCATGTCGACCCTTCACCATATATGGTGAGTGTATATATCAGTTTGACATTCCGCGGGTGTGCCTATTTTTACACAGTTTATTGTACATCCTCCCGAGCAGTTTGGTATTGAATATGAGCAAAATCGGTCCAGCGTTACAAAAGTTATGAATGAAAATGTGAAGGTACCTCTAAATATTACGTACAAATTGGTGTATTTTAGTACAATTTTTTCTGTTATTTTCCATTGATAAGCTTTATGGGTTTTTCTTTTCATTCCATAAAATGTGTTTTTGTCAAACTGATATTTTATATTTTTGTTTTGTCAATAGGTGGCGCATGAGATGAGTTTTGTCTGTGCTACAATCAGACATTAATTTGTTCAAAGACATTAATTTCTTAAAAACAGAATATGAGTTGTAACTATTTGTCAATAGATGACCCAGCAAAAGGTGCATTCTCTCCATTAGGCATATTTTGCTGCAGAGCTAGTCTACTTCAAAAGTGTTTTACATTATTTGTATCAAAAACAGTAGAGAACATTTTATTGGGATATTGGTGTAGGGTATTAAACGATTCGACACAGCCGAGTTTAAGACTTTTTTAACTTGTTTTATTTCTAATCAGTCATGTGAACTATCCCGACTTTTTTGATGAGCTTATTTTGCCCTTGGAAAATTTATTTCAGTTTCAACCTGTTATAACGAATGATGTATACTGCGCACTTAATAGGATACACTCGAATGCTGCTGGTTATGATTGTATACCACCGAAATTTCTTAGGATTATTTATCCTTATATTTGTGCTTCTTTCACTCATATTGTAAATACAATTTTTATGACTTCAAAATTTCCTGGTGATTGGAAGATATCACTGTTGTGCCGATTAAGAAGGATGGGAATTCAAATCTTTTACAAAATTTTCATCCAATATCTGTGATACCCATTCTTTCAAAAGTTGTTTAACACATTTTAAAGGATCAGATATTGGGTTATATTAATGCTAACACATTGCTACATCCTAACCAATCTGGTTTTAGACGGAGTTATAGTACTACAACTCTTCTTCTTGGGTTAACTAATTCTTCTTGGTCTAACTGAGTCACTAAGACGTAAGCTTAATGAGAAAAAATGTAGTGTATTGCTTTCCTTGGATTTATCAAAGGCCTTTGATAAAGTTGTACATTCAAGTCTGATAACTATGTAATTTCTTTAATTTTTCCAAATCAGTATGTAAACTTATATATTCATATCTTGGTAAAAGGTCACAATTCGTTTCTGTAGGAGACTGGAACTCTAGTTTATTGGAGGTTACCAGTGGATCTGTAATTGGACCCATTTTATTTATGATGTATTTAAATGATTTTATTAATGTCATTGATAATAACTCTTTTGAAACATTTATATATGCGGATGATGTACAGATTTTATTTTCTGGGGAAAAGCAATTCTTTGATGTTTTGGAAGCGAACATAGAGTCTTACCTTAATCGGATTGCACAGTGAATCAATACAAATGGGTTGGAAATTAATCCTGGCAAAACAAGGGCAATGTATTTTGGTTTTGACTCCTGTGATTTGAATGTATCATTAGGAGGTGTTAGAATTAATTTCGTCACTGAAATAAAGTGTTTAGGTGTTTTTGTGGATGATCAATTACGTTTTTCGAAGCACATTGATTACGTGTGTGCTCGTGTAAATGCTAGTGGTCTTTTTATGTCCCAATTATTATACGCCTTAGAGGTATTCACGGGTACTAATAGTGTTTTACTTACACGCTTTTATCTTACATTTAATCGTATCATAAGACATGTTTATAGATCAAAAATTAGGGAACACGTCACTCCTTTTGTATTGAATTTTGTTGGTATTTCTTTTGAAAATTTAATAAAATTAAGAATTTTGTTACTGTTTCACAAGGTGCCTAAGGCAAATTGTTATAGTTACATTGTTGAGAACTTTAATATCACAAGATCGAGTAGAAACTCTCAAATAGTTTTTCATCGTATAAAAGATCCTTTAATGTGAGAATAACTAGAATTTAGAATTCACTACCTAGAGACCTAAAAAATTTCGTTCTTTCAAAGGCTACGCTTAAACGCAAATTAGTGCAGTATTTCCGTATATAACACCCTCTCTTCTTTGATTTTAATTGATACATTATGGACCTTAAATTTTATTTTACGATGAGGACATTGGAAAGATCTCGTTAATATACTATCAATGAGCCCTTACATGACCACATGGATTAACCCATCATAGATCAATTAAAGACTGTTGTTATTTAAGAGACTCTTTCTTTGAAAGCTAAATACAAAATTTGACATTTTACATAAATGAATAGCAAAGATTTCATGATTTTATTTTGTGTATGATAACCGCGTAGCTAATTTTACCCTTTTGGTAGCTTTTTAATTTGAAGAAACATTAAATTTAAATTAAAATAAAACCTAAAATCCTGAATATATGATTATGTGGATAACAAATAAAGCATGCACAAAAATAAATTTAAAATCTTTAATTAGTTAATAATGGGCTAATTCATAATCAATTCTAATACTGTACATTTTGTTCTTATCGGATAATTAGTTTATAAATTATTTAAAAATTTATTAGTCGAATAAAACAAAATCGAATGAATAAAAATAAAAATCCTTAAATTTGAATGGTGAAAAATTAATAAATAGGAATTAATTCGAATTGTAAAATTGTAGTTTAAGAATTCAATCATGTCATAGTCAATTATAATTAAATATCGAATTAGGCATTTAATTATTTAGAAGCTCTTTGTACACTTTCTTTATTGAAATTGCAGCTAATTTTACCTATATAATTTTCTGAGTGTAAAAAAATATTTCGCTGAAAATTGAAACTATAGAATTAAACAACAAAATATAAATTATCATTTGCCAAATGATAAGACATTTGTTTAACCGTTATTATTTAACCCATTTGTTTTTATCAATTCTCATGTTTTTCTTATTCTCTTCCCCAATCAAATAAATGCGTCATATCTACATTTGGACTACCTCTGGTTTTGTTTTATTTTATTTTTTATATACTCTTAACCATGACAGCATAGGCAAATTAAAATTTCCAGTCAAAAGTTTGTTCACGCAATTTTTTTGTTTTAATATTTCTACATTCTAAATTAGGGTGCGGTAATAGTAAAAACTCATCAGTTTAAAGTTTAAACAAATGTTATATTTATTTAAAAATCCTATAAACAATGTAAGACAAGCACTCTTCACTGGAAACTCTCATTTACTTGCTCACACAATTTATATTATATTTTTTATAAAAAACGTCCAGTTGTTGCACTTAACATGTACTTATCGTTGAGGAAATTATGTAATCACTGGCTTAAAAAAACTAAATATTATACAAACATTCTTTCCACACATTATCATTTGTTCACACACACACTAATTGGATTTCATTGTCATACTGATTCAATGTTTTATTTGATTTTTTTAGATAATTGAGTGAAATCGATGATAAAAGCGAAAAAGTGAACAGTATTATAAACGAGAGCAAATTCTAGTGAGTCTTTTTTTCTACTTTATTTGTTTTTTAGATTGTTAAATTCTACATATTACTTTTTTTCATTACAGATCGAATAAAATTATAATTTACATAGTATTCAACAAATAACGAACGACCATGGAGAATTTTACTCCTAAGGAGGTTAAAATCCTCGAAACTGTCGAAGATATTCAGGAAAGACGTGAACAAGTTTTGTCACGTTATAATGATTTTAAGATTGAGACTCGTCAAAAGCGTGAAAAACTGGAAGACTCACGTCGTTTTCAATACTTTAAACGTGATGCCGATGAATTGGAATCATGGATAAATGAAAAATTGCAGGCAGCTAGTGAAGAGTCATATCGCGATCCTACTAATTTACAGGCGAAAATCCAAAAACATCAAGCTTTCGAGGCTGAAGTATCAGCCCATAGCAATGCTATTGTTTCATTAGATAACACCGGTCAGGAAATGATTAATCAAAATCATTTTGCCTCTGAAACTATACGCCGTCGTCTCGATGAATTGCACCGTTTGTGGGAATTGTTGCTGAGCCGTTTGGCCGAGAAGGGACAAAAGTTGCAACAAGCTTTGGTTCTTGTCCAATTCTTACGTCAATGTGAAGAAGTCATGTTTTGGATTAAAGATAAAGAGGCTTTTGTTACTGCCGATGAATTTGGTCAGGATTTGGAACACGTTGAGGTTTTGCAGCGTAAATTCGATGAATTCCAGAAGGATATGGCTTCTCAGGAATATCGTGTTACTGAAGTCAATCAGTTGGCTGATAAATTGATTCAAGATGCACACCCAGACCGTGATACCATCACTAAACGCAAAGATGATCTTAATGAGGCTTGGCAACGTTTGAAACAACTTGCCATTGTTCGTCAGGAGAAGCTATTCGGTGCTCATGAAATTCAACGTTTCAATCGTGATGCTGATGAAACTGTAGCCTGGATTGCTGAAAAGGATGTTGTTCTCTCTTCGGATGATTATGGGCGCGATTTGGCCAGTGTCCAGGCTTTGCAACGTAAACATGAGGGAGTCGAACGTGATTTGGCCGCTTTGGAAGATAAGGTATCAACATTGGGAGCTGAAGCTCAACGTCTTTGCTCTATCCACGCCGACCACAGTGATCAGATTCGTGATAAACAAGCGGAAATTGCCAATTATTGGCAAAGCTTGAAGGCCAAGGCTGGCGAACGTAAACAGAAATTGGACGAATCGTATTACTTACATCGTTTCTTGGCTGATTTCCGTGATTTGGTATCTTGGATTAATGGTATGAAAGCCATTATTTCTGCCGATGAATTGGCTAAAGATGTTGCTGGTGCCGAAGCTTTGTTGGAACGACATCAAGAACATAAGGGTGAAATTGATGCCCGTGAAGACAGTTTCAAATTGACTACAGAATCTGGTCAAAAATTACTTGAACGGGAGCACTATGCTGCAGCTGAAATCCAAGAAAAATTGGCTGCTTTAGAAAATGACAAGAGCTCTCTACTATCGTTGTGGGAAGATAGACGCATCCTGTATGAGCAGTGCATGGACTTGCAACTCTTCTACCGTGATACCGAACAAGCCGACACCTGGATGGCTAAACAGGAAGCTTTCTTGGCCAATGAAGATTTGGGGGACTCTTTGGATTCCGTCGAAGCTTTAATTAAGAAACATGAAGATTTTGAAAAGAGTTTAGCTGCCCAAGAGGAAAAAATTAAGGCTCTTGATATTTTTGCCACCAAACTCATTGATGGCCAACATTATGCTGCCGATGATGTAGCACAACGTCGCCAAATGTTGTTGGCCCGTCGTGCCGCTCTCCTTGAAAAATCCAACAGACGTCGCCAGTTGTTGGAGGACTCCAATCGTTATCAACAATTCGAACGTGATTGTGATGAAACCAAAGGCTGGGTAAGTGAAAAATTGAAATTCGCAACCGATGACAGCTATTTAGATCCTACCAATCTTAACGGCAAAATGCAAAAACATCAAAACTTTGAGCATGAACTTAATGCCAACAAATCACGCATTGAAGACATTACCACCGTGGGTACTGAGCTAATCGAAAAAGATCACTATGCTGCCGATCAAATAAATACACGCATGCAAGAAATAGTCGTATTGTGGGAAACACTTGTACAAGCTTCTGATAAGAAAGGAACTAAGCTGCATGAAGCATGTCAACAGCAGCAATTCAATCGTACTATTGAAGACATTGAATTGTGGTTAAGCGAAATTGAAGGACAACTTTTATCAGAAGATCATGGCAAAGATTTGACTTCCGTACAAAATCTACAAAAGAAACATGCTCTTTTGGAGGCCGACGTTATGGCGCATCAAGATCGTATTGAAAGTATTAAGGTAGCCGCCAATAAATTCATCGAATCTGGTCATTTTGATGCCGATAACATTCGTCAAAAGGAAGCTAACTTGTCGTCACGTTATGCTGCTTTGGCTGCCCCTATGGCTGAGCGTAAACAACATTTAATGGATTCGTTGCAAGTGCAACAACTTTTCCGCGATTTGGAAGATGAGGCTGCTTGGATACGCGAAAAAGAACCCATTGCTGCCTCTACCAATCGTGGTCGCGACTTAATTGGGGTACAAAATCTTATTAAGAAGCATCAAGCAGTTTTGGCTGAAATCAATAACCATGAGGCTCGTCTCTTGAATGTCATTAGCTCCGGTGAAAATATGTTAAAGGATCAACCTTTTGCCAGTGAAGACATACGTCAACGTTTGGATGCTTTACAAGAACAATGGAATAATTTGAGGGACAAATCTTATCAACGCAAACAAGATTTAGAAGATTCTCTACAAGCTCATCAATACTTTGCTGATGCCAATGAAGCTGAATCTTGGATGCGTGAAAAGGAACCAATTGCCACCGGTAATGATTATGGCAAAGACGAAGATTCTTCTGAGGCATTGTTAAAGAAACATGAAGCTTTGGTGTCTGATTTGGAAGCTTTTGGCAATACCATTCAAGGTTTGCAAGAACAAGCCAAGAATTGTCGTCAACAAGAAACTCCTGTAGTTGATATCACTGGTAAGGAATGTGTGGTGGCTCTATACGACTACACCGAAAAGAGTCCCCGCGAGGTGTCCATGAAGAAGGGTGATGTTTTGACTTTGTTGAACTCGAACAACAAGGATTGGTGGAAAGTTGAAGTTAATGATCGTCAAGGTTTTGTGCCGGCTGCTTATATCAAGAAAATCGAAGCTGGCCTAAGTGCCAGTCAACAGAATTTGGTTGATAATCATTCGATTGCTAAGCGTCAGGCTCAAATCAATTCCCAATATGATAACTTATTGACTTTGGCACGCGAACGTCAAAATAAACTGAATGAAACCGTTAAAGCTTATGTTTTGGTACGTGAGGCAGCCGATCTAGCCCACTGGATTAAGGATAAGGAAAATCATGCTCAAATAGCTGATGTCGTCGGTGAAGACTTGGAAGAGGTTGAGGTATTGCAAAAGAAGTTCGATGATTTCAATGATGACTTAAAGGCCAACGAAGTACGTTTGGCCAATATGAATGAAATTGCCATTCAATTGACATCATTGGGTCAAACTGAAGCAGCCATGAAAATTCAAACTCAAATGCAAGATTTGAATGAAAAATGGAATAATTTGCAAACTTTGACCGCTGAAAAGGCCAGTCAATTGGGTTCTGCTCATGAAGTACAACGTTTTCATCGTGATATTGATGAAACTAAGGATTGGATTGCCGAAAAGGAGAATGCTCTCAACAATGATGATTTGGGTAAAGATTTGCGCAGTGTCCAAACTTTGCAGCGTAAACACGAAGGTGTTGAACGTGATTTAGCAGCCCTACGCGATAAGATCCGTCAACTGGATGAGACCGCTAATCGTTTAATGCAATCTTATCCCGATACGGCCGAACAGACTTATGCCAAACAAAAGGAAATCAATGAAATGTGGGATCAAATTATAACCAAGTCTACTGCTCGTAAAGAAAAACTTTTAGATTCTTACGATTTGCAACGTTTCCTTAGTGATTATCGCGATCTTTTGGCCTGGATTAATTCCATGATGGGTTTGGTTACATCCGATGAATTGGCTAATGATGTTACTGGAGCTGAAGCTCTTATTGAAAGACATCAGGTATGTTGGAAATACTATTTTTATGTATACATTATGCTTTTGTTATAGGCTGCATTAAAAAAATAAACGTAATGGAAACACCTGTTGGGTGTCTCCTTTTAGGCTAAAATTTCAAATGAATATAGCTTTATGCTACACATATTATATCATCGATTTATATATTATATATTTTTGTTTTGTTTGTGGCTTTATATTCAACGTGGGTGACGTGTACTATACAATTTCCTATTATCCGGGAAATTTGGAATTTTTTCAACATCACTACCCAAAACAAAAACATCACACAAACACGCTCTATTCATATATTCCCAACCGCTAATGTCAATCATGCATTTTATATTTCTTGCCATTGCATATTGAGTTTCTCTCATATATTTAATTTAATTTTTATTAAAATCATGCGTTTGTGTGTGTGTGTGTTTTGTAGGCTCATCGTTCTGAAATCGAATATATGTATGGACATAGTAGCGCCAAAAGCTTCTTCCATCCAACACCAAAAGAGGTAGATTCTTACCAAACATCATCAAAGTTTCTAATATGTTTTTGTTGTTGTTGTTTAATGTTTTCCGTTATAAAAAAAAGCAAGCTTCCAAAATGTATATTCAGCACTACTACCATTTATACATAATTTGTTTTCCTAACCAAATGGCTATTGTATTATAAATAACACAACATGACATCGAAAAAATTAATGATGTTCTGACAATCAATTCTATATATTTTGGACACGCTGGTTTCTATAGTTATCTTAATTTTTTTTGATGTATGTTACAGTTTATCCCTAAAACAACTTTGAAGTTTGAAGCATTTCCATGTGGTGATTTCTTTCTATTGAAATTTAAAGACGAGACCAGTAGCAATAATTGCGGAACATATTCAATTTACAAAACTTAAAATTAATTACACTGTTAAGCGATTTTTTTTAACTTTTTACCTTTTTTTAGCAGGTAATATAAGGTTTTGCTGCTCTCTTAACTGATAGATATTTTTCGTAGAACAATATATTTCATTTTTGTAAGAAATGTGCGTTTTAAGTGGAGTCAAACATCAAAATTGACTAATTTTGAATTAAACTTTTCTAAAATATTTTTATGAGCTATTTTTATGGTCAACTTAATTTTTTAAAAATTTCAAACTTTTGTCTTAATATTTCAATTTAAAAACACGTAATATTTTATAATATTTTTCATCGAAAGAAGGCGTATTTTTCTATCGATTCAGAAAATTTTGTTTTAGAAAAAAATATACTTCGAAATTGGACTCTATATTAAAATGAATGCTGAAAAACTGTATCATACATACTAATATAGAATTGATGATCTTAACCTTATTTATTTTTTAAAATTTAAGATTTTGTCTGCCTGTGTAATCTGTTGTTGTTTTGTTGTAATATTTTAAAGATTTATATTTAATGCCAGCAAACCATACATCCTTCATGTTTATTACATTCTTTAATCATGTTTATTTAAAACTGTAAATTAAAATCTTAAAAATTTTACCTGCTATTCTTCTTAAAATTGGGTTAATTGAATCGATAAGTAAATTTTTGCTTGTAAGTAGTATAGATGAAAACAACTTTAAACAATATATTAATCCAAAATTCGAATTAATTCCCATTTTTTTCACAGAAAAATACTTTGTAGTCAAACGTACAGCTTATATTTCAATTTTCTCTTTAAATGAGAGAATATAAAAATACATACACATGTAAATTTGTAAAAATATCTTTAAGGGATTATCCCATGCCAAATCAATCAAAAGTACTTAAACATTTTCTGGACCCCCTCCGATTTTGATGAAATTTAGTTTAGTTGTTATATATTTTAATTTTGAAACTGCTGCTGAGAATGAAATTAAAAAGAGTTATTAAGCGATAGATTCTGTCTGTTCCGAAGGATTTCTGGAACCCGAAAGTTTCATGCCTCTTTCAACTTTAACCAAAATTTTGAAGGTTCAAACTTTTTCTAAATCTCATGACAGTATAAAAGATTCAATTATTGGAGAAAAAGTATAATCGGATGATGTTCGAAGTACAACTTAGATGATGTTCGAAGTACAACGGAGATGTTCGAAGTACAACTTAGTCATTAAACTGCGGGGTATTAGAACAAACATCCAAAAGAAATACACAAATCAACAGGCTAGTTGCTTCAGCCATTAAAATACCTTAAGTCCCGGTTAACACACAGTTTTAATTAACAACTCCGAGTTTATAGGAGAGGGAGGAAAGAAGAACGGAAAGGGGTGCAGACTTGCTTCTACTCGCAATTCTTTTGTGTTTTCTAAATCGTACTTTTTTATATGTAAAATATACTAAAATTGCAAAAGGGCTTTCGCAGTGTGGACACGAATGCAAGTTCAAAAGAGAATTTAAGAAAATTCCTGAAGAAATTGATGTGTGTAAACCGGGACTAAGATGTTCTGAAATAATTAAAACAATTTTATTTCTGTGAATTGTTTTATTTGTGACTCTTCTAACCGAGAAAATAACACTTTTTCCCACTGTTGTTCCAAGATATGTTCTTTATAACTTCCTCTTTGAGAATCCCAAGTTTAAAAAATCAGGGGATACATTTCTACGACCTTTAAATTGGAAAGGCTCCCCTAAATATTTTTTCGAAAATTTTCTTGGTAGAAATATTCTTGTAGAGAATATTAAGAGCTTTTCAAAATAATGGGCTCTGTAGCTATAAATTAACCCAAGATATTAAATTGTAAAGGTGCAAGGGTGTCGCGACTTCAAGATTTTGAGGGAAATTTTGGCCATCCGTATTTTCGGCCCCTTAAAATAATTTTTGCACTTCGGTGGGGATCAAGAAAATTCATGATTGATTTGACATGGAATGGCCCTAAAGTTTATAAAACATTTATCAACTACTCATTATACCATTCACCACATTTAAAAAGCATCAAAAACTCAAACTTTTTAAACACTCTACATATCCATAACAGCGTTATTCACTTCTACAATAATTTTATTTTATTTCAATAAGTTACACTACTAAATTTGTATTATTATTTTTTTTTTTTTTTTGAGAAGCGGGTAAACGGAATACTTATTTTGACTTGAAAACTGCATGTAAACTTGAGGCAACTCGGCCATATTTTTTAATTTGTTTTTAAGCAGCAGCGCGAAAATTCTTCTTTTGTGTCGCTTTCTTCTGAAAGAACATATAGGACAGATAAAAAGTGTTGCACAATATAGAGCTTTAAATATGGCAACATTGTAATTGCACGAGATGTTAAATCGTAAAACAGTTGTTCCACGCGTCCTGGTAGAGAGATGGTGAACTTATTGAAGGTTTTTATTTCGTAGCCCTGGTATGACAAGTATTAAATAATATTGTTAACAGGCATTTAAAATTTAAAAAAAATTATAGTATTCTTTAATGAAAATGTTTGGTTGTACGAGGGAGGTCAATATATCTGTGACTTTTTGAATTTAATGCATCTTATCTTCTGTCAACAGACATCTATCAGTTGACTCCTGTCAAAATTTGAACAAGTTGCGTCGTTTAGTTTGTGTTTGACAGCCATTGTTAGCGGACAACCTACCTCGTGATTTGAGGAGAAAATGGAAAAAGTGAATTTCGTGTACACATAAGCATTATTTTTTGCGGAAAGAATTGTGCATTAATTGTGTCCATACATAAAATTCCAATACTTTAATTATACGATTTTATATCTTGTTCTGTTGGAAATTAATAAATAAATATTAAATATATGAAACCATCTACTAGGGGAACTCTGCATCATCAATTTCAATGGTAAAAAAGTGGTTTACTGAATTTCGTTGTGGCCGTACAATCACGAAAGATGCCGAACGTTCTAGACGCTCAGTTACGCTACACCCGAGACAGTTGAAAATTGGTATTGGCCGATCAGAGATTAAAAGTGCGAGAGATTGTGGAAGCCATAGGCATCTCACATGGCTCAGTGGTTTCAATTTTGAATGATCACTTGGGTATGAGAAAGCTTGCCACGTTTGCTCACAATCGATCACATACGCCTGTCCAAAAATTAATGAATTAGGCTACGAATTGCTCCCTTTCCCGTCCTATTCTCCGGAATTAGCCCAGAATGACTTTTACTGACTTTTGACTCCAACGATGAAATCATCTTCTAATACCTATTTTGATGACCTCGACAAATCTTATTTTTTGGAAGGGATAAAAAAATTGTAGAAACGTTGGACAGTGTTTTTTCTTCAAAAACCTGTGTTTGTTTATTGGCCCGCCCTCGTATATACAAATTTTTGGATTTAATAAGATTACTGAGTAGCGCTATTTTGGTCATTCATTACCTAATGGTTTTACCAAGTTAATCAAAATATATAAAACAAGCGCAAAATATTTTTAATCTGAAAAAATAAAATACATGTGCAAGGTTTACTATTTTTTTATTTGTCTTAAGTTGTATCCATTTATGGCCGAATCCAAAGTTAAAAATATATTGTTTTTTTTTTTATTACGAATTTTAATATTCCCGGACGCGCTTCTCGAAATTTAAGAAAACAAATTTAAATGCATTGAATTTAGTGAATTTTTTATACCCTCCACAGTGTTTTGTTACAAAAGAAAATATAATAATTGAAATGAGAACCGCTTAAGAAGATGCCCAATAATCTGGGTAAAAATGTGTAACCCCTCTTGCGTCTTCGCGCCATCATCACCATTTCGACAGACGGATATCGCTAGATTCTCCTAACAAAATCATCCGGATCATGAATGAATAGGGACTAAGATCTATATTGCGATACGTTGCAAACAGAATAACAAACTGATATATATCTGGTGGAGGGTATACAAATCCACCTATAATATATATAAAAACATTATTTTCATTCTAATTGGCCGTTAAGGAATTTATTTATTAATAACTTGTACAGGCTTAAATAATAATTTAAAGAACATTGTTAATTTTATGTATCAACTATTGCATACAAATTGGTTCTTAACTCATATTTCAGAATAAATTTCATTTATATATTGGACTAGTTATCACTTTTTATAATTTTTTATGCAAATGGAACGAAACTATTTGTTCGCTAATCACTTCTCTAATGCGAAATCGAATTTCACCATGTTAGTTTTAAAACAAAGTTGTTAAAGTTAACGATATTGTGTTTTCCATTAAAGCGTAGAAAGTTGTTTGGATTTCACGTGCTAAAATTGTAATACTCTTTATAAAAAAAATATTTTTCACGACAATAAATTTCTAGTGAAAATTTAGTTTTGTACAATTTGTTTTCACACAAATTTAATTATACAACCCCATTATTTTTTAATCATTAAATTTCGAGTGAAAGGGAAAATATTCGGATTTAGCATGGAACAATTTATAGAAGCCTGACTATACGACTTCTAGTGTACTAAAATCAAAACGAAATTTATTCTTAAGGCGTCTTTAATAATAATTATTATTTTTTTTTTGTTTTTCTAACAACACCAGTGGTATAAATCATTGTGTTTAATTTCTTGTAAATTGTTTATAACCAACGCCTATGTTTGTATCCAATTTTACTATATGTCGTCTAACATTTGGGATATAACAAACAAAATTGAACTCAAAATTATTGTACTGTTATTAATATACAATTGTTATCTCCCCTTCATCCTCCTTTGGTCACATTTAGGAACATCGTACTGAAATTGATGCTCGTGCTGGTACTTTTGGTGCGTTCGAACAATTCGGCAACGAATTGTTACAAGCCAATCACTATGCTTCACCTGAAATCAAAGAAAAAATTGAAGATTTGGCCAAGACTCGTGAAGAATTGGAAAAGGCCTGGACGGAACGTCGTTTGCAGTTGGAGCAAAATCTCGATTTGCAATTGTATATGCGTGATTGTGAATTGGCCGAAGCTTGGATGTCGGCCCGTGAGGCCTTCCTTAATGCCGATGATGTCGATGATAAGGGTGACAATGTAGAAGCTTTGATTAAGAAACATGAAGATTTCGATAAGGCCATTAATGGCCACGAAGAAAAGATTGCCGCTTTGCAAGTTCTGGCTGATACTTTAATCAATCAAAATCATTATGCTGCTGATTTGATTGATGATAAGCGTAAACAAGTGTTGGAACGCTGGCGTCATTTGAAGGACGGTCTTATTGAAAAACGATCTCGTTTGGGTGATGAACAAACTTTGCAACAATTCTCTCGCGATGCCGATGAAATCGAGAATTGGATTGCCGAAAAATTGCAATTGGCTACCGAGGAGAGCTACAAGGACCCAGCTAATATCCAATCCAAGCACCAGAAACATCAGGCATTCGAAGCTGAATTGGCTGCCAATGCTGATCGTATACAAAGTGTTTTGGCCATGGGTGAAAATCTCATTGATAAGAAGCAATGTTCTGGCTCTGAAGATGCCGTCCAGAAACGTCTGACCCAAATTGCTGATCAATGGGAATATCTTACCCACAAGACTACCGAGAAGTCATTGAAATTGAAGGAGGCCAATAAGCAACGTACCTACATTGCTGCCGTCAAGGATTTGGACTTTTGGTTGGGTGAAGTTGAGTCTCTGCTCACCACAGAAGATTCCGGCAAAGATTTAGCTTCGGTGCAAAATCTCATGAAGAAACATCAATTGGTTGAAGCTGACATTGTTGCTCATGAAGATCGCATTAAGGATATGAATAAGCAAGCCGATTCGTTGGTTGAAAGCGGCCAATTCGATAGTGCTGGCATCCAAGAAAAACGCCAAAGCATCAATGAACGCTACGAACGCATTTGCAATTTGGCTGCTCATCGTCAAGCTAGACTCAATGAAGCCTTGACTTTGCATCAATTCTTCCGTGATATAGCTGATGAAGAGAGCTGGATTAAGGAAAAGAAATTGTTGGTAGGTTCAGACGACTATGGCCGTGACTTGACCGGTGTGCAAAACCTTAAGAAGAAACACAAACGTCTCGAAGCTGAATTAGCCTCCCACGAACCAGCCATACAAGCTGTCCAAGAGGCCGGTGAGAAGTTGATGGATGTCTCCAATTTGGGCGTGCCAGAAATTGAACAGCGTCTAAAGGCTCTAAACCAAGCTTGGGCTGAATTGAAGAATTTGGCAGCTACTCGTGGTCAGAAATTGGATGAATCATTGACTTATCAACAATTTTTGGCTCAAGTTGAAGAGGAAGAAGCCTGGATTACCGAAAAACAACAATTATTGTCTGTCGATGATTATGGTGATTCCATGGCAGCCGTTCAAGGACTCTTGAAGAAGCATGATGCTTTTGAAACCGATTTTGCTGCCCACAAAGATCGTTGTGCTTTGATCTGTGAACAAGGTACCGAGTTGGTTGAAGCCAAAAATCATCATGGGGATTCCATCAGCCAGAGATGTCAACAATTACGCAACAAACTGGATAACTTGAATGCTCTAGCTGCCAGACGTAAGGCTTCATTATTGGACAACTCGGCCTACTTGCAATTCATGTGGAAGGCTGATGTTGTCGAATCATGGATTGCTGATAAGGAGAACTATGTACGTTCTGATGAATATGGACGTGATCTTTCGACGGTTCAAACTTTATTAACTAAACAAGAGACATTTGATGCTGGTAAGTGCTTGCAAAGAGCAAGAAAAAATTTGGACATGTTAATAATTTTGTTTGTTGTATATCTTACAGGTCTTAATGCTTTCGAACAAGAGGGTATCCATAATATAACCGCTTTGAAGGATCAACTTATCAATGCCAACCATGCCCAATCACCAGCTATACTTAAGCGTCACGAAGATGTCATCTCACGTTGGCAAAAACTGCGTGATGCCTCAGAGACACGCAAACAACGTCTTTTGGCCATGCAAGAACAGTTCCGCCAAATCGAAGAACTCTACTTGACATTCGCCAAAAAGGCCTCAGCCTTTAATTCTTGGTTCGAAAATGCCGAAGAAGATCTTACCGATCCTGTTCGTTGCAATTCGATCGAAGAAATTCGTGCTTTACGTGATGCCCACGCCCAATTCCAAGCGTCGCTTTCGTCGGCCGAGGCTGACTTTAAGGCCTTGTCAGCGTTGGATCAGAAAATTAAGAGCTTCAATGTTGGACCCAATCCATACACTTGGTTCACCATGGAAGCTCTTGAAGAGACCTGGCGTAATTTGCAAAAGATCATAGAAGAGCGAGATGGCGAATTGGCCAAGGAAGCCAAACGTCAAGAAGAGAATGATAAATTGCGCAAAGAATTTGCTAAACACGCTAATCTATTCCATCAGTGGCTAACAGAAACTAGGTGAGTGTTTGTCAAAAAGTAAATCAACAACCACGTTTGGTATTTTGCTACTATAAAATTTGAAAATATACACTTCTTCGACAATGCCATCAATATTATTTACACTCTTGTGCACTGCACTCATTTGTCATTTTTGTTTTACACAAATTCTTATATTTTTCTAGGTATTATATGCTGGGTTATAATGGTCAAGGGTAATAATTTTCATTTCATATCCAACCAAACATTAGTCTATTAATTCTAATGTTGTGTTTTCAACAAATGTTTCTTAAATGTTTGTGTTGCCTTTTAACACTTTTTTTTATAATCTTATTAGCTTGATTATGAAAAAAAATCCAAAACTGCCAACTAACTTCCGAGACTTGTAATATCTCATATGTAGAAATATCTTCAAATTTCTTATATGTAGATTGTTAAAAGCAAATAAATGGTTATTTAAAAATTTATAAGAATTGCCCTAAAATCATATTGCGCTGTATTATAAGCTTTAGTTGCATGATTAATTTAAGAAAAAAAAAAAAAACTTTTTTTAACTAAACAAAAAAATTAGAAAGTTTCGATTAGAACAAGATTTAAAAGAAAAAACAATTTAAATGTAGATAATGAAAACTTAGTTTTTATTATCTATGATACAATGAGAAAAAGTTTATTGCACTTTTTTAATTTATCCTTATTTTTTTATTTATAAAAAGATTAAAAGAAATATTATTGTTTATTTTCTTTGTTTTGGTTTAAATTTGATTTGCTAGTTTATTGAATATTTTGTAGTTACATAAATAGTTCGATCCGTTAACAACTCTAAATTAAATTTGTGGATATATTTGTTTTATTTTAATTAGGATCAAAATTTAAAACAAACAAAAAAATTGTTCCACCAATTTATTGTTAGGAAATTTTGGTAATGGCTGATCAATTTTCTTTAATATATAGTAACATTCAAGTTTAAGTGACATTCTAAAAACTCGCTTGCCTAAACTTCGGGTTTCATGTGAAAAAACTGGGAAAATTGTTTTCAAGCAAATTTTATATAAAATACGATTATTTTTCTAGTAAAAAATCATTTTTGGATTTATAGTGATTGTTTTTTTCTTACAAAATAAAAAAAAATTATAAATTTTTTACAATTTAAATAACGTTTTAAGGCCATCAAAATTCGGGGAAATTTTTTCACAAACAAATTAGTGTGTTTTGCAAGGAAACTGCTTAAGAGAGATGGATTTAAAATTTTTTGAAACTTTTTGTTTGAAAATGGTTTAATATATTAAAAATAACGGTATTTACAATAGATATAATAGGAATTAAATATAATAGAAATTAAAATCTTACGGCCGTATGCAAAAAAAATAACTTTAGCTTAATAGGCTTTTTACACTGAACAACATCTTTCTGAAACGCGTGGAAGATGTTGAAAATATGAAACAAGTGTTTACATTGGCAACATCTTTCATCTGCCATTTATTCAGCTGTCAATAAAATAAAAGAAAAAGACTCATATTTTTTGTTAAAAATAAAAAATGGATTTAGAGAAAGCATTAATCATTGGAGTAGTTGTTGCTTTGCAAGAACAAACACGAATTTTAATGCAGAACATTGAAATATTAAAGGCCATTCTGGAAGATGATGAAGAAAAATTTTTGGTAGACATAAGAATGAAATTCTTGCATGTGCCGCCCATTTTCCTTTGCTGAATAATTTTTTTTGTTTATTTGCTAGCGATGGCACAAAGAAAATCGTTTTTTTTTTCATTTTTTTAGTGATGACACTTAAAATAACGAAAGATGTAAAATGGATCAAAATGAGAAAGGATCATCTTTTGTAGATGTAGAAAGATGTAGAATTTTTGGCCTGTATAATTCTTATGGGAAGATGTTAACATCTTTGCAAATTGATAAAAGATGTAGCTTAGTGGAAAAAGGCTATAAAGAGCTAACTATATTATACTTTTGCTAGCTTAACCAAATGTGCGAATACATGTAATCAAATGTGTGTGCCTATATTGTATTTAACAAACTTTTCGTTAAGTTTCGTCAAGTGTCATTTGCTTAAGCAAACAGCGAAACTGACCGCACTTTACTTAAGGAATCATGTGTTTTTAGAAAACTGTTTATGAAAAAAAACCAAATTGTAATGTACGCGGAAAATATTTTTATAGAAAATTTAATTGAAAATGTTAAAAAACAAACGTGCATGTATGACAAAAGGGGTGGGTTTTTATTTGTTTTTTTTTCGATTGATATGCAAGCTCTGATGCATTTTTTGGTACTTTTTTATTTATGTTTTAATTTGTTTCTTTAAATTATCTAAAATTAATATAGATTTACTTGTTAATTGTAAAATATTTATAACTAGTACACATTAAATAATATTTGTCGAAAAGATACATATATTTTGAAAAAATATAAGAAGAAAACAGTTTTTGCAAAAGTACAAATGTTTGCAACTAAGTGTAGTGAGTGTTTAAGTTTAAAAAGTACATTGTAGCCACCCAAAAGTCTTCAATAAGTTGATTAAACATTTGACAGACTTCGTTAATTTTTGACAGTAGCTTAAGTTAGCAAAAGTATAATATAGTTAGCCCTTAAGGCTAACAAACGTTTGTTAAAAATTCGTATGCAAAAAAACCCCACTTTAACAAATAAAATTTTTAATGAATTTTATAGTTTGGTTTTGGCAATGCCATCACATTCAGTTGTCACTTTATGGTTAGCGATGCATTAAAACGAATATTAATTTAGCCGGGTAATCAAATCTATAAAAAGTTTCTTATTACTTTAACATAAAGTAATATGTTTTTTACGCAATCTCTTCGATTTACTTATTCAATAAAATAAAAACACAAAATGAATTAAATTAAGGAAATTGAGAAGAACTAACAAGATTTTTTATGTTAGAAATATTTTAAGTATTCGAATAACGAGCTGTATTGATTTGTTTTGATTGTAAGTACATCACTTAAACATTTCTTACATTTACACTGTTTTGTGATGTGTTTTAACCAGTACACATTATTTTTTTGCTGTTTGTTGGTTAAAACGATTTTTTTTTAAATTTGCCATCAGGAAGAGAGAACCCATCAGTCCTCGGCTTGTAAATTCTTGGTATATACTTGTAAAAATAATACACAATTAACACTAATTTTTTAACAATCACAATTAATTTTACCAATTCTTCTTAAAGTATCCATTTTACAATTTATTATTTTTATTAAACATTTTCACAAAATTTTAATTTACAATATGTCACTAACATACGTTTAAAGTACGTTGCTTTCTACTTTAAAATATTTAAAGTTACCAAACGTTTACCAAAGGTATGTTAAGCTAATAATAATTTTGCTTAACAATGGTTTACCAAACTTTGTTAATTTTTTTTTTGCATACGGACTTTAAATGCGAGGGAGTTTAATCAAAAGAGATAGCTGTATGTTTGCAAATCTTATGAGAGAACAATTTTTTAACTAATCTTAATACTAAATCCTGTAATCTAAATTATTAATATATATTCTCGTAAAAATTGCGTGAAAATTTTATTAATCTGAAAGATATGCACATAATCTTACAAAAGTGTGGGAATATACAATGCCAGC
Source organism: Eustalomyia histrio (assembly GCA_949748255.1). NCBI lineage: Eukaryota > Metazoa > Arthropoda > Insecta > Diptera > Anthomyiidae > Eustalomyia > Eustalomyia histrio. The sequence continues at coordinate 6,364,537 of OX456524.1, forward strand.
TGTGTTTAATCGGCAAGCTATCAACGTTGGCTTATGTCATTCCCATACAAATTTGACATAAGAACGTAAAGCATTAACCCTAAACTTTGGCTTATGCCAAATTTGTATGGGGATGGCATAAGCCAACTTTCACAGCTTTCCGCATAAACACCGCTACTGTTTCATTTCATTTATTTATTCAATGTAATATTAAAAGCCACATTTAATTGATATTAATACCAATATGAAAAATATTAATACTAAATATTACAGAGTTTAACAAGTTTATGTAACATAAAGAAAATAAATTTGCAATTAAGCTATAAATATCATCTATGGCCCCCAGCCAAAAAAAACAGTATAAAAATCCACTGCAAAAATAAATATAAACAAAAAATAAATTATATACATTTATATGAAGTCCATGTTAGCGACAAACTCTGAATTAACTGGCACAAAAAACTAAATTGTAATACATCATAAAAAAGTATAAAAAATGTAAAGCCCAAAAAGAATGATGTTAATGTTTAGTTTTCCATGGATTCACAAATATAGGAGAAAAGTTTACCTTCAAAAACATTACGCGAGTCTGCAAAATTTCTTAAATTGCTAGGTAACTTGTTCCATATACGGGACACCCTGACTAGAAATGAACGTTCAAAAATAGCGCTAGTTATGCCACTTTGTATTTCTATACTACCACTTTAATGTGACAATGCTTTTCTCTATCATGCACTGTTGCCAACTTTAAAAAAATAATAGTACTAACTAACTCTTGGTCGACTAACTTATCTAAAAGTGAACTCAATTTAACACTATTTTTGAGTTAGTTTAATGAAATTTTACTCCTGGTTAAGTTAACGAAGGTGTTCCTCATTCTTAACCTGGAGTAAAATTAAAAACATCTCTGAATAGAGTTAAATTGATCATATTTTTAGAAAAGTTAGCCGACCCCATATTGTATATGTTTTATATAGTTGACAAACATAATCTTTTAAAATGTCAAAGAAGCCAATGTAAGCAATCAGGATTATACAAATTTATTAAATTATAATCTGGAAAGTTGTAAACGCAATGTAAGTAAGTCCGAGTTTTTGAGATAAAGAGTTAAACCTGGTTTTTTAATTAAACCAAAATCAAATTTAAACAACCATTTCTAAATTATATCCATCTATGAAACATGCATATTAATTTTAAAATTTTAAATATCTTTATAAATTTCATTAGATTCTGTAGCCAATAGCATTTAAAAGATAAATCAAACGATTAATATCGAGTGCATGATTTTTTTTTATACACAAATTCCCATAAGGGAAAGTTGTAAAGTCGTTATTTTTAATTATAACCCATCAAAAACAGGGTTTCAACTACTTACCAGCCTATTTACTCGTTTAATTACTTTTTTTCGCGATGTCCCCAAAAGTAATGAGTGGTCATTATCTTCACGCTTACAAAAAACACAAAGCAATGGGTGATTATTACCCTCTCGCTTACGAACAGCCAAAAAATAATGAGTACCCATTACTTTTTGGGCATCGCAAACAAAATTAAGCGCGTAAATAGGCTGGTAAGTTGTTGATACCATGTTTTTGCTGGAAAATAGAGCCCTAAATTTTTAAAAATGTAGAGTTACAAATTCAAGTTTTTATAAGTGTATATTACACATAGAAAAAAAAAACAGCAATTAAAAAAACATCTAATAGATTAGTTGAGATCAACATTCAGTGCCATTAACCCAAAAAACTGTTTGTAATTGTAAACATAATGCCGCTTTTTAATTCACATACTTAATTCTTAAATTCTGACGTTCTTCTTAATTATAATACTTTGTTGCCATCTCTCCTATATAGAACATCAATGATGGAAGGTTCCGGTTCTTTGGAACAACAACTGGAAGCACTTCGCGTCAAAGCCACAGAAGTCAGAGCCCGACGTGTAGATCTAAAGAAAATTGAAGAACTTGGCGCTTTACTGGAGGAACATTTGATTTTGGACAATCGTTATACGGAACACTCTACAGTCGGTTTGGCGCAACAGTGGGATCAATTGGATCAACTGTCAATGAGAATGCAACACAATTTGGAACAACAAATACAGGCTCGCAATCATTCGGGTGTATCCGAAGATTCCCTCAAAGAATTCTCTATGATGTTCAAACATTTCGACAAGGATAAGAGTGGTAAACTCAACCATCAAGAATTCAAATCCTGCTTACGTGCTCTTGGCTATGATCTGCCCATGGTGGAAGAAGGTCAACCCGACCCTGAATTTGAAGCCATTTTGGATGTTGTCGACCCCAACCGCGATGGCTACGTTTCGCTGCAGGAATATATTGCCTTCATGATTTCCAAGGAAACCGAGAATGTGCAATCCTACGAAGAAATCGAAAATGCTTTCCGCGCCATTACTGCCTCCGATCGTCCCTATGTCACCAAGGAAGAATTATATTGCGTAAGTTTGAAAATTCTTTTTATAAAACTTTAATGTCATTAACCATTTGTTGAACTTATTTGTTCCATACAGAATCTTACCAAGGACATGGCCGACTATTGTGTGCAACGAATGAAACCTTATAATGAACCCCGCTCTGGACAACCTATCAAAGATGCTTTAGATTATATTGAGTTTACTCGAACTCTTTTCCAAAATTAAATTTTGCTTTTATATATTTTATATTTATCTTATAATTTCAATTAAAAAAAAAACTACAAATATATATGCTTACTATATTTAATTTATGCTCTTGAAAAACAAAAACCCAAACCACTTTTCAATTTATATAAAGAAAATATATACATATGTATTACATGCCTATACACACAGATAGAGACATTTTATATTGAAATATGTCTAGATTTATAGATTTTCAAAATCATATTTATTGTTTTCCTATTTTTAAGCACTTTTAATACAAAAGAAAAAAATCACAATGCATTTAATCACAATTTGAATACAAACTAATCTCGTTGGAAACTTTTTATATAAAATTGGTAAAGAATAATTGGAAATTTTATTGCCGTTTGATATCGAAATGTTAACCTTAATATATTTATTATAATCCTCTTCCTTTAAATGTTTTCCTTAAACACAAAAATATAACTCGTTTAATATTTTCCTGGTACATTTCCCACAATTTGCCTAAATAAATAATTATTCGACAATATATCTATCAAAAAGATCTATATGTATTGATTCAAATAAATATTATTAAATTTAAATTGTTGATTTGTGTTGTGGTTTGATTTTATTCCGTAGGCTAATCGCGTAACTGGTTTCGAAAAAAATTTCAAATTCAAAAATCTCAGTCTGTTTTTGTAAAAAAATTAACCGAGTTATAACCCTATTTTGTAATTCACTTTGGTGAAGAGAACATTTAATTTAGCTGTGTTTGTTTGTACGGAAGGCTATCAACGTTGGCTTATCTCATTCCCAACGTTTGGTGTTAACGTTATTTATGAAAACGCAACATTTCACATTAGTGTTTTACAAAACAAACTGATAAAAACTATGCAAACCATTTTCTTCTACAAAAGTTACGATTGAAATAATTTTTGCAAATCAAGTTATTCGGTTACCCATTAAAAAAATTATCTCAAAGTTCAATTGAAATGTGTACTTTCGAGACATGTTTCATATTTCATTCTTAAGATATTGAGACAAAAATTACATTCGAGAAGAAAAAAGTTTTTTTTGGGTATTAAGGCTGTAAAAACATATAATGGAGGCTTTCATCTGAGAGAATTTATATACAATCGGTTGCCATACACATCTATTCAAGAACTAGAACAAATCAACAAGACCGAAACGGATTTTACGACACTGAATTCGGCGTAAATCTAGTTTTGGAACTGGTAGCTTTAGGAAAAATTTTAAACAAAATCATCGACGTTAGCAATTGTTTTAAAACCTATTATTTGGAACAGAAAAATTGGCTGGGTTCTGGCTGAGACTGTGTTTCCCACATAAAAATTTGAGTTTAGCCGTTGGTTTAATTTTAATACTCACCTTATGTTTTTGTAAAGAGAGAAGAATAATTCTTCTGGAGGAATTTCATGTGTTTGCTTCTGTTGCAATAACAAAATACAATTCCTCTGGCGGAACAATTCCGTTCGCTTTATAAACAACTGGGCTAAAATATGATTTAGTTAATATGGAATATCTGGCGATTTTTTTTTGTAAAACTGTGTTTTTATATATTAATTTATTTTACAATATTAAGTCCGTTCGATTGCTTTTTCAGTCAAGTCCAGTAAGAATTACACAGTAACAAACATACAGAATTTAGGACAAATTTACTCTCAATACGAAAAGTTTCTGAAAAATATCCGTTAACGGAAAATTTGCACAAAATTACAATTTTCTTAAACAGCTAATTGTAACACCAAATGCAAAAATAAAACTGGTTGAAATGAAAAAAAGGCATTCTAGATGTATAATGTTTTAATGTTTTTATCTTTTCAATCATTAATTTTAAATATTTATCGTATTTGCAAAAATCATTCAAGTTTTTCTTGCCAGTGCAAATTCGCACTCTCAACATCGAATGTTGAGGATTTTTTTTCGAATCAAAGTAATAGGCAACAAATTTAATTATTATTTTTTATTATTCAGAATCTAATAGCTTTTATTGCAGTTTTTGACTGCAAAGATATCTCAAAATAAGCTGTCGCGAACAAAATAGGAACTGCTAAAACAAATTTTCCTGCTAATGAGCTATAACACACGAGAACAATTATGCTGACATAACATGCCAGCTTGTAGGCAAGCGGGGTGCAGCACAAAACCAATACATGCAATTTAAAAAAAAAAAACAAATTTTAAATGAATACAAAAAGCACTAACACACACAAAGTTATGTATACGTATACATTTTATGTCAGATGAATATCATTCTCGTGTGCTACAAAAAAAAAAAATTGTGCGCTTAACTATTAGTCTGGTGTGTGTAGGCTGAATAGCAATACAAAATCGCTGGACTAGTGGGGAAAACGACAAGTTGGCATCAGTGATACATTTTGACATTTCAATTTGTTTCTTGCGTGGCCGATTAAAAGCGGCTCGAGTGCAAGTTTATTTTTATGTATTTTTTTTTTTAAATTAAATTCCAACATTAATTCAAAATATATATAAGACAATCGACGAAATGGATCAAACGGAGAAAAAAGTAAGAAATGGTGAACCCATTAAGCTGGGCGAATTAAATATTACGCCTATATTGGTGGCTGTGATTGTTTGTTTTATATCAGTTGGTAAGCTTGAATGGAAATTCATTAGAAAAAACTTCCTGGAATTACTTTTCTTTTATATTATTAGCATTATATGTTATACTACGTAAACGTTCTTCTGCCAGAAGAGATTTTCTGTTGACCGGAATTAATGAAGCCGGTAAAAGTGCTGTATTTATGCGTGCCCTACACAATAAATTCCCAGACACTTTCACTTCTATGAAAGAAAATGTGGGAGATTATAAAATTGGAGGATTGGCTGGTAGATTGGTAGATATCCCGGGCCACTATCGAGTTAGAGAGAAATGTTTTGACCAATATAAAAAAACAGCCAAGGGCATAATATTTGTTGTGGATTCAGTGACCATACAAAAGGATATTCGTGATGTGGCAGAGTAAGTACAAAGAAAAACAAGTTTATTAATACGTATGAATATATTGTTTTTCTTGATTTTAGTGCTCTTTATACTATTTTGACGGATTCGGCTACTATACCTTGTTCCTTTTTGGTATTGTGCAATAAACAAGACTTAACAACCGCCAAAAGTGTACAAGTTATAAAAACTTCATTAGAAAAAGAAATGTAAGTTTAATTTGCATAACAGTTTAGTAAGATGTATCATTATTAAATTGTATTTCTTTGTTTGCTATAGGAATTTGATACGTGACACTCGCAGCCGTAAATTACAATCAGTAGGTGATGATGATGCTAATAAACCTGTATATTTGGGTAAGCAAGGCAAAGACTTTGAATGGTCTCACTTGCAACAAAACATTCAGTTTTATGAATGTTCAGCTAAAGATGGTGAGCTCAGCAATCTAACGGACTGGATCGATCGAATGTTGTAGATATTTTCGCTACACACACACACGCAAACACAAATACCCCGAATAAACAAGCATTTGTTTCCTATTTAAAACACATTGTTCAACAATTTTCAAATCATAAGTTATTTGAAATTTAGAATATATAATCTTATTTCTGTTTTATCCATTTATTCCCTAACATCTAATTTTGTATTAAATAAAGTTAAGGATTTTCTATTTAAACGAAATCGAATCCTCTGCTGTCAGGGCTATTTATTACTGAATTTTTACTTGGGAAACTGTCAAAAAAAGTTAGTAAAAATTCTTACTTAGTGCTGACCAGAGAATAAAAGAATAAAATCAGCATCATGTTACTGAACACTGTAAAGTGATTACATTTGCATAAAACATAAACGACAGATGATTCACACTGATTCCAATTACGCGTTCAGTAACATGATGCTGATTTTATTCTACAGTGAATTTTGTTGAATTATTAAAAGTGACAAGAATTTTTGTGTATGATTAAATCAGGAAAAATTTGATTTTTCAGTTCTCTGGTGCTGACTATAAGACTGGCCCTAAGGCTAACTAGATAAAATTTTTAATTATATGATAAACTATCAAGAGAAAGTCGTTTTTGTTAAAAAAAAAACAATAAAAAATCTTACATCTTTTTACATATTCAAACCTGCATTATTAACTAAAAAACAGGTACTAAACACCAAATTAAAGAGATACATAAATTTATAGCGAGCAAAGCTGTTTTGTTTATTGTTTTTGGAAAAAAAAACCTGAAAGTGGCAGAAGTTCATTGACTTTCCTTTAGCAGAGTTTTGTTTCTTTAATAAAAAAATATTGAGTGAGTGACCATTTATTTAAAATTACAAAGCTTTTTTCGTTCTAACATGAGAAGATTGGAAAAGTAAATAGAAATAAATTTTTTATTGGTATATAGTCTGTTTCATATTTATAAAGTCAGAGTAATAAGCACAATACAAAAGGAAATGGAATTTTAAGACGTAGAGTCGGAAAACTAAAATACTTGTCATTTTAGCTTAAATATATTTTAGAATTTATGTTTGATAAATCTAAAGACTAATTCAAAAATACATCCATATTTTTTAATAACTTTTTAAATTTTTTATCCATTTTATTTATATTTTTTATGTACAATTTGATTAATTATTTTTACATATTAACAATTTACAATAAATTATTACACACGTACAATATTTCGAAATTTGCCGAAAAATTTTGTTAGTTTTGATGCTCCTTCACTTGACAAACATTTTGCATTACTGTTGTGAACTAGTTCGACCACTTACTGCCGAGAATCTAACTAGAAAATCGCTTAAATGGCAAGTGGCCTCTTACATTTTTTTTTTATCAATCTGGCCCATTTGTTTACTAATAAGAACAAATTATGACAGTCTTGTTTTATCGTTCTGTTTTGCGGCTTTTAATAAAAGTTTTGTGCAAAAAAATTGTTAAAGAATCATATAAAAATTGATATATAAAACGAAAAAGTGCTCAAATATATAGAATTGGAGTTCAGTTTTAAGAATTCAATAAAATATATACATGCAATATCTCAAAAGTCGGAGTTTACTTGTAATGTTTGTATTGCCTAAAGTTAGTCCGGTTCGGTGTTTTTTATACAAAAGTTTTGTGCCAAAGATTGTTAAAGAATCGTACAAAAAATTGGTTTATAAAAACGAAAAAGCGGTCAAATATAAAGAATTGCAGTGCGGTTGCAAAAATTCAATCAAATAAATATCAAAAGATGTTTGAAATGTTAAAAAATTCGGGCTTCATTTATAATCTATGGGTTTCTAAGCCAAAAGTAACCATTTTTTCTGTTAATTCACGTCTTCCCGTGTGTTTATTATTGCAAGAGAAATGGCAAAACTATATTTGTTTTTGCTCTATGGTTGCTGATTTTTATATGTTTTGTCCAGTTTTGTCGGAACTCATGCAAAAAAAAGACATGAGGTTAAACAATTCTGTGTGGTTCAAAGAGTTACCAGATGAGAAATATAAAAGTTAGCAAAGACGAGAACCAACAAAAAAAGAGTGCCAGATTAAATTTTATATCTTAAAATTGCCACATTAATTTAAATTTCTTATTAGTGATGCCACATTTTAAGCAATTTATTTTCATACCGTTAATATTTGTAATATTGTGGGTAACAGTAACTAAAAAGTACTATTTTAATTAAAATGTGTTTTAATTTGTTAATGTAATGCAAATATTGTGTATAAAATCGCAATTTCAAAAACTATGGTAAGTCTCCAAATTTTAATACATATTTTAAGGAAAATTAAATTAGAAATTAAAAACTTGATACGGATTCTAAATAGTTTTATCAATGCGAAGTGATAAAAACTGTCATTTGTTATCGTTTTGTTTTAAATGAGTGAAGAGTAATTTTTCATTGCTTCACAGCTTCGCGCAAATCATTCAGACTCCCTGGCAAACAAAAAGTAAATAAAAGCTTATTTAATTGACTGAATTTCCATTTCTATTTCATACACAACCTTTAAAATAAATTATTCAGGTAAAAAAAATTGTACACTGCAAAATTTCAAAAATAAAAACCAAACGAAGACTACCAATTAAATTAATTGCTTGAGCGCCCCGGCAGGCTAGTTGGTAGAGTGCTAGCTTATCAGTGCGGGAGTCGAAGGTTCGATTTCCACCAGAGGCTCTGGTCTGTTTTCTATACCGTTTTTATGCAATTTTTAATATTTTGTGCTTCAAACTGAACTTGTTTACTTCAAACAAAGTTAAATTTCTCTATTAAGGCTCGAGTGTATAACCAAGAAACATTTTTACGGACTCTCCGACACGTACGGATTCATGAATCCGGCTTCTACTGTACGTTTACGGTCCGAAAATACGTATCCGTCAAAGCTTGTACGTAAATGTAATACGGAACGGACCGTATATTTAAATTTTCGAAAACAGTACGTTTTGACTCCGTTTTCGTGTATCCGTTTCTGTACCGTCAAATACGGAGTTCACCGTTTTTCATCAGTTTTTCTTCCGTTGCTTTTGGATTCGTTTTGTTGTCAAAAACGAATACTTAAATTGTTAAACAACTCAAAAATATTTAAAAGTAAGATAAAAATTTTTAAAATAAAAGAAGAATAAGTAGAGGAAAGAAAATATGCCGAAAAGTAAATACGAAATCCCGTTGCTAAAGTCAAGTCGGTTCGTCAACATTTCCATGAAGTGGGCACGGAATTACAACAAATTAGTTTAAATATGGTGCTGATGTAGGCGTCATAGCACCTGAACCTTTGTCAAATTACTTGGATGCTCAATATTATGGTCCGATTTCATTGGTTCATTGCCTGTTTAATGCACAATTATATCAAAAGAATGGCACTGAATTTACCATTTGTTATGGTTCAGACAGTTTATCTGGTTATTTATCTGTTGATGTGGTAGATATTGGTGGTTTAAATATTAAAGATCAGATATTTACTGAAGCAACCCGTATTCTAATTCTATTTGAATCGTGATCCTAAAGCTTCCAAAGGTGGGGAAATTATATTTGGTGGTTCTGATCCTTTTCTTTACACAGGTGAATTTACCTGTCACCCGGAAAGCTTATTGACAAATCAAAATGGAGGCAAGGAAGTTTGTCAAGTTATCGCCGACACAAGCACTTATGTTATTGCCTTGCCATCAACAGAAGTTACTTCGATTAATAAAGCCATTGGTGGTACTTCCATTGTAGGTCGCTAATTAAACTTGTATTGGGTGGTAAGACCTTTGAATGCTAATTATGTTGGAGATGTATGTATACAAATTTAGGCATTTACACAAATCCGTTTTTGTTGAAAAATAAAAACGGTACGAATACGGATCCGTAAATGATCCGTCTTTGATGGGCTTTCAACGGATTTTAGAGATTGTTAGATACATTTGATCCTAGAGATCATATTTGTGGGATGAATTTGAAAATGTTTATCTTAAAATATGTTTTCAGATTTCTAATTAACAATTCCATCAAAATAAAATTAGATTCCGATTCGTTTGGACCCAATTGTACCCTAAACTTTTTTACTTTCATATGACTTTTCGAATTTTTTCCATATAACTGTTACCTATATTGGAATTGATGTAATGTAATGACTTTCATAATATTACCTGTTAAATTTTGTTATATTTGCAAAATAAAATTATAAATCGGTGTTTCGGTACTTTGGCGTTATTATAACGGTAGCTTAAGATATTTCAAAATTGAACCAGTAAAATAGCGCAATAAACCCGGTTATACAAAAAGACACTTGACTTTGATGGAATGGCCATCTTAAAATTTTAATATCGGTCTTAAAGTAGCTGTGGCAGCCAACTACCCTTATTATGAAAAGGTATTGAATGCCAACCATGGAAAAATATAGTAAAAACTAATAATGTAAATTTTGTATATACGAGGGCGGTACCAATTCGTAGCCCAATTCATGTAATTTTGCCATTGAGACTACACACGTGTGCACCCGTGGATTATCTTAATGAAAAAGAACTTTTTTATTGGCAATATGGGGTCGTTTTTTTAAATCCTCGTTAAATCGGTCCAATAACGAACTTACCTTGGCTTTCTTCGGAGCCGGTTCACCCGGAAAAACCCATTGTTTAGACTGCTGCTTGGTCTCCGGAGTTTTGTAATGGATCCATGTTTTATCCACAGATACAAAACGCCAAAAAAAACTCATTCGAATTGCGGTTAAACAACTCTAAGCAACCCTTTGAAGTTGTCACACGATTACGTTTATGGTCAATTGATAGCAAACGAGGCACCCATCTTGCAGACAGCTTTCTTAAATCCAGCTGATCAATTAAAACCGAAACCACACTGCCGTATGAAATGCCTATGACATCAGCATTCTCACGCACTCAGAGTAAAAACTCTTCGAACGACATTTTAGGGTGTATTGACCTCAATTGGCCGTCCAGAACGTTCAGCATCATTTGTACTTGTGCGACCACAACGAAATCGATGGTGCAGAGACCCCATAGTATTTATCAAGCTTTTACATGGTTTGATGGACGATTTTTTTTTCGCAAAAAATAATGTTTAATGAGCACTCGAAATTCACTTTTTTCCATTTTTTAAAAAATCCACGAGGTTGTATGTTTTGAAAAGCCGTTAAACACAAAGTAAATGATGGAACTTGCCAGTAGTCTATTAACAGGTGGTACTTAATGGAAGCAGTGTTGCATTTCATATAACTACGAGGGAAGTTCGAAAAGTTACAGACTTATTGATCCACCCTCTTGTTATTCGATGTCTATTTAAATTACATATATTTTAAAACTTTATTAAGACAGAGAGATCGAATAATATATACAAAGTTTACATACAAAAACATAGGCACGAAGTAATTTATAAAAAAAGGAGCACGAGCCTGATAAAATTTAAAAAATATATAAAATCTTATAGTTTTAAATTCAATTTTTCTTTCATTTCTGTTTAGCTTGGTTAAGGCACTATAAGATTGTTAATTATTGGTTTTTTTATTTCTAAATTTTAGTGACCATTTTATATTTAAAAGATTACTTTAAAGTTTTTAAAAATTTTGTCGGTTTCGAAAAATCTTATAATATTGTTAATTTCGTTAATATTTTTTTAAAGCAAAAGCAAAATATAAAAAAATTTCTTAAGTTTCGTACAATTAGTAAATTCTAGACTAAAGTAAATTTCGTAAAATATAAGAAGCTTTCGAATATTATACAGAAAAAAATACCACCAATTTTTTTTTATACCCTCCATACATGGTGAGCGTATATTTCAGTTTGTCATTCCGTTTGTAACATCTCGAAATATAGGTCTAAGACTCCATAAAGTATATATATTCGTGATCCTTATGCAATTTTAAGTGGATTTAGCGATGCCCGTCTGTCTGTTGAAATGGCGATCACGACGCGAAGACGCATGTGGGGGTGCCTATTTTTACATCGATTGTTTGACATCCTTCCGAGCAGTTTGGTGTTGGAAATAAGCAAAATCGGTCCAGCGGATAAAAAGTTATAAGTGAAAATGTGAAGGTACCTCTAAATTTTCCATACAAATTGGTGTATTTTAGTACAATTTCATAGAAGCGACAGGTACAAAATATATTTTCTCATATTTTTTCATCAGTCGTTTAGAAATTAATAATATTTTGTATTCACCTCAAAAAATTTTTTATCACCACTAAAACTTTTTTTCACCACAAAAAATTTTTTTCACCTCCAAAATTTTACTTCAAAAGTTTTTTACATTATTTGTATCAAAAACAGTAGAGAACATTTTTTTAGGATATTGGTGGAGGGTATTTAAAGATTCGGCACAGCCGAATTTAAGCCTTTTTTTAACTTGTTTTCATTTTTTCATGTTTTCATTAATATATTGTTACATGAAATTTCTGCAACTAGAAATTTCTTCACGCGAAAAATCTAGTGTAGTAATAACTGGAAATAACTAGAATACCTTACTACTCATATAAATACGGGTACTTGGTGATGCAGTAGTTCAGTTGATAATAAAACGCTAAGTGTTAAGAACTAAAGTGTGGCTAACGTTTAGTCTATTTACATCGTGCAAATAAAGTGTGCTATTAGAGTGTTTTTCTGTAATTTTAGTGCGTGTTTTAAATAAATAGTGTTATAAATAACTTCAAACTGTGTTTATTATTTGCAATATATTTAGAAAGAACTCGATTTATTTTAAAGGTAAATAAATTAACTATTTTATAAAGGGTAAAATCGTAACAATATAAAAACATTTACCACTAAAGTTAGTTTCAAGTAAGAGTAAAGACCATTTGACTATAACGCTGAAGATTGTAAGTTCAATGCCTGTTGGCATCAATTGATGTTCTATTTTATATTTAAAAAAACATAGTCATAAATAGGCTACACATATTTATTAAATAAAAATTTTAATATACAGTCTATTGTCAGCACAAAAAGCTAAGGCGATTTGTTAGCTGTGTTTTTTTATATAAATTTGACAGTATTTTTTTTTTTATAATAAATCAACAGGTTTTTCAGTTATTTCTAATGAAGTATGTAGTATTTTGAATATACCTACAAAGTTCTTTGAGTGTACACACACTTATATATCCTTCGACGCCCTCATTTTGTCTGATTTCTGTTTAACATCATTATAAAGTGTTGTGTTAACAACCATAATATTGGATGTGTTAAAATTTTAACAGCAATTGAACTCAAAAGAAAAAATTGAAGAAAAAACGAAAAAATAAATGCCCAATAATGAACTGCTGCGCATGCTTAACAACAGCTTCGGACACATACATAAATTGCACAAAAACAATTCAAATTGAAATTCATGCTTTCGAAAATGAGAACAAATTAAAGATGATTACCCCCAACACCATCAACAGGCTCAAAAAATATTATTTTTTTAAATGAAAAAAAAAAGAAGAAAAATAACAGATTCCCCTATTTATGGCAACACTTGTTTTGTCTTCTTATTTGGACACGAATGAAGTGCGTACCATATAGTGTGCATTCATAATGATAGTGGCTTTCCAACAAAGAAACAAGTGGGTCTTTTATTTTTAACACTTCCCTTTGGTGTTTGGTTGGGTTGGGTTTGGTTCGTTTTCATTTGAAGGGAAAACGTATTTACGTGTTTGTCGATACATTGATTAAATTACTGGCGAAAGCTAAACAGCATAAATGATTTTAAAGTTTCTTTCACATTCACATTAAATGCCATAAAGTAACACCCTCTTCCCAACTCTCGGGCAGGAAAACAGCATCATCGTCAGCAGTTATAGTTAACTTCATATGTGATAATGATGATGATGATGATAATTCTAGTGAAGAAAGATGGTAACAACAAAAGACTACATGACGAGTAGTAGTAGGATGTGTACTTACTATTTGAGTTTGTTGTCTTAACAAGGTGCCGCAGCGACAAGGTGCTAAATGACGGTCAATTATGTATTATGACCTGAGGGTATTAAAATGCTTTCGTCGCCTCGTTCATGACGTGATAATTATGGTGTAACAGCTACAAGATTTATACGTTGTACTTGATTTTGTAACGATGTGTTAAAATAAATTTAATTTTTTATAAAACATTGATGTCGTTACAAAAATCCACAAACTTAAAATATCACCTCCTGTTTGTTAAGCGTGTTTTCTGTGCGAAAATAAACTATGAAAAAATTGCAGCGGCAGCCACAATTCATTTAAAGCAGTATTATTAAAATGTGGCTTTATAAGAATGAATTCATTTTAAATAAAATTATCTTTAGGCAGCCATATATCGTATTGTTAAATTTAACAACCAGTTCAAAATTTCTATACAAATTTTACTGTCAATACTAATAATCCAATGCACACTGGCAATATTAAACAAAATGTAAATTATCATGCCCAGAATATTCAGAGTATCCAATTTCTACTTTCCAGTGAGAATATGTTTAAAATTTTGATGACTTTAAGAACCTATTGGTTAACTTGCAACATTGGCTGTGAACAGTGGCGTGCCGAGAGATTCAAATACCACATTAAGTTTTATATCACAACATATGTATTTAAAATTGAAAATATTTTTATAAAAATGCTGCCAAGTTTTGGCAATTCTTGGCTTTTCTCTTCTAAATGTAAACAAAAATATTTGTCATAAAAATATTTAAAATTTTTCTATTTGAAATTCGATAAAATATTAAAAACAACAAAAGCTAACAAATAAATTATGTGTTTGTTAGTAAATGTACAGCAGGGCATACAATAATAATTGCTATATTTCGTGTTCCGTTGAAGTCCATATATGAAAACAAGTAGTTATAGATATAGAGATAAAAAAATAAAGTTTTTTTTTTATAAAAAACAGACAAAACTGCCCAAAACTGACAATTGAAATTAAAAAAAAAATCCTTAATGAAAAAACAGAATTTAAATTAAAAAAATTACATATAAAATTCAAAAACTCTTAAAAGGATCAATTAAAATTAAAAAATACCAAACGCAATTAAAAAATATTGAAATTCAATGAATATTTATTTAATTTGGTGTTTTTTGATTTCAATTATTGCGTTAAAAATTACATTTGGATTCATTCTAAAAGTTTTTGAAACAATCAAATCGTTTTTAAAATGGTCTTTGAATTTAAGTAAATATTTTTGCACGTGGCTATTTCACGTTCCCATGATATCTGTGCTTTTTTTTATTTTAAAAAATTCGATGTAGTTCACGGTGGCATTGTGCAAAAAGGCCCCAAGAATATGACCCCAATCTTAAAATGTTATTAAGCCCCATATTTTGGGGTAAAATTTCATAATAAAAACAAACACTAAAAATATATTGAAAAATTAACCCAATCAAATGAAAAATAGCCCCAAAATTAAGTTTGGGGCATATTTTCATTTATTAGATTGAAGCTTTTATTTATTATGTAAAATAACACCAATTTCAAGAAATAAAAATGACCCCAAATATGATGAAATGAAAAATGACCCCAAAATATGCAAAGCAAAGAAATGTTGCTTATGCAGAGCATTATAAGCATTTATATTGCATGGAATCAATAACATCCGAAAGTACTCTTTATAAACATTAAAGTTACTTGGGCCAACCGAAAAGAACAACGGTCAATCAAACCAAGGAAAATCTTGATAAATACTATGGGGACTCTGCACCATCGATTTCAATGGTAAACAAGTTTTTTAACCGCAATTCGAATGAGTTTTTGCAGCGTTTGGTAACTGTGAATGAAAAATGGATCCGGAGACCAAGCAGCAGGCTAAACAATGGGGTTTTCCGGGTGAACCGGCTCCGAAGAAGGCCAAGGTAAGTTTGTAGGCCAATAAGTTGATGGGATGCACGCGAGATCCACATCGACTACCTTCAAAAGGGAAAAACAATAAACGGCGAATATTATGCCAACTTATTGGATCGATTTAACAAGGATTTAAACAAACGACCCCATATGGCCAAGAAAAAAGTTCTTTTTCATCAAGATAATGCATGGGTGCACACATGTGTAGCCTCAATGGCAAAATTCCATGAATTTGCCTACGAATTGGTACCTCATCATAACCTAAAGAAATGGCTCGGTGAAAAGAGATTTACCTCCAGCGATGAAATTATTGATCAAACAAATGCCTATTTTATGGACCTCGAAAAATCCTATTTTTTGGAAGGGATACAAAAATTGAAGAAACGTTGGACTAAGTGTATTGATCTAAAAGGAGATCATGTTGGAATATAAATATTTTTTTTTGCAAAAGAAACTATGTTTCATTCAAAAAGTCACCGACTAATTGATCCGCCCTTGTAATAGATTTTTATCAAAATAATCTAAAAGCGGCGAGAAGCTTTACAACACAAAAACAATCAAAATGTACTTAATATTAAACGTATACATGAGATCTCAGTCAATGTAATAAATAAGTTTTAAATAAAAATTGTTTATAAATTTAAAAGCTGTAAATTATGTTTTAAATGCTTTAAAAACTTCAACAAAATTTAGGTTTAGAAATTGCCAGCTTAAAAAAAAAATAGAAAATATATATGGCATATGTGATAAACTTTATGGCCAGATCTGATCAGATCTAGTGCCAGAACGAAAGGGATCTGGAAATTGCTGCGCCGTTTGTGGCCAGATATGAACATATCTGGTCATATAGAATCATATCTGGTCTTGATCTGTTCATATCTGCTATCAGATCTAGTACCAGACAGCAAAATAAAAATATTTATAAAAATAAATAAGGTATTTTTAAATATATTTTTTCTTATTGAATCTGATTAGATATTATTCTATACGTCCAAATAAAATTTGTTGCACCAGATCTAACTAGGATTGCTCAGATCTCACTAGATCTCAATTTTCTCCCCAATTTTAAAACCGAATTAGATGTGATACAAGTAAATCTGAAAATAAACCCTCCAATAGAAAACCGAACAGGGAAAAACCCTGCATCATATTGATGAAACTGTTTCATAAAACGCTTGTCATCAATTCTTTATCTTATTTATGTAGTTTACACAATAAACTTTTATGAAATTTTATGAAAATAAAAATTGACTGCAATGCAAGTTAATTTTTAAATCAAGTTGCAGTGTACGATTCTTTTAATTGCAGTTATTTTAAAGACATAATTTTCTGATAGTGGATATGAAGTCTTAATAAGAGTCCATTTTTGTTTAATTTCCACGAACCATTTCGATTTTCAATATGTCTGATTGCCATCACTAATATATATGTATGTATTTCGTGGAGGGATAAAGGTATTTTGGTTGATACCAATGGAATTAATTCGTACACTGATGGCTCTAAAGTGGTGGGAGAACTGGCTTAGCTTTCGTTTGTGTAGATCTCACGAGCTGGCCAGGGATGGGTCAACCCTGCTCACTGTTAACCTTCAAAATCTGAGATCTTTTCGGATGGCGAGAACAGAGCTTGGACAATGGGCCACCAACGTGTACAAGGAGATATGGAATGTGGATAATGATGGTGCGGTTACAAAGGTTCGGTGAGGTGACTCGCATATGAGGCATCTTAAGGATGGAGAAGAGGGAATTGGACAACTTGATGGCAATACTAACACCCCACTTCATACTACGGTCAAACCTTTCAACATTAGGAAAGAGTTTCTCTGTTATGTGAAGGGCCTGCGGGAAGAACGATGAGACTCTGGATGACTTTCTTTGTGTTTGCCCCGCTTTCGCAAGGGGGAGGGTAAGGCATTGGCACGGGGACGTTATACTTGGGAAACTGAAGGGATACCTAAAGGATACTAAATTCTTCCGGTAAACTGAAATATTTATTATGGCGTCGTTATTGGAAAGCGCACATGCCGAATCTCTGGCAAAGGTGTATGTCACCCATTTTTGGATGATCATAATGGACGAATGGAAGGGCCTAACCCAACATATTTTTGTATGCTAATCAGTTACAATAGAGGAATGAATTCTTTTTACTCTCTGATTGTTAACACAAATTATAATTTATGATTATAGGTTTCAATATTGAAAACAAAGTGAAACGCTAAACACCCATCTGTAACTAGGGCGATCGTAAAATAAAAAAAGGATGATACTGATACCAGTTTGTAGGTTTTCTAAATGACAATCATTTGTCATAAACTAACAAAGAAAACACGACGACGATGATGAGGTATGTGTTGATCCCTTATTACAATGTTAGCGATATTGTATAAACATTGAACGATAATTGCAATTTTCGATCATCCACGAGCATCATCAATGTGTTTCAACTGTATGTAATCAATGCATAGAAAGACTGTAGAAAGATTTAAATTTAAAATGAAATTGTTAAATTAGCATAAATTAACGGTAAATCATCTCTCTATAATGATTTCCGACTAAAAATATGTTTTTTTGACCTTTTGTGTCTTGTTTCAAGATAATTTGATCCTTTTAGTTTTTATTTTTTCTCCCTTTTGGACAATTTCCAAAAAAGCAACTGTTATTTTTTCATAATTCGATTCAGTGAAGCATTTTTTTTTGTATTAATTTTAACCTTAAGTCTTTCTTATGTTCATTCTCTTCTTTTTATCCTTTCCATATCGATTTTAGTCAAGTATGAAATTTTTGGTATATGCCCAAGTAGAATGTGCTGAAATTCGATATGGCTCCACTTAATGTGTGTGTGTGTCCACAGATTTAAATTAATGTTCCGCAGCATAAGTTTTCTTTTATTGAAACTAAAATAAGTAAAATCTTCATATGGTGAACACATATTGTCATCATCATTGCTTCAAATTCAACGTTTTGAAAAGAATCATTCAGGCGTATTGCAATTATACTGCTACTGTATTGAATTTTGAAAGGTTTTCATTACGTTTTTAATTTTGAAAAAAAAAAAATAATAATTTTCGCTTGGCTTACGCATGTCAGACAAAGACATATGGTCTAACATATGATGATGATGTAAAAATAAAATCAAATATGGTACTGCATTTGTTTTCAAAAATAGCACGTGCTATACGATTTTAATTCATGCCAAAAATCAACTTAATATAATATCTTTAATCTCCAGATCGAAGAATTGTTTGATGGATTGTCAAAGTTTAATTTTAAATATTTTTGTGGTATTTAAAACCTTGCTTTCCATTACATTTGTTAGAAAATATTGTTACTAGAAGATAAAGATTTGTAAACATAGTTCTACGGTCGACTTAATACAATTTGTCTCTGGCAACGTATAATACAACGTGTTGCAACATTAGGCATGTTTTCTTTGTACACTTAAGCTAGCAAGTTATTTCATTTATATGGAGAATTAAGCGAGTACTAAGCGACTAGTTCTCAACTCGCTTAATTGTCCATATAAATGAAATAACTTGCTAGCTTAAGTGTACAAAGAAAACATGCCTTATAACCGATTTGCTGCCAATCAAATGAGGAGGTCACAGCAACAGCATCTTCTTGTTAAGGCTACCGAATTTAAGTTAAGGTTAACTATATTATGCAGTCGGAGTGAAATTACTTTTGTAACAACTGAAAAATTCGATTACCACACCCGACCAATTGGGTTAACAGCACAAATATGTTTTCCCTGACAAGGAATCACAGATCAGGAAAATTTTTAACAATCGGTTTCAAAGCACACCGATTAAATAACGGATTCCATTAGAACTGATTCCATGGAAATAGTTCGGAACCCATTCCAGCGACCTTTTACTGACGAAACCGGTTCTATTTTGAATCTATATAAGCGTTTTCATTGGGAACAAACTAAACATTTTCTAAATTCAAACACGACTGCAGAATGAGTTGTGAAGGATAGAAGTTGTTCTACAACCGATTTTTTTTGAATGGAACACTTTACTGGCCGTTGACGGATTCACCCAGCCCCGATTGCAATGGAAATTGGGAAATGTTATAGAGGAGAATAAAAGTAAGAGACACGTTTTTCTTAAGTACTGCAAAGTTTAAAAATGGGGCCAAAAATTATCACATTTTTCGTTCATTTGGTGTTTTCGGTTTTCTTTTTTTTTTCAACTGCCGAATCCAATTAAAGTTTCTGAAAAAGTATGACTATGTCAGAAGTTCCTCGTCTCAGATAAATTGAAGGTTATTTTTTCATATTTCGTTTGTAAAGGGTGGTCCAACCATAATGCACGATGTTAATTGCAAATAAAACATAAAGTTTTCAGAGAATTATCTTAATATCTTTTATTATTATATAAGGTTCTATGATTATGTGAGAAACAAAATATCGGCCAAATGCTCGCCACGGTTTCGGTGGCATAACTCTATCCAATGGTCCATATTTTCCATGATTCTGAGAAATAATTGCGGTTCAATGTCGTTAATGTGCCGAATTATCTCATCCTTTAGCCACGACGTGAGATAACACGGCCATTGAATTTCTTGCGCAAAAGAGTTATTGTTTCGTTGATTATGTGGCTAGTGGCATCATCCGGTAGGAAACGCATGTCGTCCAGGTTCATATCCTCAATTTCTGGCCACAAGAAGTCCGTTATCATTTCGCTATAGCTAACACCATTCACATGCCACGCTATCGCAAACAATATCAATGTTTTCCGCAGAAAGCACTGGGCGAGCATGCACAGATATTTTCGAATTTCCTACAGACCCGGTTTGCTGAAATTTGCGCATAATTCTCCCGATTGTAGACACATTTGGTCGATTATGCTGACCAAAAAAATCACGAAGTGCACGAAATGCATTTTAATTTGAAGGCCCATTTTCGTAAAAGACTTCAAGAATCTTAATGCGCTGTTCAATTGTGTACCTCTCCATGGTTAAATTTGCCAAACACTGAAACAAAGAAATGTCAAATTAAGTTGGGTAAAAACTTGACGTTAAGGTGAGACTCACAATTAACATCGTGCATTATGGTTGGACCACCCTTTATAATGACTTTTGACTTGAATGATTCATAAAATGTATCCTTATATGCATATCGCTACTGTACCTTCCCGTTCGCGCTTCTCCGAGCACATGTTTACATGCTTAAGAATGTTTTATTTCGGATTTGAATAAATGTTTAGAAAAAAAAAGTTTTTGTAGTTTGTATGTTGTGATGAGAGTATTTAACTGACATGGTTGATGTTCCATCAGCCATCCAAACACTAAGCGAAATTCTATTAGGGACATTAATTTTTTTTATATATGCATTTTTGTTTAATAAATAATTATTTATCTCAATGTTTCGTCACCACATTAAATGACTTCTTTAGGGGATTTTTTTTTTGTATTTTATAACTTTTATTTATTAATTAAACAAAAAAGGGAAACGCTGAAGAATCACCCAATGTGATGACGAAATATTGGGATAAATAAATAATTATTATTTTTTCAGGGACTGAAACCGAACCCGAACCCAAACGGGTTCAGGTTCGCTGCTTATAAAAACTCTGAACCCGAACCCGCTGAACCCAAAAATTTAGGCAGGTTCGGGTTCAAAAATATAAAAATATATTCTTGCTGTTCATGGCGTGAAAAATGTTTGATAGAAAAATAAAAAAAATATGACGGAATTCCAGTTATGACACGGTTCAAGCCTTATTGGAATACAGAAGTTTTTGTTCGGGATTACTGGATGCTGCATTAACTAAAAATGATAATATCTAGAATATTTGTAAAGAATTCGTAGAAGTTTCGTACCTGTTAAAAAATAAATGCTGAAACTACAAGAAGAACAGATGACTTTAGGTGATTTTTATACAGCCTGGCTTAGTTTTAAATTAGAGCTAACCAAAGATGACAAAACAAAAACATTTTTATAAGAATTATATTAAAATATTATAAAAAAAAGAAACCACTTTATTAATAATCCACTTTTGATTGCAGCATTGTATCTAGATAGCAGATTTAAGTTAATGCTAGGTCCCGAAGATATTAAAAATGCTAAAAAACATATTTTACAAACAATTGAAATTTTAAAAAATTTGCAAATCGAAAAAGGAGAAAAATTTATGAAGGAACGATTTTCTAAATTAAAGAACAAATTTAAAAGCAGGAAACTTAAAAAATATATTAAGTATAAAATTAAATTAAAATTTCTTTGAAAAATAAACAAATTTCCTCATAATAAAACATTTATACATTTTTTAAATGTTGAACCCGATCCCGAACCTGAAATTTTTATTTCGATTAACCCGAACCTGAACCCATTTTTTTCAGTGTTTCAGTCCCTGATTTTTTTATATTATAAAAGTTCTTAAGCTCATTTTAAACTAATATATTTTTAGCATTTTAAAGACGACACCTAAAAGTTTTGTTCATATAGTAAAAGTTAATTGGTTTTATCATATTTTTACGATTTTACATAAATCTAGTTCTTTTCTTATTGCAAATAATAAACACCGTTGAAATTTTCTATAGCAATTAATTTTTATTATATACATACAAACATAAAACATTTACACAAGAGACTTTATTAAAACTCTAATAAGTTACACTTTAACAGAATACACAATTTATTCAATTAATCACCAATGCATCTTCTTTAGCGTTTTATTATCAACTAACTGCTATGCCACGTTGCTGGCATATTTAAAGGGTGTCCCAAGAAGAACGAAATTTTTAAATCTGGCAACATTCGAAGTGTCATTGTTTGACATTTGAACAATTGTTATTGTTTGCTAGTAGAAGGTACGAGGTTAGTAAAAATGGAGCGCTACACGAATGAACAACGCATTCTCATTGTGAAATTGTTTTACCAAAATGGTGAAAGTTTTGCGGCTACAGTTCGCAAATTGCGATCAATTTGGGGTCACAATAATGCTCCAAAAGAGTCAACTGTAAAGAGATTAATGGATAGATTTACCGAAACTGGGTCTGTTAGTGATGTAAAGACAACAACGCGCCATCGACCAGGTCGATCGACCGAAAATGTCGCAGCTGTACGTGATGATGTCGCTCAAACTCCATCCACCTCAATTCGACACCGAGCTCAGCAAATTGGTGTCTCCAAATCCACTTTGCAGCGAATTTTGACGAAAGATTTGCATCTTCATGCATACAGAGTTCAATTGACTCAGGAACTGAAGCCAGCTGACCATGGACAGCGAAGGGAGTTCGTTAATTGGGTATTGGAGAGACAACATGAAAATGCTGATTTTGCCGATAAAATCATCTTCAGTGACGAGGCCCATTTTCATCTTGATGGCTTCGTCAATAGGCAGAATTGTCGCATTTGGGGTGAGGAAAATCCTCGAGTGATTCACGAGAAGCAAATGCATCCTCAACGTGTCACTGTGTGGTGTGGTTTTTGGGCTGGAGGAATCATTGGACCTTTTTTTTATGAAAATGAGGCAGGTCAAGCGCAAATAGTCAATGGTGTTCGGTATCGTGAAATGATAACCAGTTTTTTCTTGCCTAGAATTGAAGAAATTAATGTGGAGGGCATGTGGTTCCAACAAGACGGCGCCACATGTCATACAGCCAGAGAAACAATTCAATTGCTGCATCAGTCATTTCCCGGTCGTGTTATTTCGCGTTTTGGAGATCAGAATTGGCCGCCTAGATCGTGCGATTTAACACCATTAGATTTTTTTCTTTGGGGTTTTTTGAAGTCGATGGTTTACGCGAATAAGCCGACGGCGACTCAAGCCTTAAAAGAGGAAATTGGACACTGCATTAATGAAATACCGCAGCATTCATGCAAAACGGTCATTGAAAATTTCATTAAAAGATCGCGTGCATGCCAGCAAAGCCGCGGCGGCCATCTGCACGATATATTGTTCCATACATAACCTCATTCTGTCTACTTTACGATATAATAAAGTTTCACGATTTTTTTTTAAATATCTGTGTTTTATTTAAAATTTAAAAATTGTGTTCTTCTTGGGACACCCTTTATATGTGTGGAGGAATATAACTAGAATGTGGCAGCACCGTCCAGAAGCCGCATACTGGCGATTTCGAGAATGTTCTTTGAAGTTTGACAGAAGAACACCTACTAGTCGCGGTGAAGGGTTACCATTGATGGCAACTGTTTTACATTCCAGGCCTGGCATATGTAAATTTATGTTTTTACGAATAAATGGAAATTGATGAACAGAATTTTCATAACAATAAAATATTTATTTTTATTCACTTGTTGTTGAATATTTTTTAAGTTTAAACACAATCTTAATAAAAAGTGAATTAAAACGTTTATCTTAGTCTAGTGACATTACGACAAAAATTTAATTGAATACAAGTATTAAAAAAATAACCATTTATAGTTAAAAATTAAAATTAATGGCGATTTAGAAATTCTCCATTTTAAATTGCTTCGATATAAAATTACGTGCTTTTCCAGGGCTGCACTCAGGATCTTCCACCAATTGTAACTTATGGCTTATTTTGAAGCTATCGTTCATTACAATATTCGTCTTAGCATATAAATATTTGCACGAATAAAATTTGGAGAACTAGCGGTCCACTTAAAAATATAAATTTTTTCTTCCTGAAACCAAATCATTTAGTTAGCTAGAAATTTGGTTGTTACAATTAATTTATTTTCTCTATAGAGGTAAAATTAAGGAAATTAATAATATAACAGAAAATCTTATGTCATTTTATAAATTTACGAAGAATATTCTGAAAATTTAAAAACGTCTATAATTGAATTTCGCTTAGTGTATATAGGTAGACATATACACAGACATTATATCTACATATAGTAGATAGATAGACATTATTATATCGTTTATTATTATCCATGCACGGTCAGTCGTGTGCGGCGTTAAGCAACCGTATGTATCCGAATGCAACCGACCGAAATCATTGCGCTTAATAGGTTTTAGGCTAAAACTCGTAAACGTGTGTTGTGTAGTATTCATCCATCCAATCGTACTTGAATCCAAATAATAAAACAAAATTACAAAAAAACAAAAACGCTTAAATCAAGGTGTGTATTTTTGTGTTATACTACGAGTGCGATATAAATGAGAACGTGGAACGTGTGTGTTTCCATTTGAATGAAAATTTGTATATGAAACAATAATTTGGTCAAAAACAACAACAACAACAACAACAAATTACTTGTACTATATGAAAAATAAAACAATTTAACGCAAATGAGTGATCTTAAGTAAAAAAAAAAAAAATAAAACATATTACTGGCATGCGCGAGAAATAAAAAAAAAAATTATTCATGAAAAAAAAAATTATTCATGCATGATTGTCGTGCAAAAAATCATTCGAATAGTTTTGAATTTATTAGCATTTTTTTTATTTAATTTAAAATACGAATATAAGTTATTTTTATTTAAAATTAAAAATAACCACTAAAAATTTAATAAATTTTAAAGCAATAACTTGTTGCTTAATTTTAACACCTGATTTGATTTATTTCATACCACTTAACAGGGGATCAGCTAATCTCTAAAAAGATTGCTGTTAGTCCCTCGATTCTTAATTTTTATATTAGAGCTGTATGATCTAGGCTTCTTACTCGGACTTTGTCATAGCCCGATTTGTGCCCTAAGAACCCCATAAGCCAAAAACCTGCATAAAATTCCAATAGCTGTTTGCTTCCACTTAAAGCTGCAAACCTATTCCTTTTCTCCGATATCGAGGTGAACAGCCTTGACTACAAATATTTCGTGTCACACGCCCACATCTACTGTAGGCCAATACAAAGGACACGTCCCGTAACATACTATCTTTCTCTGCTCTCGCAGGACTTTTGTAGAAATCATGATGGTCCCAAGTCCTAGACCTCCGAGTGCACTCGCATAACCTATAGCCTTTCTCGAGATAACTTGCATAAGCCGTCTTCTTCCCAATAGGCCACCATACCTTTAGACTGTGTTCCTGTCGGTTTAACACTTTGGGTTTAAGTCCTAAATTTTTTCCTTCTGTTTCGATTTCGCTGAAGTTGTAATATATAATAGAGGAAACAAAATAAAGAAAACCAGGATGAGAATGGTGGAATTTTATTTTTTTGAACTTGATAAATTAGGTGGAAACAAGTATTAAACGTTTATTTCTTTAAAGAATTTTCTTTATAGACGTTAAAATTTAGTTATTTAGTGTTGTACAGTTGGGAAATGAGGTTGCGAATGATCCGGCTGGAGTCAGAGTTGGACAAAAATCACTTTATTCAGGTGTATCTTTTATCAAGAATAGCTCGACGTGCTTTCTGCAAATGGATGCAGCTTAAAACTATGGAAAGTCAGCAGCTTTCTACTAGTATCCAGATTTATTTTTCCGCTTTTGAATTCCATACTATAAATATTAAACTTGGAAAAAAACGAAAATTCCTATTTTGGGGTTTAGTAAAGGGTGATTTTTTAATCGTTTGGGTTTTGAAAATTTGAACAGAAAATTTGCAAAAGTTAATATATTAATTATTTGGGATGATAAATGAATGGCTGCCATTTACTTTTGAAGATTATTTCATGTAAATATATCCCGCGGCTACGTCGTAGGTGGTCCATCCGTGAGCTTCAATTTTGGCATACTTTTTCCAGCATTTAAGTCGGTGGATCTCACCAATGGCAGCTGTAATGTTGTCTTCCAGGGCTGCAATTATGGCTGGCTTGTCTCTGTATACGAGAGACTACAAAAAATAGTCTAGTGGGGTCAAATAGCATGACCTTGGCGGCTGATGGACTGCTCCAAAACGTGATATTAATTGCTCACCAAACTCACCTCTCACTAAGTTCATGGTATCGCGTGCCGTGTGGCATGGGGCACCGTCTTGTTAAAACCACATGCCAACCAAATCCAATTCTTCCATTTTGGGCAAAAAAAAGTCGGTATTCATCGGACGGTACCTTGCTCCATTGACTGTAAAGATGCGATTTTCATCGTTCTTGAAGAAGTAGGGTCCAATGATGCCTCCGGCTCACAAACAGAACCAAACAGTGTGTATTTCAGGGTGCATTGGCAGCTCTTATTAAATACACCTATTACCTACATATACCTACTATAAGCTGCACTGTGAGTTTTTTTTCAAAACCTAAACAGTCTGTATGTCTTTGTATTGTTCAGGATAATTTGAAAATTACCCAGATACACGATTACTAAATATTTGTTGACTTTCTTTTTAAATGTTTCAATAATATGCAGTTGTTTTGGTCGTTTTATTCTACTTCTTCAAGTTTGACTTACTGTTTGTACCACAGACATCAATTTTTGGTTTAAGAAATCTTTTATGTAGACCTTCGACAAAAATGCTCCAATGATTAATTTCTTTTGTGTCAACGTGTGAGGTATATCTACCTACCAACCACTAAACAACACACGAATGGAATGGTACAACAACAATAAAGATTAAAGATGTGTTTTTTTTGTCCATCGCACGATTATGGACGATCATACCAAATGTTTGTGTGTTTATCTTCTGTAGATAAATGTAATACCAACACACTCATTCTGTTGTATAGGACATGTTTTTTTAGTTCGTCATTGATTGAAATGGTTAAAATAAATTTTTAAAATAAGAAATAAAATTCGAATGCCACCCAAGTTTAGGGTTGAGGCCATCTCAAGAACAATAATCTCAATGGTTAGTAATGTGTTGAGTTTTTGACATTTGCCGCTGCTGTTTAAGACAGGTAATTGTGATGTGTTTTGATATTTATCTTAAATTTTTTACACTTGAAACAATTTTGTGGTTAAAGGGATTATAACTGTTTGTTAGTTTAAGGATTAATAACAGCTTTATACAGAAATATAAAGTGCCAACCGAATTAAAAAATATATGATTTTAGTCGCAGAAACCACATTTCAATTGGAAACTAACAACATTTTTCTCTGTGTGTACAAATGACTCTGCTCAAGCGCCTGCACGGTCACCTCGAAAAGTTGACAAAAAATATTACGTTGTTAGAGGAATCTTTGTAGTTCTCAAAACTACTTTCAGTGAAATTGCAGCTGATCACCTATTCGAGAAAAATGGGTGAACATTTTGTACAGTTATTGTGGCTCTGGTAAAGTTTGAACTTTTGTCTTTGGCAGATATTCAGACTGCAAAGATTTTTCAGTACGGCGGCTTTTGTACTGACCAATTTAATTAAGTTTTAAGATAGAAATTTATGTAATTTTTTTTTTAATCTGATGTCTTGCTACCTTCATCTCTGATCGTCGGTCTCCCTCAGAAGAGTTTTCGGTCTGAAATGTCCAATTGCCAAAATAATTGGAAAATGAATATCTTCCTGTGTTGTCAGTGGTATTTACGATGACGTTATTTTTCTTTTTATTAAGGTTGATTTACACGGTGTTACGTGTTACGAATTGTAATTTTTTTTTTTTTATCAATTTTCATTTGTAAATAACATATCATATTCCTAATACTGGGAAATAGTAGAAATGTTTGGATAAGGATGGATAGCTTATGAATCGACCTTTAATTCTTAGTTTATTTTATCTACTTTGATAAGCCTTGGCACTTAATCTCATGACATTCTTTGAAAATCTGGTTTGCAATTAATCAGAGCTGCACTTGTGCCGTCGGAAGAAAATTTTGGGAAATGACACTCCTTTTAGTCTGCAATTTAAATGAAATTTTTAAAAAATCAAAACGAGCTTTTTTATAATCGTAGGTTTGTTAGTTCCCCAATAACCAACTGTCCATTTTTGCCTAAAAATTCAATATCTTTCCAATAGTTTGTTTATGGATTCCCATGTTAATATCGATCTGGCGTTATTCTGAAAATCTCTGCGAAAAACTTTAATACAAATATCATAATTTTTCTCAGTGTAATACATAAAGAATTTTCGAAATGAAACGTGCGACATCACTTCGACTCCAAATTGACGACTTCGCACTTGTGTTTGTTTTGTAAGTGATCTGTGAATAGTGTTTATTACTTAGCTGGAACAATGATGTACGATACAAACCTGCAGCTATACGGCTCTCAACAAGATTGTGTGTGTATTTGTATGGAGTTGAGCAGTAGCTGTAGTCGTAGCCGTAGTAGTTGTCAGACGATTGAAGAATATCTGAGGTAATTATAGCCTGTGTGGTTTTTATATTCAATGTACATAATTCGTCATTCATTTAGTATGTGAATATTGGAATTATGAAGAATTGGGTGTTATCTTCGTTGATTGAAGTTTGCCGTACTATTAACACAATATACTATTTCGCAACAGAAAACCAAGTGCAAAAAAAAAAAAAAAATGTGATGAACCTCTGTCAAGTTATTTGTAAAGATAACCCTTTTAACGCATTAAAAAGTTTTTGTTGGTTTTCTTTGTTGGGTGCTGTACAAATACATAAATAGCTAGTGCAGTCTCTGGACCTTAATTCCTTTTTATGGTCATTTGAATATCCATGCATAACAATTCACGAAGAATGAACCAAACAACGTCAAATTGCATCACTGGTTCCGCTGCTATGCTTACTGATCACAACATTTGCGATTTCACACAAAAAATCACCAAATCGAAACTGCTCCCAAAAACAGCGGGTAGAACGAAACATTGAACGCATTCAAGCATCTTATTGTGATGGTATGATGGTTGCGCGTGTGCCCACCACAAAGTTTATGGTGTATTTATTTGTAGTTTTTTTTTTGGTGCAAAGCAAAAGCTAAAAAAAACACAAAATATTCTAAAGTAAAATTCATCAAACTTTTGCAAAAACAAAAAAAGCCTAATGAAAGATCATGGCTTATAAAAACAACAATATTCATACACTATTATACTATGATCAAAAAGTAATTGCATGACTGAATAATCAGAGAACTTTAGAAACGACAGACGACTCCATACCTAGTTTTATACCTTTTACGGTTGTGAAAGTGATCATATATTAATGATATATCACAGCATAGCTTTATTTTCATCTTTGACACACGAGTAACACTTAGAAAGCCTGATGTCGCTAGTACTAATTCACCATTGACTTTGTCACAAGTACAGCTGACTAATTATGGCCCAGCGAACGCTTTCTGCTGTAGACATTTAACATGTGCTTATCATTGCGAATCTACACAACTATTGATTAGGTGTAGACATTGGAACCAGAGATTCACCAGTACATTTTAGCAATTCTGGTCTAAACTTTTGGAACTTTTTACTAGATTTCCACACTAGGAACTAAGTTTAAACAGTTGCATTTATTTCGGAAAATAAGCTATTTTATTAATAAAAAATTTTATAAATTATAAATTGTTTTTTTTTGTAAGTCTTTTGTAATTGCTTTTGCTCATTATATACAGGTTGGTTGAAAAGTTCCTGCGCTCGAAATAAAAGAATACTGTTTTTGTTGCGAAATATATTTTTTTATTCAATATAATCTCCTAGAAGCTCAATACACTTGTTCCAATGATCTTCCAATAATTTTATCCCATCCTTATAATGGTTTTCCGGAAGCTCAGCAAAATAACCGTCTTCGGCTGCTATGGCCTCTTCATTCGACGAAAAATGCTTTCCACGAAGGAATTGTTTGAGATTTTTGAAGAGATAGTAGTCACTGGAAGCCAAATCTGGTGAATACGGTGGATGTTCAAGCAATTCGTACTTTAATTCTTTGAATTTAGCCATCGTCAAAACACTTTTGTCAGTAGGTGCATTGTCATGATGAAAAATGATTTTTTTGTTCTTTAAACCAGGTCTTTTCTCACGAATTTTCTTATCCAGCTGATCCAAAAGGCTGCAATAATATTCAGAGTTGATTGTTTTACCTTTCTGAAGATAATCAATCAACAAAATTCCTTTTGCATCCCAAAAAACTGATGCCATAACCTTCTTTGCTGATCGTTGTGACTTCACCTGCTTTGGAGCTGAACAACCAGCTTCAGTCCACTGTAAACGTTCTTTTTTCAATTTAGGATCATGGTGGTAGATCCAAGTCTCATCCATAGTTATAAAACGACGCAAGAAGTCGGTTTTATTCGGCTTAAAACGCTCCAAATTACGCTGAGAAATTTGTTTTCGATCCAGTTTTTGTTGATTTTGTTTAAACACAAAAAAATTATTAAAAAAAAAAAAAATGATTTTTAAAAGGGAGGTTCAAATACCTTTAAAATAAGGAATTGGTCTTTAAAATCCATCCACAAGTTTTTGAGAAACATTAGTTTAAAAGTTGTCATGTCGAAAGATTTTTCACGATTTTGACGATTTTCAAATGCACATAACTTTTTAAAAAAAAAATTTTTAATTTTTTCTGGAAACACGTGTAAAATATTTTTAAGGAAGAATACGTACTAAAATTTTGCAAGAAATCGGAGACATCAAAGTCAATTTTTAGCGAAAATCGTACGGTCTGACATGGAATGACTCACATGTATTTTCAACAAAATGAAACAATAAAAAAATTAAAAAGCACAACTTTGCAGTTGCAACGAAAGGAATGTAAAAAGTGCAGTAGACACTTTGTTGACAATGTCCCCAAAAAAGGGAATGTAAAAAGTTTAGACGCTTTGTTGACTATGTCACCAAAAAGTCACCCAAAATAGTCGACAAAAGTGATGACTCGGGGACACTTGACCCCAGGCTTTCTACAGGGAATATTTGAAAATACAATGATATTTAAACGATATGAAAAAGAAGTGTGACCAGTGTTGAAAATAAAAAAGCTGGCTTACGTCACAACTATGTTAAGAAGAGCTGTCAGTACAGTATATACGCATGATCTTAAATGTTTCCATCTACTATTACCAGAAAAATTTAGTGTCATGAGAATAGTGATAATTTAGGTCACAGTAGATAATAGCATAGATGCTAGATGCAGACATACTCGATTCTTCAGCATCAGTAAATTAGTTGAGACTGATTCAGTCTGAGGAAAGCCTTTACTACCACTATCCCGATACAAGAATATTCAGAGCTTATCGGATGACTGATAGAAGCTCCTCTTAGAATCAAATCGCACTAAACATTGAATTAAAATACATTACTCTAATAGGTCCGATGAGATTGGAAAGAGAGTTTGATATCTACTTTTTATATATCAAAAATTAGTGATTAACAAAAATTAGGCGATTAACTTTTATATGGAAGTCTTCTCCTTCAAAAAAAAACAATCTAGACAAAAATTTAAAGCCCAATTAAGTATTACTTACTTTAATCAAAATAATCTAAACACAAAAACTAATTACTAATTACAGAATTTTTTAACTATGACTTTGTAATTTAACAAAATTTTAATTTGGGGAAATTTAAGAAATATTTTTAATGTAAAAAGACAGTAAGCGTGTAACCTATTAAACATGAAATTAATTATTTTTGTGGGAAAAAAATATTTAACCTTAAAATACCTCTTAAAATTTAAATGCAGTTTATTTCTGAAGTCCATACTTTCTATCAGTAATATTTAAGTGGATTATTATTGAAAGATTCGCTGTAAAGTACATTTAACAGAGTTATGGGCGTGGTATTGTTACTGTTAGCGCGTTGGCCTGTTACAAAGATGGTGGCGGGTTCGATCCCCAGCGACGTCAGAATCAATTTCGAAAAATAGTAGGTATGAGTTTTCTATACCTCATAAATTCATATCGCAGCACGGTCCTTAGGTATTCTCATAGCCTTGACCCCAGCGAAGTAAAATAACAAACACAGAGAAAAATTTTTCGCAACACAATTCGTCTAATACAACTAAATAAAATATTCAGGAATCACATTTAAATGGTTGCAGCAATCGAAATACACTTTTCAACTCAGTTGGCACTTTAGATTTTAGTGTACATAACAGGGCTATGGACTAAAAAGCTTCAACAAGTTCGCCAATTATACATCACTTAGAGCGCAACAACTATACTATCTTGTCATATTTAAGCCCTTCGTCTTTTTCCACCTATCATCTTTCCACTATCTCCGTTCAAAAAAAAAAAAAATAAATAAAATAACAGCAATACATTATTTAACAGGAAGAATTTCCTTTGCCTTATTCAATTAGTTAAAATAATTTTTTATTAATAATAATTTTAAAATGTTTCATTAGGAAACCAAACTTAAAATCACCTAAAACTGGTGCGAATGAAAATATAAGTAAATTTCTTGAAAAACATCGAAAAAGTATTTACACAGACAAAACAGATTCGTGCTGACAACCGAATTCGTATCTAATCGAATGTGGTAACTAAATTTTTTGGTTGTGCCAACAAAAAAAGCAATTGAGGCAAGAGTAAGTTGACTATGACAACAAAATTTCGGTTGCTCTAATAACAATTTGTTAAAAATCGAATAGTAAATATAATTTTTCTGCTAAAAATTAGAAGCGAAATTTCGCTATAAATAGCACAGTTTTTTATTGTAACAATAAAGTCGAATTCTTTAGTTAGCCAGTGTTTAATTTGAAATAGACATGTCACCCTTCCGATAGTCACCTCTTCTATGGATTGACAAAGATCATAAGATGCCGGTAAATAAGTATTCTAAGAAGAAAAAAAGTAAGAAAGAAGACATTCTTCTAAACGTGCGACTGATTTACAACAGAATTATGGTGCCAGAATATGCAGACTACATTGGTATCATATGCCACAGCAAAGTAGTTACAGCAATCAAAATCAGTTAAAAGACAACTAAATTAGAGGAGCAATTAAATTTAACTCTTTAAATCTAACTATTTTATCGGATTCACTCATTAAAAAATCGATGACGATAAACCCAGCAAAAACATGGTATCAACTACTTACCAGGCTATTTACTCGCTTAATTACTTTTGTTCGCGGTGTCCAAAAAGTAATGGGTACTCATTATTTTTTGGCTGTTCGTAAGCGAGAGGGTAATGACCACCCATTACATTGTGTTTTTTGTAAGTGAGAAGGTAATGACCACTCATTACTTTAGGGACATCACGAACAAAAGTAATAAAGCGAGTTAATAGGCTAGTAAGTAGTTAAACCCCTTGTTTTTGCTGGGAAATTCATATAAATCACCAGTTAAAATAAAGATTCTCCAAATACTTTTCGATCATAGAGTACATGGTATGATTACTTGAAGAAATGTGCTGTCTTGCATAGTTTTGCCGACCAGGCTTAATTCACTCATGTGTTTGTGTAGCCATGTGTGAAGGACGTTTTATATCTGTCTATCTATGTACAACAACTTTAGAAGTTTATAATTTAGTGCAAAACAAACAAAAAACTAAAATAAAAAAAAATAAAATAAGCTTAAATGTTTACATAAGAAAATAAAACGAAAGTGTTGAGTTTAAAAGTAAATTGTACCACAATAAAACTTTCATTATCATCCAACCTAAATTTCAAACTCCTGATGAAGATAAACTTTTCAAAATAACCACAAGTAGTGTACGAGTAGTAAAAGGCGCCATAAATCTGATCTTCATCTTAAACATCATGTGTGTTTTCTAGATGGCATTTAAATTATGTTGTTTTTTTTTCTTTTTTGGGGCAATTTTGTGTATCTTAATTACTCAACATAGGGTTGAAACGTTATTGTCATGACTGGTGGTCTTATAATTTCGCAATGCCACCCGAAGCGAAAGTACATCAAATTTTCGTAGGACCAAAAACGGGATAACTAAAACATATTCTTCATTGGCGATGGAGTGTATGTTAAGTATTTGTGAGTGAGTAAGTATGTGCAGTTATCACAAAAATATCGCTAAAATGTTATTCATATGTACGTATGTACATATGTTGCAACGGATTTTATATTTGGGTAGGCAGAGTCAGTAAGTCAGTGGATGAATAAATTTGTGCCTTTATGTGTTTGTGTGTGTGTTCGAATAAAATTGAGCAATTTGAAATTCAATCAGTAGCTCTGACTGAATCAAGCAAATTATAGTAATTGAGTGTGGTTCTGTTAAGGAAGCGACAGAGGAAGAGTTTGTGTGGCGGTGCCCTCGTGTGGTATTGTGGTGATGATTGGGTTTTTTTTTTTGTTTTATTTTCTTTGGTTTCCAGCTAGCGGCAACAGACTGTTGGAGGTCGTCGTCACACACACACAACACACACAACACACACTCACTTACGTGTTTACCAAACATAAACGAAGTTAAAAAGTCCAGAATCACGGCTCCAATTGTTAGTTTTTCAAAATCAATGGCGACCACACATTGTCTGTGCGTAAAAGTTACTAATTCTTAGTGGCGGCGGCTCCAACAGAAGCAGCTGGAGTTCGTTTACTAACAAAAAACGAACGTTACAACAAAAAAAAAAAACACAAAAACAAAAACAATCAACAAAAAATTATCTGAGAAAGTTAAAAGGCAACGATTAAGACATAATCATACAATTTAAACGTAGCAAAGATTTTAAGAGCTTTACAAAAAATAAAAAATGATCGCAATTACCAAGAATTAGGCAGAATTTAATTGCTTCTTTTTTTAATAAATAGTGGGATATTTACACTAAATTACTGGGTTACATTGTGTTGCATAACAAATAACTATTTCAACCTAATACTCCATTTCAAGATGCATTGTTCTACTGTTAAAGGGCAAGGATGTATCACTGTAAATGCGGCAGGAAAACTTTTTTAACTTATTTAAAATATTTAATATTAAGTCAGTTCTAAATTTTAACAATCGGTTAAAAGAAAAAATAATCTGAATTCCTTGCTGGATTTTCTAACAATACTACTCGGTTACATTTTGTTGTGAATAAATGTTCTGGAATGCCCTTGATTGTCAAGCAATTTAAGGTCTTGTAATGTTTTAAGCTAAAATGGAATTTGTCAAAAATACTTTTATCAATCATAACAAATTCTTTTGTCAAAATCCATTTTATTACTTAAAGTATCACAAAAATAAACTTAAAATTTTGAAAATGTGATATTTCATTTCGATTTTCAAGTTAATAAATTTATTGGGAACATAGTTGAAAAAATAACTTAAAAAGTCCGCATCACATGGCTACAAAAGCTGTTCCGTTCTTAATATTTTAAGTGTATACTGTTATACAAAAATATGTAATACAATATACTTTCGCTGGAACTGTTAATTGAAACTTTTTATAAGCGCTGTTTTTTTATATAAATTTTTTTCATTTATTACAAATTTCATACACTCAATGATTTCAAAATTGTGAAGATTTTTCATTAATTTAAGGAAGTTTTCATTAACTTTATAAAGAAAACTTTAACTAAAAAATTTAAATAAAACTTATCCAAAAAGATTCCCTGTGTGTACCCTGCGGCAAAAGGACCTATCCCAGGTTACGTCACGTGACCGGTTTATTGTGATTGGGGCTGGTCATGGGACCGGTTTTTATATATGAAAAGGACCGGCCACTTTAACATGCGCTTGTCCTAGAACATGTCACACAACTAACCCCAAAGAACATATCGCAGAACCAACGCAAAATAACATGTCATGACTTTTAAACCGGTCACGTGTTAGGTACTTTAGGAACCGGTCCTCTTTTCACCCATGCCATAATATGTATTTTCGGAACCGGTCCAGTTTTTACCTATCACGGGACAGGTCCTGATTCCCAACTGACTCCTTTTTTCCCGCAGGGTACCTTGCGATAGGTGAAAACTGAGACGGTTAAGAAAATACATTTATTTATTTATTTATTATATCTTTGTTCAAAATTTTTTATACATATTACATATTATGCATCTGCGCCATATTGACTTTAATAGAGGCTAGTTGGCATTATATTAATTCTTAATTAAATTACAAAAAATAAATAAAATTACAATTTAAAGATGTTTACAATTTTATGGTAAATTTTAAGTGAATATTTACAAAAGTGTTTCTAAAGTTTTAAGCAGGTGTTTTTTTATATAAAATTTAAAAATAGAAATTCTATTAATTTCTTTAATAGAACCGTTTTCTATAGTACCTACCACGTGACCGGCTAAAAGGCATGACATGTTCTTTAGCGTTTGTTCTGTGATATGTTCTTTGGGATTAGATTTGTGACATGTTCTTTTAGACCTGTCCTGTGACATGTCACAGAGGACAATTGACCCCCTCCTAGGACAAGCCCATGTTAAAGTGACCGGACCTTTTCATACAACAAAAACCGGTCCAGTGACCGGTACCTATCACAATTAATCCGTCACGTGACGTGTCCTGGGCTAGGTCCCTTTCCCACAGGGTAGTTACGCCACTATACTAAACTTTGGGTAGTTACAACATAGCTCAATATTTTTGCTCTCTTGCTTTCTTGCTTGCACCTATTCTTGCCTACACCGTCACAAATATTAAATCATTATTATACTTCAACTGGAATAGTAGTAATGCGGAGTTTCGAATAAGGAATACCGTTAATTTTGTGTTCGAGAAGGATAGAAATAGTGAGATAAGGTATTATTAACTGTATTTGCTCATCCCAACCTCGATTGTTTGACAAAATTGAAACGACTGACATGAGAAATACCTCTCAAGAGCACTACACCTAGCCGACTCTAATGCTTCAAGTACGCAATTTTAAATCTCATAGTACCATAAAATAAATGTGATCCTTTATCTTATGATGAGTATCTAATATTGAAACTATTATATGTATTCATTTGTTCCCTTAAACTCATTATTATTATTATTAAGTCAAGATCTGGCCCCACGTCCGGTACTGCGACCCATATGGATCTTTTGTACCTATGAAATTTAATATAGAAGATGGAGAAGAGTTCCTAATATCCTTTGGACCTAAAAATTCCCTATTGAAAACTTTCCTCCTGTTCCTATGCAATACAACACAATCAAGACATAGCCGACACAGAGGCGATTTCAACAGATTAATCTTCCATAAATGGTAGTTCAATCCGAAGTGTCCGGTAAGAAACCCTGTTAGTAACGTAATGTCGTTCCTAGCAAGGAAAAGGGGTTGACCAATGGTTTCGTCTGTCTCATCCCCAAAGATTGTTCCAAAGGTCCTTAGAAGTTCGCCCTCCTTAACAAGGGCTGTTATCGTGGACCAATCAACTCCACAGTAAGCTTACGCTCCCAGTAAAGGTGTGGAAGAACCCATACTAGCTAGTTCGTCCGCTACCTCATTACCAACATGTTCGTGATGACCTGGTATCCAGTAAAGAGTAACTCTGTTACACGCGGCCAACCGTTGAAGGATATCAAAACATTCCAGAGCTATTCCTGAAGTGAATGTTCAAGACGACAAAGGCTGGAGTGCCGCTCGGATATCAGAGAAGATCGAAATATATGCACCCTTTACCAATATTCAGTCTAGCGCATAAGAGTATAGGCTGTAGTGCAGCCACTTGCCTATTGGCTCCGATAACCTCGTGTTGGGTCCAAAGACCCCCGCTACCACACCGGAGTCCATTTTCGACCCGTAAATGTATCAGTTTGGACTGTCGATGAATTTTTAATCTAGTAATTTCATATAATAAGCGGTGGTAGTCTACGGCCCTAATTCTAGAAATGACAATATATTTTCAAAGGGTTAACAAAAAGTAAATATTTTACAGATGGATTTAGGTGGTGCTTCCAGATCACGTTTTGCCATTATCAAACGAAAATACAATAACAAAATACATGCAATACAAAAACAAAATATGTGTAGGGATTAATTTGTCTCACAACAAAAATCTGGTGGAAACCCTATATTAGCCTCTTAAACAGTGGTTCCCATTAACTTTCACTCCACGGACCCCTTGAAGCCTTTTACTGGCTGACAGACTCCCAAATTTTAAATATTTTTTATATTAAAATAAAAACATTCAAATCCAAAGATTTTCAGAAAAAATAGTAGTATTGAAAAATATGACAGATGGATTTGTAGAATTTTTACAATTTAAAAGATTTACCAGATAAAATGTTTGGAAAAATCTTAAAATCTGTGATTTTTTAATTGGAAAAATATATTCTTAGGCACATTCTAAAGATCTTAAAACATGTTCTTTAAATAAATAAAAAATAATGTGTATTCAATTAAACAAAAAAAAAAAAAAACATGACGGAGCTGAAAAGTGTAAAAACTGGAAAACCACACTTTTTGTCAGTTTCGTTTTTTTTTATTTTTTAAAACGACGGATTATTATTTACTATTACCTTCATATATTTAAAGAATTTTTTCGAACTCTTCCCGGACCCCTTTGTTGTCGCAAATTCTGTGTAATGCAAGCCCTAATCAGGCTGTTCAGATACAGACAGATACAGAATAAGTCATAGTTCCAGTAAAACTTTTGGTATGTGTAAATCCGGCTTCTCTGAGGAAAGGTTTTCCACATAGCGGCCCTCTGCCGGGCTTAGGATGTTTTCTCCTCCGTAGAATGTTCGGAACCTGTAGGATGTCACTAAGGCAAGCTGTTTTGTGCAGCGGCCTTCGTCTGAAAATGGAGATAATTACTATAAAAAAATTATTATTCATAATCATCACAACAAATCCGTCTAATCCCCCATAGGAACTATGAACGTTTTATAATATCCCGGTTTATGTTTGGATATAATGTCCGTGGGGATTATATCCCAATCCAGTAGCATTCAATCGGTTGAAATTGACTTTTAAAAATTAGATACACCGCAAATAAACTATTAGTAATCCTAATCGGCTTTATGGAATAAGTAATTCCGTCAACTTAGTTTTTGGTGCAAAGAATGACATTAGAAAATATGGATTCTAAAAATTTCATCTCGAAAAATTTTTGAGCCCATTAGTGATATGAATAAGAACTTTGTTCACGGTTATTTATGCATCAGGTGGTTCTTAAACAGCGGATTATTAAACCCGGATTTATGATATAA
Organism: Eustalomyia histrio; assembly: GCA_949748255.1. Classification (NCBI taxonomy): domain Eukaryota; kingdom Metazoa; phylum Arthropoda; class Insecta; order Diptera; family Anthomyiidae; genus Eustalomyia; species Eustalomyia histrio. The sequence continues at coordinate 6,404,084 of OX456524.1, forward strand.
ATTAGAAATTCCTCTTCAATTGTCCGTAAGAATATTCTTTTCTTAAGTTTAATATGAGACAATTTTTTAATGCTGTAATAGTAATTTTTTTGGCCTTAATTAAACTTTTGGGTTATTAAAATTCCTGTCAAGTTTCGCAAGATATCCATCAAATGTTTTGACTCATCGAAAGCCATTAAGTATCTCCGCTTTAAAATGTTTTTAGCTTTTAAGAACTGATCTGTCCTAAGTTAGGTGCCAAATTTTCTAATAAAAACATTTGGTTTACTAAGAGTTCATAGGCTTTGGAGCTGTCCTTTTGGTCTTAGGTTTGCCAAGAAGTTTTATTGAAATTTCTAACCAAAAAATCCCATCATGGCAAATCACCATTAAGCGCGTAATCAATGCAACTTCAATATCACAAACATATAAACGCCCACTAAAAGACCACGAAAAATTAAGTTACTATCGGGTTAAAATAATGGAATGAAGCACGTTTTTTTTGTATTGTGTTGTTGTTGTTTTTGCATAGTAAGCAAACAACAAGATTAAGTTAGAAAATTGTATTTTTTTTGTCAACAAAATAAAAAATAACAATATAAGCAAACACCAGACCAACAAATAACACCTGTCAGGTACACTTATACGTACGTACGTACGTAGATTATTTACTGGGCCAAGTGGTTACTAACCATCATGCTATTTGTTGTTTTTCATATTTGTATCAGAAGCAACAGAGTTTATTTTTTGTCGCAACAAATATTTGCTTAGTAACCGTGAAAGAGGAGAGTCTTAGAATTGTTATCATATCAATTGTTAGTACTTAATAGAAAAATGCTAAAAACCTTCCATTCGTCTACTCCAAATGTCCCACCATTAATATGTACTTGTTGCTAGAAAACAAAATTAGCAAAAAGTTGTTGGTTGTTGTTTCTTTACCTTGTTATTCTTCGTTACCACATACAGAATAAGAAAAACATAAATATCGCGTTTGTTTCACGTGAACACCAAACACTCCCTTTGATTGAGGTCGCGTGTTTTTTCAAATAAATTTAAAACATTCTAAGAAATAATAAAATAATCACGTGTTTTGGTTATTTGTTTATTTTTGTTTTATTGATGAGTTGGTTCCAAAAATATTCTATTTGAATTAGAAACACGAGAAATTCGTACATGGTTTTTTGATATAAATTATCATCCGTCGTCTGACTTTATATCAAAAAAGGGAAGAAATTATGTTTTTTTTTTGCAAATTATTTTCAGGTTTATAATGTTGATTTCATACGTTAAATGTTGTTGTTGTTGTTAGGGGCGTTAGTACTGATAAGCGGTCTATAAAGTATGAAACGGAAAATAACCACCAGTTATCATTTGACGCATTTCAATATTTGGAAATACATTTATAATGTACTTGTTATTTATTTGTTTTCAGATGCTTTTATTTTTAAAGTTTACAAACAATATTAATACTATAATAATACATAGGAAATTTTCCATAAAATACATATTCAATTGTAGGTACACAATTGCCTAAAAGTCCGGTACTTCGGTAACGGTTGTTTTAAATATCGGTATATGTTACGAAGAAAATTAAATATTTTATAGCATTATTCTCTATAAATGGATTTGATTAACATTTTTATGGCGGACGTTTCAGTTTTAAATTTTAGATTTCTAATCTACAGTGTTTGCACATGTGATTAAGTTAGCAATTTTCGGTTTAATGGATATTCCAAAAAGTATCCCTTTAGTGCAAAAGCCCATTTGCCGGGGAAATCATATTTTTAATGTCAGATTTTCTTTGGCCCTATCCGCGAAAATTCCCAAAAATCACATCTCAGTAGGTACCTATCCTGGAGGAGGCACTTTTGTCGTATGACAAATTTCAAGTTCCCAGCACCAGCGGGAACTTATTTTACTAACTTTTTGTTGGAGATAATAAAAGTTATATCTTTAGTGACTCAGCACATACGCCATGAAACAAATATTTTAAATTTCTAGCCTAAATAGTTCGCCTGGAGGAGGCACTTTTGTCGTATGACAAATTTCAAGTTCCCAGCACCAGCGGGAACTTATTTTACTAACTTTTTGTTGGAGATAATAAAAGTTATATCTTTAGTGACTCAGCACATACGCCATGAAACAAATATTTTAAATTTCTAGCCTAAATAGTTCGCCCCCTCCTCATATTACCACTCCCATACTTAATGCCAAATAACAAGTTCTTAACTTCAGCAGTTTTATTCGGATGATCAAGGACCATTTTTTTCTTTTTCACCTTATTTTTACTACGTATATTAGCATGTACACAAAGGAACACACATTTTTAATCTTAGATTTCTAGCCAAAGCGCTTTATGCAGGCCGTAACAGGAGAGACATTTTCCTTTGAAACCCTCATTTTTACCACGTTGCTGATAAAAAATTCCAAACAGAAATTAGCCTATACTCAAAAGTATACATATTTTAAAATTTAAATTTCTAACCAAAGCGATTTGAGCATCCGTTAAGTGAAATACTTTTCCCTTTTTACCACTTTACAGGGTGGAATTTTAAAAAAGTAGTATATTAGTGAATTACTGCTTACTTCATGGGAACACATATTTTATATTTCAGCTTTCTAGCCAAAGAGGCTTGGTCAGGCCGTGAAGGAGGAGATTTTCCTCTTTTTTACCCTCACTTTTACCACGTTTGTGGTAAAAATTCCAAAAACAATCTTATCAATGAATTAAAGTTCTACTTCAAGGAGACGGAACCTATGTGCCAAATATCAAGTTCCCAGCTAAAGCGATTTCATCTGGGAGATAATGAGTCAGTCAGTCACTGAGTCAGTAATTATACTCTTTTAAATATATTTTGATTTTAAATAAAAGCCGAATTTGCATACATTTCCAATGTTGTACACTTTTCCCTAATCGGATAACCAGTTCTTCGCTTATTTGAATTTGAAGCCCCGCCTACACAAAAAGGGGAGACACAAATAAAAATTAATTATGTTGCATTTGCCATAAAAAGTTCTTCTTAGGATAAAAATTTGAAATTCGTCTGTTTTGTGATCCACTAAAGCAAAAATTTTAATATTGAAGAAAATGGATTGAATTCCAAAATTGACCAATAACAAAAACCTAAATCGCATGATTGATTGAATTAGCAAATAGAAAATGAATTGAATTCCTAATTATTGCTAAACATCGAATAAGGTAAATTAATTGAATTTCCTGCGACTAAATAGATTCCGATTTTTAGGGAATTCATTGAAAATATAATTAAATCTCCGAATAAAAAAAAAATATGTAAGTGCGGATGAGAAAATAATAAAATAAATAAATAAATGTCAGAACTGATTATTTTTATTCGACAAGTTAATATTTGTCGTACATGTTCGCTGCATAAAAAACATACTTAACACACGCCGCTGCGCTATAAAAATATAAAGTTACAAAAATTACCAATTATTCGTATGCTGATAAGCAGTTAAAAAATAAGTTGTTACAATTGTTTTAATAACAAGACTTACCAATATCATATTGTTTTTGTAATTAAATAAGTAGTTGCACGTAATCTTGATATCTTGACTGGTTATGAAAACAATTCATCTTAACAATTATAAGTAGGAATTTTTAGTTTACTTATATAACCACTTATTTGGTAATGAACGTTTTTGCTGGTACCTTTTTGTTATTTGTTTCCCAATTTCTTTTAGTTTCGATAAAAATTTAAAGTGAATTATGATTGTACAGTGGTCAATGCAGTTAAGTTGAAATCCAATCAAATAAAATTTTGAAAAACATGATCTTGGCGGCCAATTGACATCGCCATCACGTGAGATAACGCGGCCATTGAATTTGTCGCGCAAAAGAGCCATTGTTTCGTTAGCTGTGTGGCAAGTGGCACCGTCGTGTTGAAACCACATATCGTGCACATCGATATCTTCCAATTCGGGCCATAAAAAGTTCGCTATCATCTCACGATAGCAAACACCATTCACAGTAACTGCCTGACCGGCCTCATTTTGGAAAAAATACGACCCGATGATGCCGCCAGCAAATAAACCGCACCAAACAGTCACTCTTTGTGGGTGCATTAGATTTTCGACAATCACTCTTGGATTATCATTCGCCCAAATGCGGCAATTCTGCTTATTGACGAATCCACTGAAGTGAAAATGTGCCTCATCACTGAAGATGATTTTCTTCGAAAATTGATCATCCACTGTTGCCATTTCTTGCCACCATTTGGAATGGTCAAGAAGCTTTAGTTCTTGAGTCAATTGCACCTTGTAAGCGTGTAAATGCAAGTCTTTATGCACGATGACGGCTCTTCAAACACACTATCGCGAACAGCAGCAATATTTTCTGCAGTACGAGCTGTACGAACATGCACTAGTGTTTTCACATCTCCTACAGACCCGGTTTGCTCAAATTTTTGCACGATTTTTCCGATTGTACGCATATTTGGACAATTAAATTGACCGAAAAAATCACGAAGTGCATTTTGATTTGAACGCCCATTTACATAATAAGCCTCAATAACTTTGACGCGGTGCTCGATTGTGTATCTTTCCATGGTTCAAATTGAGTTAGTCTGAAATTGAGAAATGTCAAATGAAATGCAGAAAAAAACTTGACGTTTAGGTGTGGTTCATATTCAACCCTTTATAACTATAAGGACCATATTATGATACAATTATGGTTTTTTTATTATCATAATATGATAACTATATTATAGTACGACTATGGTTTGCCCCAACCATGTTTTTCTCTGCATGTAGGTATTAGAAATTTATGCCATTTCACGCGGATTTAACTTTGTACTAATTCCAGAACAATTCCGTATATATGCACCCTACCCGATTGATTAAAACAAATAATCACAAAATCTATAAAAGTTTTTCAAAAATGTTTCAATAGTTATTTAAAAAAATGTTAAAGGTAACGAGTTACCAGGAAATGCAAGACTACATCGCGCCTATCACCAATATTTTGCTGGGTTACCTTGCATAATTTGAATAAAAGTTTATGTTCAAATCTTTAATTTAAAATTTTTAACAGTTGATATTTAAAAATACAAAATGGTTGCCGCAATAAATTTTCCACTTTTTAGATATTGACTATCACCTGTTCGTAATTATTTAATAATTGATATGAAAAGGGCGTTTACGAATTTGAAATAATTTTTAAGTGCCATTACCCAGTTTAAACGTCTGATAATAAACTTATGTAAAACATAACAACTTTTCAATCCCTTTGGATCAGGTTTTTAAGCATCGCATCTCTTTTGCATGATGACTCAAAGAAAAAACTTTGCTACAAGTTTTTGTGAATCCACAAAGAGGAAAACAACAAAAATTTACATTTTGTTGTGTTAATTTATATATTGACCAATAGCAAAGTACTTCAAATACTTGTACGATAAGTTGCCCTTTTTATACAGAAGCATCAAAAGCAACGTCTTTTTCAGATACAAAACACCTAAGATTTACATACAGCATACATGCCACCAAGGTGTTTTTCCTTTTTTTTATATTGACTTTATCATTGTTGCACAGAGTATGTAAAAATGTGTGTCTTTTTTTTAATTTTTGTATGTTAGGACTCACACGTTGTTTACTTATTTACCTTTACCTTACACCATCCATCCTCTTTTTCATCTTCTTCAGCAGCATCAACTTCATCAACGACTGCATCATCATTTTCAAAAACACAGAGGACACACGCTTTAATGAAATCAACAAACAAACAAATAAAACTCGTTGACTAACTATACAAACGACCCTAAACATAACAAACATGCAATACAACCGTTTTTGGTTAAAGGATCTGATCATTTGAAAAAATCAATACTTTATGTGTATGAGAAAACATATAAAGTTCTATGCCTTCGAGTGGTTGGATTATTTGTTTTCCCTTTAAAGTGTTTGAGTACACTAAAATAACCCGCACTGAAGCGCGAACGTAAATTAGAGTAACGTTAACTATCGATATATTTTGAAAATTCCAACGAAAAGTTATGAATTTGGACTGAGCTAACACAGAAAGTTAGACCAAAAATTACCATATAGAATGCACGCCCCCTAAAAAGAAAGTCTTATTGTTATATATAGTGTCCGCCAAATAACTTTTTTTTTGAAAATGCTATAAAAAAAACTACTGAATATTTTCTCAAAATTTTGAAAGTACAATCCCTCCGGCCTCGGCTGGCCATGCAGTAGCCTACACGATCGGAACAATTTTTAAGCACATTATCGATTGTGTGCAGCTGTATTTCACCAATGGTTTCACGAATATTGTCCTTTAAAGCGTCAATTGTCTCTGGCTTGTCGGCGTAACACTTATCTTTGAGGGCACCCTCAAAAAAATTGTCCAACGGTGTCAAATCGCAGCTCCGAGGTGACCAAACGACATCAGCTCTGCGGCTGATAATGCGATTTTCAAAAACAGGGCGCAAAACATCGAGTGCAGCTTCGGCTGTGTGGCACGTAGCGCCGTCCTGTTGAAACTAAATTGTTGCCAATATCCTCCTCTTCAATTTTTGTTAACAAAAATTCGTTGAACATGGCCCGATAACGATCGCCATTGACTGTAACGGCCAGCGGAGGCAGCCATTTGAATAAAATTATTTTCCATTATTAACCGGAAGGATTGTACTTTCAAATAAATAAAGAAATTTGAGAAAATATTCGGTAGTATTTTTTATAGCATTTTCAAAAAAAAAAATGTTATTTGGCGGACCCTATATTTAAAGCAAGATATACTTTTCATTAGAGTATTCAAAAAACCGGCCTTTTGAAAAAACCGGTTTCGGTTTTCTTCGAAAAATCTAATTTAAAAAAAACCGGTTTCGGTTTCGGTTTTTGCAGAAAAAACCGGTCAACCGGTTTTTTCGGTTTTTTTTTAATTTGAATAAAAAGCTTATATAATTTGTTAAAAAACAGAATTTAATAAAGCTAGAAGTGGAAAATCCTCTTTCACTAATAGTAGATGTTAGACAAATAGTCAAAAGACAATTATATAAATTGTCCAACTTTTCAGTTCTTTTGTCGCATTTATCAAGATATATGAAATCATCATATGTGACCTTCTCCGAGAAAAGAGACCTAGTGTGTCAAAAAACGGGGTTGGACTTAAGAGTGGATTCTGGTACCTAAAAGGGTGTAGAATAAGATGAAATGAGTTAGATTTCTGATAAAAATTTATTTACCCCATAAAAACGTACAAAACGAACTTGGGAAAATCGATAAAAATGGAAAAAACATTAAAATTTTACTTTTTTTGATTTTAAATTGTTTTTAAATTTTCACTCTAAAAGCGAAAAAAAATACGTCACCACATAGGCAAGACGTCACCAAAGTCGGCACCCAATCATAACCAACCATACCAAATCGCATTTCCCAACTGAAGGTGTGTTCACAGTGATAATGCGTTATAAAACTTTAAATGCGTTTTTCCCAAAACTTCACTTTCAAACACTAGGTCCCTTTTCTCGGAGAAGGTCACATATAATGATGAATGGTTTTGTACAGTCTCTTTTTGAGGATTTTGAATGCTCTTTGTGTTATATAGATCAGAAATTAAACTATTTGAATTTGGAATATCCACAGTTAAGTCTTCATCGGAATCTATCAGACTTACATCTAAATCTTCATAACCAAACAAACGATTATAAAAGTGTTCGGAAAAAATAAAAGAGACCAAGTAACCCAGTTGGTGATGTAATTAAAAAATCGGTTAACCGAACAAAAAAGACCGGTTTTCGGTTTTCTTCGAATTTACAAAATATTCGAAACCGATCGGTTTTTAAAAATAAAGAAACCGGTTGACCGGTTTTCGGTTTCGGTTTTTGAATACTCTACTTTTCATTTTACCTATCTTTTCACTTTTAAAATTCCTTGACTTTTTTAACTATTAAAACTTATCAGTTTGAAAATCAACAATTTGTGTTTACAATTTTAGGAGTTTTTAAAATAAAACTATATTTAGACTGAACAAAATCTACTTAGTTTTCGAACAAAAAATGCGTTTTGACAATTAAAAACTAACAAGAACCAAAAACTATATATTTTTTACTCAAAAGCATACAACTTTTCTAGTATTTTAAATGATTTTTATTTTAAAGTGGTTTTGCAATCTTAGAAAAAGTTGCCATATTAACCCTCTAACTCCCCCTCATAACGGCATTTTTTGGCTTTATTCTAACAAATTGTAAAAAACACCCCGAAAAAGGGGAAGGGCGGGGATGAAATGTTCTGCAAAAATGTTAGCCATAAAATTATATTATATATGTCAGAGCACACTAAAGCCCAAAACTTAACACAAATACTAAAAACCAGACAAATTCAAGATTGCCCATCAAATTTCTAGTCAGATTTTGGGACGACCTAAATATTATGTAGGTGATCCCAAAATCTGACTTACAATATGTTGGTCATCCCAAAATTTGACTAGAAATCAGAGGAGCAATCTTGAATTTGATTAGTTTTTGGTGTTTGTGTTAAGTTTTCAGTTTTGGTGTGTTCTAACATATATAGTAGAATTTATGGCCAATATTTTTGTAGAACATTTCATCCCCGCCCTTCCCCTTTTTCAGGATGTTTTTTTACAATTTGTTAGAATAAAGTCAAAGAATGCCGTTATGAGGGGGAGCTAGAGGGTTAATATGTTCTACAAAAATATTTGTCATACCATTATCTATAAGGTTGCTGAACATACCCTACACCTAAGATGAAAATAAAACATAGTTTGATATACCGATATGCTGCAAGAACAGGCCAGAGCTGGGAAGCTTCCAGCGTCTGTAAAATGAAATTCTGATGTAAACTATTAAAACGCCGACACACGTATATTTTTGTTGGTCTCCTTAACAAGAATCAATTATCGAAACCCCGTAATTTTTTTTTTGTGTTGAACTGTGTTATTATTTAACCAAATATTTTTAATCTTTTCTATATTAATTATATGAAATTCTGTATCGCTAATCTTTAATATCCTTTTAATTAAATTCTTAGCTGTATTAAGTATGATTCTTTTGAGGTGTTTGGAAAAATAGTTAATAACTCTCCCAGAAGCTGTTGGTTTCTGATCCAATCTATTAATAAACTCGCACCCTTTCTTATTATCAATGTATCTACATAAATACGGAATTTTAGAATTACATTCCTTCTTAATTGTAAATTTTATATTGTCATGAAATGAATTAAAAGTTGATAAAATATCATTAATTGAATCATTCGAAATAATGCAAAATAAATCATCAACATATTTTGTGATGATTTTTGGTTTCACATTTAATTTTTCTATACAAGAATCTAATAATTTTTCCATTACAATATCAGCTATAATTGATGACGCTGGAGATCCCTTGGAAGTCCTTGTTGTTGTAAATATATTTTATTATAATATCTAAAATATCTGTTGTCTATTATTTAAAATTTAAGAATACGTATAAAAAGGTTCCTTTCAATTCCTGTATAATCTCTTATTATATCCCACTTTTCATCGATAATATCTAAAGCTATGTCAATTGGTATACTCGGAAATAAAGGAACAACATCAAGTGAAATTAATTTTTCCTCATTTTGTACCTTTGAATTTTGTATATTTTCTCTAAAATGTAAAGAATCTTTTACATTATATTTAGAGTTTTCAGTTATCTTTTTAAGAATGTTTTTAATACATGTATTTACAAAGTTCATATGATGGGGAAATAATAAATGAAAATATTGGTCTTAAAGGAAAATGTTCCTTATGGATTTTAGGTAACCCATTTAATCTAGGTGCAACAGATATATTTTTTTTAAGTTTGTTCTTTTCCAAAGATGTTATATAATCTTTAATTTGAAAAGATCTTCAACTAAATTATTATTTATAATCTGTAATTTGTTTGTTGGATCCCTATTTGATAATTTGTATGTTATTCTTAAAATATAATCACACTCATTCATTGCCACAGTAGTATTACCCTTGTCTGCATTTAAAACAAGTAGATCCTTATTATTTTTTAAGAATTTTATAGTCCTATCTATCTTATCTAACAAAAATTTATCTTTATTTGTTAAACTTTCTTTATTTAAATGGCTACCTAAAATATTCGTAAATATATTCCTCGCTATTTCTTGTTCCTCTGTTCCTGTTAAAGTTTTATAAAGTCCTCACGATCTGCTATCATTTTCAAAACTGGAAAATTCTCTCTTTTGACTGGGGGTGCGTGTTTTTGTCCCAGAGAAAGAACCCATTCTACCTCAGTGGGAATGTGAAAGTTCAATTTATACACAAACCATTTTTCATTATACTCAATATTTAAGTCTTTCTAATTGATAAGACAATTAAATTTATTCTTATGTATCTCTTTTTTTATTTTTTTTTTTATTTATTTTATTTTTTAATCATGTAATTACAAATTATATGTTAATATCCTAAACGATCACTAGCAACAAAGGCCTTCGGCTCATTGTAGCGAAAACAGACCAGAGCCTCTGGTGGGAATTGAACCCACGACCCCCGCACTGATAAGCTAGCACGCTACCAACTAGCCTACCGGGGCGCTACTACCTGTAAACTCAATGTTAATGCTAATCTATCCTGGTGTTGAATAAAAGTTTTGAATATGTCCTGAGTTAAATTATCACTTAAATTAGTTCTGATTCTTTCCAATTCCTTTAAAACTTGTTTTAAATATTCATGTTTCCTTTTATCGCCAAATTTAGAGTCCTATTTTGCGCGGATCCAGGGTGGGATGAGGTTATAGTTATTATATATTTTTTATATTTTTTTTTAAATTTTATCAGGCTCGAGGTCATAATTTAATGTTAATGTTTAAATGAGCTTTTTCCATATATTTATAGAAATACCCTTTGGCAACCATCTTCGAATTTAGATATTTTAAGTGTTTAGTGCCATCTTAATGTTACTATTATCTAGTAGTGAAATTCTAAAGCAGTAAAAATAATACACATGTCACAGCTTTAAGTTTGAGAACTTGATATTCCGAGGAAAATGTTTTCTTATTGGATATCTTTTTAAATACAAATGGGATTTTATAATTAAAAATTATTTTTTTATTGTTAGACTTTCTTTCTGCACTTGTTATTGACATACATCCCCGAAAATAAAAAAAGTAGTGAAAATAATTTGGAAATCAGCTGTTTGGTATATTTTTTTTTATTGATTTCAAACCAAAGAAGCAAAAAGTTGAAACTAATAGAAATAACCGTTATTTATAGAAAAACAATAAAAATCTTATTAGTGTTAAAACTATAAAGCATCCCCCCTGCCAATAAAAAACAAGGGCTGAATCCGCCACTGGTGATATTTAACTGGAGATTTTCTTTTAAGAGTTTGATCTTATCGCCTTTACACATAACTGCATAAAAACAAGTATAAGCATTCAAATTTACGTTTTCATAAAACGTGGACTTGTCCTCTTTTCACATTAAGCTATCGATATAAAATTTATTATTGTTTTGATAACTTTAATCAAAGCTATAACTGTATTAACAAATATTTATTAAGTAATTATCAAAATAATCGACTTTTTAATTCTAATAACACTACTCGACAGGGTGTTTGCACTTAAAGGAATCTAAAGTAATGTAAAGTCCCTTTAGGGTTTTAAACTCTTTTTTTTAACTTTTGGCCAACCCGTGTAAAAAATGTCAGATATGACCAGAAGTCATTAGATCTAAATTTACCAGCTTCAATTTGATCTCAAAATTGGGACCAAATTTGAGATCTAATTAGATCAAACTTTTAATATCTAATCATATTTAATGGGAAATTAAAAAGCATCTTAATTTTAATATTCATTAAGATCTGGTACTAGATTTGTTACCAGGTGTGGAGAAAGGGATTATAAAATTTAGCATATTTTTTCAGATATCGACCGATCTGGCACCAGATATGATCTCATATGAACAGATTTGCGTATATGTGGCCATAAAAATTACCCAATTTTCCAGATCCCTTAAGATGTTAAAAGATCTGGCACAAGATCTTCCCAAAAAGGATTACATGCCATATCTTATCATATATAATCGGATCTGTTCAGATCTAATATTTTTACACGGGCAGAGAAATATATTTTATTGTTTTAGGTTAGGTCAAAAAGAGTAAGGGCTATTCGCCCTTCATAATTATGCAAAAATGAGTGACATACACCTATGCCACAGAATCGGCATGTTGTGCGCTCTCCAAAACCGCGCGAAAAAGCATTCCAGTCTAACTTAAGAATTCAGTACCCTTCAGGTATATCTTCAGTTTTCCCAAACCAAAGAGGGCATAACATCCCCTTACCTTACTCCTCGCGGAAGTCGGGCAAAAACAAAGGAAGTGCTTCAGGATTCTTTCCACAAGCCAGTCACAAGCAGAGTCACTCCATCCTAATTTCGGAAGGTATGATCGTAGTGAAGAGTTGCCTGTAAGAATTCCCAACATGTTGGCCAGCTCCCATCTCCCCTGCCTTAAAATAACCTATGTCCTGGTCACCCCACAGGAATTTTCTAATCCCACCAACATTATCCCCATTCAAGATCTCCTTGTCCATGTTGGCGGCCCATTGTCCGAGCTCCGTTTTCGTCATCCGAAAAATTATTGGTTTAATGTTGCGGACAGTACTTCAAAATCTTTTATATTTGTTATGGATTTAAATTCCACTTATAACTACCGTTATTTGAGGCAACGCTGCATTTGCATCTGAATTAAAATGATTATACAGTTATAAATTGGGGAAGTTAAAAAGGGGCAATGGATAAAAGACTTTATTTAGTGCCTTTCAGTACTTTTTAAGCGAGTCCCACCGATTTTTGTTTTTCAAACGTTGGCATCACTGATAAGAGTTAAATCCTTATCAGTAATCGACAGACAAGGCCCATTTTTTATTGTTATTGTTATTTTTCTTTGTTATTGCATGCAATGAAAACATGTATCGATGTCGTCGTTTATTGGTTAAGTTGGTGGTGGGTTGCTTACGTTATCGGTTCCACAAACATGAATGCAAAACACTTGTGGTTACTTAGTTTTCAGTTGTTATTTTGAAATTGTCATTACTTAAATCTCGTGTCATTTTTATTATATTATAATTTTATCAAGGTAAAAACACTTGTTACATGTGCCTTTTAAAGGTTTAAAATAAATATTTATAATATGTATATATTTATGTATGTAAGTGGCAACACGACATAACAGTTTATGTCGACATAAGCAACCATAGAATTTATTGTTTAGTTACAATTCTTATTTATATTTTGCTTTCAAATCATAGTTCAAATCAAAAAATAATTTTGAAAAAACTGTTTTATCTAGAAAATATAAGTTATAATTTTTAAGTATATATAAAAACTAATTATCTTTATAATAATTTTATACAAAAACTTAAATATATGTGTATCTGAAAATTATAATTTTCGACAAAAAAAAAAAAAAGAAAAAAAAAAACTTTTATGACATGTTGCTGCAGACTATTAACCAAATAAAACTTTAAAAAAATTCCATAATTATTCTAATGTTATTGTAGAATTTTGTTAGTGATATCAGTAGGTTTATCATTCACAACAATATACTGTTATCTCAATTTAGAGTTTGTGGTTTCGTATTACCGGTGCTGTGGTAGGTAGGTACTCTGCAATTGCATTAAAGCGAAAAGCGTCAAAATAATAACTTGTGTAAAATAACATTATTTACTTAATAAATTGATTAGGTTTTATTATCTAAATAATATGGGATAATGATATCTTAAACACACAATTCAAAATCAATTGAATAAATTGTTTACATACCTTAAGGTTTTTTTATAGCATGACTTTATTTTGAAATGTAATAAATTGTAAAATGTTTTCAATTAAATGAAAGATTAGTTAAAATTTATGACGCTATGAAATGAGGTCCCAAGAAATTTGGCCCCCAAAAAATGGGGACCAATTTGGGGCGTATTTTCATTTCTTGGGGCCTTTTACCTAGCAGGAGCACAACAAAATAAATGTGAAAAATGAAAACTAAGTTTTGTGAATGGGGCCAAATTTCATTATGAAATTCAAACCCAATTTTTAGAAATGAAAAATGGTCCAAATTTTGTGTGATATAAAATTTGGGGCAAAATTGCATTTTCATTAAATTTGAATTTTTTAGTGAAACCTGAAATTTTATTACGGTATTGGTTGAGGTTTGTTTTGATTTTGTTAAAGTTGTAATATTAAAGTTGTAACGTTGATGATAGCCATAAAAAAGTGCTTAATATAGGACAATGAAAGAGCCATCAATTTCCGATATGCTGTTTTTGCAGCTTCCGACGATCTTATAAAATTTTAGAGCGCATGAATTTTAACTTATTTCTTGGGGCCAAAATTTGAATGTTACACACAATTTACCTATAGTACATTTGGAGGAAAAAATAAAGAGCCTTATCCCTTTCCCTTTGCCTTTTTAATCTTTAACCATTTGATTGTAACAATTAGAAATAGTACATTAATCAAAATTTTAAATAGAAATCAGAAAAATAAACTAAAATTTCTAGATAAAATCTTAAATATTCATGAAAAATTAAATTTAATTAATTACACTACTCGGGAAATTTTTTTGCACAAACTAAAGTCCAAAAACACAAAACTTTCATCTGTTTTTAACCCATGACCCAGGGAAAAATTTTGTTGTTCTGTATTGCGGTGAAGTACTTTCAAATCATTTTATTTTTTTATGGATTTAAAATTGAATGAAACCATGTCTGAAAATGTTCAAGGATATATTCAAGACCCCAGAAGTATCTCAAAAATTGAATTTTGTTTTGATTTGCCCTTGTAGCTATAAAATACACCTAAAAAATTTCGGACACTTTGACACTGTATTCATACAAGTATTATCAAAAAACAAATATAGAGGTCAAACTTCCAAAACCCATTCAGTAAATTCACAAATATTTAAAAAATAGGTGAAACGGCGCTGTGGATTTTCAAATCACAAGAGAATCCACATAAAAAAATTCTTAAATAAGTCAGTCCTAATTTCCTTGCTGGTCTGTGATGCCATTCTGATGGCCTGGGTATAGTATAGTAAAGTGTTGTTGTTTTACTAATAAGGCAAAGTTGTTTGTGTATTTCATATTGCTAGTGCTGAGTGCTCTATGTGTATTAGAACACACAGCATATAGCTAAGCGCTTTTACAAAAACAAATGAGCACCAAGCGCATAGGGCTTGGGCACCCTTGTTCTAAAAATAAAATTAAAATAAAAAAATACTTTATTTCGAAGAGTATAAAGTAAAATTTTGCTCTTTATTTTATAAATCTTATATTGACAGATCCTTTAAACGAAATTTATTTAAATTTGTGAAATTTAAAAAAAATTTTAAATAAATACATAAATCATACATATTTTTTTTTATCACATTAGTGTCAAAGTTTCTTACCAATCCTGGTAAATTTATTTTACAATTTTTGTTTATTTTTATGTTTCAAATACGTAGAAACAGGTAATAATCCCAGGAACAAAGACCTTACCAAATAATGGGTTTTAGAACGAGCACTAAGTGGTTGAAGTTTCCCTGCCAAGCTCATTATTTTAACACAGGGATGTCATCGGAGGTAGCTAGTTGCATCGAATCTTACCAGTAGGGAGTAAAATAACTAGTTAATGGTAAGGTTAAAAGAACTAGTTATAGGTAAGGCAAAAATAACTGGTTACAATTCATACAAAAAAAGACTAACTTTTGTTAAAAACTTGATAAAAATGTATTGTTAAAAATCAAAATAGATTTTTACTGCTAAATAAGCAGCTAAAACACATTACTAGTTACTCATTATTTTCACTTTAGAAGTAAAGGAGTAGGCGGGGGTAGGTCATTATAGGTAATGCAAAAATCAATGACCTGCTATTACTAAATTTTCCCTGGGATATTTAACGTGCGGCAACGATTGTTAAGGTACGTTTCGGCAAATACATCTTGTGTATGTAAACACCATACACCAGATTATTGATTCTATTTTTGAGGACCAAATATATTAAAAAACAAAGTTGCGAGTGAAACTAAAGTCTTAATTTTGTCTACTTATCATACATTATGAACACGCTTTGTATTTGCACGGTCTTCGATTATAGATAGAAACATTTCAAAGTTCAATCTATAAAGAAATCTTGCAAAATTGTATGTATATGAAGACACTAGACAATATCATTGTATTGTTCATTGGTGACTGACTACGTGATTAATGGCGTGTGCTATATGCCCCTATATTTATATGTGGAAAATTTTTAAACGGATCCCTGTAGGAAATGTCGATAGTGAAACTGTACTGATTCACTATTGACTTTGTCACCAGTACTACTGACTAATTATGCCCCAGCCAACGCTTTCTGTTGTAGACATTTAACATGGGCGTGTCATTGCGAATCTACACAACTATTGACTAGGTGTTGACTTTGGAACCAGAGTTTCACTAGTACCCCTGAACAAAATGTCGATAGTGAAACTGTACTGATTCACTATTGACTTTGTCACCAGTACTACTAACTATTTATTTATACCCCAGTCAAAGCTCTCTGCTGTAGATATTTAACATGTGCCTGCCATTACGAATCTACACAACTATTGACTAGGTGCAGACATTGGAACTAGAGATTCACTAAAAAATTTTAGTAATTCTAGTCTACACTTTTGGAATTTTACTAGATTTGCAAACTAGGAAAGAAATAAGTTTAATCAGGTGCATTTATTTTGTTAAATTAGATATTTTATTAATATTTTTTTTTTTATAAATTTTATTAAATTAAAAAAAATGTTCGTGCAAATTTAATTTTGGATTAGACAAATCTTCAAAAGACTGCACGAATCATCCACAGGCTCCTTAAAATCTTCGTCAGGCTTCACAAAATCTTTGGAGTTGCAACTTTCACTTAAAATTGTTGCCTCTGGTTATTTTTATACAAAATTGATTGTTTTTTTTCACAAGTTTTTTGTATTTTCTTTTGCTCATTATATATGTATTTTGTTCAAATTTGTATATTTACCTTTAAATTCATTTTTCTTTATATTCTTATTAAAAACTTTAATTTTGCATGCAGCTATGCACATGTATTTTCAACAAAATAACACAATAAAAAAAATCAAGAAAAAGCACAGCTTTGCTGCTGCAAAAAAGGAATGTAAAAAGTACAGACGCGTAGTTAACATTTCACCAAAAAGTCACTCAAAATAGGCGACAAAAGTGGTGACTTGTAGACACTTGACCCCAGGCTTTCTACAGGGATGTTAGTTATATAATCACACTACATAAATACAAATTCATTTATAAACTACTTTAATAAAAAGGCTTTGTGGTATAATTTAAAAAGTTTAATTTGTTTATAGATTACAAATTCAATTAAGTTAAGGTCGATTTACACGCTACAAACCTGCAAAATTAAAACCTCTTTTTTATTTAGGCGTTTATTTAATGACAATTCTTTTTTGATGTCACCATTCTCTTGTGCGGTTCAAAAAGGACCACACAAGAATAAATACAAGTAAAAGCATTAAATACGGCATTATCGAATTTTGTGTACACCCTCCACAGAGTTTTTGTTACACATAGTTTGGGTTGAAAAGAGGAATTGTGACTTATGTCAACACATGGCACATACACTTTAGCCCGAAAATTGGCTTTTAGTGCGCTCTCATGTAGCTTCGAATTTTTTTGAGAATCGGGCCACTGCTCTACCGGTCTTGCGACCGGTTGACTTCAGTTAAGAAAAAATTTCTTAAGAAAACTTTTCTTTTACTTATGTACAGGGTACCAAATTGTACTTTTTTGAACTCAATTGTACCATTTTTTAGTATAAAAAAAAAACCCAACTATAGAACTTTTTTAATATTTTTATTTTTAATAAACATAACAAAAAATACTTTACAGAAAATTCAGTTGTACATTAAAAGTATATAATAAAAATATGTAAACAAAAATCCATGAGACCAATATCATATTTAAGTAGGTAACAAACTATTTGTTATTTTAAAATTATATGTAACAATGTCGCCGTCTAAATTGACTCTAATATAAAAGATATTTACAAAGATGTGACAGCGAAAATGAGTTGCCAAGAAAAAAGGATAAGAATAAACTGGGAAAATTAGGAAATTGTACCAAATAAACCATGGCAGTACCAACGTACTTTTAAGACCCAAATCGTACCAAAAATGGTACAATTGTACCAACTTTCGCATCGCTGCTTATGTATCAATAGAGCTGTGTCATTCGTGAACGAACTAATTCAATTGAACTACTCTTTACTTTACTTTAATTTAGTTCGTTTTCTTCAGCTGTTTTAGGTCTTCAGCTTTTTTAGGTCTTCAGCTCTAATTCAGAACTAATTCAATTGAACTACTCTTTACTTTAATTTAATTTAGTTCGTTTTCTTCAGCTGTTTTAGGTCTTCAGCTTTTTTAGGTCTTCAGCTCTTTTACTTATTTAGCTCTTTTAGGTCTTTCGTTCTTTTTGTGATTTCTTTTCATTTTGTTTTTAATGTTGCCAGCTCAAGTTTTTATGTTCCATCACTAAGCCATAGTCTTCCTTGTTTATAATTGCCAGACAAGATTTTATTTCAACATTTTGCTTTATTTAAAATGAATACGTTATTCATTTCTTCTCTCTTTTGAAAAATTTTGACCTAGTTCCTTAAAAAAATTAACATTTATCAATATTTATAAAAAAAAAAAATCAATTATAATTTTAAAAAATGTCTTCATTTTTACTGAAGACAGTGACCAAAGGGCTAAATGCAAAAAGATAAAATGCTTTTAAAATATTAAATTGCTTTTAATTACATTTTTAAGACAGCTAGACATTTTTTTGTTTGCATAAAATTGTGTTTACATCGTGCAGTTCTTGTTTAGCAATTCTATTTAATTGAAATGACAATTGAACCTACTTCAGGATTTCGAGGTAATTTCGTAATTTTTCATTTATTATTTATCTCCAACTTTAGTCTGAAAAAGCTTTAAAGAGTAACATTTACTACTGGTGTGCCCACTTACTAGGAGAGCTATTAAACTAGAAGAGCTTTTGAGCTAGAAGGGCTATGAACTAGAAGAGCTAATGAACTGTAAGAGCTATTGAACTAGAAGAGGGATTGACCTGAAATAACGATTGAACTAGAAGAGCGAACTAGGTCACAGATAGGAGCTGAACTACAGAGAGCGCTGTATAAAAAGAACTAAAATGCCCGAGCCTATGTATCAGGCAAGTCTCACACCCTGTAGTTTTATTACATGAATTAAACATGGTATAATCAGTCCATATTTAGACGTAACTGCCATAGAAAGGTCTTATCTGAAATGGGCTGTGAAGGTGATATATAATCATAAACCATACCTCTAAAATGTAAAGGAAATCGGTTAACATTTAGACTTAGTCCCCATATAAATCTATCTTTTCTTAAATTAACTTTTTGAGCAATATCATTTAGATTTTTTATATTTATTGCACCCTTATTTTTTCTGCCCATATAATAAAATTAAATCCCTTTCGAATATAAGCCAAATCATACTTTGATGTAGGGTATATGATGGCCATGACCAACTATAATTTTCCTGTTAAAATGTTTTTGTCCATAACACTAAAAGAATTACACTGATTAGAACATAATGCTCACAAGGTTTGTTTCTTATTTAATTGTCCCCGTGTAGAAAAGATCAGATCTGACTAGATCACATTGCATCTTAATGCACCAGATCTAATTATATCTCAAAATTGGGGACAAATTTATTTGTATTATACGTTAATATTCTTTTTGTCAACTCGTCTCACTAGTCATTTTTGGCGCGAGGCAACCTTTCGATGAATTAAAATAAATGAATAAAATTAAAAAAAAATGAGATGTAATTAGATCTGATAAAATCTAGGCTGATCTGAGGCACCATATATAATTAGATCCAATTTGATCTGGACATATAATAAGTATATAGAATTTAAAACCATTCTTATTTGTATACATTTTTATTTTGATTTAAATGACAAAGATCTGGTACTAGATCTGTCATCGGGAATGAACAGATCTTGCATCACATATGATTCTATATGATAGGATCTGCTTATATCTGGCAACGAAAATGAAAAAACTAGATCTGAAATGATCAGAAAGTATTTCACATATCCCATATATGATCAAATCTGTCGCCAGATCTAATTAGATTCAATCATATCTAATTTTATCCAAATAGGTCTTTTCAGATATAATCTTTTTTTTTGACGGTTTGTTGGATAAATTGGTTGTTATTGGGTCAATACAGACCAAATAGTCAAACTGTCTATGACAAAAATTGAAAAAATTAAAGAAAACTAATTCATAAATTTGTTATAATGCGATCTTTAGTTTAACTTGCGAAAAAAAGTAATGTTTGTATTTAGTGTGCCAAATGATTGTAAACTAGTGCTATTTTACCCGGCTGAGATTTGAACCCGGATCTATAACTGAGCTCAAATTAATAATATTGGCTTAAATTATATTTAAGTTAATCATTCACATGATCTATCGCGCGATTTTTTTTATTACTTAAAATACAATAGGGGAGACACTGTTATATTAATAAATCGTCAGCTAGAATATAAAAGGGCGTAAAAGTTTTATGTTTTTATATGTAAACATTTTAACAAATTCGCTAATAAAATTGATAACATTTTGTGGATAAATGTGATTCCATGCATTCGTTCAACCCCACTTTGAATTTTAGATTTGAATTTTTTTCGTTAAGTCTCTATTTTCTTATCGTAGAAATTTGAAATTTAATGTAGGAATATTGTTTAGGTTTTGGACATTTTGTTAGTTATGCCCTTTTACATTTTAGCTGACGATATAAATTATATGAGTGATGTATGTATTTTATTAGTAGCTACATGTGTTTTTGTGGATCATGGCACACGAACGACCGCATGCGAGCATTCATATGACAGACGGGAGCTGATAACAATCTTGTGCGTCAGCAAATAACTTTCTTTAAATACTGCTGCTGTCAACAATGTTCTCATTAGCAAAACAATTTTATAAAATTCAAATTTAAACTCGAATTTTATTTAAATAAATCATAGAGGAAGACTAAGTATTTAAATACATTCATATAAAAAAATATATATAATATGTAATTAATAAACAAAATAAACAAATAACGAATATCAACTAAATCGTTTACTTTGGTTAATACAACAGGGTTTCGTCTGAAACAATAAATTTCAATTGTCCATGAAAAAATTCCACTGAATCTGCTTTCTATGTGTATTATTTTCAGTACGTGCCATAAAGAAAAATGTTCTGACACAAGGTTCTAATTTGTATTAAAAAATTCAAATACCTGCGGCACCTTTGATGTAAAAACAATATAAATGAATATTTATAGATTTTGTTTAATATATACACACAATTTCAGATAACTTGGGGAACCTTTAACATTCAAATAGAACCAATAATGTAAAATAATATCTGAATATTTATATTATTTTCAATAAATGCGCACGTTTTCAGAAATTTGCACATATACGGACCCTCAGTTTGTGACTGAATTGACCTTGTATATATTAACAAGTAAGAGCGGCTAAATTCGACTATGCGGAATCTTATATACCCTTTACCATGGTTGGGAAAAATACTGAAATTTATATATGAACATATATGGAATGGACAGATTTATATACGGACGCCTTTAAGAGGAAATTAACCATTTAGTTTGGTGATGAAACTTGGACTCGGGAAGATTTAGGGTTCCATAAAATAGGTATTTAAAAAAAATTTATGTTTTGGGCATAACTTTTTTGTATCTGAACCGATATTTCCGAGTTTTTTTTAGCAAATATGTTATACTAAAGATTTTCAATCTTTTGCTATATGAGACGTATCCATAGGTCATATTACAGCTCTAAAATTTTAGTTTTTACAAAAATTTTGATGTTTTAGCCCATTTATGGATTATTTATTAAGATATAAAGTAATCTATTTTGTGCCACGCCCAATTCACAGATCCCGCCCACATTTGGGGTGATGTTGTGTACCTCGTACCTTATTTTGGAACTTTTCCTCTTTCCGTTCTCCAAATATACAGAAAAACTGACCGAAATCGTTTAGTTAACTGTGCTGTACGTATTTGTTTTGTTGAAATAAAAAAAAAAAAAACAAATAAAAAAGTCTTAATAAAATGTAAAAAAAAAATTGTACAACAAAAGTCAAATAGACGGGAATCGATCGCGCGACTAAAAGAAAAAAACTATTTATGACAAAGCGCTTAGAACACTGAGCCATTGAAGCACATACGCAATTATCGTTAATATAAGTAAATAAACAGTTTTCGTTCAAAACTAATTTGTTTGGTTTTTAGGTAAATCTTTGTATGTGTTTGTTGCTTGTGTATAAAAGGTGAAGAGGTGAAAGAAAAGAATTTCAACAAATAGACGTGTTTGTTATGCGTAATATTCAACATACATATAAAAACAAAGGGATTTTACAGAAAAAATTAGAGGTAGTCGTGGTTTTTTGCTAATATCTCAGCCATTTATCAATCAATCTGGCTGATTTTCAATGGCAAACAGAAATGGATCACATGTAACAGATATATATAATAATCAAGTCCTCATCACGTCTGGGGTCTTCGGAAACCCCATTTCAACACACAGACGGACATCGTTAAATCAACTTCGCTCTTCATAAGGACCCAGAATATATATACTTTATAGGGTCCAAGATCAATATTGTAGAAATTACAAACGGAATGACAAACTTATATATACCCTTCCACCTGTGGTGAAGGGTATAAAAATATTAAGTCAATTTATTAAAAAATTGTTATAATTTTTAAGGAGGCTACGACTTTTTGCCCTTTTTGCTAAAATTCGTTAAGTCATCCAATTTTGTAATGCTGTTTTTCCGTATAAATAAAAGTATTAAATAATTTTTTTTAATACTTTTATAATTTTTTTTAATACTTTTATAATACCAAAATAGAATTTGAACTTCGTGTAATGTAATCAATAAAACATTTTTTAGTACCAAAAAGCACAATATTGTTTGTTTTTATTTTTAATGTTCTCATCTCTGATCTACATAAATACATAAAACATTTTAAACAAAGTGTGTGAATTTATTTAAGTTGAATTGTTTTGATTGTTGTGTTTATGTGTAATATTTCTTTAAATTTTTATGGAGGCACGTGCCGCTAATTTTGCACGTACAACTTTTGTCAATTTAACTATGTGCATTAGGGTTATAATGATTTTTTAAAAATATCAAAAAAAAAAATTGATATTTTGTAAATGTCACCTAGGCAGAAAATTCGCTTTTAAATAAAGCAGAAACAACATTAAATTAAATCAAACCAACGTGCCTATTCCTACTTGTGATGGGTTGTGACAGGAATACAATCACAATTTGTTTTCATTTTAATTAAAATATGTTTTTACTTACTCAAAAAATAAAGATTCATTTAAATGTTGATGCAGCTAAACCAATCAGTTGGCAAAAATTCAGTTATCACATTGAATATATTTTAGCAGGGCAGGCAATACCCCTAAAATACCGTTATCGATTCAATACCCTTTCAACTCACTATCGTTACCCCTAAAATACCGTTACCGAAATAACTGAAAAAATAGTTATGCTTAAAATACCGTTACCAAAATGATAGAAAATACCTTTATCGCTAAAATACCGATACCGAAATAACTGAAAAAATCGTTATCCTTAAAATACCGTTACCGAAATAATTGAAAAAAATCGTTATCCTTAAAATACCGTTACCGAAATAACTGGGGAAAATCGTTATCCCTAAAATACCGTTACCGAAATAACTGGAAAAATCGTTATCCCTAAAATAACGTTACCGAAATAACTAAAAAAATCGTTATCAATAAAATAACGTTACCGAAATAATAAAAAATAGCATTACCCTTAAAGTAGCATTACCGAAATAAAAGAAAATAACTTTACCCTTAAAATACTGATACATTTTTTTATTAAGTAATGTCTACACAAGTCATGATCTTGTTTACCAGGTGTCTTCAAATGTAATAAAATTTTCCATTATATATGAAAATTATATATTATATATTATAATAATTAAAATTTTGTTTTCCTGCAGATGCTAACAAATTTTTTAATATGTTTTAATATTTTTTTTTTTTAAATTGCCAATTTTGTTGTTTCATTAATTTGTTATAAAAAAATTTGTTTAAAATTAAAAAACAAACAATCCCTGAAGAATCTATCCATTGAGATAGCGAAATATTGGATGACAAATAAATAATTTTGTATAAAATAGACCTTTAGCTTGAATTTGTATTAAAAAGGTCGAAGAAATTGAACTGAATGCTAACAAATTGTTAGCGAAATATCGAAAATAAAATAAAAAAAGATCTTTAACTTAAAAAAATTTAATATAAATATGAAAATTACACAAAAAACAACAATAAAATTATTTTCGTTGTTCTTTTGTGTGTAATTTTCGAATTTTATTTTTTCAATTATGGTATGAGTTATAATTATATGTGGTTTAATATATGTTCTAATATAAGAAATATTTTTTGATATGGTATAAGATATAATTATATATGATACAATATGAGCAAACAAATTTGAAATATTGTTATATATGTATAGTTCCATATCTAGAGTATTTTTGATATGATAAAAGATATAATTTCAAATAATTATATGTGGTGCCATGTCAATGGTTTCGAATCCCAGCCAGTGAGATCAATTTTTTGTGCTTTTAGTTTGTTTTTATTTCCTTATTAATATTTTTTTACAAAACAGTTAAATTTAAATCATTTTGGGATAACAAGAACTAGAAATTTTTGATAGCATATAAGTAGTGAAAATTTATATATATATATTTGTTTCGCTTTAAATATAATTATTTTATCATGTCCCAGTCTAAAACTACAAGATGAACCTCAATAATGAGTTGGTCCATACTCCAGGTAACACAAATTTCAGGTTTCTAGCTAAATCGGTGTGGGTAGCCCGTTAAGGGAGACTGTTCACCTTTTTGCCCATCTTCGTAGACATTTACAAAATTCCGACCTAGGTGAATGTCTACACCGGAGGAGAAAAATATGAACCAAATTTCAACTTCCGAGCTCCAGCATTTTTGGCAGGACGTCAAGGGTGAGAATTTATCCCTTTTCTGCCCCTCCCCTTTGGATTTTAACTTTATAGGTCCAACAGTTTGTGCAGGCTGTTAAAGCATATTTCAAATTTCCGGTTTCTAGCAGGGAGTTTTTTCCCATTTTGCTCTTCCTCGAAGGAGTTTGCAAGAACCGTGTCTTAGCGAATGTCTACGCCGTAGGGAGAACCTACGTACAAAATTTCAGCGTCCTACCTCCTGCGGTTTAGCTGGGCGTTGTTAAATGAAATAAAGAAATAAATATTTGCATATTTACACAGTTACACATTTGCCCATTTGCACATGTGCAAATTTCTGAAATACAATTCTGACAATTCCTGACATACAATTAACTATTTCTGAAAAGCAGTTGACTATTTCTGAAATGCAATTGACTATTTCTGAAATCTATCAAATTTTTACTTTTGCACATTTGCAAATTTTCACATTTGCACTTTTGTAAATTTGCATTTTGCAAATTTGCACGTTAGCATATATGCACATTTGCTCTTTTGCGAATTTGCACACTTTCACATTTGCACTATAACAAATTTTCACTTTTGCACATTAGCATAATTGCACATTTGCATTGGATGAGGAATGTACCAAATTTTAACTTCGCAGCTCCAGCGGTTTTAGCAGGCCCCTCCTCTTTGGATTTCCAAAAGTCACGCCATAGCTGTTATCTACACTGGAGAAGGAACATGCAACTTTCTATTTTCAGCATTTGAAAATACAAAAATTATTAAAATACAAGACAATAACGAAATTAAAGATAACGACTCCAAATCGTAGGGTGTACTGTTTTTTATTTCTAAAATACAATTGACTGCTTCTGAAATACAGTTGACTATTTCTGAAATACAATTGACTATTCTGAAATAGAATTGGTTATTTCTGAAATACAATCGACTATTCTGAAATACAATTGGTTATTTCTGAAATACAATTGACTATTTCTGAAATACAATTGGAAAAGGGGTAGTTTTCGGGTATATAATATTGTTGGATCTAATCTAATACAATTCGATCTGACTTTTTTTCGGATAAATTTGGATATTACTTTATGTTATAAATATATTGTTGGGTCTAATTTAATTTGCCATTTTTCGAATTAATTCAGATCCGTCTAAATCCTCAAATATATTTCTGGATCTAATTTGATCGGATCAAATTAGATATTAAGGAATAAAAATTGGAAATGATTAAATATTGGGTCAGATTAATTTTTTTTACTCGGACCTACTTACCTTTTGCCAAATAATTTCATAATAATTTGCATAATAATTTCAAACCATTTGTGGTTCATTATGTAAAAATGTTTGTGTTAGTTATAGATATTTCTGCAGGGGGCCGCTGTGAAGTAACAAGATTCAAAAATATATTCTCTGTATATACATGTAAAGTTAAGTTTTATTTTGTTTTAATTCATTTAGTTTACAAATTTATTCAAGTTTTTATAAAAAGGAGTTTGTATGAAAATATTAATTTAAAAATATTAATATAAAAATAAGTATTAAGTTATTTAAAAGTTTAATGATTAATTATTAAAAATTAAATTGATTAAATCTAGCACGACGGTAGCTGATGACTTCTACGATTTTCGACTGCAACTTATCGACTTCAATCAACGACTGACTCTTTCTTGAGGACGATCACTGACAACTAGAATTAACGACTTCATCTGACAACTGGAAATTACGAATTTAACTGGAACTAACAAATTCAACTGACAACTGGAAACTCTCTTTACTACTGACTGGATGACAACTTAGGGTAATGGGAATGACACCACTTTACATACATATATCTATCTTTCAAAAGTCTGATCATGATGGGGTTAAATATATCGGTGTGCATTGAAACTAGCGTTATCACTAGAATACCGATACCGCAATAACAAAAATAATGTTACCCTTAAAATATCGTAACCGAAATAACTAAAATAACGTTATCGCTAAAATACCGTTACCGAAATAATGGAAAATATCGTTGTCGCTAAAATACCGATACCGAAATAACTAAAAAAAATCGTTATCCCTAAAACACCGTTACCGAAATAACTGAAAAACTCGTCATACTTAAAATAACGTTACCGAAATAATATAAAATAGCGTTACCCTTAAAATAACGTTACCGAAATAGTAGAAAATAGCGTTACACTTACCGATAACCGCATTTGTTTCGGTTACCATCCATGATTTTTTGTTTAGAAATCGGACAACAAAACATAAAATGTTTACTTATTAATTTAAATATGAAAATTTTTTTTTTTACTAGAATCACATTTACTTTAATAAGATTAGTACTTAATTTAAGAATGTTCTCTAAAAATTACATATTAGTTAAAATATTATGTATTAAAATAAATTTGCAAGATACTGAGATAAGAAGTATTTCTCATCATGTGTTTTAATTAATCACAAAAAGTTCAGACTTTTTAAACACTGTTTTTAAATCTCGAATTTTAAGTTTTAAAAGAAAGAAATCAATGATTAACACCTCCAAAAATTTTATTTTCTATTGCAGTGGCTTTTTTTAGAGGTAGTAGTTTTTAAGGGATTTTTTTGTTGCTGAAAAAGAATTATAACTGTATATTCGTTCGGGCTCTAAGTAAAAAGCTATTTACCATAACGTGGTGTTTCGGCCAAATTTGTTATACCCCTAAAGCACATGTTGGTTAATTACATATAACTTTAATACACACTTCTATATGAAATGCTAACATTTTTGTAAAATGCTTGTCAGATGTATTTTTTTTGTTGTGAATTTTTGACCCATATCATAAAAAAGTACCAAGAAACGAAATTTGTTATCCCAACCGAATCGTTTGTTTGTCCCAACCCTATTTCAGTTGGGTAATCAAAAATAGGGAGGATGCAGTAACCGAACTGTTCGGCTGGCACCAACCAGTGTTGCCATATAGCCAATTTTATTTGTTTTTACTATTGGGATGCTTAACAGTTTTCCTTTTTTTTGTATTAAAAAAATATATTTGTTAATTCTTTAGCTTTTTATAGGTTTTTTTTTCATATTTAAATAGCATATTTGTTCCATATACTAATTATTTTTTCTTAAAATTTAAGATTTCAATTTAAAAAATATAGCTAAAAATTTCTATTATAGCAGCGATTGGGTGAAAAATTTACTTATATACAAATTTGACGTATATAACATTAAAAGTTAACACTAAACTTTGGCTTATGTCAAATTTTTATAAGACAACACAAACGAAATCAAACATAACATGAGGACAAGGAAAGTGTGTAGGGTGTTTTTTAGGAGTATCACAACTTTGAGTTGGTATCACTGCTTTATTTGACAACCCATTTAACAGCTGATTGTTTAGTTTAGCTTTTTGTTTAGTTTGCTTTGAAATTTCTTTTTGAATCAACTTACACCAGAGCAACGCGTGCAAATTGTTCAAATTCTTAATCTAAAAAACTGTTCTATTCGTCAAACTCATCGTGCACTTCTTCCATTTTATGGCGTACATAATCGTCCTTCAGAGCGGCTAATTCGGCACTGTTCGGTGTCTCACAGGATGCAAATTATTAGCAACAATAAATGTGGTCCGAAAACGATCTATTTTTCTTCGAATTAGCCGCTCTGAAGGGCGATTATGTACGCCATAAAATGGAAGAAGTGCACGATGAGTTTGACGAATAGAAAAATTATTTTGATTAAAAATTTCAACAATTATCACGCATTGCTCTGGTGTAAGTCTATTCATAATGAAATTTCAAAGCAAACTAAACAAAAAGCACTATCAGCAGTGATGCCAACTCAAAGTTGTGACACTCTAAAAAAAACACCCATTATTAAGGCTGCATTAATTTGTTATTATCGTAAAATGTAGCGTAAGCTATTTATTTTTAATTTGTTGACAGTCAACTGCTTAGTTTGGATGTAGATTTGAAGAACTTCTATTGAAAATAAATTTCTATCTCACGTTTTCTCATTTCCCCGCACTTTACTTCTAAACTAATTTGAGCTTTACACTAAGAATTAAAAGTGTTTTAAATATAATTTTAAAATGAATATAAATTTAAAATAACCGCATTAAGCCATTTTATTTTATACCGGCATTATAAGGACACATGAGAAAATATTTTGTTTGTTTTTTATTGAAAATTGAAATATCGGATGAAAAACTTTTCTAGCTTGTGATTATTTTGAAAAACGGGAAATTACCCCATGTTCTAAAAAAAAAAAATATTTTAAAAATTGAGCAACCAATGTAGCAATACATTTTCGAAAAATTATTTAATGCTACACTCAAAATAATTTGTAATTTAAATTAACTGAAAATGTATTTAAAATAAATGAAAAATCATTTAGAAACCGGTCTACTAACTTTGCATTAAAATTTAAAGAATTTTTAATTTATGTTTAAATGTTAATTAATTACAAAATAAGTAATTTTTCTTGTATTTTCTTAATTTCCTTTAATTTGTTGACAATTAACTACAAATCGACTTATGTCCAAAAATAAGACATATATGCACATAAGCCCGAAAATACCAAATTTTTTCAAAAAGTTAAATCTTTGTTATATGTAATATCCGCTGAACATTTTTTAACTAAATTTTGCAGGCATAGAGAATTATGTGACTTAAGGAATTTTAATTTTATTCTCTTAATTATTTTTAATTAAAAACGTAATAAATTTAAGCATATCTGGTATGTGGAAATTTTATATTCTGATCGAACAGATTTTTATAGAATATAGAAACAGAACTGACCAATTGATCTTTTGCTCAGACCAAACGTTTGTATTTTCTCATCAAAATATGAATAAAAAATATAATCTTTGAAGTTCTTCGTTCGGTTTAAGATCATGAATATTTTTCCAATTTATGGTTTATCAACCACATAACAATTATCTTTTAAATCATGAGATTTGGAAAATTGTTATCTTCGGATTCATTGTTGCTTCCCAGAAAAGCTAGTAAAATGAATAGTTTAAAAAACTGCTGAAATTAACAGAATCTCTTTGCTAAATATTGGTAAGAACAGCAAAAACTATTAAATCTATAAAATTTTATTTATATGATAATTTAGCTTGCTGAAATCAGCAAATAATATGCATTCTATCTACAAATTCTTGGTTGTATTTAAGTAAAATTTCGTTGAATGCAAATAACAATCAATTTCGATAAAATCAACAGAAATATTTGCTGATTATTAGTTGTTTGCATAAAAACATTCTAATAAAATATTGTAAATAGTATAACATTTTTTGTCATGTTTTTAGTTTACTAATATTTAGCAAATTTTTTTTTTGCTGATTTACAGTAGTAATAGTACAGGCCAATTACTTCTGCAATTGCAAATTGCTCCGAAATAATTTTGTCTTTTGTGTATGAATATATATTGCTTGCCTTGTATACGAAATATTTAAATTAAAAATTTCAAGTTATGCTCACAGATACAGCCAAAAATACGATCTTATTTAATTATTCTAGCCCCGTCATATGTTAGTAGTGTGGCAACGAATGATATTATTAAGTCTATTGTGAGAAAGCTGTTAAATGTGCCAACAACAATACAAACTAAATATTGATTGTTATTTTTTTTTTTTTGTTGTATTAAAAAATCTTTTACCTGTTGGAGTTGCTGGAATTTACGTACTTGGAAATTCCAGAAATTATAATCAAAAATATTTGAGAAAAATATCACTTTCGCAAAAACAATAGTGAGACACAAAAAGCCAATAGATAAATATGTTGAAGATGAATATTAGTTTTTGATAGCTCATTACAGATTTTTTTTTTAATATTGTATTTAAAAATTTTATTTTCTTTGCTGAACGAAAATTCTGCAAAAAACATAAGTTTACCTTCCCACCCTAGGATTTGAACTTGTGTTGTCGGCATTTACATTAAAATCTCAAAGTTACACTCACCAAAAAAAAGTCCGTAATGACAACTAAAAATGTTGCTGTTATTACGGGAAATTTTGCGAATTTGAGCCCAGCTGAATTTTTTGCTATTCTTAGCAACACATGTCTGCTGACGTGTAGTACAATGAAATTAGTAGATAAAATTAGTAGCAGCTACTAAAATTTAATAAACTTTATGTAAAATAGAATTTAAAATCGCTGTGCTAAAATCAGTAAAAAAGATTACTAAATATTATTGATATTAGTACAACGAAATTCGTAAATTGTTAACTTAAATTGCAACTTAAATAGATCTGCCAAAATAAGCAACAAATTTTACTTAATATTAGTGAAATAGAAATAGCTGGAAAGTAATAACCGCTATTAAACATTGGTAAAATTCTGTACAAATTTCATTTAAATAAATTAGTTCTAATTAACAAAAATGTTTGAAATAATATTTGTGTACCTAACTGAATGAATTTTAAAATATGGAAAAATTTAAAAAAATTATTAAAAATTCACAAATTAACTTAATTATTTTTACAATTTAAATCTGCTAATTATACCCTCCACCATATATGGTGAGGGTATATATCAGTTTGTCATTCCGTTTGTAATATGTCGAAATATAGGTCTAAGACCCCATAAAGTATATATATTTGTGATCCTTATGCAATTTTAAGTCGATTTAGCGATGTCCGTCTGTCTGTCTGTTGAAATGGCGATCACGACGCGAGGACGCAAGCGGGGGTGCCTATTTTTACCTGGATTGTTGGACATCCTCCCGAGCAGTTTGGTATTGAAAATGAGCAAAATCGGTCCAGCGGTT
Source organism: Eustalomyia histrio (assembly GCA_949748255.1). Classification (NCBI taxonomy): domain Eukaryota; kingdom Metazoa; phylum Arthropoda; class Insecta; order Diptera; family Anthomyiidae; genus Eustalomyia; species Eustalomyia histrio. The sequence continues at coordinate 6,435,875 of OX456524.1, forward strand.
AAAAAGTTATGGGTAAAAATGTGAAGATACCTCTAAATTTTCCATACAAATTGGTGTATTTTAGTACAATTTCATAGTAGCGACTGGTATATAATATATTTTCTCATATTTTTTCACCAATCGCTTAGAAATTAATAATATTTTGTACACCTCAAATATTTTTGACCTCAAAAAATTTTTTCACCACTAAAATTTTTTTTCACCACAAACAATTTTTTTTAACCTAAAAAAATTTTTTCACCACAAAATTTTTTTCACGTAAAAAAATTCGTTTCCGCATCTAAAAAAGTTTTTCACCTCAAAAATTTTTTTCACCTGCATAATTTTACTTCAAAAGTTTTTTCCATTGTTTGTATCAAAAACAATAGAGAACATTGGTGGAGGGTATTCAAAGATTCGGCACAGCCGAATTTAAGCCTTTTTTACTTGTTTGTTTTGAAATTTCCTTATGAAAAAAAATTACAAATTTATTTTTTTTATCGAGCAATATTTTTTTATTTTATTAATTTTTTTAAAAAATATTTTTAGAAAAGAAAATTCAAAGCCTAAAAATAGTAAGAACAAACTAATTTATTATTTTGTTTTAATTTGCTAATTTTTCTTTTGAAAAAAATTTTTTGTCTTTTTTTTTTGGATTTTAAGGTCAATTTTTGGAACTAAAAAAACTTTTTAGTGTTATTTTAAGTAAATGTCACTTCCGATACCTTTTTTAACCTATGTAACATTTTAAGGCAATTTAAGTTTGTTGATATAAACTTTAATTATTAGAAAAAACATTTCCTTTAATATTCACTTTTTTAAAATAAGTAACTTTTTTTTTTGCTAATTTTAGCAAATCGGTTTTCAAAAATTTGCAAAGAGATTTCTAAAATTGTAAATTTTCTGTCAAAATTCTGTTATTTGTTAAATAAACTAAATAATATTTTTTTACTTAAAATCAGTAAAAAATTGTAGTGTCATTGACAACTATTTATAAATTTGTCTACTAACTTTTTTACTGAGTGTATAATCTACCTACACAGAAAAAATTAAAAACAAAATTTTCAATTTTAAAATTTTTTGTATTTTAACTAATTTTAAAAGCCAATTAAAATATTAATTAATACAATTAGATATTTGTTAAAAAAAAATCATTTTAAACATATCTTTCATAATATATTTTAGGTTAATAATTTATTATGTGTATCATAAATAGTTGATTGATTTTTTTTTTAATTTTTACTGTTTTGCACTATCTTTGTGAAATGGAGTACAACCTGATACAAATTTTGCATTAAGCGACACGCGCTTGTTAATATTTGTTATAAAATAAAATTTCCCCTAAATATGCTTCTTTCTTTATCTACATATTTAAATACAAATATTTCAGAAAATAGGTAACTCAAATAAATTTATGATAATAAACAATGACTAATGCTCTTACATATTTAATAGAAAATACACTAGAGCCCCGACTTGCGTCGTTAATGGGGACAGGAGAAACGCGACCCAAATCGAAACGACGCAAATCGAATCACCTTTTTCTACATAAATGCACTGAAATTTAATTTATTGGGAAAAATATTCAAAACAAAGCAAAAAAATTTGTACTTTTGATAAAAAACAAGTATAAATACATTTTTATTTATTTCATTTTTACTTCAACAAATATTTATAATTATTATAAAGAAAAAACAAAACAATAAATTAAGAAAAAACATAACAAAAATTAAATTCATTTACATATATTCATAAAAAGTAGATGCATTAAAAAAAGTTTAAATTTAAAATCTCCTTCTGCGTTTCCGCCCAAAAGAAGTGTTAGCCTTTCCTTCGCGGCTTTATATCCAGGGCACGCTTTCTCATTTTTTGACAAGTAAGTTCTTGATGGTAACCCTTTCCAAAAAAAAACCTGTTTCGTCGGCGTTCAAAATCTGCTTAGCAGAATACCCTCCTTTTTCAACTATGGCTTTCAGCTCAAGATTAAACATCTCTGAAGCTACTGAATCTGCACTGGCTGACTCTCCTTTTAATTGCACATTATGTAAATTTGCCCATGTTTTAAAGTGGTTAAACCAACCGTTGCTGGCTTCGAAATCATTAGAATTTCTGTTACTACTAGATGCAGTATTTTTCTTAAGCTCGGAATAAATAGAAAGAGCTTTATTTTTTATTATGTCCTTGTTTAGTGGCATTCTTCGCTTATTTTGATCATGTATCTAAATTGAAGGAAGGGACTCCATCTTAACCAATAAGGGAATTCTTGCTATAGTATCTTGTTTAGATTGGAGTGGTGTGACAATTTCAGCTAATTGATTTATTTTATCATTGTCTCTGCTACAAATTGTTCTTACTGTTGTAGGTGCTAGTCCAAGAGCTCTTCCTATATTAACAGCCTTTTCCCCCGATTTAAAACGTTTTATTACGTCCAATTTTAATTCCAAACTTATTACTTTTCTTTTACTTTGGGTCATTTTTTACGTCCTTAAGGTATTTTGGCGAATCACCACTGTTATTACAAAGAAAAGGGAATTTGAAAACTTCTTTACGTACAGGTGACGATCAGTGTTGCCAGAAGTTGTTAAAATGCTAAAAGGCAGAAAAGATGCTAAATCAGGCACTACAAATGCTAAAAATAGTAATCCACAACGCTTTTAGCGACGTAAATCGAAATCAAAACGACGCAAATCGAAATCAAAACAATGCAAATCGGGACGACGCAAGTCGGGGCTCTAGTGTATAATGTTTTAAAATGGAATATTTTTTTTTAAATTTGTAATAAAAATGTTAATCTTTGGACGGCGCTTGAAACTTTAAAACTAATACATATATTTATAAGCAAACAGATTAATAGTTTTTCTGTGTTACTGTACAAACAGAATAAGAACATGCAGTATTTTTCCACCAACAATTGACACATGCAGCTGTGATACAGACCTTTAAAAACATAATATCTTAATTTCATTTTTAAAACTGATTCAATTTTTATTCATTTGAACAATTTTTACTTTATTCAATCAATATAACTTTCAAAGAATCAGTTTGAATTTTGTTGTTTCTTTTAAAAGAATTAAATAATTGATTTAATTTTAACAAATTATTTCAAACAAAATTAATATATTTGATTTATACTTCGCGAATTAATTCATCAAACAAATTATTCAATCGACTGTATTCAATATTAAATCATTGATTTAAAGTGATTTTAAATTATTATTATTTTTGTGGAAGTTGATTTAATAAAGTATTATCTTTTTTAAGCTCGGCTGTGATATAGAATTTATTTTGTTTTCTCAACAATTTTCTTATTGTCTTACTTTTTCCTTCTCATTCTCTCAACAGTGTTGCCACATTTTAACAATTATTGTTAACAAAAATTGTTAAAATGTGGATGAGTAAAAATAACATATAGTATGTGCTCAATGTATACTATCAAATGTAAGTCGAAGGTAGTTTAAACCAACTGAATATTTTTGATTCCAAAATTTTTACACACAGAGAAAAATTTTGTCAGTTTCCAACTAAAATTCTGTTACTACTACTGAAATCGGTTCATACAACTGAATATTGGTTTCCACAGCAAAATTCGGTTATAACAACAGAACCACCCAAAATATTCAGCAATCACATTGGAGATTGGTTGTCAGAATCAAATGCAATTTTTAATTCCGTTGGCACTTTATTTTTCTATGTGTTTTAAAATTAATGTAAAAACTAAAAGGAAAATTGTGTTGTTAGTAAGTAGAAATGAATCTGCAAGGTACTCTTTATACTAAAATAATTGTGACCGATTTTACAGTCAACGTCGCTATTTTGGGCATATTTTCTATTACAGCAACAATCGCTGTATGGCCCGACGAGGTAATAGAGGAGACAAAAATAAGAGACACGTATTTTTTAACGCCCTAATCTTACGTTTAGGGATTAAAAATTAGAGTTGTAAATATATTGAGTATTTTAATATTAAGTCTGCCCCTCATTTCTCTTCTTTTTTTTTTTTTGGAATACTTAATATTTTTTGATCAACTTTGAGGACTCTTAAGGGGCAAGTGGTAATGGATAAAGACTACACTGCTGTTACCTCAACTCTGATTCACAAATGATCAATGGGCATATTTACCCTATCTTCTATCTGGGCAATTATAAGTACCGCAAAGCAAAGTTGTCTGGGGTTGTCAAAAGGTTAACCCATTTTGGACATGTCGTAGATCCGATGAAGGTGTTTTAACCAGGTTTTTACACTTTGCCTCAAAATGTCTCCTAGTCCAAATGAGTGAAAATATTTGAAAAATTTAAATTTTGCATTTTTATTATAAAAACCTTTACACCAAACAACAAAAATTTGTTTGAATTAAGCAATTTTTAAAGTTTGAAAAATATGTGGTTTTTGACTTTTTAAAATGCTTATGTGGCAAGGCTGGTATTAAAGTTTTAATAAATGTAGGTATTTCAATTAAGATCAACGCCATTATTGAAAATTTAAGTGAAAACGAAAAAGCTTACATAAAATAGATCAGATGAATTGCAAAACTACTAGAGTATTCAAAAACCGAAACCGAAAACCGGTCAACCGGTTTCTTTTTTTTAAACCGATCGGTTTCGAATATTTTGTAAATTCGAAGAAAACCGAAAACCGGTCTTTTTTGTTCGGTTAACCGGTTTTTTAATAACATCACCAACTGGGTTACTTGGTCTCTTTTATTTTTTCCGAACACTTTTATAATCGTTTGTTTGGTTATGAAGATTTGGATGTAGGTCTGATCAGTTTAATTTCTGATCTAAATAACATAATAAGCAGTATTCAAAATCCTTAAAAAGAGAATGTATAAAATCATTCATCATTATATGTGACCTTCTCCGAGAAAAGGGACATAGTGTGTGAAAATGAAGTTTTGAGAAAAACGCATTTAAAGTTTATCACTGTGAACACACCTTCAGTTGGGGGATGCGATTTGGTATGGTTAGTTATGACTTTGGTGACGTCATGCCCATGTGGTGACGTATTTGTTTTAGCTTTTATAGTGACAATTTAAAACTAAAAAAGTAAAATTTTAATGTTTTTCTCATTATTATCGATTTTCCCAAGTTCGTATTGTAAGTTTTTATGGGGTAAATAAATTTTTATCAGAAATCTTACTCATTTCATCTTATTCTACACTCTTTTGGGTACCAGAATCCACTCTTAAGTCCAAGCACGTTTTTCGACACACTAGGTCCCTTTTCTCGGAGGAGGTCACATCTGATGATTTCATATATCTTAATAAATGCGACAAAAGAACTGAAAAGTTGGACAATTTATATAATTGCCTCTTGACTATTTGTCCAACATCTACTATTAGTGAAACGAGTATTTTCCACTTCTAGCTTTACCAAAAGCAAACAAAAAAATCGTCTTAAAACGAAACATGAAAATTGCATATTATTTCTAAAATATTATTTTATATGCGAAAAATTGATTTTCTTTTTACATATTTAAAATGTAATATTAAAAAAACTTATTTTTTTTCAAAGAATGTATTTTTTTATTTTTATTACTTTATATATTAAATTTTTTTTTTGTTTGCAATAAAAATAATTAACAAATTATATAAGCTTTTTATTCAAATAAAAAAACCGAAAAAACCGGTTGACCGGTTTTTTTTGCAAAAACCGAAACCGGTTTTTTTTAAATTCAATTTTTCGAAGAAAACCGAAAGCGGTTTTCTCAAAAGGGCGGGTTTTTTAATACTCTAAAAACTACCCCAATAAAAAAAATGGAAGTGCTTTAAATATTTCTTGTATTGTGCTTTATTCAAGTTTATACAAATAAAAATTTTTTGATTTATTATTTTCGTTTATTGTCAATATTTTAAAATAAAATAAAAACATTTGTTAAACGTTACAATTTTCTTGTGAAGATTTTTATAAAATCTTAATTTCTTCATGGATTTTAAAGAAAATGTAATCCACATTTATTTTGAGCTAAACATTTTTTCTTATTTCAGGATGATTCTACAAATTTTTAGGCTTCAGAATAAAAGTATTAGTTGAAAACCCATTGGAAGTCAAAAAATCAATATTAAATATACAAACCTAATATTTTAAAAATATATGTATGTGTGTTAATAAATTGTACCAAAACCAGTCATTACCGTATTTTTATGGCTTTGTTTAAACTTGAAGTTAGGGCTTGAAAACAAGTGTTATTATGTTGTTTGAGCTTGAATTCAACTGTGATTCAGGGCTTGAATTAAAGTATAATTCCAGTGTCCGTTTTGCCGGAATATGCTATTGAACTAAAGTATAAATCAAGGTTAGTTAAGTCCCAATAAGCAAAAATGCTAATTGGGACGTAACTAACAAAATTTGATTGTTGTATAGTCAAAACTATCAGTTTTATAAACGATTTTGTTAAATTGCATTTCACCTAAAGATAATCAGATCCATCAGAATTTTCTAGAATACAAGCTGGCGAAATATTTTTTTCACGTTGGAATAAAATCTTCATAAATAAGAGTTAACATATTTATAAATAAGAGTTTAGCTCTTTTTGTATTTTAAATCTTTTATTGAAAAAAGTCCCATAAAAAATAACTAAACGTTATTTTTTCAAATAAATATTTGTCAGCTCTGGATAACAATTTTTAACTATTTTTTATTTACAAAGAGATCTATATGTACATTTTTTAGCTGGTACTTTTAGTATTAACTGAAGATAAACAAATGTACAAGTTAACACAAGAACACGTTCCTAATTTAAGATTTCCCAACATTTAAAATTTAACTTTTTGTTCTGGTTGATTTTTCGAAAACATTTATAATATTTTTTTGATATTTACACAGCAATCATATTTTTTGTTTCAGGTGTTATTGTTGAATGCACGTGTCAGCTTAACAAATAACAACAGTATGGTAAGTATTTTTATTCATATATTTTTAATTTATGATAAATCATTGAATTGTACAGCGTACATTAAGGTGTTCCAAGAAGAAAATGTTCGAATTCGCGAGATCCACAACTCTAAAAATATCCATTATGGAAAAAAATATGGTATTCCAAAAAAAATTTTTTTTTTTTGAAAAAAAGTTTTATTTAAAGATAGCAGCATATCGCTATTGAAGTTTAAAAGTAGTACTTCTTCGATTATTTTAAATTAATTAAATAATTTGATCGCGATTAATCAAATTTAATATATTTTTGGGTACACATTATGAATACAAAATCAAAATTAAATTCGAAGTCGCGAATTTCGCGAAAATTTCATAAAAAAAATTGTTAGATTTTTATCAACAAACTTTCTTATATTTAACTCTGCGCAAAATTAATTTTTGAAGGATGTCTACGGAATGTCTTCTTATGTAAGACAGGATTTTTGTTAATAAATTATATTTAATACGCTAAACAATAGCAAAAACCTAAAAAGTCAAATTTGACGTTCCTTTCAAAAATTACAAACAATGTCATGTCTAATGAAATTCCTTGGTACGTAGATTGCAAAAGCACAACAAGTTAGATATTTCTATGAGAACGTTTTTAGAAACATAGTTGGGAAAATTCTCAAAGAACCCGAATAATTAAAAGCCACAAATTTGTTTTTAATTTTAATTGAAGTTTCGCAATCTTTTTAAAAATTAAGATCAGATTTGAGGAATTTGTATTTTTACAATATGTATAAATTAAAAAATGCGAATTTTTTATAAACCCTTCTCTATATTTTCGTTACAGATAAAATTAAAAAAAAATATAAATTAAGAAACATTGTAGAGATGAAAAAAATTTTTGCTGTGAAAAAGGTTTCTTTTTATGTGAAAACAATTTTTGCGTCAAAAAAATTTTTGTGGTGGAAAAAAATTTAGAACATGAGAACTCATACAAAATTTACTAACGAAAATTTTTTGACAACTACGTCAATATTTTTTATTTAATTTATGGAAGGAGTCTGATATATATTTCCTATGGAAATGCTTTCAGATCCGGAATATGTTTTTCTATAACAACAGTTTGAGATTTTGCATCTTTTCCAATTGGAACATAATCAGATTTGACAAAATTTTTGAACTCAGACTAATTTCTCTAGTAATTTCTGTATAAGAAATTTTTACGAAATTTAGAAAAAGTTCAAAATTCTGAGATCATTCTGATAAATTTTCGACATACAATCAAAGCCCGGTATAACGAAGTATATATTGTCAGGCCCAACGTTATACCGAAAAATTCGTTATATCGCAACACATTTTTGTATGAATTCATCTTTAGCTTTTTTAAAATTTTTAAGATTACTCAAAATTTTAAAAAATACTGTAATAGTGGTACCTGCATACACTGGAAGGTCCAAAAACAAAAATTTCTCAAATTATTTTCTTATATAATTTTTTTTTTATTTTTTAAACTTTTTTCTATAAATTTTTTACCAATTGTTCGTTATATCGAGTATAAATTTTCAGAAATATTCGTTATTTAAGGTAGTTAATGCAAACAATTAGGTCGTATGTTATATTGCGTTTTCGTTATACCGAGTATTCGTTATACCGGGCTTTGTATTTATATAAATAAAGATTTGGTTATCTTTACAAATAAAGACAAATTTTCCTTTAGAATTATTTTCAGGCGCAACAAAATAAGACACCGGATCATCATAAGTCCGATATACTACAGTAGTAATGATAACTGACAAGTGAAACGATTATCGGTAACGCTATTTTAAATTATTTCGTGAATGGTATTTTAATAATTAGGGTATTTTTTTTATTTCATTAACGGCAACATTAGCCCGTTGAAGGGCTATATTTTTCTCATCATATCAACAAAAATGTTCGAGTTGTTTATTTAAATGTTAATTATTTCACATAAATTACATAAAACCCGAAATAGATAAATCATCAATGTGCGCAATTTTAAATTAATTCTTATTTCCTATAAACAACCTACCGAAAAATTCCAAAAATCTTACAACAATAAATATTTTCGTTAAAAAAAAAATAGCAATAAAACTCCCCGGTAAACAACTTTTTATCATCGACAAACAAACTAACGTAGAATTCAATTTTCAAACAACGAAACGATATTAAAAATAGCATACATAACATATATAACTTGGTGATAAGAAAAATATTTACTACACTCATAGAAATTAATTTGTAAAAATAGCAGAAAAAAACTACTAATATTAGCTCAAAAGGGAACTGCGAAAAAAATCTGCTGAATTTAGCAGATTTTTATGCTTAATATTAGTAAGACAAGAACAGAAAAGATAAACTTTTAAATATACAAATTTGAGTTTATAATAGAGTTAAATTTTAGTTAATTGAAAATGTCAATTTATCAGCGAAAAATGTAGCTGAATATAAGTAGATAAAAAAGCAAAAAAAAAAAAAACTGATATAAATATTTTAGTAACTTAAATTTTGTAGTTTTGCTTGTTTCTGAGGGGTTAAATTGAAATACGAAAAAAAAAGAAAAAAGCCTTAAAAAATTTTATTTTTTTTGTGATTTATTTCAGCGAAATTTTTTGCTGATTTCATCAGTATAAATTGTCATAATCAATTAACTCAATTTTAGCAAAAATGTTATATATTTAACAGTTTTATTTTTCCTCTTCTTATCTTACTAATACATATTTACAAATCTGCTAATTTTAGAAGTTTTTTTTTTTCAAACTAATTTTTAATAACTTTTGCAAATATTTCACAGACTGTTTTCTAATAGTGTAAAATAAAAAGTTTGTAAGCGCGTGCCTTCAATCAAGTTTTTTTTTCTGAATAACTATTAGTTAACATTTTTTGTGTATTGTTTCCATTTCTACGAATATTACTCTGTAACAGACTGACAAACCGTTTCATTAATTCAGCACAACAAATACAAACAATAACAAACAACAAAACGTTTAAATACTAGTACGGATAGAGTAAAGTTAGGAGCGTGGAGCATGCTGAGAGGCTGCATAATAAAAATTAATTATCATGAGTCAAATGATAATGACAAGGGCTTGGAAGTTCATGTAAATACATGCCTGTTGCCGTTAGCTGCAGAACAACATTAACCAAATATCTTGGCGAATTAACAATTTTTGTAAGGAATAGATTTATTAATGCATATTCTTACATATTTGGGTAAAAGTGCATATTTTTTAAATATTGTGTTATAAATGCATATATTTTAACATATGTTAATGCAAATGTTGTTATAAATGCACTGAGGTGCAAAATTGTAACATGATTTAATACTTTCTCCTTCAACATATACAGGGTGTTTTCTTTAAGTTCAAATGAACTAAGTGGTTTTGTTGTATGGTATTGTTGTTGTTGTATTGATGTCAATACAACAACAACAATAGTAGAGATCAAAAAATTTAAATAAAAACAAATGTTACAATTTTGCACCCTTTATCAAATTTTAAATATTGTTACGATTTTACCCTTTTTAAAATCGTTGATTTATTTACCTTTTGAATAAATCGAGTTCTTTCTATATTGCAAATAATAAACACTAATTGAAATTATTTAAAGCTCTATTTATTTATAACAGTCACTAAAAATTACAGAAAAACACTTTAATAGCACACTTTATTTACACGATGTAAATGGACTAAACGTAAGCCACACTCAGCGTTTTACTTATCAATTGAACTTTCTTTGCCACCTTGTTGGCGTTTTTATATATGCTGGTTAAAATAACTAGAATATGGCAGCACCGTCTGGAAGCTGCATACTGGCAACTTTGAGCAAGTTCTTTTACAGTTTGACATAAGAAACAATAGTTATGGTGAAGGGTTGCCATTAATTGTTTTACATTCCAGAGCTAACATATGGGGATTTGTGTTTCTACGAGTAAATGGAATTTCTGTAACAATATTTATAAAATGAAGTATTAATCAATATGATTTCCAGTATCATTTTGCCCTTTTTAGAGCCTATATGCGATTAGGCATACTAAATGAGCACCAGAAGTCCTTTGTTCGCTCCCACATCTCATTCATTCCTTTGGGCGTACTTGGATACTTAGCGAGCTGTGACTTGACATGACTTCACAAATTCTCAATTGGATTCATATCCGGAGATTGTGGAGGCCATTTCATATTACTAAATTGTCATTGTATTGTCTTTAGCTGCAAGACCCATTTATTCGTGTACATATATTTTCCATATTTTGCTAAAAAAATCTAAAATAATTTTTCAAATTTATAAGTATATATTTTTTGGATTTTAAACCACATTTTAAATCGAATAAAAATTAACTGATAATTTTACATATTTTATACACCTACATAAAAAACGATTATAAATGCATGTAGTTCCTTGCCCTAATAATGACAAATAGCAAATTCTTTCTAAAACGCGAAATAGAAAAAAAAAATTCCGGTAAATAAATGGACGTATGTTTGGTGAGATTTTTGGAAAATCCCATTAACTAAGTCTACACAATGGAAACAACAGTAACAACAACAACAACAGTGTTGATGATTGCTTTAAAATAATATATAAACGTGATTAATTAATTCAAATTACTTGTTGTCGTTTGACGTCGCTGTTTCAGTTCATCAGTATACATTTAAAATGTATAATTTGGCAAATTCCAAAGTGATCATTAAAATCAAACTGAGAAAAAATAGCCAGACGCCATTTTTTTTAGAACAAACAATAATAAAACAAGAATAATGAGAATCATTAATAAAAAAGCGACACAAAAAATCGCTAGAATTAGTAAAAATTAACATCAATAAATAAATTCTACCCATAAACACCTTAAACAAGCAATTTAAAGAAGATTTCAAGGTCTAGCAAGGTCGATATTTTACCAGTTATTTTAGAAGTACAATGACCCATTTGGAGCTGACTGGGTACTGGTCATACAAACAAATGTACATATTAAATATACATAGATATATAATATGCATTAGACCACCTCACGGTCTCTATATTTATTAGCTTGGTCGTACATTTTGAATCTATTTCTCCAATAATTTGTTTTATATATAGAGTCAAGAACAATTCCGTTTTGAAAGATTACATTACAAGTAAGGAGCTTATAACCGAGCAGTCACAAAGAAGATGACTTACAGTCTCCTGGTATGTCACAGCTGGCTGCCGTGTCTGCTGATCAGCCACTGAGCAGTCCATATGGCCGTTTTCCCTGCTATTACTGAGGATATATTTAGTACGCTTCAGATCGTAGTCAGGTTTAGTCTTCAGTTCACGACATATTCCCTTCGCCTTCCGGAGGTAGTGCTCGAATATCCCATCTTTAATGGTTCCCAGGGCTGTAGTGATTGAGATTATTGTGGACACATTTACGACATAGCCTGCTCTTGCTAATTCGTCTGCCTGTAAAAGTCCCTGTAACTGAAAACTTAGCCTTGACAGTTCTTACTTACACTGAGAGACGATGATAGAAGATGTAATCTACGATATCAGGGCCATAAGCACTGCTTGGCTATCGACGAAGATACCCATGCTTCCATGGGTTTCGAACACACACAAAAGTCTGCAAACTTCCCTAATATTGAGAATCTCCGCCTGAAAGACACTTGCATGCTCACTTTACCTAAAAAAGCCTTGTGTGTTGCAGTCACCAGAGAAGACCCCAGAGCCTACATCCAAACCCATTTTTGAGCCGTCGGTCTATATCCTGATGTCATATCACTCCGTTGGATCCCTCCTGTCCCATTCATCTCTAGAAGGGAAGCTGACTGGAAAGTCTATTGAAGCCAATCCTAAGAGTAGAGTAGGGAGCTTGTCTTGAGAAGCTTAACATGTTCGTAGACCTTCCAAGAACCCGTGGTAGTAAGTCGGGTGGCACTGCTAGCAGCAGCCGCCATCACATATAAATAAATGCTAAAAATAGTAAACATGATATTGAGAGCTTCAGAGGGTCAAGTCCTTATACCAGTAATGTATACTTATATAACAATTCGGTAGAGATAACCAAATTGATTCGGCCGTTGCAACCTCGTAAATATGGTTGTCACAACCGAATTATATAATTGGCTCAATTCGGTTGCATAATATCGTTCGAATTTTTATTGGAGTGTAGTCTTAATAATTATGTTGTCTTGATTTTTTTTGTCTCCAAAGATTTCTATTTCCAATACTATCAATGTGGTCAGCATATGGAACGACATTCCATTCTTGCTAATTTCCACTGCAGTTTAACAATAGATTGAAGATGTCACCATATCGTGTAACATATTCAATCTATTGTTACTATTCTTGTTAGCAAGAATGGAATGTCGTTGCATATGCGAATGGTTTATAGCGGTTCATTACTAAATTCGACAAGTTTTGCAGATAATGCAATAAAAACACCTTCTCTCAAATACAACTTTGGTAATCAATTAGAAATTTTTATTGATTTGTGCTCAAATTTACATATAATAATGAGTATAAATTTTTTCTGATATTCGATATTATCCGGCTTTTGTTTTAGTTTTTCGAAGAGCTTTTGTATCTATATTTGAAATAAATGTCAGCCCTGGGTTTACGACGTGGGCCATATAAATTTTTGCTCTCGAGTACAATGGGATAATTACTGACTCCACTTTTTAACCCTTCAAGGTGAGATTCATTTGCACTCAGTATTTATATAAAATAGGGTTTTGATGCATGTCTTGAAAAATATCGTATTGATACATCAAGTTTACTCTTTGTAGACGTTACCTCAGGTAGAGTTTTGTTCTACTGATACCATATCTACAAAAAACAGGTGTCCGAGTAGATATTATCACCTCACACGGTCCAATCGTCTCATATGTTGTTATTTTGACTTTGGTATTTTGTATCCTTAGCTATTCTGGACAATTTTAAAGCCATGTCTTAGACAGATGATAGTATACATCGCCATATGTAACCTTCATTTCTTCTGTTATTGCATGCGTGTAGATTGGACAAGCATTTAAGAACAATGTTAATTTTTCGGAAGGTACCTCTTGCACGTTTTAAGACATGAGGTGGTATAATACTCCACGATATGTATGTTAATAACACAAACCGCATTTAAAAAAAGCGACAAATTCTGCGGGCAGCAGACAAGCTGTCAAGCTGGTAACACTTTTAGAACGGGAGTAAATGCTAATTTCGGCAATATATATAGCAGAAGGGGGAGCATTCGCAACTGGGGCACATCTAAGATTTTCGCTGTATCTCAGTTATTAATTTGTTTTAAACTAAAATAAGTGCAGTTATTGACCATCTTTTATGCCTTCAAATTAACATTCTATTCATAACTATATATAAATAAACATTATGTTTATTTTTATGGGCTAATTTACCGCATAGGTGGGACAGTTGATATGTTTTAAGTTACTTGGGAAAATATGAAAAAGGAATTTACAAACATAAATATAATTGATAATAATAGTTTTTCCAAAAAAAAAATATTGATTTAGTAACAATAACTAACAAAACGTTTTGAATGCTCCCCCTTCTACCCTTCTATACAATACTTTGTGTAGTCAAATTATTAATTTTATTTTTGTTTTATTTTTTATTTTTTTTATTATAAATAAACTTAATTATAAATTAAAAATAATATTTAATTTATTTATAGCTGGTTTCCATAAAGAGTTAAATGTTAAATACTTTAATTTAGCAATTGAAATATTTAAATATATTTAAATAAATTTGTAACTAATAGTCTTCTGTTGTGGGCTTGTTATTGCTGAATCCAATATAAAATAAATAAATTTCCCTCCCTAAAGTTTTTAATATTTAAGTAAAACTAAGCATAGTCTCAGTTCTTTATCCACCAGAGTAGATATCCTTTGAGCTTGCTTAAAGATTACCAGCGCAGACAAATTTTACTTAAGACATTCAGTACTCAAATGTTGCAATTACTGAATATAAAGTCATATCCTGATAAGGTACACAGATGTCAGGTTCGATTTGTTACTATCGTTCTCGGATTTATGACAAATATTAGTTCCTACCAAGTCCCAAAATCTTCTTTCATTCGTTTATACATACCCTCATACAACAAGTAAAGTTCACGTTAAATAACCACCCATTTATCATCATAAAATTTCAAAGAAAAATAAATCAACGACGAGTTCAATTTCGAACAGTGGCAAGGCGGCATATCTCAATCAATATGTACAAATGTGTTTTACATATACATATTTACATACATACATATTTAGTTTGAATTCTCGTGAACCTCACCATCATTATCATTGTTGCCGTCATCGTCACCAGTGTTGTCAGATAGGGGGATTTAGCTCCAAATTGGGTATTTCAGCATTGGTTTGGTAACAGAGTTTTCAGGGGAGGCATTTGAGGATTTCTGATTTTTTTTTATCTCTACTGTTTTGTAATGTCAAAATTTGAAAATTTTTTATTGAAATTTTCATAAAATTTAGAAATCTTGAACGAAAAATTTTAATTTAAATAGATTTTATTATTCGAACCGAAAATCGGAAGTTATTTTTGCTAAATTAATGACTAATTAGTTTTAACTTACTCCTGGCTAGTAAAGCCATATGAAATCGCGCGGATTCCGGGGAATCCTCAGTTCGGTCACTTGCTATGAACTTATTTGGCATAAACAGTGCACTCCTAACCATTGTGTTTGGATCGACACCTTCCATTAATCTCCCCAAATTAGAAAAAATCTCCTGGCCGGTATTGAAAAAAAAATTAAAAATTTGTATTCATTTAATTTGAATAAAAATAAATAACAAATATAATGATTTAAAATTCATGTCAACAAAAATTTTTTACTTAAAGCTAAATATCTTCATTGCAAATGGTTCATCCACAAATGTTTTACCAAGGACCCTTGAAACCAGGATGAACAAACTACATTTTTTTTAGCCACGCATGATGCCATGGTGCCATGGAGCCATGATGCCATGATGCCAAATGACGAAACTACAAAAAATTCTTAGGCGACACCATGAAATTCTTAGGCGATTTACAGAAACATTTAGCCAATTGCAATGGTACAACCCCAAGTACAGTGATTGTGTTGTGAATGTATACATGTTTGAATTTTTTTTTTCCAAACATTCAACAAAAACACAATATTAATTATTATTATAACAAACCAATGGGTATTTGATTTTTTTTGCTTAAGACAACAAACAAAACAATGGTAAACGTGAGTATGAGAGACAAAAAACACAAAACATGTATACATTCACAACACAATCACTGTACTTGGGGTTGTACCACTGCAAGTGGCTAAATGTTTCTGTAAATCGCCTAAGAATTTCATGATGTCGCCTAAGAATTTTTTGTAGTTTCGTCATTTGGCATCATGGCATCATGGCTCCATGGCACCATGGCATCATGCGTGGCTAAAAAAAATGTAGTTTGTTCATCCTGGTTTCAAGGGTCCTTGGTTTTACCAGACTCAAAAATAATTTCACAAAAAATACTTCAAAATTTTGTATACCCTAGTAAAAATTAATTTTATATAATCATTTATGATATTATACAATTATGTGCATATACTTGATTATTGTCAAATGTAACACCATATATGATTGTATCAAAATATATTTAATTATAAAATACTTTATTAACCAGATCCACATTAAACTCAATTACTCGTATATAAAAATATATAAGTTGATCAAAAAAATTGTGGACCAGGTTTTTATAATTAAATATATTTTTGTAAAATTTTATAAAATTTTACTTGGTGTCACATGTGACAATAATCTAAAATACATAGTTATTTAAAATCATAAATAATTACAATACATAAATATTTTTCCTTTATTCAAATACTCAAATTTAAATTTAAGTCATATCAGATTTAAAAATGCAAATATTTTCGTTCAAAGAATTAAATTTAAGCAAAAAAAAAAAAAAAAAACAAGTAAAAAAGGCTTAAATTCGGCTGTGCCGAATTTTTGAAATCCTTAAATCCATAAATAATTGTTCTCAACTCTTTTTGATACAAATTATGTAAAAAACCTTAGAAGTGAAATTATGGAGGTGAAAAAAAAAATTACTCGTAAAAATATTTTTAATCTTGAATTTGATTAGTTTTTGGTGTTTGTGTTAAGTTTTGGCTTTTGGTGTGTTCTGACATATATAATAGAATTTTATGGCCAACATTTTTGTAGAACATTTCATCCCCGCCCTTCCCCTTTTTCGGGGTGTTTTTTACAATTTGTTAGAATAAAGCCAAAAAATGCCGTTATAAGGGGGAGTTAGAGGGTTAATATGTTCTACAAAAATATTTGCCATACCATTATCTACAAAGTTGCTAAACATACCCTACACCTCAGATGTAAAGAAAACATAGTTTTATATACCGATATGCTGCAACAACAGGCCAGAGCTGGGAAAGTTTGACCGCCTCTAAAATGAAATTCCGAGGTAAACTATCAAAACGCCGACACACGTATATTTTTGTTGGTCTTCTTAACAAGAATCAATCATCGGAACCCCGTAATTTTTTTTTTGTGTTGAACTGTGTTATTATTAAATACTAAGCGACTGGTGAAAAACAAGAGAAATATTTTACTTGTCAGTCGCTACTATGAAATTGTACTAAAATACACCCAATTTGTATGGAAAGACAGACAGACGGACATCACTAAATCGACTTGAAATCGCTTAAGAATCACGAATATATATGTACTTTATGGGATCTTAGACCTTTATTTCGACATATTACAAACGGAATGACAAACTGACATATACCCTCACCATATATGGTGGAGGGTATAAAAATTGCGAGATCTCAGAGACATGGATTTTATTTAAATTGAATATGAATCATTATTTCAAAGGGCTTTAAAATTTTAGGTATTCAAAAACTATTTTTAGATTTTTTTTGGGATTTTATCTTGCAAATTGGGATGATGAACTAAAACTTTTTAGGCAGCACTGATCGTCACACGCCAATCAAATTAAACCAAAGCAACAACAACAAAAATTTATATTAATAACGAGAATAATCGCAAACAAGTCGTTAAACGATCACATAAATATACAACCACAACAGACAAATAAATAGACATCGAAGGATGAATTACATACATAAGTTGTTTTTGTTATGAAAACTTTTCATATGTGAGTTAGATGATGTCTGATGTGATGTTAGATGTGATGTCTGTTGAATAAAACAGTTTTAGGAGTTGTAAAGGGTGAAAAAACGCAAAAGGTTACTTCCCACAGTGTTTTTTTCATAAATTGCAGTAGCATGTAAATTGAGAAACTAAGAAGTACATTTGAAATAAAAATGGTTCTTTGTTAAAAAGCTTTTGTAACAATATTTTATCAGATTAAGGGGGAGACTTTCCAAAAAGTGCCTTATCAGTTCTCTATGGAACGTTTCTAGACAAACGCCTTTGTGCTAGCTAATATGACACTCGCCATAGGATTTTTCAAAAATCCCATCTCACACGCAGGAAAAAATACAATTCAATCATGATCACTCGCTGCATTCGGCAGCAGGCATTTGACACTTACTGTCATATTATTGTTTTATTATTATAAAAAAAAAAATATTTTTGTTGGTCTCAGTCAGTTTGTAGTTTCAGAATTGAATAAATATTAGACGGGTAAAGATAAATAATTATAACATACATGCATGTACATGTAATTATTTCGCTAATTCAATGCTTAACATTTATTACGCAGATAAAAATATAGTTGAACATAAAATTATGATAGTGTGATCACAAATATGATTCCTACTGATCATATTATTATTACTGAAAACAATTTTTTCATAACTTACGATAACTCAGCAAGCCCTTTAATTAAGAGTTCTCTAAAATTTAGCGAGGAATTCGCTAAATTGATTTAATTTCAATGTTGAATTTAAAATTTTCTTTCAAAATACATACATATGTGCAGCTGTCCATAAATATTTGCCTTTTTATGGAATTTTGTACTGCCCAATTAAATAATAGCAGACTCTATCCATGACTTCAACTCGTGCTCTTAATTTTTTGTCGCGTTTTTTATGCATATGGGTTTTTCTCTTCAGGAACAGTTCGTAAAAATATCGTGAATAGCATAATTTCTCTCCTAAATACTTTTTCTTTGATAAAAATTCATGTGAGAATTCAGATTAAAATTTGAGTATTTGCTAAAAGAGATGAAACTAACAGACCCATGTTTTCCTTTTCAGCCCATGTTTTAGGGAGAAAAGGGGGTAATAAGTCGTTCGAAACATCTTTACTTAGCTTCTTAAACATTTAAATAGAATAGTTCTTAAAATAAGCACCTTTAATTTGATATTCATAAACCTACAATTGCTTTGGAACAAGTAGTACTGGTCCATTAATTTTTCCTCTTCTATCATATATGTATCTAAATTTCAGTTAAATTAAAATTCTCACTAGGCACAGTTTCCTTGTAAGCGCTCTTCTTAACGCTTACTTCTAAGATAGGTTTTAGTTATAAGCGTAGATCGCCTTGCTAAGAAAGGTGCATGGGACATTTATGAGTGTCCCATTCTCCAATACCGATATCCAATACACTAATATTGTAAAAACGTGACTTCGATTCAGCTGATTCACTAGGCGAACGTTTAGACACTACCTATGTAATAATGTCTGACAGAAATATTTGGCCAAAGAAGCGGTAATTGGTTGTGTTTGGAATTATAGTTTTGATAGAAAAATGTTTGTAAGGCATTTTTGAGCACCATATTCAAGGAAAAAGCCAAAACTGAGCTGTGAAGTTAACTATTGGTGAAAAACTTGCTTAACTTCGTTCATTTTTTTTTTAAAGTAGACATCCAAAATCACATCCATGATTAAATTGTGTCCATAATGCTTCCAAATACCGAATACTGACTAATTACCAGTTTTTGACCAAACTGTTCGGTCGGGCACTATGAACATAATTTGGTGAATTTAAAAATCAATTGTTAAAATTGTATTTAGAACTGACAACTATATATAGCAGGTTTTTATTCTGTTTGTATTCTGTTATCATAACCGAATTTTATTTGTTATAATTTTGGTAGTAGTCACATGTTTAAAGTTTCAGATGTACTTACTGATCATATTTACAGCGACAATAACAAAAAAACACTCACAAACGTCAGTCAATTTCGAGTGATATAAAACAATAAATATTTATACAAACTGACAGTCAGACAACAAGTATTGAACGAAACGTAAGAGTCGTGCGCTTAAGCTTAACAATAATTAATGCCTGTCAGCCGGAACTTGGAGTTTAGTTTTATGCACAGTTAAACCTTGCATTAATGGACCTCGACGTCTGAAACTTTCTGTTAATGGACAGTAACGGTTGCATTGAATTTTCCCTATATAGGAGGTGTTTCAAACTTACCCCTTGTTTTCATAAGTAGAAGGGAATAATTCCTTTAGAGGAATGTATGTGCTTTACACATAATTGCTCTGGCGGAATTCTCATGTTCACCATATAAAAGCAGTGAAATTTTTCTAGAAAATTTTAAAAACAAAAATTTCTTTGAAAGTGGTAAAAAAAAACATCAAAAACAAATTATTTTAGTGTACGTGTCTGATCAAAAAGGATCTTCTCTAGGGAAGTAATTTTCCTCTAACATTTTGATTTGGTGTATTATTTTGGAGTATCCGTTGTTGACAGATTGTACTGTATACTTTTTTGTATTTTTATATAAGCTTTTGTGTTTGCACCGATTATACATTTTACCCTAGTGGATGTAGAGCAGAGCTTCAAAGAATTCAATCACTAATTCAATTTTCAATTCTGATTGACTATGGAATGTTTGAATTCTTATATCTACTACAATTTTACGAATTGTCTGAAATAACGAGCCTGTCACCACCTAGAATCAAGTATTAGTTTAATATAATTTCATGTTTGATTTTTGTTTAATTTATTTAACAACATTACTTTAACAACTTTACTTTTTATTAATATACAAACAGTTAAAAAAATAAGAATATACTCATGCGTCAAGTTCGACGACTTGCACATTGGGCGCAAAGCTCACATATTTTGGCCAAAATAAAAATTTTAAGTTAAAAATTTTTAAAAAATTTAATCAAATATTTATTTCATCTTTGTGGTTCCGATCAAAAAAAAAAATGGTAAGGAATGTGCATTTCCTAAACTACTGAGCCAATTGAGAAAAAGTACAAAATTTGTATATGGAGTTCTACAGATTGTTAAATTTAAACTTTTACAAATGTGGACATATTTTTTTTTTTTTGATTTTAGACTTTTTTAACGTCGATAAAGAGATAAAGTAAAATACGTGATTTAAGGCTGAGAATAGCTTTTATAGTTAATATAATGCTTGACATTAATTTTTATTATAAGTCATTGAAAATATATTTCAGAGATCTTTCCTGTGTTTTACACTTTGTCTTATTCAGCAATTAATTTTTAACCCATTTTATACCACTCATCGATCCCTTGAGACATTTTTTTAAAGAAATTTGGTAAAAAATATATCCGTTTTCCAATATGGTTTTATTTTTGAATTTTACTTGTAACGGTCCAGCGATTAAAAAGTAATGAGTGAAAATGTGAAGGTACCTCTAAATTTTACATAGAAATTGGTGTTAGTACAATTTCTTAGAAGCGACTGGAGAGTAAAATATTTTCACTTTTTTCAAAAGTCGGTTAGAAGTAAAAAATATTTTATATTTACCTCAATTATTTTTCACCTCAAAATATTTTTTTAACCACTGAATTTTTTTTTAACAAAAAAAAATTTTTTTTCAGCACCAAAAAATTTGTTTCTACATTCAAATAAAATTTTTCATCTCAAAAATTTTTTTCACCTTCATAATTTTACTTCGAAAGTTTTTTACATAATTTATATCGGAAATAGTTGAGAACATTTTTTTAGGATATTGGTGGAGGGTATTCAAAGATTCGGCACATCCGTATTTAAGCCTTTTTTTACTTGTTTATTATTTAAATTTAAAATAAAAATGGAATAATTTTAGGCTTATTGAAGTTTTTACAAATTCGGAAATTTCTTGATCCGATCTATTAATTTTACAGGAAAAGTAGATACAGCTTAACAAACTGTTTTCACCAAAAAAAAAAAAAGAAAAATTCCTAGATGTCCTTAAGAAAATCAGCATATCGATTTTATTATATCCCTCTTATTTATATGTTTAAAAAGTATTTCAAAAAAGTACTATTAAAAATTTATTTTTTGAAAACTTAATATGGCAACCATGGGATAATTACTTTTTAAAGTACTTTTTAAAGCAACGGCAGTGTAAAATGGGTTAACCTTAAAAAGGGAATGGCCGAGAAAAAAATATGTTCTTGGGCTCAATAAAATGTTCAAAATTTTTAAAGACATCCGAGTTGGGCTACAGATATGCAAAACATTTAATTTTTCTATTTTTAAAATCGAATGAAGAAAATCAATTAAGTTCCCTAACTGATCAATCGATGAAAACAATATCGAATGATCGACAGAATTCCCAAATTGTTAATCCAATGCGTACAAAATCAAATGAATTGATAAAATCGAATGAGATAAATTGATTAAATTCCCTATTAGTGAATTTTAGCGAATGAACTACATGTTTTTAGGAAATTAATTTAAAATAGAATTCAATCTTCGAAGATCTGCTGTAGACTATACATCCACACTACAAAGCGGTAGCAGTCAAGGCCGTTTGTATTTTATTTTCAGACACTCTTTCATTTAATAGCCAATCATCATCAGCATCAACAGATCTGACAGTTAAAATGATCCTTTAGTGATGCTATTTGGAACTTTTGTGGGGGGAGGGTGTTTTCAAAAATAACACTTAAAGAAACTTAATGTTTTACGTTTTTTTTACTTAAAACTGATCATCATGATTATTTTGTGAATTCTAAGAATTTTAAATGAATTTTGCAAAATCAACACAGTTTAACCATATTATAAACGAAAAGACTTCATATGAGTCTGTGATTAGCACAAACACTAGTCCAGTCGGATTTTATAACACCTTTTTAGCAGCTTAACTTGTCTGGCGCCCAACAAAGATCTAAATAAACACATGTACAAAACAAAGCGTTTTAGTATGTGAGTCGTATGAGTTCGTTGAGATTTTAAAATGTCCGTTTAAACTGTTAATAACTAATGATGTGAAAATCCTTATTCTAATCACATACGAGTATATTAAAGATTTATAAGAAAATTGTTTGCAGTCTAAACCTCTTATTCATAAAATGAAATCAGTACATTTTCTAAACCTAATGTTGGATTTTTGTTATTGTTTTACATGTTGTTAAGGCTGTAGTAAAAATATACTTAGAAGATGATTATGCATTTGACTATAAGTATTTTAACAGCGACGAAAGATGCCATAATTCATTACACCTAGTTTTTTTTTTTTTTTTTTAAGAGTAACAATGATTTTGTGGTTACTTATTAATCTGAAATCGTGCTAATTACACTTAATCTTTCTTTTGTGCGTCAGCCAGAAGGTATTAAAGAGAAACAAAAATAAATAACCTGATATTCATCACACTTGCAGCATTTAAGTGTGCGCTGCTGCTAAAATCATGACACGTTCTTAACCACTGGATTTAAATAGCAGCTTTGGAGACTTAAGCCAACCAATGACTGGCTGAATGACTAAATTGTTTTTCTATAAATTTTTATTGTTTTACATTTCCACTACGTCATGTTTATTCATTAAACGGCTTCTATGAATTTTGCAAACTTTATTGTTTCATGATGAGAATTTAGCTTCTCCTGTGACTCTTTTTCAATGTCGTTTAAATTTTTAATCAATTTTAATGGCAATGTGAAGATCATTTGATGATATTTTGCGTAATTTCAAAATTCTCGTTAATAAAGTGTGATTAGTCTTATTAACACTTTTTTTTTTGCACACAATATAATTTGTTTGATTATTATCTATGGAAAAATTTTCCATTGATAAATTTGACAAGTCGTACTGTTCCATAAACATTTGTTGTTGGCGCGTGTTTTCAATAATTTACTCTGCGTCATAATTTTTTGTTCATACAAAAAAAAAGTACCTTATATTTATATTAAAAATTATTATCTTAGATGCAGCCACGATTTCAAATATATATAAATTTGGTTCTTATTTGAACATATTTTAACATTTAAAAGTTTTTCATCTCATTAAAATTTTTTTTAAGGGGAAATTCAGAGGAGACAGAGAAAATAGCATACCAATCAAACACTAAATGTTGGGGTTCAGAAATTATCCTCTTTTTCGTTTTTTGGGCGTCTATATGTTTGTTCAATTGTGTGAATAATGAGAGATATTTTGAAGATCCATGCTGGGAAGTGCTAATAATATAAAGAAATTTTGAAACAAACATTTTTTAATAAATTTTTTTTATGTTTTATTTTTTGTAATTTTCTTAAATCAAAAATTTATGACACTTTTTTGTTAGTTTTTTTGTTATTATCCTTAAAAACATTACCTTTAAATTTTTTCACAAATGTTTAATAATGGCGCGAAATGTTTTCGAGATTTCACGAAAAAATAAAAATCTCACTATTTCTGTTTTGTTAGATCTTGTTCTCTCTTCTATTAAAAATATTTTCTTGCAATGTCGATGCAAAGATAAAATATTTTGAAGCAGTTTAAGAAATCGCGTGATGTTTTCTACATTAATTGACTCGGAAAACTATTTACTAATAAATATCAAGTAATTTAGCCTGTTCTGCCACGGACAAAAATTTTTTGTAACCAACATTTTTAAAAAAAAGTTACCAAATGAGAAACAAATAACCAAAATTTAAAGTTTTTTATTTAAATCTATTAAAATATTTATTATTTACACTTGTATTGGAAATATTATTTTATAGCAAAAATTTATAAAAAATTTAATTACAATGAAAGTTCATTGTCACTTTCAGATGATAATCCTTTGGATTCACTATTTGCATTTACGTACCGTTGTCAGTATGTCATAAACGGAAACCAAATTCGGTTAAGGAACTTCGAAACTGATTCGAATTCGTTGGAAGTCCGTCAAAGACGGAAGGTTTACGTACCGTTGTGTGGTGTAAAAAAAAGAGTTAAGCCCGTTGAAAGCCAATCATTAAATTAAAATAAGTCTCCTCTTAAATTACAAATTCAATTACAAATTATATCTTAATACCCCAACCGAGCACTAGCAACAAAAGCTTTTGCCTCGTTGTAGCGAAAACAGACCAAAGCCTCTGGTGGGAATCGAATCCACAACCCCCGCACTGATAGGCTAGCACGCTACCAACTAGCCTACCGGGGCGCGTAAAATACGTAATGACTCCGTTTTCAAAATGCCATACCGTTTTTTTTTAATTAAAAACAGACTTGAATATTTAACTAAATTTATCCTATTTTTATGAATGCAATAAACAACACCGTTTGTTACGGAATTAACACTGATGAAAAACGGTGAAGTCCATTTTAATGGCACGGAAACGGTTACAGCAAACGTAGTCAAAACGTAGTGTTTTCGAAAAACCGATTTTACGGTCCGTTAATGTTCTGTTTACGTACAAGCTTTGACGGATACGTGTTTTACAGACATAACCATGTCGCACAATCTGGATTCATGATTCCGCATGTATAGGAGAGTTCCTAAAAATGTTCCTTGAGAAGTTAAAAAATATTGTTGAATTCACATGCATTCAAACATGACAAATACAAATGCTAACTTATCCATTGTGTATTTATTTAATGTTTTTTTTTTTACTTAGAAATTGTTCAATTCACAGTTCTTTTTCTCATTGATAGAATGCCGCCAATTAAAACAGTCATGTAAATGTTGATAATCCAGAACTGATTAACAAATTTTGTACAACGAACTACATTTTAACGTAATAAAAACGCGTATAAATCTTTACTGTCAAAAAAAAATTAAAAACACAGAAAAAACAATTTATATATTTGATTACCAAAAAAGTTACCAAAATGAAAAAAAGTTCACAAATCCACATTGGAAAAAAAAATTACGAATATTCGTTAAAAATAAGCAAAACGGCAAAGCTAAATTAAACTAAATTTCGAAAAATTTGGGAAGGGCTTAGCTCCAAAGAAATTGTTATTTTTAAAAACAAGTTCAAATAATTTACTTAAATTAAGGAAATTTTTTCTTAAAGTATGTTTTGTGTTAACTTTTTTGGAATTTTACTAAAATATAGTATATTTTTTTATATTTTTTCCTAAATTATAACATGCTTGAACTTGTCTTTATTTTTAGTTTATAAATTATTCTGATATTTTTCACACACTCGAAAATTTCGTTTATTAATATTTATTAATTTGTAATTCTCATTAAGTGCAAACTTTCAAATATATAACTTTTTTATAGTTTGCCTCATGAAATCCAAGTCTTCAATATCATTATAATTTGTATATAAATTTGAACCAAGTTAATTATAACATTATTAACGTTAATACCTAAAAAAATTTTCAATTTGAAATTTATTACTTAGAATTTCATAGAGTAAACTAAATTATTTATACAATATAAACTATAAAACAAATGAGAATTGTAAAGGTTAAAATATTTAAAACCTATTCAGGAATGCTAAAGAAAACATTCCCTTAAACTGGGTTCAAATAAGTTAAAATGTTTGAACTAAATTTAAAAAAGTTCAATATTTAGATTTTGTCTTTTATGCAATTTTAAATTTCCTTATTTTTTAATTTATAAATTCTTAATATTTAAGATTTTTTATAAACAAGAAATAAATTTCCTAACGTTTTTAAAAAATTAACCCAAAGAAAGAAAAATTAAAAGTTAATGAGAGTTTTTCGTAAACTAAATGAATTTGCATTATTTTTATTAATTTTAAGGAAAAACTCATAGATTATATTTTACTAAGGTGTAAACTTAATTTTAGTTCATAAATTTGTCAAAGTGTGGTCTATTTTCAGTACAATTTTGCCCATAAGGACTCCTCAAAAAAGTTATATCCCCAATGTATCCTAGCAAAAACATTCCATGTACCGATAGGTCATTATATTTTGCATTACTTTAAAACACAAATAATGACCTACTGATAATGGGTGGTAGAAATAAAAAAATTTCCGCTTTAAAAAGTGATTTTGAAAAAAATTAAAGATTTTAAAGGATTTGTTCTAATGTCAAATAGCAAACAAACAAACAATATTTATAAAAATAAATTTTTGAATGCCAAAAGTAAGCGTTTAAAGATTTTTTAAATAAATTCAATATAAAATTATTCTTATAGATTTCTTTAAGTAAGAAAATCTTACTTGAGTAAGCGCTGGTATTGTTTTGCTAAGAATAACTGCTTACTTTGCTGTTGTGAGTAACCAATTATCCCTTTAGAATGAGTAACCATGGTGGTAACTCATTATTCTCACTTTTTTGTTATCGAGATTGAAATGAGCACCCATGAATTGAAGCAAGTAAATAAACTGTGGAACAAATTCAGGTTAGCAAAAGTTAGGTCGATTCTGAGAGTGAGGGGTGAAAATAGAGGATAAATTAGAAGACCCGTATCGCGGCTTTTGTTTATGTTAGTTCGAATTTTTTTTTATCGACCTTCAACCTTTGTAGTCAAATGCCGATTATCTCGTCGACTAATTGAAAAAAACTTTTGCTCTCATTTTTTTAAATATAAAGATGCAATTTAAATTTAATAGGCGTAATAAAAGTTAAATGGGTCACATATATTACTTTTTGTTCTAAAAATTGTATATTAAAAAAATAACGCAGGTTAGTTTTCACCTTAGGGATTTAAAAACCAAGAACTTTTCCTAACTAACATTTCAAAATTATATTTTTTTCCATATTTTTTTAATATCTTTTTCAATGTTTCTTCAAAACCAACACTGAACAAAATTGGTACATAAAAAATGAGAAGTAAATTAATATTAAGCTGGAAAACGCAAGTTTTATTATTATGATTATTTGCTTTTCAAATGAAATTTATTGAAGAAACTGAGAAGCGTATTATAGATTAAACAGAAAGCAAAAAAGACTTAGTTTTGTGGAAAATATTTTCAAAAAGCATGAAAAACAAATAATTTTTCCAACTTTTTGCTCATTAAGCACCACAAAAATTTTAATTGTTGCACAGGTCTTTAGCAACAATTTGGCCTTTACAGATTTAAAAAAGATCAATTAGTCGACGTGTTATAGGCAAAAAACCATATAAACAATATGCTGAAAATCGGCATTTGACTGCAAAGGTTGAAGGTCGATTAAAAAAAATTCGAACTAACATAAACAAACGCCGCGATACGGGTCTTCTAATTTAGCCTCTATTTTCACCCCTCACTCTTAGAATCGACCTAACTTTTGCTAAACTGAATTTGTTTCACAGTGATATCGTAGCCTGATAACGAGTGGATCCACTTAGCATAGTTGACACAAGGTGCGGACATTTATGTTATGAATGTTTCAAATTTATAGATCATGACATTTATTAAAAAGTGAAAATAAGCTGGTAAGATGCTAAATAGTTGACTGGTATGAGTGAGTTAATATTTCCTGTAACATTTATATTAAAATACTTTGTTGACTGACAAGAAAACTACGTTTGGGCGATCAAATTTAGATGTGTACATCAGAGAACTGCAAAATCAACTTTTTTCTTGATTTAATCATACACAAAAATTCTTGTTCACTTTTAATAATTCAACAAAATTCACTGTAGAATAAAATCAGCATCATGTTACTAAACACTGTTAAGTGATTACATTTGCATAAAACATAAACGACAGATGATTCACACTGATTCCAACTACGCGTTGGATCAATCAAGAAAAAAGTTGATTTTGCAGTTCTCTGGTGTACATATGAAAAAGGGAGAAAAATAATTTCTTTAACGGCCCAAAAGGGTGTTCGCAACTGTTCATTTGATACCCTGTTTGACAACGCTTTTAAAGTCTTAAAACTGCGATTGGGTCGCTAATTAAGTACTCATGCATATTGGTTTTGTTCCCTTCTCTTTTTCATATATAAATTTCATCTAAATTTGAGAGTTCGCACTAAAGTAGTTTCCTTGTAAGTGTGACTGTATAATTAATAGTTTTTTCTGAAATATTTTTGTTTTAATTTGCTGGTCGTTGTGAGTTTTACAATTATATTAGCAGTGGAAAAATATTCGGAAATAATTTAAGAGATTTTAAATAAAACTAATTAGCATAGATAATAAAAATGTTACGAGAAGATACATTAATTTTTACAATACCCTACATCTCAAACAACATACTGCACCTACTTAGAGTCAACTTTATAACTAAACATTAAAAATAAACTTGAAAATAAAAAAACAGGGTACAGATTCTCAATGAATTTATTTTTCATAATCGGTTCCCTGATTTTTTTTCTACTAAACTTTTTTTTTTAACGAAATATTATAAACTTCATAATATTTCTGTATATCGAATTTGGACCGGCGTATTACTAACCGTATTTTTTTTTTATTAAAAGATCAAAATTATTTCTAACGCATTTAAATTTTTCGATAATTATCCAATAATTGGCAAACCCATAATATTAGGGCATTCATGTGTTCGGGTTAAAATGTTAAATTTATTTTAAAATATTCCATTCATTGTTGTAAAAATTCTCAAAAATTATATTAAAATAAAATCTCCGTTGTCGACAACAATAACAATTCTTTTTTCTATTTATTTACTAACAGTGGAAATTTTTATGATTAACAAAAATGTATTCATTCTTGGATAATATTGATTTTAGTCAACCATACAAAATTAAAAAATATTGAAGTTATTCATTAGCACTTAAACATTATGCCAAGGTTGGAAACCGATACCATTTTAATACCGTTATCTATTTCAAAACCTTTTCACAACCGAGACACTTGATTTTAAAAATGGAAGTTTTCCAAAAACCTTATCCCTTAATGCGGGTATGGTACCGATATTGAATCGGTTCTACTTTTTTACGTTTTTAATAAAAGAAATCGTAATTTTTTAAATAATATCCAAATTTGTCAAATTAATTTGATTTGATCGGTTTTTGTTAAGAAAAATTCATATTACTAACTTGATGTATAGTTATCATTTTTTTTAATTTATTTATTTATTTATTTATTTATTTACAAAATTTACAAACTTAATTAATTATGAAAGTAAATATAGGTTTTACTTTGGCTCTAACTACCAAGATTTTTGGCCTAATCATTTTTTTTTAATTGTTCATTTTACAATAACACATAATTTATTGCAATTTTTAATACGAGTAATATCGGCACGTACCAGTATTGATGTTTCGGTATTGATTATACCGCTACCAAAACAAATAAAAAATCTACAACAATACCGTTATTTGTTTCGGTTGCCAACCTTGCATTATACTGATACATATTTGCTGAAAACACACAAAAACCTCTTCTCAGCATCTGTAAATTTTAATTTTTTGAAACTTTTCAATGTGAGCCGATCTATTATTTAAATACGTACGATATCACTTTGGTTCGTACTTAATTAAATGTTGTGAAAAGTCTTCTTTCTTTTATTTATTTGAAGTTGTCATCGTTTCTGATATCTTGTTGACAAATATTTACACTTTGTTTTTATTGATTAGATTGATTTTAAAATATTATTTCATTTTAAACTAAATGATATTGAAAATATATAATTACTATTAATGCACATATTTGTTGTTGTTTGTTGCAAAAAATTTTCAAAATTATCTGTAAAAATATTCCATTGACTATGTGCTCCTTTTTATAAATAAAAAAATCTAAAAACAATGTTTCAAGCTTTAAGAAAGGCTCGAAAATCAGTAAACTAAGCTGTAAAAATTAAAAAATAAGTCGCAAAAGTTAAAAAAGTTTTTATAAAGAGTGATTTTTTTAACTATTTGGGTTTTGAAAATTGAAAAATGTGAGATTAATTGCTCACCAAACTCGCCTCTCAATAGGTTCATGGTATCGCGTGCCGTGTGGCACTGTTTCTTTGAAAACACTTCAACCAAGTCCAAGTCATCCGTTTTGGGCACATTACCTTGCTTCATTGACTGTAACGTTGATATTTATCGTTATTGAAGAAGTACATTCTAATAAAACCGTAGCAAACAGTACATCTTTCAGGCTGCATTGACAGCTCTTGAACTTCTTCTGACCAAATTCGGCAATTCTATTTGATTTTTGTCGCTGAAGAAAATTTTTGATAAAAAAATTTATCTTTCTCCCACTTTCCTAAGGCCCATTCACCAAACAAAGACATTGTGGTACGTCACCTGACTTCAGCTCTTGCAGCAGCTGTATTTTGTAGAGTTTCACACCGAGTTCCTTATGTAAAATTTTCCAGGTGGTCCAGCAACACAAGTACAATTGTTGACAAGGGCGACGAATTGACATATCGCGATCTTCATTGACTGGCCGATACAGCAGCAATATTCTCCTCGGTACCCACTCTTCGCATACAGGTTGGTGGATTAATGTCCAATAAAGTAAAACTGGGGCGAACTTTGGTCACAGCAGCTTGAATAGCTCGATTATGACGAACATAAAATAGACGTAATTTAGGAAACACATTTCTCACACAGCCCGAATTTTAATAATAATAAAAATTATTTATAGGGTTTTTCAATAAGGACTTGACCTCTTTTTTTTAAATAAAACGCAAACCATTTGAGATATTTCCAAAAGTTTATGATCGACTTGAAATATAATCAAACCATTTATGAATGGAACTTGACTTCATATGGCCACCGCGGGCACGTCGGCAGCGGTCGATTCAATGGGCCCAATTTTCGATGACTCGGTCACACATTTCGGCCGTAACGGCCGCTATTTCGCATTCAATATCGGCTTGTTATCATAGATCAATGATTTGACGTAGCCCCAAAGAAAAAAGTCTAGAGGCGTTAAATCGCACGAACGAGGAGGCCAATTGACTGGTCCATTTCTTGAGATAACACGCTCACCAAACTTACTCATCAATAAATCGGTTGTAACGTGTGCTGTATGGTTTGTGGCACCGTCCTGTTTAAACCACATGTCGTCCAAATCCATGTTTTCCAATTCAGGCCAAAAATAATCGGTAATCATAACGATCGTTATTGTCGACGAAAAAATATGGCAAATTCGCCATAAAGTGGTCTTGGCGATATTTGATATTGATATTTTCGTCACTTCAACCAATCCGTTGTCTCACTGGCACGGGAGCATCACACAATGAGTATGTAGACTCAAATTTTTGCACTAAACTTGTTATTGCTTGTCTACTAGGGCGAGAATAACGACCGAAAATTGGAGTTAACGCTCTTAAAGTTGCGTTCACCGACTCCGAATTTCGGTAGTACATTTTTATAATTTGCATACGTTGTTAGTTCGTGTACTTTACTATGATGAACATGTTGAGTTTACTGAAAAAAAGAAGGTAACAGTTAGATGATCAGTGAAATAGTGCGTTCAAAAATTACATTCAAAGTTGTCAAGTACCTATTGGAAAACCCTTTATGTATCAGCTTTCTCATATTTTGTCAATTTTGAACAGAGCAATTGAAATGGTTGGCGAGACATTCTAAAACTTTCAATGAACAGCTTCTCTGAAATTAGAGGAACGTCTTTTTCCCGAAAACAACCATGACAAATTTATAATATATAATTTGTAATGAAAAATGAGAACATATGTATTATTTTTTGTACCTACGTGCACACATTCCATCCTGGTATTCTATTTCAGATTAAGTTGTCTTAATACTAGATTCATAATACATTAATAAAAATCGTCAATTTTTTTTTTTTGAAATATTCGTATTTCTGGTTACTTTTATTAATTTTCTCAGTTTCCGCCAATTTTTGTTTTTTTTTTTTTTTTTTTGTATAAAATTGTTGTTTCCATAAATCAGCTGTTTATATCAGCTGCCAAACCGAAATCTCGTAATTGCAATGTAAACACCCTTAGATTTCGGAGGAGATTTTTAGCGAAATCTCGATATTTAATACCAAGTGTAAACGCAACTTATTCCCCATTATTACAAAAATTTGCAAAAAGAAAAAATTCATGATGACAGCTTTACAGATTAACAATAAATCTTCACTATGAAATTTTAACAAAAATTTTGCAAATATAACAGTTTTGCTTTTGCTGTTTTTAAAATATAGTTTTTTTTTACAAAAGCCTTAGAAAACACCCCACTGAACTTATTAATTTTGTCAGTTTCCAAATGAAATTCGGTTGCTGCTACTAAAATCGGTTGGACTAACTAAATATTGGTTCCCACCACAAAATATAACTGAATTTTGGTGACAACACCCAAAATATTCAGCAATTACATTTGATTTTCGTTGTGATAACCGAATTTATTATTTGTCGCAACCAAATTACACTTTTCAGTTCGGGTGGCATTTTATTTTTCTGTGTGTAGGGAAAAGGGAATCCTCCTACAATGGTGTACTTTATTTTTCGATCTAAGGTACAGTTTTTCCGCGAAATGCCTCCAAAGTTTGGCGGTTTCGTATTTATTTTTAACATACCAAATTTTTTTCTGTGTATTCAATAAAAATCGGCTTGTGAGCGTTGAGAGGATTTCCCTTGTGAGTGTGCCATTGTACAAGTACGCGTGTATTAATTAATCACTTAATGGTTGTTTTTTCTACAATTTCAAATACCTTCATTTCCACCTCCAACCACTTTACATTCAAGCTACAATTAACAATTGTGTACATAACGAACATGTGAATATCGGTGTAAATTTCCAAACAAAATCGTGATTTGCATTCAAATTGTTATTAATTCACCTTTAATCACAATCAAAATTCTACGAAATTCAAAGCAAGGTGTAAATTTTGTTGATAAAAAAACTAACATAAAAAATTTAATAACAACATAAAGGAGATTGGCATCATTCAAATATTGTAATGTAATTAAAGGAAACGAAATTTTATTGTACATTATTTTTAATAAATTTTTATTTTATATGAGACTTTTAATAGATAAAATATTTAATTGATTACCATATTTTTTGTAACACATACTAAGTACTTGTTTTCAATATAACAAAGTAAAACAAAGTACTCGTAATTTAAAAGTTTATTTTACAAATAATTAAATAATAATAAAAAAATTATATTTTTCATTTATTTTCAACAAAATTTTTTGCTGGTACGTATACATACATAGTAAGTTCTTAAAGCCCGTTAAAAAAAAAAAAAAACGTGACGATTTTTTTTAACAATTTATTTACATTTAAAATTAATCAATTCTTGAAGGTTGTTGTGTGTTATCAAAGTGACAGTTAAGCCGTTTTTGTTTTGTTGTTTTTATTAAACACATTTTTTAGGGTACGGTTACAATCTTATTTGGGTCACTAGTTTACAGTGGAATATTCCTTTTGTTTTAAAATGTTTGTCTATTAAAAATCGTATTTTATATTAAAACAAACACTTAATAAAATTTTCTTTTAATTCCCAGCAAAAACTTTCATTTCTAATTAAGCGGTTTTATGTAGTACAATAATATTAAAAATTTGTACAACTAATAATTATTATTTTTTAGTTATTTTTCTTTTTATAGTTATTTTCCTTAGAATAAGTAATTTTTATATGCAGTCATATAGCACCAGGGTTGTATTTTCATGCCAAAAAAAGTAATGTTTTCATAGTGTTTTTCAAGTAAAATAACGATTATATCCAGAAATACAACGCTACTTATAGCCACTTATTTTTCAATAGCTTATTACACTAGGCAACAGCCATTTTGTTATTTGGTTCTAGCATACTTTTTCTCATGGATTTGGACCTACTGAACACGAAAATGAATTTTAAAAATTTTTCTGTCGATTGGTTTGCGAGATACAAATTTTTTAATTTTTTTTTTTTAATTTTTGGAGGTACACTTACTATTTTGAGCATATCTTTAGTCTTCTTTGACCTATTTTATCCTACTACTACTCAAATTAAAGACAATTGAGCCGTCTACAACTTATTCTCTCTTATTCTCTTTTCAAATCGGGTTAGTAGTTTTGATGTTGGCGGCTTAAAAAGGTTAAAAAACTGCGTTTTTTTTAGTAAAAATGTGGCTGAAAAATTCATATAAAAATTCATATAAAATGTAAAACGCGATGTTAACAGCGATTTTAATTTTTTTACGTATAGCTGACACTTTTCCAAAGAAAATAAGCCCTTACTTAACAAAATCTGATGACAAATGGCCGACTTATTATTTTTTTGGTAAACGACCGAAATTCCGCTATTTCACGATTTTTTGATTTTCATTATTTGCACAGCTTACCTACCCAACGCAAACGAATAAATACATTTGAACTTAATTTAAAATAAACAAATTAGTCTTCGTATATTATTTTTTAATTTATTTACAGCACTACATGCTCAATGTATCGCACAATTAGCTAAACTAACGAAATTAAACTAACTAATTAAATTAAGCAAATCAACGCACAAAAAAATGAGTAAAAACAAAGATATAAGTGTACATTTTATGCCATGTGGAAAAACTGCTGACTTCTTCTTTGTTTTTTGTATTCGCTGCAATCGGTCTCACGTATTAGGGTCCAAATATAGTCACCCATCATAGCCGTGTCATAGTTGCCCTGATAGCGTCGTTCCATAGCCTTCAATTCCTGATGAAAGCGCTCGCCGTGTTCGTCGCTCACGTCTCCTAAATTCTCAGGGAAAAAATCCAAATGAGAATCCAGAAAGTGTATTTTAAGTGACATGTGCACTCCCATGGCTTCATAGTTCTTTACCAGATCCTCAACTATGTCCTTATAATTCGGGCTTTTGTTGTTTCCTAAAAAGTTTTCCACAACAAGCCTGAAGGAATTCCATGCTGCGGCTTCGATGGGTGATAACAGCTTTGGGAATTTTTCATCTTTCAACATTTTTTTTATCTCGGGTCCTGCGAAGACTCCTTCTTTAATTTTTGCCAGCGAAAGGTAAGGGAAAATTGACCGTAAATAGGCAAAAGCTTCACCTTCTTTGTCTAATTTTTTGGCAAAATTTTTAATCAAACCCAATTTTATGTGCAGCGGCGGAAGTATTATATTTTCACGGTTCTCTATTAGTGGTTTGCGCTGAACATTCGCTTCTCCAACTACAGGTTTCGTTCGTACCGGCCATTTTTTTTTATATAATGCTGATCATCAGCGCGGCTATTCCAAAGGCACAGAAAACAGCAATGTCGCGTATAGCCTCCTTGGAGTCCACACAGAATGGCCACAACTTTAAGGTCGGCGCATATTTTCCAATTGTATTTCCTATACTCTATGCATTTCAGCAAAATGTCCATAGTTTCATAGTTCTCCTTTGAATGAACCGCATGAGCAATAGGAACAGATGGCTTTTCATTCCCATTATGTAAGAGAACTGCCTTCAAGCTCTCTTTGTTGCTGTCAATAAACAACCTCCATTCGTTGGGGTTGTGAATTTGGTGAAGCTCTTGGAACAAGCCTGAAATGTCGCTGCAAAAACATATTTGGTCTTTCTTTGTATAAAATTTTGCATACTCCTTGTGACGGTTTCTGTACGCTGATACTTTCACTTCTGAAGCCGCAAATCCACACTGTATCATCCGAGACGCAAAAAGTTCGGATTTCTCCTTAGTGAGACCAAAATCGCGCACCCAATCGTTTAGTTCGGCCTGTGACAGTAATTTTCGCTTTGCACCCGGCTCAAATTCGCTTGCATTTGACTCAGACTCTTCTTCTGACGATTCTGCTTTTTGAAGAGATGCACCAGGGCACACTGGATATGGCACATCATGCGAATGTGGTACTGGAAGCGCAAACGATCCCACTTGAGCGTAGTTCCATTTAAAAAATCTTCCTACCCCACTGTTTGTGGTGAGGCAAAAATAACAGTCTGTGGAATGGCATAGCGGCTTTTTCCACATCATTGGTGTATCGAATTTCATATGGCGGCTAAAATTAAAATAAATTACTATATTCGCTATGTATAATGTGTTTAAATAAAAATTCTTACCTTCCGCCAGCTGCCCAGTTGGTTAAGATTATATAGCAAAGATCACACAGCGACTTAGGTGTCCATGGTTCTGTGATATTTGGTGAAATACCAAAATAATTCAAATAGTGCAATTGTACTGCTGGAGTAAACTTGTGTGCGTGATTTTTTTTTATAAACTGGCCACAAACATTGCAGAAATTGTCTGGATCGTTCAAACACTCGAACACACGTAGTCTTTTACTCATTGTCTTCCTTGCGTTTTCTAAATATTAACTTCTTTACACTTTCACAGACAGTTTTGAAATGCAATTGATAACCGTGTCTCCTTATGTTTAAATATGTATGAGCATGTAGTGCTGTAAATAAATTAAAAAAAAAATATACGAAGACTACTTTGTTTATTTTAAATTAAGTTCAAATGTATTTATTCGTTTGCGTTGGGTAGGTAAGCTGTGCAAATAATGAAAATCAAAAAATCGTGAAATAGCGGAATTTCGGTCGTTTACCAAAAAAATAATAAGTCGGCCATTTGTCATCAGATTTTGTTAAGTAAGGGCTTATTTTCTTTGGAAAAGTGTCAGCTATACGTAAAAAAATTAAAATCGCTGTTAACATCGCGTTTTACATTTTATATGAATTTTTATATGAATTTTTCAGCCACATTTTTACTAAAAAAACGCAGTTTTTTAACCTTTTTAAGCCGCCAACATCAAAACTACTAACCCGATTTGAAAATTTTCTGAGAATAAGTTGTAGACGGCTCAATTGTCTTTAATTTGAGTAGTAGTAGGATAAAATAGGTCAAAGAAGACTAAAGATATGCTCAAAATAGTAAGTGTACCTCCAAAAATTAAAAAAAAAAAATTAAAAAATTTGTATCTCGCAAACCAATCGACAGAAAAATTTTTAAAATTCATTTTCGTGTTCAGTAGGTCCAAATCCATGAGAAAAAGTATGCTAGAAACAAATAACAGACAAAAGTTTGTTATTTGTGACCTAGTGTTATCATACAAATAACTAACTTTTTTGCAAATTACAACATATTTTAAATACAGCGTTCAAGATTGTTTACAAATTTTTTATTTTTTCATGCAACGACAATATATAACTAACCTTCCAGAAATTGCCAACCCACCATTTTTTAACAGTTTGGGCTATGAAAATTGAAAAAAAACATAGATAATTTGAAAAGTGAATGAAATATTAATTTGGGGCGATACGTGAATGCCTGCCATTTACTTCTTAAATATTATTTCATGTAAATGTTGCCCGCGTAGGTAGTCTATCCATGAGTTCCAATTTTGGCATACTTTTTCCAGTATTTCTGCCGGTATCTTATCACTGCGAGCTGTAATGTCTTTCAGGGCTTGAATTGTGGCTAACTTGTCCCTGTACACGAGAGACTTTACGTATCCCCACAAAAAATAGTCTAGTGAGGTAAAATCGTATGATCTTGGCGGCCAATGGACTGCTTCAAAACGTGAGATTAATTTCTCACCAAACTCACTTCTCTCGTTTCATTGTATCACGTGCCGTGTGGCATGTGGCACCGTCTTGTTAAAACCACTTTTCAACCAAGTCCAATTCTTCTAATTTGGGGCAAATAAATGTCGGTAATCATCCCTCCATAGAATGTAACGTTCTTGAAGAAGTACGGTCCAATAATGCCGCCGGCTTACAAACTGCACCAAAGGGTGCATTGGCAGCTCTTGAATTGCATCTGACTGCTCTTCACACCTACTCTTCACTGGAAAACCAAATATAATTATTACATTTCATGTGTACGTCTAAAAAGAATTGTTTATGACTGAGGATTAACAGAAAAATTTAATACTTTATAAGAATTTTACGGAATTTCTTAACTTTATCAATTTTTTTTTAATATTTAAA
This sequence comes from Eustalomyia histrio, assembly GCA_949748255.1. Classification (NCBI taxonomy): domain Eukaryota; kingdom Metazoa; phylum Arthropoda; class Insecta; order Diptera; family Anthomyiidae; genus Eustalomyia; species Eustalomyia histrio. The sequence continues at coordinate 6,474,510 of OX456524.1, forward strand.
ATCACCGATCATAGCTAACGGCGGCAAGTTCAGTGCATCCCACAGTTAGCTACTGTTATCAATTGTGTAACGATATGCCAACGCATAATCGACTGTTCTCGAGATGTTGCTCAACTTAAAAACTTCAGTCACATTTTATGTGTTATTTATTATACCCTTCACCACAGGTGGAAGGGTATATATAAGTTTGTCATTCCGTTTGTAATTTCTACAATGTTGATCTTAGACCCTATAAAGTATATATATTCTGGGTCCTTATGAAGAGCGAAGTCGATTTAACGATGTCCGTCTGCCCGTCTGTGTGTTGAAATGTGTTTTCCGAAGACCCCAGACATGATGAGGACTTGATTGTTATATATTTCTGTTACATGTGATCCATTTCGGTTGCTACTGAAAATCAGCCAGATCGGTTGATAAATGGCTGAGACATTAGCAAAAAACCACGACTACCTCTAATTTTTTCCGTAAAATCCTTTTGTTTTTATATGTATGTATGTTGAATATTACGCATAACAAACTCATCCATTTGTTGAAATTCATTTCCTTCACCTCTTCAACTTTTATACACAAACAACAAACACATACAAAGATTTGTCATTTAAATAAAAACCAAACAAATCTCTATTGCACGAAGACTGATTATTTACTTCTATTAACGATGATGAGCTTGTGCGCTTCAATGGCTCAGTTGTCTAAACGCTATGTCACAAATACTTTTTTCTCTTAGGCGCGTGTTCGATACCACCCCCGTCTATTCAACTTTTTTTTGTAAAATTTTTTTATATTTTCTTAAGACTTTTTTTATACCCTCCACCATATATGGTGAGGGTATATATCAGTTTGTAACATGTCGAAATATAGGTTTAAGACCCCATAATGTATATATATTCGTGATCCTTATGCAGTTTTAAGTCGATTTAGTGATGTCCGTCTGTCTGTCTGTCTGTCTGTCTGTCTGTCTGTCTGTCTGTCTGTCCGTCTGTCTGTCTGTTGAAATGGCGATCACGACGCGAAGACGCAAGCCGGGTTGCCTATTTTTACCCAGATTATTAAACATCCTCCCGAGCAGTTTGGTATTTAAAATGAGCAAAATCGGTCAAGCGATTCAAAAGTTATGAGTGAAAATGTGAAGATACCTCTAAATTTTCCATACAAATTGGTACAATTTTTCTGTATCTATTTTTTTCTTCTGTTAAGTAAGTAGAAATGTTAGAGTCGCTAACAGAGCAGACCTCTGTAAATAACATTACTAAAACTAAATAACAAAAGTTCTGTTACATAAATCAAAGACATTAATTTGTTAAAGAAAGAACATTAGTTGAAACTACTTCCCAATAGGTGGCGCATCTAAAAAAAAATTCTCCCTATAAGGCATATTCTGCTACAATATACAACAGGGTATTATTGATTTTCTATTTCGTTCATAACATAAAAGAATGTTTGCCAAAAGCTATGCAAAATATATGTTTTATGTGTATATTATACTTTTATTTTCTAAATCAATATTCATTTAGATGTTTAAGAGCACAATATCGCACTTTATTCATATGTATTTTTTTATAAAAGAAAAAATTAACATAAATATACATTGGTCAATCCCTCAATTCTCACAAATACATTATGCATATTCAGCTGCAGAGCTAGTTCCCATTAGCCGGAACGAAATTGAGTATTTGACAAAAACTATGCTTTAAAATGTGTTTTTTGTGCAGTCCATGTTTAAAAAAACTAGTGAAAATGTAAAGGTGCCTCTAAATTGCCCATACAAATTTAGTACATGTTCATAGTAACGACTGGTACATAACATATTTTCTCATATTTATTCACCAGTCGCTTAGCAGTTAATATTTTGTATTCACCTCAAACATTTTTCCACTAAAATTGTTTTTCACCACAAACAATTTTTTCACCTTAAAAATTTTTTTTTCACCTCTAAATTTTTTTTCCACCAAAAAAGTTCTTTTCACATCTAAAAAAGTTTTTCACCTCAAAAAATTTTTTCACCTACATAATTTTACTTTTAAAGTTTTTTTATATTATTTGTATCAAAAACAGAAGAGAGCATCTTTTTAGAATATTGGTGGAGGGTATTCAAAGATTCGGCACAGCCGAATTTAGCCCTTTTTTACTTGTTTTTTTTGTTTATTTTTTGTTTTTTTAACATTAAATAATTAATTTAAATAAAATTTTAAATTAATAATTAAATAATCAAAATTGTTATAAAAACCCTCTGATACAAAACACAAACGGTTTTATTTATATTTTTTGCTTCGATTTAAAAGAATTTATAAAAAGATTTTTAAACCAGTTTATTTCTCATGTATTATGTATTTGAATGCAACTATTTTAGGTCATAACTTATAATAATTTATAAAAAAAAAATTATAAACTATTTTCCTTCAAATTTTTAAAATTTTTTCGAAAAGTTGCTACATTACAAACGAGATAGACCTAAATTCAAAATAAGGTATAAATCAAGTGGCAACAATTCGAAAACTCTTCGACCGATTAAAAAATGTTTACATTTTCAAAATTAAATTAAATTAATAAAAAATATAATTTGGATTTTTAAAAAAAATCGATAAATTTGAACGAGATTTGGCACGTGCTTACGTTTTCCGAATTCCTACATTCGATGTAGGTGTAAGGTCACCGTATAAATAGACATAACTTTGGGAGCAACTTTGAAAAGGGAATTACGGAAATTGCACGCAATCAATTGCATCGTATAAATTGGCTCTAAGTATTTAATAAAACTGTTTAATAAAACTTGTAGCCATTCTCAATTTACAAACTATTTTTGATCATTTTTGTTTTTGATATTTTACTAATTTTTTAAAGCCTAGTTACTAAAATTAGCAAAAATTTTCATTATTTTTTCTTCACAAAATTGAGTGCAAAGTTTTTTTTAAGATGGAAATCTTTATATTCTATTTATATAAAATAAAACAAAGTCAAAGCATATTAAAAATAAATTTGTGTTTGTATTTATTTAGTCAAAAAAATTAAAATTTTTTATATTTTTGCTTAACAAATATGTCTACAAAATATTGTTAAAATAAGTTAAACGTTCTGCAGACCTTAAATTAGAAACTTTAACAGTTTTTTATTTCAGTGTAGGGCGTTCTTAAGAATCAGATCTTAAGTATTTTCTTTCTTTATTTTTATCGCAAAATATAGATATTACCAGTATTATGACTCTTAAGACTCTACTGTCTGTTCAAACGTACGTAGTAGCTTAACAAATAAAAACAAAATATTCTCAAACCTTGAACAATTATATTGAACTTCTGAATCGTTCGGTTTTTGTTTTTGTTTATTTTTTGTTTTATTTTTAAGAATAATTTAAACCCGAATTTGAAAACCATCATTTGTGTATTAACCTCTCTATGTGTAGTACATACTATAATGTAGAATATTTGGATACATTGATGGGTTTTATAATTGAAATTCAACACCTTGAAAATGGCACGTGACCACATTGATTTTTGTACATACATTAAATTATTAAAACTACAACAATATATTTTTTTTTTTAAATTATTAAAAATAAATATTAAAGTTTAAAATGTACGTACTTCAATATGTTAATGAAGGAAATACTCAAAATTTTGGTTTATGAATTTTATAAAAAAAAAAAATAGATTTTATAGGATAAAAAATACATAAAACTATTTAAAATAATATGAGTTTAAATAGTTTTTAAATATTAATTATGAGTTGTAGCATATAAATCCTGGAACATCGGTAAGTTTGACTAATATGTAGGAAAAAAATTTCAAATAAAGTTTAAGAAACATTTTTTTTACGGACTACATCACACACACTCGTGTGTATTAGTAATTTAATCAAATTAGTTTAATTTTAAAACAAATTGTTTACTACTTCCTGTATTATTTAACGTTAAAAGTGTTTTTGTTACAAATAATTTCCTAAAACAACTTGAAACATCTATTGGAACGTGCTACAAGTTTAATTACTTTGTATTTGGAATGAATTTATAAAATAAAAACAAACTGTTTTAAATATTGGCAATCGAGGTGATGTAGTGTTATACTAGGGCGTCATTACTTTGTATGGAACTAATTATATTTCTAAATTTTATTCAAACTAATTAATTTGGAGTACTCAAAAAACTGTTTTTATAAACTTCCAGCGAAATTCGCGGAAAAAATCGAAACTTTTAGATAAATAAACCGGTTAAAATAGCAAAAAAATTACTAAAAAATTTATTCATTGATTAAAAACAGCTAAAATTAGCAGATTATTTGCAAAATATCAGTAAGAAGAACAAAAATAAAACTGTGAATGTTCAACATTTAACTTACATTCAAGTTTAATTTAGTTGAATGCAAATACAAGTCTATGCCGCTAAAAACAACTGAAACATTTGTTAACAAATACGAAATCTCTGATTTCAAAAGTGTAGATTTTTATTTGCATAAAAAAATCTTAAGTACACTCAGAATATTATGTCGCTTACTGTTTCTGGTTAAATAAACAGGTTTTCAGTTTTAGTATAAACTGGAAAGGAACATATATTTATTTTAATTTTATTATACATTTGTTCAAAATGGTTTACTGTCATTTAACGATTTTTTTCAGTTTCATTTATTTTTTTTTTATTTGTTTCAAATTTAATAAAAATTTACCCACAAAATGAGAATTTGTGGATTATTTGTTTCCGTTACAGTTATTAGAAATTCTAAATTTGTTTGCTGTCTGTTTCAAAAAAATATTCAAAAAATTTCAATTTGTTTTTTATGTTAACTGTGTTTATATACAATATTATTTATATTCAAATTACAAGAACTTCATAAACACAAACACATACACACATGTGGTCATTCACACAAAATGTGACTATAGAATGTGTGAGTATACATTTTGTTGATTGAAAAAACAATTTTAAAAATAAATGAATAATCAGTTATTTTTATGGTAGCTTAAATTTTAACATTTATTTTTAACCGATTAATCATTTGTTTTTTACTGATGTATCAGTTGTTTAAACAACATTTAAAAATAAATAACAAAAACTATTGGAAGAAAAGTAAGTAGACCGGTTTTTAAATGAAATATCATTTCTTTTAAATGGTATTTTCTGTTATTTCAACTTACAAATTATTTTAGGTGTAAATTTGGAGAATTTAACATTTTCTTCAGAAAATTTATTTTACAGGGATATTATTATTTTCAAATAACTAAAATTTTGTATACTTAACAATTATATTTTTGCTCTTCTTATCTTACTGTATTAGTAAGCAAAAAATTTTATAGCTTTTGCATATTTTACAGATTTTTTTTCTCTATATGTGTAGTGTACAAAAAAATATACATATGTATTATAAATGCTACCCATGTACATAGCTTTTAAAAAGCAAATTGCCAGTTATTTTGAAAACTTGGTTTACACTTTTTTTGTCAAAAAAATCTAAAAAAAAATTCAAAAACAAATTGTTTATAAACTTTTTTTTTAGAATTTTACGATGTGATATTTTTTGTTTATTGTTCATTATTATAAAAATACAACGCAATTATATTTTTGTTTGGTATACAATAATAAAACAATTTATACGTATCGATATAGGTGGATCCGGATTATTACTTTTTAATAATATGTAAATATGATGTTAAAATCTCAAAATATGTAAATTTTGTATATATTATTTGATCTATCTGTTTTAATTATATATTTTTAATTGTATCAGGCTCAAAATCATAATTTTGTAATGTTACTAACGAATAGTAAACACTAATTTTTGTATTAAATGGAAAAAATAGTAAGGATCAGCGCTAGAGGGAGTGCACACTTTCGACCCGAGCGACCAGGTCATCTTCAGCCTCCTTCTGAAACCACCCAAACCACAAATAACTCATGGTTTTGAACGGGCATTTATATCACACTCTAAGGAAAATGACTATGTGAAATTACATTTTTCAGTTGGTGAATGATTACTCGTACAAATGAGCTTTTTCCATCTATTTATACACTCACAATATTATTTCGTTAAAAACAACTTCAAATACATATTAAATTAATCGAAAATACAATCAAAAAGAGGACTACTGATTTTCCAATATATTCAATCCATTTTGTTGTTTATTATCAATCATTGTTTAATAATCGTCAAAAGTAAAAACAATAGAAAGTCGTTTAAAGTAACCATCAAATTTTTACTGACAAAAAGTTAGAAAAAACTACTTTTGTGGTTTGTTTTTCAAATTGAAAGTTTTTTTTTATTTGCATGTAATTACAAAACAGAACACAACACATGCAGATGTATATATTTTTATTGGCTTTGTGTGTATGTATATTTGAATAAGTTCTTGTAATTTTTATTGAAATTATTTTGTATATATACCAGAGAACTGCAAAATCATCATTTTTCTTGATTTAATCATACACAAAAATTCTTGTTCACTTTTAATAATTCAACAAAATTCACTGTAGAATAAAATCAGCATCATGTTACTGAACACTGTTAAGTGATTACATTTGCATAAAACATAAACGACAGATGATTCACACTGATTCCAATTACGCGTCCAGTAACATGATGCTGATTTTATTCTACAGTGAATTTTGATGAATTATTAAAAGTGAACAAGAATTTTTCTGTATGATTAAATCAAGAAAAAAGTTGATTTTGCAGTTATCTGATATATACAAACTATTTTGGTAAAAAACAAAAAAAAAAGGAATTATATGAATTTCTATTTTTTGAAGCAGAAAACCTAAAATTTTACATTTAACTGAAAATATCAACTGCTACTGAATGTCTGTAAATTTTTATAGTTTATTTTTGGAATGACTGATTCAAATAGTTAAAAAATATATTTCTATGAATTTCAATTGATTCTTCATATAAAAACAAGCTTTACGTATTACTTTTTAAATAAACTACAGTCGGTAACGGAAAATATATTGTGAGTGTAGAAATACCCTTTGGCCACCATCTTCGATTTTCGAAATGTAATCATTATTTCCATCCCATTTTGTTTTTTTTTATTTTAAATCATTATTTAATAATCGACAAAGGCAGTAAAAACAATCGAAAGTGGTTTCAAATAGTTTTTAACTGACAAAACGGTAGAAAAAAAACGATTTTTGTGGTTTGTTTTTCAAATTAAAAGTTTTTTATTTGTATGAAATTACAAAGCACAACACACACACAGATGTATATATTTAGATTTTCTATGCGTGTATGTATATTTGAATAATTTCTTCTAATTTCTATTGAAATAAATTTGTATTTAAACATACTCCTTTCACGAAAAAAAAAACAAAAATGAATTTTTTGAATCTCTATTTTTTGAAACAGAAAATTTAAAATTTTACATTTAACTGAAAATATCAACTCCTACTGAATGTCTGTATTTTTTATAGTTTGGTTTTTGAATGACTGATTTGAATAGTTAAATGATATATTTCTATGAATTTCAATTGATTCTTCATTTAAAAACAAACTCTACGTATTACTTTTTAAATAAACTACAGTCGGTAACGGAAAAAGATTGTGAGTGTGTATATTAAATTGAATTGTTTTGATTTTTTAATAAAAAATATTTTTTTGGTTAAAAAAATTTATAATTTTTTTTTTTAGAGCATATTGTTCAAATTTTAGGGGCATATTTCTATAGTTTTAGTGCATATTTTATGCGCATCAAACGTTTTCCAAAACATGCACATCATTGTCGCTAAGAAAGCTTCGAGCTAAGCGAATTGAGTGCTTGGGATGTTTGAATATACTAAGGGGCCATTTCCATTTCTCGAAAATTGGAAAGCATGTCTTGTCCAAGTATTTCACAATATTAATTTGCGATCATACTCCCTTTGATGTTGATCAATGAACCGAATCAATTACGGAAGAACGCACCTATAAATATATGTCATATAATAAATGATTTAATTTTTAACATATCGCTTCTTACCCCTCACCATAATTGATCCTCCGCCAATATATCTTGCGGAATACCTTTGTTTAGGTGATCTACGTACGAAATTTATTCCATCGGAGCCAAATAAACTATATATGCTTTCGTCGCTCCCCAAGACCTTAGCCTATTGTTCACTTGACCAATGCTGACACCGTTTCGAAAAGTCAAGGTGCTTCCTTTTGTTGGCTCTACAAATGAGTGACTTCTTTGCCGGTTGTCTATCAAGCAAATTTGCTTCATTTAATCTACGGGGCGCAGTGTGAACCCCAATATAGGCACCAATGTTTTCATTTGCGAAACTAGCAACGTCAACAGCCGTCCTTCGTGGGTGTGTTTTGACCAATTTTATCATCTGACGGTTTTGGCACGCGATAGTTTTTCGTGTAGGACTCCTACCTGCTTTTCTTTCTACAGTTTTTCTTAAGTGAAACCGTGATGCCATACGGCAAACAGTGGCTTTCACGCATGGATTTCACTGCCTCTATAGCTTTAATAATTGCTATTTTGCTATCAACAAATTTAGTTAATTAGAAAATTTGTTTTTCTTTTTTAATGCTAGATAAGAACAACAAAAATAAAACTATTAAATATACAAAATGCTAGTTATATTTGAGTTATATTTCAGTTAATTGAAAATGACTATTTTCTCTGCTAGAATGAGCAAAAAAATTTGCTTAATACTAGTAGACAAAAACCACAATAAAAACTGTTTTATCAAAGACTATGAAACAATAGGATAAGCAGAGTTAAAAACCCAATCAAGTTCCGAAATTCGAGTTGAAAATCTGAGCGAACCCACAAAGAAAATCCCCTTTTGAGTGAACCTTTGTTAGATCCATCGTATGTAATATTGATTCCCCGAAAAGGCGAAAAATTCCTTCGCTATGCAAATAAAGATTTGAGATTACCATTCTCAACGCCCTAAAACTCAGTAAGCTAATTCCCAGCAACAAATCTAATGTTGGACTTTGTAATTATTTAGTTATATGAACTATTTTTTTTTAATTAAAACTAGATTTTTTTTAAAGAAGCTGAAGTCATTTTAAACCAAAGTAAAAAAATTTAAATGTGAAAATCCTGGAAGAAAACTTTTCACAAGCTGTCATCAAACTCACTTTGTATACGCAAAAGTGAATTATAAAAATTTATAATATTGTGCGTTTTAGAAATCTACCAAATATTTAATATTTTACCCTGAATATTTAAACATTTCCTTAATAAATATTTACAATTGCTTTTAAAACATTGTGAGTATTTGCATAATTATAAAGTTCAAAGTTATGTATGAGTGTGAAGTTGTTTTTATATATTTTTTTTTAAAGTCGTTGTCTACTTGTCAATAATGTATGGAAATCATAAACACATTTGAGTCAACAAACTTTGAATTTGCATTGTCTGACATTGAAATAAATTCACGATACGCATGCGCATAGTTCTTTAAATAAAATATAACAATAAAATGAAAACGAAAACTTTTAAAAGTTCGTTCAACTAATTGTTACTTTTTCAATTGCGTGTGCCACTTCTAGCTCAAATTCTTAAGCTTCTATTTTGTTTAATATTTTCATAACGTGCCAAATTTATCACTGACGTTTATATTCATAACACTGTGAGACAAAAATTCACTTTTTTTTTCTTGGACCTGTGAATGTTGATAAAACAACAATGAGTACACAGTATTTTATTATTTGGTCTTGTTTTTTTTAAGGACTTAAAAGTTTTGAAGGACACCCTAATGGATTTTTTTTGGTAAACTTATATGAGGCTTATTCTACATATAAGGGTATCAAATGAAAGGGGAGAATCTTTACCTTTTAATTACAATTCTTGATTTGATCGGTAATTTCTAGAAATTTTTTTGTTCCGACAGGCCGAGACAAATTTTTTTTCTCGAAATGGTAAAATTTTCTGCTTTCATTTGATATTCATATCGAAAAAAAAATGTTATTAGTACATCTATTGAGTCCTTAAAAGTCCTTTCGGAAGAATAACAGATCAAAAAATTAAAAATAATTACTCAGTTTTACAGCATATGATTTATGTATATTTTCACATATATGTACATGTAAATATATGTAGTTCCAATAAATTCTGTCGCACCGTGTCATACAATTAAGTATCTAAAGTATTTGCGAGTAATTGTTATGATTTTTAAATTGAAATTTGTCATGTAAACAACACCACCCTAGAAAACGTGACGGTGTCGTCTTTAATTATTGTAGTTAAATAATTAAATATTTTAAAATCCAATATCTTTATGGAATAGCCTTTGAAGTAGCAGCACTTTTTAGCGCATGAACAAAAAAGTATGTACAGAACATAAAAAAAAATTATATAAAACTATAATAAAATGTTAATGAAGTTCAACAGCTACACTTCAATCATCACAACACGTTCGTGTGGCCATGACCATCAATAATAATAATAATAATACCTGCTAGTCAATGACTGATATACTTATTATTAAAGTGAAGACAGCAAGACGTAGAATTTTTTGTTTGAGTAATACAACATACAAAAACTGATTGTTAAATTACTGAAAAAGTACAAACTAATTTGTGGAACTCAGCATATTCATTGAAAATGTATCGTTCATACTGGGGCATTCAAATTTCGACAATAACATCTATTTAAGTTTTGGATAATGTATTTACGTAGTTCAATCGCGTCATAATTCGGGTTTTTTTATTCAAAATATTCTTCCTTATGTCGATTTGAAAAGATATAAATACACTTATAAAATAGCCCGTTCAAAATTTAAGCAAACTGGTAAAGAATTTTGAAATACATTAAACAGAAAATTTGCCTGTTGTAATTAAGAAACTCTAAAGTTTCACTTGATTTTCGGTGTTTTAGAATTTTCGGATCGGACCCGAGCCAGGCCCATATTTATTATTTTGAGTACAGGTGGTTTATAAGGACTAACTTACGAGGGCAGTTCGAAATGTTTTTAGCCCAACAATAAAAAAAACATGAGTTAGATTTTTAAATATAATCTCCTGAAACTTCAATACAAGCTTTTCGAGGAATTCTATCCCTTGATTGAAATAATTTTCCTGAAGCTCTGCCAAATAATCGTTTGCAGCTGCAATTGCATCTTCATGCGAGATAAAATGCTTGCCAGCAAGGAATTATCTTACATTTGGGGATAGATAGAAGTCACAGAAGCTAAACCCGGAGAATAAGGTGGGTGGTCAAGCGATTCGTACTTCAATTCGTTGATTTTTGTCAAAACACTCTTGTGTACCAGAGAACTGCAAAATCAACTTTTTTCTTGATTTAATCATACACAAAAATTCTTGTTCACTTTTAATAATTCAACAAAATTCACTGTAGACTAAAATCAGCGTCATGTTACTGAACACTGTTAAGTGATTACATTTGCATAAAACATAAACGACAGATGATTCACACTGATTCCAATTACGCGTTCAGTAACATGATGCTGATTTTATTCTACAGTGAATTTTGTTGAATTATTAAAAGTGAACAAGAATTTTTCTGTATGATTAAATCAAGAATAAAGTTGATTTTGCAGTTATCTGTTGTGTACTTGTTAGAGTATTCAAAAACCGAAACCGAAAACCGGTCAACCGGTTTCTTTTTTTAAAAAAACCGATCGGTTTCGAATATTTTGTAAATTCGAAGAAAACCGAAAACCGGTCTTTTTTGTTCGGTTAACCGGTTTTTTTAATTACATCACCAACTGGGTTACTTTTATTTTTTCCGAACACTATTATAATCTTTTGTTGATTATGAAGATTTAGATGTAAGTCTGATAGATTCCGATGAAGACTTAACTTTGGATATTCCAAATTCAAATAGTTTAATTTCTCATCTAAATAACACAATAAACAGTATTCAAAATCCTAAAAAAGAGACTGTACAAAATCCTTCATCATTATATGTGACCTTCTCCGAGAAAAGGGACCTAGTGTGTGAAAATGAAGTTTTGAGAAAAACGCATTTAAAGTTTATAACTGTGAACACACCTTCAGTTGGGGAATGCAATTTGGTATGGTTAGTTATGACTTTGGTGACGTCATGCCTATGTGGTGACGTATTTTTTTAGCTTTTATAGTGACAATTTAAAACTAAAAAAATAAAATTTTAATGTTTTTTTTCATTTTTATCGATTTTCCCAAGTTCGTATTGTACGTTTTTATGGGGTAAATAAATGTTTATCAGAATTCTTACTCATTTCATCTTATTCTACACTCTTTTAGGTACCAGAATCCACTCTTAAGTCCAAACACGTTTTTTGACACACTAGGTCCCTTTTCTCGGAGGAGGTCACATCTGATGATTTCATATATCTTGATAAATGCGACAAAAGAACTGAAAAGTTGGACAATTTATATAATTGCCTCTTGACTATTTGTCCAACATCTACTATTAGTGAAAGAGTATTTTCCACTTCTAGCTTTATCAAAAGCAAACAAAAAAATCGTCTTAAAAGGAAACATTTAAATTGCATATTATTTCTAAAATATTATTTTAGATGTGAAAAATTGATTTTCTTTTTACATATTTAAAAAATATTTGGTTTTAAGTTATTTTTTTGAAATGAAATACAATAAAAAATTAAATTTAAATGAATATGACAATAAAAATAATTAACAAATTATATAAGCTTTTTAATCAAATTAAAAAACCGAAAAAACCGGTTGACCGGTTTTTTCTGCAAAAACCGAAACCGAAACCAGTTTTTTTAAAATTCGATTTTTCGAAGAAAACCGAAACCGGTTTTTTCAAAAGCCCGGTTTTTTGAATACTCTAGTACTTGTGCCTGTTCTTAATGAAATATTATTATTTTTTTTTATGTTGTAACCTAAGTGGTTTTTTTTTCTAGTTTGCACATTCAGTTGATGCAAAAGGTTACAATAATATTCTGATTTTATTATTTTACCTTTTTCAATAAATAAAATACCTTTGTAATCCCAGAAAACCGTTGCCAAAACCTTGCCAACCGTTTACATTAGCTTTGCATTCTTTGGTGCACTTCCACTAGCTCCAGTACATGGTTTTAATTGTTCTTTTGTCTCTGGTGTATAGTGATGGATCTATGTTTCATCAACAGTTATAAAACGACGCCGAAAATCCATTTTACTTCCCTTAAATTGATCCAAACAAGCTTGAGAAATTTTCATTCTATTGCATTTATGATTAACTGTTAACAAATGCGGCAGCCATCTTGTTGAATTATTTTTCATCTGCAATTCTTGACGCAAAATTAAAATGAACTCGATAATTTAAGATGCCTATGACATTACCTATTCCACGCACTTTCACTCGTCGCTAGTCTTTAGCTATGATTTCTGCTGTTGTTGAAGTTTTTGGTCGTCCACTTCGTGGTTCATCTTCAATGCAAAACATTTTTTACTTTATAAAGGGTGTTTAAATTTTAAGGGCCGATGTTGAATGTGAACTACACCTAAACGTCAAGTTTTTTTTTGCATTTCATTTGACATTTCTAAATTTCAGACTAAAATTATTCAGGCTTATTATGAAAATGGGCGTTCAAATCAAAATGCATTTCGTGCCCTTCGTGATTTTTTTGGTCAGCAAAATCGACTAAATGTGTCAACAATCGGGAGAATCGTGGGCAAATTTCAGCAAACCGGGTCTGTGAAAACACCTATCGATGCTCGCCCAGTTCGTTCTGCGGAAAGATTGCTGTTGTTCGCGATAGTGTGTCATGAGGTCGGCCAAGCATTTACCGTGAATGGTGTTCGCCATCGCGAGATGATAACCAACTTATTGTAGCCAGAAATTGAGGATATGACCCTGGACAATATGTGGTTTCAACATAACGGTGCCACTTGCCACACAGCTAACGAAACAATGGCTCTTTTGTGCGACAAATTCAATGGCCGTGTTATCTCACGTGGTGGCGATGTCAATTGGCCGCCAAGATCATGTGATTTGAAAGAAAAGGTGTACGTCGATAAGCCATCAAACAATTCAAGAGCTAAAGGATGAGATAATTCGGCACATTAACGGCATAGAACCTCAATTATGCCTCAGCGTCATCGAAAATGTGGACCATCGGAGGGAGGTGTGCCGCCGAGGTAGCGGCGGCCATTTGGCCGATAATTTGTTCCATACATAATTGAACCATACCATATTATCATAATAAAAAAAAGACAATAATTTCCTAAATAATTTGTGTTTTATTCAAAATCAACATCAGCCCCTAAAATTTAATCACCCTTTATATTATGGAGTAATTTCACCTTACACATTTACCATATCATTATGAATTTCTTGTCCCGATAAACCTTTCATATGTAAAAATATTTCATGACACCACGAATTTTTAATTTTTTCATTATAAAAAAAATCACTGAAGCTGTTACCATACAAATGAGTTGCCAGATCGAAATGAAATTTAACATGTGTTCATTTGAAAGATGGAAGTTTCAATACACTTAACTGTTTGCTGTTCATGCTGCCATCTCTGTGTCAGGCTAAGAACATTTCGAACCGCCCTTGTTAAGTACAGCCTGTGTCACCTTGACCATAAAAATAACTTTCTAAAAGCATAGAGGACCTATGCTTGAAGACTTTTTTCTGATTGCATCAGTAGTTTAGAAGATACATATAAATATTTCCATTTTTTCTACTTGATTTGGTTACACTTTTAACTCATAAAATATTCTATTTCTTCTATTTCTATCAATAGAAAAAATGAAATCAAAGCGGCGGCTTGCATCTCAACTTGAAACGCCTAGTAAAATTATGATTTCACCAAGATTTGTCTTTAATTAAGTTTAAAATATTTATTTCCTCGACACCTCTACATCTGTTTGCAAAAAATACAATTGATTGCATAAAAAATATTAATACCCGTTAGACTGGCAATTTTTTGTATAAGGAAAAAGTTTTGTCTTTCGATTTGCAATTGTAGGACAAATTATTGTAGCATTAGGCCTAAGATCGAAATCGAAGAACGCTAAACCGTGAACCAATGTTTGAATTTTTTTTGGGTTTTTTGAAAAACTGTATAAAAATTAAACAATTTCGAAATATACAAAGAGAAAATATATTCATTGTGACAACTGAATTTCTTGCCAACTGAATAAGTTGGTTGCAGCAACCGAATTATTCGGTTGTCGCAACCAAACGTTATCCTGATTTAACTGAAATATTTGATTTCAACCGAAATTCTATTGTATTAACCGAATTTCGGTTGCCACCAACAAATATGTCGGTAGCTCCAACCGATTCATTTGGTTGACAAGGAATTCGGTTATCACAATGAATCTGTATCTTCTGTATATGAAAAGATGCGAGTTATTATGCTTGAGCGTATTGTGCTTAGTTGTTGAAAATTTCAGTTTAATCCAACGACCTGAAGGTATCCTGCTATTTTTGAAACTGTTGAAGTTAGGATTTATATTATTTTTTTTTGTTTTTGAAAAATAGCCGAAAATTCGCAACAAATTTAAATTTAAACCCCCGAAAAGCGCGGCTTAGAAGTTTTCGCAAGTTAAGCACCAGATACCTGAAATATGCATTGCATCAATTTCTGCAACAAAAAGGGTTAAAAACCACTGGCTCTTAATTGTAAAATTTTACTGAAATTTTCAACAGCCTCTAGAAACTCAGGTTAAAGTTTTTAATTTTTATACAGTTTTCCCAAAAAAAAAAAAAATATATACAATTTTGAACTTTGACTATCTAACAATAGTATGTGTAGGACTATCTAACAATAGTACGTGTAGAATGAAAAATCAAAGCCAATCATAAAGCCAAGAAATCAAAAACTCAAAATCAGATGCTTTAGTTGAATCGCTTCTGATTTTCATCACTTCTTGATTTTAGCAATGACTTTGAAATTTTCTGGATGTACAGAGTTTAAAGCATCGAACCAATCCTTATTGATTAAACTCGAGCATCAGAAGTGATTCAACTGCAACTTGGCTTTTTGAATTTCTGGTTGGCTTTTAATTTTTCATTCTGCACATCCTTTTATTAGATAGACCTTGCTTTGACCTTTGTGAATTACGGTTTGAAGTTCTTCGATTTGGTTTTAGGACTAATTTGACTGATATTTAAAAGTAAAATCGAAAGTAAAACAAAAACTGCCAGAGTAATGCCCATGTTACGTTCTTGTCTGATTACATGTTTAAGGTGGTATAATTTGGTTGACTGGATCGATGATATGTAAGTAGAATACAAGTAGTGAACAATTGTTACATGTGCCGTCCTTAATGTTGGTCATGCGGTTGGTTAATGAAGCGTTGAATAATTATGGCCTACAAACAAATGGTTAATAAAATAAATACAATACAAATACAAAAACTAAAACCTCCAGAAAACAATCCAAAAAAGCATTACATGAGTAGTATGTACTAAAAAATATATTCCCAATATATGTATATAAACGTATGCAGGTAGTACATAATATTAATGTGTAATACTTTTGCTTTTGGGGATTAACTTTGTACTTGTTTTTCCTAAAGCCAATCGATTGTTCCGTGTATGTAAAAGTGTTTTAGGTAAAGAACCCGTAAATTTTCAATATAAAACGTGTGCTTACGTTTCTTTTGTAATTGTTTTTTTTTTTTATTTTCGCAATAAAAAGTTATTTTAATTCACTTGATAATACAGTATGAATTGTATGTAGAGTTACACATTCAAGTGATGATCCTCATCTGTTTGAACTGCAATGAAAGTTGAATCACAATTGAGGCGAAAGGCAACAAACAACAAAGTGTTTGTCACAACTAATCAGCTGTTTTGTTTTTGCCAAACAGCTGAATCGTTACATCAAGGAACGGCAAAACTATTGGAGCCTTTAGAACGTAATTATTTGAAAGCGAAAAAGAGACTAAAATAAATTTTTTTTATTTTTCATAATAAAAGTGAAAGTGATAACGATCGTTAGTCATGAATCTTTTATCACCAAAATTAATGAAAATTCCGGAGGCCTCTTTTATTAATCCATAACATCTTACTTTTTAAATTAAAGGCTCCATTAGTCATATGTAACGTGACATATTTCCATATGGTTTTAAATTATTCATTTAAATTGAAATAGCTCATCCGTCACGTTACGTTACATCTAAGTAACTCTAGCTTAATATGAGAATACCCACTAACCTATTAGATTCGTAATTGCCACATTTCCCTTGTTTATAATGGATCCATAATTTACCTACAATATTTCTTATGGAGTTTCAGATTACAAATCAATTTTTTTTTAAAGATTATAAACAAATTACATTTGTAGTCCATTGTCCAAATTGTAACTTTCCTCTTACACATTCTTTAACAGCTTCTCCTTTGTTATAGTTTTAGCTGTATTGTGTACATATCGTTCGATTTAAGTACACAGCATGTTTTATATTCGAATTGCATGACTTCATTTAGGCATCGCTTGAACAGCTTTGGCAAAAAAATAAATAAAATAATAATAAAAAGTACAAAGCAATTGCAACTACACAACCTACTCTACATGAATAAATAACTACTAGAATGCGATCACATACATATGTGTACTAGTCAATATTTAGCGATAACCACCACCACATTGACTATGTAACCACACATTTACTCTTACACCACCACTTAGTCGATTTGACGCACAGGGAGAACCCAAATGAACTTATTGAGATGCCGCCTTAACATTATCGTCGTCACAGTCGTTTTACTCCCAAATGTATCTGCTACAAAACTATTTTACATATGGGTATTTCAATGAAAATCCGAATAATATACAACAATGGTTTGCCACTCGAGAAAAATTACCACCACTCGTGATAAGTTAGACCTACTAAAATCCATTCTCTGCTCTCATTTTTAAAGCTGGCTTGAAAAAGCGGAATCGGTAGTGAAAATACAGAATAATCATGACCAAATTAAGGATATGCCCTTAAGCCCGATAGTCGGCTCTCATGAAGGTTCGAATTTTACTGGGTATCGGACTACTCCTTTTTTCCTCAAACATTTGCCATTTTCCACAGACTTGCAACCGGCCGACTTCTTTCAAGACAAGATATCTTAAGAAAACCTTTGATTTACTAAACGATCAAGCAAGTCTTAAGCCAGGCAATTTGTATTTATTTAAGAATAAATTTAAGCCAGTTCGCACAGGACACAAATCTTGAATTCTTGAAATTAAAACAATAAAGTCAAGTGAAAAATTTCGATTTTGATGAAGTTTGAAAATGTGATACACAAAAAAACCGAATGAGAATATTGTAGGTAAGCTGTATTTTCCTCTGCGAAATACCATTTTCCTTCAGGCGTTTTCGGTAAAACCCTAGCTGGTGCTATTCCACTAAACAGTCGATGTATTTTTAAGTATTTACAATGCCTTTGTTTGTGCCGATAATTGTCCAGGTGTTCAAAATAGTTGTCAAAAGGGACTTCGAAAAGATCCAAAATTAAAAAAAAAACATGTTTGCAGAAACATAATAAGAAGCAATATACATAAATGCTTAAGAAAATTAAGTGAAAGGCAATAAGAAATTTAAACAGGCTGAATTTTACCTAATTTTATACCTTTATCCGCGAGCCTATTTAATATTCAGATTTCATAAAGCTTCCGATTAATGCCCGTAATTTTAAGCAATTGATAGATGCTAGATATCTATTGGTTTTTATTCGCCTACATAATACGTATCTCAGTACTGGTAGGTATCCATTGCTTGACATTACGGGCATAACCAGCATATACAATTAAATAGGGTGCCGCCCCTCCATTATTTCAGATAGGTTTTAAATTACATCATGCCAATTTTTTCTTTCAATTCTCTGTGGCATTTGTAATCACCCATATTCGTTATACAACCACACGCATGTGTGGCAATGGTAAGAAGCAAATAAAAAGAAATACGAAATCTACCAGAAGGCGTGCAAATCACAATTAAACGTGAGCTAAAACAAATAAAAAATTATTTTGAAACTGCATTTTAAACTCCTTATTGATGGCATTTTCACAGTCACTCAGAAAGTCATACAAAGATAAACAATTCGTTTTGCTTTTAAATATAATTTTTTTAAAATTGTACTTGTTATTCTCTAACTAACTATATCTCAAAATTTCTCTGTCTCCTTATAAAGTATTTTTTTTTTCGAAAACGTTTAATTTAATTTTTACACTTTCTTAAAAGTTTGTTATCTTAAAACAAGCACAATTTTAGTGAAAAAAAAATTAATTTTAAATATTATTTTAGAAAATATAAGATGGAAAAACGTCAATTGACGTCTGAGACGAGACACTTGTATGTTAAATTGTTTGTTTTTTTTTCTAAAAAAAAAATATTAATAATAAAAAAAATTAACATAAAATGATAAGAAAGTTCATGTTATGAATTTCATGGGTGTGTTTTTTTATATTTTTATTAAATTTAACTACATGTATAGATTGTAGCAGTCTCACTTATGAACGAACGAACGTCTGCAAAATCTGCTGTTTTGCTAAAGAACTTTGGAATTAATAAAATTTATTTAGTACTATTAACCTCAAATATTAGAGTAAATAAATATAAATGCTAATAATGTGTCTTTTAATGAATTAAAATATTATAAAATACAAATTTTTTTTAAAATTATGTACAAAATTTTGTTTCTATATTTTAAACAACGTTGTAAATCTCATTTAATTTGGATTTTGGCATTGCGAGATTAATCAAATTAATATTATGGTTAAAACTTAAAAAACGTTGTAAATATCATTTAGTTTAAATTTGGTATTGCGAGATTAATCAAATTACTGATGTTCCTTAAATTTGTAAGTTCCTTAATTGGAAATAGTTAAGTTGTTGGTAGTCGCGTTGGGCGCCAATATTGGCAAATTGTAAAAATTGGACTTGAAACAAAAATTCTATATATCGATAGTCATAAGTTAACTCTAGTAACTGTTGTTTTTTTTCACAATATGCGATAAGCATGGATATTGAATTTTCGAACGATGCTTCGAAGCAAAATGTGCAGAAAACTTTGCAGATTCTTTAGTATGAAATTAGTTTTTTTTTAAATTGTTTTTCTCCAGAACCTATTTATAACTTACTTCATCTTTTCAAAATATGTTTGAATAAAAGTAAACTTGTTCAATTTAGCTTTTCTATCGGTTTTTGAATTTTATGTTAATTTTTTTTAAATATTAATATAACCTTCAAAATATATGTGCCCAGCGATAAGCACATTGAACTCGAAAATATTTACTTAAATATTATTATTTATTAAAATATGTAAAAATCGACTAATAAGTACTACAATAAGTTGCATATAATTTGCAATTATTTAATTCAAATGTAAACTTATTTGAATATTAAATTCATAACTGAAATGGTGAACTTTATAATTTAATTTCATTATTTAATTATTTGTAGTACATTTTTAACCCTTTAAAAAAGGCCAGAGATAAAGATATTTTAGCCAGAAGTAATTTATAGAGGAGGGTAGAGGCATCAAAAGTTAAGTGAGCGGTAAGTCTTTATTTTCCACAAAGTGGTACTACTATGGACTAAAAATATAATCTAATTATGATGATAAAAATTGTGTGTTTTCTGTCGCATCTTCTTACGTTTCTTCTCTTTTTGTCCTTTGGTTGATATATAAACGATATTTACTTTATACAGGGTGATTCAGTCACGACTCGCCGAATTTCACCAGCGTATTCCTGGGCTTATTTCATGAAAATATGTCCACTACGACCATCCCCGAAAATGCAAGTGTGCGAAATGGCAGCGGTTGGAAAATTTTTGGATTGGGGGTCGGAGGGTAGTAGGGCAAAATTGTTAACTTCTGAACCTGTGGTCGGATTTTTTTGTTTTTGGACTTGTTGGAAAGGTCTTTGGAAATCAATAAAGAAAAAAATTAAAAAAAGTGAAATCGCCGAGATACAGTTTAAAAAAAAAATGGAAAAAAAGACATAAGAACGTGCATATAACCTCAATTTGCTCAGCCAGATGGCAGGTAACTTATGTTTTTTTTTTCTTAAAAGATAGCCCTACCTCTTACCTTTCCAAAATGCCCTAAAGGAAACCCAGAGGTCTTACCACTTTAAAGTTATGACCATTTGACCATTTGCCCTACAACCCTCCGACCTCCAGTCCGAAAATTTTCAAACCGCTACCATTTCGCACACTTGCATTTTCGGGGATGGTCGTAGTGAACATATTTTCATGAAATGAGCCAAGGGATACGCTGGTGAAATTCGGCGGGTCCTGACTTATTCACCCTGTATATAATCCCAGATAAGCTTTTCGAAAAATGTTGAAATGGAGAGGAATCGCTAAAAAATAGGTAAAAAAAATCCGACAAATATGTTCCAATCGATAAATATCAATAAATTAAAGGCTCGCTCTACCTCTTCGTTGCCTGTTTTCAGTTTGCCAATTCCAATCGTTTCCTGTTCTATTCCACTATTCCTCTTGCCTAGTGTTTCAATTTCACTCACTCCTCATTCCATTTTATTTCGTCCCACATGTTTAGTGCTCAAGTTTCACTCGTTCCCCATTTCATTCAACATCATCCTAATTTAAAACAATGTTCCATTTCATCCATTTCATGACATTCATTAAAAAATTAATTTAATAGCTTCATTTATCAGGAATTTTTGTAAAGACAGGTTTTTTTATTACTTGTAATTGTTTTTTTTTTTGCCCAAGTGTGATTTCATTACCATTTGTATTTTTTCTTTTAATGCAAAATATTTTATTAGCAGTAAATTGTAATGAAATTTTTTCTATTTGATTTTGTGTCAACTAATGGTAATGAACTGTACCCAATTATGCTTTGAATCTACAGGTGAATGTAGCTGCCAAGCAAAATGAAGGGTTATGATTGGTTCTAGGGATCCATTTTGTTGTGGCATATTTGATCAAAGTTTGCGAATAAAAAGAAATGTTCAAAAAAGCTTCAGTCAAAAATGCATGGTCGTCAAAGGGTTAATGAAGAAATTGTATACTTATTATATTTTTCATAATTGAATGAAACGGCCCAGAATGTTCGGAAACTACAAACAAATGTTTTTTTTTTTATAAAAGAACCAACACGGACAAAGAGTCTTCACCATAAATTAACCAGATCAAAAGAAACCTCCAAGACTTTTTAATTCTTACTACAAATAAAACAGTATTTTTACTAATGTAACAGGGTAACATAGGATAATTTGGGAAATCTTTTGATCTTGCACCAAAAATGTGCCTGTAAATATTTTTATAATTTCTAAACAATATATTTAAACAATCCAATTAATTATTGGAATATTTAAATTTCATAATTAATGTCGATTCTATTGTACGGACCAAAGCAAAAGTGTCAAAAACTTCATTTTTTTTAAGGAGCTTTTTAGACTAATTACTGCCCTACTCTTGCAGTATGAATAAAATATCAAATGAAAGTAATTTTATTTCTAAAATAATATTTGTGTTTAGTACAATCAGGCGCGGATCCAGGGAAGAGATATTGGGACATTTTCTCTCCGAACACACACAATTTAAAAAAAAATCAATAAGAAAAGTTTATAAAATGATTCTAACTTCTATCCCTGCGCTTGGCATAATCTAGAAAATCATCAAAGGTTAAAAAAAAAAAAATTTTTTTAACGGTCATAAGCTGAATAAAAAATTGGAAATTACGCCTTTCGAATGATCCTGAAAGGAGGTGTTTGCAGTACATATGCATCCAAAATTGTTTTCAAAAACTTAATGCCATCTAAGCTAAAGCTAAAAATTATAGTAATTTCGTATGTTTTTATATATTTTATTTAAAGACAAAGTTCTATCGCACTAAAAAAACACCTTCCCTTTACAAAACATTTGATTGATCTTTTGTTGCGATTTGTCGATGATTTTTAAAAACCCCGTTTTGAGGTAAAGTGTGTATTATGCTTCCCACAGACGAAGGAACGTTAGTAGAAACTTGTGTTTCTTTTTTTGGTACGGACGATGGAACCAAAAACGAATCCATAAACGAAACACCAATTCTTTGTGTTTGAATATACTACTACCAAACAAATATACGCGGATAAAAATCAAATATTTAAAATTTTTGTTTGGAAATAGTCACTGGGGCTAAATCCGGAGAATATGGCGGATGAGGTACCAATTCGTCGCCCAATTTATGGAATTTTGCCATTGAGATTACACACGTCACACGATTACGTTTATGGTCAATCGAGAGCAAACGCGGCACCCATCTTGCAGACAGCTTTCTTAAATCCAACTGATCATTAAAAATCGAAACCACACTGCCATATGCATTGAAAATCTCACGCACTTTTACGTTCAGCGTCATTTGTATTTGTGCGACCACAACGAAAGTCGGTAACCACTTTTTTAACATTGCAATCGATGGTGCAGAGTCCCCATAGTATTAATGAAGCTTGGTTTGATTGACGATTTTTTTTTTCGAAAAAAATAATGTTTAAGGAGCATTTGAAATCCACTTTTTTCCATTTTTCCACGAGGTTGTATGTTTTGAACAGCTGTTAAAGGCAAAGTAAATGACGGAACTTGCTAAAATTTGACAGTAGTCTTTTAACAGGTGGTACTTCATATAACTACGAGGGAAGTTCGAAAAGTCATGGACTTATTGATCCACCCTTGTAATTGTAAACATAAAATATCGAAAAAATTTAATATTTGAGGAACCAAAAATGAAACATGAATTTCAACAGGAAACATTGCTACACACGATGCAACATGCACATGTTTCTACTAATGTTCCTTCGTCTGTGGGCAGCATTACAAAATGTAGGTACATAATTTAAAACAAAAATGTATAGTTTGGTAACTTTTTTCCGAAAAATCTTTGTTTAATTTTGAAATTTTTTTATTTTCCAGCCCCAAGTAAGTGATACATGGTGTAATCGATATTGAAATATTTAAGTTTTTGCAAACGTTCATAATCGCCAATTAAGCAACAAGATCCAACATTAAACATAATATCAATACATTGGATACGCAACTTTAAATTTTAAATCTCTGACCTCATAATCTTTTTCAGTGACATAAAAACTTTATTCTCCAAAATAAATTATAATTCAATCCGAGATTTCCAAAAATCTAAAAACTTTATTCACCAAAATAAAATATAATTTAATCCGAGATTTTGGAAAATCTAAATCTGACTTTAAGCTTGAGTTTAACAACTTCAAAATATTGAATCAACCCTTCATGTTAATCTGTAATTTTTTTGATTTCAAATTATAATCGGGCTTATTGCTGAACATTTTCAATTAAATCGGAGAATATCAAAATATCACGAAAAAATTACGGGATCCGCCATTTTTAATTTTCTGATTCTTAATTCAATTAAGTTTCACAAACCTCAAAAACTATCCTAAAATAACGATAGCGCAATTTCCCTATTAAAAATGGGATTGGCTTAATATTTCTCATCGAATGTACTTTTTTTTTATTTGTCCAAGTTTTATTGAGATCTGCACCCCATAACTGATGCGGGAAGTTTTCGCATTGAGAAATTTATAGTCACCCTATATTATACAAGGCGACTTAATAGATAATAAAGTTGATTGTATTTTTACTGTAAATTATTTTCGAACTTCTAACTTTTAAAGCTATAGCACATTTAATTTTGTAAAATTTATTATTAGATTATTTCTCTATCTAATAACAAGAATACAGCGCCTTATTATCTTCTTTAGATTAATATATATTTAATTGACTGTGAGTCACCCTATAAAAAGAAGAACAGGGTTGCGTTTTACATGTTTTTTGCGAAAACTTTATCGATTTGAGAAATACAGAAACGAGGTGCTGGAGTGCAAATCTCTAATGATAATTTTCAGTTGAGTTACCAAAAAACCTGAATTTTGTCGTTACAAAGTAACGGAATAACACTACCAAAGGTTTGTCCCGAAAGACCACTTAACAATTTAAACATAAGTTAAAAAAATGGAATTTCTCACATTAACCAATTTTCCACCTTAGCCCATGTTACCCCAAAATGAAACACAGTGTTTAATTTGTTTTAGATTTAGTTTTTTTTTTTATTTTTTAGCAACTTTTATTAAAGTTTTTCTTTTTAATATAAATATCTTTTTATTTTTTAATTTATCACTTTGTATTTTTCACAATTTGTTTTTATGTTTGTACTTAAAATCTCTAAGATGTTTACTAATTTTTTTAATTAATGTTTAAATGAATGAGAAGAGGAAGACTTTTTGATTTTAGTGTTTAAAAAAAAATCAATTTGTTTTTGAAACAATTGAGAAAAAGTATGTTTGCATTAATAATACTACAACTGAAATTAATTTCAATTTTCAACATTTTTTTTTTCGTTGAGGTAGTTGTTTCTTTAAATTTATGAATATAATTTATAACATTAAATAAGATGATATAACATACAACAGGATGACCGATTTTTCGAAAACCGGGTTTCATTCTTTCCGAATAAATGAAATTTATTCAATAGCTTTATTCAATATTCCAAAAATTTTACATTTCAAGAAAACCGAAACTGATAAAAAAAACCAGTTTCAGCTGATTCTTAAAAACCGGCTCGATCACCCTTAAAGAAAATGATGATTTTGATGTTGTTAATGAAAAGTTTGGTGAATGAGTGTTTGTCAAATATTTTTTTCAAATCTCTATTTTAACAATATACACTCCAGGGGGTATAGTAAAGAGACAATATTTGGGCTTATTGAATTTTTAAATAAATTTTTAAGCCAACTTGTAAATTTGCTTGACTTTTTTTGAAGGAAGACGATGAATAATGAACTTGTGATTTTTTTACAATTTCTTATTATAGAAATTGCTTAAGTGAAGTGTAAAACTTTTCCCCAATTTGTTTCTATATTTTGTTTTTGGCCTATTTTTTTTTTAAATTTTGGCCTTGTTGTATGTATTTGAGTTCAAGTGGATGTTAATAAGCGTGTTTCCAATTTCTAACGAATTGTGGGTTTTATGTCATTTTTTATTTGTTTAGTTTCTATAGCACGCCTTGCGTCATTTATGGAAGACTCTTTGTTAGACTGTCAATTGTCCGTATGGTTGCATATCACTGGAACAACAAGATTTATCTGCAACCAAACCATTAGCTTTTAGTGTTACAGCGAGTAAGTTAAGAACCAGTCTTGAGTGTCCTTTACAAAACACTTTGGTTTCTAGTTATTTTTTGTTTTTTTTTTTTTGTATCAGTCACCATGGACGCCAAGGTTGTTCTTCTTCTTTGATTTGTTTTTTGGTAACCAAGGCCAAGGGCTGTAGGTTGTTGTTATGGTTGTTGTGGTTGTTATGATGTAAAGCGGGGGCATGATGTATAACCGAAGGTTTATAATCCATAGCTTCATGTGAGCTGGCAGGACTAGTAGGAGCAAAATGCATCATACCGGAGGAAGAGGTGTTATAAGATTGTTCGTAAGCTGACATTGAACTATGAGATGAGGCAGATCCTGTAGAGGCGGTACGTGAGGGTATGGACAGTAACATATGACCTGGATGACCTGTCATAGATTGCGGTTGCTGCTGTTGCGGCAGTACCAAAGCAACGGTACCATTTGCTAACTTGGTGGGTATAACTTGTAAACCATTGGGCAGGAAATAACCCTGAGGGGTTTGTTGTATTTGAGAACTCATAATATATTGATGTTGCTGTTGTTGTTGTTGTAAATGTTGATTATCTTGTTCGGGTGATGAGGGTGGTGAGGGCAAGATTTGACCATGCAATTGTTGTACTGTTACATTATTGGCGGCGGCATTAACAACAGCTTGACGTTGATGATGATGTAAATCCGTTTTGACACCATTTATGCAATTTTGTAAATGTTGCAATAAACGACGTTTAACGGCTGGCTCTAAGCCGGGAAAACGATTAACTTCATTGGCACAATCCGCAAAACCAGCTTTGAATTTATTAATAACTTTGGGATCAGCTGCCTGTTGCATGGCCGATTGTTGACGTTGCAATTCTTGTAAATGTTTAACAGTTTTTTCTAAAATATCAGCCTTTTCCAATTTAGAATGACGAGCAGGCTAAAACAAAAGTAGAACAAAAAAGGAAAAATATGATTAATTAAATGTTACAAACATTTTGGATAAATTAGAGTTTTAAAATTAAACCTTAAAGCGTTTGTTATTAACTATTGGCAGAAATATAAAAAAAAATATACAACCACAACGAATTTTTTTAAATTATTTTATGTATTAATTTCAGGGGTGGGTAGCCAGTTTATGAAATTTGATAATTTTTTCTTTTATTTAGTTTAGAATTTATATAGTTATCTCTTACGGGGCTTTAACTTTACATTCGAAATAATTTTACCTATTTAGGAGAAGTAATATTAAAAATTATAAAGGCCCCATCGTTGGGCGCCAATAACCCTATTAAGAGCCTAAAAAACTTCTTGTGCTGAATTAAAATCTGCAAAAAAGAAAATTTCATTTTCGAGAAATCAAAGTTTACATATTTTTTCCGTAATTTTTTAGATATTAGCTAAAAAATCTTAAACCGGACACATTAAAATTTTTAAGTAACCCTTATTAGGCGTTCCGCAGACTTTCCTTGTTAGTAATATTAATTGTTTCATTTAAATAAGGGAAAATATTTTGAATTTTTTTTAAAGAGTTTCAATAGAAGTTAAGAACAATATTCGTTAAAATGTACAAAATCTACAGCAGAAAGGAATCAATTTCATGAACTTTAAAATGTAAAAGTCTGCTGGATGCCCAATAAGGGTTACTTTAATATTAAGATTTTACTTATAGAACAATTTCGAATTATTTTTAATGAATTTTAAACAACTTAAAAAGCATCAGCTAATACGAAGTTCCCCAAAATAAAGTTTTTTTTGGTTTGTTGTTTGAAAATTTTTTAACTAAACAATCTGATGTTATTCTTTAAATGTACCGCAGACTGTAGTATAAGCCTCTACATTGGGCGCCATTATTATCATTATTAGTACTTTTTCTTTTGTAAGTTTTAAGTTTTAAAATCTTTATATCAAAGTTTAATTTTAAATTAAAACATTTTCTACGTGATACCTTTAAGGGTTTAATTCTAAGTTGAAAAAAGATATTTTTTTACCCAAGAAAATACTTACGTCTTTTTTGGTGGCATCTAAGATTAAAGTTTTCAGTTCATTAAGACAATTATTAATGCGGGCTCGTCTTCTTTTTTCCATTATAGGTTTGTTAGACTAAAATGAGATAAATTTAAGAAAAAAAATTAGTTTAAATTGCACGAAAAAAAAAACTGGAAAATTTATTATAAAACAATATAATAAATTTTCCAAAATAAAATCAAGCAGAAACGGCCTTGAAATCAAACTGGGTTTATTTCTTTTATTTAAATATGTTTCTACTTATTTTTCAAATGCAAAAACAATATATAAAATGTTAAAATATTAATTTAAATACGAAAATTTTTATGTTAACTAGAATCAGATTTTCTTTAAATATATATGTAAAAAAAAATTAGAAGTTAATTCAAATATGATATAATAATTGATTTAACTGTGAATTTTCTCTCTCTCTCTCTCTCTGTGTATGACGTAAATAAAGAAAATTTTAAATTACCCTCCACCTAATTGACCTCATACTAGGAATTGTGTGAGAGGCGTTGTGTTTAAAATAAAGCAATCGTACATACAATATTTGGCGTCATCAAGACAAAAAAAAAAAAAAAACCTGTATAAATTTACAAAAATGTGTGAGAGATTTTTCTACAAAGCAACTTTTTTTGTTTTAAATCTAAATTAAGCATCCCATACACTAATGTTTTTTTCCTAACAAAAATAACTTAAAGGTGATGCTACACATTTTATTTTTAAGAAAATAAATTTTTCAAATTTTGGGAAGGTGGGGATGGTGGATATTGTTGGTGGTGGTGGTGTTAGTGACGAGGACCTGGCGGCACACGCTAAACAACTAACGATCGGTCTTTAATTGGTAAGAAAAACAATTGTGGCATTTAGCCAATAAGCAAATTTGTTGATCGCGTGCGATATTTTTGTACATTGTGAATATTTTAACAATCCAAAAATAGACACAACAAACGCCGCCGTAAGAATTGTAGAGATTTTTTTTTTTTATACCCAAAGTATAAAAAATTTGCTAATGCAAATATTTAAAAAGCTATAAAGAGGACAGAGAGGGTAATATATTTCTATTAAAAATACAATCGTTGTTTGGGCTATTTTAAATTAAAATAGCAATTGGCATGTGATTTTTCCCAAAAATAAAAAACAAAAACAAAACATGAGACATTAATTAGACAACAACAAAAAAAAAAAGGTTTTATGAAAACAACAAGGTCGTTATTGGCAAAGATATATAAATGTATATTATTTTTTGGCAATTATCTAAGGCAACCATATAGGGAGATATTTTTCGCCCCCTTATTAAAAAAAAAGAAAAATAAAATGTAGGTTTTCTTGTTTATTAAGTGTGTGCTGCATTCATTTACATGAAGTCATCACAATTCAAACTTGGCGCGTAGTATTATGACCAAAAATATTGAACCAATTACCAATCGACTTAATTGTATGGAATGCGTTGGCTAAAATTGTGGACGTAAATAAAAAAATAAAAAAAAGTTATCTTGTTGATTTAATGAATGAATGAATTGTAGTTGAGTATATGATTCAACACAGCACACGCTTCATTTCATTTATGGAAGCGCCCCACACATTAAGAATGACGCCAAAACCGTTTGATTAAACTTTAAACCAACTTAAAAAAAAGCTGTGCCGTTTTTGCGTTGTTGTTGTTGTTGTTAAATGTATAGTGCGTTGGCCGCTAACGTTTTAGTCGCATTTTGTCGTTTTAACCAATTTTGGGTTCAGCCACTTACAACTTCTACAATTCAGTCATTGATTCAATATATATATTTTTTTTTAAATCTTACTAACATGAAATTTGCCATGAAAGGCTTTTTTTGAGGGAAACTGTAGGCAGTAGTGTGATTACTTAGGTGGTTGCCAAAATTGTCAACCAACTTAATATGGCTTTAACTGAATGGTCATGTGGGGGTGCTCCTTTGTTTTATAAAATTATTAATCGTATTTATAAAAAAAATTGAAATTGATTGAATTTTAAAATAAGTATGAGATGTTCCGTCCCCAACACCTGCTGCTGCTCCATTAAATTTGTTAACATTGGTTTTTGAAATACTTACACGACGATCACTTTTGGCGGGTGTCTCCTTAGGAGGATGTGAAATAGGTGCTCCAATTACGTTAGCAGTCATGGTGGGACCACAAACACCGGTAACCATTATTTGAATTAAAATTTATTAAAAACTTGAGTTTTTTTTTAAATTATTCTTTTTTAAATAATTCAGTTAATTTCAACTGAATTTTATTAATTAAAACACTTCACTAGTTTTATTTATATTGTATATCTTAAATTTTTTCAGTTTAATTTGATTTATCACGTTTTATTTTGTAAAAAATAACGTATTTTTTTTATCTTATTTAACGTTTTCTGTTTTAAATATTTTTTTTTTCTTTTCCGTACCGTTATATTAACGTGTTGTTGGTTTGACGATCAACAAGCATATGAAACAAGTGTTCTATAGACAGCTTGATAAAAAGTATTTCATTTGATGAGTAGGTTTTACGCTGAGAGAACGAATGAGCGGATGAGAGTAAAAGAGTATTGGCGGATGTGCAAAAAACCGTGTGATTTTTGAAGAAAAATTTAAAGTGCGACTGACTGTTTTATAATTTTAAATATAAATCTTAAGAGACTAAAGTATTTAGAGTTCTTTATAGCTGGGCTAGTAGCAGAAGACTGACGAATGATGGACAGGTTCCTCGGCTAAATTGTTTTAACGAGACGCAACGAAAAGCCACACGACCATACATTAAAAATACCACACAAATATGCCGACATATGCGGCCATAAGTTATTTGTGCTCATTGCTGCTGCTACCTGGTTACCTAAGCACCTTAGTAAACTGTTAATACATTCAACCATAGGTACAAAATATAGTACACTCAAACCCCTCTAAACTGAGATATGCAGGGGTCTGTCTATTCAAGATATGTATGTATGTAGCTAGCTGGCTATAGTCGGTCGATTGGCCTTTTTGATTTTTGTTGTTTTTGCTTCAATACTATTAAATTGTTGTTGTTTTTCAATTTTTTTTTTTTGTACATTACAAGCGTTTAATAATTATGGCGAATATATAGTATGTGGAACAGGGATGGGAAATGAAATTTTCATTTAGGTACTAAAAAGATGTTGCAAGTGTAGGTACTTTTTTCACACTCAAAGTACTAAAAACAAATTTTACGCTTTTTTTTGCTAAAATGTATTAAAAAATTCATAAAACTTAGATGAATTAAAAAAATTAATAGTTGATATTTTTAAATTACATTACAAATATTACACCGTACGACAATTTCAATTGTTAGAGAAAGGAAAACTAAAAATAAAATATCCCTGCTTTCAGTTTTTATTTTGTAGATCAGTTCGTTTAAGTTGGAATTCATATTTTTACATTTTTGTGTGGGAGCATGTTTGAAATTTAGGATATTGAAAACTACCCAGCAAAACTTTGGTAATGGGTGCGATATACTCATGCGTTACCTTGTAATGATAGCTCGTTACCTTCTTCATTATTTGCAAACATAAAGTAATGAGTTACTGATTATTGATAACGTAACGTATATGATTTAAAAATGTAAAGTTATAATTGAAATATTTTGGAAAATCTATTTTTAGATACATTACTTGTGTTTTTTTTTTTGTAAGCAAAAGGGTAATGTATGTTTGTTTTGATAACACTAGCGAAAAAACGAAGCGCAACAATTAATTTAATTTAAAGCAATCAAATACTATATGCGTCGATAGCTCAGTGGGCAACCAGAGTTTCCAGGTTCGATTCAAATCATGACCATATTATTTTTAATAACGTTTAAAATATTTGTAATTAATTTTTTTTTTATAAAATATCCTCTTTTTTGAAAATCTATTTTTAGACACATTATTTTTTTCATTCTCGCAACCTTATAAGTAACCCCTTACATTATGGTTTCTAAAGTAATGGGTCTATACATTACTTTGAGGCTTATCGCCTGTGAAAGTTCGAATTTTCGAAATTAATTTGACGTTTCATATTCACAACAAATAAATAAAAAAATTTAAATTTTTGTATCCATTTTTTCGTTCGATTTATTAAATTTTCTTTTTTTTTATATATATATAAACTTTTTTATATTTATTACTACGGCCTTGAATGTCGCTTAAAATTTTTTTCGAACTTGTCAAATGCAAATGCCTTTATTTTGAATTTATTATTCTCCATGAATGGATAACACAGTTAGTACGAGTATACCCACAATTCAGTGTTGATCAGACTATTTTCGATATCTTCTAAAATTTAACACGTTGTTTGAGATATTTTGCACATGTTTTGCTCGCATAAAAATATATGGGAAAATATGTACCAAAATACGTACATATTTTGAGCAAAATATGTAATCATGTGAATGGAAATGCAAAATAAACAATTAAAAAAAAGAACATGTTATTTTGGTCATATTGGCAACATGGTATTAAGAAGTTTTTGTTTCCTTTACATGCTTTAACTTGAACCACAAAAATAAACATGATGCTGCCTAAACAGTTTAAGCATTAATTAAATTTTTCTGCTTTATCAATAGAATAGCTTTTTAATTATATGCTGATAACTCGAAAAAGCTATAACTGGCAGCCAGAAACAATAACTGCCAGCAAAAAACAAACGATAATTAGCTGGGCAATAGAATAGCTTCCCAATTATGTGCTGGTAGATTAAAAAAGAATATCTACCAGCTAAAAACAAAAAAAAAACTAACATTAGATGTTTTTTCGTAGTCGAATTCGACAGTATAATTTTTAATTTACGCAAAAACATTTTGTATGGAGTCGAAATTTTCGACTACAGATTCGACAACCGTAATCAGGACGAATATGTATGCATTTATAAGGCAGGACAGAAAAATATAAAAGGCTATGAGTCAGTGAGGTCAACCTATATAGTTAAAGATTGAAATAAACTATTTCCTGTGCATTTACAAAAGAAAAAAATTTTGTAAAACTTAATTGAATTTATTAAAGAGAAACATATACTATAATATTATATTCCATTATTTATTTATTTCCATTTAATATTTAAACGATTCAAATTAAATATATTAACTTTGAAATTCATAAATTTAATTAATATTTATACCCTTCACCACAGGTGGAAGGGTATATATAAGTTTGTCATTCCGTTTGTAATTTCTACAATATTGATCTTAGACCCTATAAAGTATATATATTCTGGGTCCTTATGAAGAGCGAAGTTGATTTAACGATGTCCGTCTGTCCGTTTGTGTGTTGAAATGGGTTTTCTGAAGAACCCAGACATGATGAGGACTTGATTGTTTTTTATTTCTGTTACATGTGATCCATTTCTGTTTGCTATTAAAAATTAGACAGTTTGGTTAATAAATGGCTGAGATATTAGCAAAAACCAGGACTACCTCTAATTTTTTCCGTAAAATTTCTTTGTTTAATATGTATGTAGAATTTTACGCTAACAAACACATCCATGTGTTAAAATTCTTTTCTTTCATCTCCACCTTTTATACACAACAACACACATACAAAGATTTGTCATTTAAATAAAAACTAAACAAATCTCTAATGAACGAAGACTTTTATATATGTACCTCTATTGACGATGATTTTGTGTGAGCTTCAATAGCTCAGTTGTCTAGACGCTATGTCACAAATACTTTTTTTTCTCTAAGGCCGCGGGTTCGAATCCCGGTCAATTCACTTTTTTTTTGTACATTTTTTTTTTATTTTTTTCTTTAAGACTTTTTATACCCTCCACCATATATGGTGAGGGTATATATCAGTTTGTCATTCCGTTTGTAATATGTCGAAATATAGGTTTAAGACCCCATAAAGTATATATATTCGTGATCCTTATGCAATTTTAAGTCGATTTAGCGTTGTCCGTCTGTCTGTCGCAAGCGGGGGTGCCTATTTTTACCCAGATTATTGAGCATCCTCCCGAGCAGTTTGGTATTTAAAATGAGCAAAATCGGTTAAGGGGTTCAAAAGTTATGAGTGAAAATTTGAAGGTACCTCTAAATTTTCCATACAAATTTGTACAATTTTTCTGTATCTATTTTTGTTTTCTGTTAAGTAAGTAAAAATGTTATTAAGTCTTCTTCTTGTTCGATTACATTTACTGTCTTACATACTATGAGAACAATATCATTTAAGAGCTATATGTGTATTACTCTTAATAACTAAGTCAACGTTAAAAGCAACAATGTTAAAGTCGCTAACAGAGCAGACCTCTGTAAATAACATTGCTAAAACTAAATAAATAACAAAAGTTCGTTACATAAATTGACAAAACATATTCATATTACAGTTCATGCAAAATTTAGTATATACGTATATCATCTTCAGCCCCTATGGTGGAGGGTATTCAAAGATTCGGCACAGCTTGCTTGTTTTTTTTTTGTTTATTTTTGTTTTTTTTTTAACATTTAATAATTAATTTATATAAAATTTTATATTAATAATTAAATAATCCATAAATAGGCTAAAAACATAAAAATTTTTATAAAAACCCCTCTGATACAAACAAAATACAAACGTTTTTATACCCTTCCACAGGTGGAAGGGTCGCGGGTTCGAATCCCGGTCAATTCACTTGTTTTTGTACATTTTTTTTATTTTCTTAAGATTTTTTTTTTGTTTTTTTTTAACATTTAATAATTAATTAAAACAAAATTGTATATTAATAATTAAATAATTCATAAATAGGCTAAAAACATCAAAATTTTTATAAAAACCCTTTGATACAAACAAAATACAAACGGTTTTATTTCTATTTTTTGCTCCGATTTAAAAGAATTTATAAAAAGATTTTTAAACCATTTTATTTCTCATATATTAAGACAATTTTATACATAATTTCTCTTTGAGTGCAACTATTTTTGGTCATAACTTATAATAATTTATAAAAAAAAAATTTTAACTATTTTCCTTAAAATTTTTAAAATTAAGCTAAAGAAATTAAAAATATTTTTAATTTAAAAGCGAAATAAAATCCCAAATGCAAATTTGCCAGCTAAATCAAAGGTTTTTGTAGAAATAAAACACATGCAGTTCTAGTGATTTCTTTTAACGATTTGTTGAAATTCTTTTCTTTCACCTCCTCACCTTTTATACACAAACAACAAACACTATTCTAGAGCTGTAATATGACCTATGGAAACGTCTTATATAGCAAAAGATCGCAAATCTTTAGTATAACATATTTGCTGAAAAAACTCGGAAATATTGGTTCAGATACAAAAAAGTTATGCCCAAAACCTAATTTTTTTTAAATACCTATTTTCCGGAACCATAAATCTTCCCGAGTCCAAGTTTTTCACCAAACTAAATGGTTAATTTCCTCTTAAAGGCGTCCGTATATAAATCTGTCCATTCCATATATGTCCATATATAAACTTCAGTTTTTTCCCAACCATGGTGAAGGGTATATAAGATTCGGCTTAGCCGAATTTAGCCACTCTTACTTGTTTTCTTATATTTGATTTGATTTGATTTTGTTTTTTTTTTTATATTATTACTTTAGGAACTTATGTATGTATTTGATATTTCTGAATTCAGCTTTGCAAGTAAAATGTTTTCCAATGTGTCATGATGAAGAAGATTTCTATTGTCTGCCAGAGTTATTAAATCCAGAAGGCGGTTTAAAAAATTAAACAAAAAGTAAATTAAATTGTCATGAATTGTGGTTGTTACAATCAACAATATAACAGATCTTCATAAAAAAACGCTGAAATGCAGCATTTGCCGCCTTCACGTGTATGAAACTGTTTAACATTACATTTTAAAAAACGATTTTTTAATTTTGTGCATCATTTGTGCATTTTATTTTCGTTTTCAAAAATAAACTTTTACTATGCTACTGCTATTGAAATTTGATGCCAGTTCAAGTTATAGTGATTGTTTAAACTTTGGTTTTGTTTTTAACATATCCGTCGGAACAGTTAAATTTAGGTGCTTTTGCTGAAATCGCGCTAGCGTTAAAATCTCTATCAAGAACAGCTGGTATGCTCAGAGTTAGTAGTAAAAAAAAACCTAATTTCATTAAAATTTATTGAGGTTAAGTGACAATTTCGCTCAATTTCCCAATTTCCAAAAAGCGAAAATCGATCAAACAACACCAATTTTGGGTACATAATTTATTTTTATTGAAAGTGCTATTTATAGCAAAAACTGATTATTCAAGATTACTTGAACATATTTAATTAAGGTTTAAAGAATTCTAGGAATAAGTTATAATTAAGTATGAGCAGCTGGTTATGTCTGCTGCTGGGTAGCTGGCAAGCGTAACATGGAGGTATTTGTCTGCAGCAGATGTCTGCTTTGATTCTTTGGGGAATACTCAGCAGATGTAGCTAGTATAATTTAGTTTTAAGGATTCTCATGTGTGGAGAGGTACACAATTGAACAGCGCGTTAAGATTGTTGAAGCCTTTTACGGTATAATCTTGCGCAAATTTAAGCAAACGGGGTTTGTAGAAAACGTGAAAACATGATTACCCAGTTCGTACTGCGGAAAACATTACTGTTGTTCGCGACAGTGTGGCAGAAGAGCCGTTAACTCGACTCGTCGTCGTGCCCAACAATTAAACATCTCATGAACATCACTGATGTGAATTTTGAATATATTTTAATTTTAGAAAGCATTGAAAAATTTCTAGTTTTCATTTTTATTTACTTGTGTAACAAATTATGTGGAAATTAATAAAAACTGGACAAAATGTGTTAAAGTGTCAAATGCATTGCGGGGGTACTACGGTACTTTCCGAAGGAAAGAGTATAGAAAAAAGTACGTTAGTATCAAATTTTCCATCCCTGATGAGGAACGGAAGTTAACGAGAGTTACTATGAGAGTATTGGTGAGAAAGAGAGTTATCAGTTAATTAAACTCTCAGTTTATAATTAAAATGTTATTTTCAATTGTGGGTTTTATCTTAAAAACCTCACTTCCCTGCAGCCTTTGCCCCTGTTTTTTTTAATTCTTATCGAACTCCTTGTCTGTTTAGCTTGGCTGTGTGTATGATTCATGCTCCGGCGAACGTGACTATATGTGTCAATATTTGGACCCCTAGCAATAAACTTTAAGTTGACTTCGTATGTACGATAAGACATAGTAGAGACGACAACTGCAGTAACGCGTGTTATCGCTATTAAGCACACGAGGCCAATTTCAAAACTTTTGGTAAACAATATTATATGTACGATAGTACACTATATATTTTTTTCATAAAAAATCTATTAAAGAAAACAATTGGCGCAAAAGTGTTAATATTGATAACCCTTATAATTAAAAAAGTATTTACCGACAAAATTAATGAATTATGAAATAAGCTCGACTGACAAAATCTCAGTGTTGAAATATAGTGTAGAGTTTTAAAATTGTATCTGGAACCATCTCAAAGTTTTCTAAACTTATGTTATACCCTACACCAAGTATAATTTGGATGATATTCCGCGAGTGTTGCAAATTACAGGAAGGAACCTGATCCTTAATTTATAGTTGGGGTACTGAACAATTCATTTACATAGACGGCTGCGGGTTTGATCCGCAGCGATGGCAACATCATTTTAGTAAAATAAAATGTATGAGTTTTCTATCTCTCATACATATTGCAGCGACCTCCTTTGGCGTTTCCATATCACCCTACGTAATATAATAATATAACAGTAGTCTTAACTAAAAAGCCATAACAAATTCGCCAACTCTCCATCACGCAACAACTGTTTTCAAATTTGAAGCCCTTAATCTTTCACCACCTGTCATCTCTCCTTTATTCCATTTCCAATTTAGTTAAAAGAAAGAATTTCCTGAGTGTTGTTTTTCTTTCAAAAAAAGTGATCTATTGCCACAACACTATTTCTGTTGGAATAGGGATAAAATAAACGAATAAGGGTTGTTACGACCGACTCTTCGGTTGCAGCATCCGAAAGATTCAGTGCTAACTATGGTTGACGCCGAATTCGATTGGAACAACAAATCTTCTTTATTTAGATTTATAAGATGGATCTAGGTCCAATATTTTTTGTGTTACAAACATCAGACTAATAACCAGCAGCGCTTCGAAAGGTTATTCATATATATGTATATATTCCACTGGTTTTACCTCTTTTTAATCGGAAGCCTTTCTACCGAATTCATCAACACATATGTAGCACCATTTGCAAAAAAGTTATGCAATTCTCTCAAAATTCAGACAGGTTTTTTAATCAAGTTCCTCATAGTAAGTCCCTGAGATATTTTGGATGATTTTTATAATAATGTCCCCTGTTCAGGCTATCTTCTCTGAAACTAGCATTCTGTGGAAATGCCCCAAAAAATAAAACTCCTAAATCCTATACAGAAAACCTTTAGTCAGCGAAGCTAATGTTGGAAATATCCGGATACACACAAAACCTTCATTAGGCGAGGTCTTCGGGCAAGTCACGATATTCGAAAATATGGGCCTAATTGTGGTCTTTATGTCCATTTTCATTTGAGGTTTATTACCATAGTACCAACCTAGCAACACTAAGGTAATAATAAGTCATTACCGTGTAGATTATAATGTAATAATTGGTCATTATATTTTGCATTACTTTAAAATACAAAATAATAACATACTGATAATGATTATTAGAAGCACTTATATTGTACTTGTAGAATAATTACTTACTGGTAGTTGCTTAAATAAGTACCTGACAATTAAAAAAATGTCCGCTGCAGAAAGTGACTTTCCAAAAATTTTATGATTTTAAGGGTGAAATAGCATTGCAATCTGCATGAACTTAAATTTTTTAATTCAAAAAGTAGAAAAAACATGGTATCAACTTTTTTTCGCGATGTCCCAAAAGTAATGGGTACTCATTATTTTTTGGCTGTTCGTAAGCGAGAGGGTAATGACCATCCATTACTTTGTGTTTTTCATAAGTAAGAAGATAATGTCCATTTTTGGGACATTACGAACAATATTAACTAAGCGAGTAAATTGGCTGGTAAGTAGTTGAAACCCTGTTTTTGCAGAGTAGAGATTTCTTTGTTACCCAGGAAAACTTTGATCATGCATTACCTTGTAATGTGTATTCCTTACCTATATCATTATTTTTCAATATAAAGTAATGAGTTACCGATAATTAGATACATAACTCATTACTATGTAATGTATACTCCTTACATATATCATTTTGGTTCAACAAAAAGTAATTAATTATCGATATTTGGATACATAATGCATTATTTTGTAAAGTATACTCCTTACATTCACCATTATTATGAAATATAAGGTAATGAGATCAATAGTTGGTTAAATAGTGCATTACTTTGTAATATATACTCCTTACCTTCAACATTATTTTGAAACATAAAGTAATAAGTTGCCTACAGTTGGTTACGTAATGCATTACAATTTAACATAAAATAATGACTCTTAAAACTGATAAATTAATTGAAATCATACGTACCATAAAAATCAATATTTGATAAATAATTTGTATCCCATCCCATCTATATTAGAGAAAAAACATCTTAGCAATAAGTTCAAAGCGTCGGCAGAATAACGGCACAAAATTACTCATCGCCGAGCTTATGTTAAATTGTTTTGGTTTTTCTCATAATTTGTTAAAATTTATTTAATTCTTTTAAATTGTTTTACGTAATAGCAATAATTAACGAATATTGCCGGAGAATTATTGCAACATAAATTGCTGGCAATAAATATTTACGAAATCGAGTCATCCACTCAGAAGATAAGATAATTTTGACGTTTGCTGCAATATATGTCCACATATTTGTCTTCATTCTAGACTACGGGATGTGCATTTATTTATATTGCACACTACTGTAAAATCTAAAAACTACTGCCATCTATTGATAACAAGCATTTTTAGTTTCAGAAACTCTAACATTCGTGTTTTTATTAGTTTGTATTTCTGTAGAAAAGCCTAAATTATTTTGAAAAATTAAAGATTTAAAGGGGAAAGTTAAAGTTAAAAAAGGAAAAGACAAAGTAACCAATTATTGTTAACCTCTTCGTAATCATTTAGGTAACCAATTATTTTTTACCCCCTTTCTGCAAAAAAGGTAACCCATTACTTTTCATTTTTTAATAAGCATAATTGTAAGAATGAACCCATTACTTTGAGGCTCATCGCCTGTAAAATTCATCAATGAAATAAGGTGTAAAGTAATCCATCGGCCCCTATGGCTATACATTACTTTACCCATTATTTGATAATGTGGGGGTAAGCAAGAAAATTATACTTGAGTAGGGGCTGCTATTATTTTGCTAAGAATAAATACATAATTTGCTGTTATGAGTAACCACTTATTCCTTTACAAAAAGTAACCATGCTGGTAGCTGGTGAGGCTAATGACCGCCCATGTATTTTGGGACTAAGAGAGTAAATAGTTTCATCTTTTATGTGTTTTTTACTTACTAAATTACTTGGTACAAACTTCCAAAACCGGAACTTGGTTGGGGTTATATGATGCCATCGAATTTAGTACGGTTAATCTCATGTTACATCATCAAACAAAGCAAAAAATCGGTTTCTCAAGAATCTTTTATTTGCGATGTTTTACAAGAAAGCTACGTGATCTGACCAAATAGCCGGATGGCACATCCACTTTATGTAACCGTACTGCCAATAGCCTTTCTATTGTGTAAATAGCTCTATATTGAAAAATAGTTCAGAAAGAACAATAACACATGTTTTTTTATTTTAACACTTTATCGCGCATAGATATAAAACATTCAATACAAGTGTTTTCAGTATATAAAATTTTCATGAAGTGTGCTTGATTATTTTTAGCTTTTACACATAATCCAACAAATAACATTAATGACGTCCCAATCATCAATGCATGTGATCGGAAGTTTATAGTGAGCATGACTTCTACACTAATTTTCAGATTCTTCTGCGAATAGATTAGTTAGTCACTTGACTTTTGATAAAGCATTTCAAAAATGTTTCATCAGATTTTAATAATTGTAAATACCCCAGCAAAACTTTGGTAATGGGTGCGATATTCTCATGCGTTACCTTGTAATGATAGCTCGTTACCTTTTTCATTATTTGCAAGCATAAAGTAATAAGTTACTCATTATTGATTACGTAATATATGATTTATAAATCTAAAGTAATAATTGAAATATTTCTGAAAATCTATTTTAGATACATTACTTGGTGTTTTTTTGTAAGCAAAAGGGTAATGTATGTTTGTTTTGATAACACTAGCGAAAAAACGAAGCGCAACAATTCATTTAAGTTTAAAGCAATCAAATACTATATTCGTCGATAGCTCAGTGGGTAGAGTTGTTGGCTGGCAACCAGATTTTCCTGGTTCGATTCCAATGTTGACCATATTATTTTTAATTACAAATATTTTAAATAAAATAATAATTTTTTTTAATAAAAATGCCTCTTTTTAAAAAATCTATTCTTAGACACATTACTTTTTCCATTCTCGTAACCATATATGTAACCCCTTACATTACCACCTCTAAAGTAATGGGTATATACATTACTTTGAGGCTCATCGCCTGTAAAATTCATCAATGAAGTAAGGTGTAAAGTAATCCATCGGCCCCTATGGCTATATATTACTTTACCCATTATTTGGTAATGTGTGGTTTTGCTGGGACGTGTTTAATGTCATATTTGATTAAGAATGATTCCGTACGTAACGTACTATTGTTTTTTACACTCAAAAAATCGTATAAACTTAAATTTAGTTTACACCTTACTCAAATAAAGTCTATGAGTTTTTCCTTAAATTCAGTAAAAAAAAATGCTCGAAAATAATGTAAAGTTGTTTGATTTTAGTTTACGATTTTTTTTATTAACTTAGAAATAGTGGGAATAAGGTTATAATTGATTTACGTGAAAATTTCTTTAGAGCCAAATCAATTTCTTAAAATTTAGTTAAATTACTTAATATGTTTCTGAGTGTAGGTATCATTTACGTACACCCAGAGAAAAGATTGGTTGCAATTGGATCAAAACCGTTAACATTTTTTTGTAAGGATTTAATTTTATTTGGAATAACCTAAAATCCGTTACTAAACCAACAATGTATTGGGAATTAAAAAAAGGGAAAAGAAACTTAAAATCAATCCTGTTATTCAATTATTGCTATTTCCAATTATCTTTAAAAATAAAATTCGTTTAGTATTTGTGTGCGGTGGAAGCAACCATTTAATTAGTGAATATATTAGAAATCAATAAAATTTAGTAATAAATTGTCGATATTCAAAAGTGGTAACTACAAGTTCGGTTATTCTGATCAAAAATATTATTCAATTAGGGTTTCGGTAAAAGCAACCGAATTGTGGATTGTATTGATAATAGACGTCTCTAATGATTGGTATTGATAAACAAATTTTATTCTAATATTTGTTTTCCTAACAAACTGTTTAAATTCAAAATTAGCCATAACAATTTATAAGTGTTTGTGGTGTAGTTAGCAGAGAGGTAGCTCAGTACTCCGAAATTCCGAGTTCAAATCCCGGTAAAGGCAAACATTAAAAAAAATATATTTTTTTTATTTGAAAAAATATTCAAATGATTAAATAACAAATATATCAAAAAAAAAATTAAATTAAATTGTGGTGCAGTAAGTAAGAGTGTGAATCATGAATCTGGATGCGTGGGTTCGATACCGGAAAAATCTAAAAATAAAATTTTTCTTAAAATAAATTTTTGTGGAACGTAATAATATTATATCTGTTGAATATAAATAATTAATTGTACAACTGAATATTGGCTTTCACAACTAAAAATATAATTTAATTTGAAGACAGTTGTCGTAACAGGTAGAATTCGATTGGAAACAAATTCGATGGCCGCAACTGATACTGTTTTTTGGGTGTATTCTTTTTAAAGTTCTAAGTTCAAAGTATCTCTCTGCTACTTCAAAAACTTGGTAGTGCCAGTTCATAATTGTGCATTAAAGTTTTAGACAAGGCTCAAGTGCTTGAATGTTTCACGTTGGAAACATACTGGTATGAATTTATTCTTGTATAAATAAATTTACTTTTAGTTCCATTTGGTCGTTGTCATGTTCTTTGCATTTTGATTTTTTTTCCAATTTTTTATTTGTCGCCAAGTTCGAAAAAATGTGTGAAGGTCGCATGTATGATACTGAAATGTTGATAAGTTAAAAATTTTTATATGTTCATTTTGCGGTTTTCTATTATGTGAAATTTTTAGGTTCTACATATTATTTAAATTAAAAGTTAATTTTATGTACTAAGTTTTTTTTTATCGTAAACATAATAATTGATTTGGTAGCTGTGGTTTTTGTTTCCATCCGGGTTCAAAGATAATACAATTGTTATGATAGACCTAATCAAAAGAATTTTATCTTTTTTAAAGGACTGGACTGGGTGTGAAATTGAGGTATGATTAAAGTAAACATTAGATTTGTATTAATGTTTAGTTGAACTTGATTTCGAGAAATATTTCAGAGATCGAGTGGTAGGTTGTCTTATCTATCTATCTGGATTTTACTAACCCCAGAAAGAATTTTGGGATCTAATGTAATGTTAACGCTTGGACTCACTTGTTTAACATTTAAGAAAGACCATTGCATTTCTAATCACAGGGCATGTATCCATAGGGTCCATCAAGCTCTACCAATTACTAAAAAACTTAACAGGAGTTCAATCTGCTTTAGTAGCTTTTGAATGTGGGTGAAGAGAAATTCGAATTTATCTAAGAAACCACATTATTTTGCTAAGATCCGTTTAAGGGTTAACAGAGTACATGAAACAATTATAAATCACCATTGTGGCCATTTGGAGATAGATGGGCTCATCAAACCAAATACATTTTTTAGTCCCAATGGTCTAGTATTCAAATTTTATATTGGGCTACTCCAAATGATTTTCAGATCTTCATAATTTGATACTTTATCTGATATTTTCTTGGAAGGATTTGTGACCATTAAGGACAATTGAAGACAGATGGGCTTATCAAACCAAATACGTTTTTTGTCCCAAGGGTCTAGTTTTCATATACGCGAATGGCTTACCACAAATGATTTTCAGAATTCCAAAATTTTAAATATTTTTTTTAAATTATGTTATATGATAAATACTTGCCGAGGATTTTTGGCCACTTTAGCCATTTGGAGTTGGATGGGCTCTTCAAACCTTATACATTTTTAAGCCACAAGCTACTGGTTTTCAAATTCTAGAGTGTCCTACTCTAAAAGATTTTCTGATATTCACAATTTGCAAAAGAATCAAATTTCTCTTCTCTGGTTATTACAAATTTAAATTTTGTTTACTCTGTTTCAAAAAAAAAAAAAAAAAAAATATTCAAAAACACCAATTTGCTTTTTATTTAAATTGTTTGTTTATATACAAAATTATTTCAATTTAAATTACAAGAACTTA
The DNA here is from genome assembly GCA_949748255.1 of Eustalomyia histrio. Lineage (NCBI taxonomy): Eukaryota > Metazoa > Arthropoda > Insecta > Diptera > Anthomyiidae > Eustalomyia > Eustalomyia histrio. The sequence goes on from OX456524.1 coordinate 6,518,865, forward strand.
ATAAACACACACACACACATAATGTAGACTGTATGAGTATACATTAAAAAACAAACAATATACAAAACATGGAAAGAATTTCAAATAAATGAATAATCAGTTATTTTTTACGGTTTGGTAGGCACAATTTTAAAATTTTTTTTTAACTGATTAATTATTTGTTTTTTCACTGGCGTGCCAATTATTTAAATAACATTTAAAAATAAATAACAAAACCATTTGATTTAATGAAAAACAAGTGGAAAAAAGGTTACAATTCGGCTGTGCCGAATCTTTGAATGACCTCCACCAATGTCCCTAAAAAAGTTTTCTCACTGTTTTTGATACAAATAATGTAAAAACCTTTTAAAGTGAAATTACTTAGTGAAAAACTTTTTTGAATGTGATAATAAATTTTTGTGGTTGGAAAAAAATTTTGAGCTGAAAAAAATTGTTTGAGGTGAAAAAATTTTTTGTGGTGAAAATAAATTTTAGTGGTGAAAAATATTTTTTGAGGTGAAAATACTTCAGGTGAATATAAAATATTAAATTGTAAGGAACTGGTTACAAACAAGAGAAAATATTGAACTTACCAGTCGCTACTATTAAATTGTACTGAAATACAGCAATTTGTATGGAAAATATAGAGGTACCTTCACATAATCACTCATAACTTTTTAACCGCTTGACCGATTTTGCTCATTTTCAATAATAAATAAAAATGAGCGTCATTTTAACAGACAGCGAACCAGACGGACATCGCTAGAAAGCAGTCGTGAAATAGACATGTGGCAAATTTATTATGGAAAAATATTCGATAAACCAACGTGTTTTAATCGTTAAAACATTTTATCAAAATCAATCATTGATTACTGTGACGATGAGAAAGTTACGTGAAATTTTTCGGGAGAAACAACGTGCCAACAAAACGCACTATTTATCGTGTAGTGAATGAATTCGAAGAAAGAGGGTCTGTAGGTGATAGGCCCAAGCATGGACCACAACGTACTGCAAGATCGGCTAAAAACATTATTGCTGCTCAAGAAAGTGTTCAAAACAATCCATCAACCATCAAACGGCGTAATGGTAACTGTGAATGGGAAGCGATATCGTGATATGATTGAAAACTTTTTAACGCCACAGCTGCATGCTTTGGGCTTGATTAACATGTGGTATCAACAAGACGGTGCCACATCGCATGCAGCAAGGATTACAATGGAATAACTGCGAGACCTCTTTCCACAACAAGTTATTTCATGAAATGGTGATAGTGATTGGCCTCCACGGTCGCCTGATTTGACTGCTCCGGAAAAGCAAAGTTTATGCAAGCAAACCAGAAACGCTTGAGCAACTCGAACAAGATATTCGTGATGAAATTAATGAAATACCGCGTGAAATGTGTGAGAATGTAATGAAAAATGTGCTCAAAAGTGCTCGAATTTGTGAGACTAACAGAGGCGGACACTTATCTGATATTGTATTCCATACATAATTGCTGACATTAAATAAAACATTTATAAATATAAGATCCATTCTCTTTCATTTAATCAAAAATTATAAACAAACAAAGTAGTATAAATTCCCGGCGGACACCCTGTATATACTTTATGGGGTCTTTAACCTATATTTTTACATGTGTACACTGATATGTACCTTCACCATATATGGTGGTGGGTTTAATAAGTAGACCGGTTTTTAAATGAATTATCATTTCATTTAAATGGTAGTTTCTGTTATCTTCACTTACAAAGTATTTTATGGGCAATAAAAATTGATGTGCCTGGAAAAGAAACTACAGTTCTAAGACAAATATTTCCCAAAAATGTATAGATATTTTTTTGAGGATTATTCTATGGTTGTCAGTGCTGCCAACCAATGAAAGTTTATTAAAAATGCACAATATTTATTCCATCTCTACAATTCCCTGCTAGCTGCTTAGTTAGACACATACAAAAAGGATTATAGAGTCAAATGACAAAGACTTTCTGACTTCAAACGCCCTATTTTGTGAAAAAGTATTTAAAAATCTCTTGTATTTGTAAACATCTTTTTCAAATTCTAAAATATGCAAATTTAACTCTTTTAATTGTTGCCAAAGACACGTGAACAATAATACATCTGTTTTTAAGAAATCCTTAGCATAGCCAATAATTCTTAGTAATCTGAAGTAAGGAAGTGTATAGAAATTGACTAACCCTTTAGACAAGTAGCCAAAATAGTTAAGCTGGTTAAACGCCCTAACATTAAAAAGGATTAAACCAATAACTTCAAATCTCTTATTCTAGCAGGGATTACAGGATAACGCCCACAAGATTGAATTTATTTTGACACGCTTCCTATGCTTAAATAGCCTAAGGTGTCCTTATCAATAGAAGTATTACAAACTAAATTCATTGCTCATCGATTGTTGGTTATAAAAGAAAAACTACAAGCATGAGGCAGAGACCAAAGTTTTTTTCTTTTTCTTTTATTGCCCTGCTAATCATGAACATCAAAGGGCTAAACCACACACCCATAAAAAATCTCAACTCGGTTAGAATAAAAGGAAAAAAAACCTCTTTACTCACGCCAAAAGGCTTAACAGACACCACGGTTTATTATCTCTATACCTACTTTCCATTCAACTCGTTCGTTCACTTGCGTGTACTTAAACCCGTTTATTACCTTTTTTCTTTCTTTCTTTCTGCTGTGCAGACGGGCATGAGTTAGCAGCAATTGTTCGTTTACGCCTTTTTAACATTAAAAAGTTAAAGCAACAGGTAACGATGTTGCTTTCGAAAACCCTTTCCATTGAAAGATTATTCTTTCAATTTGTAGGGTTAAACTAGAAGGATGCAATAAAATATACCTTGTGGTAGTAGTGCACAGTGTTACGAGTGATATTTTAATATTTGTAAAGATCCCAGCAAAAAAAATGGTAGTCATTTCGTGATTATAACTTCTTTCATTGCTTCCTAAACTTCTGTTGACATTCTTTTATGATTTTTTGGTGTTATTCTAAGGCACTTGCAAAAGAATTCATGTGTTCATATTTCAAATGCAGTGATCTGGATAAAAACTCGATGAATATCTTAAAATATCACTCTTCATTACTTCTAAAGCATAAGTTATAGTTTATCGTATATTTTTTTGGAATCTAAAACCTTTATTCAAATTGAGAAAATAGTTCTGATTAACTTTTTAAATTTTTTATATTTTAGTTTAAAATTTCATGAGGGTTAGAATTTATGCAGTTTTGCAATTTTTATAAAAATTTTTAAAAATCAAGAAAAACAGATTTTTTTGACCTTTAATTGAAACTAGCTGGCCTGTCATTTGCATTTTTCAGCCTCAAATACTTATGACGAAGCAGTCTGTGCATTTTTGCATTATGTTCATTATTTTACACTACACCATTTGCAGTTTTAATTCAGAATTTACCAAGATAATTTTAAAATTGTGTAAAAACTATTTCAAATTGCCCAAAAAATGTTTTCAAACTGTGCAAAAATTATTTAAAATTGTTTAAAAATATTTTAAAATTTTCTAAAAATGTTTTAAAATTGTACAACCAGTTTTTAAATTATCAAAAATATTTTAAAATTTGTCTAAAAATTCATTAAAATTTTTGAAAAATGTTTCAAAATTGTTTTTTCACTAATGCAGAATTATTTATTTGTTTTGATAAAGAGTATGTGTTTATCAATGCATAAACTTCGCTTCTTTAAACTTATTTTTCTGCATTCTTATGAATTAAATTTTTATCAAAGCTTAAATACTACAAATTATATGAACATTTTCCACTCATGCATCTGAATTTCTTAATCATTGTATTATCATTGCTTCCTTAGAGTAAAGTATATGTAATGCTAGTAGCTACATTTGAATGCTTCCATCCTATGACACGCTAATGTTAAATTCATCGATGAAACCATCAGAAAAGAAGTGATGCCTTTGCCATAGCATCACTACTTTTATTGCTTCTTTGGCAGCTTCATTTTTGCTGGGGATTTCTTTAGATGCTGGTATTTAAATCAATAAACATAATGTTTCTTCCAACACTAAGAGAACAAGAGCTGCGGGAAAAGGACCTATCCCAGGTCACGTGACTGGTTGAGTGTCAGGGTACGGTCACGGGATCGGCTTTTTATATGAAAAAGACCGGTGACTTTAGCATGGCCCTACGGGAAATGGACCAGTCACAGAGTTAGTCACGTTACCGGAACTTTGTGGCAGAAACCGGTCCTCGAGTTGGTTATCTTATATGAAAGTAACCGGTAACTTTAGCATGGGCTTGTCATAGGAGGTGGCAATTTCTACCTTTTAAGATACTTGCGACATATCTCTGACCTTGTGTAGGGTACCATATCTCTGCATTGGTGTAAGTGAATGCGCAACAGAACAGATTAGAATTATCTAACACATAACTAGTCCCTGACCGGCTCAAATGTACAAACCACAGGACTGAGGACAAGTAATTAATAAAAAACTGGTTACATATCAATCACAATGTGTTATGTTGCAGAACTTGTACTGTTGACTGTTGCAAGTGCACATGACACAGAGCAAACGAAAATTAGTTAGCATGTAACCTGTCAAAATTTCTTCCGCGTGTTTCATATTAAGAACGTGTTTCTGAAATAATTCATAAGGTCCAGTCACTGAATTTACCTGCAATGTTTATTACAAAAGTTTTCACAATTTTTTTCATTGTGCGAATAAGAATTACAGATGCAAATTAAATTTACTCCTAATTAATCAATGTTCTTATAAAAATCGAGTACTTTAAACAAAAAAAATTAATATTTTGCAAATCAAATACGTTACATCTTCTCCAATTAGTGCGAATTCAAAAAGATCCATTTGGGTTTATGTTCAAAAATATTTATTTTTTGATTTCAACCATATTGTCCAATAGGAAGGTTTGTTTAACTTTCCGCAAACGCATTTTGATAAAATACAAAAAATTTAGATGCCCCTTTAAAAATTGCTATTTGAACATTTATCAAATTTATTATTTAAAAAAACGCTATAATTTTACGGGCCTATATGGATAGTATCAAAATAGTATCAAAACCGCGCTAACACAGTGGGACATATTGAAAATTATTTGGTGGTTCATCGAGTTTATATAAAATTTTACACAGACGCAACTATCGCATAGACAAGCTGAATTCTAATTTATTTTAAAATAAGTTGTGCTAGGGTGGAGTGTTTGAGAGACTTTCAGTTTAAAATTTCGCGAATTTTTGATACTTATGCAATTTTTGTGATCGTTAGAAGTTTTGAATTAATATTAATCGATGAATCATTTTTAACAAATTATGATATATATTACACGAATTAATTTATAAAACAAAATCTTCTATCGAAACAAAAGTAATTTAATATAAATTAAATTATCCCACTTTAATAATTCATATCCCACTTTATTCAATAAACCGATAGCCATTTTTAATTATATAGCCGTGCAAATGAAACAGTGCCCATAATGGAGTTAAGTGAAAAATAATTTTTGTATATTTTAATTTGGTAAATTTTGCAATAAAATTTTAACAATGTTAAGGGAAAAGAGTCGTCGATCGAAAATTTCAATAACAAATTTTGGATTTTTAGGGATAACATCCCCCCTAAGTGTTTCTTAATAAACCCATAAGTGTTGTGATACCTATTAGCCAGTCGCGGGCAGCTTAATTTGCCTGTCATTGACACTTCATCAGCACATTGAATTCATTTTGAATTAGTGCAGTTATAAGTCACTATCTAAACAGTTGCGTAATCACTTCTTTTTCAACTAGATTACTGTTATGTCATCATTTCTGCAGTCACAAAATCGGTTCTATTTAAATCAGTTCAGTACTATGTCAACTTTGCAAGAGTCGCGGGATTGTGGTTTTCGCCACCGATTGAAATTCTTTTATACACTGCAAAATTTGTTGAACCAGTTCCGTGTTCTGTCATTATTTATACTATAACAGTCCTAATTTCCTTTGTCCACATTGCTGTTATGTTCATTTCTCTTTAGTAACGTGATATATCCAGAAAGAACCAGTCAATGTTCTGCCACTATTTCAATAATTGGGACACTGGTTATTTTACAGCAATTACCGCTTTTTTAGACACTGAATTATATTTTACACCAGCTTTGTGACATGTCCCTCATTTATCTATCACGAATTTATCACCTTGGATCAATCGACCCTTCATTTCCCGTAGGGAGGCTTGTCCTAGGAGGGGTTCAATTGCCCTTTGTAACATGTCACAGGACCAGAACATATCAAACAACTAATCCCAAAGAACATATCACATATCCAAAGCAAAATAACATGCCATGACTTTTAAACCGGTCACGTGATAGGTACTTTAGGAACCGGTCCTCTTTTCACCTATCTCGTGATATGTATTTTGAAAACCAGTCCAGTTTTCACCTAACACAGGTCCCAATTCCCAACTTACCCCTTTTTTCTCGCGGGAAGGACATTTGACTTGAATTTTCTTATATTATAAGTAACAGGTAATAAGAGTTTATTTCAATACGATAAACGAAACGTTCCATTAAACAATGAACTACAAATAAATGTAATCTTCTAGATAAGCTAGTATCTTGAACAAAAACTCGGTCTCTGGGGAAAATCTAACTTATCTTAGCAGAAGACTTTCCATGGTAATATCGATAGAGTGGTGGTTGCACAACCAATATTCGAATGTTGCTCCAATTAGCCAATAGAGCTCGATTTGCAACACCGCTCCAAAGTAGGTTTTGAAACTCCTGCCCATATAGGAGCGATATGTGTTGTCACTCTGTGAAGCCACAACTCTAACAAAAATAAAAAAAAAAATTGTTAAAAAAATAAAAAAGGTTTTACTGTGTAAAACCACAACTCAAAAAGCAAAAAAAAAAAAATTGTAAAAAAACTAAAAAATTAACTTTGAAATATTTGTTTGTAAAAAATAAATATAATTAAAAGGTAATAGGAGACCGAATGGAGTGAAATATTCCCTTTACCCTTTTAGCAAACCAAGGTGCTAAAATACTTCTTTTCATCTAAAGTATCAAATACCTCAATGTTGATACCACACATTTTTACTGATGACCAGTGAAGACAAATTTGCTTGTTTTGCTTTTTTTTCTCATATTTGCTTTTTCTGTTTTTTTTTTTGATTTTGATTTTATAGTTTTTAGCTAAGTAGCTCTTTCTTAGGATTTTGGAACTTTAAATTGCATTTTTACATTTGTTTGCCTCAACGAGTTTTTTTTTCATAATAAAAAAAATCTTTTTCCTGTTCTTTTAAAAAAAATTTTTTTTGACTTTCCCCAACTTTTCACTTTTGCTTGTTTTCGCTTTTTTTCCAATTATTTATTTTTTTTTTGCTTCAAATACATTTAATTTTGTTTTTATTGTATTTTTTGCTGATGACATTGAGGAGAGCATTAAAATCTACTATTAGATTCAAATGACACTATGCACCGCGGCCAGTACAGGTCTTCAAATATAAATGTTTCTGTCATCAGTGGAAAAGTATATAGAATTGACAGTTTGAGCAAGATCTTTAAGAAAGAAAAGAAAAAAAGAAAAATAAAACCCGATCAATGTGGTTGCCCTGAATTTAATTAAAACTTGTTGGAAGATTTGTTTGTCAACTTTAACACTTTCGTTCAACGGAAAGATACTCTAATAAATATAAACTCTAACAAGGAGTGGGTTGGAAGGACACCAATCTGCAATGTTTCGAGGCAGCTGTTTAATTCCCGATCATTCTTCTCAATAAAGATTATTAAATAAAGCCTCCATTTCTTAAATTCTTGCACATAAAATTTTTTCGAAAATTTTATTGACTTCGATACTTTATCAATTCTATTTTTTTATTTTTATTTTTATTTTATTTATATTAGTGATATAATTACAAATTATATCCTAATACCCTAACCGAGCACTAGCAACAAAGGCCATCGGCTGGTTGATAAGCTAGCACGCTACCAACTAGCCTACCGGGGCACAGTGCTTTGTCCCCATATAGTGAATCGGCAAAATTAGAGGAGTTGTCGCAGAAACTTGAAATTTGGTATGCTGGCTCAGAATATCTAAATTAAGAAAAATTTGAAGTTTCGAAAAAATCGGCCCAAGGACACGCCTACTTCCGATACATCCTTAAATTTAAAAGTTTAATTCCAGCTACTATTATGAGCAGAATGAAGCAAAAATTGGTAAATCTCTGTTAAATTATGTCGTTTAGCTAAGTGCTTAATTTTGTTTCATTCGGAGCAAGGACATAACAACCTCCCATATATCCTTTTTCTTCAAATCTACATTTTGGCTACATTAATGATAAGAATACAGTAAGAATTCGGAATAGTTTATGAAATTATACTTTTTTGCTCTGTGACAATTTTCGTTTCATTCGGTGCAAGGACATTACTACCTCCCATATATCCTTTTCCTCAAAAACAGAATTTTATCTACATTAATGATCAGAATGCACTAAAAACGGATAATAAGTTTTAAAAAGATACTTTTTAGATCTCTGGAGATTTTTTTTTATTCGGTACAAGTACTTGGCTTTCTCCCACATGTCCTTTTTCTCAAAAACTAAGTTTTTCCCAATTTTGCCATTTATTAATACAGATATATACTTCTGGGATTTTATTTTTTTACACAGATATCCAAAAGCAACTATACACAATTTTAAATACAATTTACCATTATCGAAAAATATAACATAACCAACGGCAAATAAAAAATAAAACAAAACAAACCAAACAAAATATGACAAAAAAGTATTTATAAATAGATTTCGATTACATCTTTGTAATTGAAATCGATATCAACTTACATTTAACAACAGTGATGGCTAATTGATTATGTATATTTTTTTTTTAAGTAAAATATTTTCAAGTACAAACACTTTAACTAATTCTAATTTAAATAATACTAATTATAATTTTTATTCGATTCGCATAAAATTAGGTACACGAGTTTTTATCCGATTTAAAAAATCTAACAAAACTTGTATAATTTTATATATTTTTTTATGCTCTATCAAAAATAGTAAAATTTTCCATAAAAATACTAGGTAATCGGGAACTAGAAGAATAATTTGTACGGTGGATATGCAAAATTTTGTATCCAATTCGGATAAAACTAGGTACAAGAGATTTTATCCGATTCAAAATAAAATTCCAAGTTATAGACTTAGAAAAGCCGAAATAAAAAGTTGTATAATTTTATATAATTTTTTTTTTATACTCAATCAAAGATAATAAATTTTTCCAAACAAATGCGGTAAAAATCACAAATTTAGCCATTTTTACAAAAGCCAATATTTTGATTTTTTGTGAAAAAACCGGCACTTTTTTTTTAATAATATGTTAGATAATATTATAGACTTACAAAAACCGAAATAAAAAATTATTTAATTTTATATAATTTTTTATTATACTCAATCAAAGATAATACATTTTTTCAAACAAATGCGGTAAAAATTACAAATTTAGCCATTTTTACAAAAGCCAATATTTTGATTTTTTGTGAAAAACTGGCACTTTTTTTAATAATATGTTAGTTAATATTATAGACTTACAAAAACCGAAATAAAAAATTATTTAATTTTAAATTCCAGGTAATAAGTATTCAATCTTAAGGTCTTTTTTTACAAAATTATTTATTTTTTATTTTATTTTTTATTTTTTATCCAATATTTCGCTATCTCAATGGATAGCTTCTTAAGGGATATTTTGTTTTTTAATTTTAAACAAATTTTTGACAAATCAAAATTAATGAAACAACAAAATTGTCAATTTTAAAAAATATTAATATTAATATAAAATAAAAAATAAATAATTTTGTAAAAAAAGACCTTAAGCTTCAATACTTATTACCTGGAATTTATATTAAAAAGGTCGAAGAAATTGAACTGAATAATTTATTTAATTTTATATAATTTTTTTTTATACTCAATCAAAGATAATACATTTTTTCAAACAAATGCGGTAAAAATCACAAATTTAGCCATTTTTACAAAAGCCAATATTTTGTTTTTTTGTGAAAAACCGGCACTTTTTTTTTAATAATATGTTAGATAATATTATAGACTTACAAAAACCGAAATAAAAAATTATTTAATTTTATATAATTTTTTTTTATACTCAATCGAAGATAATACATTTTTTCAAACAAATGCGGTAAAAATCACAAATTTAGCCATTTTTACAAAAGCCAATATTTTGATTTTTTGTGAAAAACCGGCACTTTTTTTTTAATAATATGTTAGATAATATTATAGACTTACAAAAACCAAAATAAATAATTATTTTATTTTATATAATTTTTTTTTATACTCAATCAAAGATAATACATTTTTTCAAACAAATGCGGTAAAAATCACAAATTTAGCCATTTTTACAAAAGCCAATATTTTTTTTTTTGTGAAAAACCGGCACTTTTTTTTAAATAATATGTTAGATAATATTATAGACTTACAAAAACCGAAATAAAAAATTATTTAATTTTATATAATTTTTTTTTATACGCAATCAAAGATAATAAATTTTTCCATATTCCTAGTATGTTCTTCTAATTCATTGGGAGCTAAAAGAATAGTTTGTAAGTAGATTATTCAAAATTTTCATCCGATTCGAATGAAATTTGGTACATGATGATTGTGACTAATTCTTTTTACTGATATTTGTACATATATCCAATTTGCTGAAAATTGGTCAATATTCAATCATATAAGTCAAAAAAATGCGGTAAAAATCACAAATTAAGCCATTTTTACAAAAGCCAATATTTTGATTTATTGTGAAAAACCGGCACTTTTTTTTTAATAATATGTTAGATAATATTATAGACTTACAAAAACCGAAATAAAAAATTATTTAATTTTATATAATTTTTTTTTATACTCCATCAAACTTAAGAAATTTTCGAATTTTCACCAAAAAAAAACTATTTTTTGGAGTTGTAAAAAATATTTGTTTTCAAATATATATTAAAAAGTGTATTAAAGGTTTACTACAAATATATCTAAGTATTCAAAAAATAAAACTTTAAATCAGTATTTAAAAAAATATATTTTTGAGAATTATTTTCGTGAAACAACTGAAAACAATATTTTTTGTTCAGTAATTTTTGCTTAATATTTTCAAACTTTGGCGCCCTCTTCTGACGGCGAAAGCAATCAGACAAAATTTTTTTTTGCATATTTATTTCAGTTAACTTCTTGTCTTTCAAAAAATGTACTTTTAAGAACAATTTGAGCCCATGCTTAATTTTTGATTTTTGCCTATGGGACAAAGCACTGTGCGGGGGTGCTCAATCAATTTTACATTTTTCACTTTTCTGTGTAATTTTTACATCCAAAAAATTCATTATTAATAATTTCCTATTACTTGTTTTGTCATTAAAAGAATAATATACCGTCTTAAAGTAAACAAAAATTTGTCAACTGCTGATTATTCAGTCATTTACAAAACAATCGAATTTAAAGTTGCAAATAATTTGAATTTAAAATATTTTAAGGTTAACATATTTATTTTTAGAACAATAACAAATTCAAATGACCCAGCAAACAACTTGTATTTTATTGATATATGTAAGAAAAACTGCACTACAACAGCTAACCTAATTCTTAGGTAAATTTATACAGCCGTATGCATAGACATTTAGTTGGTTCTTACATATAACAGTCTTATAAAGAAAATTTGTTGTTGTTTTGCATGTTAATTTGATTTATCAGTGTGTTATAAAAATCAAAAAAATGTTTATGCATACGGCTGACAGTATTTAAAGTTGATCAACATTAGGAAAGATTTTGAATCAGTGTTTTCACTTTTAAAATATTTAAAAAATCCCTAAATTAAAAAAATCTTAAACACTATCAATAGTAAATTTCTCTGAATAGAAATTTTGATTACAAAATTGCATTTAATGTTATCTTATGTTCCAGTTTTTCAGATTTTGTTATTTATTTTTTCTCTTTAAATATATAAAGAATATTAAATATGGTAGTTTCTGAAATAAGTACCGAATTCGTATTTCTGTATATTTTTAATATTTGTTGTTATAATTTGTTTTGAAGAACTATACAATAAAATAGAAAATTATCTGCTGTAAAAGGTGATTTTTACAAAAATTTTAAGATTTCAAAGGGTTTCAAATTTGAAATAGCATTGCACCGAAATAAACTTAAATTAGATATTTTAAATATTTTTTTTGTAATTTCAAATACAAATTATTTTTTATCGATTTCTTTAAGTAAGAAAGTGTTACTTAAGAAAGGTCCACTACTATTTTACTAAGAGTAACTACTTACTTTACTTTTGTAAGTGACCACTAATTTCTTCACTATAAGTAACCATGCTGGTAACTCAATATTCTCAATTATAAGGAAGAGGGTAATGACCACCCATAAATTTTGGGACATCGCAAACAAAAGTTATTAAGCGAGTAAATAGCCTGGTAACTAGTGAAACTCTTTGTGGGCTACTTACTACCAATTAATTGGTAATATTTGCTGGGCAGCAGGATAAAATACTAGTATTTTCGGTTGTCGCTACACAGCCATCTTCAGTATCCACGCCCTTTTTGGGTTAACGTCTTAAGCATTGTCTATTTTATATTGAGTGTTAGGAAACAAATTTACAAACCCGAAAACCACACACAATTAGACTAACAGCAACGAAAATTTAACAATTTATACGTACTTATTCTCTATTTTTTACAGTTTTTTGTTATGAATAACAAAGCTTGTATGAAGCCGTTAATTTCAAATGTCAAGTATATTTAGCATATACATTTATGTATTACCTAAACCTTGAATAAATAAATAAATAAAGTTTAAATCTAAAACATAATCTATGTTAATAGTTAATGATTAATAAAATAATATTTTTCACAAAAAAAAACCAACCTTAAATACATTCCAAGACTGCAGTGTAGTCCCTGCCCTTCATTCAAATTGACAGAACCTGTAGTTCTAGTAATCCATCTCCGTGAAAAGCCCCCAAGTCATAAGGCTGCCTCCTCCAAAGTTACCCTTGGAAAAAATCAACGTCTCCTTTTTTAAATCGAGCCAATAATCATTAAATCCATCTTGGCCATCCAAATTCCATTTTTTCTCGTCAGAAAAAATAGCGTAAATAACAATAAAGAAATATTATCTAATCAATAATCCACGGAATTAAAACTTACCTGTTTCCAATTTGACTTCATATTTTTTTTTTGCAAAATTCTAAGAAAGCCTCTTTGTGCCGTTGAAGCAAACATGGTGCTTTTTTAAGATCACAACGCACGATATTAATAAAAATTCTTTGAAAATAAAAATTGAAGTTACAAAAAATAACAAAAAGTTTTTTATATTTACAAATTTCATTGTTGGTGACTTTTTAAAAAACTTTTTATTTGTATTTACAAATATATAAGCGGATTATGGTTACTTTGTTATTGCAAAAAAAAATAGGTTTCAGTTTCAGTTGGGGATGGTTGGGATATGTTCGAAATTTCTGGCGCAAAGATCAAAATTTTGAAGAGGTAAATCAGCTTATATTAAATTTCGTATTACTGCGAAATGAGCACTCTGATAGGTACGCGAAGTAGAGAGTCAAATTTGAAGTTTTCAGCGGCGTCCTTGAATATGATGCTATCATTTATTGAAATAAAAAAATCAGAAACATTAAAACAAAATTATAAATAAAAACGCAGCTACCCCAAATTTCTTAGAATTTTAAAATTTTTTTTAACCAACTAAAACCAGCATGTCTTAATATTACTTAATATCCTTTCTCGCTAAAAACTAAAAAAGTTGCGTAAAATTTAGTTAATTTTTTAACGGACTTCAAAACAAAAACTGAAGACAATCTCACAGCTTGTCTTAAAAAATTGCCAAATATTGCATAAAAAACGTAAGGCAGCTAATAACATTTTTTACAGTTTCTATGAATCCTTTAGTGGCATAATATTAACTCAATGCTAAATTTTTTTTAAAAAATCAAGGAAAAAAACAATAAAATTATTTGTATTTACCCGAAAAAGAAAATAATAATCAAGTACGTACTGAAAAATAACTCATTGTATTAGCGGGAATGCTGGAAGAAAAGTAAAGGTTTGCAAATGATTATCATTGATGTTTTTCCTTTCTCCCTTTCACTAACAAACCTTTTCAATTTCAAATCCTTTTTGTCAACTTTAACTGTTTGTATGTATCATAAAACTAAAGGGATTTTATGACCTTATTTAGGGTTATTTTCAATGCTAAATACATTTGGTACAGGTAAACAAAATGTTGCAAAAGAAACGAATAAAAAAAGTTACAGACGGGTATGTCGTCTACCTAATACCCTACACAGATCTGGTTAAAAGTCAACTTTTGTTTGGATATGAAATTTAAGTTTAAGTGGATTTATGTTAATATTTATCGTTAAATCGATTTAAACGTTTAATTTTTCTGATATAGAGTGTATTTATGAAAAAATATGGAATATGGTCAATATGGGCACTAGGTCCAAAGACTTTTTTTTATGAATTTATCAGCTATAGTCGCATTAAACCAAATTTGGGTGACCCTTATATGGGCATTTGATGTAAACATGGACCGATTTTAACCAAAATCAAAAGGCGTCCTTATTATTATTATTTCAAATGGCACTACGCACCGCGACCACAATAGGTCTTTTGTGCTGCCCAGAACCACCCTTAAGGTTTAATCTATTGATGAAGCCAAAAACCTTACCGGGTGATGTGTTCCAAATGTCGTAAGGCGACAAGAAACGGTTACCCAAAAACTTGATCCTCCTGACACAAAGCCCAGGACAATCGCAGAGGACATGCTCTGAGGTCTCCGATTTCAACCCGCAAAACCTGCACAACTCAGTGTCCGATTTACCCTTCATGTGGCTATGGTACCTAAGGTCGCAATGCGCAGTAAAGTATCCAGTCAGGGTCCTTAGGTCCCTTCGACCAAGGGCTAATATTCGCCCAGACCCACAACTGGGCATTGATATAAATCTCTTAGGCTGTCGTTGGCCACGGGATGTTTGCCAATAATCGTAAAATCTTGACTCTCTCCACATCCTGAGCCTCTCCCTAATATAGCCCATGGGCACCCAGCAAAAAGGTTCAGGGCCGACGGGCACCTCGGTTTGCCAGACAGTCCGCCTTTTCGTTGCCCTCATGCCCGGAATCTATCCCAGGGTAAGGGAGTTGCTCCTACCGAGTCGGTTGAGTGCCGTAATACATTCCATGACAAGTTTAGATGACGCCTCGTGGGACATAAGAGCCCTAAGTGCCGCCTGACTGTCAGAGAGAATATAGATACGAGATCTGAACACACGCCTCCGTAGGCATTCCTCCACACACAAAAATTTTCGGCTGGAAAATGGAGGGATATTTGCCCATGGGAAGGGCGCGCTGGAACCCGGGCCCTAAAACACACGCACCCGTATCCTTATTCAGCTGTTTCGAGCCATCTGTGAATCATAACTGGGCCCCAACTTCAGGTTCCCAAGTCCGGTTGGTCCACATGCTCCTATCAAAAGACATAGCGTCAAAATACCTCACCAAAAAAAGGCGTCCTTGGGCCCACATGAGTTGGCGAATCGAACTTTATGAAATATTCTATTATTTGTGACCTGCAGCGTGCGAAAGGAGACCATGCTACCTATCAATCCGGCGCCGTGCTCAGGGTAATGGGGTGGAATCTTGTCTCCTTCAAAGTAGTTTTCAGTCTGTTAAATTATAGGTAGTTAATAACCTAATATCGACGTAAAGAAGGAAAAAAACAAGCAACATAAAAATAAAAATGAGAAAGTAACTAAAAAAAAACAAAGCCATAATTTCAGTGGAAGAGGTGCTAAATAAATTGGCCTCTTCATATTCTTTACCCTCCCTACCTGTTATCTACAAAACGAGTACTTAGATAAACCATGTACAAATAATCTGCTTCGTCTAAAGTTTTCGTGGCATTAAAAGAAAAGGAAAATGGAATTTTACATTTTAATATAAATATTTTATTAAACAATAACGACAAACTTAACGTATATATTTAATTTAAATATATTAACTATATTATTATAAATTTCTCGCAAACAAAAAAAAAACTATTAATTAAATTACTAAAAATTACTTTGAGTGTATAAAATCAATTCTTTCAACTTGTATTTATGTTAATTTTAATGAAGTATCAATTTACAATAAAAGTAAAATTCAAAAGAAAAATCTTAACATTAATTTACTGTTACTGTTAGAAGAAGTTTATAGCACCAATTGAAAATTATATTTAAACAAGGAAATAAAATAATATGGAATGAAATGGTATAAAGAACTTGAAATGGAATGTTATGAAGAATATGAAATTAAAACCTCAAGTTTACCATAAACAAAACCATTCTTAATAAACAAAATCAAATTTAAAATTGTCTGATTGAACGTTATAGAAAGATTAATATTTAATTTACTTTTGTTTTAAGGGTTGAGTGATATGAAATTAAAATATAAACTCACCTTTTAAGTCCAACGACGACTCCAGGCCTGATGTCGATTCAATATACACTCAAAATTGTCTATAATATTATTGTGTTTGGTTTGGAATGTGACACTAAATTTTTTTAAAACGGTTTAAGTGAAATTTAACACAACAAAAGAAAATCGAATATATTCACCCTTATTCTAGTTGTCGTTATCAATGTCGTCGTCGTTTTTGAGTCAACATCACTTTGCTTCGACGTCGACATCACTTCGACACCAAATTGGTATTCTAAAACAGTGTTGTAACGACGTCGACAGTTTATCGGTTTAAACAAAAACACATCTCTAAAAATTGAGTCGGCAGATTTATTTTGTTTATTATTTTTGCGAAAAAATGTTTTTTATGTGTAATTTAAATTCTGATACCAGTGATGAAGAAAATAAAGAAAATCTAGTATTGGAAAGAAGACTTCTCATACAGAAATCCAATATCTTTAATCTGCCGGATAACGAGTGAGTAGCAAAATCAAAGTCTGTTACTTTAAAGAATGTTAATCTTCTGATTTTTTTAAAAGGTTTGAAAGTTACTTTCGGCTGAATAAAACAGCCTTCAAAGATGTGCTGGAAACAATAGCACCTAATTTGAAAACCGGAATCAAGTCCACATTTATTTCCAAAATAATAAAGTTGGCAGCTACATTAAGATTTTTAGCCCAGGGGTCGTACCAGACTTTAACTTAGGGTTCAGCTGTTTCTGAAACTGTAGAAGATTTGCCACAGCTTCCTCCAGCGGGCTCAATATAAATTGCTTGAATCTTCCGCCACCTGTAGCATTACACTCGGCTTTGTTGGCTACCATTTTCTTTTTAACTTTAAATTTTAAGTCTCGCCAACCTATAAATAAACTTTGTTATATTTTTATAATGCACTTTATATGATCATGCTTTCCTTACCTTCTGCCATCCATCTCACATTATTCTCGGTGGGCCAAGTGCATTTAATAAATTTGATATTTCTTCCCATTTTTTCCGTTTTTTTTTCAGTCATTACTTTTCCTCAAGTCGTTCCTAAAAATTGTGTCGACAAAATCAGAGTCGTTTCAAGACAATATCGTCGTCACATTTTCTTATAGAATACCAAATACTTGTCGACAGTTATCAATTATTTTCGATAACGACAACGGGAATACCAATTTCAAAAAAAAATCCCAAGACGACATTGTCTTGTGTCGATGACGACAACTAGAATAAGGGTGATTAATTCAAAGTTAAAATGTCAACAGAAAAAAAATCGATAAACTAAACGTAATTTTTGGATTATAAAAAAATTTCTGTCAATTTTTGATGTTATTTGATTAATTGATAAAATTGCTTTTCCAAAACTAAATTGGATTTGTATGATATTGAGTACTGTTGTGATAGGATTCGATATCTTACACAGAATTGATGAAGTCGTTATTGATTGTTGAGATATAGATGGATATTATGCCAATTGCATACGTAATTCGGTGTTTAAATTTAAGATGTTGCTAAAATATTTATATGATTATGATTAATAGTGAAGGACTCCATCGTAACTTAAAGCCCTTGTGTAATTCAGTGTCCTTTGACTGTTGCCTTCTAGGATGTTGTTCGCATAACTATGCTGCAGGCAAATATATTTAACTCCAAGTGACGGGTCCTCAAATGATTGGAGAATAGCAAACAATTATTATTCCCACCAGGAGATGAATTGTAAAAAATGTTCTATCCTCTGAAAAAAATTGTATTATTTTTTTAATATTTAAATTTTCGATCTTTTCACAATGAAAGTCAAATATTTTGGCTTATAAAACTCTATGAAGTATTTATTTGGAAAATATCCCGATAAAGAAAAATTGTGTTTTAATGGCCTAAACATGAATAGAATAATGTTGATTGCAACATTGAAAGGTCAAAAAAGCAATTTAAATTTTCAAAAATTTAAATTAAATAAAATTCAGATGAATATTCTTGAAATTGTTAATAATATTAACAGAATATTTCAAAGTGAGTTAACAGAAATACACAACCTATACAGCCAAATGGAAAGGCTTTAAATAATGAAATTTTTTAACGTAATTTTGAAACGTTTTGATTTTGGACAAAAATCTTATAAATCTTTAAATATGATAAATCCTAAAAAAATTATGAACATAGACAATAATTCTTTTATGGAAATTCTAAAAGAATTCCCCAGGTTTATTTCTGAAAAAGAACAACAAATTAAAGAATTTTTTGAAAGAAGTGAAATAAATTTATAAACTTTTTGACAAAAAAAAAATCAGATTTAAAACGTGGGAGTTTTACTGTTGCATTTCCAGTGCTGTCAAAGTTTGTACAACAAATTATTGTCCTTCCACATTCTTCCGCGAATGTGAAAAGAATTTTTAGTCAAGTCAACCTAAATAAAACAAAATTTCGATTTTCGCTGGAAAATGAATCTTTACAAGGAATTATATTTTCTAAAGAATATTTAAAATTTAATAATTCAAACTGTTTTGATGCTGATATTAAAAAGGATTTAATAAAAATGTCAAACTCAAATATGTATCTATAAAATACATATATGTTCATACAAAAAATTAAAAAAAAAAAACTTTTTTGTTTTTTGTTAATTGAAGTGCCGATTTTTTTTTTAAATATGCCGGTTTTTTATCAAAATCATCTGGCACCTAACCTAAACACTACGATTTTGATGAAATTTAGATAAAGGAAATCTTAGAACCACCTGGCTAAGGCTTGAAATGGGCGAAAGAAATTCGAAATTTTTTTAAAACTTTTCTATACCTAAACATTTTTAAGCCAGTAAATTCAAAAATGCAAAACGTGACAGTAAAAAGGTGTTAAAAATCCCTTTACAACGATATCACACTTTAGTTTAAACTTAACTACAAAAATACAAATAATGAAACACCAATTTCTACTTTTATTTCCAATTCTGGTTCTGATTACAATATTCCTAATTATTTGATTGTTATATTTTCAGAAATAAAAAACTAATTTCGATCGAAAAATTACGATTAATTATACCGACCTCAGATGTGGCCCGAAGCCCGAGACAGGTCGATCTTAGAGTTTTTCTTTCTATCACATAACCAAATTTCAGCAAAATGTTTTGGTTGGGGTACATTCCTAGTAGGTAACTAACGTGTGTGCACACAGCAAAGGGATTAAGGCAGAACAATAACAACAACAACAACATAGCGCAGAAGGATAATAATGCCTGACAAAATTTTATGACTTCATCGCTAGAAAGTAATTGAAAAAGAAGCGTGCACAAAAGAGTTTGACATTTCCAGAAATATTTTCTTTACAAATGAGAGTTAATAAAAAAGAATGAGAGAATAAAATTAACTATTCGGCACTAGAGGGCGCTCAACAATATGTATGGTATTTAAAGAAAAAGCAACAGTGTATTTTAGTAAACTAAGGCAAACCCTTTTCGTATATAAAAATATTTATGATCTGATTTTTTTTGTTATTGTTAAATACTTAAGATATCCTTTAGGAAATTCTTACAATTTTTTTGTTTTAATTTTAAACAATTACTTTAAAAATGAAAGTATACATGCTGTTTTGCTCTAAATAATAGGGAAATTTTAGAAAAAAATCCTTGAATTTTCAAATAGGTTTTTGGTTTGACAAAATTTCAAAACAATTTAACTTACTATTAGCAAGTATTTGACTCAATATTTGAGAACGAGGTATGTACCTTTAAAACGGTGACAACTAATTACTGTTAAATTTAACAATTTTTACATCTTGCAATCAGTAAATTTAACTTTAATTTCACATTTTATGACCTTTAAATAGCTAACTAAACCTTTTGCCAAACTGCAATTGCATATGTATTGAAAATGGGCGTTTAAGCCGTTTGTTTAAATCCTTTTAATCCTATCTTAAGCCCACAAATATATGGGCGTATTGTTTAAATGTAAAATCAAAATATTTACCAATTTTCTTAACTACTACTTTTAGAAAGGGAAATCTGTTAATGTAATTTTATATTACCAATAATTGAGTACATACTGTTATAGTTTGCATGTCCTTGTAAATTTTTTCGTTTTCTTTTTCAAATACATACAATCCTTTTTTATATCTTTTACACTTTTTAAATCTTTTTTTAACACGTGTCCTTGCGAAATGATTACTTTTGCACCTAATTTTGTTGTGGTAATGTAAAGGGTTTTCATACTGTGTGTTTTTTAAAATAGTTGTTGTTTGATTTAAGTGTGTGTGTGTGTGTAAGCCTTTCATATTGATCTGCTTCCTTTTTTTAGAAGAAATTCAGTTTTAAGGATCAACAAAAAGGATTATTTTTTATGAAAATGGTTTGTTTTTTTAAGAAAATATATATATTTTATTTTTTGTGATTTTTTTACAGAATGTTTTTGCTTTTATGGCCATTTTTTAACCGTTTCTTTACTCTGCTAATTTTAAATGGAATTTCAAGGGATTTATTATATTCGAATTCTAGAAATTTTGAGTCATATTGAGGTAAGGGTTAATAAAGCAGTTAAATTGAGTTTTTAAAAATAAAATCCTTTTATTTTTTACCATAATTTTCTTAGAAAATTTTAAAAAATATAGAAATAATTATTTATGATGTTCTATTAAGAGAGTTAACTAGAATTATTGGTAACTTGTTCGCCACATTATTATGGGTTGCGAAAATAATAAGAACTCCTGATGTTTTATGGATTTTTTATTTAAAAAAATTTTATAGCGAGTTTTACAAAATTTCTTCACTCAATATAAGGTCCATTTCATAATTATAACGTCACTTTTCTTTTTAATATAACTCTTTCAATATATATTGATTCCCTTAGGTCTCTTCGGATGAATTACTCTTCTTTGAATATGCCCTTGATTGATAAATGTTTTATATTTATATTTGTAGTTGTAGTTGTTGTATTTTTTTTGTAATTTACCGATTGTTCGTGTTTCATAATTATAACGTTACTTTGCTAAGAATAAAAAAAGGAGACAAAAAAGTCATAAGACTTCGGTGAAATTAGATTGATTTAAAAATATTTCTTTATCTGTCATCATATAACTTGTGGAAAAATACTGCCCGACTTTGAAAAAAGTCAAATTTTGGCTTTCAAAGCCGAAAATGTGAGTTTTCGAGAAATTGCTTGAAGATTGGGTCGCAGTCTAAGGGTAGTTCAAAATTTTTTAAAGAATCCCACAAATTATGGCAAATCAAAACGTGCAGGGCAAGTAACGCCTCATCTAGTATTGCGAAAACTCGAGACCAATCTGGAGTTATTGCGTCAAAAACAACTGTATGGAGGGCTTTAAATGGAGATAAAAACATAGTTCGTTCTAAAATGGCCATAGTTCAGAGGTTACCACCACGTCACATCGCTGTTAGAATACAGTTTGCACATGACAACATGGGTACGGATTTGAAACATGTAAGTCGTATAATTATAAAAAAACAGAATTGAAATGAAACTTAAAATGTGTACAAACACCAAAAATTTCACACTAAGTCATATTCTCCGACGAAAAAAATGGAATTTAGATGGTCCAGACGGCAACCGAAGCTACTGGAGAGACATAAGAAAGGAACCCCTAACTTTCACAAAGGGAAGTTTTGGAGGAGCATCATTGATGGTGAGGGAAGCTTTTTGTGCCGATGATATATTAGAAATTCAATTTGTTCCATGTAGAATAAATAGTGCTGACTACATGAGAACGTTGGAAATGAGTTTAGTTTCATTTTTAGAAAAAATCTAAACAAAAGCTTAATTTTTCAACAGGATAACGCGGCTATCCATAATAGTGCCGCAACTAAAATTGGTTTTCTTCTAAAAATATTTCTGTTTTGGAATGACCTGCGTGGTCCCCAGATCTGAACCCAATGGAAAACGTATGGGGTATTTTGTCAAATAGGGTTTACTCTGAAAATCTCCAATACGCTGACGTAGCTTCGTTGAAAACCGCCATATTGGTACAATGGGAGAGAATAAGCGAAATTGAAATAAAAAATTTAGTACATAGAAAGTATGCACATAATTAAAAATAAAAGTGGAAGAATTCCTTATTAATTTTATTACAATTGCATTTTATTTAAGTAAAAGTATTAATGACGTTATAATTATGAAACACGAACAATCGGTAAATCACAAAAAAAAAACAACAACTAAATCACAAAAAAAAACAACAACTATCAATCAAGAGCATATTCAAAGAAGAGTAATTCATCCGAAGAGACCTAAGGGAATCAATATATATTGAAAGAGTTATATTAAAAACGAAAGTGACGTTATAATTATGAAATGAACCTTAGTGTTTTTAATATTACTTAAATAAATTCTAGTTTAAGTTAAAAGAATTATTTATTCAATAAAAATATTTTTGGGAATCTTTAAATTTATTTTTTTTTTCTTTACTTTATTTTATATCAAAATCTTATCGGGCCCAAATGTTTTCATATATTTCAAGATGTCTATGCAGGGAATTTAAAAAAAAATTATACAGCTAAGGCAGGCATATGAAAGTTTCGGTATTTTTTGAGTGGCAATTTTTCTTTATGTCTCACTTATCAAAAAATTATTTTTGTCATTTAGAAAAAGTTTTATTGCACACCATACAAGCAGAAATGTGTATCATGAAAAAAGAATTTAAAAGGCCCAATGAATATTAAAAAAAATCTCGAATATTGAAATTTACAAGCTTTTTGATATTTAAAAAAAATAAACCTTGAGAAATTCAAATTTCGAGGTAATAATATTTGCAGAAGGTACCTTTTGGTGGAAGAATCCACTTCTATACCGAAAGTAAAATTATTAAAACAAAAGATAATAAAGTACGAAAAGATTTATACGTATGTATTTCCTAAGATACAAAAGAACCACAAACATAATCCTCCTAATTAAAAAAAGTAAACCTATTTAAAACACTCAAATAATGAACTAATTTCCAGAAAATTGCAGACCATAACTTTTTTTCCAAAACAAAAAACCCACAATAGACAACTAAATATCATAAAAAAACTGTATCACTCGCGCCAACAGTATGCAAAAATATACAAATTTTTTTTGTGGTAACAAAAAGTGTGTCTTTAAAAACCTCTAAAAATATAATAAAAAAATCAAATATTTGTTAAGGTTTTCTCATAAACCAAAAATTCGATGGAAAATTGTAGCACAGCGGCCAAAAACCATCTTTTTGCACTTATTATAAATAATTAGAACAAAAAATGAGGTCAATATTATTGAAATCTTACAAATATGGAAATATGTTTAAAAAAAAAGAAAACTTCTGAGAATTTATGAATTATGAGTTTTTATGATCCATTTACCTTGAGATTATTATAGATTTTAATTTTTTGTTTTACAATGTTGCATAACTGCGAAAAAAAATACAACAAGCTGTGAGAAAATTAAATTATGATCCTTCGTTTGGTGTAATAGGTAGAGAGAGAATTTGGATAGTAACTGCTGGGTTTAAAAACTGTAATTAACATATAGAAATATTTTTCTTTTAAAGAAATGTCTAAAATATGGGTATTTCTTCTTTTAATCTGGCTACACTGGAGCTAATTAAGCAATAGTTTTTACATCTTATTTCTTTCTAAATCAAATTTGATAACAATAATGTGGAAAAGTGAACGACTCCAAAGCACAATTCAAATTGCAACATAAATGTAAATTATTCCTTTAAAGTACATTTCAGCTACACTCAGAAAAAAAGTTAGTAAAAAAATTTGTAAACGGTTTTCAATCCCACTTTACTATTTTTGTACTGATTTTTAGTAAAAAAATTATTATTTAGCAACTCTTTTTGCTATTTACATTTTACAAATTACAGATTTTTTACAGAATATTTACAAATTTTTGTTGCCAATTTCAGAAATCATTTTACAAATTTTTGAAAACCGATTTGCTAAAATTAGCAAAAAAAAATGACTAATTTTAAAAAAGTAGATATATAAGAGAATGTTATTTCTAATTAAAACTTACACCTACAAACTTAAATTGCCTTAAAACAAAATGGTTAATTCGTTTATGTTTTACCAATTTTTAAGATTTTTAAGCCTTTGATTTTGTTTTTAATTTTGCATAAAATATTTTTTAAAAAAATAAATAAAATAAAAAAATTGATGCTCGATAAAAAAATTAATTTAAAATTTGTACAAATATTCACAATATTTAGTAATTTTTTTTTCTGATTTTAGCAAACCGGTTTTAAATTCCGCTTTACAAAAAGTTTACTAAAATTTAGTAGCGGCTACTAATTTTTCTACTAATTTCTTTGTACTACACGTCAGCAGACGTGTTGCTGAGATTAGCAAAAAATACCGCTGGGCTCAAATTAGCAAAATTTCCCGTAATAACAGCAAAATTTTTAGTTGCCATTACAGACTTTTTTTGGTGAGTGTAACAACAAAAGTATACCCGGGGTTACCCAAAGATGGCGCTGAATTTTGGGTATGTCATAGACGAGGGCTAATCTGACATTATCTGGTGAAGTATCATCGGTATGTTGATTGTGTAGTACTATTCAATCAATAATATCGAGGTAAATGTTTTGCCTAAAGCCCGGGTTTTTATTCAAAGCACACGTTTATCCAGTAGATTACATCCTTTTGTGGTCGATTATCCAGTAAATCGAATTATTTGAACTACTCGTATGCGGAATAATACTTTTAACGGTACAAGACATTTAACTCGAATGTCTACAAACACTTCCTATCCATAACTTATTTTCCAGATAAACATACAATAAATTTGATTAGTTAGAGGAATCCTCTTAGTATGGGTCTATAGTAAAAAAAATTTAAAACCCACTTAGAGACAAATTAGGTTAAAATTTTTGTGAAATCCACAAATCCCTTGCTACAAAATTTTATTTCTAAGTCAAAGTTGAAATCACAAAAAGCAAATCAACTTATCTGGCAACACTAGTTTCCATTTATATTTTATAAAAAAAAACATTAAAAGTATTTTTTCCCATTTCCTTGTAACAGGATTAACTAAAGAATAGGAAAAAATAATTGCTGTAAGTTTTTATTCTCATTTATAAAATTGATCTATGTAGGGTGAAGAGGGGATCCTTCACCAGTGGGCCACATGCACCAATGCCATTTTGCTCTGATGTTCAAAAGAGATAAAAATTGTTAAAATTATATTTTGTGCAATTTTCAATAACATTTCACACATTTGGTTACACACACAAGGTATTTTTATGTTTTTTGGGGTACTAAACAAGTAACAGGAAGCTGGCACATTGTGAAATAACTTCTTTAAGTAGTTTAACAAAAAGAAAATTTTTAGTACAACTCCAAACTTTGGAATGGTAATAATTTTTTTTATTAAGAATCTAAAAGTGGTTGGATATGGGGCACCATTGCATCACTGGCTAAAATGCCCTATAAAGACTTTCATTTATTTATAGGAAATATATTTCAAACACAGAGAAAATATATTCATTGTGATAATCGAATTCCTTGCCAACTCAATTATTTGGTTGCAGCAACTGAATATTGTGGTTGTCGCAATCAATTTTTTTACAGTGTTCCAACAGAAATTCTGTTTTAATAACCGTAACTGAACCATTAAAGTAAAGGGTGTTTTTTTTAGAGGTATAGAACTTTTATTTAAAATAAAAAACAAATTTACGAAATCAAACAAAAACTTTTTATTACAATTGAAAGTATATTTAATGATAATTAATTATTTAAATACTAAATTCTGATTTTTAAATTTTATTCTTTTGTATGGACAAATTGAAGCAGAGCCGCGAATAACGTTGTAAGCGACAAAATTAAAATTGTTGAGAAATCGAAAAAAAAACGTTTTAGAACTTGAAGGTGTATGCCACTGACTGACTCTTTAAATTGCATTTTGATAACGCAATCCTGCATAATTTTGCCTAATTTCATTTTTAAGTCATAAAAGAGAGTTATTCTAACGGTAATTTGGAGAAAAACAGGTTTTGAAAAAATTGTCGCTGAAAACGTTATTCGCGGCTCCGCTTCAATTTATCAGCAAAAGTAATGAAAATTTGTATGTTTTTTAGACTAATTTTTTCTACTGCCCTACATTTGCAATACACTCACCAAAAAAAGTCTGTAATGGCATCCGAAAATTTTGCTGTTATTATGGGAAATTTTGCTAATTTGAGCCCAGCGGTATTTTTTGATAATCTTAGCAAATATTTTAGTAAATTTTTTATAAAGTGGAATTTAAAATCTGTTTGCTAAAATCAGCAAAAAAAAAATACTAAATATTATTAATTTTAGTACAAAATTTTTAATTTATTTTTTTGTCGAGCATTAAAATTTTTTTTTATTTTATTTACTTTTTTCAAAAAATATTTTATACAAAATAAAAAAACCAAAGGTTTAAAAATCTTAAAAAATTGTTAAAACATAAACGGTTTTATGATTTTGTTTTAATTTGGTAATTTCTGTTTTGTAAAATATTTTTTTTTTCATATTTCATATTATTTACTAAAAACTGTGAACTAACAATAATTATCCAAATCTCAAATCTAAATATTAATTATTAAGTCCAGCCAGTGCCAGACTGATGCTATGTGGTTTAATAGAGATGATTATTTCTCCTTATTATTAGCCGGCCAGATCCGCAGTGCCCCTCCTTCTAAGACGCAGGTGGCCGTGATAATTAGTTATGTTACGGGCTAGTATGTTGGAATGTGTTTCCAGTTTTGTTAAATAGCGTTGACAGTGTCTAATAATTTCATCTTTGACCAGGGGTACATTCAGATCTTTATGTTTGTTGTAATTCCTAACATACCAGGGTGCGTTCGTGATCGTCTTCAAGGAAAAATATTTTATTAAACAAAAAAAAACTTTTTAGTGCTATTTTAAGTAGATGTCCTATTTTAAGACAAGAGTCGGTATTCTTCTTCTTATTATTCTTATTCTGTAAATTGAAAAATGTAAATAGCAAAAAGATTTGCTAAATAAATTTTTTTTACTAAAAATCAGTACAAAAATAGTCAAGCGGGAATGAAAACCGTTTACAAATTTTTCTACTAACTTTTTTTCTGAGTGTATAAATAAAGTGGGAGTGATTTTTTACGAAGGTAATTTTTCTTTTGTTCAAGATTATCTGAAAAATCATAAGAAAAATATTATTTTATCAAGATTGAAAAAATACATCTTAAGCCGAATAAAAAATTGAAAATTGTTCCTTCCGAATGCGCTTTAAATAATTTGGTTGCGGCAAACATGTGTCCAAAATTATTTTTTAGTACTAAATGCCAAATAATAAACTATCAAATAAAAATTTTAAATAAATCATTTCGTAAGTATTTATGTGTTTTATTTTGAAGAAAAGTTCTATACTTCTAAAAAAAGCACCCTTTATTTATAAACATTCCTGTTTTTTTTTTTTGCTATTTTGAAGAAAGTATTTTAATTATAGTTTTATTTTTTTTTATTTAGTATAGATTTATTGATTAAAAATAATCAAATATTTTAGATATTTTATTCTAATTTATTTATTTTAATCATAAAAATATTGACTTTTCTGCATAAACAATTTTTTTCTGTTAAAACTGTATTAAGATTCGGGGCAATATCGCAGTTTTGGATTGCTTTGAAAATGAATTACAAAAAAATTGTAGGAAAAAATGCAATTAATTAGAACACAATCAGGAAAATTAAAGTTATGTTATGTAGATATTTATTTTAAAAATAATTTAAAAAAAAACAATAATTTTTTAAGTAATGGCAGAGCTTTGAAAAAGCAGGGGCGAAGGATCCCCTCTCTACCCTACTATTTTCACATTTGTTTTTTCTTTCCAATATTTTACACAATGCCGACTACTCTGCTATACATTTTAAAATGACGCAAGGCCAAATACACAGATTCGTTGTTTTGCAAGATATTAGCACTTACGTAAGAAGTGCGACCGCGATCTTATTCTACAATTTCATTGTTATTATTATTACTGCTGTTGTAGTTGTTGTATGAGGTTCTTCGAACTATCTATGACCCATGTCCGGCTGTGCGTAACAATGATGATTATACCCAAAACACAATTATTTGCACGCATTTCAAAACATTTAGGCCACAAATCTCTGACGCAACATGATGTAAATGGTATAGTAAGTAGTTGTAAAATACTCGTACATAGTCGACAAATTTCGTAATATTATGTAACCATATTTATGACTCTGACTATGACGGAATGCAAATTGGTACCTACTATGTGAATTTACTGCAACAATTGAGATTAATTTTTATGACTAGTTGTTAAAAAATTCAGGACATTTAGGACATCCAGATCAATGGCAAAATGTTCAAAACAAAATTTGAGGGACTAAGATATTTGTGAGAAAATACTATGAAATGTTATTGTAAATTTCTGTATTTTTTTTCATTGATTTCTTTGTAAAAGACTCCGTGTTACGTGAAATAGATGAAATTATAAGCAAAGTACAGCCTTAAAACAAGGTTATCCTTGGTTTTATTTTTAGGATGTTTTACGCAATAGTTTTGTTATTTTATTTCAAATTCTTAGAACTGAAATTGTATTTTTGAAGATTTTTGTTAAAATTTTTTCTGGTTGTTCTATTTTTTTTGTTACTTGTTTGTCTGTCAATGCTCATCATATTTTGAGTCTTTTGGAATATTTGTATTGTAGTTTTACGCAAATTTTTGGAAAATATTTAAACTATTTTTTCCGCAAAACTTACATAAATTTTCTGTTAGTTTTGTACAAAATGTGTATGAGCATATCGCTTGGTAATAATGTATTTGACTATAGCTTCTTTAAAACCATCAATCAGTCTTTAGATCTTCTACTTAGTTCGGAAAACAGTAATTATTGAAATTCTAAAAATGAATCAATAAAAATTATTTTGGATTCTATGTTTTTGATGCGCGCGCATTGTTATTTAATTTTTTGATCCGCGAATTTGTTTTTAAAATTAACCAAAAATAAATTTTGTCTAAATAAAGCAATATTTTGAATTCTTAATTTTTAATTCTCTGATTTAAAAATCGTCGATTTTGAATCATATTTGTAAATAATTTTTTTTTTTGACTGTAGTACGCCTATAAATTATTAGAAATTGCTCTAAATGTGTAGCCTAATTACAAATATTTAAGTTCAAAACTAGAAAATCTACAAAATTTTTTTAGAATTTCAAAAAAATTATGATAAAACTAATAGTTAAAACGGTCAGGTCAATTTATACCTTGTGTCGTGTTACATAACCTACAAGAGTCAATTAAATAAAGTGACAGGTCCTGAGACGACAATATACTGATGAAAAAATTTTCCGATCTAATTATATGTAATTCTATATACATAGTTCTTTATAAATATATATTTTCTTGTTACAACATATCTTATTTGATCCGTAAAATGGCATACATAATCTGATCTCATGAGATTCTGTCAAATCTTATCTGATATA
Source organism: Eustalomyia histrio (assembly GCA_949748255.1). Taxonomy (NCBI): domain Eukaryota; kingdom Metazoa; phylum Arthropoda; class Insecta; order Diptera; family Anthomyiidae; genus Eustalomyia; species Eustalomyia histrio. Next base: position 6,548,711 of record OX456524.1, read on the forward strand.
ATCAGGAAAATGGCTTCATCTAATTTGATCAAGTTATATATGTAAATAATAGGATACAGTTTGATATGTCAGGCGTAAGACTTGGATTTTTTTTTTTGAAATATGGATATTTTTCAAATTTGGATTTTTTTTTAATTTTAAAAATAATTTTAATAATAAGACCGCACTTTTTTTTTGTTAGCGGATCATAGTTGCCAAGTTATAGAGCAGCACATTATATATTTTTATATATAACAATACTGATTCTGTTGTTTCATCACTAGGAGCTGTATTTTAAATACCTTTTCGACGATATGCAACTTATCTGAATATATTAGCCCACTACAAGCACAACATTAATTTATATCCAATTTTATATTTCTTAATATCTTATTTGATCCAAAAAATGGCAGATCAAATTATACCCAGCAATATATTTAATGATTTAGAAGGATCTGGATTGATCCGAAAAATGGCAAATAAAATTAGATTCAGCAATATATTTGGGGATTTGGAAGGATTTACATTTAGGGATAAAGTTATTTATCCGAAAAATTCCAGATCGGATAATATCAGATTAGATCCAATAATATAATACACACGGAAACTAGTTTGTTAAAAAACGCATACAAAAATAATAATTGTATTATACATATATCTCCGGCACAACATAATTATATGTTTCGAAATTTGGGAAAAATATCATGGCTGAATTAGTGATACGAAATTATATATAATATTTTATATAATCATATATTATTATATCATTTCACTCAAATGGTTATAACTTTGCAACGGTAAGACCTCTGGGCTTTGTTTTGGAAAGGTAAGAGGTAGGGCTATCTTTCAAGAGCAAAAAGCATAAGTTACCTGCCATCTAGCTGAGCAAATTGAGGTTATGTGCACGTTCTTATATCTTTTTTTTTCAATTATTTCTTCCAAAGCTCTGTATCTCGGCAATTTTACTTCTTTTTTTTTTAATTTTTTTCTCTATTGATTCCGAAAGGTCTCCCAAAGACTCTCCAACTAGCCCAAAAACAAAAAAATTCGACCACTGGTTCAGAAGTTAGCGACCACCAATGCATTTTCGGGGATGGTCGTAATGGACATATTTTAATGAAATGAGCCAAGGAATACGCTGGTGAAATTCGGCAGGTCGTGACTGAATCACCCTGTATATAGTATGTATATATAATCGTACATGGAAGATTAAGTAATATATAATTTATAATAATAAATGTTGATATATTTCGATATATTATACATTTTTCTAAAAACAAATATGAGATAAATATATATCGTTACATATAGCCATATATTTATAATTATATCAAGTTATATATGACTGTATATTAAACTTTTTCATCGTGTATATTGAAATGAACGTTAGATTTTAAACAAAAATTATTCCCAGTAAACGTGTCCCGAATGCAATACTTCGCAGCAATACGTAAGCAATTCTTCTATAAGATAAATTGGCGATATTGCTAGTTTATCATCTAAAAGATATAAAAAGTATAACCAAATATCGTCGATGATAACATCTGGAAGTTACATATTTATATTACACCAATTGTTCGTTTACAATTTTTTTTAACATAAAATTTTGTTGACCGTCTGTGAATTCCCTTTCGTGAAATTTGGACTTTATTGGATGCGTATTTTCTGAAAAAATATATGTATATAAAAGTTTCTTTCATATTTGAAATATTTTTTAAGTTATTTTTACCTTTACTTATATTATCTTCCTTCTAGTGCCTTCTTCTACTCTAATGATTTTTTCTTTAAATGTTCATTTGCAATTCTACAAAAAATATATTTTCAAATTACACATTTTAACAGTTTTTTTTTTCAATGTCTCCGATGTATCTTCTAGCCGATAGATAAAAGATATTTAAAAGCAAACTACTTGATTTTCTGCTAAACGAGAAATGGATGATATTCCAAATACTTATTGGGTTATTATTCAGAATTTTTTCATACAAATTTTAAAATACATTAACATATTTTTTTTTATTAAAATATAAGCAAATCTTGTCAATCTACTTTTATTCCAAATATCCTTCTTTTACAAATCTTCCTTACAAAACTGACTTCAAAGACCAAAAATTTGTTTTTTTTTTTGTTTTAGGTAAATTTTTGTTTATGACAGAATTTAAGTTTTATATTAAACATTCTATTCTTTCTTTAATTATTTCACTGGAGCAATAAAATATAGTGTGGGTTTGTGCAAAAAACAAAAAAAACACATCTCAATTTTTTGTTTACATCTAACGAAATTGTTTATTAAAGCGAAACAAAAATACATCTTTTAATATCATTGTTTTTTTTTTAGTCAATTCGATTCCAAAATATTTAGCTCATCACTGAGTTGTTTATTACGCAGTAAATGTTTGATGTTGAATATCTTTCTCATTAATTTATATTTTTAAATTTAAATTTTGGCAAAATGTTTGTATAAATATTTTTGCACTTTAATGACGTGTTTGGTATTGTTGCTTAATTTTCATTCATATCAATGGCAGGATTAAAAACAACAATATGGGTATTCATTAATATAAATTAAGGAATTTTTGAAAACAAAGCCATAGGGGCATGGATTACTTTACACCTTACTTCACTGATGAATTTTACAGGCGATGAGCCAAAAGCTAATTTATGGACCCATTATATTGGAGGTGATAAAGTAAGGGGTTGCTTATATGGTATAAAAAAAAATTTATTTAATAAATTATTAAAAACTATCTATTACAATTACTTCAAATGTTATTTGATATAGTTAATGTCGTCATGCTGGGAATCGAGCCTGGGAACTCTGGTTTTGAGCTTTAGTCTTATGTACAACATTTTTGTAGAACATTTCATCCCCGCCCTTCCCCTTTTTCGGTGTGGTTTTTACAATTTGTTAGAATTAAGCAAAAAAATGCCGTTATGAGGGGAAGTTAGAGGGTTAATATGTTCTACAAAAATATTTGTCATACAGTTATCTACAAAAATGCTAAACACACCCTTCACCTCAGATCTAAAGAAAACATAGTATTATATACCGATATGCTGCAAGAACAGGCCAGGGCTGGGAAACTTAAACCGCCTCTTAAATTAAATTCCGATGTAAACTATCAAAACGCCGACACACGTATATATTTTTGGTCTCCTTAACAGGAATCCCGTAATTTTGGAAAAAGTTTGAATTGTTGTGCAGTGTTATTTACGGCAAAATCATTAATTGAAAACTGAAAATGGACCACTTGCACAGTTTCTCCGTTACGGTTAAGAATCGAAATTTTGGTTAAATCTTATGTGCAGACAAAAAATCTAAATGATATTTTTTTGATTATTATTTTTTGCCAAAAGTTTGTGATTTTTATTTGAAAAAGAAAAAGTTTATAAAAAAAAGCTAACGGGTTAGTCGCGAATTATTCTTAAGAATTTATCACCTTTTTCAAAATATCTTTCCAAATTGCGATATGAATTCAGTAAGAACGAATCTTGTTTATAACGGCTTGATATGATCCCATAATTATCATCACTTACGCCGGTTTTGAATGACCAGAAATAATAAATATGTATGCTTATGTTTTCCTGCGAACATAAATATTTTATTGATTGGCGCAAAAATTTAATACTCACATTTGTTAACTCATAGGCTTATACATCAATAAATGAATGGTTACACCAATCTTTAATTCCACGGATTCTGCATAAAATTGTATTTATTTATTTTAACTATTTAAAGGCTTTATTCATTTTCCATTTATTTATTGCTAGTAAAAAAACACTTGTTTATTTTTTATTTCTAAAATTATTTTCGAGGGTTATTATCAAACATATTTTCATTTAGAAAACGATTTGATAATAATTCGAAATAAACTTAATTTAAATAGGGTATTTTTTTAAAATTATAAATAAAAAAATATTTTATATTGTGATTGGAGAATGATTTGATACCAACGACAAATATCAAACCCATATTTTCAATTAGAAAAAGACTGTAAGAATATACTGAGGGTAAACTGAACAATTTAAAAACTTTTCAGACATTTTCAATTATATTTTTTAAATAATATTGAAATGTTTTTCAAATGTAATTCAAAGGCCAGGTTTGTTTTATAGAGAGTGAATTGACAAATACATTTAATATGCATTGATTTTTGTTGTTTTCTGTTGTCATGTACTTAGACAATTATATTTGATTTAATTTTTAAACAAACGTAACACCCAGAAAACAATATTAGTTGGGGCTACCGAATTTGTTGACAATCGAATTCTGGCGGTTGTGACGACTATCCTCATATTAAATTTTATTTTTAGTCGCGAAAGCCAGTGTTCAGTTGTCTTATTTAATATTTATATTTCACATACAAATTATTACATTCCACAGAAATTCATTTTAAGAAAAAAATTATTCTTAGATTTATCAGGTATTGAACCTGAGCATTTAAATCCAAATTAATTTCAAACTTCTTTGATATATTTGCTATATTTAAACATTAAAAAAATATTTGTTTAAATGTTAGCCTTTTCCGGGATTTGAACACAAAAGTTCAGGCTACCTCTCTGCCACAAACACTTATAAATTTGTATGGTCGGTTGGTTCTATTGAACCCCTAATTTAATGGTATAATTGATCAGGATAACCATATTTGTTGTTACCACTTTTGAATATCGACATTTTTTTTAAATAAATTTGACAGTTTGTACTAATTTTCTAGTAAATTCACCTAATAAATGGTTGATTTTACCTTAGGCAATTACAAAAATAATTTAATATTTAAAATTGATTGGAAATATCAATAATTGGATAATAGGATTGTTTTTAGTTGCTTTGTTTTTTTTTATGGATTATAAATTATTCCAAACAAAATGTCAATCCAAAATAAATGTTAATGGCTTTTATTGAATTCTAACCAAATTTTGCTTTGGGTGAAAAATATGATTTTTTAAAGTCGAAAAATTTATGAAATAAAAGAATACAAAAGCTATGAGTTTTTCCTTAAAATTAATAAAAATGCTTCAAAATAATGCTTTCATTAACTTAAAAATAAAGAGACATTTTCCTCAATTTATTTCTTGTTAGTAAAAAATCTTAAATGTTTAGAATTTATAAACTAAAGAGAATAAGGAAATCTAAAATTGTATGAAAATACAAAATCTAAATGTGGAACTTCTTTAGATTTAGTTCAAACATTTTAACTTATTAAAACCATTAAATCATTAATTTAAGGAAATGTTTTCTTCCTAAAAATGTTTAGAACATTTTTAACTCAAACAATTCTCATTTGGTTAATAGTTTATATTGTATAACTTATTTAGTTTAGACTATCAACATACAAAAAAAAAATTAAATTGATTACTTAAATTTTATGATGCAAACTAAAATACTTATATATTTAAAAGTTGGCACTTAATGAGAATTACAAATTAAAAAATGTTAATAAGCGATTTTTGTGTGTGTTTTGTGTTGAAAATAATTTTTAAACTAAAAATAACGTTAATTCAGCATTACCACGAGTTCAAGCGTCCCAGCAAAACTTTGGTAATGGGTGCGATATTCTCATGCGTTACCTTGTAATGATAGCTCGTTACCTTTTTCATTATTTGCAAGCATAAAGTAATAAGTTACTGATTATTGATTACGTAATATATGATTTATAAATGTAAAGTAATAATTGAAATATTTTTGAAAATCTATTTTTAAATACATTAATTTGTGTTTTTTTGTATGCAAAAGGGTAATGCATGTTTGTTTTGACAACACTAGCAAAAAAACGAAGCGCAACAATGCATTTAAGTTTAAAGCAATCAAATACTATATGCGTCGATAGCTCAGTGGGTAGAGTTCTTGGGTGGCAACCAAAGTTCCCTGGTTCGATTCCCATCATGAACACATTATTTTTAATGGCGTTTAAAATATTTGTAATAAATTTTTTAATAAAAATTATTCTTTTTTTTAAATCTATTTTTAGACACATTACTTTTTCCATTATCGTAACCATATAAGTAACTCCTTACATTATCACCTCTAAAGTAATGTGTAGCCCCTATGGCTACACATTACTTTACACATTATTTGGTAATGTGTGGTTTTGCTGGGGTATTAAAATTAACTCGTTTACACAAAAATTTTCTCAATTTAAGTAAATTGTTTGTACTTTTTTTTTAAGAAAATGGTTAAAATTTCTTAAAGTTCAGCTAAATTACTTAATATTTTGGTAAATATTATTCTGAGTGTATTTTGCATTTTAACTGCATATTTTCGATTTTTTAGTGCATGAAATTCGCTGCCCTGGTTAATCACCGCTGGGGGAAAAAGGGACCACTTGGGAATTGGGACCTGTCCTGTGATAGGTAAAAACTGGACTGGTTCCGAAAATACATATCACGAGAAAGTTGGAAAGAGCACCAGTTCCAAAAGTACATACCACGTGACCGGTTTAAAAGTTATAACATGTTCTTTTGCGTAGGTTTTGTGATATGTTAGTTGTGTGACATGTTCTTTTAGACCAGTCCTGTGACATGTCACAGAGGGCAATTGACCCCCTCCTAGGACAAGCCCATGTTAAAGTGGCCGGTCATTTTCATATAAAAAACCGGTCTCTGTCACAATGAACCGGTCACGTGACGTGTCCTGGCAGAGACATTTTCATTTTATCAATTTTATATAAATACCATAATATCTTAATACTACGAATTTCGACATTAGCGATGATGCGAAAATGACACGGCTATTGTGACTTCAAATTTTTCAATGTACTTATTCCTTAAAACTCAGAAAGGTTAAACAGAAGGATTTTGCATTATTGCAATTGTTTACATGAATACTATTAATATTATTTAAAATTAAAACTTAAAAATACTATAATTAGTTTAACCACACATATAGATTTTCGTGGGCATACTAATTTTGTTTTAAAAAATGTATGTATAGTTTTTCAAAAACTAAAAAACAATTTATGACGTCAATACAAACATTTTTTGTTCAGAACTCAGTAAAAATAATTTTGAAAAATTATACATACATGTAATTTCTTATTTTAATCAAGAGAAATAATTGCGCATATATTTACATGTCCCGACAAAAGGCATCCTTATAAAAATAAAAAAATTTAAGAGTTCTTTTAGATCGCATACAGCGTTCCAATTCGTTAGTACTGTATTTTGTGTAAAAAGAAAATTTCACAATTTGATGTACGTCTTTACAAAACAGCGGCTCTAACCACCCAAAAAAACACGACTCTACGCCAACATGTTCAAGTCCGTCTGCTTATTATTTTTGATACTTTTTTAATAATATTAATTGCTGAGACATCGCAATGACAAAAGTCCCTGTGACTTTTTTTCGTTTTTTACTCGCCGGCGTATGATTTGGCCCCTTATATTAGTTGTGTTCCCGTACTTTTTGGGTAAAGTTCGATACAATGGACTAAGTACATAATCCTTTTACGAAATGACGAAATTGAGCAAAAGTATGAGGATGCCAAAAACACTTTTCTTGCCCAAAAATTTACTTTTAAGAATATCGGTATTTCAGTTATTTCTTTAACGATATTTGGGTAACAGTATTTTTGATTAATGGTATTATTTCGGTCACGATATTTTAAGGTTATCAGTATTTTATTTATTTTAAAAAGTCGCTAGTTATATAAAAATTCACCAAATTTAAAAGAAATCGCTTAAACAACCACCTAAATTTAAAACATTTTTAAAACTTATAAAATTGCTAGAAAGTAAAAAAATCGCTTATTTAAAAAAACCGCTAGAATTGGAAAAGATGGCAAAAGTCACCAGAAACTAAAAAAAAGTTGTAGAATTAAAAAATTGGCCCAACAGTTTAAATTCATCTAGTTTTCAAAATTTTATTACCCAGTAAAATAAAATGGATGCTATTCTTTACGTATTTTTTTTCAGAACATCCAAATAAGTTTATAGTGAAAATTTTTCGATTTGTAAGAAGTCATTTTAAAAAAATTCCAAAATGTTGATGAAGTCATAAGAATAAATTTTTTGTAACAATTCCATTGAAAAGCATATAAATTTTTTAATTTTAATATTTATTTATAACAATTTATAATTATTAGTTGGTCCATAAATGGTTAATTCCTGCAGTAATTTAATGCATTATTGAAAACATATTTTGCATACCAGTGTTATCCACTGTGTGCTGGTCGGAATAATAATTCTTGGCGTGTTCAAAATCATATTTTTAACTATAAAACAAAGCCACTCTCTATTTTTATTTTATAGTCCCTTTATTTAACAACTTCCGTAAACTAATGAAAAAGTGCATCCGAGCACCGAAACAAACTACTTTCTCCCAATGACACTCCAATGTTAAAATCATTATCAAATCATCGAAATTTTCACAACTTTGGGTTTAACTACTTCTTCCTTAGCTCTTATTTTGCTGGGTAGAAATTTTATTAATTCAACAGATTTTATGAGAGTGCGAAAATCAGAAAAAAAATAAGTTACATTTTAAATGAAGTTGCACTATTAATATTTTTAATATTAATCAAGATCTTTTTACTGCAAGTTTTAGTTGATTTTATCGTGAGTTCGCTATTAGTTTATTTTTTATATACGGGACAGCCTAACATATATCTGTCAGTTACTCGTATTATTTATAATTTATATTTTTAAACTTGAGGTGAATATATTTTTATACATTTCTTTTATTTGTGTACATATATTGGTTTTCAAATGTCCGTATTTTATTCTTGATGTATCATGTCTGGACAAATTTAGGATTTTAATAAAATTTGAAAATGATTTTATATCAAAGTCGTCAGCTTATTTTTAGGATGAGTTATTTTATTTTCTTTATTTATGAAGTTGTAATGAGTCGATGCAATAAAATTTCTTACTTTATAATAATCGATCAACCTGATTAAGAATTAAGATGATATGCTTAAAATATATTCTGACGGTATCCAGCGAGTCCTTTTACCAAATTTACACCAAAAGTCGGACTATCAGCTTAATTGAGTACTAAACAAGTGAAATTAATCATATTTTAATAGCAGTAATATTCAATTTACACTGCAGGGTTACTCTAATAAAAAGTGAATTAATTGCTAATGGTTGCACTGAAATTAAGCAGCAATAATCCAACTTTTAAACGAACTACTATTTCTAACCGACTCAGTATTTGCACTACTAATTGTGTACAACTATGTGTTTCATTTTAACGATGGTTGGCAACACACACACGAAGTCAAATAAAAATTAACGTCAAGACTCTGCCCCAAATATGTATTCGCGTTATCGACAAAATTTTTTCGCAAGCCGACATATTTCTTATTCATATTAGACGGATCGCTATCGGAACCACCTTGGTATTTTAACTTGACAAAGTTAAGCTTTTAATCATCAAGCTAAACTTATCACTTTCAGAAAATGCATACATATGTAAACGATACAGATTAAAAAGTGAACTAACTTTAAGCAAGAAGATTAATTTTGCTATTTTAACGAGCTAATACACTTATCCATGCATAACAATACGAAATTAATGTCAACAACAAAACGAATTTAATGTCAAAAAAAAAACAGCTTTTTAAATTAAACAAAATTTTGTGTGTTTTACGAAAATTTTTGTTATTTGAACCCTTTTTTCGTATTTTTAAGGATCTAATATTTTTGTTCATATAATTCTTTCAGTGTATTGTTTATGTACCTTTCGGCTATATTTATTCAACCTTGAAAAATTAGCAAATAAAAAATCAAAATTTCTAAGGAAATTATAAAAAATACTGTTAAAAAACCCTTTCTGATCCTTAAAACTGATTTCCTTAAAAAAACAGTTCAACTAAAAAACTCACAAATTTTTTATGGCCGGCAAAGGCACACATAAAAAACAATATTTACCGTGAGTTAAACAACCACAACTCATTAAGTTCAAAAAAGGATTCGCAAGGACATGCGACCATGAAAAAGTAGTTAAAAAACGAGTTAAAAAATAACTCTTTTTAAAAAATAAAATATATATTTTTTTTTACAATTTCTGTGGAAAAATGTTCAAGGGTAATAGAATAATTTTTCTTTGTATATCTCTGTTTAATATTACTTTCAAAGGACATAAAACAGACAATATTGTGAAATGTTTGCAATTCTTGAAAGGATATATTTCAACAAACTGCACACGAGTACGAGTTTTTCAATTCCCTTTAAAAGGATTAAGACAAGAAGACAATGCACCAAAATGTAGTACAATGCTAAAGTCTTTGGGTATTTGTTACAATGTTTTGATTTTAAAACTAAACAATACGCCTATGTTTTTAAATTAAACCAAAAACTGCGCATTCTCACACACAACTGCATAAAATTGACCAACTTAACAATATAGTTAACTAAATATGTCCTAGAGAGCATAGTAGAGAGATTGAGACAGTAATTATTTAGTGTGTAGCTCTTTCACTGTGTTTGTCGACATACCTCCTTCAAAAGGATTAAGCGGATTAAAGCATGTCCTCGCGTCAAATTCATTTGCCCTTTTACACCAATCATGTTGATTTCCAAAGCAGACACACCTCCTACATGAAATTGAAGGTCATTTTGAATTCAATTAAATTGTAGCTAAATGCTAAATACAATTCACTATTAGTCAAAAACTAAACCAGAAATGTCACATGAAAAGATCAATACAAACATACACACCAACAAAATATAATTTGCCAAAGTAAAAGTTAAATTCATATGTCAACTCTATCCTTCCCAAACAAATTAACCAACAATTCAAGGACATTTAAAATGTAACAATAATTTTTATGTAGATCACTTCACTGAACTGAACTCATTTTCTATTGTTTAGTCTAATACGATATAATGGAAAAGAATAGAACAACAAAAAATAAAACTGTGTTAGTTTGAAATACGTTGTTCTTTTTTAAGAAAATATAACAAACAAGCCTTTCGTTTTTTCCTCAGTTTTATGTTCCTGTTTTTTGTATTATTTTGTTTTTTTTTTTTCAAAAACTCTGTTATTTTTATGATCATTATTTTGTTTTTCTGCCCTAGTGATCTACTTCGGTATATCTTGTTCACCCTTTCGTCATAAGCGCGGCGTTGCGATTTCAAAATAGAAAAAAATTTCGATATGCTCTGGTTTTTTGTTGTTTAGGTCATAAAATTATAACCAATGTGGAATATTAGAGCAGAAGGATAAGGATGGAAAAAAAAGTAAGCAATAAAAAATAATATATGAAATTTAGTTTAGGTTTTACTTTTTCGCAGAAAATTTCATAAAATACTTCTCTTTTAAATGGAATTTTATGTGACCTTTTAAACGGGTTATGATTAGAAGGATAACAATTTTGTATTTTCAGAATTGATAAAGGCATTTTCTATAAGGCATTTTCTATATGTAAAAAATCTTTATGGAAAAGTTCTTTAATTAAGAAGCTTAGATAATGTCAAAATTCCCAGTTTTAAGAAATTTCTCCTTAAATATTCGTGAAATATATCAGGTAAAAAAAGTTATTTCATATAAATAAATGTATTTACAAAAAGAAATTTTTTTTGTAAACTTTCACGTTTTTACTAGAAATTCCAAAAAAAATATCTTAATTAAATTAAAATACATATATCCCAAGGAATACAAATTAAAAGAAGTTAAGGGAACAAATTTCCTCATTGCAACCCACATTTTACCACATTCGACACGACAATTCCAAAAGAGGCCTATATATACTACAGAAACATATATTTGAAATTTCAGCCTTTCAGGCAAAGCGTTAAGTCCGTTAAGGGATTTTTTATCACTTTCCTGGCGGAAAACCCAAGAAATACTTTACTAGAGAATAAGCACACACTGCAGGAAATACGCATTTTAAATTTTCAGATTTTTAGTCAATTGGGTTTATATAGGACTATATAAATAGGAAATTTTCCCTTTCCCCCCCCCCCCCAATCAATAAGCCACATTTTCAATTCCTAGTTCCTGCGGTACTGGGAAATTTTTTGACCATACCCCATAGACCACATATTTTAAATTTTAGATTTCTGGCCAAAAGAATTAGGGCTGACCTTTGAACTTTCCGAAACGCCATTTACCACAAAGCGAAAAATAAAAATATTACTAATCCATTAATACAGGAAGCCAGGTATACTTTTCCATTTAAACCACCTTTTTACCGCCCCAAAGTAATTTATTAGTGAATTAACCCATACTCCAAAGAACACACATTTTAAATTTCTGTTTTCTAGCTACTCCATTTTGTTCCCTGTTTAAAATGTTCTAATTTCATTCATTTTGCCATGCATTCACCTGTCTATTAAGTGTTTAAATTCCACTCTTTTGGTCTGCATTCCATTACGTTCCACTTGTCAAGTGATTCAATTCCATTTGTTCCCCGTTTCATTTTATTTCGTTCCTCTTGTCTTACCAATCATTTCATTTTGTACCCTTAATAATGCTTCAGCTCTACGTGTTCCTCGTTTCATTCCTTTTTTTCCTCTTGTCTAGTGTTTCAATTTCACTTTTTCCCCGTTTTATTCGATTTTGTTTCAATTCCACTTATTCCCCATCAACATTCCTGTTACCATATCGGTTTGGACAATCAGTTAAGGGGGAGACTTATCCCCGTCTTTCAACAATTCGTCTAAGTATTCTAAAACTTATAAAATAATATAATCATTTATTGAAAATGTTTTCATTTAAATGGTTCAAAAAAGATACATTTTTTTAAACAAAAACAACACAAATAATCGACTTGTTATTTTTTTTATTTTTATTTTTATTATTTAGTTTATTTCGTTCTCTAATTAATTTAAATGCAGAATTAAATGACAAAATAAGTAAATAAAATATGTTTTATTAAAATGTTTAAACTATTTACTACTGTTTTTTATAAAATAGTCCTGAAATGCAAAAAATCTATTTAAAAATATTAATAAGCAAGAAACCAAAAAAAAAATTAATTGATTTAACAGAAGAATAGAACATCATAAATTTATGCCCGTAATTTCAAGCTATACCACCAGTTTTTAGTTTTTATACCCACCAGTTTTTAGATATCTATTGGTTTTTGTTCAACTACACGGTATACAAAAAAAAAAATATGAACTAAAATGTAATCAAAAATTTCCTTCAAAATAGTTTATAAATTATCCTCAATTTAAGTAAAATTTTATTAAAACTTAGAAAAATTTTCTTAAAAATAATAAAAATTCCTAAGTTTGAGGAAAAACGAAATAGTTTGTATGCTGAGTATAGTTCATATTTTTCCTAAGTAATATTTCTTTATTTTAGGAAAAAAACAAGTCAATTAAATAAAAAATTATTAATTTAAAAAAAAAAATTAGTTTAGTTAAAAAACTTAAATCGAGAAAGTACTCGAACTTAATGTGTGTGTTTATTTTTTTGTTCGCGAGTAGTAAAATTAACTATATTTTAGAAAGCCATTTCCAAATTCAGTTTTTAAGTATACCAATTTATAATTTTGAAGAATTGCTTTCTAAAAATTAGTTCAGGCAATTAAAAACAAAAGGTAATAAAGTTTTTCCTTTGTAATAATAAAAATTTACTTGATTTTAGAAACTGATGAACTATTTCTGAGGAAAATTTTCATTCAACTTAGTTCAGATTATTTTAAAAAATTTTAATTAAATATTCTTTTTTTCAAGTAAAAGTTTTCTAATTTTTAAAAAATAATAAAATTTGGTATAGGATTTTTTTTGTTGAAATACGTTTAAATTATTTTTAATATTCTATTCCAAAAAAAAAACAATAAATTTATAACAAACTAGTTAGTTTTCCTAATTTTCAAGAAAAAATATTATTAAATAAAATAAATTAAAGTAACCATTTAAAAAAAACTATCGTGCATGATTGTAATTTTTGGTTCGTCATCGTGCGTGAGTCAAAAATATCGTACGTGCCCATCTTTAATCTTAAGAGTCTTAAATATTGAACAAAGGGTAAAAAGTATCGAATTTGCGCTTCTATGTTATAAACTTGTTTGTTGACTACAATACAAAATATCGCAGGCACATTTTATACATTACGGCATAATGGCTTTCCTATAATTGACGTAGCGCTAATTAAAATTTATATTTATGGAACTATTTTTTTCACTTAATAATAAGAAAGTTTAAATTTGTATATGTCAAATAAAGTTTAAGCTAAAAATGCCATAAAATAAACTTATGACGTTTTTCCATTTTCCAATAATAATAAGAAATGTAACTGTGATATTTTGTATTTTTGCAACAATTTCTACAAATTAATTAATTTAAGAAGACAAAGGACCCCCAGTGTTCCTTAGCCATAGATGCCGTGTGTCACTTAGGGCGTCCCTCTTTTTAGTTCTCTCAAGCAGAACCGTTAATTAACTACGAAAAGGAGCTGACTGTCACAATTTATTACGTTTCAGGATATCCTGCTGTACATTTTTTTAATTTGTTTGCTTTTTGCTAATGAAATGTAATTTATATTTTAAATACATGAAATCAGTATAATTCAATTTAGTTCTAAGACAAAATTGTAAAGTCAAAAGCTTGTTAAGAGCAGTGTCCTTACAATGAGTGTAAAGTACTTTAAAATATATGGTAAAATATATTACCTTTACCATAGAAGCAGGATAAGGATGATTTTTACTTAAAAGAAATGCTATTTAACTTGTTGTTAGAAAATATTTTTTTATTTTTAGGGAGTTAAGTCCTAGTTTTTAGTAAAAAAAAAATTATCTAATGAACTTAAATAAAATAAAATTTTTCTTAAAACCAAGGAAACATTTCACAACTAACAGTACAATTTTAGTGAGAAATTTTACTGTTTTATAATAAAAAAATTATTTCTCAGTAACGTTTTTCTATAATTTTGAAATTTTATTTAATATTGGTAAAAAGTGGCTGGTGCCATTTTCATTTCTTTCCCTCTAAATAATTTTTATAAATTCTAGTTCATTTTTTTTTTTGCTTTGAGTGTAGGTATCGCTTGAAATTACTGGCATAAGGAGACCAATTTAACAGAGGATTAGGAAACTTATTACTCCTACCCCTTTATTTATTAACTTGACTTTTCTTTAAAAAGAAAGATAGAAATATATACTGCAAAATTTTAGATTTACCAAGTTTTAACAAAAAAAATTTGCCAAAAAAAACTGGTAAAATATTAACTAAATAAAATTTTAAATTATGAAAATATTTGGCTGAAAGTTTTTGACTAAGTTTTTATTTATTTATTTAAGCCAATGGAAATAAAAAAGAATATGCGTTTTTTTTTGATTAATTTATGCTAGAAATCAATGCTAATTGTTATTTTACCGGTTTCTTGACAATAGTTTTTCGCTCTTTGCCACTTATTTTCCGTTTAAATTTGATTTCTTTTAGAAAAACATTCGATTACGCTAACTAAAATATTTGTATTGCTTCAACTAAAAAAAATCCAATTGGGAAGCTTGTCACAATTAATCTGCTTTCAAACTCAAAATTTATACAATTTCTGTTATTAAATAACAACTGAAAGCGGCATTTATAATTTATAACTCGGCCAATAAAAAAAAGCCAGAGCTTATTTTTTATTTGGAAAGGGATAGAACAATTTAGATTATAACTTATAGATCTTGAAAATATAAGAACCTTAAACTGTATTTGTAATAAATAGCTTTCTTCTTATTTTGTTTAATTTTGCAAATGAGATTCGAGTTGTATTTTTAGATAAATATAAACAAAATTTGAAAAGTAGTTCAGACACTAAAATGAAGTTGCAATATTTATTATTATTATTTTTTTTTTTTTGTATAAAAAAAAAATGTATAAAATTTTTGTTTAAACATTTTTTTATGACTTTTTAATTGCATCGAAAAAATACAGTCTCCTCAATGTGCCAATGTTGTGCATTTCTATTTATAACGGCAACAAATATTATGCGTTTTATTTTTAACTTATTTCACACAATGCATTTTTATTTTCGGACTTCATACCAAAGACATCAATCACATTATTATTTTTGTTGTTGTTGTAGTTCTTTTACTAAAAGTGGTGGGCGTTTAAGAGCTATCAAAAGATAGAACATGGCAGTGCATTAGTCAAATTCAAAATCGAAATAATATTGAAACAAATAATACAAAAGTATGAATGCAAGAATGTGCAAAAATTTATACGTGTGCCACAAAAATATACAAACAACAACCCCAATATATGTTATTTATTCCCCCACTAAACAACCTAAAGTGGCCAACATATCGTTAATAACAAACGGTAATATCAATTTAGTGATTTTAGAAGCGATTTTATGGTAATCCCTAACAAAACCTAAAAATACCAAATTTGTAATGAATTATAAGATGTCAAGTGGAAAAAAATGTACATTTTTCGGTTAACTATTTATAAATATGAAGCGATTTTCACCAAATGCAAAATTTTGTCCAAATCGGATTGACCTAAAAACCCCAATAAACTCAACTAGTGTTTCCAAACCTGTTATGAAAAAAAGTAGGGGTTTCCTCTAACTTCGGGTTTGACAAACATGGAAAAAATTAGAAATTTTGCTTAACACAAATCCCGGTTTATTTTCTTTGGTTTATAAAATAAAATATAAATGTGCAAAAAATATTGGTTCATACAAAATCGAACCCAAATATCTAGAAAATATCAGCTATAAATGAACAAAATTTTACATTTATTTCACAAAATACTTTAGGCTCTATAATTTCGATCTTCGAATTTTCCGTTTCATCAATACAGCAGAAAAAAATGTTCTTGAAATTTTCTAACAATCTAAAAGATTTGTCCTGTAGAAATACGGGCAGATATTAATATAAAGGGTGGTTAAATTTTAAGGGCCGATTATAAATTATGTAGGAAACATAAATTATTTAGGAAATTATTGTCAGTTCTTTTTATTATGATAATATAGTATGGTTCAATTATGTATGGAATAAAATATAGGCCAAATGGCCGCCGAGACCTCGGCGGCACACCTCCATCCGATGGTCCAAATTTTCGATGACGCTGAGGCATAGTTGAGGTTATATGCAGTTTATATGCCGAATTATCTCATCCTTTAGCTCTTTAATTGTTGCTGGTATCGATAGAGCAGTACACCTTTTCTTTCAAATAACCCCAAAGAAAGAAGTCCAACGATGTCAAATCACATGATCTTGGCGGCCAATTGACATCGCCACCACGTGAGATAACACGGCCATTGAATTTGTCGCGCAAAAGAGCAATTGTTTCGTTAGCTGTGTGGCAAGTGGCACCGTCCTGTTGAAACCACATATCGTCCAGGGTCATATCCTCAATTCCTGGCCACAATAAGTTCGTTATCATCTCGCAATAGCTAACACCATTTACGGTTAATGCTTGGCCGACCTCATGACACACTATCGCGAGGCCGGCAATGTTTTCCGCAGAATGAACTGGGCGAGCATGCACAGGTGTTTTCACAGACCCGATTTGCTGAAATTTGCCCACAATTTTCCCGATTGTGGACACATTTGGTTAATTATGCTGACCAAAAAAAATCACGAAGTGCACGAAATGCATTTTGATTTGAACGGCCATTTTCATAATAAGCCTTAATAACTTTAACGCGTT
This sequence comes from Eustalomyia histrio, assembly GCA_949748255.1. NCBI lineage: Eukaryota > Metazoa > Arthropoda > Insecta > Diptera > Anthomyiidae > Eustalomyia > Eustalomyia histrio. Next base: position 6,566,228 of record OX456524.1, read on the forward strand.
GCTCGATTGTGTATCTTTCCATGGTTCAAATTGAGTTAGTCTGAAATTAAGAAATGTCAAATGAAATGCAGAAAAAAACTTGACGTTTAGGTGTGGTTCACATTCAACATCGGCCCTTAAAATTTTACCACCCTTTATATTCTGATCTTTTTCAATAAGAAAGCTATCAGATTCCGGTTAATTTTTTCTGTCATAGCTATTGTTTTTAAGTGCCCTTAGTCCCGTTTCACACAGAGCAACTTTTGTTACGGCAATTCTTGTCAATTCCCTTTTAAAGTTGCCTTTGTGTTCACACAGAGAAACTCTTTTCAAAAATGTTCATCTACGTTAGGTTTAAAATGAATGAAAAAAACGAGAATTAAAAAATAAAACGAAGAATGAAAAAACAAAACAAATTTCAGAGAACAAGCAACTCCGTACTCCGTAACTTCAACAAACTCAAGAGTTGCGTAACAAAAGTTGTTCTGTGTGAAATGGGACTTATGGATTTTCAATGGCCGCTTTAAACAGTTGGGTTGGGTCATTGCGGATCTACACAACTAATGACTAGGTGTAGACATTGGAACCAGAGATTCACTAGTACATTTTAGTAATTCTAGTCTAAACTTTTGGAACTTTTTAATAGATTTCCACACTAGGAAGGAAAATAAGTTTTAACAGGTGCATTTATTTCGGAAAATTAAAAGTTTTATTGATAAAATTTTTTATAAAGTTCATTAAAGTAAATAAGTTTTTCGCGCAAATTTAATTTTGGAGTAGACAAATCTTCAAAAGACTGTACAAAATCTTCATCACGCTTCACAAAATGTCTAGAGTTACAAATTTCACCAAAAAAATCAAGATGAAGTACAGCTTTGTAGCTGCAAAGAAATAAATGTAAAAAATGTAGTAAACGCTTTGTTGATAATGTCACCTACATTAAGGAATATAAAAAGTGTAGACGCTTTGTTGACTTTATCACCAAAATAGTCGACAAAAGTGGTGACTTGGAGACACTTGACCCCAGGCTTCCCAGAGGGAGGTAATGTGAAGTAGAAATCCAATCCAAGTTGAGTACCAAACTGAAGGAGCATTTAACATTAAAATACGGTTAGCGTCAACCGAATCATATTTTTGGCCAACCCAATAATAAAAAAGTAAAATCTTTTTGATTTTCAAATATTTGTCAGCACTGATTCCAATATAAAATATTTGGATGTATTGGTAATGAGAAGGTGTCTGTACATACAATAACAAGAACCTCATCATTTTCACTTGCCAATTTAGAAGAAGAGTATAAAAAAACAAAAACAACATCTAAATTGTGTAGGTGTTTTATTTTTCGGATATTTGTAACACCTCTAAAGCAAATCACGCGCCTCGACATCGTTCAACACTGAGAAATATCCAACGTAAGAAACATTCACATGTTTTATTTCGATTGCAGGCTGTGGGCAGTAGTGGGAGAGTTTTTCTTCTTATTTTAAAATGCTGACGTCGTACACTGCATGTGATCGTTGGAATTTATCGAATTTAAAAAAAATAAATAAATAAAAAGAAAAATATTTAAAAATAGCAACATCATTTTAAATGTTGGCCCTCACTTAAGTTGGTAAAAATAAACAAAAAAAATAGAAATCAAATTTAAAATCGAGTCTTCTATTTAATAAAAAAAAACAAAAATACTTTAAAAATTTAAATTATAAACATAAAAGATATTTACATAATCCTTATAGTACTTATACGTAAACGCAACATGACGAATCAGCTGATGCAATCTGCCATAATGAGAAAGATGAGTTTACACTATTTTCTGTACTCTTTTAAATTATTGTATTATTTTATACGGCACATTACGTCTACGTGTGGCTAATGGAGCTTTCTATTTGATATTATTTTTCGATGGACATAAATTCATATCTCTACGCTGGCAATTTTTTTACATCTTGAAATGCGGATGCCAAATTAGTGCTCCACCTACGCAAAAAATTAAATATATATGAATATATATGATTATATATGGGTTAGTATATAATCACACATGGGCATACATGATCATATGCGTCCATGCATGGTTCAATATATGACCATACATTTTCTCCTATATGACCATATATCTTCGGATCCGAAATTTGAGGGTATATGGTTATACATGATCAAGTATGATCATACGTCAACCATATATTAGTATATATGATCATATATGACCATATACGGTCATATACTCTTAAATTTCGGATCCGAAAATATATGGTCATATATGAGATGATGTATGGTCATATATTGTACCATATATATATTGTACCATATATGTATGTTCATATATATTTTGATTTTTACATGGGCATGACATTATCTCAAATTGCTAGTTAAGAGTTGTCAACTTGTGACCATCGCTATATTTCTCCTTTTTTTTTCAAACATTTTGGGTTATTTCTTTTAACGTTTTATCACATTTATCACCTTGTGTTTTCTTGGTTACTTAGTTTAGCTTTGCTATCGTTTTTCTTATTTTTATTGTCCATCCATAACTTTGCTATAGATTTCGTTTGTTTGTCCAACTTCGATATGTTGCTTTGCTTCTTTATCGGTTTGGTGGCAAATTTTATCACATCCATGTGTTTTTCTTATTTACAGTTTAAGGCCAATCTGTTACACTCATAGAAAAAAGTCTGTTAAAATTATTTAAAAATAACTTTTCGGAAAAAAAACTACTGAAATTAGCAGATTTTTTGCTAAATAAAAACTGTAAATACACAAAATTTAAGTAAAATTTTAGTTTACTGTAAATAACAATTTACCCTGATAAAATCAGCTTAAAATTTTGCTGAATATTAGTACACTAAAAAGTTTATAAAAAAATATAATAAATTAGTATTTGTTTTTTATACTAGTAAAATTTTAACCATTTGACTATTTTTCAGGAATTATTTCTGTTGATTTTAGCAGGATAAAAATGTTGCTTTTAACTAAATTCTCTTAAAATATAACTAAAATTTTTAAGTAATAAAGATTTTTTGCCGTTTTTTCTACTAATATTCGCACTTTTTTTTGCCTATTTTACCAGTGTAAATTGTCATTTTAAATTAAGTAAAACTTAATTAAAATGTATCTAAAATTGTGTAAATTTAACAGTTTTATTTTTGCTAATATTAAGCAAAATAAAACTTTAGTTTTTTTTCTGCAAGGTTATTTTTAATTTAACAGGTTATTTTCCATGAGTGTACTGAATTTGTTTTTTTGGTTAATTTGGGTTTGTTCGTTCACATCTTTAATGATTTCGGTGTAAAGACATTCACGACACTATCCCAGCCGCAGTCCGCCAATTGATGCGGTTGATTAATATTCCAGTCTAGACCACATACAAATTCTGTATGATGTTCATGTATTTCTACGGCATCTAGTGAAACACCAAAATCCCAAATTCTGTAAGAATATAAAAATTGTAAAATTTTATTTTAAAAGATATAAGAAAATAAGATAAAAAAAAACTATTTTTTGATAGAAAGGATTAATAGGAAAACAAGGATTAAAACCGATAGCTATTTAATTCTCTGATCCTAAGTTATAATAGTTACTTTGCACCTGGAAAAGGAGTATTTAAATGGAAAATCAAAGGTGAATTTGATAAAGTTTATGCTTTAGTTATACACAGAGAGAAAAAATCATAGTTAAATCAGTTATATATTATATCTGAAGTAACATCTTTTTTTACGAATATTTTAAAATAAAGCAAGAATATTATTAAAGTAAATATGTTTCTAGTTAAAATAATGTTTTTCTTATTTAAATTAATATATCAATATTTTAGTAAGAGGTAGTAACATACTCAATTAAAAAAGAAAAACAATCTTTATATATAATTTAATATTGTTTTTGCTTGATTTTAATATGTTTTTGTCTGCCTGTGTGAAATAAATATGTCTGTGTGAAATAAATATTAACATTACAAAAATGTACACTTATCAATTATAAGGAACGTCAAAAATATATTTTTTTTCTCAGCAACAGAGAGGCTTTGGCCTTGGATCTTTTAATTGTATTAACTCTACTTACCTCGTGGTAAAATCATAATTAGCCGATGCTAAGACAGTGGCTTTATGTGGCGAAAAAGCCAATCTTCGTACGGCAAATTCCCCCGAAAATAATTCGAATGCATGATGACGCATATTCCTTAAATCCCAACCTCGTACCAGACCATCAGCACCACCAGTCACTAAAATATTACGATCGAATTGGCTCCAGTCCAACGATAAAATCTCACTGTTGTGTGCAGCCGGCACAGATATCAAAGGTTTACCTGAAAAATCAAAAGAATTCCATAAATTTAATAAACCGTCAGTACCTACACTAGCAAATATATTTGCCACTAAAGGAGAAAATTTTGCACTATATATCAGATCGGAGTGACCCATATATGAGGCTACCGATTTTTGGCGATTACAATCCCACAATTTAATCGAACCATCCCAACTGCCTGACAGGATCTGATGATAATTCCATTTTTCACTCCAATCAACACTGTATACCTCGTTTTTATGTTCACGCAAACACATTACTGGTTCTTGGGATACTTTCTTTGCGCAAGCAATGTCACAATCAAAATCGACATCCAAACCGGACCATATTTGCAGTGAACCATCACCGGAAGCAGTGACAGCTATGTTGTTGTTATATGGACACCAGGCGACATCAAATAGACCATCAGACCATTCGAGACGGCAGACTTGTGTGAGACCCTTGTTTTGTGGTTGTTGCTGTAAAAGAAATAAAGAACCACCGCCTGCTAAACCATAAAGTTGGCTGGCAAAGAAGGAAAATATAATTAGGGAAATTATTTAAAAAATAAATAAATAAAAAATGTGGGAAAAGTTATAACATTAATACCTGGTAGCTAGCAGTAGTCGATCTGTTTCATATTGTGAAAATTGCACACTATAACCATGGCGTTCAGCTGTGGTATATGTGGAGTACATTATTTAAAACTGCAATAAAATAATAAAAAATATAATTATATAAAATAATTTAAATTATTTTACAATTCTTACTTAAAATTTAATTAGAAGCAAATACATATTTAAAATACTGTTTTAGCTTACGGCTGCTTCGCTTGAATCCACAAACATTTTTAAATTTATTTTAAACTATATTAATCACATCTTTCAACCCTAAATATGATTATTATCACTAATTTTTTATATTGTTAAAGACTGCAGTACGATCTTTAGCAAATACAACAACATTAATTTGTGACTAATTTCATTTACCAAATTTCTCTACTTTGCCCGTTAAATTTTTTAACCAGCCATAAAGTATGCAATGGATTTATATGTTAAGTATAAACAGTGCTGCCAGAAAAATTTTAGCTCATGTTCCCATTTTGCAAGGGTAAATCTCCATTTTATTTTTAAATTTTTGATTTGAAAACTTTTTATTACAAACTATTTTTGCCTTGTCTATATCCGTTTTAATCGTAAACAAAATCATATTTCAAAAAAGTATTTTTTTAGGAAATTTTTTCGGTTGGGGGTTAACCTGGACGTTGCGGCAATGGTCGAAACATATTTGGTTGTAATCTCCAGATTAAAATGGGCATAAAACGCAGGATTAGGTTCGTAATCCTCACAATATTTACGAATTTTGAAAAATATACTAAATTTTATTAATATTCCAAAAAAATTGTTTGTATTCACTTGTATACTTGTTTTAAGTAAAAATTTCTTTGGATTTAAATCATTCCAAAATTTCTTTAAAATTAGTTAAATTACTTAATATTTGGTTAATATTTTTCTATTCGTTCGGATTTGAGGTTTTCTCCTCTGGTACATGAGTAATAACGGATCCGCTGATAAAGATTTTTTAGTGGGTTCATTTCTAGTTCAAAAAAAAAACATGAGCTAAAAGTTAATACAAAATTTTCTTTAAAATTGTTCCTTAATTCAAGTCAAATTTTATTAAAACTTAGAAAAATTTTCTTAAAATTAATAAAAATTCCTATGTTTTGTTAAAACCGAAATAGTTTATATACTCAGAAATAGTTCATTCACTCAAAAAAGAAAGACATGAACTAAAATTTAATAAAAAATTTCCTTCAAAATAGTTTATTAATTCTCCTCTATTTAAGTAAAATTTTATTAAAACTTAGAAAAATTTTCTTGAAAAGAATGAAAATTCCTAAGTTTGAGGAAAAACGAAATAGTTTATATACTCAGAAATAGTTCCTATGTAATATTTCATGATTTTAGGAAAAAACAAGTCAATTAAATAAAAGTTTATTAATTTTAAGAAAAAATAACTTAGTTTTAAGAAATTTGCATACTCAAATTAATAAAATTTAATTTAGTTAAAAAAAAAAATCAGAACATAATTTACTTCCATTAAGTTCAAAAAATGTGTAACTTAAATCGAGAAAGTACTTGGACTTAATGTGTGTTCATTTTTTTCGCGAGCAGTAAAATTAACTAAATTTTCGAAACCCATTTCTGAATGCAGTTTTTATACCACTTTCTAATATTTAAGAACTGTTTTCTAAAAATTAGTTCAGAAAATTAAAAACAAAAAGAAATAATCTTTTTCCTATGTAATAATAAAAATTTTTATGATTTTAGAAACTGATGAACTATTTTTAAAGATAATTTTCATGCAACTTAGTTCAGATAAATTCAAAAAATTTTAATAAAATATTCTTTTTTTCAAGTAAAAGTTTTCTAATTTTTAAAAAATAATAAAATTTGGTATAGGTTTTTTTTTTTTTGTTGGAAAACGTTTAAATTATTTTCAGTATTCTATTCCAAAAAAATGAATTAAAAACAAACTATTTAGTTTTCCTAATTTTCAAGAAAAAATATAATAAAAGGTAATAAATTAAAGTAAACATTTAAAAAAATTATCGTGCATGATTGTAATTTTTGGTGCGTGATTAAAAAATGGCTCACATGCCTATCTCTAATCTTAACAGCCTTTAACATTGAACTTAAAGTAGCTTAAAATATTTTTTAAAATTTTGTTAACAAAAGGTTAAAAAATTCGAATTTGCGCTTTTATGTAATAATTTTGTTTGCTGACTACAATACAAAATATCGCAGGCACATTTTGACATAATTGACATAGCTCTTATTAAACTTTATATTTATCGAACTATTATTTTCACTTAATAATAAAAAAGTTTAAATCTGTATATGGGCATTTCCAGGATCGCGAACGGGACATTCGTACGCACTCAACTTGAAAAAAAAATATGAAAACTCAAATTTTTTTTTAACTTTTTATAAATATTTAATAGCATTTTAGTAGAACAATTTTTGAGAACAAAAAGAAAATTATAAAATATGAACGTTCTCCAAATATTTTGGATAAACTTGCGATCGCGAACGGGACAAAAAATGTAAGTCATTTTTTTCGGTGTGTGGTTTTGTTTAAAACTCTTCGAATTTCGTCAGTTTATTAAATGGGGATTATTTTTTAACTAAAGCAGAGATATAAAGATTTTATTTAGCATTTTGTTTTTTTTTTTTATTATCCTTATTATTATTTTTTTTAAATATTTTTTTTAAAATCGCGAACGGGACATCGCGAACGGGACAATGATTCCAAAGGCATTTTTTAGGTTTATTTATGGATCAAAATGTTTAAGGTTTGGTTTTTTTAAATGATCTCGGTTATTTTGTTTTGAATTGTAAATATCAAAATATTCCGATCAACGTTCACGGAGAACTAAACACAAATGCTTATTTTCGGTCGCGAACGGGATAGAAGAATGTAGTACAAAGAATCTTTGAATTATACCGTTATTCGGAGTTTGCTTGATCTCTACTGTGGTGTTTTTAAATATTTATTGTTGGTATATTTAGTCTATAAGAAGAGTGCAATCGACATGATATGTTACACTTAGAAATAACTCAAGGAAAAATGTCAATTAAAAACGCTAAAACCAAAAAAAGCAAAGCTGCTCTTTGCAGACCACTTTTCTTAAATTACAAATGGTAATATGCATTTAATTAGGTATATTCTTAAAATCCAATGCATTAACCAACTAAATTTTCTCAGAAAAGTCTTTTTTCTTTAACTTTAATATTTTGGTAGCGGTTGACCTTTCTGTGGAAATATCCATATGTCAAATAAAGTTTAAGCTAAAAATGTCATAAAATAAACTTATGACCTTTTTCCATTTTCCAATAATAACAAGAAATGTAAGTGTGATATTTTGTATTTTTGCAACAATTTATTTAAAATAGTTAATTTAAAAAGACAAAGGACCCCTAGTGCTCCTTAGCCTTAGATGCCGTATATTACTTAGGGCGTCCCTTTTTGTAGTTCTCTCAAGCAGATCCGTTTGTGGGAAACTCTGGATATCGCACTTTGTAAATTGTCAGTAAAAAAATAATAATTTTTAATCTTTCATAATTAACGAATAGAGTCAAGTCGTTTCGAATAAAATATAAAAAAATAAATTCGTTATTTTTGTCAATTTTAATTGGTGACCCCGCACGTTAAACAAAAATGCCACGAACAACCACCACTCTTTCCACAACTTCAACGATGATCTCTTCAAGTAATTCAACATATAATATGAAATTACCACGATTTTCGAAGTTGAATCCTGCTCTCTGGTTCGCCCTGACAGAGGCACAATTTATGCAAAATGGAGTTTCTTCAGAATCAACTAAATTATTTATTGTTATTGTCGAAATAGATGAAGACATCTTAACCATTGTAAGCGACATAGGCATTAATCCTCCTGCCGATGCAACTTAAGAAACGTCTTATTGATCATTTTGCCATTTCTGAAGAGCGTCCAGTCAAAGAACTTTTGTCATCTACAGAAATTGTGATAAAAGACCTTCGCAGTTACTTTGAGAGATGCAAATTTTAGCGAACAACAACGTAAATGAAAATTTTTTTAAAACACTTTGGTTACAACGACTTCCATCTCAAATGCAGGCTATTTACTGCTTAATGCAACTTAACAAACGTCTTATTGATCATTTTGCCATTTCTGAAGAGCGTCGAGTCAAAGAACTTTTGTCATCTACAGAAATTGGTGATAAAAGACCTTCGCAGTTACTTTGAGAGATGCAAATTTTAGCGAACAACAACGTAAATGAAAATTTTTTGAAAACACTTTGGTTACAACGACTTCCATCTCAAATGCAGGCTATTTACTGCTTCATCGGATTTTGCACGAAAAGGATCTGACATTGTCACAATTTTTTACGTTTCAGTTTATCCTGCAGTACATTTTTATAATTTGTTTACCTTTTTGCTAATGAAATTTTATTTATATTTTAAATACATGAGTTTAGAACAAATCAGTTTAAAGATAAAAATGTTTAGCAAAAAGCTTGTTAAAAGCAGTGTCCTCACAAAGCGGATGTCCTCCGGAAGTGGGAAAATACTTACTCAATGAGTGTAAGGTACTTTAAAATATATGGTAAAATATATTACCTTTACCATACACTCAGAAAAAAAAAGTTAGTAGAAAAATTTGTAAACAGTTTTCAATCCCACTTTACTATTTTTGTACTGATTTTTAGTAAAAAAATTATTATTTAGCAAATATTTTTGCTATTTACATTTTACAAATTACTGAATTTTTAAAAATTTTTGAAAACCGAATTGCTAAAATTAGCAAAAAAAAATTACTAATTTTAAAAAAGTGGATATTGAAGGAAATGTTATTTTAAATTAAAACTTACACCTACAAACTTAAATTGCCTTAAAATGTTACATAGATTAAAAAATGGATCGGAAGTGAATTTATCGACATCCATTTAAAAAAGCACTAAAAAGTTTTTTTTAAACAATTAAAATTTGATCTTAAAAGTAAAAAAAAAATTTACTAAAATATTTTTCAAACCAGAAATTACCAAACAAAAACAATTAATAAATTCGTTTTTGTTTTAACAATTAGGTTTTTAAGCCTTTAATTTTTTTTAATTTTGTCTAAAAAAAAAATAAAAAAATGTTGATGCTCGAAAAAAAATTTAAATTTTGTACTAATATTAATAATATTTAGTAATTTTTTTTGCTGATTTTAGCAAACAGATTTTAAATTCCACTTTGCAAAAAGTTGACTAAAATTTAGTAGCGGCCACTAATTTTTCTACTAATCTCATTTTACTACACGTCAGCAGACATGTGTTGCTAAGATTAGCAAAAAATACCGCTGGGCTCAAATTAGCAAAATTTCCCGTAATAACAGCAAAATTTTCAGTTGCCATTACAGACTTTTTTTGGTGAGTGTAGAAGCAGGATAAGGATGATTTTTACTTAAAAGAAGTACTATTTAACTTGTTGTTAGAAAATATTTTCTTATTTTTAGGGATTTAAGTTCTAGTTTTTAGTAAAAAAAAATTATCTAATGAACTTAACTAACAGTAAAATTTTAGATGATGTATGAACTAATTAGAAGGAAATTTTACTGTTATCTAATAAAAATTTACTTCTCAGTCGTAAAATTTTTCTATAATTTAGAAATTTTGACCAAATTTTAAGTAAAATTTGTTTCTTAATTTCAAGGAAAATTTTATTAAATTTTGTTAAAAAGTGTCTTTGGCGTCGTTTTCATTTCAATTTTTCCTCCAAATAAGTTATTTTTTCTAAATTCTAGTTCATTTTTTTTGGTGCACCATTGAAGTATAAGATGCAATTGATTGCGTGCAATTTTCTTAATTTCCTTTTCAGAGTTATGTCTATTTATACGGTGACTTTAATTACACGAACTGAATGTGTATGAAGCAACAAGACAAGAATACATATGAGTGTGAAAGAGAGATAACAGAAACAAGCACGAAAACCGTGCCTTTTTTGTTACCCCGCTTGCTTCTCCACCCCGTTTGCCGACGAACAAAAATTGCACACAATAATTGCATGCAACGAAGTCACTATCTAAATTGGCTCTAACTCTCAATAATTTCAGCATTTATGAAGCCAATACAAAATATGATTGATAAATGTATAAAAACTTATTAATTCTAAAGCTAATTCTTCCCTGTTCGCCCTACATGTGATAAATCATCTGCTTTAGGTATTCTAGATACTAAACAACAATTTTCAGTAATCTTCTTTAAGAGTCTTTCCTTGTTACACGAATTAAGACCTTATTCAAGGTTAAAGGTTTATTAGCGAAAAGCAACTTGACATTTGTTTTAACATCAAATTATCAAAACCATCGACTAGACTAATTGTCTAACACGACAGCAATTTAACACCCTCTTCCTTGTTAGAATACAACAAAAAAAAAAAGGAAAATTCACATAAAACGCTGCGTATATGGGAAAATGGTAACAAAAATAAAATTAAGTTCAAATAAAAAAAAAATAAATAGTTGTCACAAGTTACATATACGAGTATATTTAAAAGAAAACATGTTAAAAGAAAACCTAATAGTTGTTAAATCCATTTAGTGTTTTGCTTTTTAAAGAATATTACACTGAAGAAACCCTTCAAATATGTTGCGATATTGGTATTAGAAAGGTATAAAAGTAAGTGGCAACAATCATTTGACCGCATTTTCGCGAAAAATTTGCTTTTATAACGTTGGTGATAGTCAGTGGCCAGGTTTTAATAAGAAACGAATTGCAATTTTTGTGTGTGTGTGTGCGTGGTTTACAATAAATTTTGTGGCATAATGGTGGTTTCGGTTAAGGTTTTCAAAAAGGCTACGCCTAACGGAAAAGTAACTTTCTATTTGGGACGCAGAGATTTTATTGATCATTTGGATTATTGTGATCCCGTTGATGGGGTCATAGTTGTAGATCCGGATTATTTAAAAAATCGTAAGGTATTTGGTCAATTGGCCACCATATATCGTTATGGCCGTGAGGAGGATGAGGTTATGGGTGTCAAGTTTTCCAAAGAAATGATTTTATGTCGTGAACAAATTGTACCCATGGGTAATTCAAATATGGAAATGACACCAACTCAGGAGAAGTTGGTGCGAAAACTTGGCGATAATGCCCATCCATTTACCTTCCACTTTCCACCCAACTCCCCTAGCTCGGTTACCATACAACAAGAGGGCGACGATAATGGCAAACCTTTGGGTGTAGAGTACACCATTCGTGCCTATGTAGCCGATTCGGAGGATGATCGTCAACACAAACGCAGCATGGTTAGTTTGGTGATTAAAAAACTACAATATGCTCCTCCAACGCGTGGCCAACGTTTGCCAAGCTCTTTGGTTAGCAAAGGTTTTACCTTCTCAAATGGTAAAATCAGCTTAGAAGTCACTTTGGATCGCGAAATATACTATCATGGCGAAAAAGTGGCCGCAACGATACAGGTCAATAATAATTCAAAGAAAGCTGTGAAAAATATTAAGTGTTTTGTGATACAACATACTGAGATAACAATGGTTAATGCTCAATTTAGCAAACATGTGGCGCAGTTGGAAACTAAGGAAGGATGCCCCATAACACCGGGTGCTAATCTATCAAAGACATTCTATTTAATACCATTAGCTTCAAACAATAAAGATCGTCATGGTGAGTAAAATTACCAAAATTATGGTCATGTTCTGTATTCTCATGTTCGTGTTCTAATTCTCATTAGCCGGGGAAAAAAATACCGAACATGCGTATAATACAATTTAAAGGTTTTTTTTAATTATTTATTTGATGGCTAATAATTCCACTATTATTTATAAAGATTTGCTTAAATTGTAATGCTGTGTAAATCCAAATCTACACTGAGAAATCAGATTCGTGCTGGCAACCGTATTTGTACACCCAGAAAACAGTATCAGTTGTGTCCACCGAATTTGTTGCCAATCGAATTCTGGCGGTTACGACAACTGTTTTCATATTAAATTATATTTTTAGTTGTAAAACCCAATATTTAGTTGTACAATTTAATATTTATATTCCACAGAAATATTATTAATAATTATTTTAGTTTTCTTCGATCTTCTTGATTGGAAAAATTAGTTATAAATAAAAGATCTTAAGCTCGATGGGAAATATTACAGAAATATTATTACGTTCCACAAAATTTTATTTAAAAAAAAATACATATTTTTAAATTTTTATGGTATAGAACCTGGGCAATCAGAGATTCATAGTTCACACTATTGCTTACCCCACCACCACTAATTTAAATTTTCTTTGATATATTTGCCATTTAAACATTTGAATGTTTTATTTTAATTAAAAAAAAAAATATATATATTTTTTAAATGTTTACCTTTTTCGGGACTTGAATTCGGAAATTCTGAGAACTGAGCTACCTCTCTACCTACTACACCACAAACACATGAATTTTTAATTAAAACAATTTTTTAGAAAAAGAAATATTAGAATAAAATTTGTTTATCAATACCAATCATTAGAGACGTCTATTATCAATACAATCCACAATTCGGTTGCTTCTACTGAAACCCTAATTGTATGATGTATTTCATCAGAATAACCGTACTTGTAGTTATCACTTTTGAATATCGACAATTTATTAATAAATTTGATTGATTGTACCAAATTTCTAATATATTCACTAAATAAATGGTTGCTTCCACCGCACACAAATACTAAACGAATTAAAATTACAACGTGATTAAAATTAAAGGTGATTGAAAATACCAATAATTGAATAATAGGATTGATTTTTGATTTCTTTTCTCTTTTTTTAATTCCCAATACAATATTTTTGCTTTATTAATGGATTTTAGGTTATACCAAATAAAATTAAATCCTTACAAATAAATGTTAATGGTTTTGATTCAATTGCAACCAATCTTTTCTCTGGGTGTAGCCAATCGAATGGTTACTTCGTGGTAACCGAATTTTTCAGTTGTAACAACAGAGGTATGAGAAATTTGACTGTCCCAATAGTATTTCGGTTGCCTGAATAACAATTCGGTAGTCAGAATTGAAGAATTCGATTGCTGTAACTTAACCAATCGTTTTGCAAAAAATTCCGTTGTCAACACAAATCTGTTTTTTAGGTGTTTTTACCAAATTTTCTAAGCAAAAAATATTTTTGGAAAATATTTAATCGAAAAAAGAAAAAAAAAACAATGTTATATACTGACACGGGTCTTTACAAAATTGGAATCGATATTTTGTAACTTTGCACTAAGGATTTCAAATTTGAAATAAAAAAAATTTTACTCCCAACTACATCAAGTCTGCAACTGGTTTCCCTAGAAACGATTCCATTACACTACTTGCGAAACCCGTTCCACAAAGCCTGAATGTAAAGTATAACTGACAGAGAAACAAAAACATTTGCTGGTTAATTTACAGGGGAATAAAAAAAATATCGAATTTCCGAGAAAATTTAAACAGGTGGAATCAAATTATCAAACAAATAAATAGAGAAATTAAAATTAATTCAAAAACTGACTTTGTTTTTTATTCAAAATAATTCTAAAACATATTCTCAGGTATTGCTTTGGATGGTCATCTCAAAGATGAAGATGCCAATTTGGCCTCCTCCACATTGGTACAAGATGGAAAATCCACTGGTGATGCTTGCGGTATTATCATCTCATATTCAATACGTATTAAACTAAACTGTGGCACATTGGGTGGTGAAATCCAAACCGATGTACCCTTTAAATTGCTACAACCGGCACCAGGTACTATTAAACTCGTTCTAACTTACACCGAAATACAGTTTTACGCTTGAAAATTATTTGTATACTTATAGGGTCCGTGGAAAAGAAACGTTCAAATGCCATGAAGAAAATGAAATCAATTGAACAGCATCGTAATACCAAGGGCTACTATCAGGATGATGATGATAATATTGTGTTTGAAGATTTCGCAAAAATGCGTACAAATAATGCGGATATGATGGATTGAATTCATTGGGAATTTGAACAATTTTTAAACTTAAAATTGACTTATTTTTTTTTTAGAAAACGAAAGCATGAAGTTTGTTGCGGCACTTTTTTGAAATAAAATAAAAACTATAATTGTAATTATGAAACTTGCAATATATTAATTTGTAGGTTACATTTAAATATGTATATTTAAAATGTTAAGTTATTATTCAAAATAAAATATATATTTAACACTATATAAATCACCAAGAGTTTCACTAAAGTTAACTCACCAATTTTGAAATATTTTTGGTAAAATAAAAAGAATTTTTGTAAATTTCTTAAATATTTTTTTTTTTTAATTTATTTTATTATTTTGTTAAAAAAATGTTTTTGGGAAAAATTTGTGTGTTTAGTATCAACTTCAAAAGTTGAATGAGTTGTATGATTTCAGAATTCCAATATAAATTCTTATTTTGGAAATCTTTTAAGAAGTTGTTAAAAGGGGTTGTAAATTTTTTAACCCTTAAGATCACATAATTGGAGTTTTTCTTCCTTCAAGTTTTTTTTTTTTGTATATATTTTACCACCCTTAAAAGTTATGGGTTTTCATGTGGTTTAGTTTTTCCACCAATCAGCGAAAAGGGTGGAGTGGTTTATTTTATTATAATAACTATTGTTTGCTAAATTCAACAGTTACATATATTTTTTCTTTTATTATATCATATTTTTGAATACAATAGAACTGGATTATATGGTTTATTGTTTATTTTAAAGAAACCGTTACTTTACAAATACCTATGCAAATTTTCAAGGTCTTTGATTTTTTTTAAAACACATTTAAAGTGTTTTTATAAAAAAAAATATCTTTTGTCTTCATTTCGATTAAATTGCAGGATTTCAAACTATAAATAATTTGTAACAAATTGTTGTAGTAGTCACAGAACATTTGACCTTCATACAAGCTTTACACGATCTTTGAAAAAGTGCGAAAAAGTGCGAAATATTAAAAATTTAACTGAAGTGATTATTTTCAGCGAAGGGGGATAACCATTTTAAAATAGCTTCAATGCAGACATTGGTGTCTGTGTCCCTGCTGGTAAAAAGGGGTCAGTTGGGAATTGGGACCCGTCCCGTGATAGGTTAAAACTAGATCGGTTCCGAAAGTACATATAACGAGATAGGTGAAAAGAGGACCAGTTCCTAAAGTAACTACCACGTGACCGGTTGAAAAGTCATGGCATGTTCTTTTGCGTTGGTTCTGTGATATGTTCTTTGGGGTTAGTTGTGTGACATGTTCTTTTAGACCAGCCCTGTGACATGTCACAGAGAGCAATTGGCCCTCTCATAGCACAAGCCCACATTAAAGTGACCGGTCCTTTTCATAGAAAAAAACTAGTCCCGTGACCGGTTCCTATCGCAATGGTCCTTTTCACGCGGGGGTTTTACGCAAAATGTTCTTTAAACTAACAACCGGTGTAAAAAAGTTTGTACAGTGTATTTGACCAGACATAATTATGTATTACACGAATAATTTCCCACCTAATTTTGTATATAATTGTATTTGTGGACATTTAATAAGTCGACTATAACTATATCATTTAAACATGCATATATATGTAGCGTGATCCATTTCGAGGTTCCCTACTTTTTTAAAGAAAAAAACCCAGAAAATTCAAATTTAATGGGGAATATTTATTATCATTTGAAAGAACATTCTTTGGCATTTATTTTTTTGAAGATTATGTCTATCAAATGTTGGCCGTTGCTACGTCGCAAATGGTCCATCCGTTGAGTCCAATTTTCGGTGACTCGTTCGAGCATTTCGACTGGTAACTGGCGAATGACACGCGTGATGCTTTCCTCCAAGGCCTGAATGAAAGCGGAAAAGGAAGGAAAAAGTCTAACGGTGTGATATCACACGATGTGTGGGAAGTGGCGCTTTCTTGTTGAAACCAAATGTCGCCGAGATCACAAGCTTCAATTTCAGTCATCAAATAGTCGGTTATCATGGCACGATAACGGTCGTCATTGACGGTTACGTTCGCACCGGTCTTCGTGTACACTCTCAGCTACGGCCGCTATATTTTCTTCACAGCGTGCTGGACGTGGTCTATTCGGTCGAATATTATCCAATAATGAATGCTCAAAATCGGTGATGGTGTTGCGAATAGTACGCTCAGTAGGCCGATTATGTTCACCATAAGTTGAGCGAAGTGCACGAAACACATTCCTCACAGAACGTGAATTTTCGTAATAAAGTTGAACGATTTGTAAACGTTGTTCAGGCGTAAGTCTTTCCATTATGAAATGTCAAACAATACTAAACCAAAATAACATGACAGCAAGCATGACACGACTCACACATGATCTGTCAGAAAAAAAAGTTAGTATAAAAATTTGTAAACGGTTTTCAATCCCACTTTACTATTTTTGTACGGATTTTTAGTAAAAAAATTATTATTTAGCAAATCTTTTTGCTATTGACATTTTACAAATTACAGAATTTTTACAGAATATCTACAAATTTTCGTTGCTAATTTCAGAAATCATTTTAGAAATTTTTGAAAATCGATTTGCTAAAATTAGCAAAAAATATTACTAATTTTAAAAAAGTCGATATTGAAGGAAATGTTATTTCTAATAATTTAAACTTATACATACAAACTTAAATTGCCCTAAAATGTTACATAGGTTTAACAAAGGGATCGGAAGTGAAGATACCGACTCATGTCTAAAAAGAGGACACCCACTTAAAATAGCACTAACAATTAAAATTTAACCTTAAAAGTAAAAAAAAAAAAATTACTAAAATATTTTTCAAAACAGAAATTGCCAAATTAAAACAAAATGATAAATTCGTTTATGTTTTAACAATTTTTAAGATTTTTATGCCTTTGATTTTTTTTTTTTCATTTTGTATAAAACATCTTTTAAAAAATATAATCAAAATTTTTGATGCTCGATAAAAAAAATAAATCTAAAACTTTGTACTAATATTAATAGTATTTAGTAATTTTTTTGCTGATTTTAGCAAACAGATTTTAAATTCCACTTTACAAAAAGTCTACTAAAATTTAGTAGCGGCTACTAATTTTTCTACTAATTTCATTGTACTACACCTCAGCAGACATGTGTTGCTAAGATTAGCAAAAAATACCGCTAGGCCCAAATTAGCAGAATTTCCCGTAATAACACCAAAATTTTCAGTTGCCATTACAGACTTTTTTTGGTGAGTGTACTTGGATCACCCTATATAAGTCTGATTCTTACCTTGTACACTAAATACACTAAATCAACTTCGATTTTTTTTTTTAATTTCCGGTTAACGAAAGCATTTATTTGATTTGTAACATTAAGAGTTTTCTCTTTATGGATTTTTTGTATTTAAAAACCTCAATTTTACAAAAAAGGAATAAATTTTGAGCAAATGTCGTCAGCTTAACTTTTAAAAAATGTCAAAAATTTCTACAAAAGTTCGATTAGCCGAAAGTTGATTTAAAGGATGGTCTAAATGCTATTTTGACACTGATAAATTTTGCCGGTTCGAAATATTGATTATCAGCCAATTGTAATAAAGGGTTTTAGACCTTTATTAATTAATTAATTATTTATAGTTGTTTGTTGAATTTATTGCCGGTTCGAACAAGGCTGAAAAAACGCCAGTGTTCGCCCTCAGCATAAGCTAGTCACAATGGTCGAAGACGTCCTCTTGCGACTTAGCTTTTTAATAATTTATTTATTTATTTATTTATTTAAATAAAAGACATGCGCTTCAATTTAAATAGTTGTTTATTCTTCAAGAGTTGGATCAGGAACCCTATTTTTCTAAAAGTTTCTATATTTAATATTTTACTTTTGTTGTAATATTTTACTTTTGTTGTAATGCAAACAACAACGCATATACTAAACGCTGAGTTAAAGCTGTGATAGCAACAAAATTGTAGATGACCACCACGAAAAATTTGATGAAGGGCAACCAAAAACAAAATTGAAGAAAAAACACCGTTATTTGACAACAACACAACACAACAAGTAGATGATGGTTTCTTAATTCCTAACCAATATAGCAACAATATTGATGAACAACAACACCATCTGCTTGCGGAATTATTGCTTATTTTCTTCAATATTAATATTTTTGCAAAAAATTTAATTTAATTTGCAAAAATTTTTCCAATTTTTTTTTAATTGAAAATTTCACGATGGGCGCCAATACCTCTGTGAACCAAAATGATTCGCTTAACGCTTGAACAAAGTTGTAAAATATTGCACACTTATTTCCAAAGTTGAAAATATGCTTTTGCCTAAATAAAGTGCCCACCGCACGTGCTGTAGGCAAGTTTGTGCAAAAAGTTCTGAAGACCGGCTTCCTATTGGACAGCACCCATGGTCCCTATAGTCGTACGGTGAGCACCGATGGGAATGTGGCTGCTGTGGCCGAAAATGTGTAGATCAATCCAAAAACATCGACTTGGCATGGATCTCAACAACATGGCATTTTACGCACCAGCATGATGAGAATTTTGCACAAAGATCTCGGATTATTCCCTTACATGGTCCAATTGAATCAGCAATTGGAGACAAATGTCCATGCACTTCGTTACGGCTTCTTAGTTAGGGCCTTACAGAAGATCCAATCGGACATCGAATTTGTCTGAAAAATCATATTTTCTGGCGAGGCGCATTTTCATGTCGGCGGCTATGTCAATAAATAAAATTGTCAATAAATAAAACTTTGGTTTCATGTCACACAACTTATCAAACAATCTATCTTTTGTGTACTAAATTCGGTAATAGTGTTATCAGCCGTCTTGGTCCATTGGCCGCCTTGGAGTTGCAATTTGACTCCCTTATGCTTTTTCTTGTGGGTTGCCCTTAAATACCGACACCCTTAAAACCAAATGGGAGATAGAACCAGAAACCGTCAAAAAGAAGTCCTGGAAAACTTGAATTTTGATGGGAATATTCTTTATTTCTCATACAGCCATTATGTACCAAAAGAATTAAGTTTAGTTCCTTTCATTTAATTTTTAAAAATATACTTGCATTTGGACAACCATTAATAAAATCCTATCCGTTAAGCGTGTGTCAATATTTTCAAAAATAACATTTGGAACAACGAATTGTGTCTTTCATTCTGATTAACCCTTTCACAAACAAAACGAATCCGGTAAAGTTTTCAATGACATGAGCGAATTATGTAGTTTACCAGGACAATTCCTATTCTCCCTTTCACCTCAAATACGCTCATCGATTTTATTTTTGAATTCTATAAAACGCTGCTTATACGTTAGAGATCGTTATACATACGGTCCGGTCCGTTAGTGTACTTTTCCAGTAAAGTTTGGTAAAAATTACTCAGTAACAAAATTACAGAGAGTAAGACAAAAGTTACTGCCAAAAAGAAATATATCAAAAAAAAAAAACTAAAATATAAAATATTTTTTAAAGTGCCTGGACAATTATTATGATTATTTTTCAAACAGCTGTTTACAAATTCTTACTGACAAAAATTTATCCAGTAAAAACTGAAACAAATAAAAATGTATTTAGAAAATAATGTGAAAAATATATTAACATAATGTAAATTTATAGAACTTACAAGAATATTTGTTATAAGAATTTTTGTAAGTTTTTGTTTTTTGAGATATTTTAAAAGTATTTTTAATACTAATAATTAATAAATAAAAATAAATAAAAAAAAAATAAAAAAAGTAAAAACCAGTATGTTCTCTTGCATCGAACTGTCAGTTTACTGTCTAATTTTGCTCTTTGCTTACTGAGTATTTATGTAAACCTTGCAGTAAAAACTTTTACAAATTTGTACGGATTTGTATAAATTTTGAGTTAGCAAACACACTTACTCTAAAAATCGTTCTCACCATCATTATCACCATCAAAATTGTAAAAAAAATAAAACTTGAAAAAAATAAAACTTGAAACCTAAATGTATTTTGTTAAAGAATAAGAAACAAAAAAAAAATTAATTTATATATTTTTGGAATGTTTTTCATATAGAGGGCTAAAAACAAGCAGCGCCGAACCAATTTAAATTAATGGTTGACTACATGATAGAACATGAAGACATTGGAAGAAGAGTCAAGAAAAGCCAGAGCAACAAAATGATTTAAGGGAAGGAATGACACATAAACTCAACATAAGTGGTGCTCCTTCGAAAGATGTAGCGGAATCCGCTTTTAATAGTTTTATATTTATTTTCAATTTAATAAATTTTTCATTACACCTTTTTCTATAGCGTTCAACTACAAAGTAAATTTCTTCCAGCTGTTTTTGAAAACAGCTGTTTCTTACTAGTGGCGACAAAAAATTTGACAGTTGTTATCGATAATTCATCAAGCGCATTTGAGGAAGTAGTTGATAAATTAAATTGAAACTAACAAAATGATGCATTTGAGGGTTAAGAAACTAAGTTTTGGAATGCATACAAATCTAAAACCACAAAATAATGTGCCTAAACTAATTTTACATTTCATTGCCACCAATAAAATCAGCATTTTTTACAATTTCCGGTTGTGCAGATAATATAAAATACAAACATCACCTGATAATTGTTTAAAGTTTAAGTTACACTACAACGAAACACAAGGACAGGTTTATCTAAAGATGTTTTGGTTAATGTTAATAAAAGTTTTGATTATAACCGAAATTTGTCAAAGTTACTATAACAATGGTAAATATTTTAATCCAAAAAGCATACAAGATGAAATAACAACAGAAACTTCCGAAGGAGTAACTACAACAACACATAACAGCAATGATTCTGCTAAAATATATGGATTAAGAAAAAATCCCAAGTTAAGTAATAATAAAAATATAAATGATTCACTTATAGTAAATGGATCCTTTATTAGTGGACAAATTAAAAATTCAAAAATGTCACAACCTCGACTTATGTCAAGAGTATTACCCTCCAATAAATCTGGTATGGTCTCAACGTACACAACAGAACCTGTAAGCTCCACTATTTATCCTGTACCATATCAATACCATAATCCAATTTATTTGTTGCCACAAGAAACCACAACTACTTCAAGACTCAAATAATGTACCTGTAAGGGCAGCCCCTACAAATATTGGCATTTTGCAGCCTCCAAAAGATTACAACATATCACGACCATCGATTAATTACAATAACAAAATCTATCATAATAATATACCAAATAAAGGCATTGAAAATCAATCTTATACACCACACCATTCATATTTTGTAAGAAAAGAAAGAAATGTAAATGAAAATGAAAATCATTACGATGATGATAAATTAATTGAGCATAATTTTACTGAAATACGAGATGATAATGAGAACCACGATCATGATATCACGACAACAGCATCATCTTTAATTGAAAAACAACCCTCTACATCTTCCCATGAAATACGATATTTACAGTAAGTGGATTATTTGGACGGCGTAATATTGAATTGTTATCAATAATTATTGACTTTTTACACCTTATTTTTGTTCTCATTTTTATTTTGAATATTATTTAAATTTTCATTGGTTTTTTGCTAGTGATATTTTCCTAAATTATCCCAAATCTCATCATGTAAATTATGGTCATATAGAGCTCTCACCACATTTATTTGAAAAACGTTTTGAATCATTAAAGGCGGGTAACCGTTACAAGGGTGAAGTATGTTTAAAGCATGACGCGTAGGAAATTTTCTTTATTATTTTCATACAAAAAAAAAATACTAATGATTTTGATCTTATTGTTCTCTTTTTGTTTGTTTGTTGATTTAAAGGTGATATGGTTGGATAATGATGGAGGTTATATGCAACATTATTGGGATATGGTACAGGGAAAACTTTAAGGAAATCGTGACTTTTCTAAATATTATGGAATTTATTTAAATTTTATAATAAACAATACAATGCGAATATTTTTCACAAAATACAAAATATTGCAGTTTTCTTTAACACTCATTTGCATATTGTAAGATTTTGGGGGAAGTACAAAGGAAAAGATTTTATCTCTGGGATTTAAAGGATATTTAAAAAATAATAATAAATGAACAATTAAAAAAATATAAATTTTTTCTTATTTTTTTAACAAATCTTTGTAGTTTTTTTTGAACAAATGTAAATGAGTTAAAAAAAAAACTTTATAGGTTTATATGGGAAAATCTTTAGCTATGAAAATTATAAATTTGTTATTTTCAAAGAAAATTTACAGAATTTAAGTCATTTGGATAAGAGGAAAGTGATGCAAGCGGGCTAAGGCCCACCGTAATAACTTTTTGCATGTTATACTCAGTCTCAGAGTCTGAAAAATTTTCTATAAAAAGTATAGCACAAAGCAAATGTATGAAAATATGAGATCTTTTTAGTGAAAAGTGACACATATTTTTAGAAAAATGTTTACATTGGTAAGAAAAATTAATGAATTTAAGATTTTGCCAATAAAAAATTGTCTGAAACTTCCTGTTGATATATGTTTCCAATCTAGTTATACTTTGTTTTAAGTGTTTGAAGTTTTCCAAATTGTTGAAAAATTATTGTCATTCTGAAAAAATAATTTAAATCGAATAAACGGTTTTATATTTTGTTCTTGTTCAATTTTTCTTAAATATATTCTGTAACATTATTTGTGTGATTTCTACAAAAATTCAATTAGAGAACTTGCCCTATTTAATTTTGGCTTTAGTATCTGAATCCGGAAAAGTTTCGAGAATTTATACACACTCAGAAAAAAAGTTAGTAGAAAATTTTGTAAACGGTTTTCAATTTCACTTTACGATTTTTGTACTGATTTTTAGTAAAAAAAAAAAATATTTTTTAGTAATTTTTTTTTGCTATTAACATTTTACAAATTACAA
Organism: Eustalomyia histrio; assembly: GCA_949748255.1. Lineage (NCBI taxonomy): Eukaryota > Metazoa > Arthropoda > Insecta > Diptera > Anthomyiidae > Eustalomyia > Eustalomyia histrio. Next base: position 6,589,812 of record OX456524.1, read on the forward strand.
AATTTTTACAGAATATATACAAATTTTTTTTTGCTAACTTCAGAAATAATTTAACAAATTTTTGAAAACCGATTTAATAAAATTAGCAAAAAAAAAAAAAATACTAATTTTAAAAGAGTGGATATTGAGGGAACTTCTAATAATTAATAGACATTCAGTAGGAGTTGATATTTTCATTAAACGTAAAATTTTTTGTTTTCTGTTTCTAAAAATAAAAGTTCAAATAATTCCATTTTGTTTTTTTTTTTTTTGAAAAGAATTTGTTTAAATACAAATTTATTTCAATAAAAATTACAATAAATTATTCAAATATACATACACACATAGAAAATTAAAATATATACATCTGTGTGTGTTGTGTTTTGTAATTTCATACAAATAGAAAAAAAACTTTAAATTTAAAAAACAAATCACAAAAATGTTTTTTTTTTCTACAGTTTTGTCAGTTAAAAATTGATGGTTATTTTTTTTTTTAATCTTCATTTACATAACCGAGCCATTAGGGCCTTATGTGGTCAATTAAAGCTACTATCGAAATAACAAACTTCTGGATAAATCATATAATTACAAATTATATCCTAAATCCCTAACCGAGCACTAGCAACAAAGGCTATCGGCTCGTTGTAGCGATGGTGGGAATTGAACCCACGACCCCCGCACAGATAAGCTAGCATGCTACCAACTAGCCAACCGGGGCGCTTTCGATTGTTTTTACTGCTTTTGTCAATTATTAAAAAATGATTAAAAATAAACAACAAAATCAGTAGTCCATTTTTTTGATTACATTTTCGATTAATTTAATATTTTAGATTGTTTTTACTGAAATAATATTGTGAGTGTACATACAAACTTAAATTGCCTTAAAATGTTGCATAGGTTGAAAAAAAAGAGATCGGGAGTGAAGATACTTTTCACAGCCGACTCATGTACAAAAATTGGACATCCACTTAAAAAAGAACTAATAACTAAAATTTTACCAAAACATTAACTAAAAATATTTTTCAAAAACAAAAATTAGCAAATTAAAAGAAACTGATAAATTCGTTTATGTTTTTACTATTTTTTAAAGTCTTTGAAGTTTTTTTTAGTTTTGTCTAAAATATTTTTTGGAAAAAATAAAAAAATATTATTAAAAATATAAATTTGTATATTCGAATTCGTAAGGCAATTTTAAAAAGAAATTAGCAGCTTAAAAGTGTAACAAGTATCTAAAAATAATTGAGTTTATTTGTGCATTTTAATATATTTTTTTTCTTTTTAAATTTCGCTATATTTTAGAATTCATTGAGTATACAGCAATTTACTAAAATTTAGCGCTTCGTAATTTAGTTTGCTGACTTTAGCAAACCAATTTTAAATTCTACTTTACAAAAAGTTTACTTAAATTTAGTAGCGGCCACTAATTTTGTCTACTAATTTCATTGTACTATAACATCAGCAGCCATATGCTGCTAAGATTAGCAAAAAATACCGCTGGGCTCAAATTAACAAAATTTACTGTAATAACAACAAAATTCTCAGTTTTCAATTCAAACATTTTTTGGTGAGTGTATAAAATAATATGAAAATCAGAGAATATATAAGAATTTGATTATTTTTTGTTTAGTCTCACAAACACCGGAAATTTATTTAATATATATATAAGAAAATGTCAATTTCGAAATTTCCCAAAACCTTTGAATTTTTATGGAGTAAGTCTAAATTTCAAAATATTTGAATTTTTCTGTTGAAAAAAAAAATGAGAACAATCGTGAAAGACTTCCATATTATTCTATTATGAGATTCTAAAGTTTTAGAGAATTTTCACTCATATCTTTTGAAACTCTGGAACGATTTTGTGTATTTTAAATATCAAGCTAATAGGAAGTATAACAAATAATATATTTCGGTGAAAAAGAGCAACCTGAATTATTTCCGCAGACAGATATTTTTCATAGAAAATAAAATAAAAGTAGAAGCTAACTTAGTAAAATCCTCTAGAGATTTTGTTTATTTGATGGTGTTCCATTATTTTAAAGTTCGAACCATTAAGTCCAAAATTTTCAGCATTTTTAGATCGGATTGCTAGACAGAATTGAGTTCAGAAAAATTAAAGGAGTGTTTTATTTCTTTTAAGTTCTGCTTAAGGATTAAAATTAAACTTTTGTTTTTAGTTCATTATTTACAAATTGTTCTTGCTTCAGAGAAAATTCTCACGGAAAAAGCGGTCAGTCGAGTTTTTTTTTTTTTTTTGTTTCTTCAATGCATTTTTATTGCATTATCCTTTGAAAGGGTCATTTCTAAGAAAGTCCAATCACTTTCAAAATAAATTTTACTTACTCTACGGTCTTTTAAATTTAGTTTTTTTTTTTTAAGACAACCAGTTTTCAAGTGACCTTTTTACAAGTGAAGATATGATAATGTCCTTTTGCTAGATGATAACTTTTATTATTACAAAGGGTTACACACATATGATTTCACAAGGGGATGAACAACTTACAAGATACAACTGTCATATGTGAATATCTGGCAACTAAGGGTGGGGTTGGTTTGAAATTTTGTCATAACCTCAGGACACACACACACACATCAAAATCATTTGCATATTACAACTACTAAGTAGATGTAAAGGAATTAATGACCATTTATAAACAAACAAAAATATAAGCCCAGCTGGTTTTTTTTTAGGCCAGTGTCCTTTAACTACAGCCATATTTTGAACAAATTGACCCCTTTAACAATTATGACCACCAAAGGTGATAGATACATATTCATAATTTTATTTAAAAAACCATATGCTGGAAATTAATTCTCTGTAATCAATGTTTGGTATTGAACTTTCTGTTATGTGTGTGTGTGTTTTGTATATCCTTCCTAAGACTTACCTTAAGATATGTTTGCTATTAGTTATTTCGTGTGATAGATGTCCAGAACCGGTTTTATTTTAAGGTCATTTGATGTTGTTGATTTAAACAATTTACCATTTACCCCTTTTCCCATATAAACTGCATACAGACAATATTTATTCGTTTAATATATGCAAGGACATTGCAAAAGGACACTTCTTACTGTTGTCTTATAGTTGGGAGAATTTCTACATATAAAGCAATGATGATATTTGGTGCTGCGTGTGTGAAAAGATTTTCCCACTGATTTTGAATTGATTATAATTTATGCAAGATCACTCGCTCACAACTAACCGGTTTGACCGGTCCACATATAAAACCAAATAACTATTCAACAAATGGTCACCAACATCATCTTACTACAACAGAATAAGATCTTTGTCAATGTTAAATAACCAAGGATTGAGTAACATCTTTGAATGAGAAAGGACTTTTGAAAACTTGTATGTGAAATTATTTTTTTTTTATTATTATTATAAAACAGATATAAATGAATGCATGTAGTATGGTTACAAAAAAAAATATGGTCAAATAATTTGAAATATTAATAAACAAAAGTTTCGTTTAAATATTTTTAAAGTTAGACATCTAATAAATAATGAAATGTTTTTTTTCTTTTTTTTTAATAAAATCGTGTTTATAGGAACTTCTGATAATGAAATGTTCCATAAAATAAAGTTCTTTATTTTTTTTTATGATTGTTGTAACTAACTCCCATCACTTAATGCTGGTATTGTTGATGTTGATATTGTTGTTTTAAATTATACTCTTGTGCTTTAACAGGGGCATGATGAGGACGCAGCAGGTGTTGTTGTTGCTGTTGCTGCTGTTGTTGGTGGTGTGGTGCTGGTGTGGGTATTTTAATAACAATATCTGTAGGTTCTCTAATAACCTCAGCCTTGAAACCCTCTTTAGGATCAGCGGTATATTTAACGGTACGTAAGAAACCATCAGAATCGACAACTGAGTAACTGCCAGTGATAACGCCACCATCACGTGATTCTTTACGATTTTGATAGTTGGTGAATTCATCATCTTTAACATCGAAACCGAATTGATAGGAGGAATTTTGCTAAAAATTGAGGGAGAAATGAAAATTATTAGTTTAATTTAAAACCAGGGACTGAAACTCTGAAAAAAATGGGTTCAGGTTCGGGTTAATCGAAATAAAAATTTCAGGTTCAGGTTCGGTTCAGGGTTCGTGTTAAACATTTAAAAAAAGATATAAATGTTTTATTAAAAGGAATTTTTTTTATTTTTCGTTTAATTTTATAATTAATATATTATTTAAGTTTTCTTCTTTTAAATTTGTTCTTTGATTTAGAAAATCGTTCCTTTTTTTTGAAGAACAAGTTTTTGATTCTCTCATAAAATTATCTTCTTCTCTTTCCATTTGCAAATTTTTGAAAACTTCAACTGTTTCAATTTTCAACATCTTCGGGCATTAACTTAAATCTGATATCTAGATATAATGCTGCAATCAACAGTGGATTATTAATAAAGTTGTTTTCTCTTTTTATTATATTGAAATATAATTCTTATAAAAATGTTTTTGTTTCTTTTGTTAGCTCTTATTTAAAACTAAGCCAGATTCTATAAAAATTGTCTAAAGTCATCAGTTCTTCTTGTAGTTTTAGCGTAATTTTTTAACAGGTGCAAAAACTTCTACGAAATCTTCACAGATATTCCAAATATTATCATTAATAGTTTATGCAGCATCCAGAAATTCCGAACAACAACTTCTGTATTCCAAAAAGCTTTGAACTATGTCATAACTGGAATTCCATCTAGTTTGACTAGCTTTTTTCATGTTTAGCTTTTTAGCTAAAGAAGAAATTTTTTTTCGCAATTTTTGCAAATAGCTCTGCATTGAAGAAGGACTATTTATAGTGTCAAACACTGCAAACTTTTCTATCAAACATTTCTCACACCATGAACAGCAAGAATATTTTTTTATAAATACTTTTGAACCCGAACCTGGGTAAATTTTCGGGTTCAGCAGGTTCCTGAACCCGTTTGGGTTCGGTTTCAGTCCCTGCTTAGAACATTAAAAAAATGTTTAGAGTTGAACCCCGATTTTCAACCTACTAAGAGGAAGAACTCGATTTACTTCAAAATTTCAATAATTTATTTCATTACAATTGTAATCAATATAATGGTAGTGAAATCATCAATTAATTAGTCCACTCAATTCATTAGTCCCATGTATGTTATAAACAAATAGATTTTTGGTGCGGAAGAGGATTATTTCCTTTTATAAAAAAAAGGTTTTTACGCAAAGGTAATAAAAATTTCACATAAAAAATTATTATCTTTTTGCTCGAAAAAATTTCAAAGCTCCTTTTTTCCAAAAAAAAAAAAATTCACGCAAAAAAAATATTTTTTCACTAAAAAACATTATTTGTATCTGTAAATTTTTTTTTTGCACAACACATTTTGAATTAAAAAATGAGTTGAGGTAAAAAAATTCTCTCGTTCGAAAAATTTAACGAAAATTTATTTTTTTTCGTAAAATTTTATATTTTTTTATATTATTTTCATAAAAAATTAGAAAAGTTTTTTTCAACAAAGAAAATCATTAAAGAAAACCCATGGTCTCTAAGCTTCCTTACGACTCCGCGAATCGGGACTCGACTATGATTGGACTATTGACCATATGATACCCTTTATATCACTCTGGGAAAACTTCACAAACGTTTGGGTACGAAATTTGATTAGCTTGATATTGATTTGTATCAAAAATGCTGAAAAGATATAATCAATGGTTAAAAACACAATTCTTTGGAGTCTTTAATTTTACCCTTAGTATAATTCTAATGGACCAACTTTAACTAAATTGGATAAGTTTTTAGCCAGTGGGGATATTTGTAAGAGCACAATGTCTAAACATGGACCGGTTTCAAGAAGAATCATTAGAGTTCGTCCCTTTAGTAATATTAGTCCGTGTACCAAATTTCCCAATTTGCGAAATGTAGTACGCGAAAAAGAATACATGGAGAGACGGATGAACATCACTAAATCGACTCAGAAAGTGATTTTTTGTCGATGGGTAGGTATACTGTCAGATATTTTTGGCTGTTACAAACATCAGCACAAACTATCTATCTCTATCTGATCGCAATCGCCCATTAGGAGTCTGCAAAGTTGGTTAAAACCTATTTTTTATTCAACAAGTATCAACTTGGTCAACAACATTGTAGCTTCCATCAAATGCGGATGTAATGATTTTAGTCAATTTAATAAACGAACATGGAAAGTATTCCAAGCAAAACCCTCTGATTTGAATTGAAATTTTGATATATGATATAAAAACTAAATCTAAGAGAGATGAAGGAGATGAAATTGGGACATTGGGTATTTTTCGTACTTATTTTGTTCGAGAGCATAACAATAATGTATTCTTCAAATGAGGAAGTTTGAAACAGATAAAATTTGACAATAAAATTTCTTGGCAACCGATTGGTTTAGTGGGAGCAACCGATATATTTCTGTAAATACAACAAAATTTCAGTTGTAACATTTAAATCAAAAATACATTTTGTTGCGACAACCAAATAATTCGGTTGCTGCAACAAATTTATTCAGTTGCCAAGAAATTGGGTTTTCACAATGATTTTATTTATGTTTTAGCACAGGGTTGCAAAGTTGCTGCAAAAAAATACTAAAAATGCGTGGGGAAAATTCGTTTAAATCCAAGTTACCACAAAATTCAAAAAATAAAAATTAAGTGAGGTATTAAATAAGTGAGTTCGGAAGACATTTCCAACTATCAAATAAATTGCTTTACAACAGCAATTTTTAAATAATCAAAAAGGCTACAAACAGGTACCAGGTTTTAGAAAATAGCCTTTAAAAATATGTTTCCAACAATTTCTTCACCCAGGAAACAGCATCAGTTATGGCCACCAAAGTTGTTGATAATAGAATTCCGGCGGTTACGACAACTGTGTTCATATTAAACTATATTTTTAGTTGCAGAAGCCAATATTCAGTTGTCTAATTTAAAATTATATGCCACATAATATTATTATTTTATTTTTAGATTTTTCCAAAATTCAAATCCGTAATTTACACTCTTTTGCTAATTTAAATTTTCAAATATTTTTAATGTTTGCCTTTTTCGGGATTTAAACTCGGAAATTCGAAGTTATACGCTGCCTGTCTATCCATTGCACCACAAACACTTCTAAATGTTAATGGCTAATTTTCAATTTAAATAATTTGCTGGGAAAACAAATATGTATAGTATAAAATTTGTTTAATCAATAAAATCCAGAATTCGGCTGGTTCCACTGAAACCCTAATTCAAATTGTAGTTATCACTATTTTAATATTGAAATTTTTTTTAATAAATTTTATAAATTATATTAATTTTCTACTGTATAGAATTATTATTATTTTTAAAGTTGATTGGAAATACCAATAATTGTTTAAAACCATTCTTTTATAGTTCCATTTCTCTCCTTTTAATTCCTAATAAAATATGTTTGATTTATTAGTGGATTATAGGTTATTCCGAATAAAATAACATCTTTACATACATATAAATGTTAATGGTTTTGATCTTCTCTGGGTGTTGGATAAAATGCCATACTCAGCTTAAATTCGAAAAAGAACCGATTTTTTAACTCTATTTTTATCACTTAAAATCTTGAGGTGACACAAAAGCCGTACAGTTCGATCTTAGAATTTGTATTTCCTTGTTTAATTTGAACTACCTTCCTTGTAAGTGGTTAAGAAAAAAGAGCTTACAAAGTGGGTGTGTATCTTTTAAATAAACCATACATCCATATTTTATTATGTAAAGTAATTTAATACATTTAAGATAGCAACACTTTAATCTTGTACAAAATGCAGCACATGGTCTCAAAAATACTCATAATTTTTGTTTGGAAGTGAATGGAATATTTACTCTAATGGTTCAATACAAATATAAATGTTTCTATCGCATGGAATGGATTGAATGACACAAGCCAACACACACCTAACGTGACTATTATTACAATAAAAATATTATGCAATATAGATCATATTGCAAAAAAAAAATCAAACGCATTTATTACTCTTAAGTGCGTTTTACCAATATTTTATTTTTTGGTAACTCAGAAAAAGTGCAAAAAACTGGTTAAAAACTGGAGCAAATATGAAAGTTGAATAACTCAAATAACATTTTTATGTTGGAGTGGAATGGGTGACAAATTTTAATTAAAGAAAATCTTAAAAGAATTTTGTATAAACCTTTTCTTTACACATTGTAAGGATGCCATTTTTTATTTGTCTGTTAAGTTTTTTTTTTTTTTATCTTCATCACATCTCAATTAATATCTATAAATTAATATTTAAGATATCTCATAAATTTGGCATGCTATTAAATTTATTATAACAATAGGTTTTATTAAAGGCCTTTCATTTTTGAAAATCCCACAACAATTGAAAATAATTCATTTAAAATTGTTAAATTATTCCATGCCAACTAACAATGTAACACACAAAAGATGAATCTTTTTAACAAACATCTTAAAAGGTTATCTACCCAAGGTTTCATTTTGGACAATACCAATAAAAACAATTGTTATTTATAATAAAAAAAACAAACGGAAAACATAAGAAATCAATAATTAAGATTTCATTGCCCTACACTACAGTAGACCCACTGAGTGACCCTTAATGTAACATAAACCTGTATCAATTTTTGCAAGTGACTCCAAATTAATCAATTTTACAATACATTAATTTGAGAACAATTTTTGAAGTCTTGTGTGCGAAAAAGTAAGTGAACACCTAGAAAACAGTTTAAGGCCGGTATTATAGTCAGTATGAATTTTAACTCAAGTGGGAAATTTTGTTTGAAATTTTCTTACTTATGTAAAATTTAAGTTAAAAATCCTAGTAGGTGCTGATTATAATACTGGCCGGCCCTAACTAACGATGGAATTTATTGCTTATGACATGATTCGTTTACTACAACCAAATTTTTCATTTATGATTGGCAAATTATCATCAGTTGGTTGTCCCAACTGATTTTCTGTTGTCACAGCCAAAAAAATACGGTGACCACAATCGAATCATTCCACCACGAATATGTTTTATCTGTGAAGTTGAAGCTGTTAGTTACAGTCTAAAATAACTTCTTAAACAAGGCATTATATCCATCGGATATTTTACTCCAAATCGAGAATGACTTTCTAAAGTATATGTCCCAATTTTCGGACAAAAATATATATATTTTTTTTAACAAAGCCTTTTTTTAACAAAGACTTTCGATTCGGTACATGTTTGTCACAAAAGTGACATTTTTGAACATTAGAAAATAAGCGAAAATGTCATAATATAATATTTATGTTTGTGATGATCACTTTTAATAAAAAAAGCTGAATAGAATTAGTTCCCTGCGGAAAAAGGACCTATACCAGTACATGTCACGTGGCCGGTTCATTGTGATAGGGATTGGCCACGGTATCGGTTTTTTATATGAAAAGGATCGTTCAGTTTAATACGGGCTTGTCCTAGGAGGTGGTCAATTTCCCTCTATGACATGTCTCAGGACTGGTATAAAAGAACATGTCACACAACAAACCTTAAAGAACATACCACAGAACCAAATCAAAAGAACATGTCATGAATTTAAAACCTGTCACGTCGTAGATGCTTTAGGAACCGGTCTCTCTTCACCTATCTCGTGATATGTATTTTTGAAATCGGTCCAGCTTTCACCTATCACGGGACAACTCCCACTTTCCAACTGACATAATTTTTTCCACAGGGTTAGTTTCATTTCGAGGTCTTGCTTATTTGAGATCGGTCGCCCCTTGGTATAGATGTTTATTATTTATATTCCTCTAAAATTTTTCTGTGAATAGGAAATGGAAAAGATTTTGAAAAAGTAATCCGCAATATTGACCCATAAAGTATTTGTCCTAAGTCAGAGGCTAATAAAGAAAGGCCCACAACACGGAAGGCGTACCGATCGAAATTTAGATATGGATTTAGGAGACAAAAATACTTAAAAAATATTTTAGCACAAGTCCGTGTTATCAGCTCAGACTAACATTTGACTACTTTAGACCTGGGATCGAGTTTGATCCGCATCACTTCTAGGGGGAATGGGGTAGAAGGGATCCAACAGCGGGTTTTGACAGCAGTGTATACTGCTACTATGTACTATGATAGTATCTTTCAGACGAAAATTCTAGCTATCACGGAAGCTTGTAGACTCTGGAGCTCAGAGAACCGTAGGTATCTTTGTCGATATCTAAATGGCGATTATGTCCTTAAACACGTACATTTCCCATTATCGTCAGTCAGTGTAGGGAGGAACTAACTAGGCTTAGTTGTCAATCCCTGATTACGTTTGTATATGCCTCCGGTCACAGGGACTTTTACGTAAATGAACGGGCGGACAAGTTGCCAAATACAGAGTCTGTTTTCAATGTCTCCAAAGCAATGTCAGTTACTGCACCATTGCAAACACAATTAAGGGTGGGATCTTCGATCACTACCTTCTTACGTGGCGCGTCTACGATATGGGGCATACTAAATATCCTTATGCTACGAGTAGGACAGTCATATCGAGTCTGACGGTCGTACTGAATGGTCACTGGCTGATAGGCAGACACATTATTGACTCATACGGATGGAGACAGCAAGTCATCTCCTCTGTAATTGTCCAGCACTGCAGCATAGAGAAAACGGATTCACTGTGACAACCGAATTTCTTGCAATCCGAATGGTGTGGTTGGAGCCATCGGCATTCTTATGTTAACACAACAGAAGTTCAGTTGAAACTATATAATTTAATCGGATCAGGAACAAATTTTGTTGCGACAATCAAATAATTCGGTTGCTGCAACCAAACTATTCAGTTGGCAAAGAATTCGGTTGTCACAATGAATCTGTTTTCTCTGTGAGGGCATCCGGCACAGAACTTTTGACGATTATATACTGGATGACCCGACCCGTCAGTGATATCGAGCATAAATTTAGGTGGTCTTTTCCGTTATCCTAATTTCTCGGGTTGGGTCTAGCCAGACATTGCTTCAACTTAAACCAACCAACCAACTTCGCTTTAGCTAAAAATAAAACTTTACACGCTTATTTAATGAAAATGAAATCTGTTGTTGGCACGTTATATAAAATATGCAATTAACGGATGAATGGAAGTTTTGACTTACACACACACTTATACACACTCCAATAGATAGGCAGAACTTGTAGTTAGAGAAACTGTTTGCAACCAATAAAGTAGGTTAAGGTAGTTCTTGTTGCAAACTAGCATACCAATACAAGGTGCAGCAAAAAAAAAAGTTGTATTAAGTACGTATAAGTACATACCATGTTATGACATGAACAATTACAACAAAAAAGTGCAGCAAAAAAAAAATGGTAGACAAAAATTGAAAGGAAATTCGTTAACGAAAACGAACAAATTTGTGGCAGTTATTTATCATGCAATTATTAAGAATTGTAATCAATGTGTTGCCAACTATTTACATTCATGAAAGGAAAAAAAAAACGAATTAAAATATTATTAACATGCTTCATAAACTGGTTAAATAAAATGAAATAAAAATGAAAGGAAAGGAAACTGACTAATAACAAAAAAATTTCGTGTTTTATATCAAAAAAAAAAAAAATTTTAAAATGAAAGAAACTTTTAACTTACACACTAGACTATACTCGATTGCTAAAACAAAATCAATCAATATGCATTTCCGTACGGAAGCTTATGAAAAGAAATGAAAAATAAAAAAAAATCGTATGTATTGTAAAAGACATAAAACCAAAATCCAAAACATGCAGCATCCGTTTGTCTGCAAAATTTTATTTTTATGTATCTTGGCATTTTTTTTCGTTTTTTGTTTTAAAGTTAAAAAACTTGAAGCACTGACACAATTGGAATTCATGCATGAAATGCTCAGTACTACATTACAATCACAACAAGTACATGCGCATATGTATGTGAAGTTTACCACCACTATGTATTGCCAACCAACTGGCATAAAATTTTAATAGTGTTAATGACCTTATGCTGCAATTGTTTGCCGCATCGTACATTTCAATTTAATTGTAAGTTATATCCATGATCACTTACATAAATATTGTACATAATATTTTGAATATATTACCATGTTGAACATACACACATGTACATATGTATGTATTAAAGTAAAACAATGGCGATTGTTTTAGCCAGACATTGATAAAGAAAAAAATAACACTTGCATTGTTTTCATAAACGAAAGTAAATCACAAAAAAATTATAATTTCCCCATTAAATTGTTCCACTTACATCATCATATTCCTCTTCCTCTTGTTCCAATTGTTGTTTACTCTTAGGTCTGGGTGACTGATATTGTTGAGGTGCTGGCTGTGGTCTAGGTCTGGGTGCTGGAGCGGCAGCTTGTGGCTGACGATATTGTACTTGTTGAGGTTGATACTGAATCTGAAAGATAATTAGAATTATTACTTCATATTCCAATAATGTTAATCGTAATTGAAATTTGTTGTTTGTGTTGCAATCAAAAGTAAAATATGTAGTATTAAAAATATGGTGTTAAATCGAAATTTGTTTTGGTAATAAGGAATTCGTTAATTTAAAATGTTTGTGTAAAAAAGAAACATACAATTTTAAATTTAATTGTAAATTAATAGTTATATTAAAGTAATTAACTGTTATTCTTCTGAATCAGGAAATCGTGCGAATTTTTCAACTAATATTGAAGACTTGTACCCAAAAACCATGGTGTGGGTAAAAAAACACCTTTAAATAGCTTTATTGTGAATAATTTCAGGTATTTAGGTGTTATTTTTGTTCTATCTCGTGTAAATGTGCCTCAACAGACTCGAAATATTGACCAGTTGAATTTCTACATTCAATAAAATTTATAAATTTTTTGTAAATCAACCAATCAAAACAATTTATTTTTGAAGTCTTTGATCTGATTGGTTGATTTTCAAAAAATTTATCAATTACATATATTAAAAAGTGTGTACTCACTCTTCTTAATACATCCAGATTTTTTTAAATTCATTCTCTTGCAATTCTAGTCTGCTTACATTTTTTCGGTTTTTTTTAAATAAATTAACAAAAATTTATTCTGTGTTTTTAAACATTTAAAAAAAAAAAAAATCGGCATTAGGATTATTTTGTAATCAATATGTGACAACTCTGAAATTATAATTTTATTGTTTTTTTTGTTGTAACCGAAATTGTATACTATCTTATGCTCTTTACTGCGATATACCAATCTGAATATATACTTAGGTCCTTTAAGTTGTCGTATGAACCTCAGACTTTAATTACGTATAAATTTTCTAAAAGCAGACACAATATAAAAGACAGAAGGAAAATACATGGAAAAGATTTCAAATCGTTACCATGTAAATGGCGTCAGCTTATTAAAATTATTTTTCATGTCAAAAAAAAACACGAAAAAATAAATAAGGTAGTCGATTCTAAAAGCGTTATCGTTTTTATAAAACCATACCTAAATTGTTATCGTTTGGACGATGTTACATAAATACTCAACTTTGCGATGCAAAATTGATGTCTTTAACCAAAATTTTTAAAACTTTCTAAAATGTTTATATCGGGTCCGCCAAATAACTTTTTTTTTTGAAAATGCTATAAAAAAAAACTATTGAATATTTTCTGAAATTTCTTTTTTTATTTGAATGTGCAATCCTTCCGGTTAATAATGGAAAATAATTTCATTCAAATGGCTGCCTCGGCTGGCTGTTACAGTCGATGGCGATCGTTATCGGGCCATGTTTAACGAATTTTTGTTCAAAAAAATTGAAGAGAAGGACATTGGCAACAATTTGGTTTTTAACAGGACGGCGCTACGTGCCACACAGCCGAAGCTACACTCGATGTTTTGTGCCCTGCTTTTGAAGATCGCATTATCAACCTCAGAGCTGATGTCGTTTGGCCACCTCGGAGCTGCGATTTGACACTGGTGGACTATTATTTGTGGGGTGCCGTCAAAGATAAGTGTTACGCCGACAAGCCAGAGACAATTGACGCTTTAAAGGACAATATTCGTGAAGCCATTGGTGAAATACAGCTGCACACAATCGATAATGTGCTTAAAAATTGGACCGATCGTGTAGGCTACTGCATGGCCAGCCGAGGCAGCCATTTGAATGAAATTGTTCCATTATTAACCGGAAGGATTGTACTTTCAAATAAAAAAATAAAATTGAGAAAATATTCAGTAGTTTTTTTTTATAGCATTTTCAAAAAAAAAAAGTTATTTGGCGGACCCTATATAACGTGCATATGGTAGAAATTTAACTTCAATAAGTGCACGGTTATCTTCCTCTAGCATGACTAGCCTGGTGCAAAGAGTGTAGATTGTTAAGAAGAACCAATTTTACTAGTACATTAGGAAAAAATATCGCTACTTTTTTCCAATGAATTTTTTATGTAAACCAATGAGATAAATGTCATTTTAAGTTGGACAAAACCTACTACTTTATCCCCCTTGCTTTACCTTGATTCAAGACAAACAAGAGAGACCAATTTGGTTTTAAGGGGAAATGTATTACTACTTGTTAGTTTTTCCCAATGTATTTTATATTTAAACTAGTAACCAGTGGGATAACACTTTTAGCTGGAAACACATAAATTCCAAATTAGTTTTGTTTTTTAACCCTTTGGACACGGATGGTATATATGTGTACCACTTAAAGTTTAAACGTCTCTAAAAGTTTTAAATTCTGAAATATATCACATCATCTTCAAACTTCTGTAAGTTGAAGAGGAGTGAAGCAGAAAATGCGCAAAATGACAAGACGCAACATATCCATCGCAGGCTATTTTAGCTAAATAGATTCTCATCAACACTTCGCGTATTAAAAAGGAATTAATTCGATTTTGTGATTTTCAGGACGCTCGAGAAAAAAAACTGATATGCTAGAAACTTCACTAACATTTAGCCTAGTGTAGGAAAAGGATTACCAATCAATGGGATATATAACCCACAACACAGTGGTGTAACACGCAGATCTTAATGAAAAAGTTATTAAACATTCGGTCAGAAATATGCTTACGCAATCTAACTTTTAGAGGCTAGAAATGGGTTTCAAGGTTGTTCAAAACTTTCATATTTAAGAACTTTTCAATATTTTTTTTTTGTCAAATTAATTAGATATTCAAAATCACTTTTGTAGCTTGTTGAATGTATTGTGCTTTTTTACACTTCATTGAGTATTTAATGGCTTACGGATCCCTAATTTATTTAAATTTTGTATAATAAAAACAAAAAAAAAATCCAAATCCAATGATTTTTTAAGAGATTTGTGAGAAAACATATTTTAGAGGAACTTTTAGGGGTTTCTAATTAAAAAAAAAACAAAGAACTAATTTTTTCGGGTTTTTTTAAAAAAAAAAAAGCTAAAAAGTCTGTAAATTTTTAATAGCAGAAGTTAGTTCTAAATAATCCTCTGGCACTGATCATTTTCTATGAATATCATTTTATTATAATCTTACAATCAATGGAGATTAAACAATCCTTCGTACAAGGAGACTTTCTGGTGCGAATTCCGATTTTACTGAAATTCGCATAGAACTCGTAATAAAGAAGATAAAATTAATGAAAATATATTATATTAACGGCCCAATTTAATGGCTCAAAATGTATAAACATAAATCCAGCTAAAACTATATTTCGAAATCTAGTTCGTGTGTAATAGTTTAAGGGGTAATAGGGAGAGGTAAAAACCAGCGAATACCTTGTACGTGAACAGGTCTGAAATTAACGAAATTCAAACGTATTTGAACATAGGGCTAAAATACTCCAGAAAAAAATATTTCGTATGCCTAAAATTTGGATTCAAAGCTGCCATTCATTTGAAATATTGAAAATTTAGGCAAAATTAGTGTTTAGGAAAAAGCGGCTAAAAATTGAAGTGACACAAATGTGAAAAAAAGTTCAAATCAAGTGATGTTTCAAAAATTTAAATTTGGTTGCTGGACTCATATATTTAAAAGCTAACCCATACAAAATTTTTATTTTTAATTAATTTAAATTTAAGGATTTAAGAAGTAACAGAAACATCTGAGCATGAAGGTGTCACTGTGAATTAATATAAAAAATTCCTTAAAAAACTAATTTATTGCCTATTCTCTCTGTCCGTTTTATCTGCCAAGCATAAGAATGGGGCCAAAAAAAATAATCTTCCATAATTTTGGGGAAAAAAAGTTTTGGTCACGAAACTTTACACGAATTTTGAATCACGAAACCTGATCAGTAGGTTTATTCAATGTCCAGAACAAAATCAAAGAAAGAATAGTTGGCTATTCGAATGTTTTAATTGGTAAAAATAGGCGGAGAAGCCACAAAGGGAATTTCTAACGCATTTGTGGGTGACTGGTAGGGGGAGGAGCATACATGCACATTTTTTTGCTTTGTTGTATCCACAAACAAAAAGTCGGTAATAAAAAAGAGACTACGTGCATTTCATTTCAAACAATTGTATTTTGCCGTTTATTTAAAAAAAAAAAAATTAACATAAAAAATCGATCAACGAAAATAATAGTTTTTTCGTTTATTTTATTACTGAAAATACTATTACAGCTGATAGAATCGGTTATACCGATACGAATGAAATGCCGTTACCGACACCAAACAGACAAAAAATCGGTTGCCAACTTTGCTATAAATATATTGTCAGTGTAAAATTTTAGAATTCTCAAATTCATAAGTCTTTAATTTTTTTGTAAGTTTTCTATGCTTAGGAACTTTTTGTTATAAAAAAATATTTATATTTTCTAATACACAGCAAAAATTTTCTAGATCCGGTTACCTCTAAATATATTCCAGGCTTTGTGACTGATTCCTGGGAATCCAAATGTATGGTTTTACTGACCCAGAACCAATTATTTAACTGTGATTCTAAAGTAGTGAAGGACATTTTTTTTAATTCCTGTACGAGTGGATAGACTACAAAATGCTGCTTGCGCGACGTTGGCAAACAAGTACATTTTAGAAGCTACTTCGTGTGGCTGACGATAATTGACGTTCGGCTGTTGCTTTGTTGTACTAGTGAACGTCAAGTTGAATTTCGTATTCTGCTGCTTTACACACAAGAGTAAATAGGATTGTATGTGTGTTGCCCTTCACTGTTCTAAAGCAACTTGTTCCAGTTTGAAGTAAAATAACCTATTGCTAATAGTCAGTTGTAGAACCAGTGCTGATGCAGTTTATGGTGTTCTGAAACCTGTTCTTCGCATATTACATTTTCCCTGGGTCAGGGATTAAAAAACGAAATGCCCACATCTGGGAGAGGCGATTCGATAGAACTTTTTTTCATTTGAGATTCAATCTTAAAAAAAAAAAAATTTTTAAATAAGAGAATGTACAAAAAGTCGATTTTTGTTGAGTAATAGCACTATTCAAGCCTCCTACACTCAGAAAAAAAGTTAGTAGAAGAATTTGTAAAAAGTTTTCAATCCCACTTTACTATTTTTGTACTGATTTTTAGTAAAAAAAATTGTTATTTAGCAAATCTTTTTGCTATTTACATTTTACAAATTACAGAGTTTTTACAGAATATTTAAAAATTTTTGTTGCTAAAATTAGCAAAAAAATTACTAATTTTAAAAAAGTGGATATTATAGGAAATATTATTTCTAATTAAATCTTACACGTACAAACTTGAATTGCCTTAAAATGTTAAATATGTGAGTGTAGGCTAAGTCTATTTATATGTCAATGAGTCTTCCCTATTTTTAATCGCCATAAACTTTAATGGTTTTTGCAATAAAATATTTTAAAATTATCCGTCAGATAACACTCTTATTTTCTGAAAAAATTACACAATCTTTATCTTGAGACTATTTTAGATAGATAACTATTTTAGATAGATAACCTTTTTTTAATAAAGCGTTATATTTGTAATAAAATTAATGCTCTACCAGAGCATTGATGCTTGTACCGTTGACAATTTCTGACTGGGCAGTACTCTAAAAACATTGTTTGCAAACACTGGCATAGAGGTCTAAGCATATTTTTTGACAGTGTTTATATTATAAGCTTTTGAAATTTTTGTCAAACAAATACTGGCAAAACCAACAACTATAAAATATAAACTTTACTATTAAAATATAACTTGGCACGGTTAAAAAAAAAGCGCTGGTGAAGCGTTCATTAATTTTAGTTGTTGTCATACAATGGAAAATGTTTTTTTTTATCAGCTTAAGTTCGGTCGTTAAAGGCTTCAAATTATTTTGAATTTTTAATGTTTATGTATTCCATGTAATTCTGTGTTATTCCAAATCCTGACAAAAAAACTTTAAACTTTTGAAATCCCCACCAAATGTGGTTTTTGAGCTAAGCAACAAATTTTATATGGAAATTGAGAATATGGAAATTCAGAATAGAAATGTTTTACTATTACCAATATTAGTAGATAGAGAGAGAGGGAGAGGGCTGTTTGTTTAAATTTCCAGTACTTTGTTGGTTAAAGGGAAAACAATTGAACCAAAAAGGAAACAAATCATACCTGTTGAGGCTGATGTTGCAAATATTCGCGCACAACAGGAGCAACATAACCTTGTTGCTGATGCTGTTGAGAAGCACGAATCTATAACAACAAAAACAATGAATAATAACAATAATAAATACAGCCTTTAAATAATTCAAAATTTCAAATGAAACTTCTGCTTATACTTAATATACAAACGAATGGACCTACTTGTTCCTGCACATTATCCTTGACACGTAATTGTTGACCAGGTGAAACATATTGTTGTTGCGTTTGCTCGGAATTCTGTTCATAAATGGGTGTTGCATCCGCCGATTGGGCTGCCCCAGTTTGTTGTTGTAATTGTTGATAGTACTGACGTAAATATGCGGGATCAATTTGTTGATGTTGTTGACCATATACGCCCGATTGGCCAATTAAGGCCAATGAAAAAATTATCACAAATGAACGCATGATTTAGTTTTGTTTTAGTAAATTTTTAAATAATTTAATTGACTGTTTTTTTTTCTATATTAATAATATCTCTTTATATATTTTTGGACAACTGTTATTTCATAACTTTTTTTGTGCTGTTGTTATTGTTTCCAAATACACTCCACTAACGGAAACTATCCAAAAAAAGAAAAAAAAACGTACACTTGAGCGCGTTTTACTGTATAAAATTCAAAATAAATCACGTCCTCATTAAATGCGGTAACAAAAGTATCTGCACATAATATTACTGCATCATGAGCTTTTATAGTTGCACCTACAAACAATTATTAACTTGGCTTAAAGTTTCAATACAATTTGTATGTCTGTTGTGTCTATTTGCCCACTTGGCCTCTTAAAAGAGATCACCCGAGTAGACGAACAACCAAATTATTTTTTTCGTATGACTACAATTTTGTTTGTAGTAGTTGTTGCGGTATTAGGTACTAACATATAATGTGCAAAGTTGTCAGAGGAGTTTATTTTAACTTTTAATAGTTAATTGTTAACGGTTAATATACATATGTTATCCAACAACAAATACCCATGTTCGCAATAGCGATTTGTACTCTTACTCTCACTTTCAATGTTGCATGTTTTATGAAAACCTCCTCCTCTTCATAATGTAGTGACGTCACTTATAACCGGTTAAACTACGCCAATTAACAAAAAGAGAGTCAAAATTTATATTTTGTTGCAAGGAGCTTAAAACTAGAAATTGTAACGAGATGTTGCCAGAAATTTTAGTTCATTTTATTTAATATTTTGGTAAATAATATTTGTTGCTATCCGCATTTACCATGCTTTGATCTACAGGGCCGTACGAAATTTTCTTAGCCTGACGCAGAGATGGCGGTATAAAGAGGAAAAAGTTTAGGGTATGGGAAACTTCCAGCTGTCATATGAACACATGTTAAATTTCATTTTACTTTCTAAAATGTTCATATAATTTCGATTATAATGAATAGGGCAAGGAAGTTCATGCACTTAAATCATGTTTTGTTTAAAATCATGTTTTATATAACATACATAAAATAAATGTGCATTTAAAATTTTTAAAAATATGTTTTTAATTCTTAAAAAACTGGTTAGTACAAGAGCCGCCATACAGAAGCCGCCATACTATTTCGTCTATTTTCTGTTGGGGTTTCCTTTTGTTAGCACACTAAACATACACAGGAAAAAGTATCACAAAATTTCAAGTAATTAAAAATATTTCTTTAAACTCAAATACGATTTCTAACAATTTTTTGTTTGAAATGTTTATAAATTGTTATTTTTCATATAAAATTTCTTTGAAATTAAAAATTTAAGTTACAAAAAAAAGAACAAAAAGGTTTTGAATTTACAAATTCCATTGTTGGTGCATTTTTAAAAATATTTTTGTTTTGTATTTACAAAATTATTCTATGAAAGGTGTTCAATATTACAAACAGAATTTTTTAATACAAAAAACTTTTTGTTATGTTTTTGTTACTTAAATTTTTATTTTAAAAAAATTTTTATATGAAAAATAACAATTTACAAACAGTTCAAACAAAAAATTGTAAGAAATTGAATTCGAATCTTAACAAATATTTTTAATTACTTAAAATTTTGTAATATTTTTTTCTGTGAACAATCAGCACATCCTTTGTGAATAACCTAAATGTTTTATGAGCACTCAAAATACACAGAAAAAAAGTATCACAAAATTTTAAGTAATTAAAAATATTTGGTTAAAATTCAAATTCGATTTCTAACAATTTTTTGTTTGAAATGTTTGTAAATTGTTATTTTCCATACAAAAATTCTTTAAAAATATAAATTAAAGCTACAAAAAATTAACAAAAAGTTTTTTGTATATTTGAATATATTTTGCAAATGTCAAAATCAGTCACTTGCAATTTTCTTGTCGAGTGATATTTTTAAAAACAAAATATAGTAAAAAAATAATACAAACATTTATAGTTTATTAAGAACTTTAATAATGGACCAGCCGAAGACGCTTGTATTTTATATTGAGAAAGCCCAACAAACAATACGTACAGTTTACGTACCAACTCCGTTTACGTACCGTTTTCTTTATCCGTAAACGGATGAGAAAACGGATTTTAAGGAACATCCAAACTGATTCGAATCCGTTTAAAAACCGTCAATGACGGAACGTTTACGGACCGATATATCGGATGAAAAACGGAGTTGTCCGTTAATAGTCCGTCAGTGACGGATCGTTTACAGATCCGTATTCGGTCCGTATTCTTACCGTTTTTTCAACAAAAAACGGATTTGTGTAAAGGCATAGTACTTTAATTGGTAATAGCAAACTTATATTTTTTTTCTTTAAATTTATTAACAAAGATATTTAAATTAAAATAACAAAACTTAATAAACTAAATACAACAAATACCAAACAAATACCATATTTATCTCCAGCACAATTACCATCCATCAATCACTGCGATTGTGGCCCATTAAAAATAATGAAAAAAAATAAAACAAATATTTAATTTTGGTTTAAATTGAGGTACTTACGATATGGTGAAGCAGACAATGCAAATTTGCAAATTTTTTTACAAAATTATTTTAACTCGTCGGGCAATATTTTTATTTGCAAATCAACATAATTTTGCACACATCACCGTAAAACTTGTTTTCAATTGCATAAATATTTAAGTATTCGTTTTTTATTACTAAGCAAATCCAAAAGCAACGGAAGAAAAACAGTGGTCCGTATTTGACAGTACAGAAACGGATACACAAAAACGGAGTAAAATCGTTTTGTTTTCGAAAATTCAATTATACGGTCCTTTAATGTTCCGTTTACGTACGAAAATCCGTAAAAATGTTTCTTGGGAGGCCTGATATTACCAGAGGGACTCTGGTGCAAACAAATTTTCCGCAGAGGAGGAAAATTTGACTAGAAAACTTAAGTCCGATTCACCCCCTATTACGCTGTTGCTGAGTGGTAAAAGATAAGTGTGTGTTGTTTGTGGCTTACGTTTGTCCCAAGCAGCCCATATTTACATTTTTTATTTTACAAGAGCTAACAGGACTGCAGCAGTTACCACACCGAACAGACAACAGTAACAGGCAACAGAAAATCCCTCCGAACATCAATCCCACCCACAAACAATCAATAACAAAAATTTTAATAAAAAAAATCTAATAATTATCTTTTAATTGAAGTTTTTCAACTCAAATCAAAAAATATACATGATTTAAGCACTTTATCAAATAAAAATTAATTTGTTTATTGTTATTTTTTTATTTCATTTGTCACATACAGCTGATCACTGTTAAACTGGTTTTTTTTTATCTTTAAGAGGTTTAGTAGTATTTTTGGTATTTTTAAAGAAAATTGTAACAAATGCTCAAAATATATGATCTGGCATCACTGTGATTTGTAAATACGTAAGAAACAAAACTTTACATACCTAAGTAAAGACGATCGAAGGTTTTCGAAATAGAGAAAACCAAATTGATTCGAGTTCGAGTGACTTGCTTTCGTTCGACTAGTTTTCTGTACGAAATCAAGGAAGAGGCTATAAGTATATTAACAGATGGTAGTTGACGGGAGCAGTGTCCAAAATATTGACCTTATGCTATTTTTACCGAAGGGATTTTAGTCTAGAGTAGGATTAGCTATTTTATTAAACTTCCATCGCCATTAAAGACACTAGAACTAGAACGAGTGGACATGCCAATATGAACTTGTAACATCATTTTTAAAATAACATTCAAAGAAAGAATAAACTAAATACTGGAAAGAATAAACACTGAAAAACAGTGTTTATATATCGAGGGCTTACTAACGCAACCTCGAATCTCAAAAATGTTTACACTCACCAAAAAAAAAGCCTGTAATGGCAACTGAAAGTTTTGCTGTTATTAGAGGAAATTTTGCAACACATGCCTCTTGACGTGTAGTACAATGAAATTAGTAGATAAGTTAGTAGCCGCTACTAAATTTAGTAAAGTTTTTGTAAAGTGAAATTTAAAATCGGGTTGCTTAAAGCAGCAAAAACAAATTAACTAAATATTATTAATATGAGTACAACCAAATTAGTATAAAAAATTAGTAACCGCTACTAAATTTTAGTAAATTGCTGTAAAATCAATGAATTGTAAATATAACAAAATTTTAATTTACAAAAAAAAAAAAATATTATTAATAATAACTTATTATTTATAACTTAATTAACTTAACTATTTTTATATACACTTTTTACACTTCAAAGCTGCCAATTTCTTTTGAAATTGCCTTACGAATTCAAGTATATCAATTTACATTTTTTTTATCGGGCAACATTTTTTTATTTTATTTATTTTTTCAAAAAATATTTTAGAAAAAATTAAAAAAAAAATCGAAGACTTAAAAAATAGTAAAAACATAAATGAATATATCATTTTGTTTTAATTAGCTAATTTTTGTTTTGAAAAATATTTTTTGTAAATTTTTTTGATTTTAAACTCAAATTTTAATTGTGTTAAGGGCTGATTTTTAATCCCGTTAGGCTAGTCGGTAGCGTGCTAGTTTATCAGTGCGGGTCGTGGGTTCGATTTGCGCTACAAGCCGATAGCCATCATTGCTAGTGCTCTGCTAGAGTATTAGAATATACTTTGTAATTATTTGATTAATATACTATAAATAAAAAAAGTTTTTAGTGCTGTTTTAAGTGAATGTTCTATTTTTAGACATGAATCGTTTGTCAGCATTTTAAGGCAATTTTATTTGTAAGTATAAGTTTTAATTATTAGAAATAAAATTTCGTTCAGTATTCGCTTTTTTAAATCGGATGGTAAAAATTCTGTAATTTGTAAAATTTAAAAAGCAAAAAAGTTTACTAAATAATAATTTTTTTACTAAAAATCAGTGCAAAAATAGTAAAGTGGGATTGAAAAACGTTTACAAATTTTTCTACTAACTGTTTTTTCTAAGTGTACATTTGCATCAAAATCCTTAAAACCTTGAAGTATTTTTTGAAGGACAAAAGATCAGAAAATTAAAAAAAAAAAAAAAACTGAGCACGAAGTTTTGTTACATATGTATATATGATCTATAGTTTCACGTGTGCATCAACAGTTTTAAGTCCAAGGAAAAAAGTTTACTTTTGTCCCACGGTATAACATAATATTAATAAAACGTCTTTTGAAATATTAATATTTTAGTATTTAAACTTTAACAATTTTATTCTATGTGGGAATTTTTTTAACTTCAGCACACACAGTGAGATTTAACTGCAATATCTTCAGGACAAATCCTAGTCTCTGGCTGGCATCACTGGTAATCAAAGACTGGTTTTTGTCAAACAATGTATTACATAGTTTCCTTTGAATTTACATATTTGTTAATAAATATTTGCTTACTTAAAAGTCTTCCCTATTATAACCGAATATACATATGTATGTACCTTCATGCCGTCGCTGCGCTGACAAAATAAGCTACGTTTTTATGAGGATTCCTAAAAATACATGTTTTTTAAAAAATATTTTAACAAAATTACACAATTTCTATCTAACAATCAGGAAAGGAACGAGCTACAGCTTGAAGGAAAACTAATTCGTCTAAATTATATTTGCCAACAGCGATAAGTTAAAACCAAGGTCGGTAACAGATATTCATTTCAAAACCCTTTCAAATTGATAACAAAGGCCGAAACTCTTAATTAAAAAAATACCCGTAATCTAAAACACTTTTAATAAATTAAGTGTAGCACGGTTAACACAATTTTACCATTTTTATACCAAAATTATCAGTCTTTAGAGAAGTACAGTGGGTGATAGTTGGCGAAAGTACTCAGCTGTTTTATTTGTATGCCTCAAAACAACATAGTTGGGTTATTTCGTCAGCACAGCGACGGTATGTAATACCAATGGTAATTGATCCGTTTTTTGTTAATTTATTACATATTTTTAAAGTATACCAACCACATTTGTTTGACCTAAATTAAATTCAATGATATTGTTTTTATAGTTAAAGAACAGTTTTTGCTAATAACATTTACGCATGCGCATTTAAATCGTGCTTTATTATGAGCAGAGTATCTTATGCACCAACACCTAGTATTCGAAAATGATTGTGATACAGTTTCATTTATTACAAACAATAATTGTACACCTATTCCTCGATTTACACGGTACTTTTTTACACGATTGCACTTTTACTTAATATTTTTTTTTTCTCAAGTAAAACAAGGAATGTTGAAATTACGCGATTTTTTTTGCTTGTTTATTTATAGAGTTTTATGGTTAATAAATCAAATGGAAAAAGAATTATTAATCAAAAATTTTCGATTGTCATAATCTGAGTGTTAGAATAATTTAATTAATGTTTTGAATTTTTATCATACTGTGCATGTGCAAAATAAGACATTGTGTGAGAATGATTTCCACTGCTTTGATAAAGTAATAAATTATAAAAGGGCACATCTCGAAATTAATTTAAATATTTAAGCATTGTAACTAAAATTTTTGCCAAGATTTATCAAAATGAGGGCGCGGGGCTTATTTTTGTTATTTCTATTTCGCACTCATATGTATTCTTCATTTGTTGCTTCATTCACATTTAGAGCGAAAAAAAAATCACCGTATAAATAGACGTAACTTTGGAAGCAACTTTGAAAAGGGAATTCAAATTGGCTCTAAATTGTTATTTTGCATATATAAATTCCTTGAAAATAAAAATTAAAGTTATAAAAACATAAAAAGTTTTTTGTATTTACAAAAATATTCTATGAAAGATCCCAATAGACCAAAACCCTTTAGAAATAATTTATAATAAGCTTGCGATCATAAGCCTTAAGCTTCAAAAAGACTTGACAAACTATTGAAAAACGCTTTAAAATTATTATAGAAAAATCAAAAAGGAACATTTGTGTCTACACTTTTATTAAAATTAAGAAATACTAATTAAAATACAAAATAGAAAAAAAAATCAAAAGCAAAATTAAAAATGACAATGAAATGACAATGCACGCGGTACAAAATATTCAACGATGAACTTACGGTAAAATTAGCGGGACTTTACTGGAACAAGACTTCAAAGAGTTTAGAAATTGTTGTTTGCAATAAGTCTTTTATAATCATGCAAAATATGACAAGCAAGTTTAATATATATTTATAGTGAATAATAGTTTTATAAATATAAATAAAAGCAAAACGGAGAAGGGCCGAAGAAATATTAACAAACATGAGACTTCAAACAAAATTATAATATATATATAGTTTGAAAAAATATTGTGAAGGTGAATAGTTTATCAAACATACTTGAGAAATTGTTATGATTTTTGCAATCTTTAATCTTTTTACAAGTATGTAAAAAAAATATTAAGAAGGAGTATAGTTTCTCAAACAAGATTGAGAAACTCTTAAAATTTTTACAATTATTAAGCTTTTTATATACTATGTTTAAAAACATATAGTGCAGGATAATAGTTTTTCAAACATGATTAAAAAAAACTTTAGTAATTTAAAAAAAAAAAAGCTTCTTCTAAAGAACTATTATACTTTACAGAATTTTGTAATATATTTGTGTGTATGTTTTAAATACCTGTAAACAAAAATATAAACAAAAATTTAAGTAATACCATTCAAACGATTAAAATAATTTTTGGAGGCGATCTTTAGTTTCCTACCATCGAAATTGGCGTAATAACGAGGAAGTTACACAAAATATGGGTTAAATGTTTGTTTGATGATTTTTAGTACACTTTTTATGATTAAAAAAAACATGCATGGAAGTTACACTTTTTTTATTAAAGTCTGTAAGACAAATGTGGACTAAAAGTATTCTGTGAATTTTTAAGAATAAATAGGCTTGCCATGGCACAACATTTAAGACTCATTCTGGCAAAAACTAAATTGAAAATATGCGCCTTAAAAATATAATTTTGGGCTAAAGTTTATCCATCAACAGTTTTAAACTGCATTTCTACCAATTTTGCAAAAATTTTCGGTAGTTTTTTTAATAACTGTAATAAAAGTTGTTTTGCATTTTCCCATAGAAAAATAACTGTATTTAACTTCATTTAAAACTACTGAATACTACATATACTGCTATTATGTAGGAACTGAACAAATTTTTTTAGTATCACTTTTGTGAGAAATAATGAATATATTCATTCTTTTCATTAATTTTTCTTATTTGATTTAATGTTATTTACATAAAAGTAGTAACATATACAGGGTGGTCCAAAACAGACATCTTTTTAAATTATGGGTCATTCCATGTCAAACCTCACAGCATTCGGAATTTTCATCTCCAATTTTAATGAAATTCGCCACAAATATTGTAAATGGATAGTGTTTATCAAATCATTAAATATAACGACCACGTTTTTCTTCATAACTCAGGAACCAAATGAGTCTCCACCTTGAAATTTTGCCACAAATGTAGAGAGGCCTTAGTTTTTAACATATATTCTTTCAAAATTTTAAAAGAATTGGATTTTGAGATATGGGTCTTTGAAGATTAAACTTATAAAAATGACATTTAACCTTTTAATACAAAAAACCGTTTGGCACGCCATTTTGAAGGCATGGTTTTCACCTTTAAAATGGTACCAATAATTTTGGTTATATGGTTTAGAAGTTATGGGCGACTTTGTATGGACACTTTTTCGATATTTTGACGTTTTTGCCAATTTTCATGACGTCAATTTCGAAAAGGGTTTGGGACCGAAAGGTAAATGATTTAATAAACACTATCCAATTACAATATCTGTGGCGGATTTCATTAAAATCGGAGATGGCAAATCCGAAAATGACAGTTTTCTGTGCGATTTGACATTTTATCTGTTCGAAATATTGACCATCAGGGAGTATCATGACTCCACGGACCAAAATGAGTTGTTTTACACTTGAACAACGTTGGGAAATATTGCAAACTTATTTTCAAAGTAGGTGCTGTGTTTCCCAAACTGTTCGTTTGTTGAAAGAAGTTTTGGCCGAAATGAAGCAACCACTGCACTGCCATACGCAAGATAGTGCAAAAAGTTCGTGAGACTGCCTTGCTAGTGGACAACACTCATGGTCCCCGTCATCATACGGCTATGCGGTAAAGGAAGTACATCGACTCGCCATCGATCTCAACAACTAGAGTATTTTGCATAAATTAATTGCTTAAAAGGTCCAATTGACTCAGCAATTGATTTGCCAATTGATGGCAAATGACCATCCACTTCGTTACGGCTTCACAGTTTGGGCCTTACAGAAGTTCCAATCGCACATCGAATTTGGCCGAAAAATTATCCTTTTTGACGAGGTGCATTTTCATCTCAGCGGCTACGTCACGTCAACTAACGAAATTGCCGCATCTGGGAATCGCAAAATCCGTCGAAAAGCCAATGGGTCCATAGAGATTGGATTTGTGGCATCGATGGGCCATTTTTTTTTTCGAAAATGCTGCTGAGAACGCCATTTTAGTCAACAGTGAGCGCTGCTGAGCGATGATCACGGACTTTTTATGGACTGAAATTGAAGATTTAAATTTGAATAATCTTTGGTTTTAGCAAGATGGTGCACCATGTCACACAGCCCACCAAACAATCGATCTTTTACACACTAAGTTCGTAAATAATGTTAGCAGCCGCCTTGGCGATGTCAATTGTTCGCCTTGAGGCTGCGATCTGACCCCTATACTTTTTCTTGTGGGAACCATCCACACCCTTTAGGCTAATATTTATTTTCCCACTCATTCGTGAAATAGAACCAGAAACTGTCAACAAAGTCTTTATAATTGGACTGAAGTATAAGGTTCTGCAAAGCCCGCCTAGCAACCAAATGAATAAAATCATGTTCCATAAATAATGTAAATCGAAGTATATGTGTATAGTTTTTTTTTATTGTTAGTCATCATTTCTGGGGTTTTGAATTCGGTTTAGTTGTTACTTTTCTTATTATTGTTTTTGGAGTTGTCTATCTATGATCATGTGCAATCATTTAAATTTTTTGATATTTGATGCCATTAATTGTGGTCTACGTGATCTTATGTATCTCTTATACATAAAATACATATGTTGTTATGTACTCAACTATTACCTAATCAAATTTAACTATATCATTTTATTGTTTATATCTTTTCAGGTAAAACATATATTTATAACAACTTAATAATTATTTAAATAACAAAACAATCTACATGTGTAGGTAAGTATTTTTTTACTTCTATTGTCCTAAAATATGATAAGCATTTCACAAATAATGACCTTATGAACTTAAAACGTTATTTTAACTTTATTTTTTTTGTGAGGGTATGGGGGTGAATTTGTCGAAGTTTGTGCTCGGTGT
Source organism: Eustalomyia histrio (assembly GCA_949748255.1). Lineage (NCBI taxonomy): Eukaryota > Metazoa > Arthropoda > Insecta > Diptera > Anthomyiidae > Eustalomyia > Eustalomyia histrio. Next base: position 6,618,926 of record OX456524.1, read on the forward strand.
TTTAAGATCTATTCTAAAACATTGAAGTGTATATTTTTTGTCGAGCTTTGCAAAAATTTTGTCCGTTTCCCAATATCTCGATTAGTTTTCAAGATATTCGCCATTTTGTAAAATGGCTATTTTTAATTGGCCATAGGGCAAAACGGGCAAAATTTTTGCTCTACCAGAGCTTTAATATACTGAGATAACAAAAATAGGCCAGGTCATTGAGAGAGACCCGGATGAGATCGAACAGCTTAAGTAAAGCAATTTAAGCGTCCCCTTGTTTGTTAACTAATGCTTTTTTAAGCAATTGTAATTAGTTTTTTAAGCTTTAGTTTGATTTCATTAGTATTAGTAGGATAAATGCTAATTAATTAAATGGTAATGAAATTGTATTTGCTAATGAAATTTCAATGCCAATTAAATGCTACCAGTACAGCTTAACAACATAGCCTGATGTATTCAATAATTAGATTTCTGTATTCAAAAAACAGTAGCAAGTTAAAAACATTTTTTTCATTTATACATTATTATACATAATGTTGTTAATTCCCCTTTAAGTGAAAGGTACTGACAAGCGATTATAACTATATATCGTCACCATAAATGCAAAAAGGAGCAACTGTCACAAAAAATTAAAAAAAAAATAAATTTGATTCGTGACTTTTGGGGAATACTGTCACAACTAGATTCGCTGACTATTTCTTTGAAATATACAATCCACACCTTTCCCAATTGTATTTCAGAAAGAGTCAATTGTATATCAAAATAGCCAATTATACAGGGTGTCCGCCGGCAAGGTATACTACTTTGTTTGTTTATAATTTTTGATTAAATGAAAGAGAATGGTATTGATAAATGTTTTATTGGAATTGATAATTGTTTTATTTAATGTTGTCAATTATGTATGGAATACAATATCAGATAAATGTCCGCCTCTGTTAGCCTCACAAATGCGAGCCCTTTTGAGCACATTTTTCATTACATTCTCACACATTTCACGCGGTATTTCATTAATTTCATCACAAATATTTTGTTTGAGTTGCTCAAGCGTTTCTGGTTTGTTTGCCTTGCTTTTCAAAAATCCCCACAAAAAGAAGTCCGGAGCAGTCAAATCAGGCGACGAAATAGCTTGTTGTGGAAAGAGGTTTCGCAGTAATTCCATTGTAATCCTGGCTGTATGCGATGTGGCACCGTCATGTTGATACCACATGTTAATCAAGCCCAAAGCATGCAGTTGAGGCGTTAGAAAGTTTTCAATCATATCATTGTATTTCAGAATAGTCAATTGTTTTTCAGAAATTGTCAATTGTATTTCAGAAATAGTCGATTGTATTTTAGAAATAGTCAATTGTATTTCAGAAATTGTTAATTGTATTTCAGAAATAGTTAATTGTATTTCAGAAATTGCCAATTGTATTTCAGAAATTGTCAATTGTATTTCAGAAACAGGCAATCAGAATAGTCAATACAATTGAATATTTCTGAAATATAATCGACAATTTCTGAAATACAATTGGAAAAGGTGTAGGTTGTAAATATGCATTAAAATCAATTAACATCTTGATTTTGGATAAATGTGCTTGAAGCCTTTTCTGCATTTCTACTGACTATATATTAGTAAAACATCACACCCTAAATTGTATATTAAAAATTATGTGTTATACAGTTAAGGCCCGGTATAACGAATGATAGTTGTGTTCGAATACATTTCCAGGAAAACTAATACAAAAGAAAAAACTTGTCAAAATATACACAAGTAGTTAAACGAAAAAATTGTAAAAAAGATAATCAAAAAAAAAAAAAAATACAAATATCGGGAAAAATACGCAGATTATTCTAACTATTTTGAACGGATTTTTGAGTTAAACTAGTAGAAATGATTAAGCTAGTAAAAAAAATATCGTGTAAACAACAACAACTTTTTTCAAGTATATTCGCTTACAGAAATATTCACCTTTAGCATATCTAAAATTTCTATGATGACAAAAATGTTTCCGGTACAGGCCTTAACTAAGTAGAAGGAAGGTTTAGTAATAAAAACTTCTCGAATTATTTTCTAATTTAGATTTTTTTTTATTTTTGCAAATTTTTTACACTTTTTTCGCCCCAATGCAATGTGGGGAATTTCGCGGAATTTTCTGGCCGAAAGCTTAAATCATGAGATATAGACTTGAAATTTGGCAGGGTTATTTGGCGTGAAGTTTTTAGGCTCTGTATAAAAAATTGGCATGATCAGACTTGATTGCGGCTGCTTTTAGCATATTTAAAAAGAAATAATATTTTATATAAATATAAAATCGTTGATGCGTATAAATCTTGAATCGTTAAAGCTATTCACCATATATTTGATTGGTGCTCCGATTTGCATAATTTATTTGTATTCGATAGGTGGCGATGGGGTCGAAGTAAAATATTTGTATGTATTCCGAGAATGGTTTTTAATTATGTGTGTTATTTAATTTATCTACTTACGTCTTATAAAATTAGTCACCAGAGACTCTAAGATAATGATCGGGAATACTCTCTAATTCAAAAACGTTTTAAAGTTCCATCTTATATTAAAATTAAACTGACCCATCTACTTAAAATTTGGCAAAACGTTAGATAATATTTAATTTTTTTCATGGAAAGTAGTTTTTTCGCGTAATTTCACCGAAATTTATTGAAAATTATCAAAATGTCAAAATGAACTTACAATTTTGTTATAAAAAAAATAATTAAAAAATATTTATCGAAATTAACCCTTTTTATAACTTTAAATGTCATTTCCCTATGGAGCCGCATGGAGTTCCTCTATACAGTGTGATGGAAATATGTACACAAAAAAATGTAATCCAAAAGTATATAAATTTAAAAATTAAAAAAAAATTCAATTAAATAAATAAAAAAAAAAAATATTAAAACTGCATTTTAAAATTTTAAATTTTGCATTATTTATTTATTTACTCTATTTCTAATAGAAATAAATTGTAAAAGTGTTTTGTCCTCCAAAATTATAAAAATAAATGGTATTTAATAGGATTTTAGATCATATTAACATTTTCTTTTTTTTTTTTTAAAAAAACAATTTATTTTTGACGCTTACTTACTAGCGGTAAAACAATTTGGTGGAGACAAAGTATATGCCAGCCTACTTCTAAATAGTTGACTTTATAATGGCATCACAGAAAATCATTTTGAAACACATAAAATTGACATTTGACCACCAATTCTTAATAAATTCCCCATAGTTCTTTATTTGTGTATAACTTTTAGAAACATTCGTTATTTATATAGGGTCCGCCATCTAACGTTTCTTTTTCAACTAGTGCTTATTTCGTGAATGATAACACTTAGCTTATATCTGATTTGACAGATAATTAGTTTCATCCTTCCGCTTAACGAATATGGTTGTGTATACGCTTGAACAACGCTGGGAATTATTGCTACATTACTTTGAAAATCATGGTAATGTTGCAGAATGTCATCTTTTCAATGTCATCTTTTCAGATGAAGCTCATTTTGATCTTGACGGGTATGTAAACAAGCAAAATTGTCGCATATGGGGCACAGAAAACCCGCAAGCATACATTAAAAAGCCGATGCACCCAAAACGAGTCACTGTTTGGTGCGGATTTTGGTCCAGAGGCATAATTGGGCCGTTTTTCTTCGAAAATGAGCAAGGAGTGGCCGTTACAGTCAATGGCGATCGTTATCGGGCCATGTTCACAAAAATTTAAAAGGAGGATATTGGCAACATTTGGTTTCAACAGGACGGCGCTACGTGCCACACAGCCGAAGCTACACTCGATGTTTTGCGCCCTGTTTTTGAAGATCGCATTATCAGCCGCAGAGCTGATGTCGTTTGGCCACCTCGGAGCTGCGATTTGACAACGGTGGGGTGTCCTCAAAGATAAGTGTTACGCCGACAAGCCAGAGACAATTAACGCTTTAAAGGACAATATTCGTGAAGCCATTGTTGCTCCAGTATTTTATATTTTTGTTCCAGGAAAGATAGATCGATGAAAATTCTAATATTAATCGTGCAGCTAATTGTTCTTAACACTACTTGTCTTTAAAACTATTTCTACTTGTTTTTTAAAAAAATACTTTCGTTTTTTAGAAGTTTTGAATTGTTTATAGTTTGGTTTGTTGGGTTGCAGTGTTAATTAAAAAAATAGAAACAAATAACAGTGTTGATATTCATCAACTTGAACAAGGTTTGTTTTTAATTTTAACGTAAAGATAAGAACAGAAATTTAAGAACGTTTCAAGCACGGAACATTTAAAACGAAACGTATGTATGGAATAGCAAGAAAAAATATTGTTTTGATTGAAAAAATAGAAAATATTAAACAGAAATTGAAAGTGTGCAATAATATATTTTCTTGAAAAGTTTTAGCTATTTAATAGTTAACATTTGTAAATCGATTTTTAAATTGATTTATTTCGCTAAAATTGTCTGTTCATTATCTTCACGGCTGTATATTTGTGTAGCCATTGGTAAAATACAGATGCACACAATCGATAATGTGCTTAAAAATTAGACCGATCGTGTTGGCTACTGCATGGCCAGCCGAGGCAGCCATATAAATGAAATTATTTTCCATTATTAACCGGAAGGATTGTACTTTCAAATAAAAAACGAAATTTGAAAAAATGTTGAGTAGTTTTTTTTTATAGCATTAAACGAAAAAAGTTATTTGGCGGACCCTATATATTTAATGCAACCAATTAGATCATGCGTTATATCGCATTTTCGTTATTCCGGGATTTGACTGTATATATTTAATTGTATTATGACCATAATTTTAAGCCGTAGATACCTATCTACTGGTTTTTTGCTCGACTACTTCGACTGCATGGTAGGTAGCATATCTAATGAATGAATTGTAACAATTCATTTTATTTTATCAATCAAAAAAAATAAAACAATTTATTTTTTTTAAGGTTTTGTTAATATATTTTTAATTTTAATTTAATAATAAAAAAATTTATTCAACACAGATAATATACGATATTTGATACTCAATTTTTTATACTCAATCATTAATCTTGAAAAAATGTAAAATTTATGAATTATTTTATTATAAATAGGATAATTGATTTCGTTTTTTTATTATTTTTTTTTTGATATGCTAAATAATAATGATGTTTTGAAATAAATTTCAATCAGAGGTTAGTGTTTTTTGTTTTATTTTTATTTTTTTTTTAGTTATTATTACAAAGGTTATAACAGTATTTTTGTGTAGATGTTTTTTCTTTTGAATTTAATTTAAATGATCGTGGACAATTTTTTTGTTTTTAAATTAGATATTGTTTTTGTATTTTGTTTTATATTTTTAGTAATCTTTGTCAAGATGTTAATTAATTTTTAAAAATATATATATGGAGATATTAAGTTATTAATAGTCTGATGCACCCAAAACACTATACATCAAACGATTGAAGGATCCACTTTGACGAATGGTATCATCGGTTGTGTTTACCACCTGTATAGAAAGTAATAAAGAACAGATGTTTTATTTATAATAAAATTTATAAAGTTGATTTTTAAACAAAAAAATATTTAAAAGATGTTGTAACAACTGAAAAGTTTAAGTTTTATCAACGAGGTTAAAATCTCGTTTAACCGACCAAAGAGAGTGCGCCAATGAAAAAAAATCAAAATAGTAACGGGTTGCACTGTGTTTTCTCAATGTATTTTATATGTAAACTAACGAGTGGGATGACACTTTTGATTGGCAACAAAAAGTCCTCACTTTAGGGATGGTTCTTGAACTGACTTTTGTTGCCAATACATAATATAACTGGTGTTGCTAACACTTAACATGGGTTTACTATAAGGCCCATGACTATCACAGTACAAATTTTGTAATGGCGGAACAACATTGGGACGCTAACTACGAGTTTCTGATTCCGGACAGAATGTCATAGAGAAGGGATTTTGGGTAAGGCGAAGTAACTTTATTATTATACGGATGACTGCAGAAATTATTTTGCATAGACACGGTTATTTTGCATGGACCTATATAATCACGGAGATGTGCTTCCAGATTCCATACTACTACACCATTTTACAGGTGAAGGTAGTGACTACTATAAAGCATTAATTTTTAGGAACGACTATACTGGGGAGGTGATTGTTTTTTCTTATGGTCAGTCTGCGACCACGGTATTGTCAAGGAAATCAGTTCTAAACTGCAAGGAGCAGATTTATAAATACTCTCTACGGGGTATAGTGCATAATGAAAGGGCTGACGTGCTAGCTAATGGTGATTAACACCTAGTTTCTATTAGCATTTTTAATCCAAAGCTTTTTTAAGGGACAAAAGTGTAATTTGGATAATCAGCCACCACGCGCAGGGAGTATTGGATGGTAGATAATGTTGGTCGGTCACAATGATTTTTTGGGGAAACTAGGAAAGTACTGGTCTCGAGGCACACCTTTCCAGAATATGAAAAGGAAACTTAAGTGTTTATAGGGTTTGTGAGGAGACACTGTAACATTTTCTTTGCTTTTGTCCAGCTTTGGCAATAAACAGTACAAAAAGTACGTCATAATATATTTTGATTGTTTATGGGACATGCATTAAAATAAACTATTGGATTTCATGAACGATTGGATTATATTATGAGAGCGAACTGAATTTCTGTTTAGATAATCACGAGGGCCGATATTTAAGTTGGGCTTTATGTTCTTTGTTTTAGTTCAGTCCTTATTTGATAACTTTTTGTTTGGTTGGAAATTCTGCAGAAAATGATCGAAAATCAAAAAAGAGAGATTAAAATTAACTATACAAATCGTAATTGGAAATGAACTCTAAAGCCCAACTCGCCATAATATTGTTACGGAAAAATCGTAACAATATATTGAATTATTTCACCTTTCCCTATTACAACCTATCCCAAATACAAAATTAAATTTTAATAATAATAGAAACCGGGACTATTACATTATGGTTTCAAGTTCGATCGAATATAATCTAATACCCAAATCAAAAGTAATAAGTAGAGGTGGGCACGTGACGCGAATTTTAGTGATTCATGTGAATCACATGTAAGCGTGAGCCAAAATTTAAATCACTCACGTGATCGTGCATGAGTGGTGAAAAAATTTTGTGCGTGAGTCAATTTTTTGTAGTGATTTTTCGTGATAATTTTTTATTTTTTCGATTTTTTTTTCAAGTGGTTCAAGTGATAAAATAAATTCTTTTGTTTAATTTTTCGAAAAATTTTTCAATTTCATGAGCTTGAGCGAAAATTTAAACTATTCACATGATAATGCATAAGATTGAGTCGAAAATCGTTCACGTGCCCGTCTCTAAATAATAAAAATATTGAAATTAGTAAGATCACTTAAACTAACATCTCCATTTTCGTAATTTTAACTTTTTAATATTAAATTTATACTTACATTGTACGACGGACCGGAAAGGGACGTTGTTGTTGGTAGTACTGGTTTCTATGATTGAGCAAAAAATTTTAAATTAATATTGTCTTCATTTGAAATCAAGTGTTTATGGTATTTTGTGATCTTATTTTTTAATAATGATTAAACAAAATTGTATTAGTCTCTTTTAAATAATTATATATAAATGTATGAGTTTATTCAAATTTACACAATAATGAAGATTAATTATGTATGATGTTAATTTTTTTCTCAATTTCAGGCTGATGGCTACACATGAAGCGATATATATATATATACTTTTTAGATCTTTTTAATCCCAACGATATCAATCATATTACTAGTTAATGGTTGACATTTACAATTATTACATTAATGGTTAGTATTTTTGATTAGATGCTTTTTTCTTTAGACCTGCGAGCTAAATTTTTTACGATCAGTAAATAAAACATCTTAAACAAACACAATTTTTACATAAATCAGCTGATGCGATCAAAAAAAGATGAAAAATATATAATACTGATTGACAGGACAAACTGAGCTGACAATTTGAGCGTTGACGAAACGATAAGTGATTTGATTTGGTATGACGAGAGAGAGAGTATAAGGCGAGAGCGAGAGAGACAGTGATACTGTTCGTAGTCAATCACAAACTTCTCTGATCTTACCTTTCCTGGAACCATTCTATTGGGATGGAAAACCTTTGGTTGTACTGGCACCGTTACTTCTTGAGTGTAGTCAGCATTACCATAACCCTCCTCCTGGATGGCTCTATAGGTTTCACTCCTTGATGGATCATAAACAAGTGTTTTCTTGTAACTGTTGTCATGAGTGCAGCATACATTTCGCGTAAGAGGGCATCCAATCATTTGAATTTTCATCATTGAATTTGAAATTCGAAGCAATTGTTGAGTATGTTTTATCATTTTGGGATATTTTTGTTAAGTTTTTTTTGTTTTATTATTTTGACGAGTAGAGAATTTTATTTTTAGAGAGTTGATTTGGTTTTTTAGAGCGTAGATTAAGAAGAGAGAAAAAACAGGATGTGCACAAAATAAGTTAGAATTAGTTTCAAAACAATGTTTGGTAAATTTGCAAAAACAATTCAAATGACAGTTTTAAATGACAATTTCCAATTCAAATCTTATTTAACTAATTAATTCAATTAATATTGGTTAGAACTACAAGGTTATGTTTAGCATTAGAATAAAAAATCGAGACATTAGTGGACAAGCATGATATTTAAAGGTAACAGAGGATATTTTGATTTTTATCGTGGGTTTAAGGGAAAATGTATATGGTTTTCTAGAAATTTTGATGCTTCTCTATTAAGATTCGATTTGTTAGCCACATAAGCGATTTTATATTTTGCTGTGTTAGGTTACTTTTTGGAATTAATTAAATATGTGCTTTAAGGGAGGGATGGAGAGAGGAAGAGGAGGCAGAAAGGGAGTTGTGTTTGGGGCCTAAGGGCTTTGGAGTAGATTTCTTCTAGTATTTTTTTCAAAGATTTGTTCTAAAATCAAATGGAAAAGAATATTTTGCTCTAGGTTTTTTAGTTTTTTGCTCAATGATGATATAGTTGTTCCAGCTGTTTTTGTCGCTGTTCTTGTTGTTGTTGTTCTTGCAGTTCTTTCTGTTTTTGTTGCTCCAGTATTTTATATTTTTGTTCCAGGAAAGATAGATCGATGAAAATTCTAATATTAATCGTGCAGCTAATTGTTCTTAACACTACTTGTCTTTAAAACTATTTCTACTTGTTTTATAAAAAAAAATACTTTCGTTTTTTAGAAGTTTTGAATTGTTTATAGTTTGGTTTGTTGGGTTGCAGTGTTAATTAAAAAAATAGAAACAAATAACAGTGTTGATATTCATCAACTTGAACAAGGTTTGTTTTTAATTTTAACGTAAAGATAAGAACAGAAATTTAAGAACGTTTCAAGTACGGAACATTTAAAACGAAACGTATGTATGGAATAGCAAGAAAAAATATTGTTTTGATTGAAAAAATAGAAAATATTTAACAGAAATTGAAAGTGTGCAATAATATATTTTCTTGAAAAGTTTTAGCTATTTAATAGTTAACATTTGTAAATCGATTTTTAAATTGATTTATTTCGCTGAAATTGTCTGTTCATTATCTTCACGGCAGTATTAATTATGGCTCTTACAAAAAACTTGTTCAGTTTTTAAATAGGCCAAGTCATACAAAATTTAACTAACGTACGTTAGTGAGGTAAAGCAAAAAGGGGAAGTTTTTCAATGAATAATTCATTTTAATGTGCTGGTATTAAAAAATCCAACGTTTTCGGATTTAAGGAATCACAATAGGGCAATTCATACGCGGACTCCAGGAAAATGTCAGCGTTAGCAAACAATTTTTCCACATCACCAAAATATTTTTATGTCAGCGTGTTAACGTAATTTTTATCTGACTTTGTGTTATATAAAACACGGAGTTGCACTCAATTAGTAGTATGAATACAGAGTCGCAAAGAAATGGTAACGAGATTTAATGTTGAATTAAGTGTTAATCGATCAGATTAAAATATGATTTACTCCAGCACTAAATCCGATTAAACTGTTAAACCACTTGAAGGTTTTATTTTCTGTGTGAATTGTTTATTATATCTTAATTGGCTGCTTAATCAATTTGTATGAAATGGTCTATTTAATAATATTTGATTAATAGTAATTCACTATTAAAAAATAATTTATAAATAGTTGTTTCAAAAAATGCTTGTTTCTAAGAGCAAAACTGGTTTAATGTGTTAAAAATATTTTTTTTAATTTAGTTAGTTAAAAACTCAAAACCATATTAAATTTTAATAGTAATATGGGTTAATTATTAAAAAAAAGAGTATTGGAATAATCATATATTAAAAACACAATCTACAAAAATTTGTGAACAAAACTGGTTTCAAAAATATAAAATAATAATTGCTGCATTTCAATTAAAAACAATTCGAAAAAACTACCAAAGGGATAAATGAATACATCTAAAAGGATATTTTTATATCAAAAATGTAGGTTACCGCATAGTAGGAATTAATAAATACACAACATAAAAGTACATAAAACACGAACAAAAATCGCAGAAGACAACGTATAAGAGAGACTTAAACATTTGGGGATTTACACCTTTATTCTATAACACTAGATTTCATTCTATTAATAAAAAAAATAACATATTTTTAGAAGTATTTAAAACAATAGATCTGTCTGTAAGGCTGCGTTTATATGGCGCTTAAAATGGAACTTCCTTCCTTAAGTTTTTATTGAACTTTCTATCGAAATTGAAAACTACAATAATAAAATATAGAGTTGCACACAATAAGCAATGTAAATCAGACCTTTAAAAATATAATTCCTTGATTAAATTTTTTAATTCAGGTTTAATATTTAATGAATTAATTCGCAACATTTTTGTTATTGATTGAATAATTTTCTACTTTATTTAATTAATATGATATTTTAAGAATCAATTTAATTTTTGTTTATTCCTTTAATTGAATCCAACGGATTGCTTCCATTTTAATAAATTATTTTAAACAAAAATGGTTAATTTGATTTATAATTGCAAATTATTCAATCGAATCAAAATTAAATCAATATGAATTAGACTTAATCGTTATCTTGTTTTATTCAATTCCAAATCATTGGTTCAAATTATGAACAAGTCACTGATTTATTAATAAATTTTATGCGAATTAATTCAAAAAAAGAATTATATTTTTCAAGCTCTGATAGAAATGCGGAGTTGTTTAGAAATAGGAAACGGATTATATTGTATAAATATCCCATTTATATAGCTTTATTAATATATTCGTTATAAGATGAACTATAAAATGTCGGCGTTAAGCCCAGTATTTTTTTCATAACAGCGAAAACAATGTTTAAAATCCCAAATTTGTAATAAACACTTTAAAATTTATATGTTTTAGATTCATTATAAAGTAACGCTGAGAACAAAGTCAAATGTCAATATTTTGAAACATTAAAAAAAATGTTTAAACGTATCTTCGCAATTCAACGCAAATGAAAAATTATTTTTTTATATGGAGTTCGACAGCTTTTTCGCAAAAATACGAACCAAATACTGGACCATAACAAAAAATTTGTCGATGGCGACAAAATATTTGTGCGGCAGCATCTTAACGTTTTTTAGTTTTGGAAAATGTCACTATAACAAAACACACACTTGTGCATAATTAGTAGTATAAATACAGAGTCGTATAGAAATAGTAGCCAGATTAAATATTGTATTAACGTTTAATCATACAGATAAAAATATGATTCAATCGCTAAGCAGCTAATCGGATTTTTACTTGATTAACTTTACTGTGTAAATTGAGAATTTACTGTTCATCAACTATAATATAATACAAATATTTTAAACGACTTATTTAGTGATTCATTAAATAGCTAAACCTTCTTTTTACTAGATTAACTTTTCTGTATAGTTGAGCTTCTTTTCTATTTCTTTACATTCGAAAAGTATATTAATTTTTTAACATTTTTGATAATACAATTAACTTCACAGTTGTTAGTAGAACAAGGAATATTGAATTCCTTTAAACATATTTTAATGAATGTGTTTGTTGTGTAGGGCTCATTGTGTAGAGGGAAAAAAGAGTTTCAACACTGTGTAGTATATGTAATTAATTGTATTTACAAAAAGGATATAAAGCAGGCAGGTTATCTCAAATTCACTTGTTTTTCAATACTAACAAAAAAGATACATATATCTAAGATTTACATTATGATCATCAGCAGGATCAAAACTTTTTGGATATTCTAATTTCAACATGATTTGTGAAAAAAGAGTTACTTAAAAATATAAAATTGAATTAATTGCTTTTTTTACCCGTCAAGTTTCGTTGGCATAGGACGATGCAAAGCACTCTTCCTTAATGCACTGACACTACAACAAATAATATATAGAGTCGACATAAAATCATAAAAATATCACATCAATTTATATTAAACACATTTGTTTGTTGGGTTTAATTTTTTGTGTTTTTAGTTTTTTTTTTTTTTTTTTGGTAATATTATACGGTAGAACGTGCATATTTATATATAGAACACAGCATATCTCACAATATTTATAATAAAATAATGTAGATTTTGAAGAAACGTTAAAAAATAAAAAAAAAAAAAAATAATAAAAGATTAGTAAAAAATATAAAATATAATTGTTGCCAGTGTAGCTTGTGGTATCAGTGTAGCCTTTTGTTTTTAGTATAAAAACCTGAATTTATGTTAAATATTAGTTTTTTTTTTTTTTTTGTTTAAATCAATTTTAGTATGTTGTAGGTATATACAATTTTGTTTTGTTTTAATATAAGCCAAAGCTTAATTTTATTTTAAGCTTATTTTTTGTTTATATCAATTAAGTTTTTATTTAATTCAGAGCTTAACCCTAAAACTTAAACTAATAATTATGTTAGTAGTTTTGTGTATTTTAAAGAAAATAGAAATACTTACGGAACTGTCTGGCGGATGGTGCTTTCAATATTGTTGTCCGAGTACAAACCAATTGGGGAGTTGAATTGTTTGTGAAAAACCTGTTAAAGAAATCAAATTAATTTATTGTTTGTGTTTTAATAGCTTTATTATTCACTTTGCCAGAATCAGCATCTTGGCCAACAACTCTGTGCAACATAGTGTCGGCAACGCGTTGCTTCATAACACTGTCGTGATAATCATGATGGGGATGGGCACGTACAGCTGGATTAGGATAATGTCTCAAGTAGGATTCTGTGGATGGAGCATCTTTTTTCACTTTAGCACCGGGCAAAACCAGTGGAGTTGTTCGGTAAGGCTAAAAAATAAAAGCAAAACATAAATCATTACCAAATGTGTAAACAGATTTAATAAAAATTTTGCATATTTTTGTAAAATTTTTTGTTACGAGACTAAAAATTAAAACAAGAAAATTTCAACAACAAATTGTATGATATATGTATGAAATATGTATGTTTCTTGTTTTAACATTGATTCTATGTCTCGTGTAGACGTCAAGTAAAACCCCTTGCAAGAGTTTCTTGAAAAAGCATGTGCCATATGATTTTTTCGGTTGTTTTGACAGAAATTCTAATTAGACAACATTTATTTAACTGTGACAGCAGAATTTCTGATATTTTACCAAAAGTTCAGCTGTCGAAATTCAGCCATTGGATTTACAACAAATTCGTCTCTAATCATGAATCTGCTGTTAGAGATTAAAGACCATCTCTGTCTACCAATATCTACAAATTCCCAATAATGGGAATTTGGTAGAATTACAAAAATTTCACTATTTTTACTGGGAAATAGTACAATATACAAAAAATCCCAACTGAGTTAGAGAACATTTTTTCTGAATTCCCCGTACAATAATACTTTTATTTATCAAGTGATTGTGTCTTTTTAAATAAAAAAATACTAATTTTAAAAATTTAAATTACATTTTGGAGTCATTAAAGATTGATTGAAATTTTTTCACGGGAAAAACAATTTACTATTATGCGGTTATAACGTTGCCTTTTTAATTACTTTTAAAGAGTTTCTATTTATTTTTTTTATGTAAATTAAAAAAAAACAAAGAAAAACATAGGGTATTTATAATCTAATATAAGAAACGACACTCAAATATGTTGTGAAAGAAAAAAGTATAAGTATGCCAGTTTCCCAATTCGTTCCCAAAAATAGAAACATAATCATTTCGAATGGCAACCCTGTCAATTTTTACGGGTAATTATTCACTAGCTGAAAATTTAATTTTGCAGTCATTTTCCTTAGAGTGTGTAAATTAAAATCCTGTTCAAAACCATGAGTTATTTGTAGGTTGGGTGGTTCATAAGGAGGCTGAAGATGATCATTCACTAGCTGAAAATGGAATTTTGCAGTCATTTTCCTTAGAGTGTGTGAAATAAAATCCTGTTCAAAACCATGAGTTATTTGTGGGTTGGGTGGTTCATAAGGAGGCTGAAGATGACCTGGTCACTCTGGTCGAAAGTGTGCACTCCCTCTAGAGCTGAGCCTTACAATTTTTTCCATTTAATAAAAAATTGGTGTTATTTAGTAACATTAAATTATGATCTCGAGCCTGATAAAATTAAAAATTTATAATAGACTCCTTGAAAGTGCAAAGTTGATTCTTGTAATATATTCAAACGAATTGATTTAATTTCAGTAAATCATTTCAACCAAAAATTGTATATTTAATTTATATTTTGCAAAATTTCATCAAAAATCCACATAACCACGCAATATTCTTGTGCAACTTTTGGCTAAAAAAACACCAGTGTGTATGTCATATTGAAAAGTTATACAATACAAATATTGAAAAAATTAAAAAGCGTTTGATTCTTATTGCGCATGCAAGAAAAGTTAGAAATATTTCCTAATGTGTTGGCCACATTCTGCCATTTTTATATTCTTCCAAAATAGAAGAAAACAGTTGTGACACAATTTGTGCAAAAATATTGTACAACTTATTGCACTGTGGAGGTCGATAATATTGAAAATAATATTGCAAGGTGTACAGGTACCTTAAAACAAAATATTCACTTGAATCGGAATAAATTAAACTAAATCATATTTCGCTTTATCACCAATCATTGATTTAAGTGATTATGAATTATTCACTCATTTGATGCGAATTGGTTTAAAAATAAATCATCTTTTTCCAGCTTTGTCAGTAAATGGGTAACAGTTTATGATATTAATCCTTTTTGAATGCTTATTATTTTTTTTTTTCAATTTAGATTATTTGTTGAATTTTGAAAATTTTATATTTTAAATAATTTGTTTATGTATTAATGTGCGTGTGTGAGATTTATCTTATATAATAATTAATACACATACATGTTTTTTGTGTAGTTTTGTGTATACACCCATAAAATGTGTATAAAAATAAATTTTCTAGTCAAATACCAATATATTTTGCTTAAAAAAAATCATTATATGAATACGTCCAAAATAATGAAAAATCGAGAACATTTGGCAAATGGAAAAATATAAGATATTTTCTTAATATATATTCATACGTTTAGCACTGTATAGTCGAAAATTTTACGATCTGTTTACTTATTGTTAGTGGGATTTTCAAAAATTTCTCCTCACTTCTTCATTTGTCTGGTAATTTTTCACAAACAGAAAAATATTTAGTTTTTAATGATTATATTTTTGGTTGGCAAATATTTGTGTATTCTTAACGATAATACATATGTATATTTTTAGAGTATTACGCAATATATTCTTTCGCATTTAACAATATCCAGTTGATTTTTAAATATTTTTTCCACTAAAATTTTTTATAGAGCTTTCAGTATAATTTGTATTTCCACATAAATATATAAATACATTTAATACGGATAAGGGTAAATATTTAACAACATTATTTTTTCAAAATATGTTTACTACTACGTTCATATTGAACCATACAATAAGCATTTTTTCACATTTTTGACACAAATTCCATACAAACTTTAAATCAAAAACTTAAATAATACGTACTTTGGAGTTCAATATGAACGTAGTATAAGTTAAGTTTTAAAGCATTAAGTTAGTTTAGTTTTAAAGCTTTTATATTGCTGTTTTTTTTAAGTAACTTTATCAGGGTGCCGCGTTGGTAGGTTTTTTAGGTTTCTTTTTTAAATTTAATACAGTTAAATAAAATTTATAATCATTTTTCGTTAGTGCTTATTGTTAATTTCGAATTATGTTTACTTCTGTTTCCTTCACTCATAGAATACAACTATGCAGCTTTTTAGTACGAGTAAAACAGAGTTGTATTTTTCTATACTATTACCGTTTTAGTACTAAACCGTCATTACCCATCAATGTTGATAACTGTTGTTTTTTCCATACCTATTGAATTAATAGCTACAAAACACACCATAAAATAAGTCAGTTACTGACAACTTAGTTCCAAGTGAAATAACTCTATCTGAGGCTCAGCTGTTTAATTAAAAATTCACTGAATATTTCACAATCACTTTTAATTAAAGATTTAAAAACAAGTTATTGATCGCCATATTGACTTTTTGTGTGTTATACGTAAGTATTAAACAAAGTGAGGTATGATTCAGATTAATATTTATATTAATTTAATTTTGATATGTTTGAACAATTTGTGTTATGATTTAATTAGTGAAATATAAATCAAATCAACCACTTTTTGTTGAAATGAATTTTTAAAATTGAAACATTTGATTTGAGTCAATTAAAGGAATCAACAAATATCAAACTTAATTTTTAACTTGGAAATTGATTATATAATATAAAATTATTCAATCAATAAAAATAATTTTGTAAATAAATTCGTTGAAACGCGAATAAGATTTAAAAATTAAATTAAGGAATAATGATTTCCAAGTTCTGGCTAAAGATTTAGAGTTAAATATATATCGTTTATGTATGATTTCTTCAATCTACTTCACATCACAATAAATATATGCCTAAGAATAAATCAACAATAACAAAATTAACAAAAATTTTAAAAACTCAACTTTTTAATCGCTGCAAAAATACTGATTTGGTAAATAAACTGCTACAATTTATATTCAAAATAACTGCTGTAAAGCGTACTTTTCGGTACAATACTTTTCGGTATTATTTTTTTTTTTCTTGAATAACTGATAATTGCTACGTATTTTTTCATAGCAATTACAGTAATTTCAGCATCAACTATTGACTACTACACAAATAAGCGTAATTTAGTAACTGTCAGATATTTTTGATTTGACCCCGTAGTTTGTTGTTTAAAATCTTAAAACTGTCACTAAAACTTTAAAATTTCGAAAAATTTTAGGCTTTGTCGGTACATTTTCAAATGATTGTGTCTATTATTTTGATTTTAAAAAATCCAACGCAATTTCGCGACAAATTCACGCAAATGAAAATTTGTTTTTTATACGGATTTTGGGAGGCTTTTTCACAGAAGTAAGAACAAAATATTGTAGGGGTGTTTTTTGAGAAGTTTTCTAAACCGAATATTCAACTATCTGTATTTACACCACAACAAATCAGATTGTAGCTGAGTTAATGCGGCAAGCTATCAACGTTGGCTTGTGTCATTACCATCCAAATTGGACATAAGTAATATTAAGCGTAGCCACTAAACGTAAGCTTATTTAGAAGGGAATGACATCAGCCAACTTTGATAGCTTGCCGCATAAACACAGCTAATTACAAACATATACACATGTGTATATGCAGGTAAATTGTTTGCATCCATAATAGGCAAATCTGACTTCATATAACTCACCTTGTTATAAACTTTGCTTTTTTGCTGTGAAAACTTCTCACATTATAATAACAACAACAATAAATTGATGTTGAGAACTTGATAGTAATATCTACTAAAAATTCGCATAAAAAATCGTTGCAATTAATTAGACCCACTTCAACTAAAACATTTTTTTCCAAGCATTATGCGGTAATACTTTATAATATATAAAATGCTACTAAATACTCACTTGGAAACAGTTGTTTTTGTATTTAGATTCAAGTTTGATTGTCCTATAGACAGAGTTGCATTTTGATACTTTTAAATACTGTGCCCAAATGAGTACCAATTACCTTAGTATTCAACAGTTTTACAGAGCTATGTCAAACCCAGCTGGATTTTTTTTGTTTACCGCGCTTTTAGTAACCTCATATTGCTGATGCATCCGATAAGAGAAAAGTAGTTCTTTGTGTTAAAAGTGGATACGTTTTCAATTTTATAAATAAGTTGGTTACTATATATATATATTTTTTAATTATTTAAAACTATTAACTAAATGGCAGCTGTAAGGCGATCAACACGTTTAAGCAGCATAGGCAGTAACCCAAATTCTGCCTTACCCACAACACCAAGGACTGCCAGACAAGTAAGTCTATGGCAGCATAGAAATTCCAGGAATACAGCCACCCTACACAGTGACGACGAAGAAGAAGAACATTCCTCGAATTGTAGTACAGAGGAAAATAACGAAAATTTTGATTTAATTAATAAAATGGAACAGCAAAATCGTTCAGTTAGACCAAAAAAATCTATACAAGTCGAAGAACCAAGGACACCAAGAAATAAAAAAATTATTAAAGCTATGCCTGCTTCGAAAAAGAGGGAATTATTTAAGCGACTACAAAGTGAAGAAGACGCAAAGTCTGACGATGAGGAGATACAACATCAATCGTCACCACCAAAACAATCCAGACAACAGGCACAAGTATTGGCTAAACATTTATTAAGTCCGTCTAGACTATTAGATCGCTTAAGTATTGAGGAAAGGCCGGAAGAAAAAGAAATGCCTGAAGTAGTTAATGAATCGCCCAAAAAAGGAATTAAAGAGTCCACACCCAAAAGTTCTCCCGTACGTAATAAATATCAAAATGCTAGACGAGTACTCAACAGCGCTGAATGTCAAAATTTACCAGGCCGAGAAGAGCAATTAGAAGAATTGAGAACATTCTTTAGAGAACATCTTGAAGCCAAAAAATCGGGAAGTTTATATGTATCCGGACAACCGGGTACTGGTAAAACTGCCTGTTTATCTTTACTACTTAGAACGCCAGAATATAAAAAACGTTTACAAACGGTTTATGTTAATTGCACCTCTATTGCCTCTATTGGTGGTGTCTACAAAAAACTTTGTACCGAACTTAATCTTAAACCTCAAGGACGTACTGAAAGAGATCATTTACAGGCTTTACAACATCATCTTAAAACATGTTCCAAAATGTTGTTGATTGTACTCGACGAAATCGATCAATTATGTAGTTCAAAACAATCTGTCTTGTATACCATCTTTGAATGGCCATCATTACCCCAGTCCCAATTGCTGTTAGTGGGTATTGCCAATAGTTTGGATTTAACTGAAAGAACCTTAATGCGTTTAAATGCTCGTTGTGAGCTTAAACCCAAGCATATGAATTTCCCCCCCTACACCAAACAACAAATTGTTGATATATTCAAGTCACGTTTAATAGAGGCAGAGGTATTGGATATATTTCCACCAGTCACTTTACAGCTATTGGCTGCCAAAGTAAGTGCTGTTAGTGGTGATGTTAGAAGAGCACTAGATATTGGACGTCGTGTAGTGGAAATTGCCGAACAACAAAAGAAGGCAGGAGAAAAGGAAATCAATTTAAGAAATCTCAATTTAGCGGAGGGTGAAGTTCAAGAAGATCTTAAAGAAGGTAAGAATATTATGTAAGTTGTGAAAATATTTTGTTATACATACATATATATGTATGTATATATTCCTTCAAATCAGGGGTCGAATTACGGCATTCGTGATCGTAATTTTTCGATCAAAATTAGTTTTTTATTTCTAAAAATCAAACATTAGAACGGAATATTTTCCATCAGGGATGTTGTAGTTTGGCCCCAGATTGGAAATAAAAGTTAAAGTTGGTGTTATCATTATAAGTATTATTGTGGTAACTTTTTTAAAAAACAGTTTTCGAACAATTTCGTTCGATCACGAATGCCGTAATTCGGCACCAGGTTTGAAGGAGTTTCAATATGTTTGTTCTATAATATATTATAAAGAAATTGTATATATAAATATAAGATAGCAAAAATTTTGTGAATGTGAGCCTTTTTCATAATTCTATGTTTTATACTACATGTTAATTTTTATCTTAAAACGTTTGCTTTTGTGGAGTTTTTTTCCTTAAGCACTACCACTAGTTTTATGAATTTATTTTATTTTCTTCTTAAACTATTATCCCTGTTTCCATACGATTTAAACATATCTATAGATTTTTTGTTCCAAATTAAATTTAACATTTCATTAAGCAGTGTATATTTTATCTTAAAAGAAGAACAAAGTAAGATGGGATAACTACAACATAAAATTGTATGTATACTTATTTATAATATTTTTACGAGCAACTGTAATTTCTCACTGCATATAATGAAGTGCCAAAAATACCTTATCTAGCTTATTTGGATAATCTGCAAGTATAAGAAATTGTAACCCGTCATAAAAATATTTGCTTTCAAAAACCCCGATATTCCCGGAAAAAATAGTATCAAAACATCTCTTCACCATCAAAAATCGAATATATTTTGCCATAGTTTTTTTTTGTATTAACATTCTTAGGACTGTTGCCAGGTTTTGGTAAAATGTTTGTATCAGTTTGGTTAAAAATGAGCAAAAATCCAAAGTGATATTCAATTTTATACATAATTCAAAATATTTAAAAATTTTTAATAAAAGAATATGAGAACATTTTTATATTCACCTCACTTGTTGATTTGTCGTCTAATTTTTACCACAAAGATTTTAGCCCTCTTCAAACATTTTTTCATCTTGTACATTTTTTCACTCTAAATTTTTTTCACACTCAAATTAAAAAATATATATGTTCTGTTCTTTTAATATATGCAGATGTCCTAAAACCTGTTCAAGTTACTCAAGTTGCAGCAGTGCTTAACAAAGTCTATGGAGCCTCACAAAATCTACAAGAAGATATGGATGAATCTTTTCCATTGCAACAAAAAATCATGTTATGTTCATTAATGTTAATGCTGCGTAAGGAAAAGAACAAAGACATCAGTATGGGACGGTTACATGAAGTATATAGACGTGTTTGCAACAAACGCAATATACATCCAGTGGATCAAGCCGAATTTGCCAGTCTAGTAGATTTAGTACAAACCAGAGGCATTTTAAGAATTGTAAAGAAAAAGGAGCCACGTCTAAGTAAGGTTCAATTGCAGTGGGATGAAGAGGAAGTAAATGGTGCATTAAGAGACAAACAATTAATTGCTTCTATACTAGATGATACAGCTTGTTTGGGCAAATAAATTTTAATTTAATTATATCACTAAATAAATAAGAAAATTTACAAAAGGAAGTAATAATATTTGTATTTCACTTTTAGTTTATTTTTATAATTAGTATATTTAAAAATACCTTTGAATTCACCTGACATTTTTCTTCTTAAATTTAAATGTTCTCATGCTCATTTTAAATTATTTTTAAACAAATGAAAAATTTTATTTATTTTTAATTATATTTTGTTCTCAATTAACCTTGATCTAAAAGAAGATTCACCCACCCACCACTTACACTAAAACTAAAGTTGTTTTTTTTTTCTATTAAAATCTTTGATCTACCTACAGATATTTCCTGCTTCTGGTATAAACTTAAATAATTTTACATTACATTTAAATCAAAAATAGCAAAAGCGTCATTATTTTATGTATAATTAAATGCAATGCAAAATTATCTTTTTCTTATTTTTATATTTTTAAAAAAAAAAACCGAATTTGCGTTGCATTTTAAAGTTAATTTTATTCTGTGTTTTGACAAAAATATGTTATGTTTGATGAATTTTTTGTTTTAAAAATTCTATTAATAAAATGAAATTGTTTTTTAAAAAAAAGTTAACAATTACTTTTTGTTTTATATATTTACAGGTTTTTATAAATAAAGATATATTTAAATCAACTTGCAAGATTTTAAATAAAATTCAATACTCAAGATTACATTCAATAACTTTAGAAGAATTGATGACAAACTATTTCATATCAAGAATTCAAGATTTTATTTTGAATGTAAGTGTTTAACAATATATTTATTACTTATTTCTCATGTTTATGTAACATCTAGCCAAGTTTAGTAAAAATGCCTCAACACAAAATGCTGCTAAAGCAACAGGCAAGCAAATGTTTACTGTCAAAATATAGAAATTGTCTGACCATTAAAATTATAACTCCTTGATTAATTTTTTAAATTTTATTTAATTTTCAACTAATCTTTCTAACTTAATGTGTGTATTCAATCAATATTAAAATCAAGGAATCTATTTGGTTCTTTTTAGAGAATCAAACGAATTCATTCATTTGATGTATACATACTTCGCGAATTAAATAGTAAAATAAATTATTCAATCGAATCAATACAAATTAGACTAAATCATTATCGAAATTTATTCAATATTAAATGTTCGATTTAAGTGTTTTAAAATAATTCACTGATTCATAAAATGAACAAATTTTTATGCGAGATGAATCAAAAAGAATTATGTTTTCGAAGCTCTACAAACGGTTCTACTTCTTTTTGAAGAGCATATTAATTTTTGCTGCATGCAGCTTGGCAGCAGTTTGCTGTGTTTGTGCGGTTATTTATGTTTCAAAATCCCATATAAATTTGACATTAGTTCACGTTAAGAATTAACGTGTAGAATTATTGATGTTATTATCAACCTCTTAAACATTGGTGCTATCAGTTTTGAGTGAATATTCCTGTTAACACCTTGCCGCACAAACACAGCAAATATATGTATATGAAAAACTGGGGTTCCTGCTGGCAGCAGCATTATTTAAAGTGTTCAAACACTAAAGAAGGGGGACAATTAAAAAAGCAACAAGTAGCAAAGATTATTGCACTAAAAATAAAATAAAAAACAAAGAATTATAAAAACTTAATAAAATTGAAAGACGAACTTTCAACCTCTAGTAGAATTTTAGTTTTCGTTTTTAAAAACCTTGATCATAGATATGGCGGTTAATTTCCGTGTGCATTTTTGCAGTGTTTAAATATTGAGCTTACGATATAGTCTAAAAGACAGACAAATTTGAAAGCTTTCTGAATATTTATTTTAAGATTGTCAGTTTTAGATTTTGTATTTCGCACTTTACTAAATATATTGCAAAAATTCCAGGGATTTTGTTTTGGCAGAGGACGACTCATCCAATATGTAGTTCATAACGTAGCTCCAATTTTTGTCAATTTAATTGTTTAATGCATTTTGTGTTCAAGGTCAAAATCCCTGGCATTAGGTAGAATTGGGTTTTTTTTCTATATTCTAGGGTGTTTTTGTTTACTTTTTCTACGAACTTTTGACATTTTGTTGTTGTTATAAGTATATTGTTACAAGTTATAGAATGGCTTGACTTCAAATTGTTGAGTTCACATACCAATATTTTTTGTTTTATGTAAAAATTAATCGAATCCGCTTTTTTCTACTAATAAGAAAACGATTGATATATAAAATTTAATGGGCCTGATTGCAGTTGGCGTTGTCGATATCGACAGGAGTTTTTACTAAAAATTCTTTATAATAACAATCTTACAAGCGAGTTCACCTTATATGTATATCCTCCAAATTGCAATAGATTTGTCGGGAGAGTTGTATTTATTTGTAAATTTTCGAAATAAACAATATCATATTATCGACAACGCCAACTCCAATCTGAAAACAAAACATCTGAAAACCAAATCCAATCTGAAAACAAAACATTTAGACGTAATTATTTTCCATCAGGGATTTTGTAGGTCCGTGTTAATATTAATTAAAAAAACAGTTTTTGAACGATTCGATTACGGATGCCCTAAATCGGTCCAAGGCTGAATAAGTTTTTAATGTATATTTATAATTTTTAGAAAACTTCTTTTTAATTAATAAATTTATGTGTTTTTTCCAATTCACTCGTATTTTACTTAAAAATTCTTAAATACTTGAAATATTACCTCGAAGATTAAGAATTTTGTTTTTTGTATTTTCCAACAATTAAACCAATTTTTTTTTAAGATTTTGAAATTTATTTTCAACTTATGTTGCAAAAAATAAAATATGTAAATTTGGGAAACATATAAATTTTTAGATTTTTAGTCGATTTTAAAACATGTTTTCTGGAACAGTGGTGAAATTTAAATGTGAAAACGCGGTTACTTAATAATTCCGCCACATAGCGGTATTGATGTTTCGGTAACAGTAATATCGTTACCAATACAGAAACAAGGAAAATTGATACCATACAGTTATTTGTTTCGGATGATTTTAAGCCTTTGACTAAGGGACTTCGAGCGTATGAGTGATACGAAAAAATTACGTAAAAATGCAAATGTAACACTGAAAATTCTTTAAGAAATGCGTTTTAGATGAGAATTGCAGACCAATTTATAACATTTTTAACAGCTTTAAATTAATTTATTTTTATTTA
Source organism: Eustalomyia histrio (assembly GCA_949748255.1). NCBI lineage: Eukaryota > Metazoa > Arthropoda > Insecta > Diptera > Anthomyiidae > Eustalomyia > Eustalomyia histrio. The sequence continues at coordinate 6,643,234 of OX456524.1, forward strand.
CTTTTTAAATTTAAATCCTTTGTTGCCAAAATTTTATTTTTCTTCCTGTAAAATTATATTATTTTGATGCAAACAGTGGGTAATGTCCTGATTAAGTTTAAACTGAAAAAGACTAAACTATCTAGTATGATAAAATCGAACACAAAATTTAACCTTGAGCCAAGCGTAACAAAAATTTTATTTTATTTCAAAATTAAATTTAATATAAAATTAATGTAGCATTTAATTTTCACTTTTGTTTGTTTCCCATTTGGCTTTTGAAAATTTATTTTTATGTTTATGATATTTGCTTTTATTTTTTAATGTATGCATTTATTATGATACATATTGAGTAAATTTTTTGATTCAAAAACGACAACTGTTTTAAATATTTTGTCAGATGATCATCATCATCAAAATATTCATCATCCTTATAACACCATCATAGTCATGCTAAGGAATTTAAATAAATTCACACAAACAACTACAAAAATAAAATATTATTTGTTTATTGTTCGTTTGCTGTTGATTTGTTTGTTCTAAATTTTCCTCTGTTATTTGAAAGAAAAACATCAAATATAAATAAAAATTTAATCGGGGGATAATTAATTTTCTTTTTTTGCTTTAAATGCCGTTGACGTTCAAAAAAAAAATATATATTTTTGCTAAATTTATTTTTCTTTTAAATTTTTGTTTTTCCATTTGTTTTATTATAATTTGTTTTTCTGTAGATCTAAAAATAAAGTATAAATTACACAAAGCAAAAAAAAAAAAATAAAAAATTAATATGAAAAACAAATATATTTTATATGTAGATGGTGGTCGAAATATATTAGATACATTTATATAGAAAACTGTTTAACGGATATGTAAACACATACGTAGACAATTATACACTTGCAAAAATTCGTGTGTTTTTTTTTTTTAAATTTTTGTTTTTAATTTTCAGCTTAAGTAAAATTTGTTGAAATTAACAAAATTTTAGGTACAAATTTTCAAGGCCGAGTTTTTCTTGTGGATTAACTTTAGACGTTGTTAAGCTTATAGTCAATTTACACTGCAGAGTTAACTTAGTACAATGTGGATTAACTGCTAATGGTTGCATTGAAATTAAGCAGTTTAACTACTTTTTACTACATTAACCTTCATCATTAGTTTGATACCTATAGAGCTACTTAATCAATTTAGGCTCTTTTATTTAAATTCACATACAAATTTAAACAAATTAAAAAAAACTGACCTGCTAAATTTGGTAAAAAAAAAATTGAAAATGGCTTATTAATTTTATTTTCGTTTTTGCTAAACTAAGTTTAACCAAAGTTTTAAAAACTTAGCCTAAATTTATAAAAAGTTTTTTGTAAAAATAACAAAAGTTCTGTTTAATATTTTAACAGATTTACTTATTTTTAGCTAAAAAGTTGTTAATTTTAAAAAATAATAATTTTAAGGCAAAAATTTAAATTAATTCTATTGATTTACAGATTAATGTTTTGAGCGTGTCTATAGCGTAAGCATTCTGACTGAATGCATGTTTAACCCTTTCGTGTCTGAATTTAAATGGCTTGGTATTTTTAAGACCAAACTTTGTGGAGACATAGTTAGGCACAGAGAATATTTTTGTTGATTTTGTTACTTCAATTATTGCAACTAAAGTTCAAAACTTTAAAAAATGTGGTTTAGGAACGGGTTAAAATTTTTAATAAATTTTTTACTTTTTCTGTCCGAAAATTCTACAAGAATTTGGAATACTTAAAAAAACATGATTTTTTAATTGCATTTCAAAACCACATTAATATAGTTTAAACAAATGTTGAATCAAGATAAAGGCCAGGGTTGCCACTTGTTTAAAAACAGTTTTATACATATTTCAATGCATTTCGGCTGTCACTGAGCTCCATCAATATTTTTCCGAAAATTAAAAATGTTGCTGTCAAAAAATGGCCTTTGAACTTTCTATGTAAAAAAATTTCTAGCATTACATGTTAAGTGCTACATTTTTATCTTTAAAATAAAAGGTAAAGGTCAAAATAACGGCACACTCAAAAAAAAAAATACTTTTATACATGACAGTTGTTTGTTTAGTCATCAGTAGTAGGTATTCTTAACTGTAATTACAGCTGTTTTTCTACGGGAAAAATGCAAAGCAACTATTATCACAGTTATTAAGCAAAAAGCTAACGGTATTTCGTAATAGTTGCTTGCTGCAGTTATTTGTAATACTAGAAAAAAAACAACGACAAAAACAGCAAACAAGTAATTTTTGTTAATTATTTTAAAAATAAAAATTTCGATGAGATTTTGAAAATTCTTGTTAACCTTATATTTGTTATTGTTGATATATCTTAAGTATTTAAATACAAATCAGAGTCTTCAATGCATAAAAAAGCAATAATTGGAGAATCATTTGCAATTTTGATTTTAAAATTTAAGTATACACTGAATTTTCTTGAATGAAAAATAATAAAACTTTTCAGAAAACTAAAGAAAATTTTCTTCACAAAGTGAAATAAAAATTTCTTAAAATTAATAAAAATTAAAAAAAAGTGTTTACTATGCGTTATTAACATTAAAATATGATTTCAAGCCTGATAAAATTTAAAAATCTTCAAAATTTTTACAAAAAAATAATAATAATTTATAGAAAATAGCCCTGTAGTTTACTCAATTTATTGACAAATATTTTTTTGTGTGTCGGTTATTTTTTAGTGAACAAAAAAAAAAAAAAAATACGGGTTAATTTTCTGCATATTACAGATTTAAAAAATTCGTCTTCATCTGATCAAAAATTTTTTTATAAAAAGTACAGTACATATGCAAATTATTTTTACTCATCTTATGCAGTTTATTATTTGTTCTTATCAAATTTCTCATACTACTTTGTTTTATTATCGATCTTTTTTATATTTTTTAATATATTTAAAAAAAGCAAAATTGGTATGTATTTAAAATTTAGTATGCCAACCTTGGATCAATAATTTTTCATAAATTTTTTAAGTATTTGTACATGCAAGAAACAGACTAAACAGGCACGTATAGTTTTCTTTTATGTAATGAAGTGTGAGAATAAGTAAGAACGTTGGATTACTCATTCGATTTGATATAAACTGTATTGTTTATATATTTGTTTCATTCTAACACCAAATAAGAAAGAGTTTGCAAACGATAATATTGTCGAGGACAAGACTTTAAAATATAGTATTATATTATGCTACCGTATATTTGCTATTGTCTTATTGTGGTGTAATGGTTAGCGCGTAGGGCTATTACACAGAAGGTTACGGGTTCGATACCCACCAACCAATCAATTGGAAAAATAATAGGTTTGAGTTTTTATCTCACCTACATACATATCGCAAAGTCCTTCTTCGGTGTTCCCCATAGCACACTTAACCTCGCCGAAGTAAAATAACATAATGCTTCATCAATTCCGCCAACTCTTCATCAGATGGGTGGGCAACAACTGTTCTAAGAATTATCATCTCGCGCAATTACGGTGTTGCCATATTTGAAGCCCTTCATCTTTCACCACATTTCATCTGTTGTTCTCTATCCCCTTTCCAAAGAAAGCAACACAATAATTAGTAGGAAGAATTTCCTGAGTGTTGCTCCTCTTTCCAAAAAAAAAAAAGTTTTGACTTTTATATGAGGGTGTGTCTGTACCGAATAGGTTAAATATTTTACCTTACAGTTAGCTACGAACTCTGGGAGTCTAAAATTTGTATTTAATTGTTTAAAATTTGAATTTAATTGTTTAAGTGATTCAATTTTAACGTGACTTCTATAAAAAGTTAATAAATTAATAGGACAATAAATTTCATGCATTTATATTCACGTTTTATGTACATACAAAAAATATGTGTTAAAAATCGAAAAATATACATTTTGAATTTTAAAATTATGCATTTATTATAGATATTTTAAAAGATTCCTCTATTATCAATTAAATTTTAGTATTTTTTGTTTTAAAACGTAATTTTAAAATTAAAAGTTATCAACAGTCATCGTCAAGAAGATATTATTTATAATTTTCCGTTAATTTGGTCCTCGTGATAATACATAATTAAACAAAAACAATATTTATAAATTTCAAAAAATATTTTTTTTATAAAACATATAAATCGTTTAAAACCTGCTTTTAGGAAACTATTAAAAAACAGTAATTTTTAGCAATATATGCATTAAAATGTGCATTTATAGCAAATATGCATTTCTAGAAAAATTAAAAAAAAAAAAAAATATGCATTAACAAAACGACGCCATTTTCCTGCAAATTTTTTTGATGCGCAAAGGTATTTCTTATTTAAATTTGTAGATTCGCAACAATATTTCGTTAACGTTTTTCTCCAGCTAATGACAACAAGTAGGAATCTGCATGAACTTCCGAGCCCTAGTAATTACAGTTAAAAACTACTAATTACTACATAAACAACTGTCATGTAGTTTTTGACAAGCACTTTAATTGATTAAAATCAAGATTAATTAAAGTATAATTAAAAATTGTCCCACGTCAGGTAAAAATTTAAAAAAATTTTAATTTGTTTAACAAATAATTTACATTGTTTCACTTAAGTTTTTTTAAAAATGAGCTCTTATTTATTTATTTATTTTTTTCATTGGTAAATTGAATGATTGAATTTTGCGTTATTTTAATTGTTGAAAAATGTATTTCAGTCCTAAAGTTTAACTATTTCATTGTTATATTAATTTATATTTTTTTTATTTGTATAAAATCGTCATTTCTTCTTACTTGATATTGAATACATTCGTTGAGGTCTGGTTGTTCCCTGTAGTAGTGTGGTGAACCATTTTTGAATTGTACGTACTCCATTTTCTGTTTGTTTTGTTTGTGTGTTTTTTATAAAAAATGTGATTTAAAAACTCCTTTATTTAAAGAAAAAATAAATAAAATCATATTAAAATTTTTTTTCAATTACGTAACTATTTAAAAAAAGTAATAAAATTTAATTGTTTTTTTTAAAGTTCTTTTGCAATTGTTTTTTTTTTTGTAAGGTCTTTTCACTAAAATTGCACAAAATGTGTTGAATATAAATAATTAAAACTTGCTTTTTGTTTATGTTTTAAATCGTTAAATTATCGTTGGTTTCACTTATTTTTGTTCTATATATTGTTTTCGAAATTTTATTTTAACTGGAGATCGTTTGGAATTCGTTTTTATATATTTTTAAAATATATTTTATAATTTTTCTATTAAACTACCTAGTATTCTATAATGCGAACTTAATTTTACAATATTCCGAAAGCAACTGATTTTTTAAATTTTTAAAAATTGATGATGAAAACAAAAATTGTTTTTCACAAAAAAAATATATATATATATATATTTCATATATAACCTATACATTGATGTCTACAATAATACACACGTTTATATATATATTTATTAAGGAGTATATAAACAATGTACATATATATTTCATCAATCTCTCTCGCTGCTAAATATATAGATGTTTTCCACTACTAACCCCTTCATTTCTTTCATCTAATACATCCATAACCACCTTATTTCCTCCATGTATAATTTCAATATTTTTCTATAATAATGTATGTATATTAAGTTGTCCCTGAAATTACGAATTGTCGAATTTCAATGCTAACGCCCCCAGTTTTATTCCATTTGATATTACATGTACACATTTGAATATGTCGAACGGCGTTAAAAATTTAAGAGTTTTGAAAATTTTAAATATGTTTTATATATCATGCTGTAGATATATATCGTTTCTAATTAATTTCATAATTTTTTCAAATCAGTACAAGGCGTTTCCGATTTTGAATTTAACCAAAATTTGCATTTTTCCTACATACAGCAAATTAAAAAAAAATTTTGTTATTTTATTTGTAAGCCAAGTTTTTATTTGAGTACATTTATGGATGCAAAAGTTCAAGAATAACTCGTAAATATTACTGGTAGTTATCAAAAATCTATAAATTTTAACGATTCCTGAATTCAAACACACAAAATTATACTCAAATGAAAGCTTGATTTACGCCGACTAAAAAAAAATACAAAAGAAAAAAATTTAAATAATTTTTAAAATTAGATTTTTTGTGAAAATCAAGTAGAAAGTAGGGGCCTGTTCGGAAATGCATCACTGCGCTGCATCTGATGCGCATCGCGTTCGTAAAAGCATAAGTTGGCATCACTGCTAATGTCAGATGTTCGAAAAAGCATCACTAAAGCAGATGATGCGCAAACAAATATCAAACACGCATCACAAAAATGGCTGATGCAATTCAAGAGTAAGTACAAAATTTGCTATTTATTTAATGTTTTTCTTCAATTTATTTTTGTTTTTGTACTTTTTAGGATCGAGGCTGATGCCAAATTAAATTATTAATAGTGTTCGATTGGACATGGAGGAGGATTTTGCATCTGGGAGGAAAAAAAGTATGTGTTATGGGGCAGAGTTCTAGAAAAAATTAAAGTGGAAAACCCTAGTTTGACCCAGACGAAGGAACAAATAAACAGAAAATTTTTAAATTTACTTACAAGACTTAGAATACGCCTTATCTAGGTCCATATATTTTTCAACAATAAATTTTTTTTGTACTTTCAAAATCGTTTTTTTTTTGTAAATTGCTCAATTTACAATCAATTTTACTTTCATCCAACTCACAAAACAAATTTATTATTAACTTTTCCATTTTAATGTTAATGAGTTCGAAATTGTATACAAACTGCGCAACAAACTAAGCATCAGCATCAGCTGATTCGCATCGGCTGATTTGCATCAGCATCGCAAACTAATCACTCCTGCGCATCAAATACAGAGCAGTGATGCATTTCCGAACAGGCCTTAGTTTTAACATTTTTTTTTTATCGAATCATAAAATTATATAGAAATGATATGTCACAAACTTTATTTTAAAATTTGGGGAATTTTAAAAAATTCGGGACCTTTGGATGAGATTTGGCACCGATTACAGTTTTTCAATAAGAAAAATTTTTTTCATCTTCATAAATTTAATATCGGTTAGAACACTACTAAGGTTGAGGGTGTGTTATCATTTTAAATCGACAATTCGAAATTTTAAGGGCATCTTAATCTATATATTTTGTTTAAAATATACAAAAAGTCAAGAAATTGAAATGATGTTTGTAAAAGTTTTGCAGAAATAAAATTTTGTTGTTGTTTTTTTTTTTTTTTTTTTTTTTTTTTTTTTTTTTTTTTTTTTTGTAATTTATTAATTCATAATTAAGTTAATACATTATTTTAAGGTCTCAGCGTCACTAGGACTTTGTTGAGACAACGTTGGCAACTATATCAATATATAATTATTAGAATACTTTTTTAAAAATTATTTCAGAAAATAAAAAATAAAAATATAAAATATAAAATAAAAAATTAAATATTACTGATTAATTTATATTAGAAGCATTTCAATATTAAGTAAATAATAATCTTTAAGTCGATTTTTAAACGACGAAATTGATGAACAATCTCTTAAACTTTGAGGCAAATTATTATATTCAAAACTACCGATATATTCGATTCTCTGCTTAGTGGTTTCTAGTCGACATCTGGCAAGTCTTAAGTTCGAATTATTTCTTGTGTTAAACATAGTTTGATTTCTTGAAAAACTGATTGTATGATGTCCAATTCCATGAATGACTTTATAAACATATATTAATAACTGCATTTTGTATATACCATGAATTGGTAATACATTTTTAGCAACATCTTTATAAAGCGATAAAGTTGAATACAATTGTGGAAGATTGAAAACAGCCTTTAGCGATTTGTTTTGAACAATTTGTAGAGATTTTAAATCGGAATTTCTTTTAAACCCGTATACAAGTGTAAGGTAGTTTAGATGACTTTGAATAAGGGCTTGAAAAATTATTCGTTCTAGATTTTTTAACGTTACGGTGTTTTTTTTTTTTTTTGAGTAAAATATTTTTATATTAATTTGTTTAATATCTCTGTTCAACATAAACTTGGACTTGTATACAATTTGTGCGCCTACACATTTGCCATTAAAATATTTGGGCCATTTCCATCTTCCCCACATTGTAAATATTCACAATTTTCTTGTTGTTTTTGAATGTTGTTTGTTCTTATATTCTAATTTATATATTACACCTCTCTAAGGTAATTATTTTATTTTGCTTATAATCTAAATAAGTTGATTGTCAATTTTGCTTAACAGCTTATGTCTAAAATCGGAGTTTTGAGATTTTAGGTATTTATATAAAATCCCTACATATTAAGGATTTGTTATAAATTTTAAACTAAATGAATTTTGAAGAAAAAACAAAACGTTTGGACTGCGTTTTAATAAGGACAACAATACTTAATATTAATTATTAGTTATATTTTTTTTTCAAAATGGTAATTTAAAAAAAAAATTAAAACTTAATAGTAAATTAAATTTTGAAATGGGGGTGGGACGTTTCAATAATAAAGACATCAATAGTAAACATTCATATCAACTTTTGCTTAATCGACTTAAGCTGTTTAGCAAAAATGTCAGTAAATTTTTTTATAAATAATTTTATTAGTTTTTCAAAATTTTTCTTCATTTAAATGTTTACTTTTTGTTCTTATTCAATTTATATATTTACTTTATGGTCTTCATTTTCTCATGGAACATATTTTTATTATTCATCGTTTCATAAATTAGTTATTACACTGTGCTACAAGTATACAATTTTGTCGGGTAAGCTAATGTAGGTTGTGTTTGGTTGAATTGATTACAAAACAAAATTTAAAAAAACTCTCATAAAACTTCAGATAATTACAAAAAAAGGAAATCACTAAAAAATTAGCCAAAATTGTTATTTAATATATTTTTTTTGTTGTGTAAAAAATCACATTTTTATACCCTTCACCACAGGTGGAAGGGTATATATAAGTTTGTCATTCCGTTTGTAATTTCTACAATATTGATCTTAGACCCTATAAAGTATATATATTCTGGGTCCTTATGAAGAGCGAAGTTGATTTAACGATGTCCGTCTGTCCGTCTGTCCGTCTGTGTGTTGAAATGGGTTTTCCGAAGAACCCAGACGTGATGAGGACTTGATTCTTTTTTATTTCTGTTACATGTGATCCATTTCTGTTTGCTATTAAAAATCAGACAGATCGGTTAATAAATGGCTGAGATATTAGCAAAAAACCAGGACCACCTCTAATTTTTCCAGTAAAATCCCTTTGTTTAATATGTATGTAGAATTTTGAACATAACAACACATCCATGTGTTAAAATTTTTTTTTTCTTTCTCTCCACCATTTATACACAAACAACACACATACAAAGATTTGTCATTTAAATAAAAATAAACAAATCCCTAATGACGAAGACTTTTATATATGTACATCTATTGACGATGATTTTGTGTAAGCTTCAATAGCTCAGTTGTCTAGACGCCATGTCACAAATACTTTTTTTCTCTAAGCAAGCGGAGTTCGAGGTTCAAATCTCGATGAGGTCAATTCACTTTTTTTTTACATTTTTTTTTATTATTTTCTTAAGACTTTTTTTTTTTGCTTATTTTTGGTTTTTTTTAACATTTAATAATTAATTTATATAAAATTTTATATTAATAATTAAATAATCCATAAATAGGCTAAAAACATCAACATTTTTATAAAAACCCTCTGATACAAACAAAATACAAACGTTTTTATACCTTTCACCACAGATGAAAGGGTCGCGGGTTCGTTAAGATTTTTTTTTGTTTATTTTTTGTTTTTTTTTACATTTAATAATTAATTTAAATAAAATTTTATATTAATAATTAAATAATCCATAAATAGGCTAAAAACATCAAAATTTGTATAAAAACCCTCTGATACTAACAAAATACAAACGGTTTTATTTCTATTTTTTGCTCCGATTTAAAAGAATTTATAAAAAGATTTTTAAACCATTTTATTTCTCACATATTAAGAAAATTTTATACATAATTTACCTTTGAGTGCAACTATTTTAGGTCATAACTTATAATAATTTATAAAAAAATTATAAACTATTTTCCTTCAAATTTTTAAAATTAAGCTAAAAAAATTACAAATATTTCTAATAAAAAAGCGAAATAAAATCCTAAATGCAAATTTGCCAGCTAAATCAAACTATTTTGTAGAAATAAAACACATGCAGTTCTAGTGATTTCTTTTAACGATTTGTTGAAATTCTTTTCTTTCACCTCTTAACCTTTTATACACAAACAACAAACAATATTCTAGAGCTGTATTATGACCTATGGATACGTCTTATATAGCAAAAGATCGAAAATCTTTAGTATAACATATTTGCTGAAAAACTCGGAAATATCGGTTCAGATACAAAAAAGTTATGCCCAAAACATACATTTTTTTAAAATACATATTTTCTGGAACCATAAATCTTCCCGAGTCCAAGTTTTATCTCCAAACTAAATGGTTAATTTCCTCTTAAAGGCGTCCGTATATAAATCTGTCCATTTCATATATGTCCATATATAAACTTCAGTTTTTTCCCAACCATGGTGAAGGGTATATAAGATTCGGCATAGCCGAATTTAGCCGCTCTTACTTGTTTTATATTGGTTTAGAAAGTTTCAGCGTGGACATCGAAAATATTCAACAAAAATTTAAATATTTGGGGTGTAATATATAAAAATTTCTTTATTTTGGTGATAATGTACATATACATTTGTTAAAATCAAGGATTGAAACCCTGAAAAAATGGGTTCAGGTTTGGGTTAATCGAAATAAAAATTTCATGTTTGGTTCAGGGTTCGGGTTTAACATTTAATAGGAAATTTATTTATTTTTCAAAGAAATTTCCGTATAATTTTATAGTTAATATATTTTTTATGTTTTCTTCTTTTAAATATGTTCTTTGATTTAAAAAATCGTTAAAATTCTCTTCTTCTCTTTCCATTCGCAAATTTTTGAAAATATTAATTGTTTTTAATATGTTTTTTTTTTAATCTTCGGGACTTAGCATTAACTTAAATCTGCTATCTAGATATAATGCTGAAATCAAAAGTGGATTATTAGTAAAGTGGGTTTCTTGTGATTTTTTGTTTGTTTCGTCATCTATTGTTAGCTCTAATTTAAAACTAAGTCAGATTCTATAAAAATCGCCTAAAGTCATCTGAGGGGCAATTCCGAATAAAGTTGCTTTGCGAAGGGATAAATAATTTATCATTTTCACTTCGCAGTTATTTTTCACTTCATGTTTTCATTTTGAGCAATGAAAAAAATGTTGTTATGATGTATATCTGTCAATTTTATTTCATTCCACTCGTTCCGTGAGTTTTAAAGCAAAGTTTTATTAAAAAACTTTTATTAATAATTTTTTTTCATTAAAAAATATTATATTACAATTACAATATGGATTAATAAATAAATAATATAAATGTCTTTATATGCGTTTATGCTTCTGGAATAAAAACAAGAGGCAATTTTTTTATGTTTTAATTTTTTTGGGTAGTTTTGTTTTTTTAATAAAAATGTAATAATTGTTTTTATAAATTCTCTAATTAAAAATGTTGTAATAAAATTAAAAAACTATATTAGGAAATATTAAAAATGTTAAAAAAACAATCAGTTTAAAAAGAAGTCGCTAACAATGTTTGTAAAATAGTGCAACACTCACATTTTTTCATAAACTTTTATTTGGTGAAGAAAAAAACTCGTATGATAAAATTTGACAGGTAGTTTTCGCAAAAGTTAAATCAAGAATCGGATTCTTTGCGAAGTAGTGAAAATTTTGATCACTTCACAGCTTCATACATTCAGAATCGGTACCCTGTTCTTCTTGCAGTTTCAGCGTTAATTTGTTAACAGGTGCAAAATCTTTTACGAATTCTTCACAAATATTCCAAATATTATCATTGATAGTTAATGCAGGATCTAGTTATTCCGAACAATTTTTTTAAAAAAGCTCTGCATTTATCAAGTATTTGCTTAAAAGAAGGACTAGATATTGTGTCAAACACTGCAAACTGGAATGCAATAAATGTAATGTTTTTTATGATTTCTCTATCAAACATTTCTCACGTCATGAACAGCAAGAATATTTTTTTTTTAAATTAGGTTTGTTTTTTTTGAATTTCATATCTACATATGTCTATAACTACTTGTTAAAAAACGACTATCCCTTCTTACCTGACTTTTCTTTAATTTTTGTAAACAAACATAATTTGAACAATTGGGGACGCTTTTGTACGAAAGTTGTTGTCATATATGGACTTCGCCGGAACGCGAAATAGAGCAATTATATTGTTTGCCCTGCTCTACCATTACTTACAAACACATAATTCATTTGTTAGCTTTTGTTGTTTTTAATATTTTATCAAATTTAAAATACAAAAATTTCAAATATTTTTGTTTACATTTAAAAGAGAAAAGCAGACAATTTCTATGACTTGGCAGCATTTTTACACATTCTTAATTTTTAAGTAGATATATCTATAACTACTTAGCAAGTCTATATCTACCTAAATTTGTATGAAGTATGTTTATAAATTTCGAAAAAACAAACCTATTTTTGAACCCGAACCTGGGTAAATTTTTCTGTTCAGTGGGTTTGGGTTCAAAGTTTTTAGAAACAGCGAACCTGAATCCGTTTGTGTTCGGGTTCGGTTTCAGTGCCTGGTTAAAATACACATTTCCCCTATTAAACTTTTAATAAAAAATGTCATGCATAATCGTAAAATAACAATTTGTTAATTTTTGGCACAGACTATTTTTGTTTTATTCTGGCAACACTCTCATTAAATTTTTGTTCACTCTCAAATAAATTGTTAGTGATTCATAAACTTAGTAAACAATTGACTCGTTAATCGTAGAAGAATAAGATTTTTTTTTGCAGATTTTAGGAATAAAATTAGTTTATGATTAATCAAAACATGATATAAAAAAAGAACAATTTTTAAATATAACTAAGAAGTTTTAGTGGAAACGTAATATTTTTAAGGCACTTTGTTACTTCAAATAGTGAAAATATTCGAATGATGATTATTTTTTGTTTTAATCAACATCACTATTTTGTATAATTTTTTTTTTTGTTTTATTTATGTAGCAATTTGAGAATTTGATGCAATTGCAAAAGATTTTTGTAATTTTTTGAATAGAAATTGCTGGATTCAACTTTTGTTTTATTAGGTGGATGACCCTTGAAAACTTCATTTAATAATTGCAAACACTGTTTTTTGGATTTAAAAAATGATTTTCATTTTCCAAACTTTATTAATTGCTCATTTTAGGCATAAACAGCAGAGTAATAAGGTTTTCGTTATTAAACAATTTGTACATACTGTTTTTTGTTTTTTTTTTTTTTTTGCCAAATTAGCTAATAAACGTTTTATTGAATTGTTTAGAAACTTTATGTATTTTACCCTTGGTCTATAATCAGTTAGCACAAATGTACATAATATCCTGAACTGATTAAAGAAAAAATATCTGAATTTTGATTAAATAAAAGTGTTATGCTATAATTTTTAGTTTGCTCAGAAAAATCCAGCAAATGAAAATATTAAAAGGAATCATACTTTTTTTGCTATTACATGTTATAATGAAGAATTTTTATTTTAAGAGTGAAACGTGTCGGCTAATTTTAACTCATATACGTCTCAGAGAACTGCAAATGCTGATTGCAAAACGTTCATACGCAATCAACACAAGAATAAATATGTGTTTGCGTTCAAACGTTGAATATACTCCAATACACATATTTGTTGATGATTTTAAATCAATCAAACGACGTGCAAACTGTTGTCACCGATTTATAATCATCTGTCGTTTTTATACCATTGATTTTATTCTGTACGTTTGAGTCAACAATAATTATTTTGATGTAGAATAAATCGGAAGAAGCAATAAATAAAGCGTATGTGTGTATTCATAATTAAAACAAAATAGTTTCTTATCTATAAAACGAGGGTGGTTTTGTAGAAACACATTTCATAAATTAGAGTGGGTCTAAAATCCGTTTTTTTAGAATTTTTATTAGTAATACCAAAAATATTGTTCTTTGTGAAAATTTTTTTTTTTTTTAAATTTAGGTCGATATCTCAGGCTCTCCCAATCCGGTTAAAGTTAAATATTACCTAATTTTCCAATCAAAATAAAATAAATAGAAGAAAAACAATTTTTGACAATATTTAAATTTTTCCGGATTAGGAAAGCCTGAGATATCGACCTAATTTTTTTTCCAAAAAAAATATATTTTTATTTCAAAAAGAAGAATATTTTTAGTATTGTATTACTAATAAAAATTCGAAAAAAGCGGATTTAAGTCCCACCCTAATGTACACAATATAATTTATGAAATGTGTTTCTATTTTGTTTTGATTATGATTACACTCATACGCGTTGTTTGTTGTTTTTTCTGATTTATTCAACGCTAACTTTTTGTTGAGTGATTACATTTGCATAAAACATAATCGACAGATGATTCACACTGATCCCAATTACGCGTTCAGTAACATGATGCTGATTTTATTCTACAGTGAATTTTGTTGAATTATTAAATGTGAACAAGAATTTTTGTGTATGATTAAATCAAGAAAAAAGTTGATTTTGCATTTCTCTGATACGTATATAGAAAATGACCGAGTTAAAAATCATTTAACTAGTTCCTGGAGCCTAAAAAATCAATTTTTTACCAATACCTTCAGATTTTGAGGGTGTATTAATTGTATTGTGTTCTTCTCATTTGAAAAGTATATTATTTTTTTTTTTTTTTGTAACACCGTGTTATTTATGTCTTCATTTGCTGTAAGCGACCCCGAAAGTTCATGACATTGAATTTTTAGATTTTTACTTAATTTTAAAACATATTTCATTCAAACTACTGGTAGGTGGTATGAGACATTTATTAAGGGTGTTGTTTCGTTAAGAAAATTAAATGTTTTTAAAACATTTTCACATAAGATGTTAATCTTAATTGCAATTAGTGTGTCAAAAATAACTTGTTTTCTAGGGCCTATTAGTTACTCAATATTTAATTCGCAACACATTTAAAAGAAAAATTAATTTTGTTCGTGGTGAGGTGAGTAATTTGTTTCTATGTTCCATGTACTTTGTTATTATATTTTCATTCGTCTGAGAAAAACTTCACTTGGAACACCACCTTTAACTAAGAGATAATTATTTGCGTGTTATAAATCATTTTTTTAAAGCGGTAATTTTTTCTGAGAAAATTATTTCTGTATTAAAAATGAATTGTTTCACAAAATCCGTGAAATTCTTCATTCAACATTTTTTCGTTTTTCCTTTAAAAATTTGTAAAAAATATTACGGATGTATTCAGAAAGGCTTAATAAAAATAAAAAGGTTTATTTAAAAAATTTTATATGAAAAATTAGATTAATAAACCTTTTTTATTTGTATAAAATATTTGTGAATAAACCACTTATGGCTGCTTACTTATCTCAAAACAACTAGAGCTTAGTGCTTAACAATTGTTATCATTTCCATACTAGTGTGGAGTTAACAATGGTTAATACACTCTCAAAATCTGAAGTTTTTTTGGTAAGTTAGCCAACTTTTAA
The DNA here is from genome assembly GCA_949748255.1 of Eustalomyia histrio. Classification (NCBI taxonomy): domain Eukaryota; kingdom Metazoa; phylum Arthropoda; class Insecta; order Diptera; family Anthomyiidae; genus Eustalomyia; species Eustalomyia histrio. The sequence continues at coordinate 6,658,724 of OX456524.1, forward strand.
AGGTTTGATAATTTTCCATATAAATTTTTTAAAAGAAAACCTAAAACATAACATTTATAGAGGAACATTAAAGTTTTTATTTAAATAATGATAGTGTTCATAAAATTTTATGAAAAAACTAAATTTTATATATGAAAAGTTAAAAGTTAACGAAACATTGAGGACTTTATTCATTAGTAGGGTAAGAAATTATCCCAATTACTAATTTTATCCACATTCAGCCAATACCAAACATGATTGTAAATTTTAAAGTTAAACTTTTCAATCGTCATTTTTAGATACATTTCAATCTTGCACCCTCAGAAATTTTTTAGATTTCGTAAAGAAAAAATTTAAAAATTTCTCACTATATTTTTAATGAAATTTTGTTTTTTGTCGAAATTTTGGTATTTGGACAATGTAAATGTAGTTTTAAAAATATAATAAATTAGTAATATTAGCTAAATTTAGTAAAATTTGCTAAATTTAACCTCCAGTCTAGACTGGCGATAAATATATTGACATAGATTGCTGCAAATGTCAAAATTAAAAATTCGTTAAATTTTTATTGCCGGCAATATATGTCGCAATAATTCTCCAGCAGTATTCGTAGCAATTATTGCTAAGATAAAAAGTTAAACTAGCTGTCATTTTCCTTTGACAATTATAAAAAAGATGACACAAAAAAAATAGAAATATGATAGAAAAATAACAAAAAATTATTTAATTTAAATGAATTAAATAAATTTTAACAAATTATAAGGAAAAAATAGAAGAATAGAACAATTTTTCATTTTACAAGTTAACATAGAAAAACCTTCTTCATTGAAATTTTAAAAAATATGAGAACATAAATACGTGTTCCCCACCCTTAACATAAGATCGGCAATCAGCAATTTTATGCCGTTATTCAGCCTACCCATTTTAATTTTTGCTTAGATTTTTATTTCTAATACAGATGGGGAGTAAGCCCGTACTACACTGCACTTTTACGGCTTTTTATTTTTTTGGAGAAGAGTGTGAATATATGCTAACAAGAAATTTAAATAAGTGTAAGGAGCACAAGCATATTTGTAAAAAATTAAAAACATCAAATTATTAAATTTAGTTATCGATAAACAAAATGGTTATGTTCATTCAATCCAAAAATTTCCAACTTTAATTTGATGCCAACTTGGTGCATTTCAACGTTTTTTTAAACGTTATTACGCTTTTTACCCTCTCAAAGTTGTTATCATTGGTTTATTGTCATTTAAAATAATGGTTCTGTTTCAGTCTAACATTTGCTGTTTCCTTCTACAAAAAATTTAACAAAAATACTAGAAACTACTTCACCATTCTAAATGAAATTGAGACTTTAAATGAAACTGAGAAAATTTCAAAAGAAATTTAGATTTTTTATTTTAAATTAAGAAATTTCCAAAAGAAATTGGGATTTTCGATTTAAAATTGGGAAAATTCTAAATGAAATTCAGATTTTCTATTTAAAATTAACCAAGTTAAGAAAATTGAAAATGAAATTGAGATTGAGATTTTTCATGTGATTTTTAAAAAATTCCATTTGATATTGAGATTTTTCATTTGAAATTGAGAAATTTTTAAATGAAATTGGGAAATTTCCAAATGAAATTGTGACTTTTTTTAAGCGCCTCCTTAAAACTTTTTCGGCTGAGAACTGATGAATTGTGACATACAAGTAATTACTTTTTTATCTTAAATATTCACAAGCGTATAAATGATATGTAATTATGTAACAATCATACGCCAAAAATAAGAAATGTTTCTTTTGAGAAATTTTTATTAAATTACTGCAAATGGTCAATTTTTATTAATAATCTAACTAATAAGAAAAAATTAAAAGTTGACGCAAATTTAAATTTTTGTTTATTTTTTATTAATTTTATAGAATCAAACCATATTATCATCGCAGATTAAAAATTATAAGGACAAAATTTAAATATAGTAATCTTATTAAAACAAAAAAATTAAAAAAAGTGGCAAATTATTTTTGATTTGTCCCCGATTGAAATAAATTTAAATTATCAATATTCAGTAATTAACATATTCAATCATTTTCACCATTTTAATATAAAATATGTTTATAATTTTTTTTTCTTTTTTTAATAATAATATAAACAAATTTTCTGTAACCTTGATAATATTTTTGTAAAAGTTTTCATAAACTCACAAAAACAAAACTTGAGTATATGTATAAAACGCCCTTGAAATGAAAACTGTTTTATCATTTTCATTGAAAATTTACAAACGATCATATTCTTGTTGATTTTCATCGAAAGTCTTATGAAAAATCTTTATACAATGTGTGCAGACGTTTACTATATAACAACAGTCCTACAGCCAAACTTTTACCTAAAATGAAACGTGCCTTTTGTAAATTGAAAATTTTTATTTAATTTTTACATTGACTGACGGTTGGTGATTATGATGGTCGTGTCTCTTGACTTTGTTGTCACCATCACCTTTTTATTTTTAGTCACTTATAATATTTTTGTTTATTTGTGCGTCATTTATATATTCTTTTTTTTTTACTCTGCACTACATTTTTAATTATAGTTTATTTTTCTTATAAAAGTAAGTGTAGAAAATTTAAAAATAAGAAAAGTGATAAGCCCTTGACCATATGTATTAGGGTGGCAATGAATATTCAACTTTGGCTTTTCAGTGATATCCTGGTGGAGTATTATACCACTTGGTCTAAAACTAATATTGTGAACATTTTACCCAAATCAGATAATGCCTTTGAGGTCAAGGTTAGCACAATTTTCATAATGTCTCCAAAATTTACGAGCTATTTCAAAAATCTTTTTTAAAAATTTTATTAGAATGATGTGACAATAATAAAAATACATATTATTTTTACTTGCTCCAAAATTCTGAAATTTTGATCCTAAAGGTGCACAATTTACAGTAATCCGATTCGACCCAAATTTTCACCATGTCAGTTTTATATTAAGTGGTACAACTATCCACTCGGGTGTTTTTAAAATTCAGATAAAGATTTTCGCATATATTTCATTGCCACCCTAATATCTATGTAACATTAAAAATTGTAGGTCTTTTTTTAGTTACTTCAACATAAATTTAGTGTCATTATAGTGGGTGGTTTTTCAAAAAGTTCAATGAATTCTAAAGGTTATATTTATAAATGTCAATGATTTTATGTATTCTATATTAAATAAAAAAATTATGCATAATTAAGAAGTCTCTATATTTTTTTTTGCGATTTAAAATATTGGGCCTTATTAAAAAAAAACATTGGCCCGTAATCATAGTCCCGCACTAAAGTCGGCTTTTTTTAAAAACAACTTTAAATTAAAAACTTGTTATTATCTATTTTGCTATTATAGTCAGAATTAAAGCCAGTTTTAAGTTGAACCGGCTCTAAATTGGTATTACATCAAATGAACAAAATGCCCGCATACATTTTGTACTAAAAAAGAAGCAGGTGGCGACATTGATCAGCTGATTTTATATTTGCCGAAAAAATGAAAAGTGTGTAAATAAAAGATTTGCAATTGCAAAATGTAAAAAAGAAAAAACTTGATTGAAAAGTGTATTTTTATTAATAAAAGTTTATTACCTTAATAAATGTTATGCAAAATATCGAATTTATTGATATAATTTTCCTTTTAATAATTTGCAATTCAAACATTTCTTTTCACAAAAATTTTCTTGGCGGAAAACAGCTGTTGTGTGTAGTTAAATTGGTTCGAGTCAACTTCAGTTAGTTTTAATTTTAAAGCAGACTTTAGCGATTAAAGTATACTTTTACGTGTCTATAGTATGCCTAAAGTATACTTTTAAGAAAAGTCGACTTTAGAACTCTTAAAGTATACTTTATTTTAAATATGATTATGCGCCATTGTTAATTTAAAGTCGATTTTTTTGTTAAACATATGGGTTTGTTTATTTATGTAGTGTACGAAAACCCTACTACATTATTAATTTCAACCATCAATAATCTATCAATAATATTGTGACAACCAAAATTTTAAGTTATAACAACCGAGTTCGTTTATGACAACCAAATTTGGGTGTTGCAACTAAATTTCAGTGATATATACTTTTTTTCTACATTCGTGATCATAAATTATAACTGGTTGTTTTTGGCATTGGCATTTATTAATGCCAATTTAATACAATTTCTGTTTATTTATAACCAGCTTGAACAGTTTGACGTTACAAAAATTTTAAGACCAAAAATTTTCTATTTATATAAATAATTTTCAATAATAATAAACTGACTCAAATAATATTTTTAACAGTTTTCTTTTGTTTTTATATATTTACATGGATATCTTTTGTTTGTTATTTTTGTTAACGAGTTTTCTAACTCTGTATATTTACAAAAATAAAGCAAATGAATTATTTTTAGCTAGGCTGACCTGGCATAATATATTTGGCATTGACAGAAATATTTATAATGTCAAACGTATGATAATATCAATGATATCGTCAATTAATTGGTCCATTCAATTAACTAGTCCCAAGTGTATTATATTCTCTTAAAGTAACGAAGAGTAAATTTGTTGTCAAATAAAAGGTATTTCAAATAGTTATCTTTGGATGTACAAGATATGCACAATCATGTTAAAATTTTCATGTCGAGTACTAAAACACTATCATTTTAGCGGATCTTATATTATATGACAATGTATATGTGTTTTAAATAAAGCAAGGAGCTGTTTCGTCTTTTATCGATATTAGTCTTACTTCAAGGTATATTGGCCTATACCGGAAGTCCTTCGTCACCAATTTATTGCATATTTCCAATATGTGGCAACGCTGCGTTCAACATATAGAGAAGACCAACAAGAGAAACCAAAGTCGCTAAAGTTGGGAGTGTTGCCAACTAAAAGATGGTTGTTGTGTATTTTTAAAATTAAGCTTTTACAATTCCGTTTTTAATAGTACGATACAACATATACAACACTTAGCAGACCCCTGGTGAAGAAGCTTATTATTTTTTTCTCCCTTTTAAATTGATTATGTTTTTATTAAAAACATGATTATGGCAAATAAAATAAAAAAAATTCTTTATCTATTGAAGCGTAGTCCTCTAAAAATGCTTTTAAAATGCGATTTTAAAAACAATGGATCTTAAGCAATTTCGACTGATAATTTATTATTGCTTTTTAATGGAGAAAACACCGTTCAGGACAAAACTTGGCTTGATAGGTGTTATTCTGCTTCATCGAGACAAATGGTAGAAAAATGATTTGCTGAGTTTAAACGTGGTCGTAAAGGGTGATTTTTTAACCGTTTGCGTTTTGAAAATTGAGAAAAACATAAAGCTTTCAAAATGACTGCCGATTTCCTGTTTTTAAGCCGGTATCTCACCAATAGCAGCTGTAATGTTGTCTTCCAGGGCTAGAATTGTGGCTGGCTTGTTCCTGTACACGAGAGACTTTACGTATCCCCACAAAAAATAGTCTAGTGGGGTCAAATCGCATGGTCTTTGCGGCCAATAAACTGCTCCAAAACGTGACATTAATTGCTCACCAAACTCGCCTCTCAATAGGTTCACGGTATAGCGTGCCGTGTGTCATGTGACACCCTCTTGTTCAAATCACATGGCAATCAAGTACAATTTTCCATTTTGGGCAAAAAAGTCGGCAATCATCACACGGTACCCTGCTCCATTGACTGTAACGTTGCGATTTTCATCGTCTTTAAAGAACAAACAGTGCGTCTTTCAGGGTGCATTGGCAGCTCTTGAACAGCCTCTAGGCTGCTCTTCACACCGAATTCGGCAATTCTATTTGTTGGCGTAAACATTGAGCCAAAAATGAGCTTCGTAGCTGAAGACAAATTTTCCATAGAAACACATTTCTCACACAGAACGAATTTTAATAATAAAAATCAATGATTTGCAAGCGTTGTTCGTTTGTTTGTCTATTCATGCTGAATTGTCAAACCTTACTGAGCATTTTTGGCTTTGCCACATGTCATTAATCTTTTTTTTACACTTAAAAAAATTAACACCCTTTACAAACATCGATGACGCCGAACGCTCCGATCGCTTAAAAGAGGTGGTGATACCGGAAAACATCAACAAAAGTCAACAAAATTGTTTTGGCGTGAAGTTGCAGGAGATAGCTGATACCTTAAAGATATCGAAGGAACGTGTCGGCTTTATTTTGCATGCGGATTTGTAAATGAGAAAGCTTTTTTGGAAATAGGTGCCGCGTCTGTTCCTCACCAAGACAATACACCGTGACACAAGTCGTTGGCTTCCATGGCCAAATTACACGAATTACACCGCCTTTGCCAAATTTGGCTCCCAGCGATTTTTAACTGTTTTCAGACCTTAAAAAAATGCTCGCTGGAAATAGATTGGTTGGAAACAAGGGGTGATTGCCGAAACGGAGGCATATTTTGAGACCAAATATAAAACATTCTATAATAAAGGTATCAAAATGTTAGAAAGGCGTTGGAGTGATCGCTCCTGAAGGAAATGAATAATGTCGAATTTTGCCAAAAAGTTTTCAGCCGATGTATAATATTTAAATATTTTTTTAGGAATGTGCTTAAAAAAATGTTAAAGGTTAGGGTACTAAAAAAAATAGAAATTAAGAACTTTTGTGTGTTAGCAAAACTTTCTACCTCATCTCAATTTTCAATTTAGAAATTTGAGAAAATATCAGCAGCATAGTTTAAGAACTCAATAGTTTTAGTGGATTGGTCGACAAAAATATGCAAAATTTATTCATCTTAAAAAATATATTTTTTTTTTGGTCTTCTAGTAAACAAAACACGAAATGGTTTTGTTCATATTGTGTATAGAAACCCACACTAATATTATTTTTCTTTCAAACATTCTGATTGGTTAAAAATAAATTAACTAATCAGAATCGGCGTAGGTTTTGGAAGGGAAACATGGTCTGTTTCGGGAAGTGGGCTGATGTAGGAAAACGATTTTTTTTTAACATATCCTTGCATATCCGAAATTTTCAATTCCATTTGGTTTTGTTACGTATATAAATGGCAACCCAGGAAAAATAATTTTTCAAACCTTCAATTTTAGTAAAAATTTACTATTTAAAATAAGTTATTTTAATATGAAAAAGCTTTAAAAAATCCATGAATTAATAAAACAGTATTTGCATAAAAAAAATAGTTAACTCTTAAGCATCCCAAAAAACTGGGGTAAAACACCTGGTTACAGTGCCTGATTGTACCTTATGCCAGAAAGAAGAAATAAATAAAAGAGAGATAATTCAGATTGAAATTAGAAGATAAAAAGGGGGCATTCGCTGTTTAGAATTTTTCAGTCTTGCTTATAAATATTAGTCAGCGACAGTTCATGAACAGAATGCATAAACAAGACGTCACTAAAGTGCGCTGTCTGGTACTAGAAAGTGCTGGACAGTAACAGACAAAATATTTGTCGTTTCCTTATCCTCCAGACATGATAGGTTATTAACGGTGCCCAGCCTCGCCATATGACGGGCAGAAGTGTTGAGTTGCGTTGAGTCTACAGCAGTCAGTTCTACTCAAACTGTTTTCAAAACATCTCATGAAAACACATCTCCATGAAAACAGTTTTCTTATATGAGCCGCACTGTGCACGACAAGCGATTACGTATTCGTGGGTGACAAAACCCATCCAATGTTTGCCAACAAATGAGCAACTTTTTTACCCGGAATACCCATTTGATCCGGAATCCATATAAGATATTTCGTGTTCCCCATAGAAAGCTTGTTGTAGTCCTAAATAAATTTGTGAGCCTGAATAATTCTGGATAGAGTGATCAAACATTCTAGAGCCTTAAGCGCAGCCTTATACCCCATTGTTTCAACTTGGAACCATAGGAATCAATATACATACACACAAAAAAAATTTTTGTCAATTCCTAACTGAAATTCAAATTCAAAAATCAGTTAATGCAACTGAATATTGGTTTCCACAACAAAATTCGGTTAGTACAACTGAATCTAGCAATCACATTTGAATATGATTGTGCTAACCAAATTTATTGGTTGTCGCAACCAAAATACAATCTTCAATTCGGTTGGCAGTTTATACATACTTCTATCGCTCCATCTGTTACCTACGAGGGCGGATCAATAAGTCCGTGGCTATTTGAATGAAACACAGTTTTTTTTTGGGAAAAAAAATTATTTTTCAACATAATCTTCTTTAAGCACTTAGTTCAAAGTTTCTCCAAATTTTGTATCCCTTCCAAAAAATAGGATTTTCGAGGTCCATAAAATAGGCATTTGTTTGATTAATAATTTCATCGTTGGAGCTTAATCTCTTTCCACAGAGTTATTTCTCTAGGTTTGGAAATAGGAAATAGTGACTGGGGGCTAAATCCGGAGAATTTGGCGGATGAGGTACGAATTCGTAGCCCAATTCGTGGAATTTTGCCATTGGAATTTCGCACCCGTGCATTATGGTCAATTGAGAGAAAACGCGGCACCCATCTTGCAGACAGCTTTCTTAAATCGAACTGATCATTTAAAATCGGAATTCACTTTTTTTCATTTTTGAAAAAATCCACGAGATTGTATGTTTTGAACAGCTGTTAAACGCAAAGTAAATGGCGGAACTTGCTCAAAATTTGACAGTAGTCTATTAACAGGTGGTACTTGATGGGATCATTTCATATAACTACGAGGGAAGTTCGAAAAGCCACTGACTTATTGATCCGCCCTCGTATTATCCAATTTGTCACAACCGAAATACTTAAATATCAGTAATTCTAAATACACCATACTTGGGATTTTTTTATTGGCATTGAAATTTCATTAGCATTAGTTGAGTAATGCTAATGATGTAATGTAATGGTAATGAAATATTCTGGCATTAGCATTTGTGCTTTTAATGCTAATGAAATCGTACTAATGCCTCAAAAACTATTTACAATTATTAAAAAAAACACTTACAAAAAATTGGGTGACGTTTAAACAAGGACTCTATAAACGAGGATAAACAAACTACCAAATTTTTTGCCTCCCATGATGCCAAATGGTGCGACTACAAAGAAATTCTTAGTCGAAACCACGAAATTCTTAGCCGATTTACAGAAAAACTTAGCCTCTAGTAAGGGTTGTAGCGCAAGTACAGTGATTGTGATGCGAATGTAGAGACATGTTTGAATTGGCAGTGTTTAGAAAAAATAAAAATGAAGGCATACTTTTAGGCTAATACTTATATCAAATGCAGGAAGAAGGTTCAATTAAAAAACAAAAAACTAATATGAAATGTGTTGGTGAAATTTTTAATAAACAATAAAATTTAAAAGCATTTTGGATTTATTTTTAAGGCAGTAATAGGGTTTTTAGTTATGGCATGTTATTACACAGTGCGAACCCAATAATTTATTTGCGATAAGAAAATAAGTAATTAACAAAAAAAAACAATGTTTTGTTGTTTGTATGTGCAGCAATTTTAAATTGCAAAGCAATTTAATAATTCAATAAATCAATTCTCGATTTGCATGTTAGGATGGAAGGCATTTAGGAACTCACTTGATTCACAATTAAGGCTTGTTCCTCAGCCACATCTTGGAGGTGATCACGTGTTGGCATTGGTGAGAAACTAGCATTTTCGGATGGTGCAACATAGCCACCAGTTGCATTCAATTTGGGAAATACTGTGTGTGGCAATGTATCTACGGGCACTTGTAGAGCACGCTCATATTGACCAGGACCAGGCAAAAATGGTGAAGGTGCTCTGGAAAAGCAATAAAAAAATAATTTGTACTTAAAGGGGGCTACATTTATTTGAAGTAAATATATTTACCTATGAGGATTTGGATCTGGACAAGTTGTGAGTAAAGCTGAATTTGATCTTGAACTATCTTCACTTAAACCTTGAGTATAGGCAATTTTATTGTCCCTTTTTAAAAGAAAAATGATCGAATTAATATTTATATTTACAAATTTGAAATTTTTAAAATACCTGTGTACCACAATCCTGATGTCATTGCCAGCTGAGCGGAATAATGTTTGCGCATCGGCATGGCTTAGATCTCTGGCATCGTATTCTCCAATTTTCGATATTATATCACCACGTAGTACTTCACCAAATGCGGGACTGCCCACTTGTACCTTGTTACAAAAAACAAAAGAAAAACAAAAATGAATAAGTTATACATTTTATTGCTATTATTTAAAAATTATAAAAACACTTTGTAAATTTCTTTTTAATTACAACCTTGATTTAAATCGGTCAAATAAACCCCATTTTTAGCCAATTCATTTGTCAAATTGACAACGTAAAATTTTAAAAATTATTAGTTTATTTGCTTTTCATATTTTGGCCTTGATTTTTTTGTTGTTGCCTCAAAATGCACTTTCTTACTCATATGATTTGAAAAAGAAAATTTGAATTTTATGTTCTCTTTTCATACAGTAATGCAATTTTATTTGGTTTTTGAGAATATCATATTAAAAAAAAAAAAAATTCAAAAATTATCTGGGAATTTTTCATTTCAATTTTATTATATTTAAATGTTGTTAATTTATTACTTAAATGTTTTTTTTTATTTATTTTTAAAAGAAGCCAAAAATTGATTTTTAAATAGGTTGTTCACAAGGAGTGTGCTAAGTGTTTTATGTGTTGTATGGTGCTTTTGGAAAATATAATTGTTGTTAAAATATAATTAAAACAAAAAATACAACAATTAATGAAAAAACTATTAACTAAATTGAAATCCTACTAAGCACTTTAAAAACAATAACTATATCAGAACATAATTTTAGAATTTTTCTATAGATTTAATGTATCGGAACCCGAAAATTTTCTTATTGGAAAATATCAAAATATATAACTTTTTCTACAATTTTCTAAATATAAGAATATATTTTCTATTGCATAAATATTTTAGATTATTTGAGATTTATTTAAAATTTGTTAAATTAAAATTAGTTTTTAATTAAATATTTAAAAAGTTATATTTTTATTTTGATAGACTTTTATAGTTTGCGAAGTGATAAATAATCATTCTCATTATTAAAAAATGTTATGATGAATATCTGTCAATTTTATTCCATCCCACTCGTTCCGTGAGTTTTAAAGCAAAATTTTATTAAAAAACTTCTATTAAATATTTTTTTTCATTAAAAAATATAATATTACAATTAAAATATGGATTAATAAGTAACACAAAAAATGTCGTTATATGCGTTTATGCTTCTGAAATATAAACAAGAGGCAATTTTGTTTTGGTTTTAATGTTTTAATTTTTTTGGGTAGTATTGCAAACATGGATTTTTGGAATGCGATTTGAGCGTTTTTTGTTTTTATAATAAAATTGTTATTGTTGTTTTTATAAATTCTATAATCCTTTTAAAATTTAAAATTTTGTAATAAAATTGAAAAAAACTATATTATAAAATATAGGAAATGTTAAAAAACAATCAGTTTAAAAAGAAGTCGCTAACACTGTTTGTAAAATAGTGCAACACTAACATTTTTTCATGAACTTTTATCTAGTGAAGAAAAAACTCATATGATAAAATTTTGACAGATAGTTTTCGCAAAAGTTAAATCAAGAATCGGATTCTTTGCGAAGTAGTGAAAATTTTTATCACTTCACAGCTTCACACATTCAGAATCGGTACCCTGTATGATTAACACTGATTCCAACTTTTTACTGCTTTTTTTATACCCTGCACCATATATGGTGAGGGTATATATCAGTTTGTCATTCCGTTTGTAACATCTCGAAGTAAATAAAGTATATATATTCGTGAACCTTATGCAATTTTAAGTCGATTTAGCGATGTCCGTCTGTCTGTCTGTTGAAATGGCGAACACGATGCGAAGACGCAAGCGGGGGTGCCTATTTTTACCTGGATTGTTGGACAAACCAGGTCCAGCGGTTAAAAAGTTATAATGAGTGAAAATGTGAAGACACCTCTAAATTTTCCATACAAATTGGTGTATTTTAGTACAATTTCATAGAAGCAACAGGAACAAAATATATTTTCTCATATTTTTCATCATTCGCTTAGAATTAATAATATTTTGTATTCACCTCAAATATTTTTCACCTCAAAAAATTTTTATCACCACTAAAATTTTTTTTCACCACAAAAAATTTTTGTCACCTCAAAAAATTTTTTTCACCTCCATAATTTTACTTCAAAAGTTTTTTACATTATTTGTATCAAAAACAGTAGAGAACATTTTTTTAGGATATTGGTGGAGGGTATTCAAAGATTCGGCACAGCCGAATTTAAGCCTTTTTTACTTGTTTTTAAATAACTCAGGTGTAAGGGTCAAAAATTTTGTTAAACACGAAACCTTTTACAAATTTGGATTTCTTTGTTAATTCAGAAAATAATTTTAATGGTGAGGCCGGCAAATTTTTTTTCTGGCGGTTCATAGTCCCACAGTTGTAGAGCTTCAAATCATATATTGTTATATGCAGTGGCTCACAGCTTATTTCAGGTGAGGAACATTTTTGAAAAATCAAGCATATCAAATGGTATATTTTATTCTGAACTTGACAAATAAATGATGCTAATTTTATCTTCAATATAAAACACCAAAAAAATTTACACAAATATCAAGACTGAACAATTTATTAAAAAAAATCTAGGGATGAGGCGCGTATGTGTCCAAAAATATTTTTAATTACAAAATTCTAAATAATAAGCTATATAATAAAACTTCAAAAAAATGTAGGTGTTTTATTTTAAATGAAAGTTTAACATCTCTGAAAAAATTGCCTTCATCTTGGCTATCACTTTACTCTTCAAAGGTATTCTGAATGGCATTGTACCGGTTGAGGGTTAAAAAAATGTTCGGACTGCTATCAACATCTTATGGCTAATTTTTTGTTATTTCAATATCATTTGAAGAACTTTTGACAAATTAGAAATTGTGGCGGTATTTGGTTGTAATTTCAAAACTCGTAGCGTTATTGCAACATTTTGTTTTGGTAAACAAATTTACAATCGTAATAATTTTTTTTCACAATTTATGATTTAATTATTTGTTTGGCAGATTTTGTTGATTTGTTTGCAAAAAAAAAAAGAAAACACAAACATAATTTTTTTTATTTCAAAATAAATAAAAAATGTGAATAGTGAGACACAAGATAAAACTGTATCAAATATTATACCTTTTAAGCATGTATAAATTATTGCATTTTTGTTTATATCGGCTAATGCTAGATGACCGCTTGCCCGCTTGGTTAGACATAGAAATTTCGTAGCAATGCATCATTTTTGAAAAGCGCAATTTGTAATAAATTTCAATACAAAATAAAAATTGGTGCCAACTGAAAACTGTTTATAAAATTTATTTACTATATAGCAGGAGGGACAAGGATTGTTTCCATGTTTGCCAAAAAATGACATATTTTTTGTCAAATATATCGCGTGCCACTTTAAATTTATAGTCTATTTAAAAAGTTAAATTTTCGCTCAATTTCAGAAAATCTTTTTCTTTTTAACATGCCACCTCCGGTTTGTAGATACTACTTTTGTTCTTTAGGTGAGTTTTTGATAAAGATTCTTTTCTTTTGTAATACAATTTTCATGCACCTTTTCTCTCCTGAATGTAAGATTTTTTCCATCAAAATAATTTAAATTTCTTTCAGTCTGAAATTCTAAGACATTTTGAAAGAATTGTCGGTACTTTTGATTGCAAAAATGCACTGAAAATGTTACTAGGTACCGAAATACTCTTGTACATTTAGAATTTGTGGTGCCATAATTGATCAAAAAAATAATTATTACAATTATTAACATATAATTGTTTTTATTGTAATATTCCATGGTAACTGTCAATTTTTTATTTGCCAATATTTTCAATTCAAGAATTTTTAATAATTTTACATTTAAAAATAATATTATTAATGTATGTTTTTAAAGTCCGACTCAAGAAATAAAATTGCGTGCTATTTTACTATTTTTCTCACATTTCCCTGACAGAAAGCTTTCACACCACGAAGTTACAGAAACGGTCAGGTGAGAAAAATTACTTTTTGTACCAATTAACAATTTATTTGAATCTGAAGAGAAAATAATTAAGGGTTTTGCCAGAATTAAACGAAAAATTAACAATCAGTTATTTTACGATTATGCATGACACATTTTTTATTAAAGGTTTAATAGGGAAAATGTGTACTTTAACAAATGTACAACTAAACACAAAATTAACTACGCTGTGGAAAAATTACCTATCCCGGGACACGTCACGTGTTCGGTTTGTTGTGATAGGTCACGGGGGGGCGGGTCAATTGCCCTCTGTGACATGTCACAGGATTGGTCTAAAAAAACATGTCATGACTTTTAAACCGGTCACGTGGTAAGTACTTTAAGAACTGGTCCTGTTTTCATCTATCTTGTGATATCTATTTTCGGAACCGGTTCAGTTTTCACCTATTACGAGACAGGTTCCAATTCCCAACTGACCCCTTTTTTCCGCAAGGTATGTACTCACTATTTTCATATTTCTATTGCCGATAAATAAAAGATGCAGAAATGCGACTTGACTTAATCATCAGTCTTAAAATACGATTCGGCTGCTATGTAAAATCAAAAGTGAAAATGTCAAAAATTATAAACAAAATATAAAAAAGTTTGTTAAAAAGCTTTAAAACTTATAACTAAAAATTTCAATAAAAATTAATCTAATATAAAATTTCAAATTAATATACCAAGTAATATATAGTGTTGAAAAGTAAAAATTGTGTCAAGGTATTGCCATACCTGACTATATCGTATAATTATAGTGGGAGAGTGTAAAAGAGAAATGATAGAAAGGTGTTTTCTTTTTTTATATTTACATTGTTTTTGAAGTTTTTTTTTTCTTATAATTTTGTTTAAGAATGTCATTGTTTTAAAATGTTTAGTTGGTTTTCCTTTCAATCGGTGATGCCAATTTAGTGGTTTTGAGTTGAGATTTTTGCTTCAAATTTTACTAAACCTCCACACCAGACATCAAATTAATGTAAAAAAAAAAAAGAAGACATGCAAAATAATAACAACAAAAATAAATTGTTGCTTTGCATGTATTTTTCTTGCTTTCACATTGGTTTTATGTCTAGTGTAGACGTCAAGTTTAATTTAAGGAATTTTTAGGAATCTATAGTACAAAATTCAAAATTCATCAGGTTGATTGGCTTTTTGTGAAAAATTCTTATGAAAAAACAAAAGAAAATGTGATACAAAAATTATTTTTAATATCAATTTTCCTTGTAAGCGGTTTGTTTCGCAAAAATTAACGTTATCATCATTGGAAGTTTTTTTTTTGGCTTTTGCCATTTTTATTTCCTCTCGTAAAATATAAATTTTTAGGATCGGATTGGATTGGATTTTTTAGACTTTGTTAAAAATGCAATAAATATGGTCAAAACGCAACTTTGATACATAATTTTTAGAAAAAATTTAAAATGTTCCATTAGTCTTTGAATGAGGTCTTAAAATACATTTTGAAAACGATTCTTTTTTGCATTATATCCAGTTTCAACTATTAACCCGGTTAAAAATTATTTTTGAATGAGATCTAATTACATACTGAAATTAATAGTATAATAGCATTAAATGAAATAATACTTTATAAAAATATATACTCTGATTAAATTATATCGACGATTTGGTCTTATCTACTTATATCTAATTAATCCAATCTTATAGAAATTGTATCGGTCGATATATCACAATATAAATTAATTCTTAATCGGGTATGCATTTTCTCATTAAAAAATGTTCTTCTAATATTAACATATTGTATATTTTGACCGTGAACTTTTCAAAAAGTCCATGTCCGTGGTCCGCGAAATTTATTAAATCCTTATGCACTGCACAAATTACTTGAAACTGTGTAAAATACAGTTTAAGACTCATTGTTTTGAGAATTCAACTCTAACTCGTGAAATTTCGAACATTTGTTTCTGATATTCATAAAATGTTTACAACACGTGGAATAATTGGTTAATTAATTAATAAGATACACCCACCGGTGAAAAGAGAGAAATGACATGTTTCTGGTATTTTTTTAAATTTTTCCATACTTCCCCAAATAAATTATAGGTAAATTGGTTGATGTGAAAGATTTGAGAGGTCAATCTTAAAATTCATAAAATTGTTTAAAAATCCAGAAACAAAAGTTTATATTGTTAAAAATCATACTTATGTATTTACCACAATACGATAGCACGCACTTTAAATGTGAATTCCTTCATTCAAGCAGTTTACATGGTCTACTTAGTATTGCATTGTTATATAGTCGTATTAAAAAACAGAGTTGTTGATATTTTTATTTCACTATAACGAAAATTTTCACTCATTTACTCGTTTTTCCATTTTATACCCTCCACCATATATAGTGTCATTCCATTTGTAACATGTCGAAATATAGGTTTAAGACCCCATAGAGTATATACAGGGTGTACGCCGGGAAGGTATACTACTTTGCTTGTTTATAATTTTTGATTAAATGAAAGAGAATGGATCTTATATTGATTAATGTTTTATTTAATGTCGGCAATTATGTATGGAATACAATATCAGATAAATGTCCGCCTCTGTTAGCCTCACAAATGCGAGTCCTTTTGAGCACATTTTTCATTAAATTCTCACACATTTCACGGGGTATTTCATTAATTTCATCACGAATACCTTGTTTGAGTGGCTCAAGCGTTTCTGGTTTGTTTGCATAAACCTTGCTTTTCAGATATCCCCATAAAAAGAAGTCAGGCGACCGTGGAGGCCAATCAACATCACTATTTCTTGAAATAACTTGTTGTGGAAAGGGGTATCGCAGTAATTCCATTGTAATCCTGGCTCTATGCGATGTGGCACCGTCTTGTTGATACCACATGTTAATCAAGCCCAAAGCATGCAGTTGTGGCGTTAAAAAGTTTTCAATCATATCAAGATATCGGTCCCCATTCACAGTTACCGTTACGCCGTTTTCATTTTCAAAGAAGTAAGGTCCTCCTGACCAAATTGCACACTTTTAATGGATGCAAAGGTGACTGATGAATAATTTGAGGGTTTTCCATTGCCCAGAACCGACTATTCTGTTTATTGACATATCCATTCAAATGAAAATGTGCCTCGTCACACATTATGATTTTTTCATGAAAATCGGGGTTGTCAAGGGCGAACTGTAACATCCTATTGGCATATATACGAAGGCGTAAATATTCCATAATAAATTTGGCGACTGCCAAATATCAACTGTCAAGACTAATGTTTACCAAAATGACGGCAAAACAAAGTAGTATACCTTAACGGCGGATACCCTGTATTTGAGATCGATTTAGCGATGTCCGTCTGGCTGTGTCAAATTGGTGTATTTTATTACAATTTCATAGAAGGGACTGGAGAGTAAAATATTTTCAATTGTTTTCACACCAGTCGCTGAAATTTTTTTCACCTCAATATTGGTGGAGGGTATTCAAAGATTCGGCACACCGAATTTAATACCTCTTTACTTGTTTTTTTACTATATTGCGCCTTTTCCAATTTCAAATATATACAAATGTATGTAGTTGGGGCATCACTGTTGTTTTAGATTTGTTTGTTTATTGTGATAAATAAACTTGGCAAATAAATGATCTTGTTAACATAAATTGATGAATTGTAATACAAAAAAAGACAATGCACGTCCTTACAAGAATATGAAACGAAAGAAAATCAATTTGTTAATTTTTTCGTTCTCATTAATTTTACATATTATTTTATCTTTACACTCGATAGTACCACCAGATAGATAAATATAGAGTATATTGGATAATGTTGCATAATACTACTTATTTAAACTTGTATTAACTTAAATTAAATATTTTATTATTTCCATTACCCGTGTTATTATTAAAGGCGTATCTAGATCATTGCCACCGACCAGACGTATACCCCAGGGAGTATTTTGACCATCACGTTTCAAAATAACCACAAATTCATGCAGTTTAGGGCTCATGGCTGTTTTCTTTTTTCTTTATTTTTTTTAACAAACCACAGCAACAATAATTTGTATCATACAATTATGGAGACGATAAGGACGACGATGTTTATTGTTACTTCGAAAATTAATTTAAAATGAATTTTCCGTTACAAAAACATCCAAAATTGTACGTTCTATTTTATTTTTTATTCTTTTATAAACCGATTTTTTTTTCTTTTTGGCTATTTAAGTATTTTGTTCTTGCAAAAATTGTAATTTATTAACGAATTTAAAAAATAAAACGTTTTGATCGTATTGATAGCTGCCCAAGTACTAATTTCAAAAACATCATTCTAATGAAACAAACGAATTTAATTTTTCTTTTTTTTATTTCTTTATCTTTTTTTTTTTTGCGATCGTGTCTCATCAGCTGCGGCGGCATCGTTTTGTATGTACAGATGTATTTATTTATTTATTTCTTCCTTACGATTATGCTACATGCTAATACTATAATAATATTGTGGCACAAGTCTATGTGGCAGTAGCGGAAACGGGAAAGGGGGACAATAAAGTAACATTTTTATACTTTAACGCTGTGATTTTGATTCATAAATAACTCTAACGATTTAACACGTTAAAAAATCTGTTTTTTATCTACAATAAATTAAAATAAAAGTTAGGAAGAAAAATTAAAAATAGAAAGTTAGGGGAAAGAATTTTGAGTTATAGAATAAGTTTTCTATTTAAAACCCGTCAAAACCTTATAGTCATATAAAGAGAATTGTTTTTTATCGCAAGAAATCCTATACAAAAGTCCGCTTACAAACAAAATTCAAATATTGAGAAATCGGTTAAAAATATTAATCAAATGTATACACTATTTTGAATAAATGATAAACACAAAAAAAAAATTTAATTTGTTCCCTACATTTAAAAATTTTCATAAAAAAAATAAAGTCATTGGCTGGAATGCATAAAAATATCTAAATTTTGTGTTTAAGTATACATTTTATAATGTACACATTTTCCCTATTAAACCTTTATTAAAAAATGCCATGCATAATCCCAGAATAACAGTTTGTTAACTTTTCCTTTAAATTTATATAATTTACCTTCACTTTTAAATAAATTGTTATGCAGAATTTACACTACACCGAAATCTCATTTAAATCTGTATTAAATCTAGCTTCAAATTACCCAAGTTTACACTAAGGGAATTTTACAGCTAAAATAGATTTCGATTTGACAACAATTTGTATAGAAAACCAAATATAAAAAAAATAACCTAAAGTTGAATATGTTTCTAAAAAAAACCATTAATTGAATGGCGGAGTGCAAAATTTATTACCATGATGATTTACGAGGGCGGATCAATAAGTCCGTGACTTTTTTTTTTTTGCAAAAAAAATATTTTTCAACATAATCTCCTTTTAACTCAATACACTTAGTCCAACTTTTCTACAATTTTTGTATCCCCTCCAAAAAAATATGATTTTTCGAGGTCCATAAAATAGGCATTTGTTTGATCAATAATTTCATCGTTGGAGCTAAATCTCTTTCCACCGAGCCATTTCTTTAGGTTTGGAAATAGAAAATAGTCACTGGGGGCTAAATCCGGATAATATGGCGGTACCTACCAATTCGTTGCCCAATTCATGGAATTTTACCATTGAGACTAAACACGTGTGCACCCGTGCATTATCTTGATGAAAAAGAACTTTTTTCTTGGCCATATGGGGCCGTTTTGTTTTTTTCTTTTGAAGGCAATCGATGTGGATTATGCCGCGTGCTTCCATAAAAACTGTTGCCCTCACCTAATTGGCCTTCTTCGGAGCCGGTTCACCCGGAAAAACCCATTGTTTAGACCGCTGCTTAGTTCCGGATTGTTTTAATGGATCCATGTTTCATCCACAGTAGCAAAACGCCGCAAAAACTCATTCGAATTGCGGTTAAACAACTCCAAACAATCCTTTGAAGTTGTCACACGATTAAGTTTATGGTCAATTGAGAGCAAACGCGCAACCCATCTTGCAGACAGCTTTCTTAAATCCAACTGATCATTTAAAATCAAAACCACACCGCCATATGAAACACCTATGGCATCAACAATCTCACGCACTTTTATTCTTCGATCGGCCAACACCATATCGTGGATTTTTTCGACATTTTCGGGTGTATTGACCTGAATTGGCCGTCCAGAACGTTCAGCGTCATTTGTACTTGTGCGACCACAACGAAAGTCAGTAAACCACTTTTTTACCATTGAAATCGATGGTGCAGAGTCCCCATAGTATTTATCAAGATTTTCCTTGGTTTGATTGACGGTTTTTTTCGCAAAAAATAATGTTTAATGAGCACTCGAAATTCACTTTTTTCTCAAAATTTGACAATAGTCTATTAACAGGTGGTACTTGATGGCAGCAGTGTTGCATTTCATATAACTACGAGGGAAGTTCAAAAGTCACGGAATTATTGATCGTATTAACAAGGGATGACTATTTGGAAGTACAATTTTTTACTTTGTTCATGGTAGGTCTTCCTGGCACTATTCCAATGTTGTTCGAAAATATTTTCTTCGCTACATTTAACTTTACTTTAAATTAAAAACGCAATTTTATTGGATCTAGAATTCATATAGTAACATTTTCTTAAATAATTAAAATTTATTATTCGTTTACATTTTTTGCACAAGGTGATTCATAATTTTAACAATATTTTCGTATATACCATTGCTGAATGCTGTGCAAACATAATTTTGAAACTAGATTTTCCGAAAATCTAGTTATGAAACTAAATTTCTGTATGGGAAATCTGGTTTGGTTTTTAATAAAAATAGTTAATCATAAACATAAAACATGATAAAATAATATTTTAATGACACTTTAATACCACGAACAGTGAAAGTATTCGAATGACGAATATGTTTTGATAAAATCAACATCGATATTTTGAATTTTTATTTTATTTGTAAAGCAATTTGAAAAATTTTATAAGAAAGGACGAAAATGGTGCAATTGTTGTAGATTTTTTTTTAATTTTTTTTTTTGGAGAGAAAATGCTAGAATCTACTTATAATTGGGTAAACGACCATTGAAAAAACATTAAATAATTGCAAACACAAATTTGCATTCAATATTAAATAGTTTGTCAGTGCGGGGTTCGTGGGTTCGATTCCCACCAGAGGCTTTGGCCTGTTTACGCTACAACGAGCAGAAAACATTCGTTGATAGTGCTGATTTAGGGTATTAGAATATAATTTGTAATTAAATATAAATGAATAAAATAAATAAATATTAATTTTAAATAATTTTATATTTAAGCAAATAGCAAAACTATAAACTCGAAGCAATTTTTTCACTTCAAATGTTGCTTTATTTTAGTGTTTTATTTTTTCAAGTAAGTTTTTAATTCGTGAACTTGCACGTGAAAATGTAAATTGGGCTGTAATACAAAATAAAAGCACGTATAACACCCCTGAATATATCAGATTTACTTCGTCATAATCGATTTTATTAAAATGCTATTCAAAGTTGAGATAACTAAAATTTTAAGCCTAAAAACTAAATAATAGAAAATTTATTAACTACCATGACGCATAAGTGATATTTTCCCCCTGTTAAATTTTTATTCAGTATACGCCTTAGCATTTTTATTTTAATTATATGTTATTTTTGTTTTTTCTGTTTTTTTTTTGTAATTGTTTAATTTTCCTTCTTATGTTCGCTATTATATATTTATTTTTTATTAACTATTTTTTTCAAATGAAAGAATAAAAATATTATTACCAAAACGAGCATATGTTTATGGTAACCACATGTTACATTATAAAACGTACCTACAAATCAAATGTATGAATGTATGAAATTTTCTGAATGAAATACTTATTACATTCATAAAAAAACAACTAGAACTTTTTAATAATAATTAAAAAAAAACTCAATTTGTACATAATTTATAAATTTCTATAAAAAAAAACGTCATTAGTCATTAATGTTATTTTTTTAATGATATCAATCATTTATAGCAATGCCAAAAGATTTATTGGGATTTACTTTTTAGTGTAACGGTTCTTAATTTAAAATTGTTTTTTTTTTTTACTCAATTACACCTTTAACTATTTATACAACCATGCATGATGAATACTTAATGGACTTTCTCTATCCTTTATGTTGTCATCATCTACTTAAGAAAAAAAATATTTAAAGAAAATTTAAAAAAAAAAATCGCAATTTACTAAAGATTTTAATTAAAAAATCAGATATTTTTAGATTTTAGATAAATAAACTATAAATTAATTGAACAAGTGTATTTTTTTTTATTTTATGTCTGTGTTCTCTAATTGTGCTACTGGAGCAATGAGTTAGAAAGACCGGTTGATAAATGACAACACAAAATCTGTTCGATATTTTTAGTTAATTTAGCATAGAGATAGAAACATAAGTATACAAAATCAAGTCAATATTTTAATTAAAATCTCAAAACATTATTAGCAATATAATGAGATAATGTTGTAGTAGTAATTGGGCCAAAGAAAAATATTTACATGTATACAAAGTTGTTTTTCTTTTTGGTTTTTGTTGCAATTTTATTGGATTAAGAAACTAATCATTTCGTATAATTAATAAAAATAAAAATTAAGCTTAACTATAATCCAGTTAAAGCATTAAATTTCAAAGAAATTTAAAATTTTGTGAAAATTCATATTGTAATGCAAGATGTCAATTTTTGATGATACTGAAATGAAACTTGAATTATTATTGTTTCAACAGTGCAAGAGATTAGGTCTGTACGAGGTAATTTTGGGTAAAGTCTGGTTAAATGAGAGTAAGCTAAAAATTATCTCACAATGACATAAAAATACCCAAAATACTGCGAACGCACAGAACCACGTTTTATATCCAAAAATAAACGTCAAATTTATTCATATTAAAAACAGCTTATTAAATAAATATATTTAAAATGGCAAATAACCACTTACATTTTCAAATGTATTTTCTATTATAAAGAAGAAAAGCTTCTTTATTGTAAATTTTTTATTTAACTTTATTTTTTTTTTTCAAAAATAGAAAACAGCTGATTTATTAACAGCGTTGATTTCACAGTTTTACCATTTTAACCAAACAAAAAATACGGGTAAGTTCTGGTAAAAAGAGAAACACAATTACTCTCTCAATTTTTGTTACAAGGATCGCAAATGCTTTTGCAAAAACTCGACATGTCGTCAAGCAATTTGTCGCCGTAATAGAATGTATTTTATTTTTACGACGACACACTAATACACACTCAAATTATTTGTCAAATTGTTGCCATATTTTTATATCAATTAGGAATACCTATTAAATGCACAATTACAAAAATTCGTATCAAAGTTGAAAAAATCGTACATTGTTTACAAAAAATTTATTTATTTGACGGAAGAAATATAAATGAAAATAAAAATATGAAATTTGCCGCCAAAAAGCTTATTAAGAAACAACAAAAATTAATACAAAATTAATTGAAGTAGTGAGAAAATATGACTAAACAAATACAACAAAATTTTTGGTTTGCTTTCCTTTTATCCAAACGTCAACAAATTCCGACGGTCATCGCGATAAGATTCGTTGAGGTCAGTTGTGGTTAATATCTGAAGGATATAAATAACTCATATGATGTACATATAAATGACATTTCACTATCATGTGTTGCCAAAAAGATGCATAATTGACATCAATTTAACGTTAAGACAACAATGTTTTTTCTTGATTTTACAGAATTGCACTTTGCCCTCGTCATAATAAATAACCACAAAATTAATTTTTATACTTTGATGGCGCCCTTAAAAACATTAAATATTTTGGCTAAAATATTTATATAATCCGCGGATTCATCACGTTACGTATAAATAAATCTAGCTTTAACCACTAGTCACGTTTTTTTTTAGAAAATGATTGCGTCAATCTTCCAGATGTACTTTATAAGGACAGTATTTTGTTCACAAGAGCGAAAAAATCTGGTTATATGTTTAAAACCAAAAAATTAAATAAAAACTTTAAAAATCACCATTTTTAACTGTGAACATTATTAAGCCACAATTATAACAAACCCATATGGGTTTTCAAACAGAAAATTTTAAACCCTAAAATCAAGTAGATACAACATTAAAATAAATAAAAAAATAGCTTTGAGATCAAACTAATTTTGTTATCTTTTAAATTTGAATATGTTTCTATTAATTTTCAAAATGTGAAAACAAAATCAAAAATGTTGACTTATTAATTTAAAATCGAAAATGTTTATTTTAAGTAGAATCATATTTACTTCAATAAGATTCTTAGTTAATAAAAAATGCTTGCCAAAAAATAAGTTGTTTATTTAAATATGATATAATACTTGATTTATATATGATTTATTTTTCTGTGTACTAAGTCAAACCTAATATCTGAGGAAAATCAATAACAAATGTATTTAAAAAAAATTATGTTAATTACCTAAAATACTTTATGCTGGTTGAGCAATTTTATTAAAAGATCTAATTTAGATCTACCATTTTTTTAACTGTAGTAGAAAAATTTTCATATTTCTTGACAATTTCTGTAATGTTTATCTAAAAGTTAATCTCAAAAAATCGAAGATATTTATGCTGTAGATTTTAAAATATTTCCATACTTCGAAATTTATAGAAAAAGTTATATATTCTAATATTTTTCAATAAGAAAACTCTCAGAACCCGATAATTTTTTCTCTAGAAAAATTCTGACAAGGAAGGTCTGTGATTCACCCCGACTCGAATAAAATTTAAAATTTATGTAATAGAGTGGATAGTAAAATACGCATATGTATCTTTAGCTGACCAATCGGACCTCAGAACTCAACAAAGTTCACACAAATTCTGTTTCAATTCACAAGTTTCATGTTAAATCTTTCTCGATGCGAAAGATACAGTAACTAGATACAGGGCTATACAAAGAAATAACATTTTCCCTAGTCCAATCAAAACACATATAATGACATTAATTTAAAAATTATTTATAAAAAAAATAGAAAAAAAGAACTTGAGATTGTAAAGTTATTGCGTAGATATTTCAATGTTTAGACATTTATTGTTTTAAAATCCCTCAAGCAAACAATTTTTTGTGTAGTAAAATAAATTTGTTTACTTGTTCTACAAAAACAAACTTACAATATTTATGAAAATAAAAATAACATGTGTAAATTCTTACATTGTTTTTTGCATAATCAAAATCATCAATATCCTTAAAACGAACACGTTTTTTCGACTTATCATTTCGCGATTTCGAACTCTTGCAAGCCAATGCCGGTTTGGGGTGTATTTTTTGTACATGTAATTCTCTATTTTTTGTGTTGTTTATATATTCGGGTACTTTCCAAAATGCTGGACGTGGCAAAAAATTTATTTGACTCATTTATTTATTTTCGCACACAAAAATATACACAAAATCAAAATTTACAAAAAAAAAAATAAATATCCAACCACACGTTGTTTTCCGTTCACTAGTTTTTTCTCAATTGAAAAGGCTTTTCATAAAATACAAGATTTTTGTTTATAATTTTTTATATTTTATTTTTATTTATTAAACGTAAAAATCGCGCTCTTTTATTTCGGCTATATATATTATATATATATATTTTTTTTTTATACTTGCGGATCAATTCTTTTTAAGATTTTAGTTGTAAAATATATTTTTGTTTCGAATGTAAAATCTATTTGGTGGATATCTGTATTATACATACGTTTATTGACTGTTTCATGTCTCTATTTCAACGTAGTTCTAAAATACACATCAATCATTTAATTTATTTAAGGGAAATTCATCATATTATTGTTCATATTGGACTATCGTAAATTTTTCATGAGCAGATGCTGTTTTGAAAAATATTTTTTATCTATTTTAATTAAGGTTGGATACCGTTTCAGCTTTTAAGCAAACGCTAATTATCCATGCCATGTCAAATCGATGCGAATATTTTTAAATGTCTAAACTATTGGAAGTATATATAATGGCAGAAACCATCATCTATTTCTTTTTCGCTATAGCTTTTGTTTAAAGCAAAAACTCATTTGGTTATTAACTGATTTTATTTTTTCGCACTTATAAATTTTGATTTAAATAATTGTGGAAAATTATGTTCGATAAATAGCCGCCGGCGACATTGACGCAAATTTGGTCACTTTTGATTACATTTTACATAACTCTATACAGCATTTGTGGTGTCACGTTCTCAATTTCGGATCGAATGTTGTTCTTTAATTCCTCCAGGGTGCGGCGCTTGTTCGCATACTATAACGACTTCAAATATCTCCATAGGAAAAATTCCGGGACAGTGAAATCGGGAGATTTGACTGGCCAAGGGAAATCACTGAAACATGAGATTACAAGCGTTGGGAAGGCATTCTTTAAAAAAACGCATTGTATAGCATGGAGTATGATAAGTGACCTCATCCTCTTAAAACCACATGCCCTCCATGTCCAGATCGTGGCTCTATAGCGGTCGCCGTTATAGCGTTATCGTCGGCTCCTTCGACCACACGGTGCATTTGAGAGGGTGTAATGGTGCTTCATGAATTATGCGTGGATTTTCCGTCTCCCAGAACCAATCATTTGGCTTATTGATGTGACCGCTGAGATAAAAATGAGACTAAAAAGATATTTGTATATGAATGCAGTTGCCCCTAATGATATCGTGGTTTTTAAATGCTCATATTAGTTATGTTTTAGGCGTAGTGAACAAATGCCGTTATTTTAATAGTGAAACGATATCCAACCTTGATTTAAATCGATTTTTTTTCTTTACTGTGACGTTTTAATATATTTATTGCAAAAATGTATGATGGGCTGTCTGTTCTTTCATTGATATCATCTCTTCAAGTGTG
Source organism: Eustalomyia histrio (assembly GCA_949748255.1). Lineage (NCBI taxonomy): Eukaryota > Metazoa > Arthropoda > Insecta > Diptera > Anthomyiidae > Eustalomyia > Eustalomyia histrio. Next base: position 6,685,456 of record OX456524.1, read on the forward strand.
TCTAGAGCAGAGTATTATAAAAAAAAATGTAATTATTTTTACATACATGCTATACTGAATTTAATTGATATTTTTTTGGGTCTTTAACACTTGTTAGCTATATTTTACTAAATGCGTTGACTTTAGAGACAAACGCGAGACATGAAATGTACGTGAGTAACGTAATTCACGCGTGATTGTGAGTAATAATTACAATAATATTACGTGAGAAAAATAACTCGTATTTAGTAATTTTTCCTATTTTTCGTTTTGTGCAAAATTCATGATCTTTAGTAATTTTTTACTATACTCACTTGAGTAGGAAAAAAATGCTTTTCCGGGAGCTGAGCGTGATTATTTTTTTGTTTGTTTGTGAGCGTGTGTAAGAAAGAGTCAAAAATCACTTATGAATCCATCTTTAGTATATTTCATTACATTGTTTTTAATTTATATCAAAAATGTTTTTATTAATATATTATGATGCCGATGATAAAAGTTCCGATTGAAGGTCATTTTAACAAGTTATTTAGATATTAAGTTTGTATTGACTCAAACAATTTTTTGATTAAATTTTATTGATTTTTTTTTACTTATTTATTATTTATTAATATTTTTTTCGTTTGCAATCAAAAAAAATCATAATTTTATTCAGAAAATAAAATGGCATCGAGTCATTAAAATCTGTTACAATAATATTGCGTATACGTATTGGTGCACTTTAACTCGAATTAAACACATCTCAGTGTAGAATTAATATTGGGGTATCATTATTTTTTAAACTACAAATAATTATAACTCCTTACCTTCTAGATTAATTTAAAAATATGTAATAGTAATAAATAGTAAATAAGTGAAAAAAATAAGACATTGGAAAACAATTTTCAAAGTCTTTTCGTTAAAATATAATCAAAAAATTGTTTTAGTCAATACAAACTTAAAATCTAAATATCTTGTTGAAATGACCTGACTTCAAAACTGGGTTCGCCACTAAATTATATGACCCAAAATTAAGTTTACGTATCCCACGGCTTTTGTGTGTCACTTTGACGTACTTACTGTGTTATCAGAGAAGAGAAAAATAGCTAAATTTAATAATTTAAAGCAGAAAAAGCAACAGAAAAAATGTTGGAAAGACACTAAAAAAAAAACTAGTAGAAAAAAATATTTTTATTAAAAAAATCAAATTATTGCAAAGCAAAAATTAATTTAAAACTTAAAATCTTAAGAAAAAGCTACTTTCGAATTTTCGAATAAATCGAATACTCAGTACGTCAATATTTCTGTATTTTTTTCGGTAATTTCTATTCACAAAAATTTAAAAAATTTTCAAAATTTTTGCAAGGATTTTTATATTCTGGAAAATATTTATAAAAATTTATTTTAAATTTTTTAATACCATAAGACGTTTTTTTTACTTTCTGCCTTTTTCGAAAGTTTTATATAAATTTGACTTTAAGTTCACGTTAAAAGTAAAGACTGTTGACGTTGTTCTCAACCCATTTTACTTTGGTGCAATCAGTTTATAGTGAATGAATGTTTCTGTTAACACCTTGCCGCACATACACAGTACAAATTTACATGCTTTAAGAAATAAAAAATGTGTGGTAAATAGCAAAATAAAATAAGAAAAAAGTGGTACTAGAATTATTTTTTTAGTCCAAAATTAATATCATACTCGTAGAATACAGCTGAAGCGCTTGGCTTCAGAAACTCATTCTTTTAAAAACAGTAGATGAATACCAGCTCTCGATATATAGAAAGTCTTTTAGGGTATTTTAGCCAGCAATGTAACAATTTTTTGTGTAAACAAAATATGTTTACACTTTTTAAATACTAATTAAAATAAAATTATCATTTGAAAAACACAAAACTACGTCTTCGACGTAAGATTATCTAAAACTACACAAAATATAATCTTTGCAATTTTTCATCTCTCCTAATTGGTGTATGTGTCCCTTTGGCGAAGGACACTCCTCTACTAATTTGTTCAAAACTTAAAATATTAAATATTATTATTATAAAACTGGTTTATCGAAATCGCTTGTTTTTGAAAATAAAAAAACTGCTTTCATTTGTTACTTTTCACTACTCGGTACTACTAGATTTCTTTAATCTGGATTCCCTTTACTTTTAACGAATATTTTAAATTTGAAACCCGGTTTTCGGTTATGGTTTTAAACACTAGGGCTTCTTAATTAAAAAAAATTTCTGTATAGCGATTTTTGTATCTTTGTAATGTGCATCCCCTATTATAGTTTGTGAGATATGGCAACACTACCAATTAAAAACAATTTTAAAAAAACATTTGATTAGAGTTAAACAATGTCAAACTTTAAAGCACGGTGGGTATAAGAAAAAATTATAAAAAATAAAAAATTAATGAATATTATTTAAAAATTAAAGTGTACAAGAATTTGAAGATGCATTGGCTAAAGATGAAATCGATATAAAACAATTGAGGCAGCTCTGTTCGAATGGTAAGTAGTAAATAAAACAATAATGCACTGCACTTGAAATTGGAGAAACAAAAAAAAAAAAAAAAAACGCAGCGGCCGCCCCCCTTATATAGTGAATTAACTTTTACAAATTAATTGGATGTGCTTCGTTAAATAAATGAAATTATTTTCTTTATTTGTGCTGTCGAATCAAAAGGTATACCAGATGTCAACAGCTTGCGATCGCAATGTTGGAAAATCCTATTGGGTTATTTGGGCACAAAGCGTGAATCCTGGTCAAGTACTATGATAAAAAAGAGAACACTCTATCGTCAGTTTATAGAGGATTTAGTTCTGCCACCAGGCTTAAAAGAAAATGGAGACAATGATTTAAGTTTAAGTGATCATCCTCTGAGCGAGGGACCAGATAGTGCCTGGAATACATTTTTCATTGACAATGAATTTCTACTACAAATAGACAAAGATGTTCGTAGACTTTGTCCAGATATATCATTCTTTCAACAACCCACAGAATATCCCTGTGATATTGTGGTCAATAGCAAAGGAGAGCGTAGACTACATCAAAGAGTTGTTCCGTCTGTTTTGAAATCTGCCAATGTGGAACGAAAAGGTTTAGGCGTTACCAAGGTAAGTGAATTTTCACTAGTGTTTAACTAAATGTGGGAAACATTGTTGTGTAGTGACCTCTCCAAAGTCATTTGATAACCTTACGAGTAAGTTAAATTTTCTATATGCATTTTAAAATAAACACATGCCGCATTCAAAATTTATAGCAGCAGGTATTTATTTCATTTTCATTTGAATACAATTGCAAATCTTTTATATATAATTGTTTTTTGTTTGAAAAATGTTTTTGTTTTGGAAATCTTAGATTAATCTCATTACAAAACGTTCAGAAGAAACATACAAAGCGATGGAAGAGGGCCAAGAAGCCCATTGGGAGGTAGTACAACGTATATTATTTCTTTATGCCAAACTTAATCCGGGACAGGGTTATGTTCAAGGTATGAATGAAATTGTGGGTCCCATTTATTACGTCATGGCATCTGATCCCGATCTGGAATTAAGGGGTATTTTCACATATTTCATTTATAAACAAATTTTAATAAACATATTTTATTTTTACTCAAGAACATGCTGAAGCTGATTGTTTCTTTTGCTTTACGGCCCTAATGTCGGAAATACGTGATTTCTTTATAAAAACTTTGGATGATTCAGAGGGTGGCATAAAGAACATGATGAAGCGTTTATCGGAAATGTTAAGAGATAAAGATTTGGCAGTCTATGAACAATTAAAAGCACAAGAATTACATCCACAATATTATAGTTTTAGGTAAGTGGTTACGTGTATTTTATGAAAGATTATAAACTTTTTGTTAAGTCTTCGGAATAAAGAATGTTGCTAAAAATTGTGAATTTTCCACATACGTTAGAGATTCTGAATTCTTTTGTGTTGACAAATTGTTCTTCATTCTTCAGCCGAAACCAATTAGATACTTCAAAGCAAATGCTTATTTTTTGTCATATTTTGTAGAAAAAAAAAGCAAAATATTTTCATATTTTGTGAACAAAACGTCTAAACGTTTCCAAACATTTATGAACAGGTTTGTGTTCAAGATTTTAAGTTTCCAATACAAATTTTAAATAAATTACATAATTATTTAAAAGAAACCAGAAAAAAGAACAAGCTTTAAATAGTGTAGAATTTCGTTTTATAAAAAGTATAGAGATTTTATTGTTAGACTTGAATAATTCAGTTTTTTTCCTTATAGAACATTAAATTATTGCGGTTTTTTTATCCAATCCACTATTTGAGTTTTTATTCTCACAGTTCATTTAATCATTTACACTGTCGATATTGACTTTTATGGAGATTATAATTTCTTAAAAAGATGATATTTGACACTAATGAAAATTAATTAACGATTTTTGCTTTGTTATCAGGCATAAATAACCACAGATTAGTGCTTAACACTAGTTATGAATGTAAAATTTATTGGAGTTGATGAAGGTTTGGGATAAGCTGCGGTTAGGTTTAAGATAGGTTACTTGTGTTTTTATTTTTTCGTAGTCGACATTGGAAAAAACTAAAAAGGAGTATAAATATAGTCTGTACATTTCAAAATTATCTGATAGTTTGCCAGGTTATAAAATTTTATTTTGTATGCGGAATCGCACAAATTTTATAAAATTATGGTTTAAAATATGGTTGGCAAAAACTATCCCTAAAATACTGCTACCTATTTAAATCCCGTTCAAATGATTATTTTTAACCTTAGAATACCAATAGCGATATAACTTAAAATACCGTTAACCTTAAAATAACCTAATTTTCTATTTATTTCTCTCAAAAGCCTCGTAAGAGGACTATTGTTAACCCTAAAATAACCTCACGTAGTTATATGAAAAGCAAGTACCACCTGTTAATAGACTACTGTCAAATTTTGAGCAAGTTCCGTCATTTACTTTGCGTTTAACAGCAGAATTTTTCGAGGTCCATAAAATAGGCATTTGTTTAATCAAAAATTTCATCGTTGTATCTAAATCTCTTTCCGAGCTATTTCTTTATGTTTGGAAATAGGAAATAGTCACTGGGGGCTAAATCCGGAGAATAAGGCGAATCAGAGGGCAATTCGTAGTCTACTTAATGGATTTTTGCCATGGAAACTAAGCTGTCACACGATTCCGTTGGTGGTCGATTGTGAGCAAAAGCGGCAGCCATCTTGCGGAAAGCCTTCTTATACCCAAGTGATCATTCAAAATTGAAACCACTGAGCTATGTGATATGCCTATGTCTTCCACAATCTATCAGATTCGTTCGGCATCTTATGTGCTTGTAAGGCCCCAACGAAAGTCAGTAAACCATTGAAATCGATAGTGCAGAGTCCCCATAGTATTTATCAAGCTTTTGCTTGGTTTGATTGACTTTTTTTGTCGCAAAAAATAATGTTTAATGAGTACTCAAAATTCACTTTTTTAAATTTTTAAAAAAATCCACGAGGTTGTATGTTTTGAACAGCTGTTAAACGCAAAGTAAATGACGGAACTTGCTCAAAATTTGACAGTAGTCTATTAACAGGTGGTACTTGATGGGAGCAGTGTTGCATTTCAAAACTACGAGGGGAGTTCGAAAAGCCAAGCGGCACGCGACTTATATTGAAAATTAAAAAAATTAATTTTATTAGAAGACTTGTCAAAAATTCGAAGTGTTCATTTTAGACAAAAAATGCCTCTTGAAAAAATTTATTTAAATGAAAGATCAATGAAACTGAGAACTTTTGTCTAACAGCCATATGCATAGACATTTTGTTAATTTTTATAACAGAACCAACTAAATGACTATGGATATGGCTGTAAGAAAATATAATTTCAGTTATTTATTTCTTCATTGGTAAAATAAGTAGCCTAATTGCCCAATAAAATTATATTGACATGTGATGAAAATCGAAAACGAAAGCTGATCGGATTTTCATTTCGCTCAGTATTTTGCGATCTATATTTTAGAAATTATTGTTGATTGCCTAAATTAAATGTTCTGAGTAATACAAATCATTATATAAACATGTAAAGACTTTTTTATTTTCACAAAACTTAATATTCCGGATGGAAAACCCGTTTGCTTTGGTTTTCGATTTTTATCACATACCCCATTACATGTGCTTTCAGTACTATGAGGAAAAAAATACTTGAATAAAAAAATAAAAGTAAATTCCTACGACTCCCCTAAAAAAACACACATTTTTTATATCGTTCATAAGTAATGCTTTTGATTCCTGATAACCGCTTTTTATATTATTTGTAGATGGATTTCCCTAATATTATCACAAGAATTTCCTTTGCCAGATGTAGTACGCATTTGGGATTCTGTACTATCGGATGAGAAACGTTTTGATTTTCTGTTGAAAATATGCTGTGCTATGATATTGTAAGAACAATCTTTAAAAATTCTTTAATTACCATCCAAAAGAAAACTAACTCTTTTTTTTCAGAATACAACGTGAACAAATACTTGAAAATGATTTTGCCTCCAATGTTAAATTATTGCAAAATTATCCACCATTGGATATTAATATTGTACTATCAAAAGCAGTATCATTGTGATAGTTTAACATATTTTATTTTTATTTTCACAGCCGCGTCAAACGGCATCAAAAGCAATCGAATAAAAAATGCCAATTTAATATTTAAGCCAGTGGCCCCCTCTATCTATTTTAAGTAGACTATAAAGTTTTAAACATTTTTTGAAAATATTTTTATACTATTATTTTGTATCTGCCTTTAATAAAGCTAATATCCTTTGTCGTGTAACACACAAATGTTCAATGTATTTGATTATTTTCAAAATAAAATACATTTACATAAAATTTACAACAAAAAGGTTTTAATTATTTAGTTACGCAATGATGTGAACAAAGAGAAATAACAAAAATGTAGTTTACAAAATAATTTTTATACAAAATAATAATAATAATAAATTATGTTTTTACTTTGCCTCCTTTGGCATTTTTGGAGCTGTATCACGGCATATAGTTTGTGCTATAAATTCAATCAGTGTACGAGTTGGTCTACCTGCCATGCCTTCGCGTAAATATTCAAAACATTTACCCTTAGTTGTCATAACATTTGTGGCATCCTAATCAATGAATAAGATAAAAAAATGTATTACAAATTCTGTAATTTCAATTACTACAAACTTACAATATGCATCCATTGACCACAGGGTACAAATTCCCTTAAAAATGCGGCCGCCTTACAGGGATGTCCACCTGTACCGGCACCATAATTTTGAACATCCGATGATCGTCCAGCTCTGATTTCTGAGGTATAATACCACCACAAGGGAAAACGCCATACTCGATCACCTGTATGCATACTAGCGTGTTTTATTTGTTGCCATAAAATTTCTGAATTAGTAAATACTCCACAGGCCGCTTCACCCAAAGCTTGACGCATACAACTGGATGTAGTGCCAATATCTATTATACATTTTGGGCAGAAATTTTGAGCATACAATAATGCATCTGCCAAAACCAAGTGACCCTCATGATCTGTCCCTTGAATTTTTATGTGTTTACCATTCATAGCCTTAACAGTATCTCCCGGACGGAATGCATTACAACCGATAACATTTTCACATAAAGGTACGAGACCTCTGATATTTACCTGAAAATTAATTTAAATTCATTTAAAACTACTACTCAAATGTATACAAAAAATATATTTGATTTTAAAAATTTTTAAAGTTTTGCACACTTTGATACTTACCGGTAATCGTAAACCAGCTATAGCTCGGCAAGTGGCTACTACTACAGCAGCACCAGTCATATCACCTCTCATCTCATTCAATTCTTCTTTATCCTTTAAACATAAACCACCGCAATCGTAGGTAATACCTTGACCCACCAAAACAATGGGCCTCTCTTCGGACGATGTACCATAATAACTTAATTCCAAAAATATCGGCGGTTCACAAGAAGCTTTACCCACCGAAAGGAAAGCATTCATAGATTGACTTTCGGCCCAACCTTCAACTTTAACCTCAACATTGACACCCGATTTACACAAAACCTCCACAACATTTTGAGCAAAAGCCGTAGGGGTTAATAAATTTGAGGGCATTTCCTGTAGCTGCCTAGTCAGATTTTGGGCGGCTGCCTTTTGTAATCCAATACGCCAGCCTTCAATATCACAAACTTCATCTTTATAAGTAAACAAATCTATTGAGGGTACAGCAACACGATTTTTGGCATCTCTTAACTCTTGATAGGCCCATACACCCAAAGCGGCTCCCTCAGCGGCCGATTCTGCATGACCACAATTTTCTACCTCAATACGATCGGTATCCAACTTCGCCAATTCTATACATGCCTTGGCTACAGATCTTCTAATAGCCTCTTTTTGTTCATCTAAAATTTCATAAGGGTTAAAGCCTAAACATTCTTTACCCAATCCTATTATGGCCACAGCAGAATAATATGGTATTTTTTCAGTTTCCTGAGCAAATAATAGACGGCATTCTCCTCTCTTGGGCATAGGTCCTGACATACGTAATACCTCTAGCATACGACCTCCTGTTCTTTGTACATTGTAACGCCATGCGGCTGGTGTTAATATTCCCGTATCATTTTTATCCTCCTCTTCCGCATACACCCCCAATACTAAACCTCTCGAGGGTGGATCTGCACAGATTTCGGTATGTTGTAATTGTAACATTTGATTAATGGCCTGTGAGCCATAGTTTCGCATTTGATGTTGGAAACGTTTAAGGACACCATTAAACGTGTTCAAACGCATTAATCCAAACATGTTTGTGAACTTATTATTTTCTATCTTTTTTTACAAAAAATAACTTTTAACAAATATAATTGCAATTTTTTGCGGTATTATTTAAACAAAAAAATATTTTTTATTTTTTAAAAGTTTAGGTTTATTATTTTTAATTTTCAACAACTTCTACAAACAAATTCAATTTATTTTTCTATGTTTATATGATTTGAAAATTTTTTTGTGTTTTTTTTTTAAATATCGCATTTCTATAAATTTTGAAATTCAAGTAGATTTTGCTACATTTTAATAACTCAGTACAATGAATTTGAGGTTATAAGTACTTTTCTGAAGGAAAAAAAAATATGCGGACTCGGTATAACTTACCTGACCAATAATGCCGCATTTTTAAGGCTTATCTCTGGCTTGAATTTGAATCTGGCTTGTTGAACAACAACAACTTCGCGTTATCTTGCTTTATCCACATTGTTTGTATTTCAGGACTAAGCACGATTTTAGATATTGGTTTCGGTGGGCAAGGTTTTTATTCCGAATTCACTTAAACGATTGTTATTATCAGTACAAGTTTGTGCATAGGTGTCTCAAGATTGTTCTAACCCAATAGAGAGGCAGGCTACACATACCACAACTCTCTTGAGTGTTTTTATTAAACTCGGACGAGCAAATGAAACCCATTTGCTTGTGCAACTACGCGCTAAAAACATTTAGCGCAAAGATGTTGTGATTTGGTTTGTGAGAGAATGTGTTGAAATAAACCAAATATTAGTTCAAAAGTTCGTTATTAATTAAATGTTTACTATAAACTTCTTCTACAATTTTTAAGTGGCCCAACAGCGACTTTTAAGTGGTTTGATGGCGCCTTTTAATTCTAAAATGTTCCCATAACAGCCGACGAATGTCAATGCAAAAAGAAAATAGTTTTCATTTTCTCCTGCCCGAGTTCATAAACAATTATGTTAAATAAAAAGGCAGAGGTTTAAGCAAGACGTGGAAGAATGGAAACCTCCGTAGTAGTTGCAATTTGGCACAAGTTTAAAGTTTCATTTAAAAATTTTAATTTCTATCCTTTAGTTAAATCATTCTAACATCTGTTTCAAAGATTTTCCATTGACCTGCAATTTTGTATTTGTAAATAATTAAAACTGCACAAAACTGGAATTGTCATCTAAAATAATAAAATATTTATTTAATTATTTATTATAATTATTTTCTCTTTGCTGAAAAAATAAATATATATTTGTTTATTATATTTTTAAATTGTTAAATTTTTATAAATTAAGAAATTTTCTGTTTATTATTTAAATTTTAAAAAAAATATATTATATATCTATATACATGCGTTTATGTTAATTAGGGCGGCAATAAAAATTCAACTTTGGGTTTTCACTGCTACCCGGGTGGAATATTGTAAAGCTTGGTCTACAAAACAAATCCAAAAATAAAATTAATTAAAAAATACTTATGTTTTGTGACGTATGAAAACTTTTTGCTCAAATGATTTACAAAATTTAGGAAAAATCTTGATTTTCAGCGAAAGTTTTACGATTTGTCGAAAACTGTTTGAGCTTTTTTCAAAAATATATTCAGCATACTAAATATTATTCTTAAAGTTAAAGTTTAAATTTATCTGATTTGACCTAAGTTCTCTCCATGTGAGTTTAAGACTAACTGGCACAATAATCCGTTCGGGTTTCGTTAAAATTGCCACCCTAATTTATTTATGTATGCAGTAGTATGTTTAAGCCTTTATGATACTAGCATTTTTCCTGAGTTTTTAGGGTTTTTATTAAAGTTTTTGGAATAGACAAAAATCAAATAAACCCCCTAAAAATTGTTAAGAAAATATCTAGTGTCATACGGGTTTCAGTATTTTTTTTTTCTTCATATACACAGAAATGCATTACATATATTTATATGGCTATGATTAACTTGATTTTTTTATAAAATTAAATTGAATATGTATGGTATGTATTAAACATTTAATTTATTTACTAAAATATAATTTTACAATATGTATAAAGTAGTCCTTTTATTTTTCATTAAATTAGGTATTTATGTAGATATTTATTTGTATTTTGACAAAGAAAAAAGTTACAAGACATATTTATCGTATAGTTATCAATAAATTTATAAGTTTGCTTATTTTGTTAAAGGTTATTTACACGTCGACTATCCATAACTACATATTGGTGATGCAAATTGTAAAATTTTTGATCGGTTTTCATATCCCCAATACTTTGAAATAGTAGATATATTTGGACAGAAATGTTTAACGTGTGAATCAACCTTTAGCGTTCGAATAAAATATATGTTTATATTTGTTTTAAATGTCGGCGATCATAAGCAGAGCTTGAGAGAATTAATTCCTTTTGGAATGAACTCTTTAGAAAAATTAGAAAACCCCTGACCAAAACATTCAGCATTACATTAGTGAGTTCATTCACATAACGAATTCATTCAAATCTAGTAAATTCAATGAATTCATTAACTACCGAATAAATTCCACTTGAATTCATTTCATTGTGAACTTAATTTCCTAAAGAAACTAAAATATTCGTTTAACTCCCTGAAGAAATTAACTTTTTCTCCTAATTCACTGAAGGAATAAACATTTTTTATTTAATTTACTCAAATTAAAAATAAATAACTGTAAGGGTGTTTTTTACATTTAACTGGTTCTCGAAATCTAGCTTAAATTCGTAAGCAAGATAGCTTCAATGCTCCCTAAATAAATATTGGTTTAACTAAAACCAATTTTAATAAATTCCAATTATAAAATTCTAATGTAAATATCTAATTTAATTACCCAGCAAAACCACACATTACCAAATAATGTGTAAAGTAATGTATAGCCATAAGGACTCAGGGATTACTTTACACCTAACTTCACTGATGAATTTTACAGGCGATTAGCCTCAAAGTAATGTATATACCCATTACCTTAGAGGTGATAATGTAAGGGGTTACTTATATGGTTACGAGAATGGAAAAAGTAATGTGTCTAAAAATAGATTTTTAAAAATGAGGAATTTTTATTAAAAAAATTATTACAAATATTTTAAACGTTATTAAAAAATAATGTGGTCATGATGGGAATCCAACCAGGGAACTCTGGTTGCCAGCCAGACGGTTGATATCGACGCATATAGTATTTGATTGCTTTAAACTTAAATGAATTGTACATTGTCAAAACAAACACCAAGTAATGTATCTAAAAATAGATTTTCAATAATATTTCAATTATTACTTTACATTTATAAATCATATATTACGTACTCAATAATCAGTAACTTATTACTTTATGCTTTCAAATAATAAAAAAGGTAACGAGCTATTATTACAAGGTAACGTATGAGAATATCGCACCCATTAGTACCAAAGTTTTGCTGGGTACATTAGAATAATATATTTTTCCCCCTTCATTTAATAGTTCTACGTGAAAAGTTGAGTTTTTCTTTTAGGTGAAAAGTAAAGTTCCTTCCAGGAATTAAAAGAAAAAATGAATTTATCCAGAGAACTAAGAAAAAATTTAATTCCTTGAGGAAATTAAGTAAAAAATTCAATTCGTACTGGAAATTAAGTATTCAATTGAAGAAATTTCTTTACAAAAACTTGATTCGGTAAATTTTATTGAATTATTTGGTGAATGAATTTATTAAATTTTATGAAGTATTTAAAAAATATTAATTCAAGATAAATCCTGTGGCAAAATTGGGTAAGAAATTAATTTCCAAAGTACAAATTCATTAAAAAAAAATTAGTAAATTAATAAGTTGTATCTCGCAATTGACAGTATAATTTTAACATGAGGTCAGGTTGAAGCCATAAAGTCGACATCCTCATCTCAAATGGTAATTTCATTGTCATTTTGGAGTTATCAAGTTATGACCATCGATATGTATGTTTGTAATTAAAAAAATTTTATTTAAATTTAAAAAGTTTAATAATTTGTGGTAGTGGTGCTTTTTTGGGTGGGCGGGGTGCAATATTTTTGATAAGAAAATATTTTATATTTCATCATGTCTTCTGTTTTATATGCAAAAATACTTTTTATATAATTATTTTTTTTTTATACTAACGGCATTTTTTCAAGTATTGATAAACTACATTATTTAAATTTTAACAAGTCCTTAGAATTTGAACAATTTTAATAGAATAAAATAAATATGTTTAAGTTGATAAAGATGAGGCACAAGTAGTACTTTAGGATTTTTTTGTTTTATGTTTATACATATATATTTTTTTTAAGTTAGAACTTTAATGCAAATTATTTTTTTTTTTTTAATTTAATTTAACAAGCCAAAATTTGAATAAGAAATAATTTACTACAAATAACAGCTAGGAGTATTATTTTGGCACTTTTCAAATGTTTTTTATTAGTGAAAGTATATATATTTTTATTATTTATTTGATAAAAAAAAGGGAGAAGCTTAAACCATCAATATTTTAAAAAATTAACAAATCACTTGCAGCGGTAATTTTTTTTATTATTTTATTCATGTTAATCATTTAATTACAAATTATATCCTAATACCCTAACCGAGCACTAGCCTCTGGTGGGAATCGAACCCACGACCCCCGCACTGATAAGCTAGCACGCTACCAACTAGCCTACCGGGGCGCTCAATTTGTACATTTAAATTTATTTTATTTGTACTAATGAAAAATTTAAGATAAGGAAAATGAATTATAATAATCCAATACCGGTCAGGACAATTTTTTCGAATCTGATACTGAATTTTTAGTGGTTGATGGGAAGTCTCAAATCCAAATTTGTGTTTTGATTTTTTTGTGGCGAGGTTTGTAAAGCTCTGTCTTCACAATATGGACCTACAATCGACTACGAACATCTTCGCGTTTTTAAAAAGCACGCGGTCAAACTAAAAATGTTGCCGGAGTACGCTGGAAATGGGTTAATATCGACAAAAAAAAGATTTATAATAAGCTTGCGACATTTCTTAATCATTTTTTTTAATTTAAAAAGTGATGATGAATTAAAATTAAAAAAAAATTTAAACATGCCGCAAATTTATTATAAAACGTTTCTTTTTGTCTCTCCTGAAAAGTAGTGGTTTTTTACTTTCAAAGTTGTATTTTGAGACTTGCAGAGTATAATTTTCCTAAACTGACAGCATTGAAAACGACCAAAAACCGTTAACATTATAAAAGTAATCTCTTTGTATTTCTAACTATGTTACATTTAAAACAATACGCCTTTAATTTAACATAAATTGCCTCTGGTTTTTAACCTTTAAAAAAATCGGTTGAAATTAAAATTTATTCTTTAATAAACTTATTAAGAATTTATTAAATGTTATTAAAATTAATTTTAAATATTGTTTACTAAAATTTGTTTCTTTAATATTGATGGTATAAGCTCCTTTAATCCCTTTCTTTATGTATAGACACAAAAAATTTTAAATATTTTAGCAACATTTTTTTTTACAATATTTTTTTAAATAATTTTTTTTTTGTTTAAACAAATCTTTGAAATTGCTTGATATGCATAGATAACAATTACTATAAACTAATAATACTATTTCAGTAGTGGTAAAGTAGTACATGCACTTTATAATAAAATATATCGATTCAGATTAAAAACAAAAATTAAAAATCAAACACACTTTTGGAATAAAAAGGCGGTCAATTCATTGGTCATATAAATGATCTTTATATAAATATTTTATAAAATCTGTAAAGTTTTGTTGACTTTTTCGTGTGGAATTTTTGCATAATATTTTATAAAATATATAAAATAGTTATATTGCGAAATATATTTAATTAAAATTATATTTGTTTTTTTGTACAAGTTTTCAATCTACATACAAAAAATTAAAATCAAGCAGATATAACATTAAATTAAATATAAACAGTTTTAAAATTAAACTAAATTTTATTTAGATGTATTTCTATTAAATTAAAATGCGAAAACAAAATCTAAAATGTTGAAATATTAAAAAGAAATTATTTCAACTATTGATACTATCAAATTTACTTTAAGCATCATTCTTATTTAAAAACAAGTAAGAGCGGCTAAATTCGGCTATGCCGAATCCTATATACCCTTCACCATGGTTGGGAAAAAGCTGAAGTTTATATATGGACATATATGGAATGGACAGATTTATATACGGACGCCTTTAAGAGGAAATTAACCATTTAGTTTGGTGATGAAACTTGGACTCGGGAAGATTTATGGTTCCAGAAAATAGGTATTTAAAAAAAATGTATGTTTTGGGCATAACTTTTTTGTATCTGAACCGATATTTCCGTGTTTTTCAGCAAATATGTTATACTAAGATTTTCGATCTTTTGCTATATAAGAAGTATCCATAGGTCATATTACAGCTCTAGAATAGTGTTTGTTGTTTGTGTATAAAAGGTGAAGAGGTGAAAGAAAAGAATTTCAACAAATCGTTAAAAGAAATCACTAGAACTGCTTGTGTTTTATTTCTACAAAAACGCTTGATTTAGCTGGCAAATTTGCATTTGGGATTTTATTTCGCCTTTTTATTAAAAATATTTTTAATTTCTTTAGCTTAATTTTAAAAATTTGAAGGAAAATAGTTTATCATTTTTTTTTTTATAAATTATTATAAGTTATGACCTAAAATAGTTGCACTCAAAGGGAAATTATGTATAAAATTTTCTTAATATATGAGAAATAAAATGGCTTAAAAATCTTTTTATAAATTCTTTTAAATCGGAGCAAAAAAATAGAAATAAAACCGTTTGTATTTTGTTTGTATCAGAGGGTTTTTATAAAAATTTTGATGTTCTTAGCCTATTTATGGATTATTTAATTATTAATATAAAATTTTATTTAAATTAATTATTAAATGTTAAAAAAAAAACAAAAAATAAAAAAAAAAAATCTTAAGAAAATAAAACAAAATGTGCAAAAAAAAGTAATTGACCAGGATTCGAACCCGCGACCCTTCCACCTGTGGTGAAGGGTATAAAAACTTTTGTAGTTTGTTTGTATCAGAGGGTTTTTATAAAAATTTTGATGTTTTTAGACTATTTATGGATTATTTAATTATTAATATAAAATTTTATTTAAATTAATTATTAAATGTTAAAAAAACAAAAAAAAAAAAATCTTAAGAAAATAAAAAAAAATGTACAAAAAAAAGTGAATTGACCGGGATTCGAACCCCCGGCGGCCTTAGAGAAAAAAAAGTATTTGTGACATAGCGTCTAGACAACTGAGCTATTGAAGCTCACACAAATCATCGTCAATAGAGGTACATATATAAAAGTCTTGATTAGAGATTAGTTTAGTTTTTATTTAAATGACAAATCTTTGTATTGGTTTGTTGTTTGTGTATAAAAGGTGGAGATGAAAGAAAAGAATTTTAACACATGGATGTGTTTGTTACGCGTAAAATTCTACATACATATTAAACAAAGGGATTTTACGGAAAAGATTAGAGGTAGTCCTAGTTTTTTGCTAATATTTCAGCCATTTATTAACCGATCTGTCTGATTTTTAATAGCAAACAGAAATTGATCACATGTAACAGAAATAAAAAACAATCAAGTCCTCATCATGTCTGGGTTCTTCGGAAAACCCATTTCAACACACAGACGGACATCGTTAAATCAACTTCGCTCTTCATAAGGACCCAGAATATATATACTTTATAGGGTCTAAGATCAATATTGTAGAAATTACAAACGAAATGACAAACTTATATATACCCTTTCACCTGTGGTGAAGGGTATAAAAAATATGTATATTAAAATATTTAAATATGATTTATTTCTCTGTGTAATGTAAAATTATGAAGTTAATTATAAATATTAATTCGTTTTGAGAAAAAAAATTTCGATAAATTTAACGAAAAGTTTCACTGGCTGAAGTGAAGGAATATTTGATGACTGTATTGAGTTCTAAAGTAATTCAAATGTTATTCTAAACTTGTTTTAATAATTTAAAAAACTTATTTGAAATTGATTTTCACTTAAATTCAAGTAATATAAAATATTTATTGGGAACAGTTACCCAGTTTAAAAAATAATATAGCTTTTTAGCATAAACCCTTTTATATCTTGTTATAAAATGCATGTCAACAATTTTTAATTTTTAATAAGATTTCATTATATTTTGTTACAAATATAAAATCTCTGAGCTTTAAATTTTTCTCTATTAATAATAATTATTCTGTTTTTTCTTACTAGGAGGTAAAAATATTTATCAACTGCATAAAAAATAAAATTTTATAATCTACACATACCATTTTTCAATTGAGAATTTGTTTTCAATTTTTATATATTTGTAATTAATTTTGTGTACAAATAAATTGTACCAATGCGTGTTATAATAATAAACTATTGGAATATAATAATTTTGTAATTTTTCTTGGTTCCGCTGATGATATTGATAATAATAGTGACAATACAATAAACAAGCAAGACGATGTTGTCGTCGTCGTCGATGAGGACGACAATGACAACGATGAGCACAACACGTTGAAATGAAATCACAATATTGTCGTTACAGTTATGGATTTACCTTCGGCATTTATTTGTACTTCCTTTTCCGTTCGAGTTTTATTTACAAAGCTCTCCACACTTGGTGGTTTGCTTAAGTCAATAGGCGGTATATCTTCATCATAGTCTTCCTCCAGTTCAGGTTCAATTTGTTCCTCTACATCGATAATCGAATCAATGGATTGTTGTTTGGGTGGGGGAAAATAGTGGGGTTGCTTCTTGGAAGAGGATGGACCAGGCATATAAATTATACCATCATCTGTATCATCATCAACATCTAAAGCTTTGGGTACCATATGTTGGTGCTGGTGGTTGTGATGGTGTGGATGGTGCGCCTGATGTTGATGATGATGCTGATGAGGATTGTGCGCTAGTTCGTTATTATTTTGGCCGTAACTAGCAGCATATCCGGAACCATTCTGATAGGGATTTGCTGACTTGACATATGAATTACGACAACTACCACCACAATTCAAATGATTTTCAGCATCTCCCCCATTAGCGCCATAACAGTGTCCTCTATGCATCGAACCCGTTTCACCATATTTCAATGAATGGCCAACGGTGCCATGGAAGCCTTGTTGCCCACTAGCTGAGTGGGCAATTGACTGCTATATGTGTGAGTGGGATCTTGCAATCGAAAGTGAATATGGGCTAATGTCTTTTTGTATCTTCATGGTATCATAAATGGGAAATTCACAACATAAAATAAATTTCAGCGCAGCTGGTACTTCCACATAGACCGCTGGTGGTATTGGTATCAATGGAGAAGTTGAGGCTTTATATTTACGATATTCCAGTTGACTGAAAGTAAACGAATAAACTTTTCGATTAACAAATAATTTTATAGGATTAATTGTAATAAATCGTTAGTTAAAAGTAGCTAAAAACATGAAAATGATTTTATTAAAGATATAAACTGCAGGAAATGTAATATGAACGTACGAGGGCGGATCAATAAGTCAGTGACTTTTTTTTTGCAAAAAAAAATTATTTCTCAACATAATCTTCTTTTAGCTCAATACACTTAGTCCAACGTTTCTCCAATATTTGTATCCCTTCCGAAAAATAGGATTTTTCGCGCTCCATAAAATAGGCATTTATTTGAACAATAATTTCATCGTTGGAGCTAAATCTCTTTCCACCGAGCCATTTCTTTAGGTTTGGAAATAGAAAATAGTCACTGGGGGCTAAATCCGAAGAATATGGCGGATGAGGTACCAATTCGTAGCCCAATTCTTGGAATTTTACCATTGAGACTACACAAGTGTGCACCCGTGCATTATCTTGATGAAAAAGAACTTTTTACTTGGCCATATTTATTTTATTTATTTATTTATTTATAATTCGTTTTTTTAAATCCTCATTAAATCGGTCCAGTAAGTTGGCATAATATTCGCCGTTTATTGTTTTTCCCTTTTGAAGGTAATCGATGTGGATTATCCCGTGTGCATCCCAAAAAACTGTTGCCATCACCTTATTGGCCGACAAACTTACCTTGGCCTTCTTCGGAGGCGGTTCACTCGGAAAAACACATTGTTTAGACTGCTGCTTAGTTCCGGAGTGTTGTAATGGATCCATGTTTCATCCAATGTTACAAAACGCCGCAAAAACTCATTCGAATTGCGGTTAAACAACTCCAAACAATCCTTTGAAGTTGTCACACGATTACGTTTATGGTCAATTGAGAGCGAACGCGGCACCCATCTTG
The DNA here is from genome assembly GCA_949748255.1 of Eustalomyia histrio. Lineage (NCBI taxonomy): Eukaryota > Metazoa > Arthropoda > Insecta > Diptera > Anthomyiidae > Eustalomyia > Eustalomyia histrio. The sequence continues at coordinate 6,704,383 of OX456524.1, forward strand.
CAGACAGCTCTTAAATCCAACTGACATTTAAAATCGAAACCACACTTCTATATGAAATGCCTATGGCATCAACAATCTCACGCACTTTTACTCTTCGATCTGCCAACCCCATATCTTGGATTTTTTCGACATTTTCGGGTGTATTGACCCGAATTGGCCGTCCAGAACGTTCAGCGTCATTTGTACTTGTGCGATCACAACGAAATTCAGTGAACCACTTTTTTACGAAATAATCGATGGTGCAGAGATCCCATAGTATTTATCAAGCTTTTCCTTGGTTTGATTGACGGTTTTTTTTCGCAAAAAATAATGTTTAATGAGCAGTCGAAGTTTACTTTTTTACATTTTTAAAAAAATCCACGAGGTTGTATGTTTAATGAGCACTCGAAGTTCACTTTTTTCCATTTTTAAAAAAATCCACGAGGTTGTATGTTTTGAACAGCTGTTAAACGCAAAGTAAATGACGGAACTTGCTCAAAATTTTACATTAGTCTATTAACAGGTGGTACTTGATGGTGTTGCATTTCATATAACTACGAGGGAAGTTCAAAAAGTCACGGACTTATTGATCCGCCCTCGTATTTGGAATTGTGCATAAAGTGTAAGTTCGGCTATACTTTATCCATTGGTTTGCATTTCAAAAGTGTTTAGAAAAAATGAGAAAATATTAAAAATATTTACAAAAATATGTTAATATATTAGCGATATTACTGTTGTATGTTATATATATTTGTAGTAATAACGGCACTGCGGGGATAAATTATAAAAGCAATTTAAAATTTAATGTTTTTTTTATTAAGCTAAAGCGTTATTATATTGGCTTCCTTAAGAGTTTTTTTTTTTTTGAAAATGTAAATACAGTAAAACGTCGCAATAGCAGTCAGCGAAGGTGTTAGATAATATGTTTAAGGGAGGTTTGAAAATTGTGGTTCCAAAGTCCCCCATAATTTCAATTCAGTTTTTAACCCTCTAATGCTCTTTCTTATGTCTTAGATAATTACAATATTTAGTATGGCAAAAATAATAAAGTTTTGATATATCGCTTTATTTATGCGATATAGCTTAATAAAGGTTGAATGTGAATGAATAAATCCAATAATCAAATAATATTAGTTTTTGCTACGAATAAAGCTTTCGATAAAAGAAAATCAAAAATTGGTGAACTAGTGTTGTCTCTATAAGTTAGGAAATTGACACTAAACTTTAATAAATTTTGTCGAAATAAGATTTTCTTACTACATATCAGCATGCTTAATTTCAAAAAAAAGAAAACTGCCAGCTAGTTTTCGAGTTAAGGCGGCCATACACTTCGTTCTTTTCTGGCAGTTTTAACCGCACGGGTAAAACTATCGGGTTGTGGCAAAAAGCCGTCCTTCTTGAACGTGTTCAAAAATATCTGTCGCAACGTGTTCAAAAATATCTAAAAATATCTGTCCGATTTTAAACGTGTTCGTCGAATACCAGGTAATATTAGAACGATAGCTGATTATTTTTTCTCTAATTTTTTGTTTTATTATACCCTCCACCATATATGGTGACGTAGTCCATAATTACAGTTGACGTAGTCGAATTTGACAGCAAGTCGAATTTGCTGAAAACTCGTCAAAACACAACTTTTTAAAAATTTTACCACTGAATTTATCATAAATAACAATCGCATTATAAAAAAAATATCATCAGAATTTAAAATCTTTATAATTTTCAATTTACGTAAAACCATTTTGGAGGCAACTATAAATTATAGTCCTCATCGCAGCCATTTTTCTGAATTTTATTAAAAAAATATTAAGTGTGTCGCCACTTTTATCATAGAAACAAATACAACAAATCGGGCAATGAGAAGGATTATATAGACAATTTATTTGGAATTAAGAATCGCCTTACATTTGTATTTTTCGATAATTAGTTAAAAGACAATAGTTACAACTGATTTTGCCTACTTAAAAAATGTCAATAATGTAGTGGCAACCCTGACGATATACAAATAAAGATTTTGATATTATTTGAATTTGAATTTTTGACAACCGCTCAAATGTTGTTACTACAGTAAAAACACCTCTAAAATTTTCTTAACATCTTATGATGTCCTTTTTTATGGCCATGAGTCTAATCAAAATATATGTACAAGGGTAATAAAAGGGTAAGCACTTAATCAACGCAACCGGTTAGCCGACCCGAAAATACAAAATAGACCGATAGTGAAGAAAACGGGATAACCAGCCGTTTTCGGATACAGTTTCGTAAATTCTAATTGCAAAGTATTAAATATAAAAATAAACTGCAACCGCTAAAACTATACATACATACACATTGTTGATAAACTAGCTCTCTTTTTTTACCACTGGATATGAGATACGATACTATACATAAAAACACTTACTCCTTGTATTTTTCATCGGCTGATTTTTCTCTTATCGGGATACCCGATAAAAACAATATAATTAAAGTAGTAAAAATCGGTGAGGCAATTGCTACCCATTCGTGGCCGGAAATAACATTAAGTGAAATTGCAAATATGCCCCACCATATAACAACCTCACCAAAATAATTTGGATGTCTTGATAAACTCCAAAGACCTGAAAACAAAATATTTATAATAAATATTTAATCATCTGAATTTCAACAACAACACCAACAACAACTCACCATCATTACAAAACTTTCCTTGATTGGCAGGATCTTGACGAAAGGAGAATTTCTGCAAATCGGCATATGTTTCTGCCAATAAACCAACAATAAACATACCCGTACCAGTTGAATCTAATGTTGTCATTGTCTTGGGAGCATTGGGCTGAGAATGACGTGGTGAATTGATAATAATGACAGGTAATGAAACAATATAAACCCAAACAGCCTAGAAATTTAATTAAAATTCAGTTTTGAAAATTTAATTGACAAGAGAGTGTTTTTCATTAAATTGCATACACAAACACACATAAATAAATATGTATGTATGTATGTATACCAATTTTAAGGTCATTAAATAAAATCTTTAACAACAACAACAACTTGTGTGCTTACCTGAAATGTCCAGAATACTGCATATCTAATGATATTACGACGTGTATCATCAAATTGTTTATCACGTCCCAATTTAACAATACGATAAAGTAAATAACCAGATAGACGGGCGCCCCATAGGCATACGAATAAAGTGACCATCAACTGACGACTATCATAGGCCTGTAATAACAATAACAACAACAATAATATTAATAATAAGAACTGTAAAAACGATATTGTAACAACAATAAAAGCACAAATTTAAATACAAGCATGTGTAAGGTAGATGAGAATTGTAAATTAGGATGACATTTATTTGTAAATATAAAAAGAACATTAAACTGGATGCGCCTGTATATTTGTCCTAAACATATGAGTACAGTACAATGGTCCTAACAATTTAGTTTAGTTGAAAACAATGCATATTTTACTTTAAAAAAATCCTTAATTTGGCACAAAAATTTAAAATAAGTTCCCACCAATATATGTGTATTGGAGTGTACACTCAGAAAAAAATTTAGTAGAAAAATTTGTAAACGGTTTTCAATCCCACTTTACAATTTTCGTACTGATTTTTAGTAAAAAAATATTATTTAGCAAATCTTTTTGCTATTTACATTTTGAAATTTTCAGAATTTTTACAGAATATTTATAAATTTTTGAAAACCGAAAAAAATTTACTAATTTAAAAAAAAATGGATATTAAAGGAAATGTTATTTCTGATTAAAACTTAAAATTTCAAACTTAAATTGCCTTAAATTGTTACATATATTAAAAAAAGGGATCGGAAGTGAATATACCGATTCATGTCTGAAAATAGGACATCCACTTAAAATAGCCCTAAAAACAATTAAAATTTGACTTTAAAAGTAAGAAAATTTACTAAAATACTTTTCAAAACAGAAATTACCAAATTAAAACAAAATCATGAATTCGTTTATGTTTTTACAATTTTTAAAGCCTTTAATTTTTTTAATTCTGTCTAAAATATTTTTTGAAAAAAATAAATAAAAAAAAAATTTTAATGCTCGATAAAAAAATAAATTTGAAATTTTGTACTAATATTTAATAAATTGTTTTTGCTGATTTTAGCAAACAGAATTTTACTTTACAAAAAAATTACTTAAATTTAGTAGCGGCAGCTAATTTTTCTACAAATTTTATTGTACTACACGTCACCAGAGATGTGTTGCTAAGATTAGCAAAAAATACCGCTGGGCTCAAATTAGCAAAATTTCCCGTAATAACAGCAAAATTTTCAGTTGCCATTACCGACTTTTTTTTGTGAGTGTAGTACATTTTACATTTAGTACATTGTTTAAAATGTGTGTGTTTGGGTATCAATGTACGACAGGCAATAAGCTTTTATCTACAAATGAATGTTGTATGTTTGGCTTTTGTTAAGAAAAACAGCACATACACAAATTACGGCTTTTCCAATAATATTTTTCTTTTATATAGCCAAACACTATTTGTTCAATATTGACCATGGTTAATTGTTGAGGTTGTTTCATTATACCCTCCACCATATATGGTGAGGGTATATATCAGTTTGTCATTCCGTTTGTAATATGTCGAAATATAGGTTTAAGACCCCATAAAGTATATATATTCGTGATCCTTATGCAATTTTAAGTCGATTTAGCGATGTCCGTCTGTCTGTCTGTTGAAATGGCGATCACGACGCGAAGACGCAAGCGGGGGTGCCTATTTTTACCCAGATTATTGAACATCCTTCCGAGCAGTTTGGTATTTAAAATGAGCAAAATTGGTCAAGCGGTTCAAAAGTTATGAGTGAAAATGTGAAGTTACCTCTAAATTTTCCATACAAATTTGTACAATTTTTCTGTATCTATTTTTGTTTTCTGTTAAGTAAGTAAAAATGTTATTAAGTCTTCTTTTTGTTCGATTACATTTACTGTCTTACATACTATGAGAATAATAACATTTTAGAGATATATATGTGTTACTCTTAATAACTAAGTTAACGTTAAAAGCAACAATGTTAAAGTCGCTAACAGAGCAGACCTCTGTAAATAACATTACTAAAACTAAATAAATAACATTACTAAAACTAAATAACAAAAGTTCTTTACATAAATTGGCAAAACATATTCATATTACAGTTCATGCAAAATTTAGTATATACGTATTTATATCATATTCAGCCATTATGATTGCCGGAGGCTGGGCTCATATAGAATGGGGTAAGGTCCAGAGGAGCTGGATCGTCGTTAATACGTCCATTAAGTATACCGACAGGAGAAAGATATGTAGATCCAGCCCAGATGGTGTTTTTCTCGCTTTCGTATATTTGGCTGACAAGCATATTATCGTGTAGCGCAAGTTTCTCAACAAATCTGGCTTGCAACGACATGGAGTACCTACAGAAGGGTAGAACATTGGCATTTTCATAGACGTAACTATTTGAAAATAGTTTTATGAAATTTTCATAATTTCTTCCAATGCATTTTTTTAGGATTTTTAGTTCAAATATCTCCAATTCTTTGGCTACTATAGGAAATATAGTAAGCCAGATTGGGTTTTTCTGTTAAGCTTTGTTGGTTTTTCGTTTCATTCCAAAAAATGTATTTTTTGTTTTTGTAACCAAAGACATTTATATATAAAGAAAGAGCAAAATACATAATTGCTTTAGTGACGCTACTTTTGAATAGGTGGCGCAGAATCAAATTAAAACTATATCCTGTCCCATGGCGATATAGCCTTGGATTAGGCTATCAATTAATTTATTTACCAAAAATATTAAATTAATTACATACTTTAAATTATAATGCATTCAGATGTTACTAGTTGACTTATTACATAATTTTAAAGTCAATTTTTCAAATGTTTGACGTAATAAATTTGTTTCACATTTTTATGTTAAAAAAGGAAATTTTCATAGAGGAAAATAGTATTTTTTTTTTATTCCATTTGTATTTTTGAGAATTGAGGGATTGCCAAATGTATGTATATGTTAATTTTTTATTTTATAAAAAAATACAGATGAATAAAGTGCGATATTGTGCTCTTAAACATCTAAATGAATATTGATTTAAAAAATTAAGGTATAATATGCACATAAAACATATATTTTTCATAGTTTTTGGCAAATATTAATTTATGTTACGAAGAAAATATAAAATCAATAATACTCTACTGCATATTGTAGCACAATACGGCTAATGGAGACTAGCTCTGCAGCAAAATATGCGTAATGGACATTGCAACTTCTGATGGGCCATCTATTGACAAATAGTTACAACTCATGTTCTTTCTTCAATAAAAATATTTTTTTTGCTGTATTATCTCTTTTAGACAAACACACTTCATTTTTTTAAAGAAAGAACATTCGTTGCAACTATTTATCAACACGTGGCGCATCAGAAAGTGCATTCTCTCCATTAGGCATATTCAGCTGCAGAGCTAGTTCCCATTAGCTGGAACAAAATTGAGTATTTGACAAAAAATATGCTTTAAAATGTTTTTTTTGTGCAGTCCATGTTTAAAAAAACTAGTAAAAATGTAAAGGTGCCTCTAAATTGCCCATACAAATTTAGTACAATTTCATAGTAGCGACTGATACATAACATATTTTCTCATATGTTTTCACCAGTCGCTTAGCAGTAAATATTTTGTATTCACCTCAAACATTTTTTAACCACTAAAATTTTTTTTCACCACAAAAAATTTTTTCACCTTAAAAATTTTTTTTCCTGCATAATTTTACTTCAAAAGTTTTTTTTATATTATTTGTATCAAAAACAGAAGAGAACATCTTTTTAGGATATTGGTGGAGGGTATTCAAAGATTCGGCACAGCCGGATTTAGCCCTTTTTTACTTGTTTTTATATGTATTTGCTTTTTAATTTGTCTGTAGTTTATTTTAAATTATTGCTCTTTAGAGTATTTTAAGTCATGTTTTTTACTTCATTAAAATTGGATAAAGATTGCGTGTTAATAACGATTGCATTTATAATACAAATTTATTGAACATAAAAATTAAAATCTGTTGTTAGTATTTCCTGGGTAATATTGGGTTGGAGAAAGAATTTTATTTCGAATCTCTATATGTATACTATTGTACCAAAAAGAATCTTTATTTAGGAGATGCAATCATTATCAGATAAGACATATGACACGACATTAAACAAAACAGCTTTACATCTGCTGCATCTAAAATGAAAAATTGTCACAGACGAAAAATACCGACCATTTCCACCATGTTATCTAGGCGCTTTCAAATGTCCAATCCTGCACTCAAAACAAAAACATGAACTAAAATGTAATAAAAAATTTCCTTCAAAATAGTTTATAAATTGTCCTCAATTTAAGTAAAATTTAATTAAAACTAAGAAAAATTTTCCTAAAAAGAATAAAAACTCCTAAGTTTGAGGAAAAACGAAATATTTTATATACTCTGAAATAGTTCATATTTTTTCCTAAGTAATATTTCTTGATTTTAAGAAATAAAAAACAAGTCAAATAAAATAACAAAAAAAAAAAACATCTTAGTTTTGAGAAAATTGCAAATTAAGGACATGGTTTACTCCCATTTAGTTCAAAACACGTCTCTAACTTAAATCGAGAAAGTACTTGAACTTAATGTGTGTTCATTTTTTGTTTGCGAGTAGTAAAATTTTGTTGGAAAACGTTTAAATTATTTTTAATATTCTATTCAAAAAAAAAAAAAAAAAACAATCAATTAAAAACAAACCAGTTAGTTTTCCTAATTTTCAAGAAAAAATATTATTAAAGAAATTAAAGTAATCATTTAAAAAAACTCGTGCATGATTGTAATTTTTGGTTCGTGATCGTGCGTGAGCGTGAGTCAAAAATCTCTCACATGCCCATCTCTAATCTTAACAGTATTTAACATTGAACTTAAAGTAGCTTAAAATATTTTTTTAAAATTTTGTTAGCAAAAGGTTAAAATTTTCGTATTTGCGCTTTTATGTAATAATTTTGTTTGCTGACTACAATACAAAATATCGCAGGCACATTTTATACATTACGGCATAATGGCTTTCCAATAATTGACGTAGCGCTTATTAAACTTTATATTTATCGAACTATTTTTTTTCAGTTAATAATAAAAAAGTTTAAATTTGTATATGTCAAATAAAGTTTAAGCTAAAATGCTATAAAATAAACTTATGATATTTTTCCATTAATAACAAGAAATGTAACTGTGATATTTTGTATTTTTGCAACAATTTCCTTAAATCAGTTAATAAAAGAAGACAAAGGATCCCCAGTATTCCTTAGCCATAGATGCCGTGTGTCACTGAGGGCGTCCCTTTTTGTAGTTCTCTCAAGCAGAACTGTTAATTAACTACGAAAAGGATCTGGCTTTGTCACAATTCATTACGTTTCAGGATATCCTGCAGTACATTTTTTTAATTTGTTTACCTTTTTGCTAATGAAATTTAATTTAAAGACAAAAATGTATAGCAAAAAGCTTGTTAAGAGCTGTGTCCTCACAAAGCAGAAGTCCACCGAAAGTGGGAAAAAGTACTTTAAAATAAAGCATGTAAACGAAAATTTTTTTACATTTTTATTTTTTAATAAAATTTAAACTTAAAATAACAAAATTCAAATTAATATTACAAATTAAGTACAATACTTCAAAGTTTTAAAAACTAGTAAAAAGTTTACGATTCGCGGCGAGATAATGCGTAGGTGCGTATTTTACCTTTTAACCCACTCATAAGTTATTGACACCTTTTCTACCAATTTTATTAACTGCTTTATTTCATCTGAAGTGCAAATTTCTCTCAGTTTTAGCTACCTTGGATGTTTTTCGCAGTATTAATTTTATATGAGCCTAAAATTTTTCCACTGGACGAAGTTCAGGGCAGTTTGGTGGATTGCACTCTTTTTCGACAAATTGTATATTATTGTTTCTAAGATGTTCTACAGTTTCTCTGGAATAATGAATTGTTGCTAAATCAGGCCAGAATATTGGTGGAGTAGAATTTAGTTTATACAAAGGCAATAAACGTTTTATTAAACACTGTTTTATGTACGTTTGCCTGTTCAATGTGCCTCGTGTGACAAAAGGCTTAGTGAATTGCCCACAGCTGCAAATTGCTTGCCATACTAAGAACTTTTTTGCAAATTTGTCAACGTTTTTGTATTTAAATACTTTCTTTACACCTCCCCTCATATATGCAGTATAGTATTGGGATCCAGGAATTTGCTTGAAATCCTCTTTGACATATGTTTCGTCATCCATCAATATACAGCCTTTAAAATTATTCAGAACTGTCTTTAATAGTTTTCTGGCCCGTTTTTTTGCTTACATCAACTTCATCTGTTCTGTTTGGCACTTTTATTACATTGTATGATCTAAGCTTATATTTTTTTTAACTTTTTGAACATACATATGAGACACTTTAAACTTTTTCGCTAAATCTCGAACCGACATGTTTGGTTTAGACACCAGTGCATTCTTCACTTTTAACGCCACTTTTTTATTAACAAATCCAGGAATTCGCCCAGATCCAGGTTTTCTTTCTGTGGAATGGGTCCCCCTAAACCGGTTTATGATGTTCCTTGCAGTTGCTCGGAATGTACCAGTTAGCCTTGCTTTAGCTGCAAATGAGGCATTAGGGTTAATTAAAAAAGTGTCCACAATTTTTTTTCTCTGTTTTTCTAATTTTGATGTTGACGCCATAATCGTTTATTTAAAACTGAAAATTTTGTATGCATTTTGTTGTTTACACATCACAGAATTTAAAAACTAACGGCACTTTTTTGCATTGCTTGTTTTCATCTCGAAATTCGCATTAGAATTTGTAAAAAATTTTTCGTTTACATGCTTTATATGGTAAAATATATTACCTTTACCATAGAAGCAGGATAAGGATAATGTTCACTTAAAAGAAGTGTTATTTAATTTGATGTTAGAAAATATTTTCTTATTTTTAGGGTCTTAAGTCCTAGTTTAGTTAGTAAAAACAAAATTATCTAATGAACTTAAATAAAACAAAATTTTTCTTAAAACCAAGAAAACATTTCCTAACTAACAGTAAAATTTTAGATGATGTATGAACTAATTAGGAAATTAGGAAATTTTACGGTTTTATAATACATAAATATTTAGTTCTCAGTAGTAAAGTTTTTCTATAATTTAGAAATTTTTACCAAATTTTAAGTAAAATTTGTTCCTTAATTTCAAGGAAAATTTTATTAAACAAACGCCAAAGACGTTGTTTACATTTCAATTTTTCCTCTAAATGAGTTAATTTTTCTAAATTCTAGTTCATTTTTTTTAGTTTGTGTGTGTTGCCTAAGTTTTGTCTAATGAATTGATATTACTATCAAAATACACCCAAAAATTAGATTTTGTTTTGTTATTAAATTATTTAATTACGAATAGTGAAACTTGTTGGTAATTTCTAAGTGATGTAGGATGCATGAAAAAATTTATTTAGAAAAGTTTAGTTATCTATTACACTTAAAATTCAGAGCTAGTTCCGATTTAATTAAATTGTCCATAAAACTATTACAGCTATCTAGCATTTCCCCATGTCCACTTAATGATACAAATTTAGATATATCTAAATAAAAGTCATAACATTGTCAATATTTGAAAAAAATTAAAAAAGTTGTTTCATAATAAAAATATTGTAAATTTGACATTTATACGATATACATTTTCCTGTATCGGGGTATGAAAAGTCTCATATGTCAAAAACGTCGAATTAAAATTTAAAAAAAATGAATTTTTTTCTTTAAATTTTTCTCTTTTCGACGATATTGTTCAACATAATTTAAGCAATCAAAAAAGAACAAATTTGTATAATTTTTGACATCTTTAGTTGTAATAACATAAAAAAAGTTTAGAAAAGTTTTAGAATTGACGATTTGTTAAAAATGACAAAAAGCTATTCGGACCTTGCTTTAAAAAACTATTTAAACCATAACAAAAAACGCTGATATTGAACACATTAGTAGGTTAAAGTCTCTTCATGGAAAATAAATAATAGTATTTTTGGTTTTGGACAAAATATATTAAAGTACACATGTGTATACTTTCGACAAATTTGTCAATTAAAAATAATTATTGGCATATAACTTCAATTATTGTACATATATAATTATATACATACAGAAAAAAAGTTTGTATAAAAATTTGTAAACTGTTTTCAATCCCACTTAACTATTTTTGTACTGATTTTTAGTAAAAAATTCTTTAAAATTTTTACAGAATATTTACAAATTTTTGTTGCTAATTTCAGAAATGCTTTTACATATTTTTGAAAACCGATTTGCTAAAATTAGCAAAAAAAAAAATACTAATTTTAAAAAAGTGGATATTGAAGGAAATGTTATTTATAATTAAAACATACACCTACAAACTTAAATTGCTTTAAAATGTTAGTACATAGATAAAAAAAGGGATCGGAAGTGAGTATATCGGCTCATGTCTAAAAATAGGACATCCATTAGAATAGCACTAAAAAATTTTTTAGTTCTAAAAACCAGCCCTAAAAACAATTAAAATTTGATCTTAAAAGTAAAAAAAAAAATTGAGTAAAATATTTTTCAAATTGATAAATTCGTTTATGTTTTTAACAATTTTTAAGATTTTTAATCCTTTGATTTTTTTTAATTTTGTGTAAAATATTTTTTGAAAAAAATAAATAAAATAAAAAATTTTGATCCTCGATAAAAAAAATTTATATATATTTATAATAATCATATAATTACAAATTATATATTAATACCCTAACCGAGCACTAGCAACAAAGGTCATCGGCTCGTTGTAGCAAAAACAGACCGGAGCCTCTGGTGGGAATCGAACCCACGACCCCCGCACTGATAAATTAGCACGCTACCAACTAGCCTACCGGGGCGCTCACCGATAAAAAAATTAATTTAAAATCTTGTACTAATATTAATAATATGTAGTAATTTTTTTTTTTGCTGATTTTAGCAAACAGATTTTAAATTCCACTTTACAAAATGTTTACTAAAATTTAGTAGCGGTTACCAAATTAGCAAAATTTCCCGTAATAACAGCAAAATTTTCAGTTGCCATTACAGACTTTTTTTGGTGAGTGTATTGGAAAGTGTATAATTATATCTTGTCAATGTATAATTTGAACTGAAATCAAAGTTTCTTTAAGCATTGGTTTTCTAGTTTATTTTTAACTTATTCTGCCATTAAATGGAATTTATAAAAAGTCTTTTGCTTCCAAACATAAGTTTGAATTTTATTTGAAAATAAAAATTAGTGCATTTGAGTGTTGCAAATTTTATATGAATGTACTTACGATATTGATTTCGTAAAAAAAGCCAAAATAAAATTTTTTACATACAACTTAAATACTAGAGCTGATCCAGTTCTTAGCTAACTATTATAGCAAATTTACACGGTGACTTTTCTGCATGCAATTATTGTGTGCACTTCTTGTTTGATGGTGAATGGGGTAGAGAAGCAAGCGGGGTAATAAAAAAAAAGTACGTTTTTCGTGCATGTTTTTGTTATTTCTCTTTCGCACTCATATGTATTCTTCTATTGTTGCTTCATTCTTCTATTGTTGCTTCATTTTATATCAAAAATAAACGCCATATAAAAAGACATAACTTTGGAAGCAACTTTGAAAAGGGAATTAAAATAAGTTAATAAAATTAAGGCAACTTTACCAGTATCAAATTTACATAATCTTTATCTTAAAAAAGTAAGAATTAAAGAAATTTGTATATGAAAAAACATTTTTTCTAATATTTCAAACAAAATACACAACACCATGCAACTGCTGTAGTTTTTAAAGTACGAGCAGTTTGGTTAATAATTAATGCACGCAATTAGTGGTGGCTAGACGCCAGCGAATATTCCAAATGCACTAAAGTTTAATTTGATATGTTCTTTCTGTGTATTTATAAAATATATAGTTAACGTATGGGTAGAAGAACACATACATATATCGTCAGCTTATTATTGGTTTGATCCATACACCAAAAAGACGTTTTGGTAAAAACGATAAAGAAGGTTTACTGATTGTTTAATGTTGTTTAAAACTACACGATAAATATTTTGTTTTTATTTTCAACATTTATTACGGCATATAACATATTTTGAATAAAAAATATAAATTTTTTAAAAATCATGGGTAATTAGACTTTTGTGAAAATAATCTTTTTTCTTTTTGCTGCATATAAATTTTTGTTTTTGAATTTGTCTTTCTTTGCTGCGTATCCATAATTTTATGTACGCCTAAAAGCAGTTCTCTCTTTTGTTTTGTTCTACATTCAAATACAATTGACTATTTCTGAAATACAATTGACAATTTCTGAAATACAATTGACTATTTTTGAAATACAATTGACTATTTCTGAAATGCAATTGACTATTTTAAAATTCAATTGACTATTCTGAAATATATACAATTTTCTATTTCTGAACTACAATTGACTCTTTCTTAAATACAATTGACTATTCTGAAATACAATTGACTATTTCTGAAATACAATTGACTATTTCTGAAATACAATTGACTATTTTTAAAATACAATTGACTATTTTTAAAATACAATTGACTCTTCTGAAATACAATTGACTATTCTGAAATACAATTGACTCTTTCTGAAATACAATTGACTATTCTGAAATACAATTGATAATTTCTGGAATACAATTGATTATTTCTGAAATACAATTGAAAAAGTTGTAGTGGTGTGTGCAGCAAAACAATACTCATAAAGTGTTAAAATTACAGATCGAGAAATGGAATTCGGAATGACAAAGATTTTATTTGCTAAATATACAAACGACTTCTAAGTCGGCTATACACTTCGGTCTTTTCTGGCAGTTTTAACCGCACGGGTAAATGTAAACAACGAACATATCTACACACTAGACGTTGGTTAGTTCAAGTCAAAACAAAACGAAATATTAGAGCAAAAAGTAATCACGTTCAAGAAGGATGGTTTTTGCCAAATACCGACAGTTTTAACCATACAGTTTTACCCGTGCGGTGAAAACTGCCAGAAAAGAACGAAGTGTGTAGCCGTCTTAAGGCAATTTCTTTATAAATGGCAGTGGGTCAAACCAATTATAGGCTGACGATATGTTTAAAAATAAAATCGAGGCAAATTTCATAAATGTCATAGTTTATGACATAATATAATCTTGGTCGTAAATAACGTTAAAATAACTGCGTTTTATTAGATCATAAAAGGTTATAATGTCAATATGTACTTTATAATGCATCGATTTAACTTACTGCTGCATTTTTACAGTTTTTAAGTCATACAAATAATTGCCACGACTTATTGTGAATACCGCAATATTCCACGAATGACGTTTACGCTATTTATGAATGAAATAGATAAAATCGAAGAAAGAAAATGTTTTTATTTTGTGGTAAATACAATGTAAACATAACTTTTCAGTTTTATAAACTTTTGTTTTATAATGCAAATAGAAATTTCATTTAAATGTCTATATTTTAGGCGGTGTAGTAAAATAAATTATATTTTAAAATGGCAAATGAAGGTAAATATACTTTTTAAACTTTCACCTTTAAAAAGGCAAAAGTTTGTTTTTTTTTTTAAAGATAATCAACACTTTTGCTTTTTCAATCAAACTTTTGTTTAAATTCAAGGTTTTATTTAAGAATACTTGTACAAAGTAATCTATTTTGCATAAGCAAAACCTCAAAATGATATTAAGTGCAATTTTAACTAGTGTCGCAATTTAATTTAAATTTTCCGTATACAATCAGATTCCAGTTATCAAGGGCAGTTTAAATATTCTCTTGCAAAATATTTTATGTGTGTGTGTTTTTTTAACAATTTATATTGATTTTCTAATTACATTTTCATAACATTTGCATTTCAAGTTGTCCGTGAAAATGATTCTTATTCTTGTAGTGGTAACAAACACCAGAACAAACAAATTATACTAAACAACATGTTGTTTTGTATAAGAGTCCTTAAATACAGGAAGTTAAAATTTTTTTTTTTAACATTGAAAAGCAGTTACAAGTAGTTCAGTTAGTTTATGTACAAATAACGGCAACTGCATACACAAATATTTTACGTAGGATGTTAATGTTCACAGCAGACTTGTCACAAAATATTTATGCATATAAATGCCTATTTTTTTTTTTTTTATTCGAGTAGATGGCATACACAGCATTTTGGTTATTCGAGTAAATGGCTGGCAGACACCACTACTTTATAAAGGTATAATGGATTTATGCTGATGTTTTTAACTACCAAAAATAAGCGAACTAGACCCACAACGATCAACTGCGAATAAATTATTTAGTCGATTTAGCAGATTGCATCCGACAATCTCTTCACATACATATTTCCTTGTAATAATACTGCTGTCAGAAACGCTCCTTTGGTAATTATTAAAAAATATTTAATTGAAAAACCAATAAATATTTGTGCTGGAATTAAAGCTAAATGAAGTGCTTTTCAAGACATGCTTTCCAATTTCAAGCCTTGATTTATACACTGGAATTCAAGTCGAATCACAGTTCAATTCAATTTCAAACAACATTATAATAACACTTTGTTAAAATTCATGGAAGAAATTCAGATTTTATAAAAATCTTCACAGGAAAATAGTAAATTCGAACAAATCCCCATAAGCATTTTTGCTGGAAGTAAAGCTAAAATCAAGTGTTATTAAAGTCATGTTTTCCAATTTCAAGCCTTATTTTATACTTTTAAATAGCAAATTCCAGCAAAACGGACACTGAAGGCGAACATTACAGTGAGAGTATACTTTAATTCAAGCCTTGAATTACACTCAAAATATTTTTTCCTTGTAATTTACTAAATATGTTAAAGTGCATCGAATTGTTGTTGATTTTTAATTTTTGATAAATTAACTAATAAAGTCGGTAAAAATATTAGATTTTTCTTTTATTTTAATAACCAATAGAAAATTTTAATATGTACTTATACATAAAGTCCATAATTTTGTGTCTTTGTTATATAAATATTTTATTTTATTGAAAACAACTTTACGGATTTTCTTTTAAAATAAACATTGAACCTTTACTGAAAATATATTGTTGGCGTATAAACGATATGCAAAAAAAAATATTAATAAAATAAATAAACTACATCTAAAGATAAATGCACGAAATTTTTTACTGGACCAAATTCTTCGGAATCCGCAAGTCTTGACCTAGTCACCATACAAAGGTCCTACCTTAATTGGGCTTAAATGGTTTAATATGTGGTTACAACATATCCTTATAAATCATGCCTCAAAATTTAAATACAAATAGACCACTTTTGTACTAAATTCTCATATAAACGACCTACTTGATATTATCTTAAATGTACTCAGCAAAAGCAGGGTTCAAACTACTTACCAGCCTATTTACTCGCTTAATTACTTTTGTATGCGATGTCCCAAAAGTAACGAGTTGTCATTATCTTCTCACTTACGAAAAACACAAAGTAATAGGTGTTAATTTTTTCTTCGCTTACAAACAGCCAAAAAAACAATGGGAACAAAAGTAAGGACATTGCGAACAAAAGTAATTAAACGAGTAAATAGGCTGGTAAGTAGTTAATTCACTTTTTTTTGCTGACTACATTTTCTCCCTCATTAATTTTCCCGCCCATATAATAAGAATCAGCTCCCTTTGCGAAATTTGGTGCGCTTCACAAAATTTGTCTAGTGTATTTCATAGCCTGATTTTACCGATTTTAGTTTTTTCTTGTTTAAATTGCAAAAAAAAACAAAACTTATTTATGACTAAAATTTTTTAAGAAAATGGTTTCAGCTAGAAAAGGTCGTTCGTTTAGGCCAACTAACTAACTTATGATGCACCCAGAAAACAATTTCAGTTGTAGGCAGCGAATTTGTTGCCAATTGAATTCCTGCGGTTAGAAAAACTGTTTTCATTTTTATTAAATTAAATTCATAGGTTGTACTTATTTTCAAGTATATATACTAAATAAATGGTTGTACACAATTACTTAACGAATTTTATTTTAAACGTTGATTGGAAATAGCAATAATTGGATTGTTTTTTTTTATTCTCTTTTCCTTCATTTTCATTCCCAATACAATATTTTTGTTTTATTAATCGATTGAATGTAGGTAATTCGAAATGTAATAATGTTTTAACAAATAAATTTTAATGATTTTGATTGAATATCAAGGGTTGAATAAATGGACATAGCAATCATGCTAACAAGTTTTTATTAAAACCAAAAGCTGACAAAATTCGTAAAAAAAATTTTTAGTAAAAAACCCTTTTTTAAAATACAAAAAAAAAAAAAAATGTGCACCCAGAGAAAATATTGGTTTCAATTCTATCAAAACAATTAACATTTATTTGTAAGGATGTTATTTTATTGGGAATAATCTATAATCCAATTATAAAGCAAAAATATTTTACTGGGAATTAAAAAGAGGGAAAAGAATTTAAAAACAATGCTCTTCACTAATTATTGATATTTCCTATCAACTTAAAAAATAATATTCGCTGTGGATTGCATTTATTATAGACGCTACTTATGATTGGTATTGGTAAACGAATTTTATACTACCCAAGAAACATTTTTACGGACTCTACGACACAAACGGATTCATGAATACTGCTTCTACTATACGTATACGGTCCGAAAATACGTATCCGTCAAAGCTTGTACGTAAACGGAACATTAACGGGCCGTATATCCATGAGGTAAATATTTATGAAATTTAAAACAAGTTTTACGACGATGTGTGCAAATTTATGCAGATTTGCAAATAAAAATATTGCTTGACAGTTTATAATAGATTTTGCATTGTGTGCTACATCATATCGTAAATACCACAACTTAAACCTAATTAAATTTTTGTTTTTTTTTTCATGATTTTTAATGGGCCCCAACCGCAGTCATTGATGGATGCTAATTGTGCTGGAGATAAATATAGTACTTGTTTGTAATTTTGTTTAGTATTTGTTGCATTTAGTTTGTAAAAGTTTTATTTTAAATATCTTTGCAAATAAATTAAAAAAAAAAAATAAAATTTGTTATTACAAATTAAAATAATAGGCATTTACACAAATCGGTTTTTGTTGAAAAAACGGTACGGTACTGTTCATCCGATATATCGGTCCGTAAACGGTCCGCCATTGACGGACTTTTAACGGATTCGAAACAGTTTCGATGTTCCTTAAAATCTGTATTCTGGTCCGTATACGAATCAGAAAACAGTATGTAAACGGAGTTGGATTCCGTTCATGACGGATCCAAAACGGTACGAAAACGGAACGTATTGTTTGTTGGGTAATTTAGTGTTTCTAATAAATTATTTAATATCAAAATTATCCATCAAAGTTAATGAGTGTTCGTGGGGTGGTGGGTAGACAGGCATACTAGTACTCCGAATTTCCGAGTTCAAATCTTTTAATTAAAGTAAAATATTCAAATGTTTCAATGGTAGATATGCAAATCAAATAGAATTTAAATTAGTTGTGGTGCAGTAAGAAAGAGTGTGAAACATGAATCTCAATGCTCAGGTTCGATACCGGAAAAATCTTAAAATTTTTTTCTTTAAATAAAATTTTGTGAAACGTAATAATATTTATATGGAATATAAATATAAAATTTGACAACTGAATTTTGGCTTTTACAACTAAATATATAATTAAATATGAAGATAATTGTCGTAACCGCCAGCAACCAATTCGTTTGCACCAACTTTATTATTAAAAGTTATTACGTTTTTATGCATTGAAGATACAATAAAAATTTCTGATTTTTATTTGAAAACTCAGAGTATATCAATAATAACAACTATAAACTAAACAATTGTATTTTTTAAAAAAAACCGTGACTTTTCGAACTTCCCTATTATTTATATGAAATGCAACACTGCTCCCATCAAGTACCACCTGTTAATAGACTACTGTCAAATTTTGAGAAAGTTCCGTCATTTATTTTGCGTTTAACAGCTGTTCATAACATACAACCTCGTGGATTTTTTTAAAAATGGAAACAAGTGAATTTCGAGTGTTCATTAAACATTTTTTTTTGCGAAGGGAAAGCTTGATAAATACTATGGGGACTCTGCACCATCGATTTCAATGGTAAAAAAGTGCTTTACTGACTTTCGTTGTGGTCGCACAAGTATAAATGACGCTGAACGTTCTGGACTGCCAATTGAGGTCAATACACACGAAAATGCCGAAAAAATCCACGATATGGTGTTGGCCAATCGAAGAGCAAAAGTGCGTGAGATTGTTGATGCCGTAGGCATTTCATATGGCCGTGTGGTTTCGATTTTAAATGATCAGTTGGATTTAAGAAAGCTGTCTACAAGATGGGTGCCGCGTTTGCTCTCAATTGACCATAAACGTAATCGTGTGACGTGTGTAGTCCCAATGGCAAAATTCCATGAATTGGGCTACGAATTTTTACCTCATCCTCCATATCCTCCGGATTTAGCCCCCAGTGACTATTTCCTATTTTCAAACCTAACGAAATGGCTCGGTGAAAAGAGATTTAGCTCCAACGAAAAAATTATTGATCAAACAAATGTCTATTTTATGGACATCGAAAAAACCAATTTTTTTGGAAGCGATACAAAAATTGGAGAAATGTTGGACTAAGTGTACTGAGCTAAAAGGAGTTTATGTTGAACATTTTTTTTTTTGCAAAAAAAAACTGTGTTTCTTTCAAAAAGTCACGGACTTATTGATCCGCCCTCGTATATTACAAATATCTGCTTTAAATAACTGTACATTTCGTTAATCACTTTTGTAAATTACTGTGATGATAGTGTTTTGCATTTATCCATATAAAACAACTGTAATTATAGTTAAAAACAACCACTTCTGAAATCTAAACAAACATTTGAAGTAACTGAAAAACTTTATATGATAACCAGAAGATTTTTGGTAGAGGCACAGTGGATCAAGCTCATAGAAAAAGGAACAAAAAAAGCTAGATTATTGATTAATGGTCATATAAAAAAAGTAAAGATCACATAGGAAGCTGTGGAGACACATTTGTAAATCACTTGTAAAAGATCAAGTATCTAAAACCAAACATCTAAAATTCAAAAATGGCGTATCCAAGTGGCAGTGAATTTATTGCATAGCATTTTGAATTCTCATCTCCATATTGGATCCGCTATGTTGTATTTTAAATTTTTATTTTCAGATTCGCAATCAGTGATCCAGTCATTTACAAATGTGTCTTTTTAATCCAAAATAAATATATTTTTTTTACGGTTGCCATTTTGGATTTGCCAAATTTGAATTTTTAAATTTTGATCTCCGATTTGTGATTAGCTGCCTCCAGAGCTTTTTTTTTTCATATGACCTTTTATCGATCCTTAAGATATTTTTGTTAATTTGTTCAATGTTCAATGTTCCCACTGTGATAAGGTATTAAATAAAAAGCCATCCATATGACAGTTTCGAATATTCTGTATTCGGTTTATAACGTAACGATAAGTTTCTCTATTGCGAGCTTACGATTTACTTATGCACACTTAAAAAATATCTATATGTTTAAAAGGAATATATATATGTATGTACATACTCTGTGTGTACTATGTATACAGATATTATCTAATTTAAACGTTCTTTAACAATTTTGAACAACTGCAACCACATTTCAAGAAGTGTAAAGAAAGCTTAAGCTTAAGAAACGAACAAATTTTCCCTTATGATAAAAAGTTTCTCAGGTTCTTATGACTTTTTTTTGCTCAGATTTGACATGAGAAGCTTTCGAAGTCTCCATCCAATCATATCCAACATGTAAACCCTAACTCGAGTTGTTATTCGATTAATTGTTATTTTAATTTGCATTTAAATATTATATTGTGTCATAGTTTTCATATTTTACAAACAGACAGATTTAAGATTTAATACAAATAGTCAAAAGTCAATACATAAAGTTATTCCTATTAAGCTCTGATGCATATGTATTAGTTTGGTAACATACGCAATATATGAAACTTTCCATACGAATTGTTCAGCCAAAAACACTATTAATACAGTTCTTATTATCCTATAATAATAAAATTTAGGATTTTTAATGTATTATTTTTTACAATTTATTTTAAAAAAATGTGGAAAAATTCGTATCTAGTCCTGAATTTTTAGCTTCTGAATATCGGCCATTAAAAGTAATAATAATAAATTCTGTAATTAGTTAGTGTTTATTATTATATTAATTATCCGTTTATATGTCTCAAATACATAAAACAAAAATATAAATATTTACTGAATATTTGCTTCTAAAACAAAGCCGAGTAATGCACTGAAATTTTCTAAATCGATAGAAAAACATATGAAATGAAAAAAAAAAAAATATAACAAATTCTAGCCGATTTTTTTATAAATTAGGCTGTCTTTTAGTGTCCCATCGAACAGTTCGGCCAGAAATTCAATTTGTATATTTTGAAGCAATATTTACAAATTTTGCCAATGGAAAAATGTTTATAGGCCTGAGTAGATGGGTCATATTTAAAGAAAAGTCCAAGCCGGCCACCGAGAATTCGGCCAGATCCAATCAGTTAACTTTACAGCTAAACTTCGGCCGTTTCCTTAAATTTGACACTCAAAATCGCTTTAAATCGGCACAGAAAATATGTTTACAAAATGCCTCCAAATATTAAAAAAACAAACCAAATGTTTTTGACTGAACTGTTTGGTCCGAGTATTTATTACACAAAAAATTCGGCATTTGTGAACGTATTTTTTTATTTCTTAAAATAAAAAATTTTAACGGAATTTTATTCATCAGAATCTGTTTTGCTAAAATAAGCAAAAAATAAAAAATGTGCTAAATTTAAAAAAGTTGATATTGAGGAAATTTTATTTCTAATAATTATACTAACAAACTTAAATTGCCTTAAAATCTTACGTAAATAAATAAAATAAAAAAAAAGTTGCTCCATAAATCAAAAATATAAATAATGGGGTTAATTTGTGTATTTTAATAAGTTTTTTTATAATTTAAAATTTTGCTATTTTTTACAATTCATTGCTCTGTGGATTACTATGTAATTATAGGTCATTACCTTTTGAATTACTTTAAACTAAAAAATTATGACCTACTGATAATGGTACATGCAAAATACTAATATACTGGTAGTTACTGAAATAAGTACAGAACTTGTAAAAAAACTTTACAACAAAATAGAAAATTGTCTGCAGTTAAAGTTGATTTTGAAAAATTTTAAGATTTTAAATGATTTATAATATGAAATAGAATTGCATCAATATAAACTTAAATTTTTTAATGCAAAAAGTAAATATTTTAAATATTTTTTTTATACATTCAAATGCAAATTTTTCTTATCGATTTCTTTAAGTAAGAAAATTTTTCTTGAATAAGGTCCACTATTATTTTACTAGGAATAACTACCTACTTTACAGTTATAAACAACCAGGCTGGTAACACATTAGGGTTATGACCACCCATGACTTTTCGGACATCGCGAACAAAAGTAATTAAGCGAGTAAATAGCCTGGTAATTAGTGAAGCCCCTTGTATGCTACTTACTTCTTTAATTATTTGTTTTTGCTGTGTAAGTTTAGTTCACCAATATTTATCAAAAAATTTTCTTAATTCGAGATAATTTATTTTAATAAACTTTGTACATAATTTTTAATTTTTTTAGCAGCGGTTATTAACTTTTCTGCTATTTCCATTTCACTAATATTTAGTAAAATTTGTTGCTGATTTTAGCGCGTCTATTTTAAATTTCAGTTTACAGCAATTTTCTAAAATTTATGAGCGCGAACTAATTTTGTATACTAATTTCATTGTACCAATATAAATAATATTTAGTAAATTTTTTTCCACTTTACAAAAAGTTTACTAAAATTTAGTAGCGGGTATTAATTTTTTTCTACTAATTTCATTGTACTGCACGTCAGCAGGCATGTACCGCTTGGCTCAAATTAGCAAAATTTTTCGTAATAACAGCAAAATTTTTAGTTGCCATTACAGACTTTTTTGTTGGTGAGTGTAGGACAATAAATACTGCAAATTTGAAAATAATACGATTTACTATTTCCGGTAGCGGAGCGGTTGGCATGGAAAACCTCATATGTAGATTTTTTTATAGTATATTGTCTACTAAATGAAAAGCTAAGCCAGTAAATATTTGCTAACTTGCATTTTGAGTATACAATTTTTAAAAGGTCTCTTTTGTAGCATGTCACAATATAAAATAGACTATTAAATTGCATTGTTCCTTATGTGTAGTACTTGCATTTTTGGCCTTAAAATTTTATCTATATAGGAAATTATATTGTATTTTTGTTCTATTCAATTTGAATAAAGTGTCATCCTTTTTTATAAAGTGCTTAAGAACTTAATTAAGATGATTTAGTTTTCATAAATTTTAAAGAAAAATCTTATTGAAACATAAATATCTTAATACAAATTAAGATGTATATTCACTTACCTTTGATGGCCGATCAATTTGTCCTAAGAAAAATGTCAACAGCGATATAATTATAAAATTAACACCTCCGGCAAAATCAGTTAATTTATCCATTTGAAGTATTGAATTGATGAGAAAGAAGAATATCTGCATACTAACGGTGACAATGGCGCTAATGGCATAATGATCATAATCCAATATATTAATGGCCATAATTAATAAAGATTATTACGTGGATGGTGGTAACACGGTAAAATAATAACGATAATATTGAAAAGAGTGTAGTGTAAAAATTAAATTATAGGCAGTTTTCAACAATAATGGTTAAATATATAAAATTATATATAAATTATTTTGTTGTTGCTGTTATCAATTTGTTGTTGTTGTATATTAAACTTGTACAATTTAGTATAACTTGATGCAAAGAGCAACAATATTGGCATCAGGCCTTAATTAAAATTTTATAAAAATTTAAATAAAATTGAGCAATTAATTGAACAATCATTTCTGTGGGTAACATTATATGGTGAGTTTTAACTGTTTTCTTCGTTTGTTGTTGTTGCTGTTCTTTTATTTTATCGGTCAATTTTCTTTGTCTAACTGTAAATGGAAATAAAAGAAAACAAAGAAAATTGTATTTAATTTAATGTTATTTTATTGAATTTTTACGTTTGTTTTGTTTTTATTTTAGTCTATGACTATCGTATAGATTTTTTTTAATATTCTATATCAAAGGTTGTAAGCTGACAATTTTCATTTCAAGATAAGGTAGAAGTCGATTGTTATAATAAAATTGTAATAATGAGATTATAATTATAAAAAAGATGCCACAAATAAAAAAAATTAAAAAAAACAAAAATTATTCAATTTAAAAGAATTAAATAAAAAGGAAAAATATAGAAAAAAATTAACAGCCTTTTCACTTTACAAGTGTATTTACAAGTAAACATAGAATAACCTTCTTCCTTGAAATTTTTTAAAATATGAGTTTACATAAATAAGTGTTCTCCACCCTTCAACATAAGCTCGGGAACTAGCAATTTTGTGCCGATATTCTGCCGACTTATTGATAAGGTTTTTATTGCTAATATAGATGGGGAGTTACACTCGTTTTGGTTAAACCCATGTTTAGGATTTAGGAGGGAATGCAGCAGAACTCACAATTTAAAAGGAAACAAGTCTAAAAAAGCTTAAATTCAGCTGTGCCGAATCTTTGAATACCCTCCACCAATATCCTAAAAAAATGGGTTTGATACAAATAATTTAAAAAACTTTTGAAGTAAAATTACGGAGGTGAAAATAATTTTATTAAGGTGAAAAACTCTTTTGGATGTGAAGACAAACTTTGTGGTGAAAAAAATTTTTTGAGGTGAAAAATATTTGCGGTGAATTTAAAATATTATTCACTTCTAAGTGATTGGTGAAAAAATATGACTAAATATATTATGTACCAGACGCTACTATGAAATACACTAATTTGTATGGAAAATTTAGAGGTACCTTCACATTTTCACTCATAACTTTTTAACCGCTGGACCGATTTTGCTCATTTTCAATACCAAACTGCTCTGGAGGATGTTTATTAATATACGTAAAAATAAGCACTCGCGCTTAAGTCTTCGCGTCGTGATCGCCATTTCAACAGACAGACGGATAACGCTAAATACACTTAAATTTGCATTGGAATCACGAATATAGGTCTTATACCTTTATTTCGACATGTTACAAACTGAATAACAAACTGATATATACCGTCACTATATATGGTGGAGGGTATAAAAACTAAAGCTACGTTGATTTATTGAGTTAAGATGAAATTAACCTACGAAGTCTGCTATGTTTATTATAATAACTTTTCCTGCATATTATACATTAAACATTTATAAAGGAAAATTTTCGCAATCTTGATCCAAACGAATAATATCATTTATACAGATCAACAAATTGCTTCACTATAAAACCATACACGGTACGGTGTATAATCGTCTAATATATTCTAATCAAAACAACAAACATTAACAACAAAAATTATTGGTGTCCCAGCAAAACATGGCATCAAATACTTACCAGGTTATTTACTCGCTTAATTACTTTTGTTCGCGATGTCCAAAAAGTAATGAGTGGTCATTATCTTCTCGCTTACAAAAAACACAAAGTAATGGGTGGTCATTACCCTCTCACTTACGAGCAGCCAAAAAGTAATGAGTACCCATTCCTTTTTGGGCATCGCGAACAAAAGTAATTAAGCGCGTAAATAGACTGGTAAGTAGTTGATACCATGTTTTTGCTGGGGTTGATCAAACATTTGTTTTGCAATATCAGCTGACAGCTTATTTGGATAAAAGTTAATAGTGGAGACTTAGTGTCGTAATAACTTTTTCTCTGTATTCTCCATTATCAAGAAATATTTATAGTTTCTCTATTATTTTACAAAGTAAAATTTTCATGATTTTGAATCGGTGGAAAAAACAATTTCCAGTTATGAGGTGTCAGCTTGTGACCATCGATATATTATATATAATTATATACCTAATCTTCAACCACAGTATATCCTCAACTATATTTAGAAAATATTTGTGTATCCTCATACTACACGCAAAGAAAACTAGTGTACTGGTCGCTATCTTATGAAATAAATGATTTATATTAAAAAACAAAATTTTCCATGAAATTATCATTATTTTAACTTTTAAAACATATTTAATAATCTGATAAAATAAATTATATCTGACATATATTTATATATACACTTTAACGCAATAATATCTAACCTTATATATTAACATATAATTACATCAAAAAATATATAATTTAAATAAATAAAATGATCCAATTAGATTTGTCACAATGAGGGCTAATAGGATACGGCAAAGTTTAGATAATAAACAAAATCTATGCGACATTTTATAAAAAAATTATGTATTGATTCTTTTTTTTAATTTTAATTTTTAGTGCAATTCTCCAACTTTTCTAACGATTTTACCGATTTCATTAACTAACGATAATAGTCGGTTGAGTTACCGTAAAAGCCATTTTTTGAAAATATTGACAAGAGATACCGAACAATTGATTGTCAGCCCTGTTCTTTAAATCGAAAGATTCGTTATATCCAGTACAAAACAAAAAAATATTTATTCATGTAATTACATATTAAAAGGACAATTCATATCATATATTATTACTAAAAAATGAATTTTATAAAAAAATTTAAGAAAAAAAGTAATTTAAAAAAAAATGTTATTGACGTTTGTTTTTGCAACTTTTTGCAACTTTTTTCTTATGCTTCCTTTGGAAGCTCTCGTAATATTAATGTCTTAGAATGCTTTGAAAAAAAAAAACTTTTATATAATACCCCATCGAAACTGAACCCCAAACACGTTTTTTTTTGTTTTTTTTCAAGTTTTCAACATTCAAATTCCGAAATCGAATACTTAAAAATAACGAAAATATATATTTTGGGGTTCAGTATGAATTGGGGTATTACTTCGTGGGGGCCAATCGAAATCTCTTTTTTTTGACACAATGAGGCCAGGAAAAGTTCTCGCAAAATATGAGGGTGTAAAGGCCATTGGTGTGTCAATTAAGGATTTTCAGTTTCCCAGTAGAAGCTGTCTGTATATTAACAAATGTATCTCATCGCTCATAATGATTTTTCACCAAAACTGGGGTTTTCACATATTTTAAGAACTTCAACATGTTCTTGGTGCGTTAGTTAGATGCTTCATAATAAATTGTTATCACTGCTCTGCAAAGCTGTCAAATACAAACTGATAAATGTCAACCAAACAGAAATGGAAAACACCGACCTGGGACATAAAAACACCCTGTATGTATATGTGTGCCAAGACTACAACTGTTTGCCTGACTACTCCATCTATTTGTAGAAATTCATAACTCCAGATTTTGATTTTTTTTTTACATATGTAAATAAGAGCTTAGGATGAAGTAGTTCAACACTACATCTACTGAACCCGAAGTTGTGAAAATTTTGGCGAATCATTAATGATTTTAACATTGGCATGCCATTGGGTGGAAGTAGTTTGTTTCGGTGCTATCAAAAATCGATTATCAGATGAACTTTTTCATTAGTTAACGGAAGTTGTTAAATAAAGGGACTACAAAATAAATATACGAAGTGGCTTTGTTTTAAAGTTAAAAATGTTATTTTGAACACACCAAGAATTATTTTTCCGACCAGGACAAAGTGGATATCACTTGCATACCTTGTTTTCAATAAGGCCTTAAATGACTGCAGGAATTAACCATTTATGGACCAACTAAATAATTGTTTGTTTTTTACTATAATTATAAATTGTTATAAATAAATATTAAAATTATAAAATGTATATGCTTTTCAATGGAGTTTTTACAAAAAATTTTATTCTTATGAGTTCATAAGTAGGGGTTAATATCAACATTTTGGAAATTGTTTAAAATCACTTTTTATTCACTTCTTTGGATGTTCTGAAAAAAAAAATTCGTAAAAGAATAACATCCATTTTATTTTGCTGGGTATTTATGTATTTATATAAGTTTTACGTACTTTTTTATATGTATTTTTATATTTGTTCGTTAAACCGAGTACTAAATTGGATTTTAATTCGTTATACACTGTACCTAAATTAAACATTTTGCCTGTTCATTAAATCGAGAGTTCCTTAAATCGGAAATCCACTGTAACTACAAAAATCTTAAACTAAAATAAAATTTTTTTAGTTAAGTAAGCAATTTTTTTAACTACAAGTATCGGTAGAAAAAGTTAGAGAATAACTTTTAACGAATTTTATCCTTGAAAAGTTACGGAATCCCACTATTGATTTTTTAATGTAATTGTCTGAATTTTAACTGACTTTTCATTGTGGGGTTGGTTTCTGCATTTCATAATTTACAAAACAATTTTTCATTTCAATTTACATTCTATTACTTAATTTTTAGTTACTCTACGTGGAAGGATGAGTCCATTGACCTTAAATGTCTTATTGGGTGACTGATGACCGGTAACCCGATAGCATATCATTAAATTAAGTAGGTTGTGTTAAAAAAGAGGAATCGGAAGCGAAGATACTCCTCACAACCGACTCGGCTTGTTGTGCGCTCTCTTGTAGATCCGAATTATATTGCGGATCGGGCCACTCTTTTGTCCAAATACTCGCAGTTTTTCTCGGGCTTGCAACCAGCTGACTTCGCATAAGATAAGATTTCTTAAAAAACCCTTTGGTTTACTTAAGTATCAAACCATTTTCATTTTTCTTTCATTAGAAATCTTTGTTCACTCTTGTGTACTTATTTGAACAGAATATCAAAACAATTAGCCAGCCAATATAACAATAGCTTGTAATCAGAATGTTGTGTGATCGAGCTCTACTGACGCCCAATAGAGTTTTTTTTTGCAAATTCATGCTTTTTTTAAATAATGGACTGAAAAGTGATAGATTCTTTTGCGTTAATGCTGTGGCAGATTATTCTACGTCAGTTCTGTGACACAATTCATGACAAGCCCATGCTAAAGTGACCGGTTCCTTTCATTTGAAAGAACCGGTCTCTATCCAAATAGACCAGTCACGTGACGTTTCCTGTGACAGTTTCCTTTCCCTCAGGGTAGCACAAATTTGTTTGTATGCTTACCAATATCAAATTACTTTTTTAATTAGATAAGCAAATAAGCCGACCTGTCGTATAGATGGCGGCAGTAGTTTGAAAAAGTACTTTGGTGAAAAATGGCAACCTTATAAAATATATGTATTAAGTTTCAAGGCGCTACTTTGTTTAGTATTTTTTTTTTTTGAGCCATTAAAAATAAACGATCTCAGTAAATTTGTAAATATGAAAAAAATATTGGTCACATAGAAAAAATTGGCCAAAATAAATAAATTAAAGTTCGAATTGCTTCATCACGCACCTTATTCGCCAGATTTAGCTTCCTCAGATTATTTTCCAAACTTAAAAAAATGGTTCTGTAGCAAAAGATTTGCGGTTGATGGCTATTTGAAGAAGTAAGATAATTCTTACTATAAATATCGCTGAATATCGCTGAGAAAAGTAAAGCGAGCTATAAAAAAAAGATAATGTTGAGAAATAAAGAACATTTTTCTCAAATTTGTTGTGTTTTCATTGTGAGGTCGTCTAATTTTGGGACCGCCCTCGTAGTCGTGCTTATATAAATGACTATGTCTATCCCAAATAATTAGTTTTGTCCTCGAATTATATGTTGTAAAAACTTTATTTTCATTATGTAACCTTTTACTTGGTTATATGAAAGTTTTGGGTGGGGCTTAAACAAAATTTTATAACCGGATAAAAAGTTTTAATTTTTTAAGTGTACTACAAATCAAAAACAATGGACATACATAGCAACAAACGAATCAAAATGGACAAGTACATACATTTAAAATCGATCGAATCAGTTGTTTGGTTCACACGATAAGTTTCAAATATTTATGAAGAGAAACTTTGCTTTTTAAGGGTTTAAGTTTTTTAATATAATTTTTTTTCATATTTTGTATATTTGAAGCGGAGCCGCGAATAACGTTTTTAGCGACAATTTTTACAAAACCTGTTTTTTTCAGATTACCGTTAGAATAATTCTCTTTTATGACTTAAAAATTAAATTAGGCAAAATTATGCAGGATTTCGTTATCAAAATGCAATTTAAAGAAGTCAGTCAGTGGGATACACCTACAAGTTCTAAAACGTTTTTTCATATAATATCTTACAAATATATTTTTTGTACAATATACAAATATTTTGTATATAAATATTACAAAACTTTAAATTTATAAATTTTGTAAATAATACAATAATTTGGAAAATCATTTTTAGTATAAAACTGAAACATCGCAAAATTTTCGTACTCAGCTGATGGCAATAAACAGGGTAACCAGAAATATTCTCTAAAGAATGTGTTTTAAGATCATAAAATATGCCGTAAAAAACGAGATATATGCTCTAAAAATTTTAAAAATATGCTCCTAAAAAATAATTATATTTTTTTTACCATTTTTTTAAACAAAATAATTAACTAAAAAAATAAAACAAAAGTTAATGCAGATAAAATACACTTAAGTTCAAAAAAAAAACTAATATAATAATAAATAAATTATTTAAAATCATTTTAAAGAACTTAGGTAAATAAGAGCAAGACTGAAAAAAAATAATAAAACATAAATTGAACACTTGAACAGATATTGTTTAATTTAAATTATCTTAAAAATTGAATAATGGACGGATCGGATCATACACGCAGAGAAAGAAGATGGTTGCAACATGATCACTGCTAATATATTGTGCTTGCTACAATCGGGTATGGTTGTCACAACCATGTTATTGGCTTTCTAACCATCAACATGGTCACTACCATCATTGTTATAGTAAATATTTTACTATTTTATATTTGGCACATTCTTTTTCGTAGCATGATTGGCTGTAACCATACTGTGGTAACTAAAACTCTGACTATGACAAAAATATGATAATTATGCAACCACAAAATGCTGGCAACAATCAATAAATAATTATACATGACTGACATTTACAGTCATAATATTGTCTTGTTTTCATAAAAACCAAATTTTATCAGTTCAGTCACTTTGTTTTTACTACAAAATGTGTAAAAAACAATCATATATTGTTTAATGCTGGGATTTTATATTAATTATTAATTAATTATTAATATGTCATAATAACATTTTGAGCATACTCTGATTACATGCGATCATATTATGATAAATTCAAGATCATAATATGTTTATTTAGAATCATAATATGATAATTTTTGAATCATAATATAACTGTAGGAATCATATTATGGTAAAATTATGGTTATTTTATTGTTATAATATGACAGCCATATTATAGTACGATTGTGGTTGTCACAATCATAAACCCAAAAATATATGACGCTCTTCGAATATGATTGTCCCAACCATGTTTTTTCTCTGCGTGTAGTAAACACTACTTAAATTCAGTTACCAGGTTTAATGTCTGTCCAATTTTCAAGTCAATTATTGAATTATATTTAAATTCAAGCTAATATTTGAAAAAGAGACTAAAGTATAACTTGATTTAATCTTGAATTTTAGTAGTGTTTACTGAAGCTTAATAAAAAAATCTATACTATTCAATTAAGGTTATATTTGCTACTATAAAGTATTCACTTAAATTCTGAAATAAAAAATTATGTCTGTTACATCTTAGAACTTCTTTCTACGTCAACTGAAGTAATGGGCGCAAATTTAAACGCTTATACCACATTGGCTTCATATTTTAAAGCTAAATTAGATGGACCCAGCATTTTTTATATTCTCCAGGCCTTTGCTGTAATCTGTAATAGATTTTACTTTGTTTTCAACAATATACTTAATATGACAATGAGAAACGTTGTTTATTTTTTCATCGCATCTGTTAATATTTTCATTTGTTCAATGTAAGGCCACTTCTTTGTAAATTTTTTATTAAACTTACAATATATCCATAATTAGAGGCAGCTAAAAAAAATTACAAAAAGGTTTTTGTATTTGCTAATTCCATTGTTGGTGCCTTTTTAAAAAATATTTTTTTTTTTGTATTTACAAAAATGTTCTATGGAAGATGCTCAATATTACAAACAGAATTTTGTAATTTTATTCTGTGTAGCGATTTTGCAGCGAATTCGTTCGTACACTGTTGTGGTTATAGTTTTTAGTCTTGAATGTGTTTTAAATAAAAAAATAAAACATTTAAAAATAAAATCAAATTAAAAAAAATTGGCAGCGCAAAAACAAAAAAGTGATTTTTAAGATAAAATAAATATACTCACATATATACTTTTATGACAAAATATGCAAATATATGCTTTAACAAATCGATGCCAGAATTCTTAAATTGTTCTGAAACAGATAAATATTGTATTCATTACTTAAACCGGGGCTAAGGAAAAAACATGATAGAGCATATTTCTGGTTACTCTGGTAATACATTTCTTAAGTTTACAAATTTCGTAAATAATACAAATGAAGTTTTGTTTTTGCACAAAATTATTTTGCATTTTAAGAAAATATTTATATTTTTATAAACATGTTTAGTATTTTTATGAAATTTCGTAAAATATGGAAAAAAAAATTTGCTACTACACTCAAAAAAAGAAAAAAATTAAATAAAAACGACGCCAAAGACACTTTTTACCAATATTAAATTTAATTTTCCTTGAAATTAAGAAACAAATTTTACTTAAAATTTGGTCAAAATTTCTAAATTATAGAAAAACTTTACTACTGAGAAGTAAATTTGTTTTAGAAAACAGTAAAATTTCCTCCTAATTAGTTCATACATCATCTAAAATTTTACTGTAGTTAGAAAATGTTTCCTTGTTTTTAAGAAAAATTTTATTTTATTTAAGTTCATTAGATAATCATTTTAAAAAAAAACTAGGACTTAACACCCTAAAAGTAAGAAAATATTTTCTAACATCAAATTAAATAGCACTTCTTTTAAGTGAACATTATCCTTATCCTGCTTCTATGGTAAAGGTAATATATTTTAAAGTACTTTACACTCATTGAGTAAGTATTCTCCCACTTCCGGAGGACTTCCGCTTTGTGAGGAAACTGCACTTAACAAGCTTTTTACTATACATTTTTGTCTTACAATTAAATTGAATTATACTAAATTCATGTATTTAAAATATAAATTAAATTTCATTAGCAAAAAGTTAAACAAATTAAAAAAATATACTGCAGGATATCCTGAAATGTAATAAATTGTGACAAAGTCAGATCCTTTTCGTAGTTAGTTAACGGTTCTGCTTGAGAGAACTACAAAAAGGGACGCCCTCAGTGACACACGGCATCTATGGCTAAGGAATACTGGGGATCCTTTGTCTTCTTAAATTAATTAATTTGTAGAAATTGTTGCAAAAATACAAAATATCACAGTTACATTTCTTGTTATTATTGGAAAATGGAAAAAGGTCATACGTTTATTTCATGGCATTTTTAGCTTAAACTTTATTTGACATATAACATACAAATTTTAACTTTTTTATTATTAACTGAAAAAAAAATAGTTCGATAAATATAAAGTTTAATAAGCGCTACGTCAATTATAGGAAAGCCATTATGCCGTAATGTATAAAATGCGCTTGCGATATTTTGTATTGTAGTCAGCAAACAAAATTATTACATAAAAGTGCAAATACGAAAATTTTAACCTTTTGCTAACAAAATTTTAAAAAAATATTTAAAGCTACTTTAAGTTTAATGTTAAAGACTGTTAAGATTAGAGATGGGCATGTGAGCCATTTTTGAAACACGCACCAAAAATTACAATCATGCACGATAATTTTTTTAAATGATTACTTTAATTTAAACTAACTAGTTTGTATTTAACTTACTGTTTTTTTTTTATTAAAAATAATTTAAACTTTCCCCAACAAATTTTATTATTTTTTAAAAATTAGAAAAATTTTACTTAAAAAAAAGAATATTTTATTAAAATTTCTAAAATTTATCTGAACTAAGTTGCATGAAAATTTTCTTTAGTAATAGTTCATCAGTTTCTGAAATCAGGTAAATTTTTATTATTACTTAGTAAAAAATTTATTACTTTTTGTTTTTAATTGTCTGAACTAATTTTTAGAAAACAATTGTTCAAAATTAGAAAGTGGTATAGTTAAAAACTAAATTTGGAAATGGCTTTCTAAAATTTAGTTAATTTTACTACTCGCGAGCAAAAAATGAACACACATTAAGTTCAAGTACTTTCTTGATTTAAGTTACACATTTTTTGAACTAAATGGGAGTAAATTATGTCCTAAATTTTTTTTTTTAACTAAACTTAATTTTATTACATTTGAGTATGCAATTTTCTTAAAACTAAGATGTTTTTTCTTAGAATTAATAAATTTTAATTTAATTGACTTGTTTTTTTCCTAAAATCAAGATATATTACTTAGGAAAAATATGAACTATTTCTGAGTATATAAACTATTTCGTTTTTCCTCAATCTTAGGAATCTTTATTCTTTTTAAGAAAATTTTTCTAAGTATATCGTGAACAGCCTCAATAAAACACCCAGCTTAAGGGGATTGAGCTGTATGTATACTCTTGAGATTTTAAGCTCGTTGGTATAATTAGCAAACAAATCATGATCAGAATTTATAATTATGTATTTTTTTTTATAAGTTTGCAGAATTGTAAAAACTTGCAATTAAACAATAGCAAAGCATATTTTAAAACTATGTATGTACGTGCAGGGAACAGAAAGATATTCTTAGAATAAAAATAATATATGAGTTTTCAAAAACAGTAAAAATATACTCAAAGAAGTTTGTCAGTTCCTACATGCCAGTTGTTTGTGTATTTATATGTAGTTTTCTATGGAAAAATATAAAAAAATTATTATTACTGTTATATATAAAAACATCTGTACATAATTCGTAACAATTGTTTAAATCCGTAATTTTTAATATTATAACAAATTGATTTAATTTTGGTTTGTTGTTTAAAATATAAAAAATTTGGTTAATTTTTTTAAAATTCTTGTTTATTTTAATCCAAGTTTGCAAATAAAAATCAAAAAATATCTGAAGTGCCGTTTGTAATTTTGACTTTATACTTTAACAGCCATTTGCATAAACATTTAGTTGATTCTTACAACAGTTTTATAAGGAAAATTTGTTGTTGTTTTACATGTTAATTTGATTTATAAGACTGTTATAAAAATCAGGAAAATGTCAATGCATATGGCTGTAAGTATATATTTTATAATTAAAAATAAATATAAAAAAATAACTGCAAAAATAGTAGTTATTAGCAACCTTTAGTTATTTTTTCGTCAATGTTAGTGCAAAAAATCAAGAACAATGTATTCGTTTGTTTTTTTTTAATAAAAAATAACTTCATTTTTAGTTATTTTAACGGTAAATACTTTTGTCGTCTTTTAAAATTCACATACTTTTATTTTAACTCTCACTTTTAGTAGATTCTATTGACAAACTTTTTACATATTTTTCGCATTTTCAACTGCGATGAATAATTTGGAAAGCTTGTTTCATTTTGCAGAGCTGTGTTATTTATACAAAAGTTATGAGAATTTAAAATATTTTCATATACAAAAACTAATTTTCAGAAGTGCATTCTTTTTATACCCTCCACCATATATGGTTAGGGTATATATCAGTTTGTCATTCCGTTTGTAACATGTCGAAATATAGGTCTAAGACCCCATAAAGTATATATGTATATTCGTGATCCTTATGCAATATTAAGTCGATTTAGCGATTTCCGTCTGTCTGTTGAAATGGCGATCACGACGCGAAGACGCAAGCGGGGGTGCCTATTTTTGCCCAAATTATTGTACATACTCCCGAGCAGTTTGGTATTGAAATGGAGCAAAATCGGTAAAGCGGTTAAAAAGTTATGGGTGAAAATGTGAAGATACCTCTAAATTTTCCATACAAATTGATGTATTTTAGTACATTTTTATAGTAGCGACTGGTACATAATATATTTTCTCATATTTTTTCACCAATCGCTTAGAAATTAATAATATTTTCTACACCTCAAATATTTTTCACCTCAAAAAAATTTTTTCACCACTAAAATTTTTTTTCACCACAAAAAATTTTTTTCACCTAAAAAAATTTTTTCACCTCAAAATTTTTTTAACGTAAAAAATTTGTTTCCGCATCCAAAAAAGTTTTTCACCTCAATAATTTTACTTCAAAAGTTTTTTACATTGTTTGTATCAAAAACAATAGAGAAAATTGGTGGAGGGTATTCAAAGATTCGGCACAGCCGAATTTAAGCCTTTTTTACTTGTTTTCTTTATGTTATGTATGTATGTATGTATGTACTATCCCTTCAACTATCAATGAACACTTTCATCAATTTTAATATTGCTTTTTAACTTTTTATCCTTGATTTAATTAGACACTTTGATCCTTCATCCATTCTTAAATGTATTGCAATCACGTTTCCGCATGGATAGTTATGAATAATTTTCTTGTTTGCTACCAACTACTACATGTGTATGTGTGTGTGTGTGTGTGTGTGTGTGTATTGTATATAAACATGAAAATTCACTTTTCCTATATCACAATCTGTACCTCATCTCAACTACATATTAATTCATATTGTATACATATCCAAACATAACTATAAATATACGTGGGCTGTTTGGTTAATATAGTGCCTAACTATTTGAATAAAACACAATTTAAAAGGGTTTTTATTATTCTTAATCTCAAAAGTAATACTTATATTAATGTTTGAAATCTATAAAATATTACATCATTTTTGAAATTAATATAAAATGTTTAATTATATATTTAAAATGCATAAGTACCAAGCAAACAATTTATTATGAAGTTTTAGTAAAAATTTTAGCATTCTTCAAAGCCAAAATTCATTTAACATTATAAATATTTTATTAATTATATATTTTTTAAATTTTAAAGAGTACACTAATTTTAATTTTAAATAGTACACTAATTTTTTTAAATGAAAAAAATTATGAGGATCAGTGCTAGAGGGAGTGTACACTTTCGAACCGAGCGACCACAATTTTTTCTATTTAAAAAAATTAGTGTTTACTATTCGTTAGTAACATTTAATTATGATCTCGAGCCTGATAAAATTTAAAAAATATATAATTAAAACAGAGACATCGAATAATATATACAAAATTGACATATTTTATTAATTAATAAAAAGGAAGCAAACTATACATTTTTAATTTTTTTTTTAAATAAATCCTAAACTTCTGAACCTAATAATTATTATGCGAATTACGTATGTTTGTAAAAGCAAACAAAGTTGACTTGTGCGATTGTTGATATGATGATTTTTGATACTCGCATTATGATATTAAACCTACTAATTCACTTTAACTATTGTTTGCTGCAAAGAAAAACATCAAAAGAAAATATTAATGGTACACATTTATCATGTTGCGCGTTGTAGTTTGTTTGCTACAAAAAAACAACGAAAAATTGGATGAGATATAAGGACATAGGAAAAGGCTTTTAAAATGCACGTGTATGATGCACAATGTTGGTTTTTATAATATTAATCTATGTTGACGGATTTTGTATATATTTTTTTTTCCATTGAACTCATCTTGCTTTTAACACAAAGATTAAGTGCTGAGGTACAGTATTACGAAATGCAGGGATGTACTAAAACAATTTGTACAGCATCATTTATATAAAATCTGGAATCAGTCAAAGTAAAATAACATAAGAGGGCTATGAACTGTAAAGCTTCAACAAGTTTATCATCAGATGGCGGGCAACAACTGATCTAAGATTTATTTCCTCGCGTAAATGAGTTAAGCAATTCTCTCAGTTTTTCTCTCTACCCGGCTAAAAAACGACATATATGGATTCTTATTTTTATATGAAAAATTTGGTCAACTCTTACAATACATATTTTCTAATTAACTTTGGCACGCTGAATATGACTTATTTTAATTTAAAGTCTTTGGTTTTAAAACATTTTACCCCAAAATTTTTAAATTGTTTTCTTAAATATTTTAAAAACGATTCTCTGTTGTACCAAGTTTGACACAGAATTTCCAAATTACAAAATTTAGTTGTTTGAATTAAACTGAAATATGCTTGAACATGAAGAGACATTATGATGGCCAAATGAAATCATAGATTTTGAAACAGTAGACACTTTTTATAAGTTTTATGAAATTTGACCAAAAATGTATTGTTTTTGGTGCAAATACGTCGAAAAATCTCGAATATGCCCAGATCTAACCACTAACACATATAATTTTGTGTTAACACTTTATAAATATTTGTTAAAATAAAATTAGTATCAGTCGAAAGTTTAGACTTGCAGATGTAACATAATGAAAAATTATTTGTTTTATCACACGATGTCTCAGCACCCTATTATTATTTTAGCACCTTTAAAAAAAACGTAAAAATATGTGTATCTGCGAAAACTACATAAAATATAATTTTTCCAATTTTGTATCTCTCTTAACATCAGAGAAAAATGTGATTAGTATATCTGCCCGTGGGGCACATATACTGACATTTTTTAGTAGACTGGCGAACTTTTTTGAATGCACCAAAAAAAAAACTATTTTAATTTATTTTTTTTTAAATGTAGTATTTTAGTTAGTAATTTTTTGAAATAACTGCAAAAGAAATTGTTTTAAATTTTTGTACTGGCACGGAGAAAAAGGTTTTTATATAGTTATATATAATCTGATATAATTGCATATATTTATATATGTGGCTATATGTAAATTAAAACTTTGTTGTTTTTAGACCACTCTAATATACATATTTGTTTTTAGAAAATTTTCATGTGGGCGTTGTGGTGGACTGTTATAAAGAAGGTTATGAGTTCGATACCCAGCAATATCAGTTTAGAAAAATAATATGTATGAGTGTTTAACGCTCATACATATCGCAACATCCCTCTTTGGTGTTTGCATATCACTTAAACCCACCAAAGTATAATAACATAATAGGGCTGTGAACTAAAAATCTTAAACAATTTCGCCATATTTCCATCAGATGATGGGCACTAACTTGTAGTTTAGACTGGCGATAAATATCTTGACATAAATTGCAGCAAATGCCAAAATCGCTAGTGTGGACCACTCGATTTCGTACATTTTTATTACCGGCAAGAATTCGCAAGAATTCGCGAGCAGTATTTAGCAATTATTGTTAAGATAAAACGTCAAACTAACTGTCATTTTCCTTTGACAATTATAAAAAAGACGCCACAAACAAAAAAAAAAATAGAAAAATTATAGAAAAACAACAAAAAGATATTAAATTTAAAAGTATTAAATAAATTTTAACAAATTATTGGGAAAACATAGAAAAATATAACAATTTTTTTACTTTACAAGTCTATTTAGAAGTAATAATTGAAATTTTTCAAAATATAAGTTAACATAAATACGTCTTCTCCACCCTTAACATAACATAAGTTCTGCAACTAGCAATTTTTTATATAACAGGTCAATTGAGAAGTCCCCGGCCTGACACATAGATGGCGCTACTAGACTTAAATCGATATGATTTTAAGTTAGCCCTAACCTTCAAAAGACACGTGTATAAATTTGACAGCTGTCGGATCATTAGTTTGTGAATTATAGCATTTTGAGTGAAACAACTTTTGTTATTGTGAAAAAATGGATGAGAAGGAATTTGGGGTGTTGACAAAATATTGCTTTTTAAAGGGAAAAAATACAGTTAAAGCAAAAACTTGGCTTGATGACGAGTTTCCGGACAATGCCCCTGGAAAATCAACCATCAAGGACTGGTATGCTAAGTTTAGATGTGGTGAAATGAGCACCGAAGACGGTGAACGCAATGGACGCCCAAAAGGGGTTGTTACGGACGAAAACATTAAAAAAATCCCCAAAATGATTTCGAATGACCGTAAATTGAAATTGAATGAAATAGCAGGTACTCTAAAGATATCAACTTAATGTGTACATCATATCATTCACGAATATTTGGTTATGAAAAAGCTCTGTGCAAAGTGGGTGCCGCGCGAGTTCACTTTTGACCAAAAACAAGTCAGTGAAAACGAAGGCTAAAATCCATGATTTGGGCTTTGAATTGCTTCCGCATCCACCGTATTCTCCAGATCTGGTCCCCATCGACAATTTCCTGTTCTCAGATCTTAAAAGAATGCTCGCTGGGAAGAAATTTTCGTCGAAAAAAATGTGTTTTAGTGTGGTAGGCCGGGGACTTTTCAATTGACCTGTTATTAGAAGAAGATATAGATGGGGAGTAACTGTTTTAAGATTTATCATCTCGCTTAATTATAGTGTTGCGATATTTTAAGCCCTTCATATTTCACCAGCGTACAACTCTCCTGTATCCCCTTTTCAAAAAAGCAATACTTTAATTACTTGCAAAAATATCCTAAGTGATGCTTCTTTTCAACAAAAAATACTAATATTAATTTAGTTGCTCTCCATTATCTTATCATATATACTTGAAGGAACTATATATGCAATCATATATACTTCCATGTATAATTAATTATAAATATATTTATATGCAATACATTAAAGTCAAACAAATTTAAATGTAGCTCGTATCAGCCTCCAAAACATATGATTTTTTTTAAAACTTGACTGTCGAATTTCACCGCGGTATTACAGTTGATAACTTGATAATGTGAATGGTTTTCAAGTTATTGAAACTCAAGTGACCTAAACTTACCTGTTTTGCTTAGGATTTTGAATTAGTTGTCAACATTACACCAAAGGAATGAAGTGGATGTGGACAAAAAAAATGATTTTGAGCGGTTTCCTTTAAAAAAAAGTTTGGATTTTTTCTAACAAGAAAAATCAAGTCCCAGGTAAAAATTTCGTTCAACTTTTGAATAATTTTCCATAAATTTTTCGGCCAACATATATTTTTTTTATAAATAGATTCATATTTACCCAAATTTTTCATCATAAATTCATATTAATCCAAAGTTTTTTTTTCATTGCCCGTTAATTTTTAAAATTGCCTTTTATTTTTTTTTTCAAATGAACTTTTAGCATTTTTATTTGTTATAACAATGTTGAAAGGATTTTAGCTAATATTTTTTTTATTATTTAAACTAAAACATATGTCCGGAGTATAAAATGTTTTACAACATGCTAAAGACGTTAATATGCCTATTAATTTTTAATGATCTACGAACTAAATTATTAAGATATTATTATTGATTTGTTTATATATACATTATGGCGCCCCAAAAAACTCCCTGCTGATTCATCAAACATTTTAAGGTTAAAGGGCAAACATTGGCTAAAAGTATACAAATTTGGGTCTATTATGCCGGATATAACAATTTGACTTGTTTGTTTATACAACCAAAGTACTGTGAGTTAACAAGGCAATCTTATTTTAAAACACTCATACGTACTGTTGTACTCGTACCGTCGTAATGAGTAGTAGTTACCAACTATATTGTATGTGTAGTACATAAATAATATATAAATATATATGTACTATACGTACCTATAGTACGGTAATGTATGTGCGAATCTCTAATAAATGTATGCATTAAAACAATATAAGAGGAGGAACACAAAAGACGATAAAGATGACACAATAAAGTGCCCACTAAAAACCTAACGTTGGTTTGTTGTGTAAACATTTTTCACACAATACAGTATATTTGTATGTATGTTATGTATATATGTATGTATATATTACAAAACACAACAGTAAATAAACGTTTGAGACTGGCATACTAAGAGATGGCTTTATAATGGGTATGGTAGATTGTCATTATTGTTGTTGTTGTTGCTGTTGCTGTTGTAAAAACATATGTTAAACTACACAGATGTTGTTAGTACTATAGGAGGTATGTGTATACAAACAATGTTCTAGGTATACATGACTTTTTTATTGCTCCGATAGTGTTGACGAATTTTTATTATTCAAAAACATGTCCTTTATATACTTGTGTATGTGTATACATACATATTTTGTTTGTACATTATTTCATGTTGTTTTGTGGTACAAAAAACGCACTAAAGTAAAATACTTATAAAATAGAAATCACAAGATGATGTTACTTTTATAAAAACCTATACATACATGACGCCAAACGAAAGTAGAAACACCGTCATGGCGACATACGTATGATACATGCATGAATGCATGCATGCTTACACTTGTGTACTTCTAACTGCACTTAAACATACATACATACATATACACAAACAAACATTTAGTTTAGTTACACCATCATAACGTTTATTTTGTTGTGTTTTTGTTTTTTCATAAGTGCATTTGGGTGTATGTGTGTGTGTGTGTGTGAGTGTAAATAAATAAATATACCCAACATACCCAAACACAAGCCTTAAGCTTGAAAAAGACTTGAGAATATATTGAATCGTAACAATTGTAGAAAAATCAAAACGGAACCCTCGTTAAAATATTATGTGTGTATGATTACTATAAGCTTATTCTTGCAATTGTAGAATAAGCTTACAAAAATAATATATTATTAATAGTTGAAAAAGAAAAATCATAATTATTTTCTTTAATTTCATTTATTTTTTATTTTAATTTTAAAAATAAATTATAATAATTCATTTTAAATATAAAAAAAAATAATTTATTTTAAATATAAATAATAATAATTAATTTTAACCAAAAATAAAAATAATTAAATTTAATATGCAACTGGACGTTCACTATATAAAATTTACAACTAAATGTACACGCAAAACACGTTTGACAAATTTAAAGAAAAAGTAATGGCACTTGTTGTATGCATTATAAGCGTAGAACAAAGACAACAAGACTAGAATGTATTGAACAATATTTCTATTTCAATCGTCTTATTGCGTAGTTCGATATGAGTATGTTGTTTATAAGCATACTTTAGAAAAAGTTATGTATAATAATCTTTTCTCAAGCATTGTTAAATACTGCTTGTGAATTCACATTTTATAAACATTATAATAAGCGAAATTAAGAAATGCTTAAAACACACTATTTATATAAGCTTATTCTCAAGTTGTATTGCAGTTTGATTGCTATATGGTATATTGGGTATACAAACATATATATGTACGTATGTATATGTGTTTTTTCACATTTTTCAAGGTTTCATGGTATGCTTCTTTTAATATTTTATTTTTTTTTTAATTATTTCTTTTATTTAACCACCTTAAAGTATGCTGTGTAATTTTTATAATTTTTCTATATACCTTCAGCACATTATTTTCTTCAAATATTTTTATATACTCGTATAAAATTTAATTCATTTTACGCACTTTTCTTTTTTTATAGATTTAACTGTTTCGACCACCATGTGTACCGAGTGTGGCGTTATTAAATTCAATGTTAAATGATGCTCATTCTCGTTTCCCGCAATTTACTTGTCTATCACTTTTTCACAAAAGTATAAAAAAAAAACATTTCAAACAAAGAATCTGCTTTAAATGTTGCGAGTGAAGCTGCGAATACGTTTATCTAAGGCATATGTCTGGAGCTAAACTGTTGGAAATTTTTCGTTAGTTGGCCAAAACAAGGTAAGAGAGTGTAGAAAACAGAAAAGTTAATACAGCTCAATTATTTTAAGAGTACAAAGAAAATGGTACAAGCGCACAACTTGTTGTGGGGGTTGTTAACCACTTAACTGATTTAATTTCCCGAATAGAACACCTAAAGGTTTCAAAATTCTACATTATTACTTACAGTAGAGAGTAGTAGCGTATGAGCTATTAAAATTGTATATAAGTACTCGTGGCGTATGAGTGATTCAACACTCATACGTCAGGGAAATGATTCAATAACAATCAGGGTTGTCAGGCAAAACCGCTAAAATACCGTTACCTTAAAAAACGTAACCGAAATAATTGAATCAACGTTTCCCCTAAATTGCTGAGATCAAAATAACAAGAAAACCGGCCAGGTAAAGTTTTTACAATTTGTTCCCAACACACTGATTCTTCAACTGGTTCCCCTGGAACGGATTCCATAATGGAGTACTCCACTCTGCAATGTGGATTTTGTTCCTTTCTTTTTAATACTTTCAATTTTGTCATGTAATCTCTATTTTATTAGATTCCATTCCACAGAGTGGAGTAGTACTCCATCACGCTGAATATAGCTTTAATCACAGTAAGTTCAATTCAACGTGAAACAACTGTTATAATCCATGTTTTTCCACGAAAGTGGAAAAAGTTTGTCGATAGAATCTACTGAAAATAACAATTTAAAGGTACACATAAAAGAAGAAAATCATTTATTATTTGAATTAAAGCATAGGTAGTAAATTGTTTTTCTTGTTTC
Source organism: Eustalomyia histrio (assembly GCA_949748255.1). Lineage (NCBI taxonomy): Eukaryota > Metazoa > Arthropoda > Insecta > Diptera > Anthomyiidae > Eustalomyia > Eustalomyia histrio. Next base: position 6,748,549 of record OX456524.1, read on the forward strand.
CTTCAAATTATAATTAATATTACGAATCTGAACAAATTATTGTTTTATAAGAAAACCACAATCACAACAAACACAAAATACACCGGAAAATTAATATATAAATTTAAGCATATATTTCATTACATACATATATCATATGAAATTTTTAATCGCATGTATGGTTTCATATATGTTTTCATACATGCCATATATCTTCCATATGTGTTCATACATGGAACCACATATGCCTATACTTGATGACATGTATGTTTATATATTACCATATAATATTATCATTGTTACATGGACGCTGAAAAAATGCCCTACTGGAAATATAAATTTGCTGGCAATATACATATGTTTAGAAATTCTATAAAATATGTTTGCCGTGTTTCTAATACAATATATATGCCTGAAAATATAATTTATTCGCATTTAAACATATATATGCTTGATAAGATTAAATGCGTCTACTATAAAATACAAATATTACAATGCTTAGGCGGAAACTTATTTATAACGATAAAAATAAAATATTTGGAAACATACCTCATTTTAGCTTGGAGCGAGGGTAACTTGAGATACTACTTTTCAGAAGAGAAAAAAAACGTTTTATAATAAACTTGTGAAATTTTTTAATCATTATTGTTTTTTTAATTTAAAAAGTAATGAATTTGAAATTTCAAAAAGTGGTAATTTTTGAGATACGAAGTTGCGTTAGTAAACCCTTGATATATGTTTAAATTATTTTTTTTACTGTGTATTTTCTATTTTTTTAGACATGAGTTGGTTTTTCATCCTAACCTAGGTTATTCACAAGGAGCGTGTCATGTGTTGTATTGTCCTATTAAAAGCAGAGTAAGAAAGGACATTTTTTTAGTGTGCTATGGTTAATTTATCCGGTTCTAAAATAGTGTTATAATTTGTAACGTTTTTTCTCTTTTCTCCGTTTTTTGTGACCTTCATCTCAGCAATCTGGCAACTACTTAAATCATATGTTTTTATAATTTGTGTATTGACATTTGGTTTGTTTTTATTCTTGAATTGCAATAAATTTATACCGCATAATTGGAATATTACACGGGCAACGTTTAAGGAGTATAAAAAAGGCAGTAGGAAATATTTAAATCCTATGCCCTTTTCTAATTGTGAGTGTTCGAAGTGAAGAAACGTAAGTGTTATTTTTACGGATTAGATATGACATTGGCATTTCGATTAACACGCCTGCCGGTCAGCGTTTACCAAGAATCTGTATTCCAACACCGATTTTTAGGTAATGCACTTAGAAGACACTACGTAACTTCAAGGTAAGTATTAATTTTTTTTTATAGATTTGTATATTATGTGCATGCTAAATGGCCATTAATGGGCAAAATTTGGAATTGTATAAAAATTGGGAATATTTGGATATATTATTGGTTATGTTACATGTCCTATATTTAAATTATCATACAATATATTATTGTATGCAGACTATATACTCTGCCCATTTTGATGTGTATAGTGCACAAGATAAACTAGTAAACCAAAAACATTCTACATAATTTATTTAAGTTTTTTAATACTCAATAGATTGAAAAGAATAAGGGGTTTATCAATAGGTAAAGGTCTTAAGAATCAGACTAATATCTTTTATAAGTTTTTTTTTTTTTTTTAAATGAAAACAAGTATTCGCCATCTGGGTGATTTGAAATATTTGTCCAAAATTTCCCCATTAAATTAGCCTTTTTGAAAACAAAGTTCTTTTAATCCTTAATAATGAAAATAGCGATCAATCAACAAAAAAGCCACCATCATCAACAACTGCAATACCGCCAAAGATTCCAGATTTTGTTCAACCCCCAACTGAGGAAAAACTCAAATCTATAAAAAGTCCCAAATTAAAAGAAACTTCAGCAAAAAAAATAACCGATAGTATCAATAAGTTGCATGAATTGCAAGGTAAAAAAGAAGAAGCCGTCACAAAAGTTAAACTAACAACACAGCAAGTGCGCAAGGATGTACGTGGCTATATGTTCACCCGCTTCTTTGATTATGTCAAAAATTACGATACAGTCTTGGAGAAAAATTTTCCCTCGGCCGTAAAAGGGTATCGTGTGTTTTTTGATGGCGTGAAGGAATTCTTTGCGGATATGAAACGTTTTTTAAAAATTTCACGTATAGTGAACTCGTCGCCCAAAGGTCTGAGGGCATTAAATAGGCAAGAATTGGAATTGCATATGCAAATGCCTAGAGATATGATAAAAGTGGCACCTGCGTTATTATTCTCTTCACTGCCCATGGTGGGTTATGCCATATTTCCTCTAGTGTAAGTTTGTCTAGCATTTTTATACAACTATTTAATATATTAATTTGTCTTTAATACCATTAGTGTAATGTATCCTCGCTCATTTTTAACTTCACATTTTTGGACTTTACAACAAAGAGCAGAGTTTAAACAATTTTATTTCCATGAAAGATTGACTTATAATCGTCCTGTGTTACGTAGTTTACAAGCTAAGTTGAAAGCAACAGAAAAGCATCCGAAACATGAGGAGTTTCGTCAAGTTTTGGGACAATTAGGCAGTGGTACTCATCCCACCGTGGAACAACTGTTGGATATTAAAGATATTTTTGCAGAAGCACCTTTAAGCTTAGTCTCTCTACCCGGTAAACATATCGTAAGTAATAAATTTCTTTTAAATTTTATATTTACTCTAAAGTTTATTACCTTCTTTTCAAGAAATTGCTTAACAAACTACATGGCATCCCCGGAGGATGGTTCAAACGCCATCGTCTATATGAACATTCTTTTTGTGTCCACTATATGGATCAGGCTATTTGTCGTGAGGGTGATGTTCACAATATGCCTTTAGAATCTTTACACAATGCGTGTTATATTCGCGGCCTAAGTCCCATCAACTTGAGTAACGATGAAATGATTTCGTGGTTACGTGATTGGATTAAAATTTCGAATACTATTAAAGCAGAACATATAACATTGTTTTTGCATTTGCCTATATTTTTAGCCTATAATCATCCTAGTAACTGGCAATTACTTTACGGTAGCAAAGAAAAACATCAACAACAAGAAAATTTATCTGAGGATTGAGTTGGTAAACAGCGTTGACGTGACAGTTAAATGCAGAGCCATTTAATAGTTAATGGACAGACCAGATATATTATAATATTAAAATATTTTATTTTTTTTATGTTATGTTTTGTTTCCTTTCATAATTTATATCGAAGTCTTAAAGAATAAATTTATCAACTACATTGTTGAATATCAGAGAATTTTTATTTATGGTGGGTAACTTTTTAACAAAAGCAGTCCCACTCGTTCCGTTTATGTTCGGTGCATGTATTTTTTCACGTTACGTTACGTTTTTTTGGTCATTTACCGCGTAGCTTGATTTGAAAAACGTCAATTCGTAAATCTTGTATCTTTTGAAAAATAATTTCTTAACAAAAATTTAACTTTTCCTATACTTTAATATAGAGGTTTTCGGTTATAACGAACTCGTAGACCAGACAATTTCGTTTTATTATAGGCAATGTTCGTTATAAGTGTTGTAATAATTTTTTGGAAATTATTATAATTTTTGGACTTTTTGTTAATTTCTTAATTTTTGAAATTTTTTGTTGTATGTTTCTTATAATTTGAGATGTAAAATTTCAAGTGACAACCAATATTTGCATCACAAATTTCTTTAGAAAATCCCGTTTTATTATATATTTTTGTTATAAACGTAACAATTTGAGTATTTTCGTTATAACCGATGTTCGTAACATCCGTATAATTTTTTTATTATTCAACATTTTCTAATTTGAAAGCCTAGAGGACAATTAACTCTTTCCGGGCACTATAAGATATAAGTGAAAATTAAACAAAATTTTAATTTGCCTTTACTTATTATCGAGTTTTATTGAAAAAATTAATGATTTATGAAAATCACTTAAGCATGATTTAGTTTTGCTTGGACAAAGAGGTACATTACAAGTCGAGGTCGATTATTGTAGAAGGTCCCCGTTTCGACTCAGAAAATGATGTTATCTCACTTCTCGACGTTCATCTTTGTACTTAAATAAATCCCATATATATTTCTTTTTCACACTTGAAATATTTTTTTTATACAATATAAGCTCTAAATTACATGTTAAAACGGTATTTGAGCATTGGGCTCACAGAATTTATAAAAAATATTTAGAATAGTAGTATGACTGTTATACCACCGGCCCGGAAAGAGTTAATAAATTACAATATCCCACTCAGTTAAGGTTAGCTTAACTGTATAAAATAAGCAAGTAAATGCGTAGGTACTAGAGAAACTATTCGCTATAACTGGTGTTCGCTATAATTGAACTCCACTGTATACTTGTAATGCAGTACAGTAAATAAAGAAGACAGCAAAAGATGTTCTTTATATTAACCCATTAAGGCCCTGCGTTGCGTTTTCGCAACCAGGCTTACCCAGATTAATTTAGTTTTAAATTATGTATAAAGAAATAAAGATTGGTTCAATATATGTTAAGTATAAAAGATTTGTTTCAGGATTTTTTTTTCCAAATATGAGGTTTTCACATTTTAAATATTTTTTTAATTTAATAAATTTTTCGACCAGACATTTGCGGTGTCGCTAGAGTATTTAAAAACCGAAAACCGGTCAACCGGTTTCTTTATTTTTAAAAACCGATCGGTTTCGAATATTTTGTAAATTTGAAGAAAACCGAAAACCGGTCTTTTTTGTTCGGTTAACCGGTTTTTTTAATTACATCACCAACTGGGTTACTTGGTCTCTTTTATTTCTTCCGAACACTTTTAAAATCGTTTTGTTATGAAGATTTAGATGTAAGTCCGATATATTCCGATGAAGACTTAACTTTGGATATTCCAAATTAAAATAGTTTAATTTCGGATCTAAATAACACAATAAACAGTATTCAAAATCCTAAAAAAGAGACTGTACAAAATCATTCATTATACCCTCCACCATATATGGTGAGGGTATATATCAGTTTGTCATTCCGTTTGTAACATGTCGAAATATAGGTTTAAGACCCCATAAAGTATATATATTCGTGATCCTTATGCAATTTTAAGTCGATTTAGCGATGTCCGTCTGTCTGTCTGTTGAAATGGCGATCACGACGCGAAGACGCAAGCGGGGGTGCCTATTTTTACCCAGATTATTGAACATCCTCCCGAGCAGTTTGGTATTTAAAATGAGCAAAATCGGTTAAGCGGTTCAAAAGTTATGAGTAAAAATGTGAAGGTACATCTAAATTTTCCATACAAATTTGTACAATTTTTCTGTATCTATTTTTGTTTTCTGTTAAGTAAGTAAAAATGTTATTAAGTCTTCTTCTTGTTCGATTACATTTACTGTCTTACATGCTATGAGAATAATAACATTTTAGAGCTATATGTGTGTTACTCTGATAACTAAGTTAACGTAAAAATGAACAATGTTAAAGTCGCTAACAGAGCAGACCTCTGTAAATAACATTGCTAAAACTAAATAAATAACATTACTAAAACTAAGTAACAAAAGTTCGTTACATAAATTGACAAAACATATTCATATTACAGTTCATGCAAAATTTAGTATATACGTTTATCATCTTCAGCCCCTATGGTGGAGGGTATTCAAAGATTCGGCACAGCCGAATTTAGCCCTTTTTTACTTGTTTTATGATGATTTCATATATCTTGATAAATGCGACAAAAGAACTGAAAAGTTAGAAAATTTATAGAATTGTCTTTTGGCTATTTGTCCAACATCTACTATTAGTGAAAGAGTATTTTCCACTTCTAGCTTTATCAAAAGTAAACAAAAAAAATCGACTTAAAACGAAACATTTAAATTGCATATTATTTCTAAAATATAATTTTAGAAGTGAAAAATAGATTTTCTTTTTACATATTTAAAATGCAATATTAAAAGAAATTATTTAATGCCAAACTAACGTACTTATTTTACCCAATTTACAAACTTAATGACCTCTATTCATTTAATATGAATATAGTTTTATAATATTACTTTTTAAGATATTATATTAAAAAATGTTAAAACCAATAAATAAAATGTTGAAATGAAATACAATAAAAATAAAAAATATTATAAAATATTTTTTTGTTCAAGGAATGTATTTCTTTATTTTTATTACTTATATATTAAATTTATTTTTTTTGTTTGTAATTAAGACGATTAACAAATTATATAAGCTTTTTATTCAAATTAAAAAAACCGGTTGACCGGTTTTTTCTGCAAAAACCGAAACCGGTTTTTTTAAAATTCGATTTTTCTAAGAAAACCGAAACCGGTTTTTCCACAAGGCCGGTTTTTTGAATACTCTAGGTGTCGCCAATGAAGCAGTCAAACTATTTATAAATCCAGCAGTGCATCCCAAGTATTTTTTTATTTTTGAATAATACTATTAAATTTGTTTAAAAAAAATTGAATTATTAAATATACTTTGCAAAAAATAAAACAAAAATGTTTAGTGTTAAAGTCTATCGTTGCGTTTTCACAACGTGGGTTAACTCGGCTCCCACCACTTTGATTTTTTTTAACACTTATTTGGGCCAAAGCAATCATGATCTAAAAAATTCATCCGTCTAGCTCAACGGCAGTTCGGGCCTTAATGGTTTAAAGGTATATTTCCGAATAGTAATAATTTTTATGTGCTCGATTCTCAATTAAAATCAAATATTTCCTATATTTAAGATATTTTAACAAATTATTTTTTTCTTATTTATTTAAAGTCTGGGTAAAGGTTGATTCTAATGTTAACCATTCCTGTCCATCCATATATATTTCCTAGTAGCAGCTGTGATGTTAAAACCTATTCTTAAGTCAAATAAAACTTCCATGATATATTGTTTGTTTGCTTATGACGGCCGATTTGGTAACATTTTATGGATCAATTGATTTATAAAGTGACTAAAGAGTGCTAAAACAGTAAAAACAAAAAAATTTATAAATATATACAGTTATGTGCGAAAAAATAGGGACACTTGCATGCAACAAATTTAAAGTAAAAAAACACACATACATTTTGGAAAGAAACTAACAATATTATTTTTAGATTATAGTACAACATCAACTCCTCATTTTAAGCAACAATTCAAACTTTGTTGTTGCAATTGAAAAAAACAACATTAAAAGGTATTATAATTTCCTATAGTCGAATGTGAATAAAAATAGGGACAGTAAGAAAATGGTTTGAAATTTTATTAGTATTTTATATTTTTTGATTGAAATATAATAGTGGTAATTGTATCTAATAGATGGAAATATTTCTGTATCATATTTATGCAAATAAGTGTACCAATTATGGAGCCAAGGGTGTATGTCATATGCATGGAATTTTAAAATTTTGTTTATGCCAGACTTCTTCGTTGATATTGTTTATCAATTGTAAGCCAAACAAAAAAAAGACCTGATCAATATTAAGTCCTTAGAAAGCTGATTTACTATCGGAAATTATTTACAAATTTTAAAGAGGATTGCAAAATTTATTTCGTTTATTGTGTGTTTTTAATACACATTGCAATTATTAGTTGATAGTTTTTAAAAGTAGACGAGTTTAGCTAACTGAAGGCATCAATGTTTTTATTTTAACATTTATATATTTAATTGTCAGACGTTGAAAAAAGTTTTTGGTAATCTTAATTCTACTTAATTCTTAAAATAGTATAAAACTACTAAAAAAAAACGTTTCCGCTTTAATTGTATCATTTATTATTTGTAATCCTCTTTAAAATTTGTAAATAATTTCCGATTTTCGATAGTAAATCAGCTTTCCAAGGACAGAATATTGATCAGGTCTTTTTTTGTTTGGCTTTGAATTGATAAACAATACCAACTAAGTAGTCTGGCACAAACAAAATTTTAAAATTCCATGCATATGACAATCTGTTCCGATTTTCTATATCCCATACCTTTTCCACCCTTGGCTCCATACTTGGTACACTTATTTGAATAAATATGATACAGAAATGTTTCCATTTATTAGATACAGTGACCACCTATTATATTTCCATTAAAAAATATAAAATACTAATAATATTTCAAACCATTTTCTTACTGTCCCTATTTTTAATCACATTCGACTATAGGAAATTATAATACTTTTTAATGTTGTTTTTTTCAATTGGAACAACAAAATTTGAATTGTTGCTTAAAATGAAGAGTTGTTGTTGTACTATAATTTAAAAATAATATTGTTAGTTTATTTCCATAATGTATGTGTTTTTTTACTTTAAATTTGTTGCATGCAAGTGTCCCTATTTTTTCGCACATAACTGTAGATATTGATCGATAATTTTAAAATAAATTTTATTGCAAAAATGTTGGCACAAACATTTCCCAGCGAAAAAAATATTGGAAACTGCAAGAAATCTGTACTTTAGAATAAAAACTGGTTGCACCATTGTTATGCCTAAAATATATGGAATCAATCGATTTCACTGATATTTTGACTTTAGTGGTTCGTTTCTGAATGAAGAAAAATGTTTACAAAAGTTCTAAAATCAGTCCCAGAACCTGAATTACTTTTTATATGGAAGTGAAAGAAATGGCACCGAATCTAAAATTTAACGCAAGATATATTTTTATAGTAAAATGATCTAAAAACTAAATTTTGAGTCATATACTGATAAACCTTGATTTTCATGGCCTCAAAAAATTTTTTTTGATAAAACAAATTTTCATTTCATTTCATTTATTTATTCATTTGTAATACACGTAGCCTAATTGGCCAATAAAAATTATATTACATGAAATTTTAATACTATGAGATTAAAAAACTTAAATCTTAACTTAATCCCTACGACTCCCCTAAGAATGACAATTTTATGTAAAAAAAAAATAATAAATTATTTAAAATCCAACTATCAGTGTTTAAGAGTAGGAAGAAATTAAATACTCAAGAATCTTACGTTTAAATGAGTTTAAAGAAAAAAGGAACGAGCGTAAATTTCTTGGCAAGCTATTCCACAATCGACCAACCCTTATTACAAAAGAATTTTCATATATTGTATTCGAAATAAGCATGTACTCTATTTGGGGATTTCTTTCCGAATGCAAAAATGAAATTAACCGAAAAATACTTTCTGGCTTACGGAAATAAACAATCTTATAAAGATATATTAATAAACGAAATTTAAGATAATCCTCGAAGGTAAAATTTAAGAAATTTCTCACATGAAAAGACACATGGGCTCTGGACCTCAAACCATACACAAAACGGACTATTTTGTGAATAATATATTTAATTCTCCTTTTATTAGTCTCAGAACAACCAGAAAAGACTTCAATACAATAGTTTACTTGAGACATAAGCAGAGCATATGCAATAGACCGCCTTATAGATAAGGGCAAAAACAAATTTAGATGATATAGCCTACGTAACGTAAAACTAACTTTAGCACACAGAATATTAATGTGGGATTCAAAGGACAACCTATCATCTATTTGAACCCCAAGACAACGTAAATTACTAACAGTCTCAATAGAAACATTACATATGTTTAAATTCATATTAAATATATCTGATCTGTTAAATTTAAAAACCAAGGCCTTTGTCTTAGAGGGATTTATACGAAGACTGTTTATTACCATCCAATCATTTAAAATAGATAAATCATAATTTACCGTAGCCTCAAGGGCGTCAATAAATTGACGTTCGCCTGTCCATAATAATTGTAAGTCATCGGCGAATGCAAATGGTTTACAACGACTGTAACTTAGGAAATCAACAAAATCGATCAAAAACAAACTAAATAAGATGGGACCAACAACAGACCCTTGTGGTAGTCCTGATTTAACATTCAGTAGATGTGAATTTAAGCCACTGAAAGATACATATTGCTTACGACTAGATAGGTATGACCATATTAACCGACAAGCAGATCTTGAAAAATTAAAGTTATTATTAAGTTTTTTTACCAGCAAAGAATGATTTATTTGATCAAATGCCTTTGATATATCGATTGAAACTAAAACACTTACTTTGCCTTCATTCCAATATTTTCTAATTTTTTCCCGCGCAATTCTATAATTGACAGATATGTATTATAAAACAAAGTGGCTTCTCTTTATAAGTTAATTAAAGTGTGTAATACATTTATTATTTGCAAGCTCTAACATAAAAAACTGAGGAAATTCAGTATGAATGTAATCTATTCCCGTTTTTAGAAAAAATGCCAAATTATTTTTAAATCATCCAATATGGCTAATAATTTACTCATAAAACTAAAAACAAAGTTTGCTTTTCAAATAACAAAATTCATTACACAAATAAGACGTTTTGGTTTTCTTATAAAATAGTCATTTCTTGTTTGTAGATTTTTTTATTATTTCCATTAAAAGAAACATACTAGTCAACTATTAAGAATGTGGGTACATTTTTAAAAATTTACTTCTTGGCAGCGCCCTTCTTAATGCCTTTAGACTTCAACTCGCGAATGCGTTCACGTTTGTCCTTCTTGATTTTACGTACGGTACCATCTTCTTTGGTGCGCTTTTTCAAGGTATTAAAGGCAATGGTGAGCAACTTGTTGCGTTGACGTTTGGCATAACGCAATTTGAAACGATCAAAATCGTTTAAGCGGGAACGCTAAAAAAAGCACAAAGGAAATTTTATTAGAAAGGCAGGATTAAAAATGAAACACATGATAATAATTTCAAAAAAATTTTCAGTTAAAAAAATAATTAGCTTCATGTATGTATCAGCCGGCAATTCCTATCAAGAACTTTCATTATCATCATGTTGATTTAAATTTCTTGAGTTTCAGAATATTGAGTTTTTTAAACTTACCTTGCAGATATTTTGAGCTTTGGTGGACCAGGGACAAACTTTCCATTGGGCCTTCAAGTCACTATCTTGCCATGCCTTACGCACAATGCGGGTGGGGGCAGTGAACGGGAACTTGATACGGTATTTAGTCAAATGTAAATTGTTTAATCTGTATTCTTGACGGGGGACACCAGTCAAGGGACCATCAACTAAAACCTGTAAACGAATGCAAAAAAGAGAACATTAGTTAAATTATTTTAAATGTTTGTTGAAATTCACTCTTTATATGATTATAATGAATGCTTGATTAGATATTTTCAGTCAAGTGTTAGATAGCTTCAGTTATGTATCAGTTGGCACTTCCTATCAAGAAGACAAACTCATCATGATCAAATAAACAAACATTCAGTATAAATATGATGTTGGTAGGATTATATTAAAAAAAAACTTACTCTGTTTTGATCAATCACGTCAACGATGGTGACGAGACGTCCCTTTAAGGGACCAGCCGAGCATTTGGCAATGCGACCAGTTTGCACAAATCTTTGGAAAGGCTAGAAATACAAAAGAACGCCTATTAAATAATTTATTAACAATTTAAAAATTATTTTTTTTAACGTTTAAAACGGGGAAAATTAAAATTTCAAGTCTCTTCTTTTATTGTAACAAAATTTAGCATTTCTTTAAACACGTTGTACATTTTGACAACTTTTAGAGGAGACTGTCAAAATGTGTTGCACATATTTTTTCCACGATGTAGAAGGAAATTTTATTAATTTTCAACGCGTACTTTCCACAAATATTGTAATTATGGTTATAGTTCAATTAAATCTTACTTTTTCTCACAACTTGAAACATTTTCCCAGACATTTTAACAAATTTTGATGAAGAAAGAATTGAAAACATTTCTTACCATGACTGCTAACCGGAAAGAAAGAAATGTAAAAGAGTGATAATAGTGTTTGAAGTTTCAACATGGCGTCACTAAAAGCAAATCTGCTAGAATTTTGACAGTTGACATTTGGGATGGTAAGCCCAGTTACGTTTTCACAAAAAATATAATAGAATTTTTGGAATAGATTTTTTTTAATATTAAAATATTTCTTATTGTATATGATTTATTAAAATGGTGTATGAAAGTAAAGAAGCAAAGGGATAAGTTACTTTAAATAAAAGTTCAATATTTTGTGTTTACTTTTGGAAGGATATCTAATGTCATAAAACAATATTACGTCTAGTGTTACATAAAAATAGTGTTAAAACACGAAAACTAAGTGCAAAGCAACAATAATTTCTTGTTATTGTTGCTTTTCCCGTGTAGAGGTCAAGTATAATAAAAATTATTTATCACTTGCGTGGAATTGTTGCGAAATTTTGGTGGAATATTTTCTCATCACTTTATATAGATATTACTATTTGGAAATGTGACTTTTGGCTTTGTTATTGCTGGTGCTTCATAATGACTAAAAAATTTAAATGTTTTTGTTACAGTTTTCGATCTTCAAGTAGGGCGAATTTGTTTCGCAATACTGAGCTTTAAATAAACACTTTTCGGTGTTGCCCTGTTAATACCAAAACACATTGGAATTCGCACACATATTTTTTTCAAAGTTATTTCAAATTCTAAGAAGAGAAAGTTAAACAAGAATGCTGCGTAGTGTGTGGATACCTTAAGCGTTTTAAAATTATGTGTCGTTAAACCTTTTTATGTTCGGCCACATAATAAAGAGTGGTTGACTTTAACCTAACTATTGAACAAAAGCATCATGCCAACTAAACGTTTGCTTTTATCAAATTTATATGGGAGTACTATAAGCCAACTTTGGTAGCCCACAACAAATTTTGCCGTTTTTTTGAAGTAAACTTTTGTGTAATGGAAAATTTGTTTATTGGCAACTCTGACTAAAGCCATCATATGTTGTAATTGTAAAAGATTATCTTGAATATTTTTCAATATATAAAAATACAACTCTGTATGTTGATAACAGCAACAACGATTTGAGTTAATAAAAAAATAAATACACGTGTAGATGTTCAAAACGTTGACTGTGCGAAAAAAGTGTAAAATATAAAACAAATAAAATAATCTCTAAATAATAATGCCGGAAGATGAGGGTATTGATAAAAAGAAAACTCACCGTGCTCGGCAATCCGGTGTTAAAGCTGAGAAAAAGAAATTAAAAGCTAAAAAAGAATCCAATCAAAAAGAACCTAATTTAACAGCGCGTCAAAGGAATCCCAAAGCATTTGCCATTAATTCAGCCCAGAGAGCAGAAAGAAATTTCCGTCGCAAAGAAGATATAACAGCAAAAAAGCAGCATATACCGGTAGTAGATCAGACACCAGATGAACCACCACCGGTATTGATAGCTGTGGTAGGTCCACCCAAAGTGGGCAAAACTACTCTGATAAATAATTTAATTAAAACTTTTACGAGAACCAATGTCAATGATATTAAGGGGCCCATAACTATAGTCACCTCGAAGAAGAGGCGTATTACATTATTAGAATGTAATAATGATATAAATTCCATGATTGATGTAGCCAAATGTGCCGACTTGGTGTTGTTAATGTGTGATGCCAGTTATGGATTTGAAATGGAAATTTTTGAATTCTTAAACATATGTCAAGTACATGGAATGCCCAAAATTATGGGTGTTCTTACACACTTGGATATGATTAAAAATCCCAAGGCTTTAAGAAAAAGGAAAAAGGAACTAAAGCATCGTTTTTGGACTGAGGTGTATGATGGTGCAAAACTTTTCTACCTCTCCGGTTTGTTGCACGGAGAATATTTAAGAAATGAAGTTAAGAATTTGGGACGTTTCATATCGGTCATGAAGTTTAGGCCACTGCAATGGCGTGGTGCTCATAGTTATGTTTTAGTTGATCGTGTGGAAGATATAACAAATACAGAAACTATACGCCGTAATCCCAAATGTGATCGAGATGTAGTCTTATACGGTTATGTTAGAGGTGTACCTTTGAAACAGGAACATATGGTTCATATAGCTGGCTTAGGAGATTCCCGCATTAATGAACTTAATGTTATTTCGGATCCTTGTCCCTTACCGGGCACTGAAAAGAAACGTACTTTGCTGGAAAAGGAACGTTTACTATATGCGCCTATGTCGGGAGTAGGTGGCATTGTTTATGATAAAGATGCTGTATATATTGAATTGCAAGGATCCCATAGTCACAAAGAGAAAACTGCTGAGGCCACCGAACAAGCAGAGTTGGTAGGAAAACTTATAGAAAAGAAGCAGACGGTAGATGAACAAATCGATGAACAAGAATTTCGCTTGTTTTCTGATGGTGAAGCTATTAAGTCAAAAGATTATGTTGAAGATAACGATATAGAAAGTGAGGATCAGGATGATAATAGTGATGAGGTAAGTTTTTTTTACATTATTTTGATTGAATTTTAGAATTAACTTTGAGGGGTACTGCTTCGAAACCTTTTACTTTTTGGGCCAATTAAAGGTTTCTTATATGATTTCTTTTATTTTCGACTAAAAGTAATGGCATCATTAAACTCTGCATAGATCTTTTAGTCAATGAACAAGTTTTTTTTGGTGAGCTGCTCGTAAACTGTAGAAAAGCCGGTTTTTTTAAAAAATTTTATAATTTTGTTCTTTTTTATAAAAATTTGTACTTATCTTAAAATTTTAAAAAAGCAATTTACTTAAAATGATAAGTTTTAAAATAAGGCGCCTAACTTTTGACATGACTAGATTTTGAGATAGGTCTTTTTCTCAAAAACTAAACATCGCAGAGAAAAAAGAGATTTAAACAACAAATGATAACTGACAGCGGTTTTGGCGAAAGGAAGTAATAAAAAATCGTTTAAATCAAATTTTAATCGTACATATTTCTATAACTAAAGGTTCAAGAGAAAGAAATTTGCAACAGAGCTAAAGACCAATTTTTAATTTTGACGATTTTTTTTTTAATATTTTTTTTTTAATTTTTGGCGATTTTGATAAATTTTGGTGGTTTTATTAATTTTGGCCTATTTTTCAAAATTGGTGTTTTTTTATTTTTAGCGAATTTTTTAATTGCTAAACCAATACGGGGTAATGTTTTTTAAAATTGTGAAGCCAGAAAAACACAAAGTTCTACTTGTGGTATAAAAAATGTTTCGAAAAGTTGGGTGGTTTTCCAAAAATTATTTTACTTTACGCACAAACCTAAACGTGTTTGCCTTAAACTATTTTTTTTTTTTTTCGCTGAAGATTCTTAAATTACAAAGTTTGTTCCAAAATTATTTTTGTTTTTAATCAAATAATCTCATTTTATTTGATCAGTAGTAATTCATAATTCGTCATGGAATTAAATTTTTTTGGGGGTGGCTTTTAACCAGGCACCCGAAAACGTTTTATTTTTTGTTTTCATCAAAAATAAATATCTTTTCATTTCAAAAGTTTTTTTTATAACAATTCCAAAAACAAAATAAAAAAATATGTTTTCAAAAAAAAATATCCCTCATGATGAATATTTTAAAATATCCACTATAATAAATATCAAAGTTAAAAAAAAGTTGAAAAAAACGTTTTTTTTTTTTAATCAAAAAATTTTAAAATCCAAGCTTAGTCGATCTTGTTGGTGGATATTAAGTTTTAACGTCTTTTACGATATAATATTTCTTTTTATTTTATTTATTTCAATACATAGGAAGCCTATAAGGCCAATTATACATGTATTGTAGATTAAAATTCATGTTATATTATAATACAATGTGACTTAAAAATACAAAAATAATATATTTAGTGCTAAAAGAAAAAATAAATGGTTCCCCAACCACACAAACATCACCAGTGTATAAATTCTGTAAAAAACAAGAAACACCTTAAAATCCTATAATAGCAGAGACTGAAACTGTTTAGAATACCTAAAGAAACAAACTCAAAAGCTTTTTCTTAAATCTAGGATATGAATATGAAAAGAGCCTTTGCATATTTTAATTAATTTGTATCTCAATTTTTTTAATGCATTAACTTTTTTTGTAATTTTTTTTATTTAATATTATAATTAACTTTGTTTTTTTTTATTTTTTGTACTTTTTTCATTTTCTACTTTTTTCATTATATTTTTCAACTTCGTTGATAAATATCAGTAAAGATTTTTAAATTTTTGTTTTCGAAAACAAAAAGAAACATTTTAAATTTTTGTTAAAATAAAAAATCCATATTGAAAAATAAATTATTTTGAACACCAGTGTTTGTGTCTTATTGATGAAAAAACAAAATAATATATTTTAAAAATATTAATATCGGGTCCCTGTTTTAACATAATATAAACTAAATTCAGGCTTACAAGTTTCTTTGAAATTTAAATTTTTTTTCAAATAGTTTTCAAGGAAATTTTAATTCCTTTTTTTTTTTGTCAATTTGTATTAGTTTAGAATAAATTTAGTAAGCTCACACAGGATCTAAATTTTGTTTGTAAGGGAAAATATTGGAGACCCCGTATTATTAAAAGTTTTTTTCGTTCTATAAAAAGTTTTTTATTGTAAAAAAAAGTAAACAAAATTATTTTTAAAATTTGCAAAGAAATTCTAATACTAAAAATCAAAATGGTTTATAATTCAATTTTTAAAAGGACAAAATTAACAAATGAATAATTTTAATAATGAAATGAAAATTTACTTCAATGTAGGATGATTCCGGTGTAGATGATGATTCTGATAATAATAAAAATGACAGTGATGAAGAAGCTGATGAATTTGATGCGGTTGATTGGCGTAATGAAGGCTCGGAAGGAGAAACTAAAGATGATAACAATTCGGAAGAAGAATCTTCCGACGATGATGATTATCAGGATTTAGAAAAGACGAAAAAAAGTAAAAAATTTAAAAACAATGGCGATGAAAGTGATGAAAGTGAGGATGCTAATGAGAATGCCGACGAAGAGGATGATGACGACGATGAAGAAGCTATAATAACCAACAGCATGAGTTGGAAGGAAAATTTGGCTGAAAAAGCTAGAGATGCTTTTCTACAACGTCATTCAGAGTCGAAAAATTTAATGCGTCTTGTCTATGGTTGTTATACACAAAGCGAACGTAAAAAGGCAGAAACAGATGAACAACAGGATATGGAAGATTCAGAAGATGATGAAATAGGCGGACTTTTTAAATTGGCTTCCAAAAAACAAACACAAATGCAAAAGGATAAAGATATACGTGATAAAGAGGAATCATGTTTCTTTCAAGATAATTTTGGTAACTAGAATTTAATGGTGATTCAATTTATATCTTTTCATCCTTATGTTTTATGTTTTTTTCTCCCCTTCTAGAAACTACGCGAAATTGGTTGGAAGAAAGTAATAAAGATTTAATTAAAAACTGTTTTGTAACCGGTAAATGGAAGGCTTCTGAAGATGCTGAAAATCTTTTACATCTAGATGATATGAGTGATGCGGATAGTGAAGTGTATGGTGATTTTGAAGACTTAGAAACGGGTGAAAAGCAAAGTGGCAAACCTGAAGATAAAACGGAAAGTGATACTACGAATATTGAAGAATCGTGTGAGACTAAAAAGCGTAAAATAACTCGTGTTGAAGAAGAAAATCTAACCAAATCAGAGATAATGGCTAAAAAATTAAAACTCAAGGCGAAATTTGATGCCGAATACGATAACAAGGGAGAAAAAGAAGATGATGGTCGTATTACGGGTGATCATGATTACTATGAAAGTCTCAAGGCAGAGGCACAAAAACAATCACAATTAAATAAAAGTGAATTTGAAAATTTAGACAATGATTTGCGCATTCAAATAGAAGGTTATCGTGCTGGTTTATATGTTCGTTTGGGTTTCAAAGATTTGCCAGCAGAGTTTATAGAAAATTTTGATGCCACTTATCCAGTGTTAATAGGAGGTCTCAATATGTCCGAAGAAAACATTGGCTATGTTAACTGTAAAGTAAAAAAACATAGATGGTACAAAAAGATTCTCAAATCTGGAGATCCTGTAATAATCTCCATGGGCTGGAGACGTTTTCAAACAGTGGGAGTGTATGCTAAAGTAGAGGATAATTTCCGTCATCGCTTTTTAAAGTATACACCCGAACATGTTACCTGTAGTATGACTTTTTGGGGTCCAATAACACCACAAAATACTGGCTTCTTGGCTTTACAAACTGTACGTCATGATCAGGAGGAGTTGAAGCGTATTGGTTTTCGCATAGCTGCTACCGGTTGTGTTACCGAATTGGATAAATCATGTCAAATTATGAAGAAATTAAAACTGGTGGGCCATCCTTTTAAAATTTATAAAAAATCAGCATTTGTTAAGGGAATGTTTAATACTAGTCTGGAAGTTGCCAAATTTGAAGGTGCTAAAATTAGAACTGTTTCCGGTATAAGAGGTCAAATTAAAAAAGCCCACCATACTCCGGAAGGATCCTTCAGAGCAACTTTTGAGGACAAGATACTATTAAGTGATATTGTATTTTGTAGAACATGGTTTCGCGTGGATGTTCATCGTTTCTATGCTCCAGTAACTACACTTTTACTACATCCCGAACAAAAACTCTTCTGGCAAGGCATGAAAACTTTGGGACAATTGAAACGAGAACGTCAAATCAAAAATGAAGCTCAACCGGATAGTTTATATACTGAAATAAAACGTAAACCTAAAGTTTTCAAACCTTTGACCATACCAAAGGCCTTGCAAAGAGCTTTACCTTATAAGGATAAGCCCAAGGCGGGTCCTTTAAATCCCAAAGGCAAAGACGAACGTGTAGCCGTAATAAATTCACCACACGAACAAAAGGTAGCCAAACTTATGAATATGATTGAGACCAACTATCAAGAGAAGCGTAATAAAGATCGTCACGAAACAAAAGTACGTGTCAAGAAATTTAAATTGCAGAAAAAGGCTGAAGAACTCTCTAAGCTGAAACGACAAAAGGAATTGCGTAAAAAAGTTTCTAGAGCGTTAAGTAAAATGAAAGGTAAACAACAACATCAATCTTAAAGATTGTAAAAATTGTTGTATTAAAAAGTTTTCTTCCTAGCAACTTAGACTTAATAATGATTTGTTTTGTGTTTAAATTAAGTTTGACAAATATTATTTGTATAAAATTATATTATATTTTTTATTAAAATAATGAAATGAAATTTAACAAAATTTTAATCCTGGCTCTTGTTATCATCTATAGCTTTCAAAGCCGCCAAAAGCTTATGTTTACGACTACTGGGTGCATTATGTTCCGTTGCAATGCTATTGCGTTTTTTTGGAGTATCTTCTTTTAACAGGCCACTTGTTGCCTGTCGACAAAATGTATCCAAAAAAGCTTCACGTTCTTTATAATCATCGGATATTTGTTTGCGTATACAAGAGATTTCTTCTTTCATTCGGTTCTTTTTATCAGTGTTCGGAAGCTGCAATTAAAGATTATTCTTGTTAATTTTTAATAATTAGAAGTCTCTTGACTTACCTCAGTTTTATGTGATTCTTCATAGTAATCATCAATATTTCCTTCATTATCCTCAACATTATTAATACCACCATCTATATTGTTTATAAAATCACCATTAACTCCCAAATCATCTGTTTGATTATCTGCAACTTCATCCTCCTCTGATTCTTGAGTTTCTTCAAGTCCATCATCCTCATCATTTTCATAATCATCTCCAAAATGTTGAATTTTCTTTGTATGTTGTTTTTGCTGTTTGTTAGAATTTGCAAAATTTGTTGCTTTATAAACATCGGGAAAACTGGAAGCATCACCATCTCCCTGATCAATGCGTCTAAGAACAGTGATCGATTTACTGGGAGGAGTTTGTTGTTTGTTATTAAGTTGCTGCAACATGGCTGTTGATGAGGGAAGTGTTACAAGATTTTTAGCAGATGTATTAGATATATTAATCTTTTTTATTGTACGATTTGTACGTTGAATACTATGTGCCGATCTTTGACTATTTGGTGCTTCTGTATCCTCTGCTGTATCTGCACCTGTAGTGGTGTTAAATGGCATTTTCTCATTATCTGTATCATGGTTTTCGTTATTTGAAGCTTTATTGCGTCTCAGTGTCATATTGAATTTTTCTTGCAACTATCAAAGAGAAAATGAAAAACCAAGTTATTCCAATCGTATATATGTACAGTGACAAACTAAAGTATTTGTACAGATAGCACTTTCAATTTAACGGCTTTAATAAAGCGAATTTTAATAACCAAATAGTTTAAATAGGAAGAATGATAAATTTTCAACAAAGTTCAATTTATTTTATTTTAATAATTTTATTAAATTATTTAAATAAAAAAAAAACAAAGAAAAATACCCAATTTCGCTAAACAAAATGCGTCACATTCTAAGAACCGTGAGGAATCACCATTATTTCCTCTTCTTCAAAGTGCAAATGTCAGTGTGGCTTAAATTTTCCAAAATTTAAAATGGGTAACAAACAGAAGGAAACCACGGAATCGCAGTGCACAATTATTATATATCTGCAGAATCAAGGAAAATCTTATGCTGAGATTAGAGAAATAATGGATAGAAATCACTACACTATTCGAAGCAAATGTGCAGCGTTTCAAGGAAGCCTTAACATTTGAATGTGTAAAGCATAGACAAATAATCAAAAAAGGCAAAGTGAGTCTCAGAATAACCTTAACACAGATCGCTGCTGAGATTAAACAAAAGCTTAGAAAAGATGTTCATGTCATTTTGGTCGAAAGAGCACTGCGTGAGGCGAACTATAAATGAATTGCTAGAAGTAAACCTCTTATTTAATTAGTGAACCAAATGAAGCGTTTAGCATATGCCAAGGAGAATTTACGTAAGCCAAATGATTATTGGAACCAAGCGCTATTCTCGGATGAAAGCAAGTTCAATATATTTCGCTCTGATAGCCGCCAAACGGTGTGGATAAAACTCAACGGTGTGGAGAAAGCCTAATACAGAGCTAGAAAAATGAAACCTTGCTGCGACTGTAAACCATGGTGGTGTAGTGCTTGGGCGGGGATGTATGTCCGCTGCAGAGGTGTTCAAGCTGATATGACAGACAGTATGAACAAAATGTTGTTTATGAATATATTTCAGGAAAGTTTAATTTACCAGCCACGACTTTAGTCAAAAGGTTTTTTTAATACGCCGTCTCTTGTATTAATAAATTTATTTTAGATTTAAAAATTTAGAAAAGATTATTTTTTAATTATTTCTAAAATATAATTCAAACAAGAACGAAATTTTTTATTTTGAAAATAACTAACAAGAATTAACTGTTTATTGCGACAATAATTTTTAAAAGCAGTTTTTTATTATAATATTAAAAATTACTGCTTTAAACAACTGTTTCGAGATATAGTACTTATTCGTTAGTTGTTTTTTTCTAATTTCCATAGAAAAGCATATAGTAATTACAGTTAAAGACAACAACAAATGATTTCTTATTAAACAACTGGCAACTGACAAACTTTTTTGTGTGAAGCCGACATAAAATTATCTTTAGATTTACCTGTAATTCTTCCAGTTTACGGAAACCAGACAATTCTAAGCGTGCCTTTTCCAGTTTCATTAACACCTCCTTAGTCTTTTTCTGCTCCATTTGCAGTTGTTGCTTAGACTGCTTGGATTCCAATTGTAGTCTACGTGCCATCATTTTAATATCATTATCCTTCTCTTGTAAACGTGTCTCTAACATTTGAAGCTTTTCAGTTAAACGTTGTCGATCATCTAGATTCCTGTGAAGCGAAAAATAATAACAAAAAAAAAGTGTATTAAAGCTGGACTGCAGCTGGTAAAAATGAATTACTTAGTTTAATTTAATTTAAATTCTGTTGAAAACTAAAACAAGATATTTGTGAACACAATACTACTTACTTGTCTTTATTTAATTGTATATAGTATTTATTTTGATCACTTAACGATAGAATAACTGCTTCTTTTTGCTTAAGCTTCTGTTCGAGTTCTTTATTAGTCGCTTGTAAATTACGATATTTTGTTTGCCATACTCTTAATTCTTCAGCATGTGAATGTAATAATTGTGGAAGTTCAGCATTGGTCGATTCATACTTGGATAAAGCTGAATCTTGCCGTTTATGTAAGGTACGTAGGATACGATTTTCATGAGCTAATTCCTATTAAACATAATAGTATAAAGTGTTATAAATAAAGGCTTGTCAACTTACTGCTATAGTTTGTTGGGCATCGGCCAATTGATTTTGAAATGTTTTCATTCGAAGTCTACGAGCTGATAAGACTCTTTGTCTTACTTCATTGGTGGCTGGTATCAGAGTAGGTTGACGTATTCCTCCCCCAACTACTCCCTTGTTGCCTACACCAGCTGCTGGTTTTCTTCTATATATAATACTTGCCGATCCTTTAGAACTATTTGAATATAAACTTTCGCAGCTTTTTGTTGCAGTTCTGAAATTGTAGCTTTGAATCACAAAAAATTTTTTTTTGTATTTTCATAAACTTACGGATTCATTTTATCTTCTTCCGGTATTAGTCCCAAAGCTATTAATGATTTACGAGGGGAGACCATTTATAATGGTCCCTGTTTTATGTATGAAAAATTAAAAAATATAATTGTTTAGCAAAATTTAAAAAATAAATACTTTTTAAATGAAATTTATGTATTATAGTTTTTGTTTCTATTTTTATAAAATAAAAATATAATCAACACTACTTTGATATGGTTTCAAAAGAAAACATGATGAGTTATTGCAAGTTATTTGACGCTTCATTGCATCTTGTTTATCACCTTGGTAAATCTCCATAGTGACCAAACACCAAATGTCTAAGCATGTGACGTCAGAAAAATGCACATTAAACCATTGCAAAATATCAAAAATGGATAAAATCATATTTAAATCAAAAGCAATATTCTGCAGCCAAAGTTAGTATATATGCTACATATATAGCAAGTAAACTGGAAAATCGGACAGATTTATTGAATTCCTTAATAAAAGATATTACTCTGAAACCATTATGGGAGAGCTTAAAGTTACTTTTTGAATCTTTAGGTCCAAGTTACTTAATATAGGGTGTTATACACTACATCACTATGTATGTAACTATCAAACATATCAGACCTAGACCCACCAATATACCAGTTACAAATCGACTTAGAATCACTTTCTGAGTCAATTTAAAGATGTAAATGTGTACATGTAAACTTTTCAATCAAACTTCTGATCGCAAATATAAAAATATTTGGTGAAATTTGGTTCTAAATTTAAAGACAATCGAAGTCAGGCAATAAAAGCCCACCTTCTCAGCAATTTCGTTCAGATTTATCTGTATATTTTCCTCCCTGTTCATAAAAAAGGACGAGAATCCTTTCCGGAAATTGAATTGCTTTCCGAAATTTTACCCAAATTTTACTTGGTGTAGGATACCATAACCGGCATAATTTTTTTTCAACGAAATAAAATTATTTTAAAGGGTGGGATTTTTATGTTGACCATGGTAATTTAAGTTGTACACAATTTCCTAAAATGTCTCTTATTAAAAGAAATCGAAGATGTTTCTTAAATTCTTCTAAAGTTTTTAAGCATTTTTCTTTAAAATTAGACTACGTGCTTAGACTATTACTTAATTACTGATCACTAATTTTTCACCTAAGCCAAAGGTGCATATTGCAAAAAATTTACTGGCTACGTTCGCCTAGAGGGAATTAAAACTGAAACCTAAAAGGGGGTTATTACATTTTTTCATAATTTATATATTGCATTAGCAAAATGCTAAAGCTAAAGTCGTAGTTTTCTCGATAGCTTCTTAATTATCCATTTATATGGAGCCATAAATCAAGCCCCCAAATTTAAAGAAAATCTGACCATATTTGGACTTAGTTCCCATATTTGGCGTAGGGTATCATCTAGAAATGAAAGTTTTCATAAACTTTATAAAAGGCTTAATAATTTATATGAAATGGTTTTTAATGAAATTTGAGCATTGAGTGTAAAGTTTCAATGAACGAGTTCTAGCAAAACTTCATTGATTGAATTCAAAAATTCATTAACATCATTCTCTCAGTGTAAACATTTAAAAAATAATGCCTATATTTGCGCCTGCAGCAACTTAAATAATCACGGTCTGCTAACTTTATTGAATTAAGAATTAATTTCAACGTCTTTTTCCTGATGTAAGCTAATTTTTTACTAAAATGTAAGTGGATAAACAGGTGAAATGGTGTACACTACATTTGCATTCAAATTAATTGCAATATGTAGTAATTTTTAACTGTTAAAAACCAACTGACAGATGCAGTAAAAACAACATACAAATGTAGTAAAATTTGCAGTAAAAATCTGGCAAATTTTTTAAATATTAATAACTACAAATATAGTTTAAGTATTATTATTAAAACATTTTCAAACAACTTCATATTTCAAATGTACGTTATTTAGTTTTATATTCCGGTATTGAATTGGCGGAGAAAACAAAATAAATTTATTCAATTATTTGTAAATTTATCAGTATTTTGTATAATCAAAATTACGAAGTTTGAATAACCGATGAATTGCACAACATTTTTTAGGTAATTTAAATTATAATGTGGTACATTTTTAACTGTCATTTGCAGTTGATTTTACCTACAATTATTATGAAATAAGTTATTGGTCCCTAAGTGCAAGTAACTACAATAGCCAATGGTAATTTTGTATGGAAATACATTTTTATAAATGTGTCAATAAAATCAACTGTGTTTGTACGGTAAACTATTAACTATTCTATCCTACTTATGTTGCCTTACTTAAGGTTACCGCACAAACACAGCTAATGTGTAATTTTATATTTGTCATGCCTGTAGCACGTTGACATTATTCTCTTTTTGACGTTTTTGTAATAATCTATGTGACTAACATTGTGATGGAATTTGCCGCAAGGTGCTGCCTCCACATTTGGACATCTCTCTTATTAAAAGAAGCGAAAGATGTTCTGACACTTGTTTTGAATTCTCTTTTTAAACAGCAGATATTTCTGACACTTGATTCAATACACTCTAAAAAGTTTGTCGGTAGAATCTGAAAGGTATATTCGTTAAGAAAGCCTTTAAAATAAATAATAGTTAATTTTTGCATCTTCATATACCTAACATTTTTGAAATCTTTACAACAGTTGATTCAAAAACCAAAAAGAATCGAAATAAAAAGCCCTCGAAAATCCTTTTCTGATGTTACAAGACTTCATATTTTGATTCACCTGGATACCGATTCTGGATGGTTTTATCTCTGCGAAGTGATATAATTATTTTTAAATGAGTGATGAGTAATTTTTCACCGCTTCACAGATTCGCAAATCTTTCGGAATTGGCATTCTGGTCGGATTATAAAAAGTTTGTAACTAACAAAAAATCAGACTTAGACCCACATTATAGTAAACCAATCGACTTATTATCACTTTTTTAGTCGATTTAATGATATCTGTCTCAAAAATAACCACTTTTTGGTTGAGTGAAACCGCGTAGAATGAAATCTCTTTATACGATGTCTCTAATTTACATAGTTTTCGAGATCGAGGTGCAGCCAATGAAACTTTTGAAACAACCAAAACTTACGGCCATAGCTCAATAAATTTTATTTTTTGTTTTGTAATGTAGTATTATTGTTCATGCCTCCTTTTGAGTAGGCGGGGCTTCAAAGTTGAAAATTAAATTTAAAAAAGTCCAAAAATAGGGGATAAGTTTAATTTTTATTAACTTTGGTATTTGACAAGCTAACGGCTCAGCTAGGACTATCGCAAACTGTGATAGAACAACATTAAATTAACATTTACATCAAAATTAATGAAAAAATCTTAACAATAATGGAAAGCTTTATAATTTTTATTAATCGTTTGTTTAATGGAATTTTTTATAAACAAATTGAATTGTTTTATTATTTGGGAAATTTAATTAATATAATTAAAGGTTTCCTTGGCTGTACTTTATTCATTAACATTTTTCTCTCAGTGCAGTGGAATATTAATGGAACAAAAAAGTGGTACATACGTTTCGGATTATAAAAAATGTATCGGGCTAGCGTCTTACAAATTTCCCCCTACAAATTGAGTGTAGTAAATAGTAAACAATTTAGATTCGCCCCAAAGTACGCTCTCTTCTTACTCTGTTTTAGAGCACAATCCACCGCAATCTATATAAGCTGTGTGATGGAATTCTGTAATTTAAATTTTTCAGTCTCAGTGCTCATGTGACGCGTATACAACACGTTAACGGGAGAATACACAACGAATGCGGTACGTGTTGATTGTATGGTTGAATGAAGAAGAATCAAATGGTTTCCCTCGCCCAAAAAAGCATTTGCCGTACGTACAACAAAAGTGAATAAAGAAAATAAAATCTATTGAAAGAGGAAAAAAGAATAATAGTGCGTTTCTTTTTGTAATTAAAAAAATGTAATATTATCTGTGAAAATTACGTTAATTTTTCATTCGAATTATAACAAAATCTAAATAGAGTTTTTGCAATTATAAAAAAAGTTGGAAAATCCCACGCATTAAATATAAAAAAGGAAAATAATTATACCAGCTGGGATGCAAAAGACGAAAAATATTAAGTGAAAAATCGATCTGCATTTTCATTATACTACATATGAATAAGTAATATAATAATAAGAGCGTGCGGTCTCTACCGAAAGCTATTACTGTATGTATCTTTAAAATGTTCATTTAACGGTAAACAAATCGTATTTCGTAACATCTTAAAAGACAAACAAAACTCAAAAAAAAAAAATAAATAAAAACATGAAAAACAAAAAAATATATAAATTGTTGTTGTTAACAAAAACAATAAACAGTCAATTGAATTTAAGTAATCGTGACGTCTGCCAACGTGATTTTCGATGATTTAAAACAAATACTGTTCTATAAATAATAAATGTTACAAATACAATTGAATTGCAGTATCTCTTTGAAGAATACTTCCTAAAACTAGTTAAATTTTTATGATAGACCATCATCGTGCTAAAATAAGCATTAACCATTAGTGCCGAATATTTCCTTCCTTATATCACTTTAGGTCTCTCGTTAAAAAAAAATGTATATTAACCCATATTGGACATCCATAATGTGTATAAATCATGTTAAATAAATCATATTTTCTTTTTGAAGATTCCGGTGAAAAATCCTTCAATTATTGTATTTTAGGGCCGTCGAGGCACCCTGGGGACGGGGGCTTGTTCGTATTAATCTATGACTTAAACACCATAAAAGTGGAATAAATTTGTTTTAATTCCTTTTCTTCCTTTATAGAACTTTGAACTGTAACGATGGGTTTCACAATGAGTTTACTATTAGTTAACCCAAATATTTGTTTTTATTATGTTATTTTATGACATTTGCTCCTGTTCAGTAGTTAAGATAAAATTAACCCTGTGGCATGAGACCTACCGTAAAAAGATCTGTCAAAAGGTTCTGAAAAACAATAGAATTTATGACACTATCAATAACTACGAGGTTGGGTTAATATGTCCGTGACTTTTTGAATAAAACAGATTTTTGGATAAAAAATTATTTTATTTTTCAACATAGTTTCCTTTGAGCTCTATGCAATTTGTCCAACGTTTCTCCAATTCTTTTTGCCCTTCCAAAAAATAAGATTTGTTGAGGTCATCAAAATAAGATTGTTTGTGAGATGATTTCATCGTTGGAGTCAAATCTCTTTCTGACGAGCCATTTCTTCAGGTCTGGAAACAAGAAATTGTCATTCGGGGCTAAATCCGGAGAATAAGGCGGATGAGGGAGAAATCCAAGGATGTTTGCCATTTTCCATTTTCTCCTTAATCCTCAAATCAAATCACGCGGTAGTCTGCTATCAATAGCTGTTAAACACTAATTAAATGACGCAGCTTGTTTAAATTTTGACGGGAGTCAACTGAGATATGCCTGTTGACAGAAGCAGTTTTGCCCTTTCAGTTAAGAGGCGGAAAGCTCAAAAAGTCCCGGAATTTTTGACCCGCCTTCGTAGATTGATTTGAAATATGTATTGAATTTTTAAGTAGCAGTCTTAAATATTGCTTATCAAGCCCTTATCTATTTAAATTTGTATGGAATATTTATGTAAAATGCGATTAAAAAACAAACCAAAATATGTGTTAAAATGTCTTAGTTTGGTCACTAATGGGTTAAATTTACAAAACATGAAATAGAAGTATGTATGTGTGTATGTAGTATACGAAACAAGCACAAAAACACCAACACGATAGTAAAATTAAAAAAAAAAAAAAACAAAATTAAAAAACGTGATTAGTCATCCATAAGATACAAGTTTCAATACGATTATTCTTGTGTTTCATTCAATACAAATTTAACTATTGAAATAATAATTCTAATTTAAAGATATAAAAGCAAATTATTTAATTGCAGCAAAAAATATAAATAAATAATTTTTTTATGACTATAAATGTACATAAATATAATAAAAAATTCCGCATTCTCTTGTTTAAATATTGTATTAGCAAAAACAAGTAGCAATAACAATAATTTCGAATAGAACAATCATTATTAGCAGAGAGAATAAACAAATATTACTTGGATGAAAATATTGAAAAAATAAAGATACAAACAAATAAACTATATTACTTTACTACTTATTATCGGTTTCGGATTTCTGTTCTGTTGTTTATATAAAGAACAAGTAAAACCTGTTGGCGTTGGTGTTTTATATCTGTGACCTCCACTCACCTAAAAAGGCCTGTAAAGTCAATAGTAGTTATATATAAGAGTGTTGTATGTAGTTTATTATCAAAGTTAGTTAACTTAGCCAACATTTTTTATTGTTACTACTATTCTACATACGACAAGTACGAGATTACACTGTATCTCTAATTGCTGTAGTCATATTACGACATTTAAAGCACTAATTGCAATAGTATACCTTCCACCACCAAACAAAATCTCTCAGTTAAATACGATATTACAAAGCACAGCGGCATAACATAAAATTAATTCCAAGTAATTAGGGTTTGGGTTGTTGTTTGTTGTTTGTTGTTCTTTGTAACATCATTTAATCGAACTGAGTTAACTAAATCATTTCATCGTCATCGTCAGTCAACAACATCATCATGACACGCCTTACAGAAGAAATGGTCATTGCTAGATCAAAACAATCGGATTTGAGCTCTATTAAAAAACTTAATTGTTGGTAAGTTGTTTATCCGTCGCTATTTTTTATTTTTAAATGTTAATTGTAATTTTATTTTGAATTTAGTATGCAACAAACCTTTTTTGTTATTGTTATTGTTTTGTAATGTGGTGTAACGATGTTAATAATGATGATGATGATCTTTTGTCCATTATTCTCATCAGTGCAATATGTAACGCTTCGTTGGATATTATCTATATTTGGAATTTAACCAGATAAAACAAATAGCTTTGTTTCAATAAACACATACAATTTTTTCTTGTGGTTTACTTCTAAAAGTATATACCAGGGGTGGGCACGTTAAGGCCACATTAAGGTTTTCCATAAATCATAAAGGGCCGGCCGCATCATATTTTAAAAAGTCCAAATACATATATGTATATCGTCACCGAAGCTACAATGAAAGCTGACTTACCTTTTTTAATTTTTGCATTCGCTTACTGCAACTGAATATTAATTTTCACCACGAAATTTGGTTACTACAACTGACTTTTAGTTGCAACACCCAAAATTATAAGAAATTTTATTTAGATATGGTTGTACTAACAGAATTTATTTGTGGGCACTTTGGCATTATAAAATATGATTTAGGACCGATTTCTGAATGTCCCATTTAAATAAAGTTAAATTTAAATTTTTTATGGTATACAACAACAAATGTGTCAGATTAAGACGCAGATAGTAGCTAATGGGTCATTCAGATAATGGGGCTTAAGAATTAATAATAGTAAATTGTTATTCCCGTCATAAAATTTCACTTGAACTTTAATGACCTAAAATCATAATTTAAATTATAAAAATTCATAGCTTTTTTATTTAATAAGAAAAATATAGTCACAAGTAGCCCAAAATGTCACTTTTTACTAGAAAAATACAAGTGTTGTAAGTTAAATTTGCCTAAAAACACGTGAAAACCATTTTTTTTTATGTGAGTATAACAGTTTTTCCACGTGAAACCCGAACAACTTACTATGCTTTAGCGGAAAATCTAGCTATATTTTGTAAGGCTGTCTTCTTGTTTTTAAGCATTTTGAATACATTTATTTCTTTGGCAATATTGTTCAATTATCCTAAAATTTACCAATTTTTCGGAAAATTTTAAGAATTTTTTTTGTAATTTTTCAATAGAAATTAAAATATATGTATGAAAATGTATTTTTAGTCTGGTAAGAGATCATAGAAAATTTTTGAATTTTTACTATTTTTGTGTGTTTTTATTCTCCTTTATTACTACTGTATGTCTAAATCATCAATTAGCTAATATTAAAGTAAATTTTATCTAAACTCAATAAAATCAACTGGTTGTTAAATAACAAATAGCTTTTTCCTTTGAGGGTCGAGTTAATAATATATATTTTCAATTAGCACTTTCAGGGGCACGAAGAATGTTAATGAAGGTCGTAGCTGAATAAAAACTGCATTCGATTCCTAGTCTCTAAATAACTTTTTCTGTGTATTCTCCATGATTACTAAATCTCGAACCAGACTAAAAATGCAATTTCATTCATATAAGTATTAAAAAAGCTCGACTATAAAATAAAACTTTACTATGAGAAATTTATTACAAAATTTTTAAATTTTTATTAATTTAGCTATTTTCTAGCAATTTTAGATTTCACCATATTTTTGAGTAAGACTTAGCAACAGTGGGTCATGTCCAATTAATTTTAATTAAATCAACTCATTTGACATCATGAGAAAGTTTTGGTTTGTTAAATTATTAATTTACACAATGATTATCGATGCAAACTAAGTTAGAAATTTCGGTAGTATTTAACGTCAACTTGAGTGCTATCGTAACATTCAGTTAAACTAATTGGTCTGTTTGTTTATATTTCCAGTAAAAAAAAAAATAGTAAAATTAGAAAGAACAAAATAAATTTCATGACAACACGAATTTAAGAGAAGAAATAGTTAAAATATTAAAAATTAGTATGTAAACAAAGAGAAATAATATTGTGAAGATTAAGTTTTGTATTTAGTTTAATTGATTTACAGTTTTCAAATTCCAAGGAATAAGTTCTCAAAATGAATTCTTGAACAAATTCATCATTGTTTATAATAATATTAAGAGGGCTTAAAAAGAGAATAGATAATGAGTTAATTTCTGTAGTTAACGCTTAAGTCATATATACTCAGTAAAAATTTGGAGCAAATCGGATAACTCTAAGCCCTGCATCTTTGAGGTTAAAATTTAGGAATTTTTGAACACTATAACTTATTCTGTCTTCAATGAGTTTACACTGAGTACCTTAATATTTTGCCTACAACGTGATCATATTCAAAGAGATACCTAAGATATGGAAAACAATATTTAGAAATTTATACGTCTATCACCACAGCAATACCAGTTACATCTCCCAATACTATTTCAGTATTGTCATTAACCAATTGACAATCAGATTATTAAAGACACTTTGAATCAAAACCACTTTCAATGTCCAAAAATGTACCAAAATAAAGTCGTGGAATAAAAGACTTCTTTCAGTGTTATGAACTACAATATGAGAAGCCGAATCTACTGATTTGGTACTATGTTGACTATCAGATTAGCTGGTATTGCTCAGATTATTTCGAATAAACTCATCAATAATTCTCTCCAGCGTTTTAAGCATAAACGAGAAAAGACTAGTTGG
Source organism: Eustalomyia histrio (assembly GCA_949748255.1). NCBI lineage: Eukaryota > Metazoa > Arthropoda > Insecta > Diptera > Anthomyiidae > Eustalomyia > Eustalomyia histrio. The sequence continues at coordinate 6,780,043 of OX456524.1, forward strand.
TCTATATTTCAATTTCAGAGTAAAAATTTTCCTTGATCTGCGCCAGAATAAGAGTCTTTAAAAATTCTATAACATATTTGGATTAGATGTTCTCCAATCACGTCCAACACCTCTTGAATCATTTTTGGAAAAATACCGCCAATTTCCGATAATTTATGAAGTTCGACTGTGTTAGATTCCCTTGTTAGTGCTTCTATTGTAACAATAACTTGAGCTTCTGGGCATGGACAAATTGCATTTGACTTAGGAGATACTTGTATCTACTGTCTTAAGGTACACCAAGGAAAGTGCGTTTGACACAGAAAACTAAGTATTTTCTACGCCATGTTGGTCCAATTATTGTTTGGTGTTCTTAAATTTTTAATCGAACTTTCCTTCTCAGATAACTTTTATGCCTTATCGGATAAAACTCACGGTTATTTTGGCTTTAATAAAACATTCTGTTTTAATCTAAACAGTCACCGTGGTTTAGTGGCTTGGTAGTCATAAATGCAATTACTGTATATTGAACCGAAACTTAAACTGGTACATCTAGAAAAAAGATTTGTTGTCCCAAACGAGTTCGGTGCCCATCGAATCTTATGGTTGGTTTAACAGAAAACTCGGTCAAAACCCTATTTCTGCTCTGTCAACTGAAAAAGGGATGCTGTAACAAAATATGTTTGAAAAAACCGAATTGGGGTTATGGCAACTGAATTTTCAGTTGTAGGAACCGAAGCGTGTAGGCGCCAAATTCGGTTGGGACAACAAATCTTTTTTCTATATGTACGTACTGACAACCGTTATTGTTGGTGAATTTGTGGTTACAAATTCTTGGGTTGTGGCTCTTAAATGCTCATTTTGAAAAAAACACATGCAGGAAAGCGATGGCAAGGCACTTTAACAGGTGCTGTCAAAAAGTGATTTTACAATCACAAAATGATAACATCATTAGACAAAAGGGTTGGCTGTTCAAAAAGCGATTGACAGACGATACCTCTATCCACTAAGTTAATACGATATAATACTTGAAAGCTTAAAACGTCAATGAATAACTGCTGGCTAACATGACGGCACTGGCATTAAGCTTGTTGACATTTTCTGACCAGATAGTTCTGGAAAAACACCTTTTACACACGCTGGCACAGTGGTCTAAGACAACTCTTTGCCAGTGTTTTTTTAAGCTGCTGAAATTTTAATAAAACAAAAACTGGTAAATCACCTTTTGCAATCGCTGGCAAAGCTTTCCAAACAGGTGTTCTGCCAGTAAATAATTTTTCATTCGGTTACCACAAACAATGTATTCAATTCGCCATAAATTCGGTTTTGTGACCTTTGCAGCATTTGCAAAACTTCTATCCCACAAAGTGTTAAAACCGTTAAAACTGCGGTTACATTACGCTCGAAATCAAGTTAAACTAGATTTTAAGTAAGAAGCATAATGTAAACGCAGTTTACACAAATTTTTTAATGTAATATTTTATGGTTCGCTAACAAGCACTTTACCACTTAACCTCGCTTTACCAACCATAAACAAATGAAGAAAAAAATACTGCATATGAAGCATACATGGGACTTCTAAATTGATAGTTTCATTTGTATTACATTTATATCAATTGTAATGAAATTATTTGTATTATCATGTTAAGGGTATAATATCATCGGAAAAAATACCTTTAAATCGATTAATATCACAAAATTCTAGGCTCGCTCTTTTCATTTTGTGCCCTGTGTTTAGTGTTCCCATTCCACTCGTTCCTTTCGCATTACATTCTCCGTTCCATTCAAAGTAGTTTCGATTTAAAATAATGTTCCATTCCAATCATTCCATGGCATTAATAAAAAATTTATGGGAAAAAGGGCACAGTTGGGAATTGGGACCTGTCTTGTGATAGGTGAAAACTTGACCGGTTCCGGAAATAAATATCACGAGATAGGTGAAAAGTGGACCGGCTCCTAAAGTACCTACCACATGATCAGCTTAAAAGTCATGACATGTTCTTTTTCGTTGGTTCTTTAATATGTTATTTGGGGTTAGTTGTGCGACATGTTACAGAGGAAAATTTACCCGCTGCGTTCTTTTTCTTATACTAAAATTTTGTTTGTAAACAAATGCTTTTTAATCAATTTCATTACAACCAGTCATTTAATATCCAATGTAAAATTCCCAAATATGATATGAAAAAGATAAAGTTTATTAAAAGTAATAAGGAACTCCAGCGCTTAAAAAACATTCACATTTCTAATAATAATAATGTTCATTACATTGGCATTTCACGGAAATCACAGAAAACCAAACATTTGTGTTTTTTCTTTCTTCACTTGTTCGTGGTTTTTGAGATCTGAGTTTTATAAATTAAAAATAACTTTTGAATATTTTAATAAACATAACAGTTAGATTAAGTTAAAAGCATTTATACTTTCTATTCAGTACTTTAAAAAAAATAAAAAGTTATAATTATTTCTTATTCTATTTTTAGGGGAAGTGATCTCAGTGATGTTTCAATCATAAAACGTATGCGTGGCGTAGAAGTGTTGGCGTTGAGGTGAGTACCATACTAGTATTTAGGTTTAATTTCAAAAACAGAAAAAAAAATAAAACTAACAAACTAGATAATAATGTTGTACTTAAAGACTATTATAACGAAAATACTTTTAAAGTAACAATTTTTTTAATATCTCATTCATACTGAATCGAAAATTACTTACAAAATGGCTCTTTTTCGTTTTTTTTAGCTTTTTAACGTAAAAGTAAAGGAAAGGAACCGTACGGAAGTTAAAATAGGATTTTTGAGGCCTTTTTACTGGGGCTTAATTTAAATAAGAGTCATTTGACCAGGATATGCATTTAAGAACATTTTAATTTTTCGATTAAGGAAAATTCACATGATCTATATCCCAGCGAATAACACATCTTACATAGACTTTATACGGTCGACAATAAATTTTACCGGGTTAACAACAAAATTTTAAAAACATATCATGAAATTTAATGAAAAATTCATATTAACTTAAAGAAAAGTTTCATATGATGAAGACTATTCTCTCAGTTTTTCCAATTTTAATTATTTGCCCAACAATAACTGTGATTGTGTGACTTCATAGTAATATTTAGGACAATTTTCATAGTTTTCCAGCGTATTGATGTTTCTTACTGTCAAAACAGTTCGATTTGAAATAAAAAGCGCTTATTGAGTAACATGCATAGAAAAGAAATAAAAAGCCCTTATTGACTAAAAGGCATAGAAAAGAATATTAAAAATAATTTAAACGTTTTCCAAGGAAAAAAATAATATTTTATAAAATTAATCTTAACTAAGTTGCATGGAAATTTTCCTTAGAAATAGTTCATAAGTTTCCATATACATCAGAGCTGAAATGTCACATTTTGTCACACCTGATGTATATATCGTGAGATCTGAAATATAGCATTTAATCACTCCTGATGTATATATGGCCAGAGCTGAAATATCAAATTTTATCACACGTGATGTTTATATGGTCAGAGCTGAAATATCGCATTTTATCACACCTGATGTATATATGGTCAGAGCTGAAATATAACATTTTATGACACCTGATGTATATAAGTTTTATAAATAAAAACTGTTGTAGTAGTTTTGTATATTAATTTGATTTATAAGACAGTTATAAATGCATAAAAATTTATTAGTTTTGTGTTAAGGTATACATTTGTTAAAGTACGTATTTGCCTTATTAAATCTTTAGAGGGTTAATGCTCTTTCTTCAGATATCGATAATATTTATACTATATATTTCACATTGACAACTTAACATACGATACTATGGAAAATGAATTAAAATTTTTACTTATCGCTTTATTTAGGCAACATGGCATCAATAAATCAATAAATCTAGTAATCAAATAGTTTCTATTTTTGCTATAACTAACATTATCAGTAAAATATGTAGTAAAAAAAGGGAATATGTTTAAAGGCAGAAAAAGTTTTAAATTATGTTTTATATCGATATCCAGTAATTGCTTTAATAAAAAAATATTATTTAGCCAGATATTAGACAAACCGCTTTTTGTGGGTTCAAAAATGTCATGCACAATCGTAAAATAACAGTTGGTTAGTTTGTCGTTTAATTCTGGCAACACCTTTATTTAATTTCTGTCTACTTTCAAATAAATTGCTGGTAAACGATTGACTCGTTAATCGTAGAAGAATTATATTGTTTTGCACCTTTTTTGAATAAAAATAGTAATTTATAAACAAATCTTGCAAAAATAATATTTTAAAGGCACTTTAATGCTACGAATAGTAAAAGTATTTAAATAACGAATATGTTTTGATGCAGTGTCAGCCCAGAATAAGAACCCGTCGTTCAACGATTTATGTTTTTTTGTTTACAAAAATTTTTAAAATGCGGCAACTATGTTGAAAGTATAACAAGAGTCAATTTTTACGATGCAATTGATTGCATGCTTTTTATCAATTCCCTTTTCAAAATTGCTTTTAAGTTATGTCTATTTACACGGTGATTTTTTGCTCTAAAACCGATTGTGAATGAAGCAACAAAAAAAGTGCGAAAGAGAAATAACAAAAACATGCTCGAAAAATGAAACGAAATCCGTACTCTTTTTGTTACCCTTCTTGCTTCTCTACCCCGTTCGCCACTAAACAAGAATTGCACGCAATAATTGCATGCAAAAAAGACCGTCTAATTTGGCTCTAAGAAAAAACGACATGACAGAACTACAACGCTCGACGCGTTTTAATTGTTTTCACTAAATCAACATCACTATTTTGCATAATTTATTTTTTATTTCTATAGAAATTTAAAAAAATTTTATGAAAAAAGCTTAATTTTTCTGTTGGGTTTCCTTTTGTTAAACATAGGTACAAATGTTGTATCGTCCTATCATCTACTGTCGTATTTTTTAAAAAGTAAATTGTACTGTCGTATTTTTTAAAAAGTAAATTACACAACTCAACACTTAGCACAGCCCTTGTGAACAACTTAATTCTATTTTAAATATAAAATTTTTTTTTTAAAGATGCGGTTATAAGAAAGATTTATCATAAAGACCGTAATAAATTCTGCTGCTTGGCCTGATGTCATCTATACCGAATAATATAATATAAATTAAGATAAATTACTGTATTTTGCAAAAATAAAAAAAATAATCTGGTATGTGAGGAAAATCAATCGATTCTGATTTCGATCGATTTGTTAAAAATCCGAAATCTAAGAAATTAAAAGAAAAGATTTCGATTGATTTGATTAAAAATCAAAATGTTAAATGTGAATAGGAAAGACAAAAGTGATTTAAATAATTTTTAATGGATGAAGTTAAGTTATATTATATATTTTAAAAATTATAAATAAGAAATATTTAGGATTGAACTTTTAAAAACGATCCATCAATTTTCGTTACATACCAGCTAATTTGAAATTACTTTGTTCGCAAGCATTCATTATGCAAATACAAATTTTCACTAAATATTTTTAAATCAAAACCGTATTGTAAAACCTTCGAGTTTTAATCTATAAGAACAAGTGTTCAATTATGGTTATCAAAAAAATATTTACATTTTTGTAGTCAAGGTCGTTTTTAAGTACATACACTTCAAAGAATTAATTCTTTTTAAATGATTTCCTTAAAATTATTAAATGATTTTATAGCCATATTTTAAAAAGAAAATGAACATGGAGCAAACGGACTTGTATTGACAACCAAATTTGAAGCCATTTAAATGCTTTGGATGTGGTCGCCGAATTTTTTGATTATGACAAAAGAAAATCAGTGGAGATTGGCAAGAAATTGTCTTGTTTTTAGGGTACAATAATCATTTTCTGAAAATTCAAATGATTTTAATGCATTCAGTAGTAAAATACATCAGACATAATTATGTTGTTTCCACAATTAAAAAAATATATATATTCGTGCATGGTCTGAAATTTCGATTATGACAAAAGAAAATCAGTGGAGATTGGCAAAAAATTTTGTCTTGTTTTTAGGGTACAATAATCATTTTCTGAAAATTCAAATGATTTTAATGCATTCAGTAGTAAAATACATAAGAACATAATTATGTTGTTTCCACAATTAAAAAAATATATATTCGTGCATGGTCTGAAATTTCAAATTCACGCAAAAACAGTGTTCTTTAATTCGTACGATTTAAGTGTTTATGTTCGACAAATATTTTAGTTGTTACAATCAAAAAATATCTTCTGTTTTTACGAAATTCCACAGGAGCTCGGCCCCTGTAACCACCATATAGGAAAAAAAAAACTTTTTTTAATTCCGGAGGAGGTCATATATATTTTTTTTATTTTTGAGGGTTCCCCGAAAAAGTTAACTTTTGTTTTTTAAAAACTCTTGTGATATTTTAGTATGCCTAAATCTTAAAATGGTAGAAATACGCTTAAAATTAAAAAAAAAGAGTTCCAAATTATATGACCCAAGTGTTACTAATTAAATTTGCCTGCTTACCATCTGGCGAATTCAATTAGTAAAAAAACTACTGAAAGTGAAGAACACCAAAATATTTGAATTCGTTTTATTTTTTGCTTAATGGGTTTCCAGAACATATACGATTAACAAATTTACTAGAAGTAAAAAAACTACTGAAAGTGAAGAACACCAAAATATTTGAATTCGTTTTATTTTTTGCTTAATGGGTTTCCAGAACATAGACGATTAACAAATTTACTAGAAGTAAATTCGGGTTTCGGCACGAATCTATATACAGGGAGACAAATATCTATCAATCAAACTTTCTTAACCGTGTTATGCCTAAATTCTAACAAAACTTCATTGATTTTTTTTAAACAACGCATTAATAAAGGAACTTAAGGTAATTTGGCAAAGTGAAATAGAAATCTATTTTCAAAAGATTTTGTTCAAATCGACTTTTTAAACTAAGCGATCAAAAGTAAACAGGTAATAGTGAACTAAAGGAGTCTTTAATCAGGCCCACAACTAATAGCTGCAAATATTTTTCTTAAGTGTTTAAGAGAATTTATTCCTTTCTGCCTTATTAGAAAAAAATAATTTTCTTTTGGTAGGACTTTTTTTACACTAAACTATATAAATGGCCTACATTTAATGTTTAATAACGGCATATCAAAATATTAAACAAAAGAAAAAGCACAATAATAATTTGCCTTAAGAATTTGGTTAATTCATTGGTAATACTTCATTTCCATATACTACGTGTTTTGAGCGAATTTACATGTTTTCTTAAAATACCTGTTTGGTACATATTTTCCCATATATTTGTATGAGAGCAAAACATGTGCAAAACATCTTAAACAACGCGTTCAATTTCAAAAAAATGCCAATTTATATTGCCAATATCTGTGTTTGTACGGCAAGTTATTAACGTTGTCTTATGTAATTTTTTCCATATAAATTTGACATATAATTACACCATAACGCTTCAAATCATGATAAACAATTAAACTTGATAGATCATCTCATGCTTACCATAAGATAGGTATTTAAAATAACTTTAATTTGATACCCAATTTTTCTATCATTGCTTTGGAAGAAATATGAATAACCTACAAAAAAAAAAAAAACATGATTAACTTCCTTTTTCCCACCATCTTAAAAAAAAATACGAATTTATTAGTTTTGCATTTTGTGCAAATTTCAGAGCAATCAAAATTAACACTTTGTAGAGTTTTCTTGTCAGAGTCTGTGTAGAAAATTTGCAAATTCAAATGGTTGAATAAATTCTATACAAGTTCTGTTTGATAATATGTTTCTATATATTTTTTCCAATACTTGAGTATGTATCTTTGTGTTATTAGGAATTCTTAAAATATTTCTTAATGAAATAAATAATAAAAGACAAAACACAATATAAATCATGCCATTGAACTTGTTTGGTATTTCGTGAAGTTTATTTCTAATTTTAGTAATGACATAGAGTTTTATTTAATATTTTGGAGACAAATGCTCGTATATATGTAACATATGTACTTCAATATACCGTGGCCTAACAATAAAAACCAGTTTTTTTGGCTTTGAAATCAATTTTATTCCTCAACGTAATCTAACATGTTGATACCCTTGGAAAACGATTTCTCAAATCTCTTTCCCTGGAGCCTTGTTTTCAAGTTTGGGAACAAATAATAATAGCTGGGGCCAGATCTGGAGAATACGGGTGGTGGGGAAGCAATTTGTAATGTAAAGACTTCAATTTTTCTGAAGCCAAAGCAGATGACCGCGCCGTTGCAATGTCATCATGGTACAAGATTGTGTCTTATTTAAGTGGGGTTGTTTTTTCTTAATTTCTTTATCCAATAAAAAATACTTTACAAAACGATTAAATTATAGTTTTTCATTTTATATATCGTCAAATTTTTTTCAAAATAATAAAAAAAAATATAAACAAATTATTGCTTTGATGTTTTTCTTTCATACAATAAAAGGAAGATATTGCTTTTTATCTTCTTTGGAAGATATCTTCCAAATGTTTGCAGGGATGAACATTTGGAAGAGATACGGCCCTCGTTTAGAAGACAATCAAGTAGTTTGTTTTTAAATATTTTTTATCTATCAGCTATAAGATACATATATCGGCGACATTGAAAAAGTGTAAAAATATGTAATTGGATAAAATATGTTTTGTAGAATTACACATGAACAATAAAAATTTTTTATGAAAAAACAATAGAATGGAAGGCACAAAGAGAAAGATTTTATTATAAATGTTACTATTAATCCGCAAATATTAGGGTAAGAAAATAACGCATCATTTAGTCATCAGATAAAGTCCACATTTCACGGAAGGAAATTTAGAGGCAGACAAGAGAATTTTATATTAAAAGCAATTGTAAAGGAACAAATGGTGTAATATAAATATGTGTGTTTCGAAAATTTTTAATAAAACGGCAGAAAAAATACATTAAAAGCGTATTTTTATCTTCTGAGGGGTTTAATATGGCGATATCTTTCTTTTAATTTGCAGATGATAAATCAGTGATTTTTGGTTATACTTTTTTCTAGATTTTTTACAATTTTTCTCAATCGAAAGGTATTCTATATGGCAATCTATTGCTGCTCTCTGAATTAATTTTTTTTTTTTGTAAAGCTTAAAATATTTTTGTACTTTCGACATCATATTTTTTAAATTTTATTATTGTTAGACGTATGATATGAGCATAATATAGGCAACTTTATTTAGTGCAATAGATAATGTGAAGCCCCCATTAAAATTTCAACAAACCTTAATTGTACTGGGTAATAGAAAATGGTATAAGAAATTAAAAATTGTAAGTACTTACACTTTGGTAAAAAAAAAACATTCTTTTAACATTGGATTGCCATTGGAGGTAATCTTATCGGTATAGATACAAATAAGTCATAACCAAAATAGTATCGAAATAAGTTGTTACTTGTAATATAACTTTTGGTTTCAAAGTAAAGCAGGTATTTCCTGAATAGGTCCAAAATTTTACTGCATTCTATATGCATATTCTATTTATTTAACTGTTATTTTTTGTTTGTTTACATCAATTCGCTGTTTTTTTTTATAAATGCAGCACTTTTTTTATAGATCAACTGCGTGAGTACAAATTTATCATTTCTAAAAATTGAGTTTTCAACTCATTAATGTTTATAAATGCATGGCTGGCTGTATTTCTATAAATAGTAAATAATAAAGTATGTTATAGTTTTAAAGATTAAAATAACTTTTTTGGTGTGCATACTTGTTGATTTGCGGGTACTTGAATTATTTTAAAATATATTTCATGTAATATGTTGCTTATCTTATGGCAACTTATTATGTGTTCAATGACCACTTCCCAGTTGATTGCATACTTAAGAATTACCAATTTTTATATTGCAACTTTTACAATCTTCGAACTTTACGCAAAAGCACTTATTGCAAAAAAAAAACACATTTACCGTTATAAATAAAATTATTGGTATAGATTTTCTAAACAAATATGAAAAGATTTTCTCATAAATAAATAATAACATTTACATTTTCGTAAAAAAATACATCAAAAAAAGGTTTTTTTGGTCAAAATGTAAAGGGTGGTTTAATCATAATGCACGATGTTAATTGTAAATAAAGCAAAAAGTTTTCAGAGACTTATGTTAATATTATTTATTATGATAGAAGGATCTAAGACAATTATGTGTGAAATAAAATATCGGCTCGCCATGGCTTCGGTGGCATACCTCTATTCGGTGGTCAATATTTTCAATGACTCGGGGACATAATTATGGTTCAATGTGCCAAATTATCTCATCTCTTACCTCTTGAATTATTCTTGGCTTATTAACGTACACTTTTTCTTTTAAATATCCCCAAAGAAAGAAGTCCAACAGTGTCAAATCAATGGCCGCGGCCATTGAATTTTTCGCGCAAAAGAGTTATTGTTTCGTTGGCTGTGTGTCAAGTGGCGGCATTTTGTTGGAACCACATCATTCAGGTCTATATAATCAATTTCTGACCACAACAAGTCCGTTATCATCTCGTGATAGCGAACACCGACGACGAGTCGGGGTTGACGGCTCTTCTGACACACTATCGCGAACAACAACAATGTTTTCCGCAGAACGAACTAGGCGAGCATGCACAGATGTTTTCACATTTCCTACAGACCCGGTTTGCTGAAATTTGCGCACAATTCTCCCGATTGTGGACACATTTGGTCGTTTATGCTAAACAAAAAAATCACGAAGTGCACGAAACGTATTTTGGTTTGCACGCCCATTTTCGTAAAAGGCTTCAACAATCTTAACGCGCTGTTTAATTGTGTACCTCTCAATGGATGAATTTTTCAAACACTGAAACAAAGAAATGCCAAATTAAGTTGGGCAAAAAACTTTACGTTAAGGTGTGACTCACAATTAACATCGTGCATTATGTTGGACCACCCTTTATATTAGTATATTTGTATTTACCAAATTTAGTAGGTTTCGTCCAGGGCCGAGAGAAGCTTTGTGCCAAATTTTATTTTAATACAAGGCTTATATTATTACATCCCCTCCACGTAGTGATGTTTGGTGAAAGAAAAATCGCTGAAGTAGAAATGATTAATACATATGAATAAAAGTTCTTTTGTCAAAGAAAATTTGTAAAAGTGAATGAAATATTTATTAAGGGTGATAAATTAATATCTTCTATTTACTTTTTAAAGATTTCTTCATGTAAATGTTGACCGTGGTGGTCCATCCGTGAGCTCGAATTTTGGCATACTTTTTCCAGCATTTTGGCCGGTATCTTACCAATGGCAGCTGTAATGATGCCTTCCAGAGCTGGAATTGTGGCTAGCTTGTCCCTGTATATGACAGACTTCACGTATCCCCACATAAAATAGTCAAGTGGAATAAAATCGCATGATCTTGGCAGCCAATGGACTGATTCAAAACGTGAGATTAATTGCTCACCAAAGTTTCCTCTCAATCAGTTCATGGTATGTTGCACCGTCTTCTTGAAACCACATGTCAAGCAAGTCAAATTTTTCCATTTTGGACAAAAAAAAAGTCGGTAATCATCGCACGATACCTTGCTTTATTGACTGTAACGTTGCGATTTCCATCGTTCTTGAAGAAGTACGGTCAAATGATACCGATGGCCTGTACAACACCAATATTCTCCTCGGTACGCACTTTTCTCATACGGGTTGGTGTATTAATGTCCAATAAACTGAAACTGTTGCGAAATTTGGTCACAACAGCTTGAATAGCCTGTTCGGTGGGTCGATTATGACGACACAGCTCTAATTTAATGATTTGCAAGCGTTGTTCGTTTGTTACAATCAAAAAAAGTTAGTAGAACAATTTGTAAACTGTTTTCAATGCCACTTTACTATTTTTTTTTACTGATTTTTAGTAAAAAATTATTATTTAGCAAATCTTTTTGCTATTTACATTTTACATATTACAGATTTTTTACAGAATATTTACAAATTTTTGTTGCTAATTTCAGAAATCATTTTACAAATTTTTTAAAACCGATTTGCTAAAATTAGCAAAAAAAATTACTAATTTTAAAAACCTAAATTGCCTTAAAACGTTACGTAGATTAAAAAAGGGATCGGAAGTGAATATGCCGACTCATTTCTGAAAATGGGACATCCACTTAAAATACTACTAAAAAATTCTAAAAATCAGCTCTAAAAACAATCAAAATTTGACCTCAAAAGTAAAAAAAATAACTAAAATATTTTTCAAAACAGAAATTACCAAATAAAAACAAAATGATTAATTCGTTTATGTTTTAAAAATTTTCAATACTTTTAAACCTTTGATTTTGATTTTAGTTTTGTATAAAATATTTTGTGAAAAAAATAAATAAAATAAAAAAAATTTAATGCTTAAAGGAAAAAAAAATGTTGTACTAATATTTAGTAATTTTTTTTCTTTTTTTCACTTTACAAAAAGTATACTAAATTTAAAAGCGGCTAATAATTTTTCTACTAATTTCATTGTACTACACGACAGCAGACATGTGATGCTAAGATTAGCAAAAAACTGCTGGGCTCAAATTAGCAAAATTTCCCGTAATAACAGCAACATTTTCAGTTGCCATAACAGACTTTTTTTGGTGAGTGTAGTCTATTCATTGTGAAATAGCAAACCTGACTTAGCATTTTTCGCATTGCCACATGTCACGAATCTTTTTTTACACTGAAAAAATATACACTGAAAAACCAAATAGCAAAAAAAAAAAAACACCCTTTAGAAATGTGACAACAAATCTGGAGTATTTCATATTCTAAAGTTTTATTGACCCCGCATTATTTTTAATTTACTTCTTCTAATACATCAAACATCTAAATTGTAATGTATTTTTAAAATAAATTTGTATTTAATCTGAAAAATCATTGAACTTCTTTTTTCATTTAGGAATTCATGTGTCATGATCTTTTGCTAAAAATTAAACACGTCTGCGACAATAAATACAAAATCTTTTTTTAGTCGAAAGATTATTGACCCTAATTTATAATTAGTGTTTCAAATTCGGTTAATCGATTAAACGATTTCTTGATTTGGTTCAAACACGCTAAGTGAAATCGTAGCCTAAGCGTTTGCTTCCACTGAACATATATTAGAGCATTTTTTTTAAACTTCTTAGATTACACCAGAATAAACGCTTTGTAAACCAATTCAGTTGGCCTAACATAATATTCAACAAAAAGCAGCACTTTGTGATCTTATTAATAAAAAAAACAAAATATACGTCAATTTTTTTGTTTTTTTGCATTAAACGATTAATCGATTTAACCGACTATTTACAATCAACAAACGCAGAAAATCTTATTCTTTGTTACAAAATCGGTTTACAACAGCTCCCAATATTCTATTAATTTAATTTACTTTCTCTATTTTAGTATTTATTCTTCTGTTCTTTTATTTTCACTATATTGCAGCGTCAACAAAATATGTACATTACAGCCATTTGAAGACTGCCTGAAATTACAGGAATTATATTTACGTAAAAATAATATACAAGATATAAATGAAATAGCATATTTGCAAAATCTTCCAAGTCTAAAGTATTTATGGTTAGAAGAAAATCCATGCTGTGATCGAGCCGGAGCCAAGTAAGTAGTTGTTAATAATGTGATGTGAATGATGTGTGCATAAGTAAAACCTTCATTTTGATAACCTTGTTCTTTTTTTTATTTACTTGTTATTTTGTAGCTATCGTGCAATTGTATTGCGTGCTTTGCCAAATTTAAAAAAATTGGATAATGTTGAAGTAACACAAGAAGAAGTTGATGAGGCTCAAAGAGGTGGCAGTGGAAGTGGAGGTGTTGCTGTGGAAGATGATGCTTATGAAGATTCCTATGAACAGCAACAGCAGCAGCATCATCATCAGCAACAGCAATATGAACAGCAGCAGTATCAACAGCAGCAGCAGCAGCAGCAGCAACAACAAAGGCAACAGCAGCAACAACCACCTCAGCCTCAACAACAACAGTATCCATCATCTCAGTATCAACAGCGTAGAAGTTCCAGTCCACAAAAAGAGGTAAATAAGTAACAATAAAAAAATAATAAATTGCAAATATGCATACATACATTAATGATTTGCATGCCCAATTAACGATTTAATTAATAATTTAATTAAAATTATTATTAAGTTAATATTCATGATATTTTTATATTTAATTGATAATGATTATTATGCATACATACTAAAATTGCATATCACAGTTAAAGGGTTTGGTTAGAATTAGTTGATATTGATTCCAATACATATTGTCATTATTGTAAAATACAAACAAATGTACACTCAAAAAATGTCATCAGTAGAATTGATAAAAATGACAGTTCGAACAATATATAGTTAAGAAAAGCAACCACTGTATTATATGAGTTAAATGGCATACATTTTCGCCACGAAATTTTTACCACACAAATTATAAGTAAAATATTTTTTCCGTTGCTTTACAAAAATTTCTAGCAAAGAAAGTATTTTAACCCAGCAAAAACAGGGTTTCAACTACTTACCAGCCTATTTACTTACTTACAATTATCTTCTCACTTACATTACCCTCTCGCTTACAAACAGCCAAAAAAATATAAATTGCCCTTTACTTTTTGGCCATCGCGAACAAAAGTGATTAAGCGTGTAAATACGATGTTTTTGCTGGAAAGCTAAACACTCCGATATCGATGAAGCTTGAATATGCTGTAGACAAAAACAAAATTAAAGATCGTCCTGACAAAACACAGGCATTATGTATACCAAACTTCCTCTTTTGAAGAATACATTATTGTTATATATTTTTTATTTCCTAAATTCCTAAGTTTTGACACGCTTCCGAACAAAAAAAGTACAGAAAATGAGTGATTTTCTCTCCTCTTGAAACATTTTTCTTATAAGTACTTCGTAAGACTGCCATTTCTTACTGGCTGGTCAGATTGTAGTGAAATTTCATACAGCCACATCCAAAATAATTTCTTTAGTTTTGACCACGGATCCCACAGGCCTACCAACAGCTTTGATATTAGGTCCCACAGTAGGACACCTCAGTTATCCAAAATGTATTTGTAACAAACTATTTTATCAAACAACGAAAATTGCAAGTCAATTCCGTGTTTACAAATAAATTCTAGCCAGTTTTGCTTTCTTAGGCGTCCATACATACCTGGGATATTTTCATTGGCATTGAAATTTCATTAGCATTAGTTGAATAATGGTAATTAGAGCCCCCTATTACCCGGTTTTATTTTTTCCAAATGTATGTTTTTGATACTTTTTTCTTGTGTTAAATAATAGAAAAATTGCTACAATTTATATACATTTTTTATAAATTTGATATTAGAATTATGCAGGTTGTGTTTGCAAAAAGACTTTGGCAGTTTCATATTAATGTGTGACAGGTACAGGATTTTCTAAATTCAAGAGCCAGTATCGAAATATTTTTGTACCACAAATTAAGTTTACAGTTTCAAGTCAGAACTACTTCTATGCAGAAAATTTGCAGAAATATTGCAAAGTTTTAGTCCATTGTAAGCCAAGTGATGAAAACCCATTACATGGGATCGAAAAAGACCGTGGCATTTTCATATAAATGTATGAAAAGCGCAGAACTTTCTGAATTTAACAGACAGTTACAGTTAATTTTAATCTTCAGTCCAAATTATATCTAAATTGTTTCTACAAAATTTTAACCCATTGCGAGCAACGGTATAAAAGCGCCGTATATGGGACCGAAAAATATGTAGGCATTTATAAACTAAAGATACGAGAGCGGATCAATAAGTCCGTGACTTTTTTAATGAAACACAGTTTTTTTTTGCAAAAAAAAAATATTTTTCATCGTTGGAGCTAAATCTCTTTTCACCGAGCCATTTCTTTAGATTTTTAAATAGAAAATAGTCACTGGGGGCTAAATCCGGAGAATAGGGAGGATGAGGGAGAAATTCGTAGCCTAATTCATAGATTTTTGCCATGGAACCGAAGTTGTCACACGATTACGTTTATGGTCAATTGAGAGCAAACACGGCATCCATCTTGCAGACAGCTTTCTTAAATCCAAACGCTCATTCGAAACCACACTGCCCTATAAAATGCCTATGGCATCAACAATTTCACGCACTTTTACTCTTCGATCGGCCAACACCATATCGTGGATTTTTTCGACATTTTCGTGTGTATTGACTTCAATTGGCCGTCAGCGTTCATCGTTCAGCGTCATTTGTACTTGTGCGACCACAACGAAAGTCAGAAAACCACTTTTTTACCATTGAAATCGATGCTGCAAAGGCTCCTTAGTATTTATCAAGCTTTTCCTTGGTTTGATTGACGGTTTTTTCGCAAAAGTAATGTTTAATGAGCACTCGAAATTCACTTTTTTCCATTTTTAAAAATGCACGAGGTTGTATCAAAACATACAACCTCGTGCTGTTAAACGCAAAGTAAATGACGGAACTTAATCAATATTTGACAGTAGTCTATTAACAGGTGGTACTTGATGGGGGCGGTGTTGCATTTCATATAACTACGAGGGAAGTTCGAAAAGTCACGGGCTTATTGATCCGACCTCGTACGTTATCAATTTTGAAAAAAAAGCTATCGATTTTTAAAGATTATTCCATGTGAATGTTGCCCGCGACGAAGCCGTAGGTGGTCCATCCGTGAGCACTAATTTTGGCATACTTTTTCCAGCAGCTGTAATGTTGTCTGGAATGTTGCCTAGAATTGTGGCTGGCTTCTTCCTGTACACGAGAGACTTTACGTATCCCCACAAAAAATAGTCTAGAGGGATCAAATCGCATGATCTTGGCGGCCAATTGATTGCTCCAAAACGTGAGAAAAATTGCTCACAAAATTCTCCTCTCAATAGGTTCATGGTATAGCGTGCCGTGTGGCATGTCTAATTCTTTCATTTGGGTAAACAAAGTCGGTAATCATCGCACAGTCCATTGACTGTAACGTTGCGATTTTCATCGTTTTTGAGGAAGTACGGTTCAATGATGCTGCCGGACCACAAATCGCACCAAACAGTTCATCTTTCAGGGTGTATTGGCAGCTTTTTGAACTGCCTCTGCCTGCTCTTAACACCAAATTCACGCCAAAAATGAGCTTCGTCGCTGAAGACACATTTTTCACGCAATTCAATGATTTGTTGTTCGTTTGTTAATCTATTCATGGTGAATTGGCAAACCTTACTAAGTATTTTTGGCATTGCCACATGTCACAAATCTGTTTTTTACACTGAAAAAATTTACACTGAAAAACCAAATAGCAAAAAAAACACCCTTTATTTTCTTGTAATTTTTCTCTTAAAAATTTTTATTTTACAAAACGATTAAGACCTATTTTGCAAAACACAAACAAATTTTCCGCTAAATGTCATACTTCAAGCGCTTATAGGATTAAATAAGTACCCTCGAAATTTTGTTGTTGTTATTTTTCCCTTTATCTGCTATAATTACAAATCGGATTGAGCGCCCCGGTAGGCTAGTTGGTAGCGTGCTAGCTTTTCAGTGCGGGGGTCGTGGGTTCAATTCCCACCAGAGGCTCTGGTGTGTTTTCACTACAACGAGCCGGAAGGCCTTTGTTGCTAGTGCTCGGTTAGGGTATTAACATATAATTTGTTATTATATGATTAATAAATAAAATAAATAAATAATACAAATCGTAATAGGAAACGATAAATTTAGGGTATCTAATGTACATAATTATCTTAAATATTCTTAACAAAATTCTTAAATTTATAAAAATAACTCTGATTAGTCTTCGATAGTATTTAGATTTCCTGTTATTTATATACCTTTCCAATTATATACACCTTTGCTGAAATTAAAATATTTGTTCATTCAACATTTTTGTTCTTTAAATAATTTAAATACAAAGTTTTGCATTTACATATAAAAATAATAATAGATTCTTACTTATTTAACTTGTTTTTATTAACTATTCACATGCTTCCAATACTAAAAACAATTTGGATTTAATGCATATTTTAATGAAATACAAAATAAAAGCCTCAACAACAAACAAGTCCTGCCACAACAGATGAAAGTGTAAGCGAAACAAATAATGCTAATGGTTCTTCGAAAGCTTCTACACCATCTCAGGTACTGAAAAAAACCAAAATGTTAAATGGAATAATAGTTTTTTGAATTTATTGTTTCTACTCGTATTTATTTAATATTCTTAATTTTGTTGTTTTTCCTATTATGATTATTGTTTTTATACCCTACACCGCTACACCACTTGTCAGGATATTATGAGTTTGTGCTGGTATCAGATCTAGACCCGCCTTATAGTATACCAATGGAATCAGAATCAATTTCTGAGTCGACTTAAAGATGTCCGTCCGTGTGTGTGTCCATGTAAACCTTGTAATCAAATATAATATATTTGGATAAAATTTAGTAGGGTCCAAGATCGAACCTCTTGAACCTCCAAAAGAAAGATAATATTTTAATTGGGCTTAAATAATATTTAGAAACACAATACCGTAGATATTGGGTTTGGAATGTTATATAGCACCATAAATCACATCAAATTTTTTTAAATGAACGTTTTTTGGTAATTTCTTTCAGACTTGTCTCTTTATTTTCAGCCCTGTTCACAAAAAGGATCAAGAACCTTTTCCCAAAAGTCGACCCAAATTATACTTGGTGTAGGGTATCACATAGTCGGCATGCCCGACTTTAATTTGTGTAGTAGTTTTTTTATTGTTGTGTTTTTTTAATGTGGTATTAATATGCCTGTAATTTTGTTGTATTCCATCTATGTTGTCATTTCCAAATTTTTATTGTTTCTGTGTTGTATGTTAGTATAATTTCGTTTATTTTTGAATCTAAAAATACAAAATATTTAAATCCACGTAATATAATCAAGTATCGATCAAATTGTACTAAAACCTAACAAATTTTCTTTGGAATTTTCTATCTTTTCTTATCGTTCACAGGAACAATTACACTCACTGTCGCCAAAATATAATACAACACCAAAAGAAAATCGTTTATCTTATCATCAATATGATGTAAGATGATATATTTTTATCGTAATCAATCATTGCATTGAGTTTAACATTCATCACTGTTTAGACGAAACATTTAGGAAATATTTGTATATTTAAATAGTTGTTGTAATTTGTGTTAGTTAATTTATGTGTGAAATGAATGATTTGTCATAAAAACAAATTTTTTTTGTTCCACATATTTGTCAAATACTAATAGTTGAAGTCACGCAATTTTTAGGGGGTGTTATTAAGAAATCTGAATTTGTCCATTTAAAAATATCATTTTAATTATATAGATATGTGGTCGTGTTGATGGTAAAAACCCAAATGAATCATTTCATTTCCACAATATCTCAGTTGTTTTATTTTAGCAAAAATCAATAACCAGTTTACAAACGGAATTTTTTTTAGCAATTGTAGGAGTTATTTTCATTACTATTTAAACTGTATTTATTTCCTTTAGGATAAAATTTTTTTGGAGTAACTGAAATTTTATAGCGAATACGACGGTTTTGAGTCGAATAATATCTTAATAAATTAAATTGAAATTTATTCTATTTTTAATTAGTTTTTATCACAAGTATACCAAATACTTTAATGGCAGAAACAGATTAAACTTAAGTGACTTTAGGTAGGACTCGGTATGAAACGAAAAATTTAAAATTTTTTAAAATAAAAAATTTATAATTCTTACCTAGCAAAACCATGATATCGACTACTTTCCAGCCTATTTACTCGCTTAATTACTTTTGTTCGCGATGAGCCCAAAAGTAATGAGTAGTCATTACCTTCTCACTTACAAAAAACACAAAGTTATGGGTGGTCGTTACCCTTCCGTTTACGAACAGCCAAAAAATGATGAGTACCCATTACTTTTGGGCCCATCGCGAACAAAAGTAATTAAGCAAGTTAATAGGCTGGTAAGTGATGATACCACGGTTTTGCTGGGTAGTTAGTTTTCTTCGATCAAGAACATTTGTAAAATAGTTTAAAATGAGCTTAAGATCTATTTTTTATAAAAAAAATTTTCCCTGAAGAAGTCACCCAATGTGGTGACAAAATATTGGGATAAATACACAGAGAAAACAGATGCATTGTGACAACCAAATTTTTTTCCAACCGAATGTTTTGGCTGGAGTCACCGACATATTTGTTTGTGGCAACAGGTATTTCGGTTATCACAACAGAAATTCTGTTAATGAAAAAGAATTTCGGTTAATGCAAAATATTTCAATTGTGGCAGGGGAATAAATCTGATTACTACAACCAAATAATTCAGTGGCTGCAACCAACTTATTTAGTTGGCAAGGGATTCGGTTGATTCAATGAAACTGTTTCCTCTGTGTAATTTATTATAATTATTTTTTTATAAAAAAAGATCTTAAAATAATTTAAAAAATTATATTTCTAATATTTCTTTTCATACCAAAACTAAGCTTAAGCCACTTAAGTTAATTATGTTTGAAAATGGATATTGTGATTCTTTCAGTATAAAAATTTTTTCAGAGAATCCAATCCTTCTGGATTTATTGTGAAATCAAAAACAGCTTTTCTATAGAGCGAGCAGTAAACGTCCACATATGTGGACTAAAGCTTCAAACAAGCGGACCGTTGATTAACAAGCTTCAAATATTACAAAATATTTTCCGTATATATTTCGTTCGACGTGTTAAACTCAAAACGCATTTCTAATTCTATTATGGATTAGTATTTTTGTTATATAAAATTTTCCTTGGAGACAGTATACCTATGATATTGAATAACTATGATTTTAATAAATTCAGATTTAATTTTTAAGATTACACTCAAACTGCTAAACTAATTGAAACAAATGTTCATATAGTTTGTTTTCTATTCGATTGTCTTTATATTGATACAATAAATATTTTTTTTAAAAAAGTGAAAAATATATCTAAATTTTAGCTTAGTTACGATGGAAGACGTAAGATGGAAGTCCGGGGATGTTCACATCTAATTTCCGTTTTTTATTCAAATTTTCCATGTTGTTGTTTTAACTATATTACTAATTCTTACAAATGTTCCGTTTGCGTACTTTTTTTTCGATATTTTTCTTTTTGGGAATAAATTTTGTCTTACTCGATGCATATTTTGTTACTGAGTAATTTTTACTCAACTTTACTGGAAAAGTACACAAAAGGACCTAATGTGTGAACAGAAAAGCCGTCAAACTGCCTTCCACAAAAGTCTCATTGTAATTCGTTTTTCGATCTTAGGAGCCCTAAATACACTGTTGGTGTATTTATCCAAACTTTGTCTATAACTTTGAAATTTAGTAAGGTATAAAATCAATACTATAGGACATTGTTTAATATATTTTTTTTTTCATAACCATAACATACATATATCACGGACATCTCAGCCAACATTTGGAAGATGTCTTTTAAAGAAGATAAAATAGCAATATCTTCCTTTTATCATTTGGAAGAAAAACATCAAAGTAATAATTTATTTATATTTTTTTATCTGTTTGAGGAAAATTTGGCGATATATTAAAACGAATAAAACTAAAAATTTTAATTTACTTTTTTTTTTTGTCATTTGTAAAGTATTTTTTATTTTTATAAAGCAAAAAAAACGATTTTAAACTTCAGGGACATATTTTTTGTCACAGCGATTATATAGCGATATCTTCTAGTTTTTTCCCAAATGATTATTTGGCAATGTCGCCGATTTATCTTCCAGAAGGGCTGAAGTTGCTTTCATATTTTTTGGAGGTATCGTTTTGGATGGGACAATCATTCCCGAAGGGGGGATTTTCCGCAATAATAAAATGACTATTGTCGCAATAAGTACTTTCTTCCAGATGATACGATTTCGAAATAATTTCGTATCGCAATGTTTCCAGGGATATTCCCTGGAAATATTTGAATACGAAAATGTTTCGAAATCGTATCGCTTGGTGGAAAAGTTTTTTTACGGGAATAATAATATTGTTATTGCTAAAGTTTCCCCTTCGTGAGTAAATGTCCGCTCTAGAGCGATATTTATTTGCAATAAAGCAATATTTATTAGCAAATAAGCAATCCGCGACATTTTAGAACCTTAATTATAGCCAATTATCTTCTGAAAGACAAATCAGCGACATTTTTTTTATCGCCAAATTACCATCTGGAAGACATTTTAGGACATTTTTTATCTCCAAATTTTAAGACATTTATTGTCGCCCTGTAGCTCCCTTATTTCTTATTTGTAAACATTTTATTTTTATTTTTTTCCAAAGTGACAGAATATTTATAACAATCGTGCTATTTTGTATTTAACCTGGATGAAGTGTTGCGTTATTTCTATACAAATTGTTTTTGTTACATAACCAACTTACATTAAAATAACGCAATGCCTCACCTAGGTGAAATACAAAATTAAGGCCAATATTTCTTTATCTTCCAGAAGATAAATATGTGATATTTCATTTTTCATTTAATATATTTCTATAGATATTTCTACAAATATTTCCATAAAAAATTATGATACAAAATCTTAATTTTTTAATTATTTGTTTCCCAACTATCGCCGAATTATCTTTAAAATGAATATACACTGACCAAAAGAGTCTGTAATGGCAACTGAAAATTTTGCTGTTATTACGGGAAATTTTGTCTGCTGACGTGTAGTACAATGAAATTTGTAGAAAAATTAGCTGCCGCTACTAAATTTAAGTAAACTTTTTTTTAAAGTGGAATTTAAAATCTGTTTGTTAAAATCAGCAAAAAAAAATTACTAAATATTAATATTAGTACAAAATTTCAAATTCATTTTTTTTATCGAACATCAAAATCTTTTCATTTTATTTATTTTTTTTTTCAAAAAATATTTTAGACAAAATTAAAAAAAATCAAAGGCTTATAAATTGTAAAAACATAAACGAATTTATCATTTTGTTTTAATTTGGTAATTTCTTTTTTGAAAAATATTTTGATCTATTTTTTTACTTTTAAGGTAAAATTTTAATTGTTTTTTGGGCTGATGTTAAGAACTAAAAAAAATATTTTAGAGTTATTTTAAGTGGATATCCTATTTTAGACATGAGTCGGTATATTCACTTCCGATCCCTTTTTTTAATATATGTAACATTTAAGACATTTTAAGTTTGTAGGTGTAAGTTTTAATTATAAATATCATTTCCTTCAATATCCACTTTTTTAGAATTAGTAATTTTTTTTTTGCTAATTTTAGCAAATCGGTTTTCAAAAATTTGTAAAATGATTTCTAAAATTAGCAACAAAAATTTGTAAATATTCTGTAAATAGCAAAAAGATTTGCTAAATAATATTTTTTTTACTAAAAATTAGTACAAAAATGGTAAAGTGGGGTTGAAAACTGTTTACAAATTTTTCTACTAACTTTTTTTTCTGAGTGAAATTTTAAAATACTACTTGATATTTATCTTCCAAATGAAATATCTACGATATTGCTTTAATATCTTCTTCGAAGATAACTTCCACATGTTTGCTGGTTTATAATTCTTAACATATCCATTCTCATGTTGTATGTGTTGTTTGTTGCACCATGAACTTAGCAAAAAAAAAACTAATTTCAAATTGTCTTCATATTCATATTTGTAACCACACCTAAATGTATATACTAACATCTGGAACTAAACAGAGATCACCTGATACAGATCAGGAAAGTCCACATGGTGGAGGGTTTCGTGTACCTATACCACCTAGTGCTTCAACACATTCTATGAAGGTAAATATATACAATTTAAGTAGCGCTTTTTTTTCTAACACGTTATTCAATGATTTATTAAAAACTTTTATATTTGCATTCCAAAGAGCGAATATTTGTTTATGGATTCCTTTTTCTCCTTTTACTTTTTGTTTATATATTTTTTTTAACAAGGAATACTATCAGTCAGATCGTCCAGCTTATCCTACTCACTATCGTCATAGTCAAACAGATTTAACGGAATGGGATGAACATCATCAACAACAACCACATCACCAGAATCACAATCCTTACGGCAGTACCGCTGCTTTACATCACACGGGGCAAAGGCGTAGTGCCGGACCGGAAAGAACCGAACCCGTTGATCGGTATGCTTATAGAAATGGTCGTGAAAATGGTGATTGGGAGGATGAAAGACCGAGACCAAGGTAATATTGAGAACTATCTTTTTATACATGATATCTAATATGTTATGTTTTAGACGACCGGATGGACGATTTGCTGATTCTGCCAGTACCGTATCAACGGCAGTATTAAATCATTATACAGGTTATCATCGGAGACCAATAAATAGAGTAAGTTGGACTAATTGTATTTATTCTCCATATACATACATCACATTTTAAGCAGCGTTTTCATACAAAGAAAATTTTTATTGTTATAGATGGTTATAGGAAATTATTTGTAGTATTAGGTCCGTTTGTGTACTTTTCCAGTAAAATTTAGTAAAAATTACTCAGTAACAAAATTAGAGAGAGTAAGATAAAATTTACTCCCAAAAAAAAAATTAGTAAACATTAGTAATATAGTTAAAACAGCAGATTGTAAATGCCAAACAAAAAAAAATTCAACCGATCAATATAGAAAATATGAATAAAAAACGGAAATTAGATGTGAAGTGGTACTCCAGGTAAGGACGGTATACTCAGGATGTAGAAATTGCCAAATTTTTAGCTTTAAGTTTAGCCTCGCTGCCTTGCTGCCTCGTTGGCACTTAGCCGTGACCATAAAATTCTTAGCCGACACCTTAAGAATATTATATTCACAGCTAAGTGGCATCGCGGCAGCAAGGCAGCGAGGCTAAATTTGAAGCTAAAAATTTGGCATTTTCTACATCCTGAGTTTTATACCGTCCTTGCTCCAGGAACACTCCGGTGTTCCATCTTACTTCTTCCATTGTAAATAAGCTGATATTTTCATTTTTTTTGTTTACTTACTGGCAAAAATTTATCTAGTAAAAAACAGTAAGTTCTTTTGCATCAAACTGTCACTTTACTCTCTCCTTACTGAATATTTGTGTAAACAAACAGCTTTCTGTAATTTTTTTTTTTTTTAATTTTTGCAAATTTGTACAAATTTATTATTAATTAATTGGTTGTGGCAGAAGGCAGAAAATATTTTTCCTTTTTTACATTCAGCAATACTTTTTATAAATTTAAATTAATATAAAAATTATTATTTTAACCATATAAGTACAACAAATCCGGTACACAAATTAGAAAACATAGTTTAGATTATTTTGGCCAAATCTTAGGGTGGATTGGAAATAGTTATTTTATTTTATTTATTTTTTTTTATTTTCATTTTATTTAATAAATTTTCTGTAAAGAAATAATTTTTTTGTAATTCTGATTATAAACTGAATTTAGTGCTTAAAGTTTCTTAATGTTTCATAGTAATTTATGTGATAAAATCTTACATTTAGAACCATCTTTTGAAATTTGTTGAAGTTCAGTATGTGCTTCCTATTTGATTTATAAATCATTGTATTACTAATTTTGGGTTTTAATAAAATTTGCTAAAATGTATTTCTTTCTTTAAAATTTTTTTAAATTTTATGCAGTATTTTAAGAAAAGCCGTAGAACGTAATTTTATGTAAGATGTTGCAAAAGCGAATGTCATAATGTGTCATAATTTTTGCAAATGGTGTCATGTTATTGTAATTAAGCATACCCAGGAAAAATTTATTAATAGCAGCTCATTGAGTTTTGTTTTACCAATAATGACCTACCCCCGGCCCACTACATTACTTCTAAAAAAAAAAAAAAAAATGAGTTACTAATAATGTGTTATACAGCTACTTATATTCCATGCCATATACTTGCATACTGCATTACTTTCAAAGTAAAAATAATGAGTTACTAGTAATGTGGTTCAACTACTTATTTGGTACTTTAAATTTATTTTTGGTTTTGTTTTTTAATTTTTTTTCAAATTGTTAACAAAAATCAAAATATTAATTATAACCAGTAAAAATTAAATGTTAAATATTATTAAAATAGTTGTTGATAAAAAAGAAAGCCTAAATAGCTGTGATTTTTTTGGTTTTGACTGTTTTGCTTTGTGTGCCTCTCTTTTTTCTTTTATACTTTTTTTTACTCATATTTGTTTTTTTTCGGATTTCCCGCTTTTAGCTTAAGATTTTTGAGCATTAAATTGTTTTTTTTTCATATGTTTTTTGGAAGCAGTGCTTTTTTTAATAATTTTTTTTGCTAGTTTAATTCTTTAAAAAAAAATATTTTTTTGCTTTAAATATATTGAATTTTACTTTTTTTATCTTCTCTAAACATAATACACGCGATTTTTTTAAACTTTTTAAAGAAATGGACAAATTTATTCATATTCTAAAATTATCGTTTGTATTTTTTTGTAAATACATATTATGTACATTGTAAGATTTTAAAACTCTACATGATGTTTTTTTTGCTACTAAATTTTTGCAGTGCTACTAAATTTTCCAATATAAATTTATAATTGTATAAAATGAATAGATTTTTTTTTTAGAATACGAATAAATATAAATAAAATAAAATTGTGTTATTTCATATATTTTTTATAATAATTTTCTTTTTTTTTTATCTTACAGAGCTCCAATTTACTATCAGCTACTTTATGTTTGGTTAAAGAACTTGACTATCCTAGTCTGGAAGTAGTTGAACATGCAGTACGCTGTCGCATCGATGAATTGTCAGCAGAATGATGATGAATAAGACGCATGCCTACCTATTGATTTGGAAATGTAGCATGCATCATGATGTAGTGGCTTGCTCTTCTGCAAAATAACTAAATATATGATATTTTTTTCCTTTCGAATAACTATTTTTTTCTTTTTTAATGCATTTTAATAATTTAATTTTTATTTTATTTTATTTTCAAATATTTGAATTTAATTCAAATTAACAGAATTTATTTACAATTTTTTCTACAATTTTAATATTACTAAATTATTAATTCGATTATAATTTTTAATTTTTTACTAAATTAAAACTTAGTTAGAATTTTACTAAACACAACTACATATACATATGTTATGTAATAAAATAAAATTTAAACAAAAATAATATTTGCTTAGGAAACAGACAAAAGACAAATATTTGCTTTAACAAAATGTACTTATAAATAACTTAAATATTTATATTAAGAGGTGTATTTTTAATTACTTTTTTTTTTATAAACTATTTTAATTTAATAGAAATAATACTAAGACGAATACAAATACAAATTATAAGAGAATAACCTACAAGAGATGAAGAAGAAAGCTTGCCAATTATAAAATACTTAAAGAAAAAACTGCAAAAACATAGAAACTAACAAAATTTTACACAGAACCACTAATATAATAAACAATAAAAATATTATAAATATTTGAATATAATCTAATAGACAAATGATTAAGGCGGGACTAATGCAATAATATCTTTTTTGTTGTAAACATTCTTTCTTTTGTTTTAATAATTTTTTTGCCTCTTTAACGTACAAATCCTAAATTCAGTCATTTTACTACAATCTTTTGAAAAAAAAGTGGCACAATTTCTTTAAAAAATTATATATATTTTAAAAAAGTTGCAATGTTCATGTAAATATGTTATAATTTAAACTTTATTTTATATAAAACTCTAAACGTCCAATATTTGAGAAATAAAAATGACAACAACTTACAAAAAGGAAATCTAATTGTATTCAGCCTGATTACGATTGGCGTTGTTGAAAAATACGCCTGCATACAATACAATACGATATTTTTGATTTTGAAATTTACAAATAAATACAACTATCCCGACAAATCTATTGCAATTTGGAGGATATAAAAGGGAAACTTGTAAAATTTTGCAAAAATTGTTTTTATAAGGAATTTTTAGTGAAAATGCCTAACTGTCGTTATCGACATCGCCAACCGCAACCAGGCTCATTATATTTGTTGGTTTATTATTTTAATTGATTTATTATAAAACTGTCAGTTCTCATGCAATGATAAATAATGATGAAGACTTGTGGTTTTGCTTCAATAAAAAATGGGTCTTGGAAATAACTGCATTTAGCAAAGCTTAGAACCATTCATAGAAGTTTTACAGCAGAATGGCATTACACAACAATACTGTTATACAGCTGTTAATATACTGGGATAATACCTTATAACATATAAGGGAACAATTTTAAAAAATTTAGGATTTTTTTGGGTTTAAACAATTTATAAGACGGCAGCATGGATTATCTGCCTTCAAAACTACTTATTACTTTGAAAGAAATGTGAAGGAGAAAAGTGTATAAAACGGCTAAAATGTGAGGCTGGCAATAACTATACTTATATTTTTTTGTTGGCAGTACCTTGCAATGCAACAACGCCATCTATTTCTGAATTTATAATAAAAAAAAAAAATAAAATTTTTTAAATTCATACGATTTCCCCGTTTTTTGAATAACTCGGGAAATACTGGCCCGATTTGGCTGGAAAACCTGCTTTTCCGGATTTTCGATGCTTTTTCTGATTCTTTTACCCAAATTTCATTTTAAGCTTCCCCGTTTTTCAAGTATTTTAAAGAATGGCAACCCTGACGGCAGGTTCTTAGTACAGAGTTTAAAATTTCAAACTGCTATTACTCGGAAACAGCTAGATATATTTCAATGAAACCTTTTCCACTAAGTATAGGGAATTTCATGGTCTTCATTCGTTGCTCTTAATTAATGCTACATGATTTATTTCCTTATATGTTTAGGAAATAATTTTAAACCATCATTTTTATAATGTATACGATTTCTCCATTTGCTGAATATCTCGGGAAATACAGGTATAAATTGGCAGGAAAACCTGTTCTAGATTTTTAATGCTCTTTCTGATTTTTACTCTGTTATTTTCTAACCCAGTTTTGATTTCACACTTCTCCGTTGTGCTTAATATTCGATAAATATGGCAGGCCTGTAAATTAGGGGTACATTTTTTATTGTTATAACTCGAAAAATAATAAAGATATTTCAATAAAAACTTCAGCAGAAGCTAGAAAGAAATTTCAGCTTTATTTCAAAGGACAAATCAGGAATTGCAAACGAGTTTTACCTTGCAAAGGTTGCCAGGTATGCAAATACTGGATTATACAACTTGCATTATTTCTAAAACCATTAAAACGATTTTGACAGTATTTCTGTCAATATTCGAAGGAATGCTAGAGAAATATTTAAACTTATTTTAGAAAGATTTTGAAGGTGCAGAATGCATTCAAGGAAAAAGGAATAGAATGATACAAAAAATACACTCATAAAAATTTGACAGTTGTTTTTTTAACTGAAATTACATAGTTATTTTTCTATGGAAAAATACAAAACAATTTTTCGTTACAGTTATTTACAAAAAGAGCTAACAAAAAGTACTACACTTCGTAACAGCAATTATTTTTCATATTATAATAACTAACGGACAAAACAGTGTTTTTGCAGTAAAGAGTTAATTTTTATTAGTAATGTAAAATATAAAAAATGTCGGTGAATTTTTAGGTATTCATTTTAGTTTATTTTTGTTAATATAGTTAGAAATATTTCAAGTGTCAGAAATGCATATGTATGTATCCCATCCCGTAATATATTAAGGGGACAGCCTGATTTACTTAAATCAATAAAACTTTTTCCAAAAATATTATATCTTTAATCTTAGAACAAACAACAATTTTTCGATTTCTTGAAGGCTTTAAACCAGGCTGTCTATCTCGTAAACCAATTGAATTTAATCTAACCTTAATATTTAAAGGATGTTAGAAAGAATATATAAAAAAAACATATTTCAAATTAAATTGTTAGAACTCTGTTTTTAATAGGACAATACAACACTTATCACACATTTTTTTAACATGTTTTGGAAAATCAAATGAAAAAAAACATATTTTGAACGTATGTAGTTAACCCAGATTTGAAGAATCGAATAAAACTTTTTTTCAATATTTCGAATTATATTCAATACACATTAAATTTTAGTCAATATATTTTAAATGTATGCCTTTATTTTTTGTTTTTGTTAAATATAGGTTACAATGTTATTTTTTTTTAGTTAATATGATTAAATACATTACGGTCTTTTTTTTGTGTTTGATCAAAACTAAAATTTTCAAAAGCAATAATTTTTATTTGTTTTGTATTTATTTTTTGTTTATTTAGAATAAAACACTTTTACATACAGATTAATAAATAAATTTAATTTAAATAACAACACATATTTAACGATAGTATATGTTTATTTATAACAAAATGTTTCGAATAAAAAAAATAAATAAAAAAAGATTTTTAAATGAAATAATAAGTTTTGAATAATGACTATTTAATAATACATTAAATATAAAACAAGTTTTGTTACTGTAAATCGCATATGAATTATATAAGAAATTGGTTAAAATACAACTTCCAAATATCTTTTTTTTTTTTTTTGAAACAATTTTTTAAATACATTTAAACATTCTTTGATAAATACATATGTAGTAGAGTAATGACTATAGGAGCATTTTAGCAATTTATTTTTGGTTTTTCATACTTCCGATTGTCTTACCATTTAGCTAAATTTAAGTAAAGAGTTGTCATTACTTTTGTCATTTGCAGTAATGGTTGTTCGTTACCATACTATAACTGTTTCCAGTGATAAATTGTCATTCTCTTGGCTTAATGGGTAATGACATCTCATTACCGTCTGCATTATTTTGGAGTCCTTTTATTTTATTGTTCTAAAACACTTTCTTTTTGTGTAATGTAAGGATTTGCTAGGTAGTAATTCAACCAGAAGTGTGAAATAGAAGTGTTTAATTCTTTGCTCTCTACTATATTAACTTGTCTATTTTGATATTTCGATGATTATTGAGTTTATAGCTTAACAATTATAATTTAAACTAAATATTTTATTTTGCCAACAGTTTTTGATTATATTTAAATTATAATTTAAAACGCTTTGATGCCATTTCTTTCTATTAAGTCCTAAGGAGTTTTTGTTTTTTTGTTTGTTTGGAATGCATTATTGGCAGCGCCATTTTTTCATATTTATATATTTTTTTTTATTTATTTTATTCTCTATTCTGATAATTGACACTTGTAAGTGTTTAATTTCAATATTTTGTTCAAAATTTATATGATACATTTAATAGTTTACATATAGAAAAATTTAACAAAAAATAAAATTATATAAATTAGGCTTAGTTAAAGGTTAAATATAATAAATACTTATAGGAATATGTATATCTCAACAAGCACAGGTCTCTTTGCAAAGGTACATAATTATAATTTATTTTTTTTTATTTGGCAAATTTCATTATATTTTATATACACTGAGGGAATTTAACATGGTTGAGTTAAATAAAATTGACTGAAAACCTATCAGGAAAATGTTACAAATTTTGAAGAAAATATTCTTTGCTAACTGAAATATTTTGTACGAAAATGTTGCTTGTATCTAAGAAGCACGGCACAAATAATGTGAATTTGAGGATTTCAGTCCATAGTTGTAAACATTTTATATATTTTATATATTTAGGGAATTATCTAGGAAATAACTGCATACACAGAAAAAGAAAATGATGCTATTTGTAATGATAATTAAATATTTGTAGTGAGAATACATTGCATTATTTTTCATAGAAAAATAAGTGTTAAAAATATCTATCACAGTTTACTACACAAGCAACTGTCATGTAGTAACTGCAGATTTTCTCTGAGTGTAAAAAAGGAATCATATGATTACAGAAAAAAAAATAAAAATGGATTTTGAGGAACTGAAAACTTTCCAATAGAAACTGCGGCAGTCTGGTGTTGATTTCCAAGTGCCTGTTAATATTTTCAATAAAATTTATTTTTTCTTCTTTCTACAAAAAAAGAACTTTGGAAAATATAGTTCATTATGTTGATATTTCTTCGCGGAATGTAAAATCTACAAACTGTTTTAAAAATTAAAAAGAAATTTTGAAAAACATCCTCTTCTAATAAACTATAATATAATGAATCCAAACAAAATTCATTTAATTGATTTTAAGAAACCGCAGTTTTTTTTGCAGTTTTTTGTTTTACAAAATTAAACATTTTCTTTAAAGATTATTGATCTACATAAATTCATCAAAAATTTAAGTATAACCATATCAATCAAGGATTACTAATTTATATCCTTTTAAATATAACTATACCTAAACATTTTTCTAATATTCATAAACTACACCCACCCACAGCACACCAAAGTTTCTTAGTAAAGAAAGAGTATTTAAAGATCTGAGAAAAGAGGGATCAATAAGAAAAATTTTCAAAATGGGATAATTGATAAAGTGTGATTTTATCACCAAATGTTGAATGATTCATCTGGGCATCTATCTCAACCATGAATTTTAAAATAAAAAAATATATATTACTATAGTTTTATTAATAAATATGTTTATACATTTTATAATTTGCAACATAATTAATTAAAATGTTTGAACTATTTTCGGAAGTTATTCTGATTAAATAATATTTATGTATGTATTAAATAAATTGCATAAATTTATTGTTTCTTACCTTATATTTATGGCTCAATAAAGATGGTTAATTTAGTGTAGGGGAGGGAGCGTTTTCATAGGACATCTCTCATAGAGCGATTGGATCCTTAGCGCTTAACATACATTAGGTTTTTTTTTGTTTTTTTTTTTGTTTTGTACAGATTATGATCTGTTTTGCGATTAATGTTACAATTTCCACATATACATAAATAATTAACACAATGGTTGAATTTTGTTAAACTATTTAAAATTAACAACATAAATAGACATTTTAAATTAACAATTAACAATAATAATAATAGTTTTACATTATAATAATAAATATTTATTTAATTATGTATGCGACATTGACTAGAAATGTTTTGTGATATGCTTTTAACTTTAAGATATTATCTTGGTTTATTTGAATTTGAGTTTTGTTTAATATTAATAGTTTTTTTTTTTGTTCTTGTTTTATAATTTAACTAAACTTTTTTATGATCATTTTTATTTGAAACTTGTTATTATTTTTGTTTTGCTTAAAATAAACTATGTAATTAACTTCATCACTGTTTTTGACTTATTTTCTTTTGGTTTCAGTGTTTTTTTACAAATCAATTTTTTTTTAAATATATTCTCAACAAATAATATATGGTTAATGAGAATTTACAAATCATCACCCAATCGGTGAATTTCATCTAACATAAAATCAACATCAGCTTCGTTAACAGCAGCTGAAGAAATAATTGAACGGAAGAAATTGGGTCGTCGATCATCAGGTTGATATCCTACCATAAGGCTGCCCTTTTGCATCATGCGTCCTTTAATAATGGGGCAAATCTGCGAAAGAATACATAATTTTTTATTAAATAATATTTCATCGTTTAATAAAAAAAAAAACGCCATCTTTTATTACCTTGGCCAATTCTTGTTCTTTTTTCGCATCGTGTGGTACACCGCGTAATCTCCTGGGCACATACCAAAATGATACATTTACACATTCCGGTTCCATTATCAAATGGAATCGATCAGACTGTTCTTTAATGCGTTTAACTTGATATTCAGTCAATTCCATTAAACGATCTTGTTGTCGTTCAAAACCTTCAGTGCCCTTTGAGCGCCATTGTAGCCACAGTTTGAAGATATCATTATGTCGACCACATTGTATAACTTTGTCACCAGTATCATAGCTAATGTCATATTGTTTGTCAGTCATAAAAAGATATTCAGCAGACATTTGATTGCAACTTATTAAAAGGCCCTGCAATAAAGAAATAAGAAAACATGTTAAGGGTAGGAAAGACTTAATTCATGAAAGTTCAAAAAACAAATTTTAAAAATCACGGCCACTAAAAATAGAGGGCAACATATAAAATTTATTATTCCTATTTTAAATCTGAGAAATAAAATCTCTAGCAGAGAATTTTCCATAAGCTCTTAATTCTAGAGAATATTGAGAGTATTGTATCTCAATATTCTCTAGAATTAAGATATCGTGCAAATTTTTCAATGAAAATTGATATGGCAAAAAATTCGTACCCAAACAAAATTTGTCTGGATGTCAGTGTTGTCAGTTTATGCGGATTTATCCTCAAATTGGAGATAAAAATTTCCGTTTGAGTATCCGGGAATTTGTTGGAGATAACAAAAAAATTTAACAGGGATTTTCGGGGATAAAATATCAAAAATATTTCCTTCTCTTTTAAATTTTATTATTTTTTCAACACTTTTAATACTTTACAACAGTGTAGTGTTGTAAAATGTGCATATTTCTGAATACTCGGTTCTGCTCAATACTTTAAAGTATTGATTCGATCATACTCAATACTTTTTACATTTGTTCTAAAACGGGGTTGTATTTTCATACCAAAAACAGGGTTATAGAGCACAGGGTTTTCAGAGCACATTACGCTTTTATACAGAAAAATACAACTCTGGAAGTATTGAGTGAATTCTTGAGTATTGAGTACTTAATACTCAAATACTCAACACTGTTTCAACTCAATAGCTGTGAATAGTTTTAAATTAGACAAAATTGTGGTTATACGTATCGAGAGTTTACTAACGCAACCTCGTATCTCAAAAACTACTACTTTTCGGGAGAGACAAAAAACGTTTTATAATAAACTTTTGGCATTTATAAAGCATTTTTTGTTTTGAAATTTAAAATTCATTACATTTTAAATTAAAAAATAAATCATTAAAAAACGTCAAGAGCTTTTTTGTGTCTCCTGAAATGTAGTAGCTTTAGTAAACCCTCAATATTAATCCATTCCCAGCCAGTGATTCCATAAGGCAGCACGCGAATTTTGTGAAATTTTTAGTTCGACCTCGTGCAAACACGTGAATATGTTCCGATCCAAATATATTTCCATATTGTGGAAAAGGGGGTTAACAATGCTCGCCAGAATCATAAAAATATAATTTTTTTTAACAGATTTGGATTTGGGACTTCTTATCAACCTTCTCCACCAAAATATTATTGAATTAAAATAATTCGTTCTCTTTATCTTAAATTTTTCATAAGTACAAATAAAAAAATTTAAAGGTATAAATTACCGCTGCAAATGATTTATATTAAAAAAATAATTTAAAAAACATGAATTTTGTTTAAAAACCTTTTTGAAAAGCAGAAAATAACAGTTTGGGGATGAAAAAACAATTTTTGGGAAGAAGGCCCTTAAAAAACTGACAACCCTGCTGGATGTTTTTTGTCCCACTACGAGATCTAGCGGAGATGTTCGCAATCATAGCCGACTAACATTCTTTAATGGATCCACATTTTTTTGTTGTCTTAATTGCAATCCATTTATATAATCTAGATTTTTGTAAAAAAAAGTTTAAATACGCATATTTAAGAATTTTTTAAATATTTATTTCACTTTTAAACTCAACATTGAAATAATTTATCGAACTTGTAGCAACCCTGAAATGATAATTAATTTTTATTTTTGTTCCTATCAACCTTTTATACGTACTTATGTTTTTTACTGGATTGTTATGTCTACTACGACTGAGCTAAATATATCGGTTCTTAAAGTTGTGTGGCACAGTTAATCGATCCCATAGAAAAAGCAACAAAAATAGTTGGAGAATCCAGTGGCGTAAGTTCATGGTCGCTGGGTGGTGCACTGCACAAGGGCCCATGACCGACAGGGGCCCTTTGTTGAGAGTAGTAATTTTTTTTTTTGTTTAATGTATTTGTGTATTTTTAAATGTATAAAAAATTCTACATTAAAATAAAAAAATTATTTGCATACAATTTTTTTAAGGATTTCAAATAAACTGTTAAAGGGGCCTTACACGATCAATCATGCCGTACAACATGTCCAGCATTTAATAATGTATCGCTTTGTTTAATTGCCATTTTTTTTTTTTGATTATTTTATTAAATAATTTGAGACGAGCTGACAAAATATAATTTAAATTATACAAAATCAAATACACGAAATCATGAAGCCATGCTTGATTGTATTGACCGCTTGGTCAAGTAGAATTTCCACGATCTCTGCCATTAAAATTCGTTTTTTTTTTGTCATAAAAGCACTGTTTGAAATAACGTTAAAAAGTACAAACAAGGATGAACCTACTGTGGCCAAAATGTTGGAAAAAACAGTAGACCATAATATGCATCAAGTTTTTCAAAAAATTATTAAAAATTTAAGCGACATGGCGGAAGTCTACACAGTAATGCTATTATTTTACCCAATTCTAGTGACCTTAGCAAGTGCTGAAAGATCATTTAGGAAATTAAAAATAATTAAAAACAAATTATTTGAGAAACAAGATAGGCTAATCCAGATTTTCCATCTGGCAATGATTTCCAATGAAAACGAAATGACATCAAAATTAATAGAAAATTTTGCAAATGTAAAAGCACGTAAAAAAAAATTAAATAAAATTTTTCAAACTTGTCAGTGTTTTTTTATTAGGGGCCCAATTTGATGTTTTGCACATAGGCCCTTGATGACTTAGCTACGCTAATGTAAAAAAAGTTTACATTTTGTATCCAGTAGAAGACACATTTGTAAATGACTTTAGGTCACTGATTCGTAATCTGAAACCAAAAATTTATGTTACAAAATAACAGATCCAATATGGCGGTGAACTATAAACAATTTCAATAAATTTTTAATTCTAATTTATGACTAGAAGCCTCCATAAAGGTCTACTAGATCGTTCTTTTTTCATATGACTCTTTATTAATCCTCGAGCTATTTTTATTTGTTTTTTTATGGGTTCGATTCTCTGTGTGCCGTCATATGACGACGATAGGTTAATATGGATTGATAATAATTAAGCCACAAATAATTGGCTGAGATCCCCGTTGCCTCTCATTTCACTTGTCAGGCATTGTTCTTTATAACTATTAAAATAAGAATTCTTTAGACCATCATGATTATAAAAAGAAAAAAAAATGAAGAAATGCCTGTATCTATGGCTATGCGAGACTTATAGCGGAGACGCAAAAATATTTTGATTTAAAATCAATTGTAGATCAAATTAAATGGCAAACTTTTTAAAATTGAGAAAAACAAAATACTAAGTATCAGCAATTTAAATTAGTTCAAATACGGAAGAAATAAATTGTTATGATAAATAAGATCCTGCGGAGAAGAGGGGGTCAGTTGGGAATTGGGACCTGTCCCGCGATAGGTGAAAACTGGACCGGTTCCGAAAATGCATATCACGAGATATGTGAAAATAGGACCTGTTCCTAAAGTACCTACCGCGTGACAGGTTTAAAAGTCATGACAAGTTCTTTTAGACCAGCCCTGTGACATTTCACAGAGAGCAATTAACCCCCGCCTAGGACAAGCCCATGTTAAAGTGACCAGTCTCGTGACAGGTGCCTAGCACAATGAACCGCTCAAGTGACGTTTCCTGGGATAAGTCTTTTTCCCGCAGGGGAATTACAAAAAAAATTAGTTTAATACTAAATTTAATGACAAAAACATATATAAGTTAGTTTAATGATAACAGTTTTTTGTACACTTAAAAAAGTTTGTAAGTTAAAATAACTGAAAATATCATTTAAAAGAAATGATATTTCATTTAAAAACCGGTCTACTTAATTTTCATTTAAATTCAATGCCATTTGTTATTTATTTTTAACTGTTGATTAATCAACTGACACATCCGTAAGAAACAAATGATATAATCAGTTAAAATAAATGTCAAAATATTACCCACCAATCCTTAAAAAATAAATTTTCTTTTTTCATTTATTTGAAATTGTTTCCGTTTTTGTATTTTTTTTGAATATACTCGTACAATACAACATGTATGTATGCATATGAAGCTATAAACACTTTTTGTGTAAAT
Source organism: Eustalomyia histrio (assembly GCA_949748255.1). Taxonomy (NCBI): domain Eukaryota; kingdom Metazoa; phylum Arthropoda; class Insecta; order Diptera; family Anthomyiidae; genus Eustalomyia; species Eustalomyia histrio. The sequence continues at coordinate 6,817,717 of OX456524.1, forward strand.
GTGTTTGTATATGTATGTGTGTTTATGAAGTTCTTGTAATTTGTATTGAAAAATTTTTTATATATACAACTAATTTAATTAAAAAAAGAAATTGAAATTTTTTGAATATTTTTTTTTGAAACAAACAGCAAACAAAATTTAAAATTGTCATAACTGTTACGGACACAAATAAACCACAAATTTATGTTTTTTGGGTAAATTTTTATTAAATTTCAAACAAATGAAAAAATAAATGAAACTAAAAAAATGGTAAATGATAGTAAATTATTTCGAATAAATGTATCGGAAAGTTAATATAGATTTTTCTTTGAAAAATAAATGCATGTTTCTTTATTTTTAAATGAAACGGAAAACTTTTTTATTAAACTACAAACAGTTAACTACATAATATTCTGAGTGTACTAACATTTTTTATGAGTGCACAATCTTTCGGTCGAACGAGTACTCCAGTTAACCTACCTTGACCGGTTAACGTTATTTAAACCTATAGCTTCGATTTTTTACATCGTTTTCACAATTTTGGCCGCTAAGTCACTCTGTTTAAGTCACACTTCAGTCACAAGTGATTTATCAACAAATTTCGATACACTCAAAAAAAAAGTTAGTAGAAAAATTTGTAAACGGTTTTTAATCCCACTTTACTATTTTTGTATTGATTTTTAGTAAAAAAAATATTATTTAGCAAATCTTTTTGTTACTTACATTTTACAAATTACAGAACTTTTACAGAATATTTACAAATTTTTGTTGCTAATTATGAAATCACTTTACAAATTTTTGAAAACCGATTTGCTAAAATTAGCAACAAAAATTTACTAATTTTAAAATGGTGGATATTGAAGGAAATGTTATTTCTAATTAAAACTTACACCTACAATCTTAAGTTGCCTTAAAATGTTAAATATATTAAAAAAAGGAATCGGAAGTGAATACAACGACTCATGTCTAAAAATAGAACATCCACTTAAAATAGCACTAAAAAGTTTTTTAAGTTCAAAAATCAGCCCTAAAAACAAATAACATTTGACCTTAAAAGCAAAAAAAAGAAATTTATTAAAATATTTATCAAAACAGAAATTACCAAATTAAAATAAAATGGTAAATTCGTTTGTTTTTTAAAATTATGAAGTCTTTGATTTTTTCTCAATTTTGTATAAAATATTTTTTACAAAAAATAAAAAATTTTGATGCTCGATAAAAAAAAATTATTTGAAATTTTGTACTAATATTAATAATATTTAGTACATTTTTTTGCTGATTTTAGCAAACAGATTTTATATTCCACTTTACAAAAAGTTTACTAAAATTTAGTAGCGCCAGCTTATTTTTCTACAAATTTCATTGTACCACACATCAGCAGACATGTGTTACTAAGATTAGCAAAAAATACCGTTGGGCTCAAAATAGCAAAATTTCTCGTAATAACAGCAAAATTTTCAGTTGCCATTACAGACTTTTTTTGGTGAGTGTAAAGAAGAACATATTTAAAAAAAATACAGAAAGATCAAATCATCTCCAACCACCGCTTGTTTTAGTGGAAATGCTACAATAAGCAAATAACGTTGTAAATATGTATATTTGGGTGGGTGGGTAGTTGTATGTTTGTATGGATGGATGGATGGTATTTTGCATGGGCAATAAGTCAAGTCAAAAATTTTAATTAAAATTCCTGAAAAAAGTAATTTTGTTATATAAAAATACCATCAGTAGCAACTGTGACCAATGACGGAAACATATTGTACAAGTTACATGTTACATTGTTAAGCAAGTTATTGCCTTTTTCAACTAAGGGTGACTCTGCCATTTTCATTTCATTGTATAGATTTTATTTATCTTTCTTTTACAATAGTTGTTTAGCTGGGGAGAAATGATGTAGATTGAAGATTGCCAAGAGTATTAAAAAATATTTCAAATAACTGAGTAAAAGTATGTAGAGAGGGTAACCCTATTTGTTGGGAAGAATTTAATGAAACAAACCACCAACAAATGGGAGTCTGAGTTTAAAGACTTTTTAAAATTCACAACATGTTTTTCTTAGGAACAAAAAAACATTCCAACATTGTATTGTTGTTACACTACATTATTTAGTATGTATCTTGGAGTTTGGGTAATATTCATTTAGGAATCCACTTGTTATTTCATATCAAAACTTGTACACTTACATCCTCTTTAAAATGTATAGTAGAGCACTGCAATAAAGCTCCCATCAATTTGTGTGGATTCCAGGTAACAGAATCAGCTCTGAAAAGACACATAAATAAAACACAAATGAGTTACAAATTTAATTACGATACAAATAATAACAAATAAAATCAAGTTCGGCACTGTATACAAATAAATTATTACACCGTCCAACAACAGTTTGCAGCCGTGAGCATATCTAATATATTCCGAAAAAGGTTTTCTAAATGAAATAACCGTGTCATTCAGTTTTTATACCCTGCACCACTATGGGAACAAAACATATTGGACCTAGATCTACCTCTTAGTATACCGGTCGACTCAGAATCACTTTTAGAGCCGATTAAGCGTTGTTCGTCTTTCTGTCTATCTATGTATGAATTTATGTTCTAATGCTACAGCTTTAAGATATTTTTATGAAATTTAGTACATTGGCTTATATCGGCCAGTACACTGACTTTCAAGGACGTAGCCTATTGATTTTCGTTAAAATTGGCAATTTTTATCTGTTGCCCATATAAAGGTCCCCCAAAAATTGGCAATTATGCTTGTTCGCATGCTACAAATCGCAAATAATTTGATAATTGGGTACACTGACTTACATCGGTTCAAGTAGGAATTGATTTTGGATTAAAAACTGACAATTTGTAGACATAGTGGCCATGAAAAAGTCGCCCATAAATTTGTCATTTATATAGGCTACATTTCCCAAATGTTAATATGTTTTGATAAAATTTGGTACACTGATTTAAAAAAGTCCAATGACAACTAATTTTGCCTTTTGGGGGAGATCGGTACATGTTTGGACCTAGTGCTCAGGTTGACCATATCGCAAAATTTCTTATTGTCTTATTAATAACTTACCCATTTACAGATAAATATAAGCCCATTTTAACCTATTCAAATTTCGTACCCAAATTCTCGGTTATTATACAAGAATTTCGTTTGGAATATTATACGAGTATATAAACTAACCTGGGAATGCATTTAGTCACCATAACCAAATAATTCGGTTACTACAATTAAACCATTCAGTTGGCAATAAATTCCGTTGCTCCAATTAATCTGTTTTTTCTGTGTATACATATTTTGTCAATGTTTTGTTTATAGAGTTAACACTGTATGGTAAAAAATGCTATTTCAGAAATAGAAATTTTTGGAAATTATTATTGCACAGCATTGATGTAGAACTCCCTTAAATATTAAGTTTGATACTATTGTCTATTTTACCCTACGAATAAGCATTAAGATAAACTTCGGAAACTGTGGAACCCAAAGATTGAACGTCAATGCTGCGCAAAAATATTTGTTAATTTTTAAAAATCAAATCCACCATTAAAATATTACATCGGGTGGCGCCGGCAATGAAAAATCCATAATTTTCGGATTTACCAACCTTCAGATAATATCTGTCAAAATTTAATGACAGTTCGTTCATTAGTGAACAAGTTACAGCGGTTTAAGTGACGCTACTTTTCGATTTTGAACACAATGGAAAAACACCGCTCAAGCCAAAGATTGGCTTGATAAGTGTTTTTCGAACTCTGATCCATCGAGACAAATGGTAGAAAAGTGGTTTGCTGACTTTAAACGTGGTCGTAAAAACACCGCTGACGACGAACACTCTGGTCACCCAAAAGAGGTGGTGATACCGGAAAACATCAAAAAAGTTCAAAAAATTGTTTTGTGCAGACCATAAGGTGAAGTTGCAGGAAATAGCTGATACTTTGAAGATATCAAAGGAATGTGTTAGTTTTATTATGCATGAGCCTTTGTCCATTAGAAAGCAGTTTTCGAAATGGTTATCGCGTTTACTAAAAGTGCACCAAAAACAACAACGTGTCGATGATTCCAAATGATGGCCAAATTGCACAAAATACACTTTCGATTGCTTCCGCACCCACCGTATTCGCCAGATTTGGCTTCCAGCGATTTTTATCTGCTTTTAGATCTCAAAAAAAAAGCTCGCTGAAAAGAGTTTTGGTTCGAATGAAGAGGTGATTGCCGAAACAGAGGCCTATTTTGAAGCCAAAGATAAATCATTCTAAAAAATTTTAGCAAGGCGTTGAAGTGATTGTATCGCTCTTGATAAATAAAGTCGAATTTTACCTACAGATTTTTCAACCGATGTGTTATATTAACTAATTGTAAAATTTTCGATATAGACAGATCATAGAAATAATACAGAAAAAGTGGAAGACACGGGTATCTTAATTTTAACCTTTCTTTCAGAATAATTGAATTGTAACATATGTTCTCATGAATACAAACGAAAGTTAAATTTTGTTGCACAGTGTAATATGTGGGTATATTTGATGTCCTTGTATTGCACATACATATTTTATTGTTAAATGTTATTCAAATACAAATTACAAACAATTAACACTAATCCACACACACTCGCACCCAGGCTTCTACTTGCTGCCTGACTGCTTACCCGTTTTTACCCTCAATATTATTTACATTGTAATTGAATTCAAGAACATTTTCAATGCGGTCGTTCAACACAATAAACGTTGATAAAGTTTCTGGGGTTGCTCTTATTTAAAAAAAAAAAACTCGGCACATTTTTACTAAACATCCCTTTGGGAGCTACTTAAGGTTTTTTTGAAGGTGATTTTTATAAGAGTTTACTGACAATAAGGGAGTTGAAATATAGTTAGTTAATAGATAAATAAATGTATAAAATCAGGCCTTATTTATCAGGAATTATTTATAAAGAATCTGTGATTTTTTATTTAAAAAATAATCAAATTCGCTTTAAACCAAAACCAAATATGACAATATAATCCAGGATGTTAAAGGAAGTATGACTTTAAACTGCTGAAAATCGAGTTCAACTCGCGTAGAGAAAAAACATGGTTACAACAAGATCACTGCTGCTATATTATGCTTGCTGCATTCGTGTATGGTTGGCACAATCAAGTTATTGGTTTATAAATAGGTTCAAACCATCAATATGGTCGCTGCCATCATTATTATAGTAAATATATATTTTTTTGGTTCGATTTTGTAAATGAAGAATTAATAAAAAAAGAGAATATTTTATTATTTCATAATTGCCACTTTCTATTTTATAACATGATTGGCTGTAACCATACTGTGGTAACAAAAATTCTGACTACGAAAATATATGATAATAATGGAACTATAAAATGCCGACAACAATCAATGAATAAATATAAATCAAATTAAACATGACTGATATTTACAGACATAATACTGTCTTGTTTCAATCAAAAAAAATTTGTATCAGTTCAGTCACCCATGTAAAAATAATAATATATGATCATTTACACCTGGGGGGTTTTATTTTCGAAAGTGGCTTATATATAACATTAACATTATAATTTACACTAATCAATTCATTGTCGAAAAAAATCATTGCCAAAAAGATTCTATATAAAAATTTATTTTTTTTTTTATTCTTTTCAATAAAAACAATAATATTTCTTTTTAAATATATTTAACGGCTTTCTTGTGGAAAAAAAGTACTAAGAGTATTAATAAAACAATTTTTTATAAGAAAAGAGTTGTTTTGTACGAAAAGGTTTCTTCAACAAAATACCAGATTTTTAGAAATTTTTTTGATAATCAATTTTAGATTTTCTCAGATTCTGCAAACTGTTTCTTATATAAAAATTCATATATTTTTAAAAAACTCAGATTTTAAAAAAAATTCTTAGATTCTGAGGACTTTTCTTCATGAAAAATACTTAGATTCTGAGAACTTGTTCTAGGACTCTAAGGACAATCTTAAAAATGTCCTTAGAATTTTTCTATTAAAAAAATTCCATAGAATCTTTTTTTATTGAAAAAGAAACTTTTTTTAAAGTACTTTTCTTAAAAAAAAAAGTCTATAGAATCAAGTTTTTTCTTAAGAAAGAAAATTTCATAAAGAAATATTCTTAAATTTAAAGAACTTTTTCATCGTTTCGTATCATAATATTACTGTAGGAACCATATTATGATAATTTTATTATCTTAATATAACTATATTATAGTTCGACTATGGTGTGCACAATCATAATCCCAAAAATATATTATGCTGCTCGAATATGATTGCCCCAACCATATTTTTTCTTTGCGTGTATGAAACCGTGTTTAATACGATATGTGGGAAATAACGTAGGTCCTACTAAATGGGGAAATTCTTAGAGATCGCTGACACGATTTTTGCAAGACAATATTAAATGACCATAAAATGTTGTATTTGAATTTAAGCTGGACAATATTCAATATATTAGAAGGATATTATCCGTAAATGTAATAAAAAAAATCACTTCTCCACTACAAATGTTCTTACAGGCATGTTTTCCAATTGGATTTAATGAACAACAATAACAAAATCATAAACTAAATTTCTGCCCTTATTTACACAGTTCATACACTTATGTCTATAAAAATTACAATTACAATCCTGGGAATTTTGCAATTTGTCATTTTGTTAAATGCCAAACTCTCACTCATACAAATTGAGTTCTTCATCAGGTGTTTGAATAGCTGCTGGCAGGATTACAAGGATTAAGAGTTGTCAAAGTTATGTTGTTACAAACAAAGTGCATTTAAAAAACGTTAAAAGACAAATAAATAAAGAAAATGGATTTTCAAATGTCTACAAACAAACCCGTACAAATTTCAAACAAAATCTATGTTATTTACAAATACATAAGGGTGTTGTGGAGTGGTAGTTGGGCCAGGAGGTGTAGAATGAGGACCTTCTATTTAAATCTTACATTTTTATTATTTAACTGAAAGCTTTTACAAGCGATTTTGTTAGTCTACTTTAAGAATTAAAAGAATGCACATGAAATAATTTAAATATTCTTTACAAAATATGAGGGGGATTTAAATGCAATAACAACAAATGTTGAAATTTCTTTCTAATAAAATAGAAAATTGCACTTAGTTCTTCCTACTCCTTGTTGTCTTGCTTTTGTTAATGCCATCGTATGTTGACACTTTGTGGCCGAAAGTTTCAATTTTAATCCTTAAATGGTCCACAATTTAAATTGATGTGAGGTGGTTGTGATTTGATTAACATATCCATCATCATCATCATGGTATTGAATTAACAAAGAAACATAATGCTTTCAATTTAGTTGCCACATACAAGGTGGCGCAAAAGTAATCCTCCTATTAGAAAATGCTACAATTTTGCGATTGGCCCCTAATGTCAGTTAAGTTTTGACATTTGTGTAGTAAACACATGCGAAATACACGTTAATAAACAATGTTACGCTACACTGCTCCAGAACGCGGAATATTGGTGACTATTTATTTGAGCAGATTTCCTAGCTGTCCAACGCCTACTGGTGAAACACTGCGACGTTTAGCCGCTCGCCTCGAAGAGACTGGCACAACACCTTTACATTACATTACACCCGCTCAAAGTGACTGTATGGTGTGCTGTTTTCGCTGGAGGAGTCATCGGACCTTTTTTCTTCGAAGACGTCGCGGGCCAAACGGTTACTGTGAATCGTGAGCGCTACAGAGCAATGATCAACGAGTTATTTTTGCCGCAACTTGATGAATTGGTTCCAACAGGACGCACTATGGGATTTCTGCTGCAAAAAAGGCATTTTTTGACTATTACTTTTAAAAAATCTAATGATGCTATTTTATAGAGAAGAGTCTGGCAAACAAAAATCTGCATTTCTTTTAAGATATATGTATATATATTCTTGGAAAAGATCGGTTGAAATCTGGTTAAAGTTGTGAAAGGGAAATATATGGTAATTTTGTTCAAATTCAGAGATTTATATATCGAAGATGTTTCGAGCGGAAAAATCTGAGTGTCGATTTTATTTAAATCCGAAGCCTTGTTTTTAATTTAAAGGAAAAAAAAAGTTATTGCGTACATAGTTTGGGAGATATGAGTGCATCAAAATTGTCCTTAAAAATTCAGCATTGGCTGTTTTCGTTGGAGAAAAAGTCAGTTAGCTCGGTTTACCTCCGTGCTCACAGTATAACGAAATGAAAGGTAAAAGGCCCTTCTTTCGAATTAGTCAAAAAAAATTCACCAACTTTTGTCAATCTTTTAAAAAAATCAAAATTTAGTAAAAAATTCACGAATATTGCACCCTAGTATTTTTAATAAAAAAGTTTTGCATACCTTTAGGCTTAACGTTTTAAAGTAATTTAAGTTATTAATTATAACAACAATTTGTTAATAAATTGTTGACAGATGTGAATAACATTAAAAAAAAAATAAACAAAATCATATGTTTTAAAAAAGAAAATGTAAAAAGAAAACCGCTTAAATTGAAAACAAAATTCGCAACAAGTAAATAGTTAACGTTAATAAATATTGTAATAAAATTTAAAATATAATTCTAAAAATGATTTTATTTTCTGTTTCATATAGTGAATTGTGCCATGAACTTATTGATTATGGTAGCAATGTTAATTTGTTAACAAATTTTATAAAACAGAAAAATTCGGTGCTTACTATTGATGAAATTGAAATAGTGGAAAAGGCAGTTCAAAAGAGGTTTTTTGGTCATTTTTTAAATCGTTGGAGAGAATCGGACAAAATCAAATCTTATTTCTTTCGGAAAAATGCGACTTGGTTAGAAAGTAAATACATACATCTTTAAAAAATTAATTAAATAAAAATAATTCATTTTGAATATTATGAAATTTTTTTAAGATATGTTCGAAGTATCACTTGCTGATGACCAACCTAGCTGTTCAAAGAAAAAAGGAAGACCAGTTAAGGAATTCGATGACTGCAAGTATCGTAGTAAAAGGTACAAAGCAGCTGATTTAGCATCTCAGTACCCACAAAAGCAATTAATAATGGCAAGTGGAACTTCACCAGATACAAAAATAACACCACAATCATATATTCCTTCAACAACTGCACTTGCCTTAATGCTGGATGCTGAATTATCAAAACATCAGTACGAAACAATAAAGTACGTTTTGCAAAGAGAAGGATATGATATTTTGCCTCCTTATAAAAAAGTTCTTGATGAAAAGAAGAAATGTTATCCGGATAAAATCCAAGTGTCAGAAAAAGAAGCCACTGTTAGCTTACAAAGTCTGATGGACCATACGACAAAGCGCCTTTTTGAAAGTTTTTCGCAGGAACGAATTAATGCAGCAAATTTTGAATTTACTCTTACGTCGAAGTGGGGTTGTGATGGGTCATCTGGACATTCAGAACACAATCAAAGCTTGCCAAGTGATATAAGTGACAGGAGTCTATTTTTAGCATCGATGGTGCCTCTAAGTCTAAAAACAGACACTGGCGCGGAATTTTGGTGTAATAAAAGCCCATCGTCAACAAGGTACTGTCGTCCAATTTTTTTCGAATTTACTAAGGAGACAAAAGAAAAAGTCCTGACAGTTGTAGAAAACATGAGGATAAATATAGATGTTTCAGTTAATGACAAACATTTCAACGTAAAACATAATTTAGTGTTTACGATGATTGATGGTAAAACGGCTCAGACCGTTACAAATACTAGTTCAGCAGCTGTGTGTTACATTTGTAAAGCTAAACCCTCAGAAATGAATGATTTGGAAGCGGTTTCAAGAAAAAACATCGATAATGAAGCTTGTAAATTAGGACTTTCTTCATTACACGCTAGGATTAAGTTTATGGAGTGCATACTTCATATAGCATACAATAAACCCTTCGAAAAGTGGTCTGCAATCGATGCACGCAATAAAATTTTAAAACAAGAGAACAAGCAACGAATTCAGACTGAATTTAGGGAACGTATGATGCTGTAAAGCAAGGATCTGGGACATCAAATGATGGAAATACCTCAAGGCGTTTTTTTCCAACCCTGCACTTGTTGCAGATATAACTGGGGTAAATGAAGAACTAGTGGATCGTTTTCGTATAATTCTTCAAATAATAACGTGTGGGCAGAAAATTGATACCATGAAGTTTAAGAAATTTGCGTGGGAAACAGCTGAACTATTTGTTAAAATATATAAATGGTATTTCATGCCTGTTACTGTCCACAAAATTCTTATTCATGGAAAGGACATAATAGATGCAGCAGTACTCCCAATTGGTATGCTCTCGGAGGAAGCAGAAGAAGCGCGTAATAAAGATTACAGGAACTATAGATTAATGTTTTCTAGAAAGTGCAGTAGAACTGCAACGAATATCGATGTTTTTCATCGTTTGCTTGAGTCGTCCGATCCATATATTAGTAGCTTAAGACGTCAACCTCATAAGAATATTTTAGAATTGGATGATGTAGTTAAAGATATGATAGTTGATGAATAAAATGCTTACATATTGTTTACCTATATGAATATTTTTTATTCGAGTTGGGAGGGAATAACCAATTTTTAGCATTTCTTCAATTAAATATTACTAGTATTTTCAATGAGAATTATATTTATACGAAATTTGTTCATTCAGGTTACATAAAAGACGACGCATTTCAACGAAAATTGTTAGTTTTTGCTTTTATCAATTAATAGGCGTGTGTCAAATTTAATCAAATTCTATTAAAAAGAAAATTACGTGAAATAATGGGGGTCCAAGGGAGGTGCCCCAAGGAGTCAACGGATATCAACCAAAATTTGTAGTGCTTTTTCTTAGATCAACTTATAGACGTGTGCCAAATTTCGTAAAATTCCATGAAGAATTGCGACCTATACATTAAGGACAAAAATTCTAGGAAAAATGGGGGTCCAAGGGAGGTACCCCAAGGAGTCGAGGGATTTTAAAAATTTTTTTTATTTTTCTTTTCTACTTAAATCTAAACAAGTGTGCAAAATTTCGTCGTTGTAGGATCACTCCTTCTATTTTTTGCAGTTAGATGTATGAAGAAATCCCACTGTGGGACGGTGCAACGCCACACACTGCACGTGCCACAACCGATATGCTGAAGGATGCATTTCCCGGGCGCCTAATCTCCCGTTTTGGCGATTTGCACTGACCAGCAAGATCGCCTGATTTGACCGCTCCAGACTTCTTTTTGTGGGGCTTTTTGAAGTCGCGGGTTTATGCCAACAAGCCTCAGATTCTTGCAGCTCTTAAAGACAATATCCGTCAAGAATGTGAGGACCTATCGCCGGAAGTTTTGGCCAAAGTGATGGAAAATGCCATAAAAAGGGCTCAAATGACAATCAACTGTGGCGGCGGCCATTTACATGACATCATATTCTCGACTTGATGTAAAAAAAATTAAAAGACCAAATAAAAATAATCCACAAGAAGAATTAAAGTTTTTAATTTTTTTTTAAATTACAGCCAAAAAACATCGGAAGGTTATTTTTGCGCCACCCTGTATAAGTACGTATTGAAAGTAACCACTAATCCTTGATGGATTTTTGAAAACGCCTTAATTCAAATTTAGTTTGGCTAATGGAATACTGACTCTTTGGTGCGAGTGTGCCTGCGGTTATATAAGATGATAAAGTGTCTAGTAGTTGTTTTGTTTTGTAGAATCATTCACACATTCGAGAACAACTTAAAATTTAATCAATTATTGAAAAACTGACAAGTGCTTTTTCTAAAGGACTTTGTTAAGAGCAATTGATTAATGAGTTGTTTATTGTAATTTATTTTAAAGTATGTGGTGTTGCTCTTAATTTAAGTGATTTGAATAATTTTTTCCTAAAGCTTGTATATCTTATAATGAGTTTAACTTTTCTTAAAGTTTTTCGTAATAGCGAAAATATTGAAAATATTCCAAAGTTTGGTTATTTGTTTTTTTAGTCCTTGCCAATAAAATCTATTGTTTTTTTTGTTGGATAACATGAGTGTGCTGCTGAAAGGTAATTACTTGCAGGCATGGTATGATTTATGAGACTGTAAATTGTTAAGGACATTGACAACATGTTGTTAAAATGTTTTCTTGTTCTTTTTATTTTAATATAACATTTTGTACGTGCACTCGTTGTTTCAAAAAAAATCTGAAAAATACACTCAAAGAATTAATAAAACTTTTGTTTTTTTTTTGCAATAAATATAATGCCTGATTATTTTAAATGCTAATTTTTGCTAGTTTTTTCTATGAAATTTTTTTTTGACGTGAAATTTGCAAATTTTTTAAAGCAATTGCTGCTACATATTTACTACTTTTGATATAATTTTCTTATATTTTACTTGAAAATAAATTAATTTTTGGCCATTCTTTCGTTCTTTCCAAGTTTACTATTTTTACTAGAAATGTAAACAAACAAACCCATTGATTGCACGCGAAAAGGGTTGTTGTACTTTTCTAAAAAATTAAATGCAATAAATTCATTCGATTAAAGTTTTGACTTACCTTTCAACTCCAGTAAATCGGGGATGACGATATTTTCGTGATAGTAAAAGTCCTCCGCCCCAAGCAGCCTATAAAGAAATAATATGAGTTCTTATATTACAGTTGAAAGTTCCTTGTCTAGCAACAAGTGTTTGTTGTTTTCGCAGTTATTAAAAAAAAAACTAATAAAGATTACTGTTTTCTCAACAGAAATCATCCCGAAAATTCGGAGATGATATTTCAATTGCCTAAAATTTCTTACATATTGGAGTTATTGGCCATTTCTATCGATTTCGCATAAAGACGATGTCGAAATCGACAGTTCGCTTTCCAAATTAGAGTCTAATATACATGATATACCTTTCTTGGGATCTGCCATAGCCAAGACTTATAAATAAGCCACAGATATAAAATTATTCCTTTATGTTTTTGAATAAATTGTTTCGTATATCATTTGCCAGAGGGAGCACAATATATTTATTTGGTTGCGGTGGAGGAGGACATATAACATAAGCCAGTACATCGTAAATCGTATATTGTTTCCCATGTAACTACACCTAAACGTCAAGTTTTTTTCTTGTATTTCTCAATTTCAGACTAACTCAATCAAATCAAATCAAATGCATTTCGTGCACTTTGTAATTTTTTTTGGTCAGCATAATCGACCAAATGTGCACAATCGGGAGAATTGTGGGCAAATGTCAGCAAACCGGGTCTGTGAAAACACCTGTGCATGCTCGCCCAGTTCGTTCTGCGGAAAACATTGCTGTTGTTCGTGATAGTGTGTCATGAATGGTGTTCGCTATCGCGAGATGATAACGAACGTATTGTGGCCAGGAATTGAGGATTTGACCCTGGACGATATGTGGTTAGAACAGGACGGTGCCATTTGCCACACAGCTAACAAAACAATGGCTCTTTTTGCCGACAAATTCAATGGCCGTGTTATCTCACGTGGTGGCGATGTCAATTGGGCGCCAAGATCATGTGATTTGACACCGTTGGACTTCTTTCTTTGGGGTTATTTGAAAGAAAAGGTTTACGTCGATAAGCCAGCAACAATTTAAGAGCTAAAGGATGAGATAATTCGGCACATTAACGGCATAGAACCTCAATTATGCCTCAGCGTCATCGAAAATTTGGACCATCGAAAGGAGGTGTACCGCCGAGGTCGCGGCGGTCATTTGGCCGATATTTTATTCCATACATAACTGAACCATACTATATTATCATAATAAAAAGAAATAACAATAATTTCGTAAATAATTTGTGTTTTATTCAAAATCAACATCGGCCCTTTAAATTTAACCAGCCTTTATAAAAAAGGGTATTTTAATATCCATGTCATAAACTAAAACCAGGTGGAGAACATTTAAGACTAGGCACCTGGTGGGATATCCGATTTTGCACTCCTCCAAATTTACAGAGCTATACCGTGTAATTAATTGGTCCGACTTTTGACGCGAAAACCACCAAAATTTGTTTTGAATATCCCTATCCTTTTTTTTTTCTTTTCTGTAAAAATCTGTTTCAATACCTTTTTCCTGGCTAAGCTAGATTTTTTTATAAGATTGCCATATTTTTGGATATTTTTCCATTCGAACGAAAATGGGTAAATTTTCATATATCTTCCGATATATCGTTTCAACGAAATTTTGATATGCAGATTACGAAAATATTAATTAAAATTTTTAAAATCGGTAAAAAGACAAATCCCATTTTTCCTACATTTCGTATTTTTTTTTAAATAGTAAAATCTTTTGACTTACATTGTATCCGCCAGGCATCAAACTAAATTATTGTCTTATATTTTTTTTTTTGAGTAGTCCAGTCCGGCTAATTCGCGATATATCTTACTCGGCTTCAGCGAGTTTGTGCTTTATTACCTATTATTACATACATTTTGCAAATACCAACTTAAGTGAAGGAGTTTTACAATCCGCATAACGATTTTAAAAGGTTTTAAAACGCATTTAGGTCTTAGATATTACTTAAAAAGTAAAGATAAATTATTTAAAATTAACTATCAATAATTGCGAAACAAATATCCATAACTTTTCGATATTGCGACAGGGTCAAACTAGGGACAATTTAAAAAATCTTTAAGCTGGGTTCATATAATGTTTTTGATATAATACTTTTTAAAACCCAATTTCAATTTAAGAATGACAGGATAAATACATATCGTGATTTCCACTGTTATTTAAATGACACTGGCTTTAGCAACTTAGCCGGAGATAAACGATATGAATAGATATTTCCATATACAAATTTTTTATGTATAACTATAGTTAAGCAGCTAACTTTAATTATTTTGGAGATAAGTTAGCAGGCCCTAGTTGCCCTAATAAAGGGTTATCAGTACTCTAAAAATATACATTATTTTTAATACTTCCACTTACATCAATATGCATCCAACAGTTGTATTTTTGGCAAATATCTGCAATTTCATTTAAATTATCAAAAGCCCCCAATACAGTTGTACCAGAAGTTGCATTTACAAAGAATGGCACATGACCCTTAGCTTTACGTTCCATTATAAGACGTTCCAATTCCGAAGTAATCATACGACCACGTTCATCTGATGGCACTGCAACACAATTATCCGTACCCAGACCACAAACGGCAGCACATGATTTAATCGAATAATGGCATTGATCTGATGTAAACATGACCAATTGACCTGGTAAACCAGCAGCACCATGTTCCTTATAATTGGGAAACATTTTATGACGAGCAGCCAAGAAAGCATATAAATTCGATATGGAACCACCGGGGGCCAATATCGAATCACCACCATGCCAGCCAATAATTTCACGCATTTTTGCCAAAACAACAGTTTCCATTAAAATGAAAACTGGAGCAATTTCATAGGTGAACATGTTTGTATTGGCAGTGGCAGTTAACCATTCGCCAGCCATGGAAATGATATCCAAACCACAAGATAATTGATTAAAGAAATGAGGATGACCTAGAAAGATAAAAAAAAAACACAACAAACATTATTCGTTAAAGTTGTTTAAATTTTGTTCAAGTTTTTATTCAATACTTCGCTTTAATTCAACGATTATTGATTGATAATATACAGTACACTTAAGTACTTTTACAATCTTCAACATCTAAAATCCATTAAAATCAGTTACTGCCGCTACTGTCTATAAAAATACCATTTATGATCCTTAATCTTCTATAATCCTACAATATATGTATGTATATAGACAGAAAAATTGGCAACATAATATTCATCTCAAATTCCTATACCTCCTTCTATTATCCTGTCTATCCATACCCACATTTCTTTTTTTTTTTTTTGTTTTCCTTCTCCACACATACTTACATTTTGGCATACTTCAGTGCTTTAATGATACCAAACATTGACATTTATATAAAGTTGATGACTCTATAGGCAACAAAAGAAAGATGAAAATAATAAAATAAACAACAACAACAAAAACCAAACTTAAGGGGAGAGTTTTAATCAAAATCCGTTGTTATTTTCTGTATCGTTGCTCACTGATCCTTTGATGCGAATGAATGGCTGAACAATGTGTTCAACGAAAAGGTCTCGAATCGTACTGAGTGAGGGGATGGATGCTGCATACAACATTTTTCGCCCATCTGTGGCAGGAAAGCAGCCAGGACGCTAGCTAGCAAGCAAGCTGACAAAAGTTTGCCTCGTGTGTAAATTGAAATATTTAGTCGTAAGTCAATGTAAAATCCTTTATGTATTTATAAGGAAACAAATGAAAATAAATTTCTTTTACCTTTAATAAATGTTGTGCAAAGAGTTTAACAGAAAATATACAAGTTTGTTCTCATGATTTCAATGAGTGATAAAATTAATCGAATATGAGTCTTTAATTCGTCGACATATGACAGAAAAACATGACTTTGTGAAAATACATTCGTTATCGGCGCTACGGGAAAACTGGAAATTGACTCCTACTGGCATGTTACGGGATTATCCTATGTTACTCCCTAGAGCTTACGACAACTTTGTAAACGGTCTTAACCCCCATTTTCTTGTGGGAAATGGGAATAATGTCGAGAGGGAGCCGAATTATGATTGGTAAATTTTGCACAAAAAGTCCTAAAATAACAGGAGTCTCTAACAAAACAATAATAATAATGGTATATTTAGTCGATTTATGTCTGATGTATAAAAAATTTGTGGTCCTCAAAGAAAAACCATTTGAGATGTATCGATTTTTAGCTTCATAACCCAAATATCCAATCTCTATTAAGGCCTTAGATGGCGTTATAAAAAAAAACCCAATTTAAATTTCAGAACTCTGCGTTTCGGACAAACTAACTAGACTGTGTGACTATGTATCAGTTATCCAGAGCGATTTTGTTAGTTTTTTTTTAAATAATTTCAGATTTTTAATGTCAAAACTGTTAAAGATAATGTTGATAAGAATGCCACACAAGCACAGACAAGTATTATCACATTTTAAACAGAAATATCAGGCAAATTATCTAAACAAAATTTGGTAGTTAAGTTGACAGTTTTTGAAAATTTGACAGCTTAACTACTGTCGTTAAAAAGTTAAAGAATCGCACTACAGGTCAGTTAAAGACTATTGAAAATAAATGAATAAATGTGGAACCAGGAGCCTTAATTAAATGTCATTATGTGGAAAACTTTAAAGATTTAGGAAGTTGAAAAATGGATTTCTCAAGGTTGAAAAAGCGCAAAGACAAGATCAGGGCGCTCACACTGTAAGGGGTATATTACACCAAGAGAACTTCTTATGAACAACAGTACCAAGCATCCCACATTCCTACAAGCTCCTGCCTATAGATTAGAATTGTATTCCAATTTTGGTCGGATAAAAGTCATGTAAATTCCAGGCAGATGCAGTAAAATATCTCTTACATCGCTCTAAAAAACCTAGGCACTTGAATTTTCTTTCGACACCCCGAATAAGTGCTTACTATAACGGAAATAACGATTGTCAGCCAACAGGCAAGTTGGGACCGGAGTGCATTAAAATCGACCCCATTTGCAAGACTCCACTTAGTAATCGTACACTGGTTCCGATTGAGCGTGGTATTCATATTGCGTTCCATATCACCAACTCCTTGGTCTATGACCACAAGAATGTTGCAAGTGACAAATGTTGCTGACATCCTATCGGCTTTAAACAACTGTAACGATGAATACAGTACTTTTCGTTAGTTTTTTTAATAACTATTATAATAAGTGTATTTTTATATTTTTTGTATAGAATAACAAATGTAGTTACTGTAAAAAACAGCGATTATAGCCCTGTTGCATTCCTGATTTTAATACATACTCTTCAGATAAGACTCCATTTATCACAACTCACCCACACGATCGTACGCCTATATCCAATGCAATAACCTTTCTCTCACTTAGGCGGTATATTGATCTTCTCCATAGTTACGAAAGGAATGCCATCAGGAGCTCCGTAGATCCACTTCTGTGGATCTTTCAGAAGTCCATTCCATTCAAGATAGTAAACAAGATATGTGGTTATCATATTCCCCATAACCTCAGAAAGTGTTGACAAAATTGCATTTGGACTGTAATTATCTGTGTTAGTGGCACCACTCTTTTATAGGAATCGGCTGGGGATTGACAACTTTCTAGCAAGTTGGAAAAATTTCCGCTCGGTACGAAAACCTAAAAATATTCCACAATGTACGAGCTAATGCCGATAATCATCGGGCCCTGGATATTTGTTATGTTAAGAATGTAGTTGCCATAGTAAGGGCTGGTAATAATTTGATAACCTTTCAAAAAGATAAAGAACTTTGGTACAAAGACGTTGTTCGTGGAGAAATTTCCACTTTGGCACACTCAAATATTGCCTGCTTACAATGAATATCCAACTCTCCCTCTGTTTAAAATTTGCAAACAATGTGCAAATACGAAAAAGAAGACATCAATTTAAGAGAAGATATGAGATTTAGCTAATCTTGCGGGCGACAACATCAATTTAGAAATATACATATCGAAACGTTCTACTTCGATGTTGCCATAGCACTTAACACCATAACACAACTGGGGCTTCATACACAGAGAAAACAGATTCATCGTGACAACCGAACTTCTTGAATATTTTGGTCGCAGTAACCGAATTATTAAGTTGTCCCAACCAAATATTTTCCTGATACAATTGAAACCGATGCAATTTAACCGATTTTTGGTTGCGACAAACAAATGTATCGGTGACTCCAACCAAACCATTCGTTTGAATTTATCATTTCGCGCAAACTACAGTGTTGCCACCATCATTCACCACCTTTAAAAACGAAAAAGTTCCTTTTGAAGTTACCTCATCCAGTGGAAATCATTTTCGACGTTCCATGATTAAGGAAGTCGGAAGTTTTAATATATCACTAAAAATTGTAATTGCTGTACAATAATGCAACAATATAGGTATCGAATTTGGATAAATTTAACCAAATTTTACATCACTATCTTGCAACCCTTGCATCACACTGGCATTTCTATTTACTAAAAAAGAAGTAAATGAAAAACATTGCTTTTTTTTGTTATGACTATCGGTCTCTTATGGCTTAGAGCATTTGGGTTTTATAATAACGCAACTTATGGCACTTCAGATGTGAACTGACAGCAAGGATTTTTTTTATTATTATACCAAAATCAAAAAATAAAAGGAAGGGTTTGTATGTTTATATTAATACACATACTCCTTCATTACGTGCGGTGTTGAAAAATACTCCCTGGAGAGATGAATTGTTTGGCTTGCTTATAAATGTAAGTATTTATTTAATAGTCATATGATTTGTGTAGAATTATTTCCAATTAGCCTCCAATAAATGAGCAATTGTTGCTGAATAAGAATAATGTTGTTTATACAACAAAGTTCTTCCAATCAAAGGTCAAAATTAAATTCTTTTGTATCGATGTACGGGTATAGCAAAAATTTAATATTGATTTTAGTTTTTCCTTGTAAACAATTGCGGAAATAACATATGACTGGGCCATGTCTGTCATTTCCTTTTATTTTATCACTGGCCTTGTTTTCGATCATATTCTATTTTCATAAAATGTGGAGCAAAAATTTGATGAAAATAAAAAACAATAACATTCCTGTCTGAACTTGATTGTTTCAATGCAACGAATTATTTAAGCTTTCTTGCATCCATTTACAGTTACATTTACCCTCTACGAATAACGTTTCGTTTCTGTTTTTTGTTCACTCCTGCCAAGCACATCTGCTGGCAGCTTAAGTCTACATACGTTGGAAGACACTTGTCGTATGTCTAGCAGTTTGTTTTTCCTGAACACTTCCTTCCCTTTTTTTGTTTTATTTAATATCGCATTTGTGATAGACAAGCGAATATAATCGCTCATCTTAAAATAAACCTTTTAAAAAACTGTTATATTTTTGTATACATACAGTATTTGGACAAAATATTAAGACGATCATTTTGAGGAATGAAATACACAGAAAAGATATTTGTGCTGACAACCTAATTTGTTGAAAATCAAGTGGTTCGGTTAATATTTGTTTTGTTGTATCCGAAATTCTGTCATCAGAATTTCTGTTTTCAAAACCATGAAATTTGGTTACGAAAAACAAACCATTGAAGCAGGAATCTGTTTTTTGTGAACAAAAAATATGGAAATTTCATTAGGGAATATAAATCTGAACCCAAAGAACATGTTTTGCGTTCCCGTTAACAGAGAATTTGGTCATTAGAAAAAGGAAGAAAAAAGCTGGATTGTCGATTAAGGATCACATGAAAAAAAAAGCATAACGTGAAAAAAATTGGAGGCTGAAAATTACGTATCAGAAATAAGAATTAAAAAAATTAAGGATCGAAAATGGCGATCGAGGTTTGCAATAAGTTTGTATTTCGGATCTAAAAGAAACATTTAAAATTTGAATTTGAAACCAAAAATTTAAAATACAAATTGACAGATCCAATACGATTAAATTGTAAATATTCAACGCCATATTGGATCTGCAATTTTATATTTTAGATTCTTGGTTACAGATTTGTAATCGGCAGCCCAAAGTAATATACAAATGTGTCTTTGAGATAAAAAAAAATTTACGACCGCCATTTTGGATCCGCCATTTAAAATTTGTATATCGAAGTTTCAGATGTTCTTCATATCGAACTGATGGAAAAATATGGAAACCTGATGCCAAGTCAGCACATGGAAAGATTAATAATCACTTATTATTTACTATTGTCATACATATAATTTTGAGCTTGTACAATAGTTTCCAAGATTTTATCGAAAAATTTTATTTCAAAGGGTAAAAAGAAGTCTTATTTTGTATGAAATGTCAAAAACCAGCGATTTTTTGAATATTCAAACACAAATTTCTTAGAAATGGTATGTGTTGAAAAAATTTTCAAAACAAATTTGAATTTATTAAACAATTCTAATTATATTCGTCAACTACTGTAGGTAAGTTTATTCAAAATAACAACACATTTTATAGGATTATTGAAGCATCAATTTGTCCATCATTCTAGTAGGAAATTATAACGCTACATTAGGTTTTAATAAAAAGAATTTCTAGTTTTTTGAAGCCTCAAATGTTTAAAAAATTAAAACAATTCAAATCAAGAGTTTGTAAAGATTTCTAATATAAAGGGTGGGCCATTTATAATTTTAAATTCGAATCGGCTATAAAAAAAGTACTGATTATTTTTTTAAATTTCTGGTTTTTTAGGAAAGGTTGAATTTTGTCATTTAAAAATGGAACACAGTATCATTCATATGACTACCACGGCTGGGCCATTTTTTTTCGAAAATAAGCAAGAAGCCGCCGTTAAAGTCAACGGTGAGCGTTACCGTGCCATGGTCAACGAATTTTTGTTTCCAAAAAATCAAGAGAATGACATGGACGACATTTGGTTTCAACAAGACGGAGCCCATGTCACAAAGCTAATTTAGCCGAAATTGTAATGTCAATTGGCCGTCTCTGAGCTGTAAATTGAACCCTTTGGATTAATTTCTGTGGGGAGCCATTAAGGATAAATGTTACGCAAACCATACAGAGACAATTGAAGCGTTGAAACATGAAATCGAAGATGCCATTGAAGAGATTCGAGCCAAACGAATTGAAAATGTACAGAAAAATTGGGTTAATCGGATAAGTTACTGTCGAGTCAGTCGTGGTAGTCATATAAATGATATTGTGTTTCATTCTCAAATGACAAAGTTCAATCTTTCCAACAGAGTATTCAAAAAACCGGCCTTTCAGAAAAACCGGTTTCGGGTTTCTTCGAAAAATCGAATTTTTTAAAAAACCGGTTTCGGTAAAAAAAATACATTCTTTGAAAAAAAAAAAATATTTTATAATATTTTTTTATTGTATTTCATTTCAACATTTTATTTATTGGTTTTAATATTTTTTAATATAATATTTTAAAAATTAATATTATAAAACTATGTATATTCATATCAAATGAATAGAAATCAAGTTTGTAAATTGGGTAAAACTAGGTACGTTAGTAATTTGAACGTTTGGCATTAAATAAGTTTTTTTAATATTACATTTTAAATATGTAAAAAGAAAATCTATTTTTCAGTTTTAAAATAATATTTTCGAAATAATATGCAATTTAAATGTTTCGTTTTAAGACGATTTTTTTGTTTGCTTTTGGTAAAGCTTGAAGTGGAAAATACTCTTTCACTAATAGTAGATGTTGGACAAATAGTCAAAAGACAATTATATAAATTGTCCAACTTTTCAGTTATTTTGTCGCATTTATCTAGATATTTGAAATCATCATATGTGACCTTCTCCGAAAAAAGGGACCTAGTGTGTCAAAAAACGGGTTTGGACTTAAGAGTGGATTCTGGTACCTAATAGGGTGTAGAATAAGATGAAATGAATTAGATTTCTGATAAAAATTTATTTACCCCATAAAAAAGTACAAAACGAACTTGGGAAAATAATGTAAAAATGAGAAAAACATTAAAATTTACTTTTTTAATTTTTTGGTTTTAAATAGTTTTTGAATTGTCACTCTAAAAGCGAAAAAAAATACGTCACTACATAGGCATGACGTCACCAAAGTCGGCACCCAATCATAACTAACCATACCAAATCGCATCTCCCAACTGAAGGTGTGCGTTATGAAACTTTAAATGCATTTTTCTCAAAACTTCATTTTCACACACTAGGTCCCTTTTCTCGGAGAAGGTCACATATAATGATGAATGATTTTGTACAGTCTCATTTTTAGGATTTTGAATACTGCTTATTATGTTATTTAGATCAGAAATTAAACTATTTGAATTCATCGTAATCTATCAGACTTACATCTAAATCTTCATAACCAAATGATTATAAGTGTTCGGAAAAAATAAAAGAGACCAAGTAACCCAGTTGGTGATGTAATTAAAAATACCGGTTAACCGAACAAAAAAGACCGGTTTTCGGTTTTCTTCAAATTTACAAAATATTTGAAACCGATCGGTTAAAAAAAAAAAAGAAACCGGTTGAACGGTTTTCAGTTTTTGAATACTCTACTTTCCAATAAAACTAGAAATTTGAAAAAATAATCAGTACTTTTTTTATAGCCGATTGAAATTTAAAATTTTAAATGACCCACTCTTTATATACCTTGGTTAGTTTGATCTGTTGACTTTGCCGTTAAAGTCTGATAAAATTATTTTATATAATAACCCTGAGGGAAAAAAGGGGTCAGTTGGGAATTGGGACCTGTCCCGTGGTAGGTAAAAACTGGACACAATACAATACAAATCACGAGATAGGAAAAAAGAGGACCGGTTTTCAAAGTACCTACCACGTGACCGGCTTAAAAGTCATGACATGTTTTTTTAGACCAATCTATAGGGTAATTGACCCCTCCTAGGACAAGCCCATGTTAAATTGACCGGTCCCGTGACATATCCCTATCACAATGAACCGGTTACGTGACGTGTCCTGGGATAGGTCCTTTTCCCGCAGGGTATAGACTAATTTTTGTTTTATTCTCAAAACTCCCTTTAATACGATAATTTTTGATATAACATTTAATTATTGTTTGGGTTTAGATTTAATATAAATCTTCCCACATTATGGCTAAACTTAAACAATCAGAATCAAGTGTTATCATGTTTAAACAGGCATCAAAAAACAAACAATTTTCTGAATAAAATTGACTTAGCTACCGCACGCAGTGCAATACCCGCTACCAAAGAAGAGATTTGCTGTTGAAAAACAAATTTTAGGAATAAATTTGAATATGATTATGGTTTTTGAAATAAAATCAGTATTAACAACATAGACAGAAGAGATGATACTACTCTTCACAGAAAGCATATGTCATATGTATGACGACAAAAACGTGTTCAATGGCAATATACACGAATTAGGGTTGTCAACAACACGATGGGATATTAGACCTTTCTTAAGGGGTTAGGTTAACCTTAAATATTTAAAAAACATATTTTGAAGTTGAATTAAAGCAATGATTTAAAATTTGAATAAAAAATATTTTTAAGAGCAATCATTGTCACTCAACACGCAAATTTGCAGAAACAACGTTTTACTCCATTACCCACAGATTGAGAAAGCTTTTCGCTTCAAGGCTTATACCAGAGGATCTTTCTTGGTGCTTTCAGTTTATATTGTTGCAGTTTTTGCAGACTTAATACTCTCTACTAATTGACCATCCTCTCAAAAATAATTGCTGATTCAAGGAATCTTTTGTAGAACAATTGCTTTTTCTTCTTAACCCATTCTAGTGCCGATTCCAACACAGGTGATTTTGTTGAAAATGTTCCTAAACTCAACCGTTTCTATAGCTTCAAAGTAGACCACGCTCCCCCACCATTAGCTCTGAAACTAGTTCTAAAACTGATTACTGGCCGATTTTTAGAGGCTGATGCCGCCTTGAATATCGTTGTTCTCATTTGAAACGAAAACGATAATTTTCAGTAATTGTGGAGCTTTTAATAACAAATAAAGTCATTAAAATATGATAGCTTCGATAGAAAAGTGCACCTTCGACTGGAAACTCCATTTTGAAAAAATTTTAAAAATGTCACAAAATCCTATAAGAATTGTAGTTTTTCAGAATTTGATGATTTTTCTATAGCAAATATTTTCTCGAAATTCAACAGTATTGCCGTAGGGTTACGGGGTAATTCTCCAGAAAATACTTTTTAGAATAACATGGATTATGTTTGAAAGATATGCGTAATTTGAGATCTTTTTTGCCACAATGGTTTTTCTAAATTTTAATTTATGTAATATTAAAGCAAATTGTTGTTAATTTGGCAGTTTGAATTGTATTAAACCCTTTTTTAGCCACCTAAATAGGATAACCTGGTGAAACTAAAATTTTCACTTACAAAATTTCAAAAAAAGTTTGTCACATTAGAAATTACTTACATTTATGTTCCGTGGAACGAGTTCTAAGGAGTCGGTTCCAGATTTTTTTTAAGAAAAAATCAGGAAATTCTTCCTGCTAATTAATGTGTTGCTATCTTTAGGAAGGGGATAGAAGAGAGATTAAAAATTTGGTGAAAGATGAAGGGCTTCAAATATAGCAATACTCTATTTACGCGAGATTATTAATCTGAAAACAGTTGTTGGCGAAATTGTTGAAGTTTTTTTGTTCATAGCCAGCTCTGTTATGTTGTTTTACTTCGGCGAGGTGAAGTTATATGGGAAACCTGAAGGAGGGCGTTGCTATATGTAAGAGGAATAGAAAACTCATATGCAACGCCCTAGTCCGAAATAAATTGTCGAGGAAGGGATCCGATTTAAAGAAATAATTCAGGGCTTGTTCTTAAATAATATAGAAATACATAAAATTTATAATATTGATAGTAAATTATAATAGAAACTCAATGTGGAAAAAACTCCAGATAGTGGTCGGAATTGTATGTGAAATATATCACTCTCACTCATCAACGGTACTGGATGTTATCCAGTATGCAAGAAAATATATACCATTTGTACGGGGCTAAAGGACAAATTGGTAAAAGGCATACTGAAAAGATAATATCATTAAAAAAAAGGTAATATGAAATAAAGATACTCTTCAAACTACTAGGATAAGCACATTTAAACCGTTCTGCCTTTCTCCTATTCCTATCAAAATTTCCGGTGAAAAAATTTAAAGCTGGATCCTGCTCAGAACCTACGGATATCAAAGTCTTCCCAACCGATTATCACCACATCTCAGACTACTAAGGGGGAGGGGAATCAAAAATTAAAGGTTTGTAGGCCCTCTTGTAAGTGCGATTTTCGAAGCTCTTACAAACTGGGATTTTATATGAAGTTCCACAAAATCAATTCCTATTTATTGCATTTTTTTCACAGAAAAGGCGATCGATTCCTTGTGACATGTCACAGGACTAATATAGGGCATATCACTAAACTGTCATGAGCTGACATGTTCTAAGTTAGTTATTACAAGGCGTTATTTTCTCCCTCTTATAACAACGCGATGTAAAAATGACATCTGTCACTTTATGCATTCCATATAAATGGACGTGTTCTGTACAAGGCAAACAGAAAATTATGTTCTTTCAGGAGAAAATTCTGAATTAATTTTAATGAGCAACAGCCAGGCGGCATTTATGTTCTTTAATTTTTTGAGATCAGTGTATCATCAAAACTATATAGCTTAATTTTCAGGTTGCCACATCCTTCGCTTAAGGGACTTTTAAGAGATTTAATAGATGGATGAGTTGGACAACCCATGTTCTGCAACCCATGAATACTGCCTCCACAAAGCTAAGGTCGGGTCACCTAAATCTATATAGGACTACAAGACTGACGTGGTCCGACTTTAATTTAAGACAGTTTAAATCAACCTTAGTGGGTGTAAGAGGGACGTCTCGGGACATACACTCACCAAAAAAAGTCTGTAATGGCAACTGAAAATTTTGCTGTTATTACGGGAAATTCTGCCAATTTGAGCCCAGCGGTATTTTTTGCTTATCTTAGCAGCACATGTCTGCTGACGTGTAGTACAATAAAATTAGTAGAAAAATTAGTAGCCGCTACTAAATTTTAGTAGACTTTTTGTAAAGTGGAATTTAAAATCTGTTTGCTAAAATCAGCAAAAAAAATTACTAAATTTTATTAATATTAGTAAAAGGCTTTGATTTTTTTTTTCTTATCGAGCATCAAAAATTTTGAATATATTTTTTAAAAAACGAATTAATCATTTTGTTTTAATTTGGTAATTTCTGTTTGAAAAATATTTTGGTAATTTTTTTTTTTTTACTTTTAAAGTTAAATTTTAATTGTTTTTAGAACTAAAAAACCTTTTTAGTGCTATTTTAAGTGGATGTCCTTTTTTTTAGACTAATACGACGGCACGCTTCATCTTTCGTGTGAAATCAAAACTACACCAAAAATCATCAAAAGCTTAAAGATTCTCTCATAAAGCACTAAAAACCTTCCTAATCATTCAACAAATTCAAACTGAAACTCAACTATTTAAAGGATAACCTACACCCTTAAGTTTCATACAGTGTTGTAAAATAAACAAATTTTGTTTGTTTGTTTGAGTATTGTTGCGGCGAGTCAACCAACAGAAGCAGCAATAGTAGTATGTATAACCATTTTATGGTCCATTGAATATTGATAGCAAGTAAAAGATTATTTACACCTTTCAACCGCAGACGTAATTCATTTAAAATGAAATAGAATGTGAAAGGGTAGATTTGGTATATTTAAAAAAAGCCTGTTTACACATATCTAGAGAATAAGATGAATCTTAGAAAATATTTTCAAAAGAAAAACTAACATTACATTAATCATAATCCAAAACCATAATCATGATTTTATAGATTTTTTTTTGTTGGTTGTTACTCAAAAGTCATTTGGCTACACTAAACAGATTCTATTGAAAATTAAGCTCAGATACGCCCGTACTCCGCCCCATCGCTCGTAATGTTGTCATCTCTAATCGCATCAAGCACGTGACCACAATTGTTTTTTTGGAGTGTCGATAATAAGCATGTTTATACAAAAAGTGTGCCAAAATAAAGGAAAAGAAAAAAAACGCAAAGAGTCATTTGAAATTCCAAACGGAAATGTAAGGTTTGTAAAGGAAACAGGAATGTGTGTTATAGCGGGGGTTGTCAGGATATACTGATTTTCAAGATAATTGTTTTTAATGAATTCAGTTTAATTTTAAATTTCATTAAGCCCTTCAACCAAGTGGAATGGCATACGAGTAAAAAATATGTTGTTCTATAGATAAATAATGTTAAACTTACCCGTCTTAACTTGATATTTCAAAGTGGTAGCACAGTCTTCAATCAATTGCTGTAGATTAACAGCACGATCTGGTACATCTAAATCTAAGAGACGTTTCATATCCTCCGGATGATGGAACTCCAAAACCTTTTCATTACGATCATTTGTGGCTTTAACAAAGTCCAATAAAACATCGATAACTTTTAATAAAAATTCTCGAGTTTCTGGACCGGCCGTAGTTGTGGTTGGCAAAAGGTCTACAAATAGAAAAGTAATAAGAAAAAAAATCTTGATAAATTACAAGAAAATATTGATTTTTATAACAAAAAAAAAATCTTATCTTTTTTACAAGGATGTTGTGGGCATTATAAAAAAGTTTTCCTTCCGCAATCAGGAAATAATGTTCTTTTATCTTTTAATATGAAATATGGTTATTTATAAAGCTTGTCAGATTGTTTTTTCATATGTTTACATATATATTTTTTTACGTTCCTAACTAGACGTCCTGCTCGTATCATCTAACACCTTAGCATGGCTGAGGTTTTTTTTATGGACTGCATGAATATTATTACTTTAACGCAATTATGGTGAGCCATAAAAATGGATTTAATTTAAAAAGTTAATGTATTTGTTGAACCACAGTTTTCTTTTCGTTTAAACATTACCCTCTACTGCTTCCCCATACATATTGAAATTTTATGGAGCAGCAGATGTTGGCTGTTGGAATGTCAATTTATTACACAAATTCTTCTATGTAGTAGTGCCTTAGAGTGTGTCAGCTTTGTGTCAAATTTGAGATACTTACTGTGGTTACTTTTAAACATTGGGAAGGTCGTATAAAAAGCATCCTTTATTGTGTATTTTTCTTTATGCTGTTTCATTATTTGTGAGAGATTTTCTTGTAAAGACTTAAATAATTACTAATTGAAAATGATTTTGGGGAAATGCTACTTATTTATTTCAGGGATTAAATTGTACCAATAATGGTCTTTTTAAGTAATGCTCATTTTAAGTCTAAGTTTTATCATTTAAAAATGTTAAGAGTGTATTTTATTTGTTTTTATTTTAAAGTGATCTGTTGCGAACTAAAACAATCATTTTTATTAACTCTATAATG
The DNA here is from genome assembly GCA_949748255.1 of Eustalomyia histrio. Classification (NCBI taxonomy): domain Eukaryota; kingdom Metazoa; phylum Arthropoda; class Insecta; order Diptera; family Anthomyiidae; genus Eustalomyia; species Eustalomyia histrio. The sequence goes on from OX456524.1 coordinate 6,846,438, forward strand.
CTCATATCTCTGATTGCGATGACATTTATACTCGTATCATAAGTAAAACTATATCACTTCAACAAACAGGTTTTTTCTCAACCCTTTCCGAACTTGATGAAATTTGGTATGGATGATATTTTTTTAAAACAAATTTACGTCCCTTTTCGAGTGAACGTAAATAGGGTGTGGCGCCTGTATTCATATTTTTTTTAAATGCATTATTTCTCGGGAAAAGAAGAAACCCTATTTCACTAAAATTTTTCACGAAATATTTTTTTTATTTGAAAAGTTTTTTAATTTAATTTTCTTTGAAAAAAATATTGTTTTGCGTTTTGACCTCGTTTTAGTGTGTCCGTTTCTGTACCTTCAAATACGGACTTCGCCGGTTTTCATCAGTTTTTTTCGTTGCTTTTGAATTTGTTTTGTCAAAAACGAATACTTAAAAAATATCTGTGATCATTATACGGGCCACGCTAACCTTAGCTCACGACCCGTATAGAAAAATAGATGTCTATTTAGAGTAAGCTCTCTTAGATTCAAAGTTATGGTGGTATCACACAGCGAAAATAACTTTAAGTGATATCCATGAGGTAAATATGTATTTATGAAATTTAAAACAAGTTTTACGATGATGTGTGCAAATTTATGGAGTTTTGCAAATAAAAATATTGTCTGGCAGTTTATAATAGATTTTTTTTTAAATGTGCAAATTTGCATTGTGTGCTACATCATATCGTAAATAATAAATGGGGGTCCAACTATAATGCACGATGTTAATTGTAAATAAAACAAAAAGTTTTCAGAGAATTATCTTAATATTTTTTATTATGATAGAAGGATCTATGACAATTATGCGCGAAACAAAATGCCAAATGCTTGCAACGGCTTCGGTGGCATACCTCTATCCGATGGTCCATATTTTCATCTTTAGCGACGAGGCACACTTTCACCTCAGTGGATTCTTAAACAAGCAGAATTGCCAGATTTGAGCAAATGAGAATCCACGAGTGATTGTCATCGGGCCGTATTTCTTCGAAAATAAGGTCGGCCAAGCAGTTACCGTGAATGGTGTTCGCTATCGTAAGCCAGAATTGAGGTTATGGACCTGGACGATATGTGGTTCCAACAGAATGGTGCCACTTGCCGTGTTATCTCACGTCGTGGCGATGTAAATTTGCCGCCACGATCATGTGACTTGACACCGTTGGACTTCTTTCTTTGGGGATATTTAAAAGAAAAAGTGTACGTCAATAAGCCAAGAACAATTCAAGAGCTAAAGGATGAGATAATTCGGCACATTAACTATATTGAACCTCAATTATGTGTCATAGTCATTGAAAATGTGGACCATCGGATAGTGGTATGCCACCGAAGCTGTGGCGAGCATTTCGACGATATTTTGTTTCACACTTAATTGTCATAGACCCTTCTATCATAATAAAAAATATTAAGATAATTCTCCGAAAAATGTTTGTTTTACTTACAATTAATATCGTGCATTATGGTTGGAAAACCCTTTACCACCAATTAAACCTAAAAAAAAATCTTGTTTTATTTTTTCATGGTTTTCAGTTGGTCACAACCGCAATGATGGATAGAGATGCTAATTATACTGGACATGAATATATCATTTAATTACATTTGTGAAAGTTATGTTATTTTTTTAGTATAAATATTTATAAATAAATTAAAAAAAAAAAAAAAATTGCTATTCAAAATTAAAAAATTTACCCATTTACACAAATCTGTTTTTGTTAAAAAAAAAGTTACGAATACGGACCGGATACGGATCCGTAAGCGGTCCGTCATTGGCGGACTTTCAAAAGACAACCCCGTTTTTCACACAACATATCGGTCCACAAACTATCTGTCATTGACGGCATTTCAACGAATTAGAATCAGTTTCGATGTTCCTTAAAATTCGTTTTTTTTTTAATTAATTGTATTAAATAAAACGTCTCTTTTTGTGTATTTCGTTTATTAAATTCAAATTTTTAAATTATTTTCATAATTCATTAGCTGCTATTTTCACAATTTACCAAAATTCACCAAAGGAAAAGTAGTTAACGTATTGTCATATTACAAACAAAATGAACACACATTAAGTTCAAGTACTTTCTTGATTTAAGTTAGACACATTTTTTGAACTAAATGGAAGTTAATGTCCTAAATTTTTTTTTGAACTAAATTTTATTTTATTACATAAGATGTTTTTTCTTAAAATTAATAAATTTTTATTTAATTGACTTGTTTTTTTCCTAAAATCAAGAAATATTACTTAGGAAAAATATGAACTATTTCTGAGTATATAAACTATTTCGTTTTTCCTCAAAATTACGAGTTATTATTCTTTTTAAGAAAATTTTACATAATAAAGTTTTACTTAAATTGAGGACAATTTATACACTATTTTGAAGGAAATTTTTGATTAAATTTTAGTTCATGTCTTTTTTTGAGTGTAGGCGTTGTTTACTTTTACTTATTTTCTAGTCGCCATTTGCATTCAATCAGCTGTTTCCTGTCTATGATGTTTGTGACTCAATTTTTCAAAACTGAAAATGTTTTGTTTTGAAAATAAAAAATTTCTTTAAAATTTTCTGTTTTGTTTCAAATTATTTTATAATTGTTTTTCTATAAATTCGCATGTGTTTGTGGAAATGTTTAAGATTTTGGATGATGAACTAAATGTAATATCAAGTTGGGATGTCGCTCACTTTAGCCAAAATTGTTGAAAACTAAAAGTTTGTCACAAGGATTAGTTTAATTTTGCTTCAATTAATCTACCTTGTATGCAGCCTAAATATAAGAAACACAAGTGTAACGGCAATTTCCCATCAAAATTTGTTAACAGTGGTTCTGAAAACAAGTTTGTGTAGTAAATTTAAATCGTTATACAACATCAAATAATAAAGGGTAGAAAAAATTTTAAATAAATAATAAAATCTATTTGCTGGGTATTTCTCACTAAAAAAACATGATAAACACAATTCATTTAAATTTAATTAAAAACAATCATTCAAAAAATCATTACAAATTCCATAAAATAGCTGAACCTTTTATAAATCGTAACAAATTGTTGTCTAATAGAAAAATTCCTTAAATTTCATAAAAGAATGTTCTGCATTAAAAGTATGATGATGTTTGCATTTCTCAAGTAAATGATAATAATATCACCCACCCCTTTTTGGTTCAAAAAGACTGATATTATTGTGCCAAAGAAAAATCCCGTTATAGATGCAAGTATTATGTAAGCGAGTGTAGGTAATATCCTGTGACTGAACGGTTTATATTTGTTTTATTTCAATTTAAGGCACATACACTTGGTGCACACATACAGCATACGTACAAATTGTAAAAGAAAACTACAATAAATTGTACCAGAATAAGAATGGTGCGTGCATTTGTTGGTTGGTGGTGGGTTTATTTCCTGCCGTTTGACTTTTTAGTTTAAGTGTTATGCTATTAACGTGTGTTGAAGACTGGAAAAATGAAATCTGTTTTATATGTGCGTTCGTCCTTATGGTCGTGTGTATGTGTGTGTATATATATGTGCCTATACGTAAAGTGATTTATCACAAAGTGAATGAGTGTGTTGGACATAAAGCTACTACATACTTGAATTATGAGTAAATATTACAACATCGTTTTAGGCGCTTTAATTCTTGAGCTTTTACTATTTTGTTATGTATTTTGTCAATTTTTTACTTTTGTATTATTTGCAGATATTTGAAGGACATTTAGGATTTGTGTTTGTGACATTTAAAAGATACAACAAAGCAATTTGTATCTTTACATTTGCTCACTTGTAATATATAATGTAAATACGTAAAAATATTTGTGCAAATAGATCTTTGGTAAGTAAATATGTAGTGCATGTTGTTATGCCACAAAAAGTCTACTTGTTCAAATAATATTCTTTTACTCTAACATTATTTTGTAGTTAAAATCAGTTTTTAGTGAAGTTGATATGTATGTTAGTTAGTTGCAATGCTATTTCACATTAGAAAGCATTTAAAATTTAAAATTTTCTACAAAATCACTTTTACAGCAGATAATTTTCTATTTTGTTGTAAAGTTTTTCAAAACAAATTAATAAATATTATTTTTCATGCACATATAAATACTTCTGCCACCTACTTATACTGGTAATAATTTTGTATTTTAAAGTAATTTAAAAAGTAACGACCTATCATTACATGGTAATCTATACAATAATCACCTGTCATTACCATGTTTTTGTTGGGAATTTTTTGAAGAAAAAAGTTTTAGAATCTGGTGAAAACTAAAATTTAATTAGAATCTGGAATAAAAATTACGTAGTAGTTACACTGGAACTCGCCGATTGAAACTTTTCATTAAGTTAATGCAAGTTTTCATAAAATTTTTTGTAAAATGTACAATAATCTTACACTAAAAAAAGACATGAACTAAAATTTATCCAAAATTTCCTTTAAAATAGTTTAAAAATTTTCTTTAATTTAGTAAAATTTAATAAAATTTATAAATTTTTTTTTATAAAGAACAAAAATTAAATAAGTTTTAGAAATCCATTTCTAAGTTCAGTTTTCAAGTCTACCACTTTAAGGCAATTCAAAAAAAAAAAAAACAGTAATAAATATTTTGCTATGTATCATAATAATAAAAATTTAATTGTTTTTAGAAACTAATGAACTATTTCAAGGGAAAATTTTCATGCAACTTAGTTCAGATGAATTTTGAAAATTACAATAAAAATTTAGTTTTTCAAGTAGAAGTTTTATAATTTTGGGGAAATAATAAACTTAGGTATAGGATATTTTTCCTAAAAATTTCTTCATATAAATTAAAAAAAAAAAAAAACTTAAGTTAATTTAGTTTTTGTGCAAAAACGTTTAACTTATTTTCAATATTTAAAAAAAAAAAAAAACAATAATAATTTTCATAATTTTAAAGAAAAAAATATTATTTCAGGAAACAAAGTATCCATTAAAAAATACTATCGTGCATGACTGTAATTTTTGGGTCGTGATCGTGCGTGAGTCAAAAATAGCTCACATGTCCATCTCTAATCTTAATAGTCTTATATATTGAACTTAAAGTAGCTTAAAATATATTTTAAAATTTTGTTATCAGAAGGTAAAAAATTTAGAATTTGCGCTTTTATCTAATACACTAAGAAAAAAAATTTAGTAGAAAAATAATTTAGTGTGCAAAAATAGGACATCCACTTAAAATAGCACTAAAAGCTTTTTAGTTTTAAAAATCAGCCCTTAAAACAATTAAAATTTGACCTTACAATCCCAAAACTTTACTAAAAATATTTTTCAAACAAAAATTAGCAAATTAAAACAAATGGGGTTATTCTCTAACTATATGAACAGTTGTCACATCGAAATATGCAACTCTACCATATTTAGGATAGGGAAAGTCACATAATGTTAAATTTACCTAAATTAATTTTGATATTAGTGGCTCGACCTGTGCTAAATATATTAGAGTTGAATACTTTAGCGTGAACAAATTTTCACGTACATAGTTACCAAAAATGATAAATTCGTTTATGTTTAAAATCTAAAATATTTTTTGAGAAAAATAAATAAAATAAAAAAATGTTGCTCGATGAAAAAATATAAATTTGTATTTCGAAAGAAATGAGCTTTAAAGTGTAACAAGTGTATCTAAAAATAATTAAGTTAATTTGTGCATTTTTTTAAAAAATTAAAGTTTTTCTATATTTTACAATTCATTGAGTTTACAGCCATTTGCTTAAATTTAGCAGCGCTTACTAATTTTTTATACTAATTTGGTTATACTAATATAAATAATATTTAGATTTTTTTTTGCTGATTTAAGCAAACCTATTTTAAATTTAAATATTTTAATACCGCTGGGCTCAAATTACAAAATTTCCCGTAATAACAGCAAAATTTTTAGTTGCCATTACAGACTTTTTTTGGTGAGTGTACAATACAAAATATCGCAAGCACATTTTACACATTACGGCTTTCTTATAATTGATGTATATTAAACATTATTTTTATCGAAGGCACTAAAACATTTTTTTCATTTAATAATAAAAAAGTCAAAATTTCCATTTTCCAATAATAACAACAAATGTAACTGTGACATTTTGTATTTTTGCAACAATTTCCTTAAATTAGTTAATTTAAAAAGACAAAGGACCCCCAGTGTTTCTTAGCCATAGATGTCGTGTGTCACTTAGGGCGTCCATTTTTGTAGTTCTTTCGAGGAGAACCATTATTTAACTATGAAAAGGATCTGACTTTGTCACAATTTATTACGTTTCAGGATATCCTGCAGTACAGATTTTTTATTTGTTTACCTTTTTGCTAATGAAATTTAATTTATATTTAAATATATGAGTTTAGTATAATTCAACTTAATTTAAAGATAAAAATGTAATTTAAAGATAAAAATGCTTGTTAAAAGCAGTGACCAAGGAAACATTTCCTAATTAAAAGTAAAATTTAAAATGATATATGAACTAATTAAAATGAAATTTTGCTATGTTTCCTAATAAACATTTATTTCTCAATTGTAAAATATATCTATAATTTAGAAATTTCAACCAAATTTTAAGTATAATTTGTTTCTTAATTTCAAGGAAAATTTTATTAAATTTTGGTAAAAAGTAATTTTTTCTCCAAATAAGTTAATTTTTCTAAATTTTAGTTATTTTTTTTTTGTGAACACAAAAACAAGGTTTTGTTTAAAACAAAACCTGGAGCGATTTTTATAGCGTTACCGGATTATGGTTAAATAATTATAAATTTAGATTAAGATTTGTGCGAGATAAATTCTAAACTAAATACGAAATGACAAAAGAGTTTAGCATTTCTTTGAAAAATATTTAAAAATATTTTTAAATGTCCTAGAAATTTGGAAACCTATTTTAAGTTTAGATTAAATTTGGCCAGTTCACACCCACCCTTAATACTGATCATTACTCTAAGAGAGTAGTTCAAAAAGATAAACCAATTTGACGTTAAGGAGAAATCTGTTACTACTCGTTACTTTTGTCCAATGTACTTTTATATGTGAACTAACGAGTAGAATAAAAATTTTAGTCGGCAGCACTCCGTTCTTCAATGACTTTGATTTATATTGTTGGGTTACTCTCTTTGCATTACTATAACTTACCATATGCAGTTAATTTTCCCGTTTTATCGGAAAGTTTATACCCGTTTGGATTGATCGACATTTTCTCCTCTGAAATGAAATAAAAATGGTAGAAAACTATATAAATTTAAAAAGAACATTAAATCCTTGATAGTTTACATGCAAAAATATGTTACATAATATTTAAATCTACAATTATTATGTTAACAAACATTTATGAAGGTTTTTCCATTTTTTTTGTTGCCCATTGTTTTTTTTATGAATAAAGAAAAAAAAGGTCGTTAATAGACAAGGACTTATGAAGGTTATAGGTAAAAAATGGGAAGTATACGATATTGAATGAATATGCGCAATAAATGAAAAAAAAATATATAAATTTAAATTTTCTTTAGCAATCATTACATAATGTTTTTTAGGATTTAAATGTATTTTTTTTTTGTTTAATTTAAAGTACTTTCTGATTGAGCACGATAATACGTTTATTAGAATTGTTTTTGACGTTTATGACGTTTTCAATATAAAATGCGAGAAAACATAACATTTAAGATTACATTTCCAAGAATTCAAAATCAAATTAAAATATTTTCCATTCACAATTTGTTCAATTTTTAAATATTTTTTTTTTTTGGTATTTTAGATCTTTCTTTTTCATGTAGAATTGTAAAAACTGTAATAGCATAAAATTTTTGGTTTGTAGTTTTGTCGAAATTACATTCCTATGGTGTTTTTGGTTCACTACCCGATTAAAAAAATATTAAGATAGTCAAAATACAATGCAATTTCATGTACAAAATAGCAAAATTAAATACACATAGCTGACATATATTTAGCCGTTTACATAAATATATATTATTTTATAAAAAATATGTGGATTTACACACACTTTATTGATCGGTTATATTTTAAAAATTGATAATATTAATAGTATTTTGAAACGAAAACTCAAACGTATTTTGGAGCTCAATGTGTAGAGATTTTAGATGTTTTTTTTAGTGAACTTCGTTACAAATAAAAGGTTTCTGTTTTTTCTTTTTTTGCTTGTAAGAACTAGAATAAATCTTACCAATTATCTTGCGGAGATCTTCGATGTATTGCTTTAAGAAAATCACTTTGACTGATTTATTTAAATAACGTGGTGTACAGAGAGAAAATATGGATGTTGTATTAGTTGAGTTAGTAAAGATTTATGAACGAATTTAAATTTAAATGCGTTTTGTATGATTCAACGAAAAAGCTGAAGTATTTTAAATTCAATTGCAATATTAAAACGATAATGAGATTTTTTTTCTATAATATTTTTTAAGTGACTCACTACTTTTTGTATGATATAGAAACTACTTAAGCAGATTTTAAATTCAAATTTTACTTAATTATTTGCTAGTGGTTTTTCTCACTTTTTTTTAACTTCTTCTAAATTTGTATGAAATTAAACTTTACTTTTAAATCACTGTTATCTTAGTAATTTTGATGGAACTGCAGCCGTTTATTCACAAAGTCGGGACGGACACAAATGAAAAGCAGCTTTACTGTTTGACGATCTGAGGAGCTATGTAGTTGATTTTGTCTTAGAGTCTCCTACGAAGCCAACGGAATTTTCAAAATGGCTGTATATGGTATATAGAGACATAAATGGTATGTATGTATGTATTGAATATCCTTAACTGAAATCAAATCCCCAATATAAAACTGCGCATAAAATTACTACACTTTTTTTTACAAACACACACACATATACAGAAACCAATGTAACATTGAATTTGAATATAACCCCCCTTTATCTCCTCCTGTTTTACTACATGGGCTCCCCAAAATATGACGTCATAGTTGACACCATTATTTCCATACATTCAGATTTCATAAGGGCGGAGTTTGCGTATACAGTCGTTTTTTATGTTGAAGGAAAATTATTTCTGAAGGACACACCTTTTTTAAAGTAGGTTTCTCCTTAACTTAATCAATTTTATCTTTACTTTTATAAAAATGGTGGTATATTTCAATTTCAATTTAGATTTTATAGTTTAAGTTTATCAATTTGGTCTAATCATTAAAAAAAAAACATTATATCAAGGCTAAGATGGTTGATTATAATATTCTTTTTGCTTTTGTATTTATATCAAGGTAAATTGTTTGTGAAATGTATGTAAGTTAATGTTAAGATTTACTAATTTTAATAAGACATTTTTTTAAATAATAAGTAGCTGTATTTATTCTTGTAAAAAAAAATTCTAAAATTGGGTCAAATTTATGTATTGTTTTAAAATTTCTATAAAATTTTGTTACGTTGTTGTCTCTTTTTCACTCTTTAACTTTGTTTGAATTAAGGTTCAATTAGATGTGCTATAACCATAACCATATAAAACAGCTGTTCCAACCAATCTTATGGTATACAATGTTATCGATTATTCGTGACTTACCATAACGCCATAACCATAGATTTGAATTTTGGTTTTTTGCCATAACCATAATACAGCTTATTGTTGTTTTTATTATGTATTGTTTTTCTATTGTGTTTTTATTTTTAATGGATATTATATTTTATATATACATACGTACATATGTATTTTATATTTTTATTTTATATATATTAAGATAAATTGTATTTGTGTTTTTATTTTTAATGGTTTTGGAACCACTAGTCGATAACATAAATCTTGTTATGGTTACGGCTATGTCAATATGGTATGGCACGTCTAATTGAACCTTTACACTCCAAAAGTGAAAACGAATTCTGAAGACTTTTCTTTAAAAAAAAGCTCAGAGTCTTTTTCTTAAAGAAAATATTTAATATTCTGGGGACTTTTTCTTCTAGAGAACCCTCAGATTCTTAGAATCTTTTCCGATATAAAAATTCTGAGATTCATAAAGAAATTTTTGCAAAAAAAAAACCCTAGAGTTCGCATGCTTTTTTTCCTAAAGAAACACCCTAAATGTTGCTCGTTTTTATGTATTTTTTTTTGTCGTTTTTCAGAAAAATATTGTTTTTTTTAAATTAAAAAAATTTATGAAAACTTGCTTATTAATTAAAAAACCACAAACAGTTAAAACAAAATGCCCAGTAAAAGTGTTAAATATATAATAATTTTATTGTAGATAAAAAAAGTATTCAAATAACCGGTTTTATTTATTGAAAAAGGGTCGCTTTTTTTGTAAATTTTCGTCTGACGATTTTTTTAAATTTTCTGTTGGTATTAAAAGGTTAAAGGTAATTTTTTTAAGTTTAATTTTCAAAGACCCATATCTCAAAATCCAATTTTTTATATATATGTTTAAACTTAAGGCCTCTCTACATTTGTGGCAAAATTTTAAGGTGGAGACTCATTTGGTTCCTGAGTTGTGAAGGAACACGTGGTCGTAAGCAAATTTATTTTGACTGTTTCATACATGCTATGAGTGTGTATGTGTGTACAATGTTTAGTTTATATAGGGTCCGCCAAATAACTTTTTTTTTTGAAAATGCTATAAAAAAAACTACTGAATATTTTCTCAAATTTCTTTTTTAATTTGAAACAATCCTTCCGGTTTATAATGGAAAAATTTCATTAAATTTTTGTGAACAAAAATTCGTTCAACATGGCCCGATAACGATCGCCATTGACTGTAACGGCCAGCCGAGGCAGCCATTTGAATGAAAATATTTTCCATTATTAACCGGAAGGATAGTACTTTCAAATAAAAAAAGAAATTTGAGAAAATATTCAGTAGTTTTTTTTTAAAGCATTTAAAAAAAAAGTTATTTGGCGGACCCTATATATCGTTGTTGTGTGTAAGCTTTTGCATATGAACTCGTCGACGAAAATTTGCTTACGACCACGTTTTCCTTCATAACACAGGAACCAAATTAGTCTCCACCTTGAAATTGTGCCTCAAATGTAGAGAGGCCTTAATTTTTAACATATATTTTTTTCAGAATTTTAAAAAAACTGGATTTCGAGATATGGGTCTTTGAAGATTAAACTTATAAAAATGACATTAAACCTGTTAATAGAAAAAAACTTTTGGCACGCCATTTTTAAGGCATGGTTTTCACCTTTAAAATGGTACCAACAGAAAAATTTTTGGTTGTATGGTTTAGAATTTATGGGCGACTTTGTATGTACACTTTTTCGATATTTTGACGTTTTTGCTAATTTTGATGACGTCTTATTTCGAAAACCGAAAGGGTTTGGGACCAAAAGATTTTTGATTTAATAAACACTACCCATTTACAATATTTGTGGCGAATTTCATTAAGATCGGAGATGACAAATCCAAAAATGATAGTTTTCTGTGCAGTTTGACATGGAATGACCCAAATATAAAATTTTTCAAATAAAAATGGTTCTTACCAATTCTTTTGATTAAATATAGAATGTCCATTATTTATTAAACAAAAACAAATAACTTCTTTGGATTAAATGACAATTTTTTGAAAAAATGTTTAAATGAAAATAAACACAAAGCAAAAATGTCATTTTAAAATAGGTTTAAAATAGGGTCGAACCAAATTTAAAATTTGTTTATTTACACAAGGTTTAAAAAAGGTATTTTAAGCTAAAATTCGTTTATGAATACAATTTTAGCAAATTTTGCTTAAAATTGATTTGAAATTCTGTTTAAAATTTTTTATGAATACCGCTGCTAGAACGTAGATTTATGCATTTAAAAGAGCTTTTTTAGAAACAAATCTATTTAAATTTCAACAAAATTCTAATGTTGCTGAAAATTGTTGATACATTTAAAAACGTTCTTTTAGACACATTGTGTCTATGTATTATTTTTAAAGACAAATGTGTATACATATGTTGATTTTAAACAAGATATTGATTAGACTGTAGCTGGTTCGTCACGTTAAGTTATGTAAAAGTAATTCTAGCTTAACTCTAACTTAGACCTTTATTTTGTATTTCACCTGAGGAAATAACGCAACGCTTAACTTAGGTGAAAAAATAAAAAAAATTAGGGAATACGCTTATTCTCGTTAAAATTGTAAGTTCCAAATTTAACTCTTGAATATATTTCTTTTACAACTTTTTCTACACATTTAAAAGATACGATTTTTGGGGTTTAGAATGAACGTTCTATCTTTCTAAACCCCAAAAATCGTATCTTTTTTGATTTAAAATTTTGTATAAAATTTTAAAATCGAAAAACTACCCAGCAAAACCATGGTATCAACTACTTACCAGCCTATTTACTCTCTTAATTCTTTTTTTTGCGATGAGCTCAAAAGTAATGGGTACTCATTATATTTTGGCTGTTCGTAAGCGAGTGGGTAACGACCACCCATTATTTTGTGTTTTTTGTAAGTGAGAAGGTAATGACCACTCATTACTTTTGGGCTCATCGCGAACAAAAGTAATTAAGAGAGTAAATAGGCTGGTAAGTTGTTGTACCAAGGTTTTGCTGGGTTAAAAAAATACAAGTAAAAAATTTTTTCGAGGTGAAAAAATTTTTTGTAGAGAAAAAAAAAAATTTGTGGTGAAAAAAAATTTTTGAGGTGAAATATATATGATTCAATTCTAAACGATGTGAAAAAAAATTAGAGAAAATATTTTACTTGCGAGTCGCTACTACATGAAATTGTACTAAAATACCCTAATTTGTATGGAAAACTAAGAGGTACCTTCACATTTTCACTTATAACTTTTCAACTTCTAGACCTATTTTGCTCATTTTGAATACCAAACTGCTCGGAAGGATGCCCATTAGTTTAGGTAAAAATGAGCACCTCCGCTTGGGTCCCTCAACATATATGGTGAAGGGTATAAAAACTTAAATTCGTATTTTGGGGTTCATTACGAAATAATGTGCAAAGTGTGCATTACTATACACCTTACTTCATTGATGTATTGTACAGGCGATTAGCCTCAAGGTAATGTGTAGACACATTACTTTAGAGGTGATAAATTAAGTGGTTACTTATATAGTTAGGAGGATGTGAAAAGTATTGTGTCTGAAAATAGATTTTCATAAAACAAAATTATTTTAAAAAAAATTATTATTGTACAAATATTTTGAACGTTATTAAACAAACGTGGTAATGATGGGAATCGAACCTGCGAAATCTACCCACTGAGCTATCGACACATATTATATTTGATTCGAAATGTACATACATTAGACTTTTGCTTACAAAAAAAAAACTTAACAGCATGCTTTATCATGTACATGCTGCCTAATTATAGGCCAAAAACAGGAATACGCCTTTTAAAGTTTTTCTTCATATCTTTAGTATTTACTGCCAAAACATTACATAGTCTTCTCGAGACAAAAACATCGATATATCATACTTTAAGATCCGACTGTAAATGTCGAAGATATAACAAAGAATTTAAAAAGGCGACCCCTACGATCGGCGAAAACGTTTTTTTTTTTTTTTTGAAATTGTTAAAAATTAGTGAAATTGATTTGATTCACTTTTGTCCTATTGTTTGCTGACGTATAATTTTAAATGTTTGTATCTATTTAACTAGCCTACTCAAAGATTAACAAACTGTTGAACTTACTTAATAATAAACAAATGATAAACAAATCTTAATAAATCGAAATTATATTATTTTTTTTTTATTTTAGTGGCACTTAACGCCACCAAAGTGAAACCAATAATAATTAGTTGCCTGTTATCAGTGGGAAAACCAGAGTACAAATGGTTGGATAATAATCAGATTGATGACAAATAGAATAAATGACAGTGACATTAAAACAAATGCGAAAATAAATATTTCACTTAAAAGAGGTAAACAAAAATATTTGAAGAGGTAAAGGAGGAATATAAATGTTTATTATAAGGGGACTGTCCTGTCTGTTTAATGACATGTTCCACTCATTCAATAAATGACACATGACATAAATGCAGATAACTGCTATTTCACCTGTATTTATCAGTTTTAATAAAAACAGTAATGTTTTTCAATATGAACCGTTTAATAAAATAAAAAAATCGTATTTTTAGTCTGTTATTAACTATTGAAATATAAGCATTTTTCGGAAAAATTAAAGTAAATTAATTAAATAAATATAATATTATTATTTGATTAATTAATGAAGAAAAAAATTAAATTTATCAATATTTTAAGGTTAAAGTGTTATATGGCAAAAATAAGTAATAATAATAAAACAAGTGACAAATATATTTTCGTATTGAGTTTGAATTAAAATTTTGTACAAGTTAAAACGTGTAAGCAAACATTTGGTTATATAAAAAGATATGGACTAAAAAGTATATTATCTCTCAACGAAAAATTTTATTTAACTGTATCGATTATTCATATAATTCACTAACAATTTTAATTAAATTAAAAATATGTATGAAAATGTATTTTTAATCTGGTTCGAAATCATAGATAACTTTTCAAATGGAAAAAATTTTCTTATTTCTATTTCGTAATCATGGAGACACAAGCTGAATGGAATGCATTTTCTAGTCCGCAACGACCTTCATCATCATTCTTCGTGCCCTTGAAAGAGCTAATTGTAAATATCACTGTTTAACTCACAAATCAAAGACCACGTTTTTCTTCATAACTCAGGAACCAAATGAGTCTCCATCTTGAAATTTTGCCACAAATGTAGAGAGGCCTTAGTTTTTAACATATATTTTTTTAGAATTTTAAAAAAATTGGATTTTGACATATGGGTCTTTAAAGATTAAACTTATAAAAATGACATGGTTTTCACCTTTAAAATGGTACCAATAGAACAATTTTAGGATGTATTGTTTAGAAGTTATGGGCGACTTTGTATGGACACTTTTTCGATATTTTGACGTTTTTTCATGACGTCATATTTCGAAAACCGAAAGGGTTTGGGACCGAAAGGTTAATGATTTAATAAACACTACCCATTTACAATATTTGTGGCGAATTTCATTAAAATTGGAGATGACAAATCCGAAAAGACAGTTTTCTGTGCGGTTTGACATGGAATGACCCATAAACCGAAATTGAAGTTTCGAAATTGCTTTAAAAATTCACCATTTTTGGCATTCTAAGGAACGGTTTAGGGTTAGCCTAGAAAAACAAAAATTCATACTTTATTATTTGTGGTCTAGATAAGAAAAAATAATATGGCATAGAAAAATTATGCAGCACATGAGAGCCCCATATGATGTGTTTTGTTTACAAAAAATGTTAAAATTCGGCAACGCTGTTGTGAAAATGAAAAACAAAAATGAGAGAATAAGAAAAAACGTCGTGAAAATAAAATAGATTTTATCTCAAAACTGCAACGCTCGACGTGTTATTATTTTCAATTTGTATGGAAAATACGGCACCTTGTTATTCTGTTTCTAAGGCTATATGACACTAGCTACTAGATTTTTTTGTAGAAAGAAACAGCAAATGTCAGATAGAAACATCATTTCAAATGACAATCAACCAATGATAACAACTTTGAGTAAGCATAATAATGTATTAAAGAAACATTGGAATGCACTCTCCTCAAAAAAAAGAACAAAAAAAACATAAAAAATCTAGTTTCATACGGACTTTACCTTAGACCAAATGGGGGGTCGCGACCACCTGGGTGTCCGTAGTAAAATTCTTTAAAAATAAAAAGGTTATAATAATTGTTTAATTGAGAATCAAATAAGAATCAATTTTTCCTATTAAAAAATCACAGATACTAAGAAGCTTTTTTTTTTATAGAAAATACCTCAAAATCCAGGAGTTTTTAAGTTTTTCTACGGTAATTTAAATAAAAAATTCTTCCAAAAATCTCTTAGATTCTGATAATTATTCAATTCCATCTGTCGTATTTTTTCTGAAAATCTTCGGATTCAAATGTTTTTATTTAAATAATAAAAAATATTTAAAATTTGGGGGTCGGTCAACCTGTAAAATGCCTGAAGGCGTCATCAAGATTTTTTTACAAATGTATAAAAAGTTGTAATTATATCTCTTATTTCTATACCTTTTTGAAACGATAATAATTGTAAGTATAAATTGGTGTAAAAAATATACTCACAAAGCTTTTAAAAAAATGGCATTTTAATCGAATTTCACCGGAGCTAATATTACCTAAATCGAATCTAATAATAATCGGAGCTAATATTGCTGAATTCGAATATTTTTAAAACCTAAATTGATCTATTCAATATATCGGATAATTTTTTAAGTGGTTGATTTATTTTAAAAATATTTATCTTACAAGAACGAAGGTTTAGCTCCGATTTTGATGAAATTTTGATGTATTTGAGAGGATAAAAAATGATTGAAAACACATTTTTATCGGCATTTAGTGGTTGAAACGTAAGGGTAAAAACAGAAAGACTTAATTTTTTTTTTGTTTTTTGTAACTAGTAGTGTTTCCAATTATGCAAGTTGAGGCTGAATTAGCCAGACGTAAACGTAAATCCACAACAAAAATCTAATCAAAACAGATTTTCGTTGTGTATTTACGTTTTGTGTATGTATTGTATATCTTCAATGCATAAGAATGACACAAATATATACAACACAACATCTTCTATTCTTATATAACTCATTGAATTTGCTATACAGAGATAAGTTTACGTCTGGCTAATCCAGCTTTTAAGCTGTTAACATGTTAAGGCGTTATTCTCAAAAATTACTAAAATTTATTAATTGTTGTTCGGGGTGGTTAATAGACAAAATTGACAATTTATCGATCAATAGTTTGATAAAAAATAAATATAATTTTTTGTTTTTTTTTTATAAATAAAAGCACAGAGTTATTTTTGTTGTTGTTTTTAGCGTGATTTAAAGCATCCTGAAATATTGTAAAGAAATCTGCCTTAGAATCTTGGGGTTTTATTTTGGAGAAATCTGAGGACTCTTCAAAAGAAAAATGCTCTATTATAAAAGCTCTAAAAGTTCGCTGGTTTTCCCATCTCCAAAACATGTGAGTTTAACTTTTGCTTAAAAAGTGTTTCTAACTCATAAAATAAAAAAGGAACTTAAAAAAAATTTAAAGTACTTTTCCAAGAGATTTTATTTAAATACCCAGCTAAAAATATACATGTATGAACACGAATAATCATATATGGATCTATATCCATACACCTTCGAATATAAACTATTTATTAAAGGTAATTTTCGAGAGCCCCGGTAGCCTACTTGGTAGCTTTCTAGCTTATCAGTGCGGGGGTCGTGGGTTCGATCACCCTCAGAGGCTCTGATCTGTTTACGCTACAACGAGACGATAGCCTTTGTTGCTAGTGTTTGGTTAGGGTATTAGGACATCATTTGTAATTATATGATTAATATAAATAATAAAAAAATCGAAAAAATTTTAGTACTTTTTTTCCAAGTGTTTTAAAAATTTTAAATTACTTTTTACCAGTGTCAGAAGTTAGCAATTGCATTTTTCTATTATATTTGGCTGTGTGATAAAAAAAAATCAAAGAAAATTTTTATAAATTTTAAAAATCATCTTTTGCTTTGGTAAAATACCAAAAAATATGCTCAAAAATATGCATTTAAAGCCAAATATGCAAAGGTGGCATAATATACATTAAAATAAGTGTTTATATCAAAATATGCACAAAATATGCATTAACAGATCGATGCCAGTTTGATGCAAATTTGTTGTCCAACATGAACTTCCGAGCCCTAATGATCATTTTATACATTTTCTTTATACAACAAATTTTTAAAATGTATAAACACTTGTGTGATAATGTGAACGGTGCTTATGCAAAATTTAACTTAATTTTTCTCATATTTTCGCTATTTTCAATACATAGATTTGCAAATGATTGTTTTTTCTCAAATAAATTTTTCTTTAAATTATACAATTTTATACCTTGTTGTTGTTTTGTTGTATAATGATTATACGCTCTGTAACCCAAATACGCCAAAATATTTTGTAGTTATTTTTATTTTTTTTAATTAGTTCACTAATTATTTCTTTCGTTTTCGTTTGTTAATTTTCACTTATGTAATGGAAGTGTAGGGACTCCGTGTTAAAACTAAAATGCTGTTTTCCGTTTCCTCTACAACCTACTTATATAAATATTTTTCTTCTGAGCTTTATTTACATCGAACCGAAGATATTCGGGTGTGAGTGAAAAACAAAATTTTCCAAAAAAAAGAAACTAAATTTAGTTTGTATGTATTTAGAGTAAAAAAGAAAGATAAAGAACACATAAATCCCTGAAAAAAAAGTTAAATAACAAGGATTTTTAAATACATACATAGGGATTTTTGTAGTTTGTGGATGTTAAAAATGGACAAAGTGATTTAAATATTATATAATTTTAGCAAAATATTGTAAACTAGTTATGGCTGTATTACATTTTTTAACATTAAATTTGATTTAACGATAAGAATATTAAAAAAAAAACACCAACACACCTATACGTTTTCTGTTAAATGAACTATTAACAATTTACAATAAATTGCACAACAGTGGCTAGTGCAACAACAATAGAACACAATATTCCAATGGATGGATGTTCCATTTTGTTAGGATAGCACTATTATTGGTATCCATTGCTGCATAGTAATTTAATTTTAAGTGCAATTAGGCTTATATTGTGTGCATTAGAATGTTGTTGTGTTATAAAAAGTGTTCATGTAGGATTCCTACTACATAGTTACAATGAAGGATATACATACGAGTACTATAAAAATATATATAAAATAACAATTAGTAATGCCAATTTAATTTTATTTAAAAAACGCTATATATAAAAAAGAATCTCACCAATCCAAAATATTTTTCAAACTACTGCTCCGAAGGATAAATTTGTTTTGCTTGTGCAAATTAATCAATTGTACAAATTATGTACATGCTATATGCCAATATTTTTACAAAGATTGTGCGAAAAATTTTAGTTTTTCTAACAAATCACAAATTTTAGGCACATTTAAAATAATACGTCTGTGATAAGTTTTAAACAAATTATTTGTTGAAACACTGATTTAGCTTTATTTAACACATAACTAAAAGTTTTCACCTAATTTGATAACAATTTATAACTACAGTGGATTCCCGATTTATTGTCAGCCCTGTTCGTTTAATCGAAAAGTTCGTTAAATACAATACTAAAGAAAAATATATTTATTCATGTAATAACAAATTAAAATGACAATTAATAAGACCGTATGATACTTGCTAAATTTCGTATTGATTTTGTATTGACAAAAAATTTATAAATTTTCTTATGGGAAAATAATGAGTGTGAGGAGTTCAACTACACAGAAAAAAGTATCACAAAATTTTAAATATTTAAAAATATTTGTTTTTTAATTTAAATACAATTTCTAAGAATTTTTTCGTTACTGTTAAAAACAATTTTTTTTTGTATTTACAACTTCCTTTGTTGGTGCCTTTTTAAAAAAATATTTTTTTTTGTATTTACAAAAATGTTCTATGGAAGATGTTCAATATTACAAACAGAAATTTGTAATTTTATTCTGTGTATAGAAAATAAATGAGTATCTTTCAAATGGACTTACATTGCTGTCAATTACATCCAATACAAAAAAAATTTAACCAAAAAGTAATTATTGAAGAAAAAAAAATTAAAGAAAAAAGTAATTATTTAAAAAACTTGTCATTGACGTTTGCTTTTGCGATTCTTTAAAACTTTTTTCAATGGCTTCATCTTGAAGATCTCGTAAAATAATGTCTTCGAATGCTTTAGAAAAAAAATCAAACTTTTATTTAACGATGTATTCATCACAAATTAAAACAAAAAATCAAAGCCATATGGCAATACATATTTTTTTATATGTATTTTTTTAAGTGTTCGTTAAATCGAGTACTATATTGGATTTTCATTCGGTATACACAGTTCCTAATGTTAACATTTTTCCAGTTCGTTAAATCGAGAGTTCCTTTAATCAGGAATCCACTGTAATTTTTAAGAATCTATTTCTAAATTTTACAAAATTTATTGTTAATCCATGCAAAAATCTAAATATATATGAACATTTGTAATCTTAGATTTACTGGTATATGAACATACATGATCATTTGCGACCATACATAGTTAAATATATAACCATACCGTAAATGCTCGTATATTATTCATGTATGCTCACATATGAACATATACCCTCAAATTTCGGATCCGAATATATATGGTCATATATGAAATAATGTATGGTCATATATTGTACCATGCATGGACATTTATGGCCATGCATACTCGTATATGATCATATACAGGGTGGCGCAAAAATAACCTTCCGATGTTTTTTCGCTGTAATTTAAAAAAAAAATTAAAAACTTTGATTCTTCTTGTGGATTATTTTTATTTGGTCTTTTAATTTTTTTTACATCAAGTCGAGAATATGATGTCATGTAAATGGCCGCCGCCACAGTTGATTGTCATTTGAGCCCTTTTTATGGCATTTTCCATCACTTTGGCCAAAACTTCCGGCGATAGGTCCTCACATTCTTGACGGATATTGTCTTTAAGAGCTGCAAGAGTCTGAGGCTTGTTGACATAAGCCCGCGACTTCAAAAAGCCCCACAAAAAGAAGTCTGGAGCGGTCAAATCAGGCGATCCTGCTGGCCAGTGCAAATGGCCAAAACGGGAGATTAGGCGCCCGGGAAATGCAACCGGGAAATGCATATCGGTTGTGGCACGTGCTGTGTGTGGCGTTGCACCATCCTGTTGGAACCACATGTTTTCCAATCCCAATTCATTAAGTTGCGGCAAAAAGAACTCGTTGATCATTGCTCTGTAGCGCTCACCATTTACAGTAACCGTTTGGCCCGCGACGTCTTCGAAGAAAAAAGGTCCGATGACTCCTCCAGCGAAAACAGCACACCATACAGTGACTTTGAGCAGGTGTAATGGCTCTTCGTGGGTTACACGCGGATTTTCAGTGCCCCAGAAGCGTAAATTTTGCTTATTTACGTACCCGCTAAGATGGAAATGGGCCTCATCACTCATGATTATTTTTGATGAAAAATCATCTTCATTATTGCTCAAATAAATAGTCACCAATATTCCGCGTTCTGGAGCAGTGTAGCGTAACACTGTTCATTAACGTGTATTTCGCATGTGTTTACTACACAAATGTCAAAACAGAACTGACATTAGGGGCCAATCGCAAAATTTATAGCATTTTCTGATACGAGGATTACTTTTGCGCCACCTTGTACAAGCCCATGTATGTTCACATATATTTACATGAGTAGCACATAATTTTAGTTACAATTTTATTCATTTTTCTAAAATTCGTTCAAATTATTTGAATTTGTCTAACAAACAATTGTCAAATACAATCATATATACGATCAAAGGCGAATTCAGCAATAAACTGGGAGAACGAACATGTTCAATGCATCGAAATGAGCAAAACAAACGACAAACGGTGATTTGTCAGTACATTTTTCATAAATTAAAACAGTGTATAAAAGGGACGTTCAGGGATATATGGAGAATTTTCATAATAAATTTTAAGGATCTAATTCTTTTCTAATGCATACAAAATAATTGATATAAAATCTGGTGGCGATAGGATAAATAAATATCAACACGGAAATAGATTGAAAATTTGATTAGTGATTTTGTTGTTTTAAAAAATTTCGTTTTTGAATATAATTTTTACACCAAATTGTAATCCTTAAATAAATATTCTTTTAAAACGATAAAAGAATAGAAAATAGTTTGGAGATTATTTAAGCTACTAAAAATTATCCAGAGTATTAATGCGCCGAAAAAAAAACACTTAGCTATGAAATTCAATAACAAGCGATAAATCTGAAAAAAAACCTTTAAAATTACCATCATTGGTAAAAAAATATTTACACATACCAACATATTGTATCCTTTTGTCAGCCATTATTTATGTATATGTATTTTTGTGTGTGTGTTTTTTTTTCAACGTTCAGGATATATAGCAATTAATATGGATTTAAAATAAACACACAAAAATAGCAACAAAAATAAAACGCCTACAATTCACTTCAAGTTCCCGTTTGACGTCATACATTTTCTGTTTCATTTTTAAATAAAAAATAACAACAACTTCTTTCTATCTTTATTCAATCTTAATAGACAAAATGCAACATTGGAATTTAATATTTCTATTGGTCGTATCCTTTTATGTCATTGCGCATGGCAAAATATTATTATTATATAAGGATATTGTGACGTCATTGCTAACGCCAAGGGATGCCGTTCAACAAGACACAAATCTTTTAAACCTTGATAGAATTGTAGCAGTTCGTACACCATCAAGTGCAGTTCAAGATTGGAGTTTGGTGTGTCAACAGCTCTGCGGGTAAGTTGCCAAGCAACAAAAAAATTAAAAATAAGGAAGAAATAAGCTTCTTAAATTGAAAAATAATTATGAAAATTATAAAAGTGCTAAAATGATATTTAACATAAAGTTAAAAAAAAAAAAAATATGTTCACAAGTGTTAATTAAATGAGCATTTAGTGTTGCAAACATATAAAATATTAAAAAAAAGATGAAGTGTTTCAAAAAAGTTTTTTTTTTTTTTTTAATTTATTTTAGAGCTTCTTTAGGAGGCGCTGTATGCGCTCCCTTTTGTAAAAATTTGCCATTTTTACCATATAAAGTGCAACTTGAAAATGCCGAAGAATTAATGGATTCAAGAAAAAACTATATTTGCCCAGAATTATGTGGACTACAATTAGGTAAGTTATTTCAAAATATTTTTACTATATAGTATGAATTAGGTGACATGACATAACACCAACGGACATTATCTCAATTTCTGGAGTGGGGTCAAAAATGAGTTGGTTTTTGTATGAAAATATGTCTAAAATTTAGATATTTTATACCCACCGTTATAGTACTCGAGAAATTTTGATACCTTTCGTATATTGGGTATGTTTTGACCCCAGCATTGCCACTATTCTAAATTTCAAACAATTACGAATACAAAAAAAATCTCAGACACCAATTAAATTAAAATTAGCATTATTTTATATTATTTTGTACTCAAAGCAACAATTTGAATTTTTTCTTAAAACAAAACGGCATTCGAAAAACATTTTTGAATGTAATTTTTGTGCGACTCAAGTTCATATAATCACAAATTCCAGATGGAATTTTTAATTATTTTTAGAACAATTAAAAAAAAATCAAACAAAAAATCTTTCTGTTGACAGACCTTTAAAAATATAATTCCTTAAATCAATTTTCAAATCTGATTTAAATTTTCACGAATTAATTCGCGAATTCATTTTTCTGATTGCATAATGGTAGTACCATGTTTTAATCAAACGAAATAATTCAATTTGAATATGTCAATTTTAATTGAAAGAATCAAATCAATTTTGATTTGATTCGCGATTTAAAAAAAATAATTATTTTGATTTTCGAATTAAAACATTTTTTTTAATCACAATTGATTCAATTTTAAACCCGATGGGTTTTATGGAATTTTTATAAAACAAGCAAAGGGTAAATACTTTTTTTTATCAATTTACATGATAATATAAATTAACACACTCCGATAATACAAATTTCGTTTCCCGTTTCATTTCGTTCGTATAAAAATATGTCACCCTGTGGCTGTTTTATAAAAATAGATACCTCGGGATGTCTTCCGAATACTCTAATAGAGCACACATTTTGTCCGTTCGTCTCGCATAGTTTTCAAGGTTAAGGCCATTTTACAAAATTACAATTTTAAAAAATGTCGAATATCTACAACACTAAGCGAGATTTGCAAGTAAATTTTAATGTTTTTTTTATTTTGTTTTAATTTGCAAATCAATCTTTATTTAATTCGCGAATTAAAAATAGAATTATATTTGAAATGATTTGATTCATTTGAATCAAACAAGATTCAAATAAAATTGATTTAATGTGATTTAATAAATTGATTTATAAAATATCGTATCAACTCACTGATTTACAAAAATAATTATTTTTTTTCGAGAATTAATTCAATAAATATTTATCTTTTTTAAGCTATGTCTGTTTATATCCAATTTTTGTAAAAACTATAAGAAATTATAAAAGAAATGGGTAATTTGTTGACCCTTAAAATATCCAAACGTTAAAAAATAGATGTCTCTTACTTTTTCTCCTCCATTACGTATCCGAATTCCAATAAGTTCGAAAGGAACCTCGCACTTCTAAACTTTTAATTTGTCATTTTTTAAGTAAAATATAGTAAGTGCTACAGAAGACTGGTTCTACTGAGGAATGTCTTTCAAAATAAATAATTTTCTTAAAGAAAAATTTTCGACATAAAATTTTAACACTAATAAAAAATGAAAGAAAACTTCTTTGATTCTATGGAATTTTTTTAAGAAATATAATTAAAAAAAATTTTAAATTCTGAGGACTTTTTTAATAAGAAAACATAGATTCTATGGACTTTTTCCTATTACTAAAATTCTTTGATTCTAAATACATTTTAAAGATTTTTTTGGAAATAGGAAATAGTCACTGGGGGCTAAATCCGGAGAACGTGGCGGATGAGGTACCAATTCGAAGCCCAATTCATGGAATTTCGCCTTTGAGACTGCACACGTCACACGATTACGTTTATGGTCAATAGAGAGCAAGCGCGGCAAACATCTTGCAGACAGCTCTCTTAAGTCCAACTGATCATTTCATTTAAAATGGAAGCCACACTGTCATATGAAATGCCTATGGCATCAACAATCTCACGCACATTTACTCTTCGATCTGCCAAAACCATATCGTGGATTTTCTCGACATTTCGACCTCAATTGGCCGTACAGAATTTCAGAATTTTTCGCAAAAAATAATGTTTAATGAGCAGCTGTTAAACGCAAATGACAGAGCTTGCTCACAATTTTACAGTAGTCTATTAACAGGTGGTAATTGATGGGAGCAGTGTTGCATTTCATATAACTATGAGGGAAGTTCAAAAAGTCACGGACTTCTAGATCCGCCCTCGTATATTTATATATGCGATTTGTCGTTTGATTACAAGGTTTACACTGAAAGACGGATATCGTTAAATCGACTCTGAAGGTGCTTGTGTGATACAGATTGTCTTTATAGAAATATTGCAAAGCTTTAAAAATAAATAATTACAAAAACACATCTTTGATTGTATTTCAACAATTTGTTATTATGTCTTGTATAACTTATTAAAAATTCAGAGTGGGACCAAAAAATAGTCTAGGAGATTTTATTTTGTTAAAAATGTTTAATGTTAAGTTTTTTAATTCAAAAATTTTAAATACGACAAGGTGCTTTTAAAAGGTCTAAGGCCCTCTGAATCCGAACAAGAAGTCAGAATTCCTTTATCTCATAAATTTTTTGTAATATAATAGCCTACAAATGCAAAAACAGTTTTTTTCGTCATCTTTAGGAATTTACTGGACCGCAAATATTTTATATTTTAACTTGAGGACACAGATTTCGAATATGTACCTTTTTACTTTATTTTTTGACTTAATAAGTATGAATTTATGAATTAATTTAAAACAATAAATCCAATTAAGTGAAATATAAACAAAAATATAACAAGTGCGATTAATGGAATTTAGAAGATTTACAAAATAAAAAAATTAGTGAAATTTTAACTTTGATTATTAATACAGGTTGGTTGAAAAGTTCCTGCGCTCGAAATGAAAGAATACTGTTTTTGTTACGAAATATATTTTTTTATTCAATATAATCTCCTAGAAGCTCTATACACTTGTTCCAATGATCTTCCAATAATTTTATCCCATCCTTATATTGGTTTTCCGGAAGCTCTGCAAAATAACCGTCTACGGCTGCTATGGCCTCTTCATTCGACGAAATATGCTTTCCACGAAGGAATTGTTTGAGATTTCTGAAGAGATAGTAGTCACAGGGAGCCAAATCTGGTGAATACAGTGGATGTTCAAGCAATTCGTACTTTAATTCTTTGAATTCAGCCATCGTCAAAACACTTTTGTGAGCATTGTCTTGATGAAACATGATTTTTTTTTCTTTAAACCAGGTCTTTTCTCACGAATTTTTTCATCCAGCTGATCCACGAGGCTGCAATAATATTCAGAATTGATTGTTTTACCTTTCTGAAGATAATCAATCAACAAAATTTCTTTTGCATCAAAAAAAACTGATGCCATAACCTTCTTTGCTGATCGTTGTGACTTCACCTGCTTTGGAGCTGAACAACCAGCTTCAGTCCACTGTAAACGTTCTTGTTTCAATTTAGGATCATGGTGGTAGATCAAAGTCTCATCCATAGTTATAAAACGATGCAAGAAGTCGGTTTTATTCGGCTTTAAATGCTCCAAATTACGCTGACAAATTTGTTTTCGATCCAGTTTTTGTTGAATTGTTAATGTGTGCGGCACTAACTTTCCAAACAGTTTTTTCATACGTAATTCTTCATGTAAAATATGGAATACTCGTTCATCTGAGATGCCTATGGCATTAGTCAAACTTGGATCTTCACTAACCATATTATGTACCTACTCAATGATTTCTGCTGTGGTTGCAGTTTTTGGTCGTCCTTCGCGTGGATCGTCTTCAAGGCTGGTACGACCACGTTTAAATTCACCAGCCCAAAATTCAACGGTGCGTTTTGAAGGTGAGGACTCCTTATACACTTTTAACAATTGTTCATAAATTTCCTTTGCTTTTAAACCCTTCAAAACAAAGAATCTAATGACTGCACGATATTCAATTTTTTCCATATTAAAAAAAATCAATGACACGTCAACTTCAAATGGCTTGTAAACAAAGAAAGAATTGACAGAATGACTTGCAACTTTGCATGTGTTCTCAGGACAGTTATACCAACTTGAGAAAAAAAGTTTGGAGCTAGCAGTGCCATCTCTTGGTGAGCGCAGGAACTTTTCAACCAACCTGTAATTATAAATAAATTGATATTCTTCTAAAAACTTTTTTTTTAAAAAACTTAAAGTTCATAATTTTAAACCATGTTAAAAATTATTCAAAGTTTATTGAAATTCTATTAACTAACAAATCAAATATAAATCTATATTAAAATTTTAAACTAATAAAAAATACTATAAACAAATATTTTTCCATAAAGCTTGAACTAATAGTTTATAAAACTGCTTCAAATGAAAACTGTTTTTTTTTTGTTAAAGGGTAAAGTTTGTGTTTTTTTATCTACCGTTAGATCTATTAGGTTAGATTAGGTTGAGCCGGCTGGTCAAAAAGACTTCGGGTCCCTAGCGTTATCAGATAAGCAACGATCACACACATAAAAAAATAAAATTAGTCAGATGTGATGGCACCCAAAGTGCCCTACACTCTCCTAAAAAATGTCAGGAGTCTCACAACTCCAATGCTAGAGATTTTCTCCGGATCGCGGTCGGATAATCTCCCAAGCAACTTGCCCTGGAGCATGCAAGAGCTGGGCAGTGGCTCGTAATATGCTCCACCATCTCTCTGTCCCCCGGAGCCCACAAAACCTACAATTATCACTTGCCAGTTTTTCCGCTCTCTTGGCAAGAACCGCAGTTCAGCAGTGTCTAGTCAGTACCCCCACCAGAATACTACAATCGATTCTGGTTTAAGATAACAAAAGACCCGTCGCCATAGCATCATAAGACTTCCACATCGCCTCTAGTTTGTCCA
Organism: Eustalomyia histrio; assembly: GCA_949748255.1. NCBI lineage: Eukaryota > Metazoa > Arthropoda > Insecta > Diptera > Anthomyiidae > Eustalomyia > Eustalomyia histrio. The sequence continues at coordinate 6,874,004 of OX456524.1, forward strand.
CAATTTATTTCGTTTCGATTTATTCCTGTTTTCGAAAATTGCCTATATAAAGGGTGGTTAAATTTTAAGGGCCGATGTCGATTTTGAATAAAACACAAATTTTTTAGGAAATTATTGTAATTTCTTTTTATTAACATGCGACCTCGGCGGCACACCTCCATCCGATGGTCCAAATTTTCGATGACGCTGAGGCATAATTGAGGTTCTATGCCGTTAATGTGCCGAATTATCTCATCCTTTAGCTCTTAAATTGTTGCTGGCTTATCGACGTACACCTTTTCTTTCAAATAACCCCAAAGAAAGAAGTCCAACGGTGTCAAATCACATGATCTTGGCGGCCAATTGACATCGCCACCACGTAAGATAACACGGCCATTGAATTTGTTGTGCAAAAGAGCCATTATTTCGTTAGCTGTGTGGCAAGTGGCACGCACCGTCCTGTTGAAACCACATATCGTGCACATCCATATCTTCCAATTCGGGCCATAAAAAGTCCGTTATCATCTCACGATAGCGAACTGCCTGACCGGCCTCGTTTTGGAAAAAATACGGCCTGATGATGCCGCCAGCCCAAAAACCTCACCAAACAGTCACTCTTTGTGGGTGCATTGGTTTTTCGACAATCACTCTTGGATTAGAATTCGCCCAAATACGGCAATTCTGCTTATTGACGAATTCACTGAGGTGAAAATGTGCCTTATCACTGAAGATGATTTTCTTCGAAAATTAATCATCCACTGTTGCCATTTCTTGCCACCATTCTGACCATTGACGACATTTGGAATGGTCAAGAGGCTTTAGTTCTTGGGTCCATTGCACCTTGTAGGCGTGTAAATGCAAGTCTTTATGCATAATATTCATCAACGACGAGCGTGAGAGGTGGAATTGTTGGGCACGCCGATGAGTTGAGGTGGACGGCTCTTCAGCCACACTATCGCGAACAGCAGCAATATTTTCTGCAGTACGAGCTGTACGAGCATGCACTGGTGTTTTCACATCTCCTACACACCCGGTTCGTTCAAATTTTTGCACGAGTTTTCAGATTGTATGCACATTTGGACGATTAAATTGACCGAAAAAATCACGAAGTGCACGATAAGCATTTTGATTTAAACCCTAAATAACTTAAACGCGTTGCTCGATTGTGTATCTTTCCATGTACCAAATTGAGTTAGTCTGAAATTGAGAAATGTCAAATGAAATGCAGAAAAAAACTTGACGTTAGGTGTGGTTCACATTCAACATCGGCCCTTAAAATTTAACAACCCTTTTTATATTTATTTATTTTATTAAATTATTAATATATAATTACAAATTATATGTTAATACCCTTACCGAGCACTAGCAACAAAGACTTTTGGCTCGTTGTAGCGAAAACAGACTAGAGCATCTGGTGGGAATCGAACCCACGACCCCCGCACTGATAAGCTAGCACGCTACCAACTAGCCTATCGGGGTGCTATATAAAAATATGGGACATAAATTAAAATTAAAATTAAAGAAATTGCGTAACATGCAATTAAAAGTGTTTTTATGTGAAACAAATATTATAAACATTTTTTTTGCGTGTGACTTATTTTGGATCAAAATTTTTTTAGCCGAAATTTTTTTTAGGAAAATTGGGGTTTGAGAATATTTTCACCAAAATTACATAACTATAACCGTACATATAAAGCATATATATTTTTTTTCTCATTTCAGGTGATAGTGTTTGTACATGTAAAAATTACAATATGAAAGCCAAAGAAAACACAAATATTTGTGCCATAATTTGTGATCATACTAATGTCACATTAACCGGTTGTACACCATGTAAAAAGGATAAAATTGATAAATATATAGTTTTGCAATCAGTCGATACCTTTGATGATGTTCCGATTATAACAACACCTACTACAACAACACCTGATTGGAATCAACTTTGCGCCTTATTGTGTAAAACTGGAGATGGCGGGTCATTGTGCAATTGTGATTTATCGCCATTTTTTGTGTAATTTTTGAAGAAAAAAGGGGAAACAGAGAAAAGAAAATTAATTTTTTTTTAATTAAAATCCCTTAATCATCAAAATTTAATATTTTTAATATTTTATGCAAGGCGATAAGTTTTCAAACCATTCTTTTGTTAAGCAATTTTTTTAATTGTTTTAACATTTTTGTTTTTTTTAAAGAGTCTTTTAAGAAAATGACTTTAAACTTTTAGTTATAATTAAAATAAAAATATTATTTTTGTTTAAATTATATTTAAATTATTGTTTTATTAACTTTCAATTTATAATTTTAAAACTGTTAACTGTTCAATTATAAACAAGAAAAATAATCAAATAAAAAATATAACTAATCCCTATGCGCATCAATTAATTTGTAATTAATTTGAATTAAAACAAAATCTAAAATATTAAATATAAATTAAAACGAAACGCATATAATTAAAAGGTAAAATTAGTTAGTAACTAATGCAAAGATTCCTTAACTTTTAAAGACAATTTCTTAAGTTTTTTAGAACAAAATTTCAATTTTCAGTTTTTAAATTTCTCAAAAGAAAATCAACAACAAAATCACTAAAGGGCTTCCAGGTGAAATAGTTTGCAATAAGTTCTTTTTCGTGTCTTCTAAAGGACATGAGGGGGTACTCAAACAACTAGGACACTAAACCTTAATAAGATTTAGATAAAAACAAAACAAAAAACAAGCAACCAAAAATATTCATATATACACAACATATCGAATGTCATTATGAAATCTTTTATTTTTAAATACTATTTCTTTAAATTGTATTTTTCTTTTATGATTTAATTGTTTAATTGGAATCAGCATATCAATTAACAAAATCAATTATAAAAAAAACAAGCATTTTTAACAAAAAAAAAAAAAAGAAAGACAAAAATCCATACAAAAAAATCAATTACATATTATATTCAAATATTTATACATAATATTTATATATATAAAAATTATATACATTACTTGAAAGCAACAACAACAAAAACATTTACATTTTCATACACATATACTCCTTTATATTGTATATGTGACAATTATAAGTATATAAATAATAAAATATAAATTATTACACTATATAAATGTTTAGCCAAGAGTTTAGTGTTGTTATACATTTTTCTTAAAAGTGATTATTTTATTATTTTATTTTTTATAGAAACTTTTTAAATCGCAAAAAACATTTTATTCTTCAAGTGTATTGTCAAATAAAAAATGTCTCGTTAAAGACAAAAATAAAATCATATATAATTAAACTATAAAAAAAAACTTCATACACTGTGTTAGGGTACCTTTTTCACGAAATTATTTTTAATATTTTTCAAATAAAACTATTAATAACTTGAGTTTACTATACAATTTTTATTTACATTTTTTTTCCAAATATTTTCAATTAAAAAAAATCAAAAAAAATCACAAAAGCTGTGTTTTCAGTATTTATAAGTTAAGTTGATTTTTAACTTCTTATGATCAAATTTATAGACATTTTGTTGATTCTTATAACTGTTTTATAAATTAAATTTTTTATTCTGTAACTTTATTGATAACTTTGAAAAAGTCTGTTAAAATTTCGACAATAAATTAGTTTTATTGATTAATTTGTTATATTTTTCAAATGTAAACTAAACTATTACCGTTCACTTTCGGCCAAAAAGTTTTAAAAGAAAATTGCCATAAAGAACTAGCAATGGATTTTTATGACCAATGTTGTTAATTCGCCGTTCTAATGAATGCTTTTTATTCTGACTTATTTCTTACTGTAAATTAAAAAACTCATCTAGATTATATAAACATTAATATAACAAACAATAGATTTACAAAACGATTTTCTTTATATATATTCAAATATATAATTTATGCTGTATGAATGTCCTAAAAAATTGTTGACGAGGGAAACAAAATATCCATCTTTTTTTACATGCAATAATATATTTGACAAAATATTGTTAAAATATTATATTCATTTTTTTTTTTTTTTCATAAATTATGCAATAACTTGGAAAATTTTTTCAGAAATTTTCTAGCTAAAAAAAAATCCATGCTTTTTTAACAAACAATTTATCAAGATCCTATTTACCCAGTCTTTTTGCAAACATTTTTGTGAGTTAGCTACTGCGAGATATTTAATTTTCAGTTGCATAAAATTCCACTTTTGAACGTCTAAACTTTCTAAAACCAAAACTTTATAGATTTAAAACAAAAAGAAAAAAAAAATACTGCACACATAATATTTTTCCTTAAAAAAAATCTAATCCGTAATAATTTGTTTTCAAAGGAAAATTTTTATTAATTAATTTAACTTTTACATAAACTCCGTATTTAAAATGAATTTCCTTGTGTTATAACTGTTTATTCATTAGAAAATAAGTTTACGGATATACTTTTAAAATTAACTGTTAAAATGTTGTGAGAGTAGAAATATATAATTTTTTTAATAGGAAAAAGGCACATATAATATAGGTGTTTTTAAAAGGACCTCGAAAACTTTTGTGCCCGGATAAATAAATGCATATCAGTATTTTAATGCTGCATTTGTTTTAAATAAAATTTTACTTTGTAATTTTGAATAATTTTTAATTAATTTGTTTTAGTTGTAGCGTATTATTTAATTCTTGATTAAAGAATTCTCAAAAAAATGTGAAAATTTTCCAAAAATGGGATATTTTACAGCTATTACTGCCTTCTACACATTTAAAGCATTGTTAAACCCAGACATATGCGAGCACCTTTCGATTTGCACCCGCTTTTCAATTTTTAAGCGTGAAAAAGAAATTTTCTTTATGAGCTAGAACAATTAGTTGCTTAAAATTAAAAGAAAAATCTAATTTGATTTGGCTTTGCCATTGGGAAAAAAAGGAAAAAAAAACCCGAGCCAGGTAATTGCAAAAATGTAAAATTTTGATTAACAAACAGGAATAACTTATGCACTTTAAGAGAAACCCTACAATATGCTTCTTCTAGGCCTTTACTTGATGATTTTTAAAATGTTAAGCTTTTTAAAATCGTTTTATAAATGGAAAATTTCTTTAGTTTTCGATGGGGATTGCTCGTCAAAACCAAAGTTCCCAACTTCTACTGGCTATGGTTGTGTAAAGTTTTATGGTTATTCCACTATCTGATAAGAAATCGCTGAATTATTGCAAAATATTTCAAATTTATCTTAATCACAATTTGTTTTAATTTAAACAAATGTTAACTCTCGTCGCTATCGATTTTTTTCTTCTGAAACATTGGCATCACTGCTAAAAATACACACAATAAATGTTTTATAAAATAAAAAAAATTACGCCACAAAAACAACGTAGAAATTTCAATATTTCAATAAACATTTTTGCATTATAACACTCAAATGATTTTTTATTTATTTTTTTTTCCAATATCTTTACGATTTCTGAAGCCAGGATCATTAAAGATAATAATATTTGTCATGTTAATTTGTTTAACATATTTTAGAATTCATTAAAAAAATATTACCATTCAAAAATTTCTCTAACACAGTGTATCAAGTTTTTTAAAACTAAATCTCTATATAAAAATATGTAATATTAAATTTTTTTTAACAAAATAACTTAAACAAATGTTTGGAAGACATAAATAACAAAAAACTATATAACAAAATAATAATAAAAAAACAACTTAATAAATAATAATAAAAAAACATTCTAGTGGAAGATAATTTTCAATTTGATTTAAAAAAAACGGTCAATATTTAATGTATTATATTCAAAAACTAAAAAAACAAAAAAAAAAAACTTTGTGGAAGACATTTTAGATTTAAATTGCTAATTGTAGATTTAAGTTAAACTAACAACATCTAAAGAAATTTTAATATTAGATCATGTTTAGACTTGCCCAAAAGTAAGTCTTAATGTAGAAAAAAATATTCAAAGAAATTTCTCAGCTGTGACTGACAATAATTAATTATAGATGAGCGGCTACAAATGCCACCAAATTATGCAAAATAAAAAAGAAAATTTAATAAATTTAAATTATACTATATAATCACTAATTATATAATATAATAATGATTATAAAAAACATAATTATATTTTCTTTTTCTGTTTTAGTTAAAAAAAATATAAAAAAATTGCACGCATATTTAACAAAAAAAAAAAATTGCACCTCTTAATAATATAAATTTTATTTTTATTTCAAATATCTCTTCAAAAAAAAATTATACATATGTATGTACGTATTGGAAATATAAATAAAAAAATTAAAAAAAAATAAAAATACATATTAAATATATTAATGCACACCCTGCTTAGTTCTTTAAAAACTGCCACAAAAAAAGTATTAATTTAAATTTTAAAGAAATCCCGTTTTTATTAGGCAGTTGAAAAAGGAAAACTTAATAACATTTAATAATTAAACTTTATTTATCAATGTGTGTATTCGTATGTACAATATTGAGAAAAACAAAAAACAAATTCAGATAAAGTATCAGCACAAATTCATTTTACACACACTGTAATAAAAAAAAAAAAAGAAAAAAAAGTTATTGTAAAGTTTGTTAAATGGTTAATTATTTTATTTATTGCAAATATACTACAATGTGAATGTATTTAAATTATTAATGAATTGAATACAAACAAAAAACAATACAAATAAAATGTATGTACGTACCTATTCATCACAAACTGCTTCAATAAATCAATATCAAATCAAAATTCACAATTCACAATTCACAATTTTAAATTCGTATACTACCTAATCAAATAGCCAAAATCATAATGAAAAAAAAATATAAAAGAAATAAATAATACATGTATGTATAGTTCAAATGTGTTAAATGTTGTAAAATAAAATAAAAAAAAAACTTCACAATTTGGGTTTTATTGGGAATTATCTTAATCGATTGAACATAAATTTGCAGTATACTTTTTTACATCGAATTATTACAAAATCGTCTTTCCGAAAAGTTTTACAAAATAAGAATCTGTTGGAAAATAAACAAGCTATAACAAATTCGTCAGGTCATTAATCTGTCTAAGAGCCAATTTACACAGTGACTTTGTTGCAAGCAATTATTGCGGACAATTCTTGTTTGGGGGCGAACGGGATAGAGAAGCAAGCGGGGATAGAGAAGCAAGCGGGGTAACAAAACAAGCACTAAACACCATACAAAACCATAATATACTGTGAGAGAGAATTTCACTCTTTATATTAAATTATTTTTGGTTATCTCGAAATAATTTTAATTTGTTGGTTTGTTTACAAAAAAAAAAATCTGTTTGTTAAATCGAAACTAAAACAAAACAATAGTGAAATCTGCTTCAAATGTAAACGCAGCTTAAAATATTTAAATTTTGTTCGCCAGCCTGTTGTTTAAAGTGGTTAGTATTTCCCAGCCACTGCTGTACATCAGAGTTACCGTTTTTTACTAAAACAACATTTAAAAAGGATAGCAGCAACATTATCAGAGTTGCTAGATGACTTTAAAAGTCATTTAAAAAAAAAAATCGGCAATAATCAGCACAACGAAAGGTGCTTAGTCATAAAGGTTTTTGAGATGAATTAATGAAAGACAAATCATATTATGCAAAGTAAAAATATACATAAAATTTTACCGTAATTCTTATAAACATTTATGAAATCCAACTTTAATACTGCATTGCTAAAGAACGTGATTTCGTTTTTTTCAAGTTTTTGATTTTTTATGAAATAGTTTTTGGAATAAAGTATTAATTTCAGCTCTTTGTTTTTGAAAAATATCGAAATTTATTTTTATTTAAATAACAAGATTAAAAAAGTACATTAAGTGTACTTAGGGAATTTTACAGAATATAGTAACGGATTTTAATGCGGCCCTTAAAGAAATTTGAATTCCATCTTTTCGTTATATTTTTCACAATTTTTTTTTTCGAACATTGGCAAAACGTTAGAGGTTGTGGTTTATACGTTGGCAAAACGACTGAATTCCAACGATTACAGCAGTCTTTCAACGTCGAAACGATAACACCATTAAACGACTCTATTTTTCAATGTCGGCAAAACGTCTACAATACAAACTATACAGCACTTAAAAAATGAAAATTCAGTATTTTGCCGTCTCTATAAATAACAAAAAATTAATCTATTTATTGATCTTTGGATATTTTTGATTTAAAGTAACGGGAAATACTAAAATCCAACCCTGTATTAACGTAGGCAAATACCACGACCAATCGTATATTGGTGTTAAAGGTTAAAAATTTGTCACATTGTCGGTACATGTACTACCGTATACAACACTTTGCCCGTACTGTGTCCTTCGTATTTTTCTACCTGAGTATGTACAAATATAAAGAATATATCATAAATACAACGTTATACAAACGCAACATTTGTCCAAAATCAGGGGTAAAATGTGAAAATATATAGAATCCATTAAAATATTTATTTTTAACTTGTAAAATTAAAAAACAGTTGTAAATTAAATGAAAACAGCACTGGTAACGCTCTTTTTGGTAGTACTTGCAAAACACTGGAATTGCAAAAAATCCGCGGTTTTGCCAGTACTATTTTTTTTTTTTTGAACCGTCGGAAATTTCTGACTGGAATTATTAACTTTTTGGATCACCCTGTTCACTTCTAGGCTATCTTCTTTCAAATGAGCTAAAATCGGTTACAAAAAAATGATTTTTGGCCGCCTTCTTCAAATATATATAACACAGTGCGTCGGAAATTTCTGACTGGGATTTTTTAAACTTTTTACTAGTTTTTTCTCTTAAATTCGTTTTGACTGGAAATCTAAACAAGCAGACCCATTAAATCAACTGAATGTTACAATAGCACTTACGTTTTTTTTATTTTTGAATTGATAATTCTGTGCAAAAGTTGTCGTTTCAATTAATCAAACAGCACTTTAATACTGCCAAAATCTCTAAGTTCTCATGATAATCAACAATTTAAGAAACAAAAACTTTCTGCTGACGTAAAATGAGTTGATTAAATTTTTAATTTTTTGTCTGCTTAAAATTAATTTGGGACACTGTTGCTAAATTTTAACCAAAAATATGGCTAATCTTAAATTGCTAAACAATTAGCTAAATTACTAATAGTTAAAAAATTTTGCAATACATTTGCTAATATTTTAATTTCGGTTCAAAAAACTACAAAAAAATTAAAAAAAAAATTTTTTTTTTTAAATTTTTCCGAAAAATTTGTAGGTTTTAGAGTAATAATAAAATAAAAACAAGAAGACCGCTGCTAAAGCAGAAGAAAACTTTTATACTCCAATAAAGAATTATTTTTACGATAATGAGTTTTGTTTCAAATGTAGTAGAATTTGTTTACAAGCAAATTTAAAATTAAACACTGTCATTTTTCTAGGAAAAAAGTGTAATTTTGAGTTAATTGTGACTATTCCTTTCTTATTAAATGAAAATCTATTAATGTTTAGAATATTAATTAAATTTGAGGTCATGTCAGTTTTATCACGGAAAGAACAATTTACTATTATTAATTCCTAAGCCCCATTTGCCACTAATTGACACATTTGTTGTTGTTGTTTCCCATATATAAAATTTAAATTTAACTGGAGGTTAAATTTTATCGGTTCTAAATCATATTTTATAGTACAATCAAACAGTTTAGCCAAAAAAAAAACCGATTGGCTTTTTCTTTCTTGCAGACATTGTAGACAAATTTTTTTGCTTTTCCTCGGACTTTCTCTTAAATTTTACACTGAAGGCGAATCAAATTGGCTCAACAAACATTTTTGTTACAAAATTTGTCCATAATGCTTTTAAATAACGAATACAGACTAATTAAAATGTTTTTAAAAATATTTACTTAAAAAAGGTATGTCAGCTTTCATTGTAGCATAAATATATATATTTTGACTTTTCTAAATATGATGCGGCCCTTTATAATTTATGGAAAACCTCAATATGGCCCTTGGTATTAGATGCGTGCCCACCCCTGTAATATAGAAATAAAAAAAAAGGAAACTGAAATAAACGAATATTTTGTATATTACCGAGAACATTTAAAACTTTGCAGTAGAATAATTAAATAATACATGGGACTTATGCATTGATTAGACTAATTAATTGATGATTTAATTACCATTACATTGATAAAAATTGTAGTGAAATAAATTTCATTACCATTGTTTGAATTAATGGTGTTTTGTTTCCTTGGAGGACCATGTTAAAGGGGTACTACGTTGATGAAAGAGCTTCTGGGTTTTTGCCTAGATAAAAATATATTTATAATTTTTTGTGCGTCTAAAATTATGATATTAGACAAATGGTAATGATTTAAGAATTTAATTTCATTGATTAATGACAATGATTTTGAATTTCATTACCACGACCACAGGGTATACAGTGATGTCAAAAGTGACAGCTGTCAAACGAGTGATCAAAAACCGTATGGTGAGGGGTGTTGTTGTATTTCATGTCCTAGGCGAGAAAGAGATTAAAAAAAAAATGTATACAAAAAAAATAATGTGTAAAAGTGAACAATTACACAGCATATTTTAAAACATATGATCGCCAAAAATATCAAAAAGATTCCATAGAAGTGCAACATGACTGTATTTACTAAAATTGTTGTTTTATAAACTTAGTACAAACTCACAACAAATTTTATACTTGGGTTACATATTGTAATAACAAAAACTGTTTTATGTTTTTATAACATTTTTGCACATAATTAATGTATATTTTTTAATTTTATCTCAGTATTCAAAAGAACAAAACATACAACAAAGTTTCACATTTATATGATCTGTGAAATCTATGAGCAAATAAAACACTCACAAAACACATTTAATTAATCGTCAGCTTATTATTAGTTTGCCCAAAGATTTAAAAGAAAAACAATGAAAATGGTTTTCATTCATAATTTTATATCAAAGTTGATATTAGTTATCTCAGTTATGATGCCGGATATCGAAAAACAAGTTTCAGAAATAGAAAGAGGATATTCATATTATATATAATCCATTCACCTCTATTGTTACAAAAATGGTGAGTGGGACAAACCAATAATAAGCTGACTAAGTGGAAAGTCAGAGAGACAGAATAATTTGTCATACAGTTGTTTCACCTACAGTTCGTCATAGCGCAGTTGCTTTTATAGTGTATTAAAATAGTAGTTTCCACGTAGTTCTCTAAAAGGCCGTGAAAAAAAGGCGCTCTTATCACCGTGTCTTCACTGTGTACGCTGTGACCACAGCTAATACATCAAGTAAAAGAAAACATCTGCATTATTAACCGCCATTTTATGTGTTAATATTTATTTATGCGGGTTAATATTTGTACTTTGATAATTTTTAAACCATAAAAAGCTAATGAAATTTTTTCATTTGCATTAGTGTCAACTAATGGTAATGAAATTTCAATGGCAATGAAAAATTCCCAAGTATTGTTTGAATTGAACTAATTATTCCATTTTCATGTCCATTTTTATTGATAACAGAAACAAATATTCTTTGAAAAATTCGCGTTCAAAATGCGCATCTGAATATCTGAAATCAGCGCCCTTATTCGAGCGGGACATTAATTTGTTGAACAAATTCAGTTGACTCCGAAAAACCATTCATGGAATCATGATGTATTATTTCAGAAAAATAACTTGATTTACTTTAAAATTTTTGAAGGTTTTTTTTTTCAGTTTATGAAACAAGGAAATTCTTTAAAACTATTTTTTCATTGCTAAAGTAAATTACTAAAAATAAAATTGACCTGTTATTGGGTTTAATATTAGCTTATTTTTTTTAAAATCGACACTTCTGGCAGCCCTAAACATTATCATGTTAATTAATAAAAGAGCCGGTTACAAAAGAGCACATTAAGAATTTAGCTAAAAGATCATGTTTATTTTTCTACGCTATCAGTCACCGTTTAACTGGCGTACAAGCAAATTGTAACCGCAGTCGCAGCAGTTATAAAGAAGAATCATACAATGATCACAAGTTTTGTCCACATACCGGCTGGAAGTGATTTTCCTTTGGAAAATTTACCTTATGGTGTATTTTCCACAAAATCTAATGTAAGTAACTTTTAAAATCACATGTCAGTTAAAATAAAATGCAAAATATCTAAAGAATCTTGTTATACTTGTTTAAGATGGAAAAAGTATTTAAAAAAACCAACAAAATTTAAATTAGAACTAGAAATGATGCATATTTGCATAAATTATAACAAGAAATTAGACTCGTTTCTTAATTTTTATTTAGTTTATCTACTACATACATTTGTATGAAAAACAACTAATACCGACTTTTTTGATAACAAATAACAACTTTTTTTTCTACAAAAATATGTAAAAAGTAATAAAATTTAAAATTATGAACTACATATCTTATTATATTTATCACATTTTATCTATTTCATTTATAGCCACGCAAACGTTTAGGTGTTGCCATTGGTGATAGTGTTTTGGATTTAAGTGGTGTTGCCTCTTTATATCCTCCCGAAGTTCAGGTTAGTAATTATTGTGTTATACGTTTTTTATTTAGTGCCGCTAGTATAGAGACATTTTAAAAATATCAGTATAAATAACGACTTTTTTCAATTTCACCTCAATTAATTTCTGCAAAATTTCCCAGTCAGAAATTGCCAACCGTACAAACAAAACACAGTAAAAAAATATACTAAAATAATGTTCAAAACAGAATTTACCTTATTAAAATAAAATGATTTTTTTTTAATTTTGTCTGAAATATATTTTGAAAAAAATAAATAAAATAAAAACATTTTGATGCTCGACAAAAAAAAAACATAATTGAAATTTTGTACTCATATTAATAATATATATGATATAAATGAAACAAAATAATTCAATTTGAATAATTCAATTTAAAATAAAAAAAAAAAAATTATTTAGATTCTCGAATATCATTTGAATCGCGAATTAAAATTATTTATTTTTAAATCACGATTAATTTTATTTTAAACCCAAAGGGTTTTATGGAATTTTTTTAAAATAGCCAAAGGGTGACTATTTTTTTTGTTTTTGTCAATTAATATGATAAAATAAATTAATACATCGATAATACCAACTTCGTTTCGCATTCCATTTCGTTTGTGTAAAAATGGGTCACCCTGTGTGTGTTTTATAAAAAGGGATACCTCATGATGTCTTCCGAACCTGGCCTATTTTTATTATCGTAGTATATATATACTCTATTAGAGCAACATTTTTGTCCGTTCTGCCTATCACGCTTAGTTTTCGAGATACCGGTCAAAATTACCATTTTAGAAAATGGCAAATATTAAGAAAACTAAGCGACATTTGCAATTTTAATGTTTTTCTTTTAAATCGCAACAACTAGCCCCGGTAGGCTAGTTGGTAGCGTGCTAGCTTATCAGTGCGGGGCTCGTGGGTTCGATTCCCACCAAAGGCTCTGGTCTATTTTCGCTACAACGAGCCAAAAGCCTTTGTAGCTAGTGCTCGGTTAGTGTATTAAGATATAATTTGTAATTGAATTTTATTTTATTTTTTTCGCGAATTAATTCAATAAAGATCTCATTCAAGGTCTGCTTCTTCCCATTTTTTTTTTTTGGTTTTTATATTTTTAAAAACATTAAAAAGAAATAATTAAAAAAATAGAAGCGAACATACTAAGTTATTTTATAATCGCTAGTATACAAAGAGAATACACTCAGAAAAAAAGTTAGTAGAAAAATTTGTAAACGGTTTTCAATCCCACTTTACTATTTTTGTACTGATTTTTAGTAAACAAATTATTATTTAGCAAATATTTTTGCTATTTACATTTTGCAAATTACAGAATTTTTACAGAATATTTACAAATTTTTGTTGCTAATTTCAGAAATCATTTTACAAATTTTTGAAAACCGATTTGCTAAAATTAGCAAAAAAAAATACTAATTTTAAAAAGTGGATATTGAAGAAAATGTTATTTCTAATAATTAAAACTTATACATACAAACTTAAATTGTCCTAAAATGTTACTTAGGTTTAAAAAAATTATCGGAAGTGAAGATACCGACTCATGTCTAAAAAGAGTACATCCACTTAAAATAGCACTACAAAGGTTTTTAGTTCTTAAAATCAGTTAATTAATTAAAATTTAACCTTAAAAGTAAAAAAAAAAATTTACTAAAATATTTTTTAAAACAGAAATTACCAAATTAAAACAAAATGATAAATTCATATTGTATAAAATATTTTTTAAAAAATATCATCAAAATTTTTGATGCTCGATAAATAAAATAAATTTAAAACTTTGTACTAATATTAATAATATTTAGTAATTTTTTTATTGCTGATTTTAGCAAACAGATTTTAAATTCCACTTTACAAAAAGTCTACTAAAATTTAGTAGCGGCTACTTATTTTTCTACTAATTTCATTGTACTACGCGTCAGCAGACATGTGTTGCTAGGATTAACAAAAAATACCGCTGGGCTCAAATTAGCAGAATTTCCCTTAATAACAGCAAAATTTTCAGTTACCATTACAGACTTTTTTGGAGAGTGTATAAGCGCCATAGAATATCGTATGTTAATTTTACTCATCATATGTATTTTCTTATAAAAAATTTTAAAATGCTGGAACTCTGTCAAGAGAATTGCAAACAAAAAACAAGATAATAAGAAAAAATATTTAGAAAATAAAATATATTCTATTTCACAACTTCAATGCTCGACGCGTTTTAATTTACTTTGTATGGGAAAATACGGCAGGTTGTTGGCCGTCACTGACGTGCGGTATTTTTCCATACAAATTGGCAATAAAACACGTCGACCGTTGCAGTTGTGAGATAGTCTATTTTATTTTCTTATTCTCTCATTTTTTGTTTTTTTGTTTTTCATTCCCACAACAGAGTTGCCGTTTTTTAACATTTATTTGTAAACAAAAAACATATGAAGAGTAAAGATTACATAGGGCTTATGTGGCTCGAATGTGCTCTTGTGTACCATACCAACGAATTTACAACGTAATATAAATCAACTTATTATATGCGATTCATAAATTTGTATTGAAATAATACATTTTTTGTTATTGTTTTTATAGGATTTATATCTAAAAACCAAAAATAACACGTTGTTAGTAAACGAGAAGGGGTAGAGTACTGGTTTACACTAAAATAAACATGACAATTTCTGCAGTCACCGTTGTACGTAGTTATTTTGGGACTATTTTCTCTTACAGCGGCAATCGATATACGGCACGCTGTTATTCTGTGCCGGCACCTTTCGAGAAAAAAAAAATTTTATTCAAAACAGGCCGTAAACATTATTTAAGCAACACGTATTTCTTAGACATTTATTGAAAACCTCTCAACTTTGTGCAGAGTCTTAACGCGAACTATAACGAATTTTGTAAAAAAGAAAAAAATAAGTAAACACCGTATTAACCAGGAGATATAAACGTATACCAAGTTTTATGAATTTTGAAAGAGAAATATGCTGAACGTTGTTTAAAATGTCCCTATAACAATTCTATTCGTTATCCTTTTTATGTTTATTATAACTGTTATACATACAGGATGCGTTAAATGCTGAAACACTGAATTTGTTAATGAGTCTTGGCTATACCACATGGAATTTAGTACGTTCAAAAACCCATGAATTATTGTTGAAAAATTCCCAATTGGAACAAAATGCTAATTTGATTAAAACGTAAGGACTTTTGGACGTTTCATATCAGGTGTTTCATATAATATATAATAATATATTATGTTGTTTATCCTTTTCAGCGTAATTATTCCACAAACAGAATGTGAAATGCATTTACCAGCGGAAATTGGTGATTATACTGATTTCTATTCTTCCATTCATCATGCTACTAATGTGGGAATAATGTTCCGTGGCAAAGATAATGCTTTAATGCCCAATTGGCGTCATATTCCAGTTGGTTATCATGGACGCGCCAGTTCAGTTGTTGTATCCGGTACACCCATTCGTCGCCCCCTTGGCCAAACTTTGCCTGTTGATGGCCAGCCACCTGTATTTGGTGCCTGCAAATTGTTGGACTTTGAGTTGGAAATGGCTTTCTTTGTTGGTGGTCCCGGTAATAAATTGGGAGAACGTATATCAGTAGAGGATGCCTGGAAGAATGTATTTGGTTTTACCTTAATGAACGATTGGAGTGCACGTGA
This sequence comes from Eustalomyia histrio, assembly GCA_949748255.1. NCBI lineage: Eukaryota > Metazoa > Arthropoda > Insecta > Diptera > Anthomyiidae > Eustalomyia > Eustalomyia histrio. The sequence goes on from OX456524.1 coordinate 6,890,064, forward strand.
TATACAAAAGTGGGAATATGTTCCATTGGGACCTTTTACAGCTAAAAATATGGGCACTTCGATAGCTCCTTGGGTTATACCTGTAGCAGCATTGCAACCCTTCTTGGTTGATAACTTTCCCCAAGAACCCGAAGTTTTTCCTTATTTGAAACATGAAAAACCATTTAATTTTGATATTAATTTGGAAGTTTTCCTTAAACGTAAGTAAATATTTGTCTAAAGACAATTTACTTCAGATCTTTAACAATTTGTGTCTTATATTTTCAGCCGATAATGGTGAGGAGTCTCAGATTTGTAAATCCAATTATAAATACCTATACTGGACAGCTATGCAACAAATTGCTCATCATACTGTTACTGGCTGTAATGTACGTCCTGGTGATTTAATGGCTTCTGGTACTATTAGTGGTGTTACGGAAGATTCCTTTGGCTCCATGTTGGAATTAAGTTGGCGCGGTTCCAAACCTATAAATCTTAAAAATGGTGCTGTGCGTAAATTTTTACAAGATGGTGATGAAGTTATCATTCGTGGTCATTGCGAACGCAATGGTTTGCGTATTGGTTTTGGCCAATGTGCTGGCAAAGTTTTACCCGCTGTACCATTTGAATAATATTAAATAAAATATTGACAAAATCTTAAGATTGAATGATATTTTTAAATCGAATTTTTATAGTAACACTTTGGGAAAAAGGGGTCAGTTGAAGTTCGAACACCTGTCCCGTTACCGGCGCAAGCAGAACCGGTCTGGTGAAATAGGACCGATCTTAAACGCTGTTCAGTGAATGAAAAATGGAATTTTTTTAATTTGTCAGCAATTAATTAATTTATTAAAATATTTTGTTGGTTTTTGTTTGACTTAGGTCGACTAACTTGTCTAAAAGAAAGCCCAACTTAATACAATACAGGGTTTTTTTAATACAAAATATACACTCATAAAAAAAAGTTAGTAGAAAAATTTGTAAACGATTTTTAAACCCACTTTACAATTTTTGTACTATTTTTTAGTAAAAAAAATATTATTTCGTAAATTTTTTTGCTACATATTTACATTTTACAAATTGCAGAATTTTAACAGAATATTTACAAATTTTTGTTCCTAACTTCAGAAATCATTTTACAAATTAAGATTACAAAAAAAAAAATACTAACATTAAAAACGGGGATATTGAAAGAAATGCTATTTTTAATTATTAAAACATAGATACAAATCTAAATTGCTTTAAAATATTACATAGGTTGAAAGTGAAGAAGGAAGTTTTCGCGCATTAAAACTAAATGATAAATTCATTTATGTTATTTCTGTTACTGCGATAAGTTTGCTATACGTGAATATTCACACAAAATCTATGACACTAGTTGTGACTGTATCCCGCTTGTATTTATTGTTGCAAAGTCACAAAAGTTATATTTATTGAAATTTTTGTTTAAAAAATTAAAAAAAAAAATATTAAGGCCCAGAATAAGAGCGCGATATACAACGATTGTTGCTGTGAAAGAAAACACCCCCAAAATAACGACGTACAACGGTGACTGCAAAAAGTGTCATATTTATTTTAGTGTAAAAAGTATCGTAGAGATTCTTCTGTCTACAGTGAAAGCAGACACTAACGACCTAATTTTTTCGGTTTTCGCATTTTAATTTAAAAAAAAAGCAATTAAAAGAAATAATTATTTTAATAAAAAATTAGTATACAAAGAGAACATGACAGCCATAGAATATCGTATGTTATATTATATGTTTTTGTTTACAAAAATTTTTAAAATGCGGGAACTGTGTTAAGTGAATTAGAAACAAAAAACAAAAGAATAAGAAAAAATTTTTTGAAAAGAAAATAGGTTCTATTTCATAACTGCAAAGCTCGATGCGTTTTAATTGTCAATTTGTATGGAAAAATAGGTAAGTTGTTGTGGGTCATCACTAAAAGCTTATATCGACTCCATCACAACATCGACAAATAAAATTTAAATTTTTTAATTTGTTTGTTGTTTTGTACAAAACTTGTGGACCGCCACCGGGTTTCACTTTTTTCGGAATTTCTCATTTACCGGGGCAATTTTCTTTAAAAAGTCTTATTCATATGATCAAACATTTAAAATGAAATTAATGCATTACAAAAGATAAGAAAAAATTTTCCCTAATGTTTTTATACAAAATTAAGTATTTTTCATAAATAATTATTTTTAGGTTCATCCAGAGATTTTAGAATATAAAGGGAAAACTTTTAGGGTTCTTAAAACAATTTAGAGCCTTTCGCTATGAATTCGATTAAAATTATATATAGAAAAACTCATTTAAAACAAAATTATGTTTGCACCTTCATAACTGCTCTAGACTGAGAAAATACAAATTACAGACTGAGTTTTTTTTGCATAGTGTGCAAACCACGATCGTGAATACCCACCCTCTTCATTTTAAAGCTTTAAAAATGTATCCCAGATTCCCAAAGAAAAACACCAATCCCCTCACAAAATAAGAGAAATACCCACAACTGGTAACGTTGAAAACAACGTATTGGTTAACAGAAGCAAGTATTTTGTATCTGTTAAAACCAGATACTTTGCACAGAATCAATTTAGCTTTAAATGAAAGCGCACCGCTACGCAAATACGTCTGAAAACGAAAGAAAAAAAATTAAGCAGAGAAACTGGCGCCGGTCGGCTATTACTATAGAAAGAAAATATTATACTTTTATACTTTACATACACGTAAAAAAGAATTTATAAAAATAAAAAGTTTTTCAATACTTTATAAAATTCAAAACTTAAATATTGTAGAAAAAATTGAAAAAACAAAATTCAGTGCATTTATTTCATAGCAAAAAGGTAATAGTCACAGTTAATTCAGAAATATGAAAAAATCAATTTGAAGTGGAAATTAAAAAAAAAAATTATTTATAATATATATTCTATAGGAAATAATCAATACATATCAATATTATAAAGATAAAGGTTTTTTTTTTAATTTAAAGCAATTTTAAATTTATACAACTTATTCAGCACAAAAATTGTTTAAACAATTCTTAACAATTTGTAAAAAAAATTTTTGAAAAATCAATGTCTTTACTATGAAGTTTCCGTAGTATGGAGAACAAAGTGCAAAAAGTTTAACAAACCCACCACCCACCGAGCTAAAAGAAGAAACAACTTGAAAACAAAAAAACATCCCTAAAGCCTTAAAGAGTCGTTAACATGCAAACAACATTAAACTTGTTATAATAAGCAACAAGGAACAAGTGCGTTTTTTTTTGTGTGAAAATGTTCCTTGAAATTTTGTTGTTTTTGTCTCAAATGGAAAGAAGAATGCATTTGATATACAACAAAAAGTGTACCATTATACATCCAACAAAAAAAAAATGAAAAAAATATGAAGTATCTGGCTTTTTTTGTATGCAGGCGACAAGTGATCACGGTTGCCAACTCTTGATGTAAAAAAATGCCCAGATTACGCGGAAAAAATATGGCTTAATTTGGGAAAAAAATGATAAAACTTAATAATTAACACTAATTTAACATAAGTTGTCGCTAAATTTCAAAGTTTTCTTGATATCTGAAATATTTTAGTAAAATTTTACAAATGCCGGGATTTAAAATCTAATGAAAATATATCAAAATAAATAAATAAAAGTATCAAAATAAATTTGAAAAAGAAAAAAATTCTGTAATGAAATTTTAGAAATCATAAAAATTTAGGTACTTTTAATTTTCGGCTATTGAGAGAATTACTCGCATACTATTAATGCAGTTTTGTATTAAATCAATGAAGACTCGACTCGCTGGAACAAGTCTATTAAAATTTTTCATTAAATTAATAAAGATTATTATAAGATTTTTTGAAAGTGTCATACACTCACTGGAATAGCTTCATTAAAAACTAGTTCCATAAATATTTTAAAATATTTTCATTAAATTTAATTAACTAAAAATATCATTTAAACTCATGCAACAAAATTCTTTTTGTATAGTAATTTTTGTTTATTCCTATATATCGTAGGAAAATATACCTAGCCAGAACATGGAAAAATTGGCAACCTTGCAACCAACCAATATCAAATAATAAGCCATTAAAAACAACACACACTACGTTTTAGATACAAATACATGAACCTGCAAAAAATACATGCAATTATGTGGCGCCATATATATGATTTAAAGAGTGTGGAAAATTGAGAGAATGTTAAGTTAGAGATTAATTTAAATAAACTCTTAAATTTGTAAATTAAATTATATTATAGACGAGCACCAACTTTGCCCGACAGTTCCATTTTAACAAATTAAATTAATTTTAGCTTAAAGAAAAATTAATAAAATAACTCGAAAAATTTGCCAAATAAGAAGAAAAATAATAAAAAAGTGTATTTTTATTAACAAATAAATTATTGACTAAAATAGCCCGTGAGGAAATCCCTTCTTACAGTCATGAAATTTGGAACAATAACGAGTACTAAGCTCAAACATTGCTCCGCTAACATCGGCTACCTTCAAAAAAATGTTTACTTTTTAATAGAGGGCACTTCTATATAACGAATAAACTCATTGTTGTTCCAATTATCAGGTTTGAGGATATTGTAATTTTGATACAGATTGAAAATACTACTCGTGTATACTGTTATTTTTGACTTATAACCCATTCACATGAACCATATTTGAGTTATTTTGTTAATTTTTTGTAGATTTTTTCATTATCTTGATATTTTCCATACAACTTTTCTGTTAATAATTACTTCAATTTCAAGAGATAATTTCTATTAAAAGTCAGGGTTTGAAACCCTTCTTTTTGCTATTTACATTTATTGTTATGTTCAGTGCTTTTTATGACCTTTTGGACATTTTAGCATCACTGAGCATACTTAGTAATGGAGGAAATGTAAACAAAAAAATAAAATACCAAATTAATTTTTATTTCTAATCAAAATTAAGAAACCCAAAAGAAAGCACAGTTAATTAGGTTGTTCATAATGGGTGTACTATTCGTTGTATTGTGCTATCGGGAACAGAGTTGCTAAAATTTAATTTAAAAAAAATACAACAATATACGAGAGAACAATACAAGTGCCATGTTTGAATATGCTAACAAAAAGAAAACCCAAAAGAAAATCGTCTTTATAGAGAAAAGAAAATAAAGTTTATATTTTATAGTTGATCTTTTTAATACTTATATGTATGAAAATGTATTTTTAGTCTGACTCGAGATTATAGAAAATTTTTTTCCAAAGAAAAATTTTTCTTATTTATATTAAGTAATTTTCTATGAGCTCGAACCAGACTAAAACTACATTTTCATACATATGAGAAATGAAAATTTTAACAACTCTGTTTTAAATACGACGCCTTGTGAACTCCTTTAATACGTGTCAGTCCACTCAACTTTATATTAAATAATGTATTATGGAAACGGTCGAAACTTATCGAAAGTTGAACTCGGAATCACACGTAATTTTGTGTATTTATGAGGAGACTGGTGGATTAGTAGACCGTCCGATATCCCATAAAGAATCGAAATTTACTCCAAAAGCAGCAAATATAATTGCAGGAAATTGATATTTCGTCGATATAAATCTTTCCCATTAAAAATTATCATTTTGGGCTTACAAAATATATACCTGACATCCATTTACTAAGGCTTTAAATTACAAATTTTCAAATTGGCAACAATGAAAATTTAGATTGGATTAGAAGAAATTTTATACCCAAAGCTTTACTTGACATTATTATATTTATTTGAAAATATAATCAAGTCCAGTAAAGTGTAAAGAAAATAATTTAGGTCTTCCCAACATAAATTCATTTATGTATCTGCTTTATGGAGCCTCCTACCAATATTTCGACAGGGGACTAATTGTGGAAAGTATAAAAAATGTAAGCTAAGGCAAAAAGTCATCAGAAAAAAAAGTTAGTAGAAAAATTTGTAAACGGTTTTCAATCCCACTTTACTATTTTTGTACTGATTCTTAGTAAACAAATTATTATTTAGCAAATCTTTTTGCTATTTACATTTTACAAATTACAGAGTTTTTACAGAATATTTACAAATTTTTGTTGCTAATTTCAGAAATCATTTTACAAATTTTTTAAAACCGATTTGCTAAAATTAGCAAAAAAATTTACTAATTTTAAAAACTTAAATTGCCTTAAAATGCTACATTAATTAAAAAAGGGATCGGAAGTGAATAAACGGACTCATGTCTGAAAAAAATCAGCATTAAACAATTAAAATTTGACTTTAAAAGTAAAAAAAAAATTAACTAAAATATTTTTCAAAACAGAAATACCAAATTAAAACAAAATGATAAATTCGTTTATATTTTACCAATTTTTAAGCCTTTAATTTTGTATAAATTATTTTTTGAAAAAATAAATAAAAAAAATTGATGCTCGTTAAAAAAAATAAATTTAAAATTTTGTACTATTATTTAGTAACTTTTTTTTGCTGATTTTAGCAAACGGTTTTTAAAATACACTTTACAAAAAGTATACTAAAATTTAGTAGCGGCTACTAATTTCATTGTACTACACGTCAGCAGACATGTTTTGCTAAAATTAGCAAAAAATACCGCTGGGCTGAAATTAGCAAAATTTCCCGTAATAACAGCAAAATTTTCAGTTGCCATTACAGACTTTTTTTGTGAGTGTACTTAATTATATATTTGATTCATCTATAATTTTGTATATTTTTTTATTTTGTAATGATTTTCTGACAAGAAAATGATCACCCAAATTAAATTGCTTTCGGTCAGTTTTAATAAAATAATCACACTAATTCTGAATATTTTTTCTGTTAAAAAACTATTACATTTTAAAGATTTTTTTTATAAACAGAAATTCTGAAAAAGTTTTGCAATTTTTGTATAAAAAATCCTCTAGATTCTAAAAAATTATACTATAGAAAAATCTATAGATCTCTGCGAATTTTTCTTAAGAAAATATCAGATTTTGATATCTTTTGATTTTAATGAATTTTTCTTTCAAGAAATCACCCAAATTCTTAAAATTTTTCCCACAGGATAACATCAAACTAGGAGCACTTTAAATTATTATATTTTACATGTGTAATTTGATTTTTTTTTTGTAATATTACAGCCATCATGTGTAATTTGGAATTTGTGTTGTGGCAACACTGTGGTTCTGGTTTATTAAAGGGAATGAATTTTATTCTTAAAATGTATGCTCTGTTATAAAGCTCTTTAATCTAAAGAAATTAAAGCTATTATCTCTTTTTCCAATTGTCAAACACAAATACGAATCGATCGTTTATTTTGTAAATAATTTTTATATAAACAAACGTAAACTACATCTGAAAAGTATGGAAAACAAAAAAAAAATAGAAATGCTTATCACGATTCAAAGCAAGACATGTCTTATCTATGAGGCACAATTCTAATAGACGATGACTATCTAAATGACAAAACAACAATAAAATACAAAATTATTTTGTATTAATAAATATCGTATACAACGTTAAATCTTGACAAATAAGAATTTTAATAAAATGAATAGTTGCACCTATCATCAATATCAAATATGTACACATATACGATACAATTAAAAAAAGTCAAATATTTTATTAATTAAATATTTTCATTTACAGATATGTAGAGCAGATATGGCCTTCTGTATAGTAGAAAATTTTGAAAATTAACATATCATCAGAGGAAGAAAGAAACTTGCAGTTAAACACTTCTATACGGAGAGAGAGACAGATACAAACAATGACAAAACACTTTAAATTAATAATTATCTATTTAACCATGTTGATATCACTGGTTAAAACGGGTATGTATGAAATTTAATATTTAAATCGTGTGACATTTAAACATGTCCTTCTTTTTGTAGCTCCACCACCTTTTGGTTGCATGAGCTTTAAGGAAGATGATCGTATACTTTTAGAAGAAGATGATGATTCCGATGAATATGATTCACCACAATTTGATTCATCTGGTTTAACGCAACAGGAATTAAATAGAATCAGTACGAATTTAGAAAATCGACAAACCACTTCTGCAAATTTTCGAGTTTGTCCACCAGATTATACATTTTGTTTTTCTCTGTGGAGCAAAACGGCCAATGGAACACAAATTGTTAAACAAGGTAATGAATAAGAAAATGATGTAAATTTTTTAAAGATAAATTCAATTTTAATTTACATTTTCACCCTTTGACTGTCCAATGTACAACATATGATGCACAGGCGTCATGATTGATACGCTTGCGCATCATATGTGTTGCACAATTTGTCTTATTTCCTTGAACTCCTTTATGGACGTGGACGTACGGTATAAAAAATTTTTTTGTTCGGGGACAGTCAAATTGTTAAGCAAACCCAAAACTAGTAACAATAATTTGTATAGCAATCGAAAACTAAATCAATTTAAAACCTAATATTTTTTGGTCAGCATATACATATTATTCAAAAATTTTTCAGAAAGATAAAATATTGTTCACTAGAAAAATATCTAGTAATCTGTTTTTTTTAAAGAAAAAATGGCTTTAAATCTGCAAGATTTAAAATGAAAAATTCTAGAGTGAAAACAAATTTTCTACCTTTTAGAGTTTTTGAAGAGCAAAAAGTGAACTGAAATTTTTTCAAAAATGAAAGTGGCAATTTTAAACAATTAAATAATAAAAAAAAGCTCTGTTAATTAAATATTACACGAAAAGCTTATTTTTGTTACCAAATTTTGAAGTTCGGATTTTGCTTTATCAGAAATGTGATGTTAAGAATCTTTTCCGTATACAAATGTGAGACATTAAATGTATATATCGCGGAATTTGAAGACATTTTTAATTAACTCAATTGTATGTGCTACGATTTTTAAATTAAAAACTAAGAGTACTCGTAATAAATTAAATACTCATTCGAAATAATAAGCACTTCCCCTCAACAATATTCTGTTAAATTTTAGTCATAAATTTTTTAACCTGAGAACAAGTGGAATGACTTAAATAGATTAAAAAAGTCACTTAGAGACCGGTATCCACCATTTGAAACTCTAAGTCACAATCAATGCAATATTATATCATTAAAAACAATGCAATGCAATATTATATCATTAAAAACAAAAAATACCATCAAAAAGGGAACTACTGATTTTTTATTATATTCAGCAGGTTTTGTTTAATAATTAATTAATAACTAACAAAACGTTAGGAAAAAACTTTTTTTGTAGTTTGTTTTTCGAATTGATTTGTATGTAATTACAAAACCAAACACACATACACGTTCATATTTTTCTTTTCTATGTTTGTATGTGAAAAATTTATTGTAGTTTGTATTGAAATAATTTTGTATTTAAAGAAACTACTTAAAAAAATTGAAACTGAAAACATAAATTTTTACATTTAACTGAAAATATCAACTTCTATTGAGAGTCCATATTTTTAAAGCTTTTTTTTTGTAAATAACTGATAATTATATAACTTTATTCGATCTTATTTTAATATTAATATTCAATTTTTTTTTAAGCTAAAGATCTTTTTCTTTTTTTTTTTTTTAATAAAATTTCTTATTTTATTTTCGATATTTCGCTAACAATTTGTTAGCATCTTCAGGAAAACAAAATTTTAATAATAATTAAAATAAACAATAAAATGCTAACTGAAGATGCTAACAAATTGTTAGCGAAATATCGAAAATAAAATAAGAAATTTTATTAAAAAAAAAAAAAGAAAATGATCTTTAGCTTAAAAAAAAAAATTAATATTAATAGTAAATAACTGATTTAAATAGTTAAAAAATATGTTTCTATGAATTTCAATTGATTCTTTATTTAATAACAAACTCTACATATTACTTTTTAAATAAACTGCAGCCGGTAACGAAAAATATATTGTGAGTGTAGCGAATTTTATAAAAGGATCAAAACTTTTTAAATATGAACACAAAGGAATAGGTCATTAAATTTAAATAGTCAATATACATTTTTAGAATAATGATCTAAATTTAAATAAATGCCTTTTTAGCGAAAAAGCTAAAATTTTCAACATCGCGCAAAGAGTTTTTAAATTTGCTTATATATTTGAAAACCTGATAACATTTTTCTTTATTTGAGATATTATCGTTATTTTCACTGATTTTATTTATATTCCTTAACACCCTTCACATAATAAAAGTGCAGTTTTTCACTTAGGGATATTTTTAAATATGTTTGGGGGTAACGATAAAAAAGTGTCTGGCAAGCCTGCTGAGAACACGATCTCTTAAAATTATCTTGTAAAATATTCTTTGTTTATACTCTCTTATTAAAAGTGAGAAAACAGTTTAATTACAAAGTAAATTCAACAGCCCGGGTAGCTCAGTCGGTAGAGCATTGGACTTTTAATCCAAGGGTCCAGGGTTCAAGTCCCTGCTCGGGCGATCATTTTTTTTATTTTCCATATTTTTTTTTTTTTTAATTTATATTTTTTGTTAATCATAAAATTTATTTTAATTTATTCCTTCATTTTTTATTGCAGGTTGTTGGAAAGAAAGTACCGAAGGTAATGCAACCTGTAACCATTCAGAATGTGTTAGTTCTTCACCAACCTCAACCTCACGTAACAATTCCATGTATTATTGTTGTTGTTCGGGAAACGTCTGCAATAGTAATGTATCCGTTGTGGAACCAGCATTTTTAGAGGTTTGTTGATTTGCTAGTCGAAATAACATTCAAATATAATCGAAATATTCTTCCTTCAGCTTTCAAAGACTAATTTTGCGGAGGCTTCCAATTTGTCAACACCCAAAGATAATTTATATTGGTCCACCACACATCTTTGGTTTGCGGTATTAGTCGCTTGTCTTATTATAACCTTATTATCCACTCTAATATATTGTCGCAGCATTCGTGAGAAACCTGAACCTGAAGAGGCTCCTTTAGCACCTTCGGGTCCTGGTTATAGTTCAAATTTACGTAATGTAGATAATTTAAATCTTATTTGTATGCTGGACAGCGGAAAATATGGTACTGTTATGAAAGGTTTATTACATGATCAGGAGGTGGCTGTGAAAATATTTCCCGAAGCTCATCAACAATATTTCATCAATGAAAGAAATATATATTCTCTACCCCTTATGGATTGTCCGGCTCTATTGACATATTTTGGTAAGATAATATTACAACACTTACACTTAAAGCCGGAAAATAGTACCTATATTTGCGCCTGCAAAATTATCAATTAAGCAGAGAATTATGGTCTGCTTAATTTAGGTAACCTAAATACAATTTTTAGTTAGGTTTAGCTAAACGTTTAAGCTTATTTAAAATCTGTATTTTGAACCCCCCGGATCTGACCCTAGACTGACCCATCAGAGTGGTCCAAAAAAATATAAGAGTTTGAATTCGCAATTTTCACAATTCCGCGCCTATTCCTTAATGTATGAAAACTCTCTGTGCCAAGTTTCAGCTAAATTCGTTAATATTTATTGGTAGCACAAAAAGTTAACTTTTAAGAATTAGTAATTTGTCGTTAGAGAAATTTATACAAAAAGACTTTAAATTGAGTTATTTTTTAAACTATACGCTACAATTGAACAAAATTAATTAATGAGCATAAAAGGAATATGAGATCAAAATTAAGAAAAAAAATCAGTAACTTTAAAGTAGTTCCTGATTTTTTTTAAAAAATTATACATAAAAATACATGCTTGAGTCAAATTATCAAAATATAAAAAAATTTCTTGATGAAATTCAAACATTTTTTGTATGAAATTTTTGCGAAATTCCCAACTTCGAATTTTATTTTGATTTCATATGATGAGTCGCGATCTTAATAATTTTATTTAATTTTTCTCAATTTTTAATTTATTTAAAATAATAGAACAAGTACAACTCTAAAACTTCCATGGCGATCTGCTGCCTCTAAATAAAACTTTTTTTTTTAATTTCTTTGGCAGACCAAATTTTTTTTCCATAACGGCATATTTGTGGGGTTGTGGGGCTCGTGAATTCGAACTTTTTTTTACCACCTTACTGGCCCATATTTCTTATTGGGAGTATAGGAGGTTTATAAACTAATTTAAAGGTACGGAGAAACGGAAATAGCGACATCTGTATGTTAAACTGAGAGCAAAGACAAAAAATATGATCATTTGAAAACTTAATTGTGCGTCAACGTACAAATTTATTGTTATTTCCCATGTTATTTATGTCTAACTTAGAGATACGCAATTTACTAAATATTAACATGAAAAGTTAGTTATAATGTGCAACTAATATTTGTTCAACTATAGCTAAATAACTGATTTAAACGAAAACAACAGAGAAAATTAACCTGAACTCGAACACCTTTAACAGACTTTTGTCCTAACTATTTTTGTAGAATGTGGTCCTCAATTTTCACTTAAATGTTAATAGAACTCGCAAAAGCTTTTTATATCTAGCTCAAATTTGACATATACACAACTTTTTTACTCAGAAATGATTTTGCCAACATTGAACGAGATCGGTTCAGATCTAGTCAACATAAAATCGTCTCACCAAAATTATGTTTGTATGAACATTTTTGTAAATACACATAAAAAAAAAATTTATATTTAAAGAATTTTTATATGAATAGTTACAGTTTACAAACAATTCAAACAAAAAATTTTTAGAAGCCGAATCGAATTTGAATTTTAACAAATTGTCTGTGTATGCTTAAATATCTATAGAACTCAGAAAAACGTTTTGATAAATGCTAACTCCATGGTTTGTTTCCAGTAGCCAAATTATTAAGGTGCTGTTATGAAATATATCTCAGGGTCATTTAAAATATAATATTCCAGCCGAAATTCTGTAGCAGTAACCGAATTTCTGTCGAAATAAACAACCAACTCAGATGTCACAATTAATCTGTTTTTTCAGTGTATCAGTTGTTTTATAGCAAAATATTGTTTGAAACACAGATTTGAAGAAATCAAAGTGGTCGTTCCAAATACAACATTTTCATGGCATATGTGGCATAGCTTACTTACATCAAAACCTATTTTCTTTATTGCCGTATTGCCTTTGCTAGAATGCATAAGGAAAAAAAATATTCAATGTTTAGGTTATTCCGAATTTGGGTACACTCAAAAAAAAGACATGAACTTTAATGTAATCAAAAATTTCCTTTAAAATAGTTTATAAATTGTCCTCAATTTAAGTAAAATTTTATTAAAAATAAGGAAAATTTTCTTAAAAAGAATAAAAATTCCTAGGTTTGAGGAAAAACGAAATAGTTTATATACTCAGAAATAGTTCGTATTTTTCCTAAGTAATATTCCTTGATTTTAGGAAAAAACAAGTCAATTAAATAAAAATTTATTAATTTTCTTAGTTTTAAGAAATTTGCATACTCAAATGTAATAAAATTAAGTTTAGTTAAAAAAAAATTAGGACATTTTTTACTCCTATTTAGTTCATAAAATGTGTCTAACTTAAATCAAGAAAGTACTTGAATTTAATGTGTGTTAATTTTTTGTTCGCGAGTAGACAAATTAACCAAATTTTAGAAAGCCAATTCACTTTTAAATGTACCATTTTCTAATTTTGAAGAATTCTTTTCTAAAAGTTATTTTAGACAATTAAAAACAAAAAGTAATAATTTTTTTTCTATGTAATAATAAAAATTTACTTGATTTTCGAAACTGATGAACTATTTCTAAGGAAAATTTTCATGCAACTAAGATCAGATAAATTTTAAAAATTTTAATAAAATATTCTTTTTTTCAAGTAAAAGTATTTTAATTTTTAAAAAATAATAAAATTTCGTATAGGATTTTTTTGTTGGAAAACGTTTAAAATAGTTTTCAATATTCTATTCCAAAAAAATAAAAAACAATAAATTAACAACAAACTAGCTAGTTTTCCTATTTTCCAAGAAAAAATATTATTAAATAAAAGAAATTAAAGTAACCATTTAAAAAAATTATCGTGCATGATTGGCTCACATGCCCATCTCTAATCTTAACAGTCCTTAACATTGAACTTAAAGTAGTTTAAAATATTTTTTTTTAAATTTTGTTAGCAAAAGGTTAAAAATTTCGAATTTGTGCTTTTAGTAATAATTTTGTTTGCTGACTAGAATACAAAATATCGCAGGCACATTTTATACATTACGGCATAATGGCTTTTCTATAATTGACGTAGCGCTTATTACACTTTATATTTTTTGAACTATTTTTTTTCTCTTAATAATAAAATAGTTTAAATTTTAATATGTCAAATAAAGTTTAAGCTAAAAATTGCATAAAATGAACTTATGACATTTTTCCATTTTCCAATAATAACAAGAAGTGTAACTGTGTATTTTGTATTTTTGCAACATTTTCCTTAAATGAGTTAATTTAAGAAGACAAAGGACCCCCAGTGTTCTCTTAAGCAGAACCGTTAATTAACTGAGAAAAGGATCTGACTTTGTTACAATTTATTACGTTTCAGGATGTCCTGCAGTACATTTTTTAATTTATTGACCTTTTTGCTAATGAAATTTAAAAAATACATGAATTTTGTATAATTCAATTTAATTTTAAGACAAAAATGTATAGCAAAAAGCTTGTTGAGAGCAGTGTCCTCACCAAGCGGAAGTCCTTCGAAAGTGAGAAAATACTTACTCAATGAGTGTTAAGTACCTTCATCATAGCTGCAGGATAAGGATAATTTTTACTTAAAAGAAGTTATATGTATTTAACTTAATGCTAGAAAATATTGTCTTATATTTAGGGAGTTGTCCTAGTTTTTATTAAAAATAATTATTTAATGAACTTAAATAAAATAAAATTTTTTTTGAAACCAAGGAAACCTAACTAACAGTAAAATTTTAGATGAACTAATTTGGAGGAAATTTTAGTTTTCTTATAAAATTTTACTTTTCAGTAGTAAAATTTTTCTATAATTTAGAAATTTTTACCAAATTTTAAGTAAAATTTGTTTCTTAATTTCAAGGAAAATTTTATTAAATATTGGTAAAAAGTGTCTGGCGCTGTTTTTATTTAAATAAGTTAATTTTTCTAAATTCTAGTTCATTTTTTTTTGAGTGTACGAATAATATTTTTAATGATCACCTGATTACTTTACATTTTTTAACGACTTCTAATTCAGGGGTCGAATTCGTACGAAACCTAAAAATGAAAACACCAACTTTAACTTTTATGAAAAATATTTTCTATCGAAAAATTACAATCACGAATGCCGTAATTCGACCCTAGTATTTCCACTCACATTCTTGTTAAATTTATATTTGAACATTAGATTGTCAAGTTTTTACTACCGATTTTCCACTTGTTGTCTCGTCAAACATTTCTCAAAAACTCTTTCCGGTACATAAAATCGAATTTGTGTCGTTAGATTAAAGTTTATAAAAAAAAAATTAAACATTTCCCAAAATTTCAGGTTATGATGAACGTCAAACTATGGAGGGCAAAGTTGAATATCATTTGGTCTTGTCATTGGCCTCGCGGGGTTGCTTACAAGATTGGTTAATAGCGAATACCATGAATTTTGAAACATTTTGTGGTATGGTAAAGACCATTACACGTGGTATCTCACATCTTCACACCGAATTAAGACGTGGCGAAGAGCATAAACCCTGTATAGCTCACAGAGATTTAAATACTCGAAATATTTTAGTGAAAGCTGATCGTACCTGTTGTATTGCTGATTTTGGTTTTGCCCTAAAAGTATTTGGACCACGTTACGAATATAAAGGAGAAGTGGCCGAAGCTGAAACTAAATCCATTAATGAAGTGGGCACATTGCGCTATATGGCTCCAGAACTGTTAGAGGGAGCGGTTAATTTAAGAGATTGTGAAACATCCTTGAAACAAATGGATGTTTATTCACTGGGTTTAGTGTTGTGGGAAGTGGCTACACGTTGCTCGGATTTTTATCCTCAAGGACAAATAACACCACCCTATAAAGCTCCGTATGAACTTGAGGTGGGATCACACCCATCCTTTGATCAAATGCAATCATTGGTGGTACGCCACAAAGCACGTCCATTATTTCCTGGTGGTTGGGGAGGTGGACCGGCGGCTAAATTGATCAAAGATACTTGTGAAGATTGTTGGGATCATGACGCCGAGGCTCGTTTAACATCATTATGTGCCGAAGAAAGAATGCATGAGGCAACCAATATTGGTGCTCGTTTAAATTCACATTTAGCTGCAACTACACCTCTACTTAATACCAACAACTTGGGCACTACGCACTCAGATGCGGAATCGAATTATATACAAAAACCTCGATCTCCAAATAATGTGGACAATACTGCATCCGATACAAATACAGTATTCAATCCACCACCAAATATGAAATTATTTCCTTATTTAAAAGATAATATTGAGCATGCCTCCTCGTCTTCAACAACAAGCTCTATAACAACCGAAAAGAATCATTTGATACAGCCACAACAACAGTTACAACCCTATCAAGGTCGCAACCCTTGTCAGGAAAGAAATTTAGCTCCAGCTCAAATACAATATCCTCAAAAACTTATACAGCGTAGTAAAAAACATAGTTTTCAACCACAATCTGGAGAAGATAATGGATTTTCTTGTCTAGATGATGATGTGTCCGTTGAGGAATTAATCTCTGGAGGAAGTTCTAAAAAATTTCCTTCTCTCCAGCAAGAGGAGTCAACTCATATGGGTCAAGGTTTTCCCAAGCAACAAAATACAGATCGCAAACTTAAGGGTTGGCATGGTGTAAGAGCTTTAATACAAAAAAGGTTATTTCGTAAATCCGATGAATTGGAAAATTTTGAAATTTTTCGTCATATGAATGGTGGAGATGAAAAATCAAATCTTGTAGAGAAAAATCTAACAAATCAACCAGTTGTTATAAGTTTTATAGATAAAGACAGGACCAATTGTGATAAGTCGACGGCGGATACGATGACAATACGTTCAGAACATACCAATGGTTATGTACAAAATAAAAGGCCTAATAATTTGGATTTAAGTCCGGTAACACAAACTAATGGTTTCAAAATAACACCTCCCAATAGTTTACAATCGAATCCGATAACAACTATAGCAGAAGAAGACGTTCACAATGAGGCAGAGCATCGGGGGAATGCTGATGTAGATGAAATTGATGGTATAGTAGAGTATAGATTAAAAAGTTTAGATAAACGAAAGTCTACACCATCGCACAATGTTACCAGATCTAGATCAACAAATTTACTGAAATCCATGGATTCCACAAATAGCCATTTAAACGAAGCAATGACGACAAGTATGAATAATGCCGTCATAATGAGAAATCACTCGTTGTCAGAACCACAATTTCGTAGACAACGTAGTTTAGAAGTTTTCCGCGAAGTCTTCAATGCTCGTGGTAGTAATGAAAGATTACGCGATCCCAGTCAACGTGTTAAGACACCCGGCGATGTGCCTCCTTCGGTGCGTAAAATTAGAGCTTCAAAAACATTAAGTTTATACGATGATCGTATGATGGATTCATCTCTGTTAAATGTACTCTAGCACGAAGAAGTTCTGCTCTTGGAATTATAGGAGCAGAACTTTTGATACTTAATAAGAAAATCATAATCACATTTACTCATACTATTTATTGTATAATTATATAAATATCATGGAAAAATGCATACAGATCATATTCTTAGATTATATGTAGGTATAAGAAAGAACGACCAAAGTTTCTTGTTATTAGGGAGTTAGAAATGGATCTATAGAAAACATATAACATAATATTTTTGTCATTGTATTTTTTTATTATTGTTTTATTTTACATAGAAAAGTAACAGTATAAATGCTTTAGAAGTAAATTGAAAAATACCTAACAACTATTTATATGTTAAATGTATTTTTGTAGTCATATTTAAATAAAAAAAGAATCATCAAATGAAAATGTTGGAAATACAGAAGAAATTAACAAGTTTTTAGAACTGCTAAAATTTAAGTTTCCATATAGAATACACTATAAATATTATCGATACATGGTATTTTTTTATCATTATGAAATACAAATTCTTTCAAATCCGAAAATTTGTTATTGAATAAATGGTTCACAGTTCGAGATTTTTTCTAGAAAAATATACAAATACTTGATACTTTTACTCTCCTTTATTTCAAAGAATCTGTAAATTTTATTATCGATTTTGCTATTTTAAAAAAATACAATATCAAAATCGGAAATTTCGCAGAAATTGTAAGTGGGGGAAAATTTTTATAACAGATTTAGAATCAAGAGACTAAACTCTATTTTATGGCGGGATAACCGTTGTTGTTAAAATCTTTGCAAATTTCATTTTTTTTTTTTGAAAATATACTTATACCACTTTCATAATAAACCTTTTAACTATTGAAGAGTTCAAGCTAGCGATTCTGGTGCTATAAAATTAACGATTATCGTCCACTTTTCGAACTATCGATACAAAATAGTTTTTTTTTTATCAAGTTGATAATATAAAAATTCTGTATTCCTCAGTTTTGAAGGCAAAAATTTTAAATTAAAATTAATTTTGAAAATAAAATTTGTAATGCACTCAAAAAAGTTTGACAGTTACTAGCTGACATTTGTTTGTGTTGTAATTAAAAGGACCTATTCCAAGACACGTCACGTGATCGGTTCATTGAGATAGAGACTAGTCACTTTAACATGGGCTTGTCCTAGGGGGGGGGGGGGGGGTCAATTACCCTATGTGACATGTCACAGAACTGGACTAAAAGAACATGTCATGACTTTTAAACCAGTCACGCGGCCACCTATCTTGCGATATGTATTTTCTAAACCGGTACAGTTCTCACCTATCACGGGACAGGTCCAATTCCCAACTGACCCCATTTTCCCCGCAAGGTATTAACAGGTAATTGTTTTAGTTATTTAAGACCCGAGTAAAAAGATCAGATCTGAACAGATCTCAATAAATCTAATTGTACCAGATCTAAATAGATCTCATAATTGGGAACAAATTTGAGATCTAATCAGATCTGAACAAATCCAGACAGATCCGATCCAAATTCCCTGGATATTTTTATATTTATGCCATCAGATTTAATAAGAAATTAGAGAAACTTTGTTTTTATACACATTTTTACTTCGTTGGCTTTGAAAACGACTCGAATGGCTACGATCTCGTACCAGATCTGAACTGATCTGCCACCAGATCTTATAAGATTCATATCTTATTAGGCATTTCTGATCAGATCTAATCTTTTTTTCAAGGGGGTATAAAAAATTTTGTTTACCTTTTTTAAAAACATGTTTAGTTTATATTTGTTTTAAAAAATTGGTATTTTAAAAAAAAAATTTCTGTATCTGCAATATATTAAGATGTAATAACTGAAGAACCTTTTGGAAATTTGATTTTAAATTTTTTTATTTGTATAGAGCAATTATGCATTTTTTTTGTAATAGAAAGAAAAAATTTTTTTTATTGCAGTAACAAAAAAATTAACTGCTAGATGTTTTTAAAAATTTTTGTTAATTCCTTAAAAATTTTTATAAAAAAAATTTGTTAGTAAATTTTTCGAAATTTTTATTTCTTTTAGTTGTTTTTAACAGTTAAAAAAAATCCAATTATTTTAAGGGTAAATTTGTTACTTTTTAACTGAATATACCTTTGTTATTACTGTCTGTTTCACTAGATTCTACCAACAAACTTTTTTGAGTATATACATATATAAAATATAAATTTAGTGGAATAATGCAAAAATTTTATTTTGGTACACTTGCAAAAGAATAAATATAAAAATTAAAAAATTAAAGTTCTAAAAACTTTTAACTACAAAAAAAGGAAAGGAAAAATAAAAATCAAATGATGATCTAGAAAACAAATAAAAAAATAATTGTTAGTAAAAAATAGTTCTTAAGTACCATAATTAATAAAAAAAAGTCTTCAATAGAAATTTAACACACAAAACAAAAGTTTGCCAAAAAATTGGTAAAATAGTCCTAGCACTAGCTTTTTTGTGTCTAAATTATGTTAAAACTTGTAAAAATTTACCATATTTTTTACCTTAAAACTTGGTAAATATTTGCAAGTTTTTCAATAGCTAATAAAAAGAAATTTTCCTCAAGCTGTATTATAAATTTTTTGACAAACATTTTTTTGCGCAATCATTGAAATCATTTATTTATTTATGTGAACTTGAACTTAAAGTTATAATCGTAAATTAATGGTAAATATCAAAAATTTAGATCAGTAAAAATATCTTAAGAAAATATAATATATAAATAGTTAGATTCTAGAAAAAAAATCCTTTTTATGAATGTTTGTATGGACTTATTATAGAATTTCACAACAAGACAATGCCTTCTAGTAAATTATTTGTAAAATCAATAAAAAAAAATTACATCATTTCAATTATACTAAAATTTACTTTAAGCTTTTCTTTATAATTTTTACATACATAAATATATTTTGTAATAATATAAAATGTAAATACTATTCATTTAATCAATCATTAAAATAAAAAAAAATAAAAATAGAATTAACAATATACACAAGAAGCCTTCTATAACAAATTGTATTTTAATGTTTATCATTTGATAGCTTATACTTTAAACTTTTTTGAAACAAAAAACTCATAACATTTCGGTAAAAAAGACAAAACATTTACATATAGATTAAATAAAACATTTATAAAAGAATTGAGTAAAATCTCCTAAAGCAATATGCAAATTAATTTTGTTTGTTTAACTAAAAGGGAAATCTTAAGATATATTTGAATTTCAATTAGTTGCACAGAATAAATTATACTCTATATCCGTTGTTTCAATTTTATGATAACGGGTTCACTTGGTTTATTAATCAACAGGGTTGTAACATCCATGTCATTGTCATTTCCTTGCCAAGTAATTTCATAATTTCGTATTAACTGAAAATAAATAATTATATAAAAATTTCTTGAAACAACTTAATATACTTTAATATTCTTGAAGATACATATATTGAAACTTGTCTGAGACAGTAAAATGTTATAAAGATTTTTTTCTAAAATTATAAACTTTTTATCTGAAAGTTCATTCATTAATCACATCGATCCATACTAAATTTTTCGACTTAATAATACGGAATTATTTCTCTTTTTCAAAATTTTAAGAAATTCGTATTTCCGAATTTAAGAAATTCGTGATTGGTTGACTTTTTAAGGTATACATTTATTTAAAGAACAATTTTGCAAAACAAATTTGTACTTAGGATTGGGAAATTTACATTGGTCCTCGATTTGAACTTTCATTATTTTCTACATTTAGTGATTTCCGGGTAATATTTCTAAACAGTATCTGCGTCGATCTTCAGAGGTTTAATTTTTTGAAGCTACTTTCGAAAAATAAAATATGTAAAATTTTTACATTATGATCATTTTGTAACAATTTACAATTTCAAAAGCCTTTTTATAAAACTTTAATCGAATATATTTAAAAAATGCAACGTGATGAATAAATTTAGAACAGATTTAGAATCAAGAGATCAAAATATAAATTTGCTTTTTTGTGGAAGTTAAAAAAAAAACGCGACTAAAATTAAAAAAGATGAAACTTTTTGCAAAATGATACTGATACAGAAACTTTATCCCAGAAATATTGAATTCAAGAAAATATGGAAATTGAGTAAAATGATTTAAAATACTTACCCTTACTAATAAAACTAAAATATTTTGTTCGGCCAGCCGACGTGCAATACAAGCACGTATGCCATGTCCGAAGGGTAAAACCAAATAAGGATTTATTGAATTTCTAGCATTATTTAACCATCTGTCGGGATGAAATTCTAAAGCATTTTGAAAATTCTGTTCTAAACGACAAGCCACCATATTTTGTGTAACAACTACAGTCTGAAAGTTAAAAAAATAAATGTTAAAATTTAGTATTTGCTAGTAAGAACGGAACTTACCTCTTTTGGTACATGATAACCACTTAATACCAAATCTCGTGTTAAAATACGACCAACTCCCACCGATATGGGATTTAAACGAAATACTTCTTTTAACACCGCCCGCGTAAAAGGTATTTCCGAATTTATACTAGCGGCCAATAAGGGAGAATCGGGATTTTTCAACACTTTTAAAGATTCTTCATAAAGTCTTTGCTGCACCAACGGATGCCGTGATATGTGGTATATAGCAAAGGCAGTAGTATATGAGGTGGTATCAATACCAGCCAATAACAGATCAGTTGACATGCCTACCACATCATAAAGATCTAAATTTGGATTTTTTAAATATTCTTCTATTAAACAAGTTCTACTCAACGAACTAGGATTTTCCGTTGAATCCAAAGAAGTGTCTTTGAAAAATGCCAATTTTTGGTAAACTAAATCTACAGCTACACTTTCCATAAATTCCTGAGATTTACGTAATTTTTTATATGACACAGTTTCAAAATAACGCCATAATCTTAAGCCCTGGTCGGTAAGTAAAATATTACTATTGGTAGTTTCAGCAGCCAGCATAAGTTTTGAAGATTTAGAGTTACAGGAATGTTCTTCCAAAGAAAAGGAATTTAAACGTTCACCAAATGTTATTAAACATGTTACTAAAATTGTTTAGAAAACTCAAAAGAATTTGTAATAATTATAAAATGTTATTTATCAAAGTACCTACATTCTAAATTTAACCTAGTTAGCTTAGGTAAAATATCAAATTCTCCAGTTGCTGGTAAAAGATCTAAAAATTCTTTAGATACTTCATCTACTTCTAGTAGAAAACTTCTAACGTTTTTTGGAGCACTTATTTCCTTTTGCAGTTCCGATCTTAAACGCCACCATTCTACACCATTTCTAAAATGTATCCGTAAATCCATTTAGTAATTTGAGTTTTGTTTTGAAATTTCCATTTTACTTACGTTGGCAATAAACCGGCTGATCTATAGATATGCGGACGATCCTTACGATATTTTTCTAAAGCTAAATGTGATCTGCGCCGCGGATAATCTTTTTCATTTAGTAAAGTTAAAATATCTTTTGGATCATATAACCACACAATATCTTCGCCGGGTACCATAGTCTCTTTAACAATTGGCCCATATTTGTCAAATTTATCATGACCCGCTTTATGTAATTGTAACCATGAGTATGTACCGATTATTGGTAAATATTTGTAGAGATTACCCAGACCCAAAGGTCCTCTGGGGCCTGGTATATCCTCATAGGGTTTTGCAAAACACTGGTTAGAACAAAATGTTCGTGTATTTTTTGGAAATCTTAGAAAATATCTCATTGCTTTTAGTGTTTTCAATTCTATTTTTTTTTTTTTTTCTTATTTAGTATTGTATTCGGTGGTTGTTTTATCAAGACTAAAAAAGTCGTGATTGACATAAAATAGCGAATACATACAGTAAACAATAACAGTGAAGTAAAGCCAGGGTCTGGGTTAGCGGGTTATATAAAATAAACAACTTTCTCACACTTCATTTCAGAAAAGAAATACGGTTCGTAAATACTTTTTTGGCATCTGTCGCTTATGTCTTATCGTTTAGTCTGTGATCAAGCTCTCAGTTGCTATTAATACTGACCGGCATATTGTCGTGTTCATGTGTTCAATATATGTATGTAATTGCTTGTAGGCCTGTAAAATTACCATTTGCCATCAGATTTTGGTTTTCAAATTAAAATTTCTTTAAAGATTTTGTAATATTGCCAGATAATATTCAATAGATTTGCAAAATTATATTCAGTAAATGTTTAAAAGAAGAAAATAAGATAATTTTGTTCGGCATTACAGGAAGTTAAAAAAGTTGACAAAATATATAAAAGTACTTCAACGAAAAAATTTTAAAAATTGTAAAGAAAAAAATATACACAAACCGGGAAAAAAGTTAGGCGGAGTGCAAACTTTAAAGCAAATCACAAAAGTTAATTAATTTAAAAAAGATATGCATAAAAATTGTTTATACTCGAGCAGATTTTTGAGCAAAATTATGATAAAAACAAGCAAAAGTTTACATTTGTACAACCCTAGAAACCTTGAGTAAAGCTATAAATAAAACAAAATTAAGAATGACGCTTAAAAAAAGTTTTATTCTATTTAAGCTTTAAGCGATCATACCAAACAGAGGTTCCCAATATTATTTACTAACGGCACCATATACATAAAACTAAATCATTTGCACTGAGGAAAATTTATGTTCCGTGTGGGTGATATTCACCACTATTTTTAGGATTTGCAGGCAATATCGCTAAAATACCGTTACCGATTCAAAAATTCGGTTAATGCAACAGAATTTCGGTTGAAACCAAATATTGCAATTGTATCAGGAAAACATTTGGTTGGGAATGCCTTACCACGAGATTTAGGAAAATTTAATTATTCTTTACTTGATTTCAAGTCCAGGGTAAAAGAATTTGCGAAACTGCATGTGTTGGAGGCTTTTTAATATATAAAATTTTTTTTTTTAAGTACGAAATATGGAAGGAAAAATGTTGGAAATTTATTTATTTATTATTTGCATTCATTATGATTTTTGTTTTATTTTTTTTAATTTTTAATTTTTAATCTTATAATTTTTAATTTTTCTTTTAATTTTTATTCTAAAAATTCTTTTAAATGTGATCTCATATATGTATATATTATTATCTGGATATTTATTTATTGAATTATTAAGCTCTACTTTTTTCTAGAAGTTTGTTATTAAGATAGTAGCTTTAATTAACCACATAAGGCCCTAATGGCTCGGTTATGTAAATGAAGATTTAATAAAAAAAAAAAAAAAAAATAATTCGGTTGCTGCAACCAAAATATTCAGTTGGCAAGAAATTCGCTTGTCCTAAAAATACCGTTAGTTATAATTCTCTGTTTTTATCAGTTGCCCGCAGTTACATATTGATTACTTAATATACATTAAGTCGATAAATTTGTTTTGTACTCATTTTAGTTTTTTTTTTGTTAAGAAATTACTAGTATGCGCCGAAATAATTGACAACCGTTAACCTTAAAATACCGAAACCGCTAAAATGTCTGTTAAAATTTCAATTAAGTTAAGAAAAAAAAATATACAAAAATTAAAATTCAGAATTTTTAGTTTTTTAAATTTCTAGTTCGAATTGAAGTTCGAAAAGACAAAAAAAAAATGGTGAAAATACTTTATACAAAATCAGTTGCTAATTTGTAAAATGTTTTTAAGTATGTATTTTTTTATATTTCAAATTGAAATATAGTTTGCCATAAATTTTCATTCTTCATTGATATTCACATTTAATTGTTTAATAAATAAATTTACATTCTAAGAAGACAGAAATGTAGCAAAATATGCGTTTTTAATAGTTTTTTTGTTTAGGATCTGCCTTCTTTTAGAGGCACTATCTTGTCTAAAACTTTGGGTTCTGAAGGTTGAAAGCTCGCTATAAACTAGAAAAAAAACATATTCTTTTATAAAAAATATCAACCAGAATTGTAATAAAAAAAGAGCACCGAAAATGTTCTGAAATTATTGCTATATAAGGGTATATTTCTTTGGTGATAAAGCCTATTTTATGCATTAATTTACGACTCTAGTTCTTTTAATTCTTTTTCGAATTCATTCACTAACAAATTCAATATAATCTAGTTAATTCAACTATTGGGCAAGTAATCTATCCCCTACTGAATAAGCTACGCTTGAATTCATTCAATTGTACACTTAATACCCTTAAGGAATTCGTTAAATTCCCTGATGGACTTTTCCTCTTCTTTTGAATCCCTGGATAAATTATATTTTTCTTTCAATTCCCTGAATGAATGAACTTTTTCTTTTATATCCAATAAGAAAATTTAATTTCTTAGAATTAAGTGAATTTAAGTGGAATTCCTTCAATAGAGAATGAATTCAATGACAATATTTTAATGAATTATTTGGGAATGGAAAATATTTTATAATTTTATGAAAGAATTTATACAAAACTAAATGAAATGAAATATTTGAAGATAAATGATTAAAAAAAAATCTTCCCAATTCCTTAAATTTCGTTCAGGACTTCATTCCCAAAATATAAATTCAGTTAAAAAAGATATTAGAGAAATAATTCCTAGGAAGCTCTATCCAAGGTAACGAGGTAGAACAGACTTACAGGGGGGCTTCCACAACACGTTTATCGTAAGACGAATGAGTGACTGCAAGTATCTGTTATATATTTTTTATTATAGTATTTTGGTTCGTCTGCAGCAAAACGTTGTCTGAAAACACCACATAAGTAATTTTATTTGTTTACCTCATTCGTAATTTCGCCGGTTGTTTAAAAAACAAAACAAATTTCATATCTTTATTTTTGACAATTCTTATCTTATCATGATACGCTCAGTCCCAAAATAACAAAACGAAATCGTTTTAACTTTAACGCTTAGTCAGAAGCAACATGGAACTCAAAGCAATCACAACACTACTGATAATTCTCTTAATAACTGTGTACCACCAGTGTCAAGCTAAAAATATACTCTGTTTATCAGGTGTTGGTACAGATGCATCAGAAAAGTGGTAATTTTTGAAATAATATTTATTTATTTCTAAAATATTTAAGATTTTTACTTTAGGAACAAAATTCTACTAACGGAGTTGGCTAAACGAGGACATAATTTGACCATTATAACATCCACAATATGGGATGATGACGATTTACCAAATGTGAAATTTATTTATTTAGAAAAAACAAAGGAATTCCTACAACAACGCTATGAAAATGATAATGCACAAGATTTATTAGAACAAAATACTTGGAAATCAATAATAAAATGGTATGATCAACAAATGGCTACCTGTCGTGAAAATTTAAAATCTATAGGATTATCAAAGTTTTTACACTCGAGTGTGAAAGAAAAACGTTCTTATGATGTAATAATTTATGATCTAACGTATGGATCAGGTTGTTTATTGCACCTGGCATACCTTTTTGACGATATACCAATTATTGGTATAACAAGTGGTTCACTAACAGCAGATATTTTTGAAATCATCCCAAATACTGCTTTAAATCCGGCATTAGATCCTTATATACTCAGTGATTTAGGTAAAAATATGAACTATTGGCGTCGTTTATACAATACTGCTCTATATGGATTTGATTATTGGTAAGTACACTTAAGATTTTTCTTTTTATGAATTTTGGATCAGTTTTATAGTCAGGCAGTTCTGATTCTCTTTGATTTCAATGAAATTTGGATTTATTTTTTAACTTTTTTAGCTATCGTCAATGGGTAGTGAAACCGGTTATTGAAGGTTTATGGTCTCAAAATATGCATGCTAAATTAATGCCAAAATCGTTGGATGGATTATTACCACGTTTGAAAGTCATATTAGCCAATTATCATCCAGCTTTGCACACTTTAACAACTTTACCAGTTAATGTAGTTCCAGTACCTGGTCTTCATATCAGGGACCATCCATCACCCAGTGATGCTATTTCTACATTTATAGAGCACTCAAATTTAGGTGTAATTTATATTGACTTAAATACGAAATTAATAGGAGAAAATACAATTGACACTATTTTGGATATTGTGCATAAATTTCCGGATTATGGTTTTATTTGGCATATTGGTAAAAATAATAAATTACAACGAAAAACGCCATTAAAGATATTGGTTGGTTTTGATCTTGCAAACAGTACTCTATTGGGTAATTTTTAAAACACCTGAAATTATATTTATATTTGACAAATAATACATTTCTTTGCAGATCATAATAAATTCAAAGCAATTTTAACTATTCCTGAAACTTTAAGCGTTCAGGAATCATTATACTTTGGCATTCCAATTATAACAATCACTTTGAGACCGGAACAAAGATATGTAATAATATTTTATTTTAAACACAATTTACACTACCATCATAAACTAGGAGTTTTTAAAAACTTCTAGATTTTGATTCAGAATGTGTATGGATTTGACAAGCAAATACAAAAAGTTTTCAAAAACTTTTAGTTTTTGATTGTAGTGTAATCAATATTTGTTTTACAGATTGCTAAACGAATTGAGGAACAAGGCTTTGGTATTTCATTAGAATTGAATAATTTTAATGCTGAAACTTTTAGCCAATCCCTTACAACATGCCTAAATAATACAAAGCTGCATAAGAATGTTAAACAATTGCAGTTGTCTCTAAAGAATCAACAAACTACTTCCCTAGATACCGCCGTATGGTGGGTCGAACATTTAATACAAAATCCTGAAGCAAATGATCATTTACTCGCTATGCAAAAAGAAACTTTTGGTTTCTTTGCTAGAAACTCTTTGGATGTTATATTTATATTTGAGCTCTTAATTTGTATATGTATTGCAAATACATTTATAGTGGTCAGGCAGACAATGCAAAATTTTAAGAAAATATCAAAGGCTAAGGCAAAGAAAGCCAAATCGAAAGAAGACAACTCTTTAAAGGTTAAGAAAACAAAGAAATCTAAAACAAAAACAACATAGATTTTAAACATAATTAAATAAAATGGGAAAGAGCAATTTCAAAATAAACTGTGTATTTTAAACTTAGAAGAGTAGTCAACGAAAAGAAATTTTGAAGAAGAACTTTTTGTTCATGTTTCGTACGAAAAAATAGTGAAAGAATAATAAATTCTTGTGGCAAAATAAAATAAGTTTTATATCGCACGGAAAGTGGTATACGATTTTTAATGTCAAATTTGGAAATAAAGCCGATTTTCTTCATTCGAAACTTGGAAAATTTAAAATTATTCTTTAGTGTAGCACAACCAGGGTAAGTCATCACATAGCTCGACAACATAAATTTTTTGACAGTTATTTTTGAATTGCTAAAGTCAAAAATTATTTATCGAATTAATTAAGAACTTTTTATCCAATCCAGACAGTATCTCGAAAATATTTTATTAGGCATTAAATCACCACACTGATAAATAACACAAATAACAATGCCAAAACTTTTGTCGAGGCATTGTCGGGGTTTCTTTTAAATAATTATGTAAAATAACTTACCTTTTTATTGTTTTGCGTAATATACGCTACAGATTGTGTACCATTTCGCAGAAGAAAAGGCATTGTTGGCATTGAATAGTTTTCCATAATAACATAATTAAAGGCATGTGCCATTTTGTATTACCAGGTTTATTGCGCTATTTTACCGGTTCAATTTTGAAATATCTTATACTACCGTTATAATAACGCTAAACTACCGAAATACCGATTTATAACTGTATTTTGCAAATATAACAAAATTAAAAAGGTAATACACATGTCAATATTGCAAGCGCAGTTTAAAAATTTTCGTATCGGTATTAATCAGAGCTTGATAGACAACTACCGTTATAATGGATAGGTATTGCTTGCCAACCATGGAAAAGAAATAAATTGTGAAAAGCTCTAGGGAGGAAGGAATAAAATACACTTTGCTTATTACATCACTCCATCATTGTGATTTTAGCTTTATTATTACTTTTAATTTAAATTTAATTGCCGTTGTTATTTTTGTACCATCTCAAAAATAACAATTTAGACATCACTAATATTTTTTTTTTTTTGCAATTACAAGAGAAGCCTATCTATTTACATAAAATTTTCTTATAAAACACATATTTTGCCACTTTATTTCACAGTTTTTCACATACTTTAGCATTTAAACTTTGTATTTATAAACAAATTTGTTTTAATTCCTAATTTTTTAACACTGAAAACAGATATTTTATTTAACTTTTCACACTACCGTTTTACTTTTGTCAATTTTTTGTACAAACTAAAATGTCATGTATAACTGTGCTGCCGGTTTTTAAGACTTTATTCCCAGCTATCAATTTATCATCTCCAAAAATATCTAAATAGCTTTTTCTAATCCCCCAAATTTATTTTTTGTAAAAAAAAGTACTCGTATATTACCTACTTAATTTAAAAATACTACATTTTTGTTTGTGATTCATAAGCGGCTGTGTTTATGCGGTAAGCTAACCCTACAAATTTGACATTAGCCAACTCCGGAAAAAAAGCTCCGTCAAATTGATGAAACTGTGTTAAAAATTGTTTGTCATTAATACAATTTTGTGAAACATGTTTTATAACTCCATCATTTTAGAGAAATTTTTTTTATGGAAAATGGCCCACATATCGATTTTTTATATAAAATATTTATATAAAATTTGAAAAAAAACAAACATATTTTAGTTTATCCAAAAATATCCCCTTAAGTTTTGTTGTCATTCCCAATAAATCCCCGACCACAAACGGAAATGTTTATCCCCATTCACGTAAAAAAATCCCCAAATCCCGATATGCTTCCTACTATTTTTCTGCGTGTTAGTACTAATAATCAAGTTTGTGTCAAAGATTAGTGTTGCCACTAATAAAGTTATAAACTTTATCCATTTATAATTATAATAACACAAAATTTTTAAAGCAAATGTAGATGTTCTTATAAACAATAATGTATGTGACAACACTTAAATGATACGTTTTAATGCACTCAAAACGACAAAATATATAAAACAATTTTTGGACGACATCTTCAGTTGCCTACATATTTTAAATTTGATACAAGGAAGTATATTGGTAGGAAAAATTAAAATTTATGCACACAATTAATATCAAAATATATGTAACGAGAATTAATCAGTTTTCCTAATACACATATAAGGCCCTTCAAACACTTCCTTAACAAAATTCTTGTCTGATCAATATTAAAATATCAAACATTTATTTACACCAAGTGCAGTATAATTTTCAATACAGAAAAAAATTATCGCGCTAGGTTAAAAATTATAAAACTATAATAAACACTATGAAAATTACTAATTTGTTTTTAAATGGCAACCGTATCAAAACAAAGTATACATTTTTTTCCATACATGGAGCTCGACAAGTATCTTAGTAAAAATTGTTCCAAAAAAAATTGACAAAATTAAAAAAAAAAGTTCACCAAAAACTAGAAATTTGTGGCAAATGTTTTAATGAAAACTCAATTTATCTGAATATAGATTAACTTTTATTTATTTATTAAAAATCTGTGATTCCTCTATTTGTGAGCTTTCGGCTTTGTTTTACATGTTTTATGAGTAAATAAAACAATATAAAGAATACAAGTTAGGAAAATTTCTGTTTAAAGTGAAAAACAAGGCAAAAATGTCATTATTCAAAAATCATCTAAATAACAATTATCCAAAAAGTGGCAGCACTGCTACATTTAATACATACAAATATATCGAATTTACCTTATTTCTGTTATCGATAACAATTTGTAAGTAAAATGTCGGCACAATAAAAAACTGGCAGCAGAAAGTAAAGCTCAATAAAAATGTGTATTTTTCAGTGGTTAAGATTAAAGAAATAAAACAAATTTGTTTATGTTACTAAAGTTCAAGTGTTAAATAATGTGAATAATCTGTTATATAATGAAAAATTGTTGTATTTTGTAAGAAATTGTGATAAAAATAAACCGGCCTCCCTGGTAATTGTGAGGTTTTTTTTTCATTAGTGATGTGAAAATAATTTGTTTTTTTTCGAGATGGTATTTCAACAGTGGTGACAAAGAAATTGAGATGGAAAGTTTTAAAAGTAAATTTTAAAAAATATATGGGTACTTTTTCCAAAAATCAAACGGCTTTAAATAAAATTTTCATATGATATACAGAATATTTAACAGCAGGTGTTTATGTATACAGGTATGTTTGTTTTCTGTTTTTATTTTTAATTTCATCAAAAATACACTCAAAAGATAATTGAATATCTTGTCAAATTGTTTGTTATAAGTCAACTAGCTGATTTTTAGCAAAAACAATAATGGTTAATTCGGCAAAAGTTTTGCTAACACTTAAAAGGAAATTATCTCGATGGGTTTCCACCAATGCTAGTGAGATTCGCATGTGATAAAAGAAAAAATAAAATATATGTATTTTTTATGGGAATGGGATAGTGAAAATACTCTTCGCAACCGACTAATGTCCAAAACTAGGACATACACTTTAGCCCACAGAAAAAAATCGTTGCTAAGTAATTAGGAGCATTTGAATTATAAAGTGTTTTCGTATAAATTATTCAAAAACGAAATAGAAAAATGTTAGCAAAATGTTACTAGTTTTGGCGTAATGTTTTTTAAAAAAAAAAAACTTTATTGGTTGAAATGCTCATAACGACTTGTCAACGATTTTTTGTGTTTATGTATTTTAAATCCCAAACCAAATAGCAGATTTTTATTTTCTTTATTTGTCACTGTAAAGAAGTTTTATTTTTTGAACGGATCTGTGATTTTTAGATCTTTCTAAATTCCTAAATATATTGCCGGATCTAGAAAGATCAGCAAGATATCAGAGCAGTTATTAAAGAATATTAAATTGGATATGATTGTTGAATCAACTTTTTTTACACGGGTTGCTAATATTTTACAAAACTTCTCTCTATTAAAAATCATTCCAAATATATTGTTGATTGTTGAATTCAGTGGTTTAAAAATATATAAATATAATATAAAAAATTTTTAAATTGACACCAAAGTCACCACTCACCTTTTAATGCACAAATCTACTCTTGATATCAATAAATTACGACTTTCAATTATTTAAAAGTTATTTTTTATTTCTTTTTTGCTTTAAATTAAATATTTTACAATTATTAAATAATATTTACCCAATTATAAAGAAGTAAACGATGGAATCAAAAGTTGCTACAATTGAAATGCATACAGCAACAAATATTTTGTGTACTACAACTATTTTTATTTACAAATCTTTAAATAAACGTATCTGACTGCATCTATGATATCTTAAATACTATACACAATAAAAAATGCTACTGCCAAATTTGGTAACATGCAACCGCCTTATTCAATGTTAGTACTTTTTAATTGGGGTTTTGAAGTTTTTTTTCTTGGGTTGTCAAATATTTTTTTCTTCTATAGTACTTGTGCATATTATGCTCTAATTGTAAAAACAATAAAAGATCGTATAACAGATTTCACATACATATGTGCACAAAATTAAATTAAATAAATAGCAAAATTTAATGTAGATTCAGTAATTATTACACATATATAAATACATGCATATATTTACTAAATAATTTGTTAATAACTACTGAAATGATAACTAAATTATATTAAGTATGTTTCGTATAAATTATATAAATTAACTATAATTATTTAAATTAAAATTATAAAATGTTTTGTGAATAAAATAATGTTAATATGGCAAGATTAATACATGAATTATACAATTAACTAAATATATTCAAAAGCATTAATTTTGTTATCATTTTAAACAAAATTATGATGATCATATCAATTGACGAATAAATAAAGTATTGTATATGAAAACACAATTGCAACGATTAGCTTTCTACTTTGAATAGATAGCATTCAACGAATTTTAATAAACTTCGTATAACATTACGACCCTACATTTTCTGTCAAAGCAATTTTGATTTTTTTATCTTTTTTTAAATCTTTGACATCATGGTAGTTATGCCAAAATAAACTCTTTAGACATGCTGCTTAACCCCTTTTTTTTGTTTAATTTCTAGTGCATCTGATTTCTGCTTTCAATACAGCATTTTTATTCATTCCATACTTTTTTTTTGTAAAAAAAAAGGCGATAATACACATTTACACTTGAGAAAAACACAAAAGTCTACGAAAATGCATATCAGTGTTCGATTTTTCTATCTAATGCGAGAAGTTTTAGAATTGAAAATTGCAACACTTTCATGCTTAGGACAGGGTGAGTCACATAATATTAAATTTTCCTTCATACTCGTATTAGAAAAAAATTGCATATTATATGACTTATCCTGTATCTGATATGGCAGAGTTGAATTTTTCAATGTGAAAACTTCTCACGTAAGATACAGAAACCGCGCATTGTACGAAGAATACGAAATGTAATCTCTAGATCCTTGACAGCTTTCTGCCATATGAAATTTCATCAATTAGTGAATATTTTTAAAACTTTTTGTGAAATATTAAATCCTGTACTTTAAATGTATTTTTTTGTGTTCAAAAAAAAAATTTTTTATTTAACTCTTGTCAGATTGAGATTGTTTACGCTAAAAATTTGTGTAGACAAATTAGAGATGATAAATTTTTCGCATGATTTGAGCATATATCCGACTTATTATATTTCGTTAAATTCTTACGACTGCTGCAGACAATCCAGTATTTAATGGGCAGTGGTAAACTGTTTATAGATTTATACCATGCATTGACCACCTCTGTTTGTTCCAGGGTTCATTTAAGAAACTGAAAAATTCCTACAAATATCGATTATATATTTAACATACCTTTTATCTAAGAGGAAATCCATAAATAATAGTTCGACAATTTTTCAAATGGTCTTCTGTTATTTCATTATTAATGTTAAGCCTAGATAGAAAAAGTTCGGGTCAAACATGAATGCTTTGTATATGCTTTTGAGTGCCTAATAGGCTTTTTACACTAAACAACATCTTTGTGAAACGCGTCGAAGATGTTGAAAACCTGAAACATGTATTTACATTGGCATCATCTTTCATCTGCCATTTATTCAGCTGTCAAAAAATAAAAGAAAAAGCCGCATATTGTTTGTTAAAAATAAAAAATGGATTTACAGAAAGCACTAATCATTGGAGTAGTTGTTGCTTTGCAAGAACAAACCCGAATTTTAATGCAGTACATTGAAATATTAAAGGTCATTCTGGAAGAAGATGATGATAAAGAAAATTTTTTGGTAGATATAAGAATGAAATTCTTACATGTTCCGTTTATATTCCTTTGTTGAATAATTTTTTTTTGTTTATTTTCTGCAATGTCAGTTTGCTAGTGATGGAACAAAGAAAGTCGATTTTTTTTGTAGTTTTTTAGTGATGACACTTATAATAACGAAAGATGTAAGATGGAACAAAATGAGAAAGGATCATCTATTCTAGTTGTAGAAAGATGTAGAATTTTTTGCTTGTATAATTCTTGTGGGAAGATGTTAACATCTTTGCAAATTGATGAAATATGAAAGATGTAGCTCAGTGGAAAAAGGCTATAAGAAGGAGCTTAACATTCGCTGAGGAAAGATATTCTGCAGGGCTTAGGTGTTTTCTCCTTTGTGGAATGTCCAAAGCCGGCTTTGCAAGCATTTATGCATAATGGCTTTTGACCAGTCATGGTCGCCACATTACATCTGTCTTTACCCCCATGGGGACTACCACTTTTTTGTCATATACCCAACTTTTTCTTTGGGGATTACGTCTGAAAAATTGATCCACAATGGAAATGAGTATAATGTCCGATAACTGTTTTAATAAACGATTGTTGCATGCGTAATAAAAAACTTGAAATCGCGTATCAAGCAGGAAAATAATTTCCCTAAATATGAATCGACCTAAATTTAGTGATAAGAAGATTAAAAAACAGTTATTTGGTCTCATTTCAAATTCATCATAACTAATACCATCGCCAGTCGCCACA
Organism: Eustalomyia histrio; assembly: GCA_949748255.1. Classification (NCBI taxonomy): domain Eukaryota; kingdom Metazoa; phylum Arthropoda; class Insecta; order Diptera; family Anthomyiidae; genus Eustalomyia; species Eustalomyia histrio. The sequence goes on from OX456524.1 coordinate 6,925,308, forward strand.
AATGTGTTCATTAAAAGTTAATTTGCTGTGATTTCCCGTGGTAATTTATTAAATTACTTCTTAAGTATGTAGGTTATGTGATTAACGAAATAAATTAATAAAGCATTTTGAATTGAGGAAGTTTACAATAATTAGATTTATGTTTATGCATAGATGAAAAAAAGAGGTATTAAAGTTTAGTTAGATAAATATGTATGTATATGGAAGTGCTTTTGTTTTTCGTCTTTAACTAAACCATCCATCCATATCACCCATAAATGTTTGACTGATATGTATGTTGTATGATGGTTTGTTTCGAATTGTATCGTATTTCCTATAAAGTTAAAATTTAATTTGTTTTTTTTTAAATTAATAAAATATACAATAATTATGAAAATATAGTTAATTAACACAGAAAATTCGGATCGAAAAAAAAAACATACACAAATTTTTAAAGCATTTCGTTGAGGTTGGCTGGTGTTTGTTTTTGTAGGTTCAAATATACGACATTAGAAAGGGAGGACATTTCTAAAATGACAATAACTATACAAGATACATATATCATTTTGGCACTATACTTCATCTTTGGCTAGTAGTAATTATGATCATATTGTGTTAGCTGAGAGATTAGTATGATTAGTATTGAAATAAATCCTGGAAAGCCAAGTGATCTATCGTATATTCTTATTATAAATGATAGAACAATCAGCCATTCGAGGATTACTATTTTTTCTATCATAAAATTAATTTGTTTTTCCTAGATGAAGTCTGAGTACAATGATGAACCACATATATTCTGGTAGAATTAAGTCATTTGACTACACTTCCGATGGTTGTGGTTCATCATAAGGTTGTGCTCCCAATCCCACATAACGATTATGATTTCGATGTATGAAACCTTTTTCTGGTGAAGCATTATAATAAACCACTCGTCTGATACCGAAAGGATCTACATAACCAAAACTCCCAGCTCGTTTGCTTTCATTAATTTGTTCTTCTTCATGATATTGCTGAGGTAAAACATAACGGAAACCATTACGTGTATTGGTAACTTCATTATAATCGGGTGCAAGGCGGGAGTTATAGCCGTGTTGCTGAACCGGCACTCTATGACGTTGATAGAGAGGGGGCAAGGGCGGTAATAAACCACCTTCCAAGGCATTGACATCTATGGGCAGGGCTTGTGGAGTTTGGGCGGCTAATGCATATGAAGTTGGACCATAATAATATCCGGAATTAGGTGTCGCCGTAGTTCCGACTACTGATTCAAATGGTTTTGGTGTAGAATAACCATATGCTGAAATCGGTTGGGGATTAACTGGTGCAATGGCTATGGGTCTTATTCTTCTGCGATTATTTTCTCTAGGAGGTTCCATGTCTATAGATGGCAAGGCTATTGATGGTCTCTCTATTAATTGGTGTTGTTGTTGTTCTTGTTGTATGGAATTTATCACCGGCTTAGGACGTATATATACCACTGGTTGTCTTCTTTTAGGTTCTGCTGGCAATTCATTGGGATAATGATCGAAACCTAAATAGGGTGTAGGTTCTAATTTAGCCGATTCTGCTGGTGACAAATAACCCAATATGGGACGTTCAGTGGTTGTTGTTACCGGTGGCAGCGTTGGTGCTAATGTACTTGTAACTGGTGTATAAAATTTGGCACTATTGGATGTAATACTATTGGGTCTGGTATTTAAACCATGTTTACCATCGACTAAAGTACCTGATTGTGCAGGTACATTTTTCGTAGATTTCATGGCATCCTAAAATGATAAATAATTAAAAAATTTAATTAAATGATTGAACTACACCATTTTTTCAAATTATAACTTTTCTCATGAAAAATACCAAATATAAAATAATTCAAAATTTTCATTTAAAATTAATCAAATATCAAATTAAATTGAGTAAGCATTAATATAATTTTAAGTTCGCACTTTAAGTTGAAAAAACTGTAATTAAAGGTTAAATTACGCTCCAAATGTTTCTAACCACTCATAACTACTATTTCTCACTATTGGTGATATAATATAAACAAATCAAAATTAACTATTCGTTCAAATTTTAAAAGTCATTACAAAATTATATAAGTAGATGAATTTGAATTTTAATACAAAAACTTACTTCAATTTCTGTGCCTTGACCCACATAAACAATTTTGGATTTTAAGATACGATATCCCTGCGTATCGGCAATATAATCTTTAAGTCTCAAATAGCCAGCTGCATCTATCCAGGCTTCAGTACCTATAAATAAAAAAAAAACAACAATTACAATTGAAATGACAAGCGAAAACGATGTAAAATTTTCAGAATTAAAGGTGAATCACAAAATGAAAATTGTTTAATTTCGACAATGTTGTTTATTAAAATCATAAATACATGTAATAAAAATTAAGAAGAGATAGATTTAACTTTACCATCTCTTAAAATATAAATAAGTTTATATCACAAAAGTACCATCTCTAGCTGCCGAGAGATTGTTTGTATTTAAGTCTTGTTTACATTGTGAATGATTTATGCTATTCAGGGGTGCTTTGTGATCTATCTCTAGCAGTTTTCTTTCACATGTAAATGTGACCTTTAAAGTTCATCTACACGGAATAGAAGTCTTATAGATTTTAAACTAAACTTGGTACCACTAATATATTTGCACAAATTTTTATCGCAAAAGTACCTTCTCTAGTTGCCGATTATTTGTTTTTAGTATTAATTTTTTTTTTATTATTTTAAACAAAAATGAAAGCGCATATTGTCGAATAGATATGCATATTTTTGATAATGTGAAACCAATTATTTTTCTCAACAGCTAGAAATGGTATTTTTTGAAAGAAATTTGTGTCCCCAAAATTAGAGATGACAAAATCAGCTGAAGCTCTACTTTTCTATCTTATTTAGTTAAGCCTATATGACTTATAGCCTTTTTTCACTGAAATACATCTTTCATCAATTTGCAAAGATGTTAACATCTTCCCATAAGAATTGTACAGCCCAAAAATTCTACATCTTTCTACAACTAGAAAAGATGATCCTTGCTCATTTTGTTCCATCTTACATCTTTCGTTATTTTAAGTGTCATCACTAAAAAAATAACAAAAAATCGATTTTATTTGTGCCATCACTAGCAAAATGGCATTGCAGAAAATAAAAAAAAAATATTTAAAAAAGGAATGTCTACCAAAAATTCTTCTTCATCATCATCTTCTTTCAGAATGACCTTTGATATTTCAATGTACTGCATTGCAACAACTACTCCAATGATAAATGCTTTCTCTAAATCCATTTTTTATTTTTAACAAAAAATATGCGTCTTTTTCTTTTATTTTTTGACAGCTGTATAATTGACAGATGAAAGATGAAATATGTTGCCAATGTAAATACATGTTTCACGTTTTAAACATCTTGCACGCGTTTCACAAAGATGTTAGGAGAAAAATAATGTGTATAAGGAGTTAGAAAAAATAGCAATCTGTCAAATTTAGGTCGGTAAGGCAGTGCTGGCCAAAACCCCTAGAACCTAAAAACTAGCAAGTGTTATATAGGCTTTCGTGCCTATTCCTACGAAGAAGTCTGCGGCTCTGCTGTGACTGTATTCCCCTTGTATTTGTTGTTGTAAAACCTCAATTAATTCAATATTTTAAAATTTTTGTTTTAAAAATACCAAAAAGTTAAGATCTTATATTGACTCCATCACAGTATTAACAAATAATATTAGAAATTTATGAACTTTATTGTTTTTTTGTATGGAAAGTTAACACTTTCAGCCTTAAAAAATGTCTTATAACATTTTCAACTTGTCACAAGTAGGAATAGGCACGTTTATCAACTTATTGCTATGTTATAGTTATTTTTAAATTTCTTCAGCTGTATTCTGTCGATTCAATTGTATTTAATCTGTCAGTTGAATAAAGTGTTTTTTTTTTCTTACCTATAACTGTACCATCTTGTAGTCTTTTTTCTTTACGAAATTGACCATTATTTGTTTGAAAACGAAAATAACGTTCAGGGCCCTCATCTGTTTGTATGTGATATTGATCGCCGCTGGCAAAAACAATCGTAAATTCCAAACACACCACCTGCAAATAAATAACAACAAAAATTAAACAATGCTGAGTTACCCAGTTACGCAAATGTATGGCTATGGCAACATTAAACAAATAAATAAAATAATATTACAATAGTTTTAAAATTAATTTCCATTCCACTCGTTTGTTAAAATCAATTTTATTCCATAACGTAAATAAAAATGCAGACAAAGGCAAAATCTAAAAGTGCTCGCCTACGTGTCTGTGCCGAAAAACAAGAACTACAATCTGAAATCGATAATGAGAATATCTCCAAGAGTCGAGCATCTCGCTATGGACGTCAAGCACGCCATATAAAACAATCTAAATTTATTGCAAGAACCGAAGTTGAAGATTTTCAAATCCGTAAACCTCTTAATGTTTATATGAGGGAGGAATTAGATCAGCTTGGTAGAAAAACTTATTTTCAAAGGGTGTTTATCTTGGCTCAAAACATTAAATTGGAAACATTGGAAGAGAATGATAAGAATTCATTTGACCATACGTTTAATCCAAAACAAAATGATTTTCGAGATTATTTTCAAAAGTTAATTGATAAAATATTTCGTTCTTGTGAAACGAAGAGATGTACAAATGATCAGTTGGCGGGATTATTTATTTGTATGGACACACATACATATCTTATGATTGAGGGTGCTGAAGATATGATAGCCGACTTTTTCGAAAAATTGGCACTTATTCATGATAATGTGTGGACGGGATCAAACGTTTTTTTAGTTGAAGATAAAATTGGTGAAGTAAGTTGTAAAATGTTATCTGCAGTTTGCACAAATGAAAGCAACTAGTAGTGTACAGATGGTTCTAGAATTAAACTTGTTTTAAAAAGAAAGTATGGTTCATGATTTTTAAGAAGAATTGGAAAAATCTACTGGTGTTTTCTTTAAATGAAAAACCTACTAACTTTTATTGCAGAAGTATCATCTCTTGTTGTCAAGAGTTTGTTTTTCAAGCTTTTTAAGCTCTGCAGAGTTTTTTTGTTACTTTCTTATTCGCACTTACATATTTTTTGTATCATGCCATCTCTTTTTTAGTACACTCCGCTCATAAGCAAAGATCAAGCTTAACACTACAAAAAAATCTACTTTTTTGCACAAATTTTCACTAAAACTTTTTACCATATTTTAGCTATCTGAAAATTTTTGTTATTTCAATAAAAGTGATGTTTATAATTTATTTTTTTTTTATTCTAATAACAGTGTGCTCCAATTTTTATAAGCTGGCTACTCTACTGGTAAAGCTAATTCGAGCAAAAGTACGAGAAAAATTTCTTTCGTAAAAAATTTTCAACAACAAAAATGCCAAAAAATTGTATTTAACAAAGTTTGATTAATTTAAATTAAAAATAATAAAACTATCATTTTATGGCATCTTGGAATTGATATCTTAAATCGCAAATACCGCGAATACGAGCGCTAACTTCGGAAAACGACTAGTACCATTGAATTCAGCATACCAGAAGAGTGCCCAGCTTGTTAAAATTTGAGACTAGCACAGTGTAATTAAAATTATAAAATAAAATTTTAACGTTTTTATTCAATGTAAGAAATTTTTTAATTTGTGATTTTTTCAATTTAAGACATTTTTTAAATTTTGTTGTCTTTTTTTAATTAAGCGTTTTACATCGATTTTTAGAGATTACTATATTTATTTTTTTTTAATTAACATACATTTTTAAGAAATTTTTGTTGAAACACTTCTTCATTTAATAGAATACTAAAAATCCTCCTTTCTCGATTTTTGAAAATTACTCATATCTTGAAAACTAAAAGAGAGAGAGAGAGCTGGGCTACCCCTAGCTTCTTCAACAAATCCAATTTTAATCGAAAAAGTATAAAATAATTTGGTTAACTTAACAAATAAATGGCTCGCGCGAATAAGGGGTTTATGATATGTTAAAGGAGAAGAGAAAAACGCGAAAAACTTTAATAATATTATTTTTAATGGCTTTTTCGATAATTCATTAACACCATGGATGGCAACCGAAACAAATGCGGTTATCGGTAAGGGTAACACCATTTTTTATTATTTCGATAACGTTATTTTAAGGTTAACGCTATTTTTTATTTTTCGGTAACGTTATTTTAAGGACAACGCTTTTTTAGTTATTTCGGTAACGGTATTTTAGGGTTTACAAATTTTTCAGTCATTTCGGTATCGGTATTTTCGCGATAATGGTATTTTCTATTATTTCGGTAACGGTATTTTCTATTATTTCGGTAACGGTATTTTAAGTATAAAGATTTTTGCAGTTATTTCGGTAACGGTATTTTAGGGATAACGATTTTTCAGTTATTTCGGTATCGGTATTTTAGCGATAACGGTATTTTTTTTATTATTTTAGGGGTAACGATAGTCAGTTGAAAGTGTATTGAATCGATAACAGTATTTTAGCGGTAATGCCTGCTTAACAATTATTTAAAAATGAAATAATTGTACTAACCAAGTGAAAGTCAAAACATATAAGAACATGTATGAATATACATGGATGTTCATAATCATATATGATCATAAAGGCTCACTTGTGATTCATATATGATTATATAGCATGAAACTTCAGATCCCTAAAACTTCGAATCCGTAGATATATAGTAATATTTGAGATTATGTATGGCCATATATGTTTATGTATGTTCATATATATTTCGATTTTCACATGGTTAAGTAAGTGTTAAGTTTTTTAAAACCACATTTTATTGATATCAGAAATAAATATTAGCACTTGAGGACTTTCTGTTGGAACTTTTCAATTTTCTTAAAATGTTATAAAGTCTCAATTTAACAAATTTCGCGGACCAAAGAAATACACCCATCAAAAAATTCGTGCTTCAAGTGTTTGTTAAAATTTTGATAATTTTTTTAACATTATACAGTTATGTATAGCTAAAAAAAAATGTTTTGGTAAAGTTGGATTTTACTCCCTTACTTCAGCAACATATTCAAATGTTTTCACGGAGCCAACAACAGACATATTAATTTAAGTGTTGGAAATTGTGGTGACAGTCACTTAGTTTTTAATTGTTACTCGACCTCAAAATTATAAATTGTTTATTTTAAGGGTATAATTCACACCCCTGGAATATTCACTCTGCAGCACAGCACTGTAAATCTAGCTTAAAATTAGTAATTCTACAAAGTGTTCACAAATTTTTGGTAAAATTAGGAAGCTTTCCCCAATTAAAATTAAATTGAATACTTGGAGACCCTGGCTCTACTTATAAATAACATTTTTTACAGACCTATTTTAATAGTTTCAATACCCATCGCTCCCAGGCCATAAATATAAATGAAAAATTTCCTACCGCAACTTCAAGTGATTTCAATTTAATGTCGGTGCAACATTTTAAAATAAAGGAAAAAGTTAAAAAGATTGCTGAAACTTTAGCAAATGAATTATTTGAAACAGGTAAAATACTACTGTTTCTTATTAAACCACTTATTAACATTGCAAAAAAATTAAATACCTTACAGATAGTATGGAACAAGAATTGGATAAAGGTGATAAGACAGACCCATTTACTTTACCGGCTGATCCCTACAATAAATTATTACCCGAAATACAACGCATAGATTTAGTATTGAACGCAAATAAATTCTATCACAATGTTAAAGAGTTTGCACTAACATATCGCAAGATACAGGTTCATCAAGATGAAGATGCTCTATTTTGGCCAATACAAAATAATTATGCACCATTGGATATATTTAAACGTTCCACATTTGATGTAAATTTAACATTTGCAAATTATGGTAAAGAGGAAAAGCAAGATGATGAAAATGCTTCACATGAGTAATAAGAATTCTGACATTAGATTTAGTTTTTAAATAATAATTTGCACATAAATACTTTTGTTGTAGGCCTGTTTAGAATTATAATTTTAGTTTTATATTATTATTTTAAATAAAATCTATTTAAATCTTATTTTATGTACGTGAGTCCTCATTTTGAATATATCTACTGATAGTTTATAGAACAAAAAAAAAAAAAAATATGCTGAAAATTGTTGTAGGCATTTGCATTCAACTACTACTAGTTTTCAATTTAACTAAACTTGTGCATAAACATTCTCAAAATAAAAAAAATGATCTCACTTTAGTGGCAACCATTAAAGTTGTTATAAATGATTTCAGTTAAGATAACAATATCTACATACTGTATGTTTTCACATTATTCACCTAAATAATAGAGTTGTAAAATAATTTGTAATTTTCAAAAATTATACTTTTAATATATGTATTTGCTAGTTGCCATTATAATAATTGTTAAAAAAAAATAAATCTTTTTTTTGCGCGCCAAAAAATTTACCTGTTTTTTGTTTACTTTTCGTTTTAAAATGATTATTGCAAATGTGACTGCTTCCGTTTGTCATTGCAGTTACGATTTATTTTAAACAACATCCAGTGATTTCTTTTCTTATTTTCAAGGAAAACTGGTTATTGAGCAAAATAAAGGCAGCATACAAAAAAAAAAGGAAAAGTTGCGCAATTGTGCGAAACTGCATTAACGAGAAACGAAAAAAAAAAAAAAAACACTGCAACACATTTATATTACATGATCTTGCAACAAGTACAGCTACATATTTTTACTACAAATATTTGCTTTGATTATTTAGTTTAGTTAGACAAGTTTTCTTTTGATTTTTGTTTTTCTCAAACATACCACAATCAGAAACATCTTCCCCTACCTAATCGTACATCTTTTTATAAATATTTGTACAATGTATTTTTTTATGTATTTCTTGTATTTTGTTATTTCTTCATTCACCTTGACTTTGTAGCAAAACTTGCAACGTGCATTTCATATATATGTGTGTGTGTGTTTATTTATTGTCTGTCTTATCTTTAGTTGAAGATGATCATGTTTTGTAGCTGTTGTTGGTGTTTTTTTATTTGGTTGGCTGTTTAACGACAATCGTAATTACAATAGTTAACTGGTTTTTTTTATGTCGGAAAAATTAATTTTTCATTTTAGTTTTGTTTTTCTTAATAAAAAGCCGCGAAAATGATTAATTATTTGTTTTTTTTTTAATGTCTTTTAAATGTTGATGATTTGTTAAAACGGAAGCTTTCTTGTTGACCAAAAATAGTTTTAATTGTTTATATGTATTTTATTATTTATTTATTTCCACTGACATTAATTCAATATTATTTCTAGTTTAGTTTACAGTGACTTTAAAAGGTTTTTAAGGAAACTACAAATAAAGGGTGGTTAAATTTTAAGGGCCGATGTTGATTTTGAATAAAACACAAATTATTTAGGAAATTATAGTAATTTCTTTTTATTATACTAATATGGTATGGTTAAATTATGTATGGAACAAAATATCGGCCAAATGGCCGCTGCGACCTCGGCGGCACACCTCCATCCGATGGTCCAAATTTTCGATGACGCTGAGGCATAATTGAGGTTCTACGCCGTTAATCTGCCGAATTATCTTATCCTTAAGCTTTCAAATAACCCCAAAGAAAGAAGTCCAACGGTGTCAAATCACATGATCTTGGCGGCCAATTGACATCGCCACCACGTGAGATAACAAGGCCATTGAATTTGTCGCGCAAAAGAGTTATTGTTTTGTTAGCTGTGTTGCAAGTGGCACCGTCCTGTTGAAACCACATATCGTTCAGGGTCATCATCTCGCCATTCACGGTAAATGCTTGGCCGACCTCATGACACACTATCGCGAACAACAGCAATGTTTCCGCAGAACGAACTGGGCGAGCACGCACAGGTGTTTTCACAGACCCGGTTTGCTGAAATTGTGAACACATTTGACCAAAAAAAAAACCATTTTCATAATAAGCCTAAATAACTTAAACGCCTTGCTCGATTGTGTATCTTTCCATGGTTCAAATTGAGTTAGTCTGAAATTGAGAAATGTCAAATGAAATGCAGAAAAAACTTGACGTTTAGGTGTGGTTCACATTCAACATCGGCCCTTAAAATTTAACCACACTTTATATGATTATGGAATTTATCGTACACTACTTTCTAAAATAAATTTAACACAATTAAAAAGAAATATCCAAAACATCGTTTAAAATAACAAGAAAAGCTTGATAGCAAGCAAAATATTTTGCGAAATATTTTTTTTAAAAAAGTCATTAAATAAATTGAAAAAACAATCGTTAGAAGTCAAAAAAAAAACGCTAAAAACTGCTAAAAAAAACATAGAAATATTATTAAAACGCTAGAATTAAAAAAATTGTGAAAATTAAAAAAAAATCGTTAAGAAAAAATGTAAAAAACGTCAATTTGGAAAAAATTGAAAAAAAAATTTTAAATTTGAAACAAATAATCCGTTTTCATTTACATTGTTTAGATACGGTGACATTCCAAACAAAAGTTCTTTTGATCCAAAATTTAGCCGATTACGTCGAAATTTAAGAGCGATGTTGGCATATTGGTAGCACATTTTGTTTTTCTTAAATCGCTTAGATTAAATTTTAATCGTCCATATATCAACAGTTTAACACAGGAATCTTTATTTTTTTATCAAATTTTAATACCGCATATTTAGAAAACTTAATAAGCTGAATAAAAAAATGTTAACACCAGAAACTTCGATTTTCATATCGCCTTTATCTCAAAAACTAAGCATTGCAGAGAGAAAAGGGCTTTGACGTATCTCGAAACAACATGAGACAAATGAAAAGGGAGAATGGTTTAGCTCAAGAAAGTCACAATTAGGCCGAGTTTTTGCAATGTGAGTTAAACTTGGTTTAGTTAAACCGAAAACGAATTTTGTCTGCCATTTTCATGTTTATTAACATATATTTGTCGGAACTACTTTTCGTTACATAAAATTTTGGTCTTCATTGAAATAAAATAAATTAAAACATATTCAAAATCAGTATTCAAACTGCGATAAACTGAGTTTAAAGATAATCTACATCCTGAAAACTCGGCCTTAGGCATCTGTAAAAAAATATAAAAAACGCTGAAATAAAATTTTAATTTTGTCTATTTTTTCTATTTTAGCGATTTTTTTAAATTTCAGCGATTTTCTGTTTTGATTCAAGCGTTTTTCCTTTTATAGATAGAGAAGAACTTGGAAAAAAAACTATGCTTGACATTAGTTTTTTAACCAAATAAATTCTGGATTAAATAAAAAAAAAATTAATGTGACATCATGTTGCACTCAAAAACTACATTCGTTTAAAAAAAAGTAAAAAAATCAAATTTTAGCGATTTTTTTTAAACGCACCAATCTGTTCACAAACAATTTCTGTTTTGCCTACGTGCTCTCGAAGGCAAATGCTGAAGGTAACTTTCCTTCTAAAACTAAAAAACTTAGTTAAATACCCCAGTTTATTCTACTAGAAACTTTTAGTTTCTACGAATTTCTACTTTTCGTATTAATTCTGCTAATGCTGATCCATATCGAAGAATTTGAACTTTATTTTGCTTTTGACTTTAATAAGATCCTGGATGCTGTTAAACAAGATATGATTCTTCATCTAAATAAGTTTAAATAATGTAAACTAGTTAGGTAAAGTAATCTGTAAGATTTTAGTCTTTAGACTGAAATAAATAAATGAACTGTATTTAACTTCCAGATATATAATTTCTTTCTTATGTATGTTAAGAAAGTATGCAAATTATTTTAAATGGTCTTTCGAAAGTTGACATATTTTTAAAGCAAATATCAATTTTAAACCACTGTTCCAAAATCTAAATTATTGGATAATTCTATTTTAATCCCCGTTTTTAATAAAAACTTGGGAGCTTAAAAATGAAAAATCCCATTTTTGGCAATTTAAATTTTTTTTTTTGGGAATTGTGGGATAGCTTACAAGAAATATAAATTCTGACAACAATTTAACATTTATAATTTCAAAGCATATTTAAGTTTAAAAAATCACTGTTTTATGTCTAGCAAAAATATTTAATTAAATAATCAAAATCTCCATGCAAATTTAGACATTATGTGTGCAGCAACTTACACATAATGTGTGTATTTCTTTCTTTTCGTTGATACATTACAGTTTAAAACTATAAGTTGGGTAAATAATAAAAGGAATTAATTGGAGTGTACTTATTCCGCTGGAGAACCCCATATATTGATTGTACCCCAATCTAAACTCTTCAAGTAAAACTATTCGAACTTTTTCGGCTTTAGGGATATCTTGTGTACTTTCGGTGTAACTTCTTAAGGCATTTTGTATAAGTATTATTGTTAAAAAATTACTATTTTTTGCTCTAATTTAATTTATCTTAAAAAATAAATTTATTGTTACGATTTTACCTTTTATAAAATCGTGGATTTATTTACCTTTTAAATAAATCGAGTTCTTTCTATATTGCAAATAATAAACACTGTTTAAAATTATTTATAGCTCTATTTATTTATAACAGCCACTTAAAATTACAGAAAAACACTTGAATACATAGCACACTTTATTTACACGATGTAGATAGACTAAACGTTAGCCACACTTTAGCTCTTCACACTCAGCGTTTTACTTTATAAACTCAACTGCTGCGTCACCGAGTACCAGTATTTATATGAGTAGTCAGGTATTCTAGTTATTTCCAGTTTATTACGACACTAGATTTTTCCAGCTGTCAAAATCCGTATGAAGAAATTTCTAGTTGTAGAAATTTCTTGTAACAATATAATTTATATTAAATATAATTTTTAAAGGAATTCAAACCAAAAATAAAAATGTTCTATCGTTTGTCCTAAAGTCTATATAGCACTTGTTCTTTGTTGCTTTAAAAAGTTATGTTATCCTTAAGAATCTTTTTCACTTGATTTTAAAAGAATTTTATTGTATTTTAGTGTGTTCTTTTTTTCCTCAAATTTTTTTTTATTTTTTATTTTTTTACCCAGGGTTACAAAATTAGGAAGTTTAAAAAAAAAATAATCTACCTATTTTAACCGATTACTTGGGTCGAATAATTATTCCAGTTTTAAATTATTTGCTTCGACATTAACCGAAATAGAGGCGATAATTCGAGGTATCGGTTAATCGAACACTAATTTTACCCCAATCTAAACTTTTAAAGTAAAACTATTTGAGCTTTTTCAGCTTTCTTATTCAGCATCTTATTATAAGTATTTTTGTTAAAAAGTTGCTGTTTTTTGCTCTAATTTAATTTATCTTAAAAAATAAATATATTTTTCATTTGCTGGACTTTATAATAAGTTTTTTTTAATCATACTATTTTTTTTTTTTGTGAAACAATAGTAAGGCCTTGCCTATAGATTTAATTAATTTTAATGTCCCTCACAAATTTGCATTATTTAATGTAAATTACGTGAATTAAACAAAAGACTTAAGAAACAAACTTGAAAAAAGTAGTCGCAAAGAATTACGTTTGTTTCTTGAGTCTTTTTGTTTTAATCTTTTGTTATTTGTTTGTATATGTTAGTATGTACGTGAATGTATGGAAAATGTATTACTACATACATACATATTTAAAATTCTTTAATATCTCAGTTAATGGTTTAGTGAACTTTTAATAATATAAAATGTATCTCAAATATTTTGTTGGAAAAAAAATTCCTATTAAGCAATGATTACGATGTGTAATTTAATCTAGCGTGTTAAGCAACATTTTTGAAATTCTGTTTAATCACTTAACGTGTATGTTATATATACATATGTATGTTATTAAATAAGATTGGCATAAACATTTTGAAATTTTCTTAACTATATCTAAAGTTTCTATAAGTTTTGATAAAGATTTCTAATTACTTATTTAAAAATAGTTTTCATAATTATGTAAATTATAAAAAACCACAATAAAGTACGTTTTATTTTAATTTTATTATTGTTTTAATTCTCATATAATTTTAGAAAAGCCCACACTTGAAACCATCTAAATTAATAAATATTATTTATTAAATATGCATAATTACATATTTAGTTAACAAACAAAATTAGTACCTATTCAATACATCTTGTTTGTGTTGTTGTTGTTGTTGCTGTTTATTTTCAAGGTCGTATTGTGTGTTTCGTATGTTTGAATTCTTAATACTTACATTCGTAGTGAAGTCAGTCATACATGCAACCATTGCATTTAATATGCGTAGCGGAAGTATTCAACACTTTCAATTGTTATGTATTGTGTTAATAAAATTTTTTATTAATAATTTCCAAAAAAAAATATATAATTTTTATTACATCACTAATATTAAGTAAAATTAAACACTATAATACAGAACGGATATAAAAACTTTTACACTGAGAATTTTATAATTTTTAATTTTTTGCAAAAAAAAAAAAAAAAAAAACAAAACAAAAATGGTGCTGGTGTTTTTTAACGCTTTTTTTATTTTTGCTAGCAGGGGGGTACCGGCTTTTTATTTACATAAGTAAGGTGAGCATGCGCTTAAAATGCATTAATGCGTGAAGTTGAATTTAACAGAAACAATGTTGTAACTGTGTTTGAACATTACTTTAAACTTATGTATACAATATGCAATATAATCATTTCTTTTGTGTCTTCTTAAAAAACATTTATGTTACGTTGTTGTACACATTGTTTTATTTGGTTGTTATATTACACAAACAATAGTTGTGTGAAATTCAAATACAATATACTTAATTTTCAATTTAAACACCCAAATAATTAAGGAGTTAGTGTTTTAAATCACTTTTGGAGGCTAAAAGGTATTTGATTAAAAGGTTATTTTGGCCCAATATTTCTTTATTATCGGAATATACTAAGAAGGAATTCGAATTCTTCTTTTTTACGTTTTTTTCGTTCTTTCAAGTATTCAACTTTCAAATTCCATACAAATTTTAAATCGAAAACTTGAAAATAACGAAAGTACTTATTTTGGGGTTCAGTATGAATGGAATGTTAAATAATTATGATTTTTCAAATAGATTTTTCATCTTGTTGGTCCTACCCGCAAAAGGGGAGGAAACTATACGTCATATTTAAATTTCCTAACTTCGCTGGTTGATGTGGGTGATTAAGGGGCACTTCTTGCCTTTTTTAACACCATTTTTACCACGTTCTTATCTTATTACTGAATTACTCTCGAGAAAACATATTATTACGATTTTATCTTTAAAATCGTTGATTTATTTCCTTTAAATAAATCAAGTTCTTTTTGTATTGCAAATAATAAGCTAATATTTATTTACACAAACTCAAGTAAAGTCTGTTAAATACAATCACAATTTGATACAAAACTGTTGACCCAATTGAATCATCAATATTGTTTACAAATGCTCTAAAGCGAAGATATATGTATTGTGAGTTTCACTAGAATATGCGAGGTTTTTCTAGATTTTAGTCTTGCGCTATAATTATTATTAGTTGTAAATATTTTTCGCCAGATGGCAACGCTGTATGATGAGTCTGCTCTCGACTTTACTGATAATGCAGTCACATATTACCACAATAGAATGTTCTGCTCTATGTAATAGTTAAGAGTTGCCATTGCATTTACATTTTTTTGTTTCCACGAAAAATTTGAAATTGATATATTAAAAGTCAGATTTCTAGCCGAAGGGGTTTGTGCGAGACATTAGGAGGAGTGTATTTTTTTCAGAACCTTCGTTTTAGTGAATGTTTAGTGAATGTTCACACAAATTGCAAAATCCTAGCTCCATCGGATTAAGGTTAAGGGCGCACTTTTTGGGAAGGAGATTAATGGGGAGACTTTTCCTTTATTTGTCATTCGGGAGTAGGAACCATAACGCCAAATTTCAAGTTCCAAACTACAGCGATTAGGGCTGGGTGCTGTATGTAACTGCGTACAAAAAGGTCGTAAAGCTCATGGCCACCGTCGTCGTTCGGGGCGTACCGATGAGAATATGGCTGCTGTGGCCGAAAATGTGCATCTCAATCCAAGAACATCGACTCGCCATCGATCTCAACAACTCGACATTTCACGCACCAGCATGATGAGAATTTTGCATAAAGATCTCGGATTATTCGCAAACGACCATCCACTTCATTACGGATATCGAATTTGGCCAAAAAATCATCTTTTCTGTCAAAAAAATTGTCTCATTTGAGGATTGAAAAACCCGCACGTCATCGGTGAGAAGCCAATGCATCCACAGATAGTTTCAGTTTAGTATGAATTTAAGAGTGGTGGCATCATTGTCCCATTTTTTCGAAACTGCTGGTGGAAACGCCAATTTAGTCAACGGCAAGCTCTTCATAGCCATGATTACGGACTTTTTACGGGTTAAAATGAAAGATATGAACTTGGATAATCTTTGGTTGCAGCAGAATGGCACGCTATGTCACACAGCTTGTCGAACAATCGATCTTTTTCGAACTAAGCCGTCTTGGTCATGTCAATTAGATGCCTCGGAGCTGCTATTTAACCCCTTGATGCTTTTTATCCAGAAACAATCTACACCCCTAAGATTGATATCGTCCGAGCCATTCGTGACGTAGAACCAGAAACCGTCAACAAAAAAGCTGCTGCAAAGCCAGCAACGGCAACCACATGCATGAAATCTTAATTTTATTTTATTTTTAAAAAGATACTTATATTTGGACCACCCTTTATTTTAAATTTCTGATTTTTATCCCAAACAATTTGGGTAGTACGATAAGGCCGAGAATTTCCCCCTTTTTATCACACACGTAAAATTTTCCAAAAATACCGATGTTTACCATACACGGGACAAGTGAACTCAATAGACAAATTTATTAATAATTTTCTTACGATTGCAATTTTTATATTAATGATTTATTTCACTGATTAATTGAAGCAAAGCCGCGAATAACGTTGTAAGCGACAAAATTGAAATTGTTGAGAAATCGACTTTGATAACGAAATCCTGCATGATTTTGCCTAATTTAATTTTTAAGCCATAAAAGAGAGTTATTCTAACGGTAATCTGGAAAAAACAGGTTTTGTAAAAATTGTTGCTTAAAACGTTATTCGCGACTCCGCTTCAATTACTATAGTTAAAATTTAATTTCCATCAATAATGCCCAAATTGAAAAAAAATGTTACCAGATAAAATTTTCTAAAAACGTAAAAAGGAGAAAAATCTATAATAATTGAAAAAAAAAAATCGATAATTGTCATCATTTCAGTTTCACTAGTTATCCATTTAATTCCATTTTGTTCCCCTTGTCCAGTGTTTCAATTAATCTTGTTACCCGTTCCCTTTCCATTCCCTTGTTCCATTCCATCTCGTTTCCTAATATTCCTCTCGTTCTTTAAATTTTAGGTTTCTAGTAAAGTGTTCAAAGACGTTCCTGGCGAAAATTTGAGAATGTGTAAACTTTCTAGCCAATGTGGTTAAGGAGGTGGTTAATCGTACAAATTCGGCAGCAAGAAAATAGCATATTCAAATTTTATCGCAATAGAACTTCCGTAAGACTAACCGATTAAAATGGTTTTATATTTAAAACTTTTATAATTCATTAATTGCTTATATTGAATCAACATCTGAATACAAAGCTCCGATATA
Organism: Eustalomyia histrio; assembly: GCA_949748255.1. Classification (NCBI taxonomy): domain Eukaryota; kingdom Metazoa; phylum Arthropoda; class Insecta; order Diptera; family Anthomyiidae; genus Eustalomyia; species Eustalomyia histrio. The sequence continues at coordinate 6,942,775 of OX456524.1, forward strand.
ATCGAATCAAATGGTATATTTTTATATCAAATTTTATGGAATTTTATTAATTTTTATCCGATTAGATAGAACTAATTTCAATATCCAATTGCATTTAATTCACAAATTTTGTTTAACCGGGATGTCCACATTTTGGGTCCAAATGTTAATTTAACAAAATTTTTACTGTTTTTATAATTTAGTTAAAATTTTCCCGAGTGTATTTTATGTACTTGAACTTTGAAATAAAATCTGAAATTCTATTAAACACCTTAATAAAAGCAAAAAAAAATTCTACAATTTCTATAATAAAAATATAAAAATACTCATTGTCAGTATCAATTGAATTATTTCTTGTATTCATATTTTTTTTAAAGAATAACAAATTGACTTGTATGTATGCCTACACTCATAAAGGTGAATTAAACAAATACACTTTGATTTGTCATTTGATTATTCTTCTAAATACATTAGCATATTATTATTTTGTTGGTATCCAAGTGTCACCATGCATAATACCACCACCCAATATCAGACAAATAAATATGATTTGGCGTTTTAGTCAAAACCCACACTCCTAGATGTCTTAAAATGATTAAAATTTATTTGATCGTAGTTTCTTTTTCAGTTCATTTTTTTTTTTCTTGTTGGCATAATGACAATAAAAAAAAATAATTCTTAAGCGTATTATTATTTTTAATCTGAAATTGCGTTGTACTTATGATTAAAAAAGGCTTAGCAAAATAACAACAACAACAATAAAATTGAATAAAATTAATTGAAATTATAACAAAGTAAAGTTCCATGTTTAACACTTATGACGCCTTTTTTATAGTCGATATATTTTTTAATAACATGTCAAAGAAAAAAAACCAATTTTTAATTAAAAATAATTGAAAATTATATTATTTTTTTATAAATGACAACCAGAATTAGAATTTAAAACGGATCAAAAACGATCAATATAATTGATTTGTATTTTATTGATTTGTTAACATACACTTTCAATGTATTCCGTAAAATATTAGTCGAATTTGAATTGATCAATAAATTCCTTTTTATAATTTATTTTTTTTTTTTGGTAAATTAAGCACAATTCAATATGAAACCACGATTATTGTAGTCATTTTTAATTTGGCAATAGATGGTATGCTTTTCTTCTATAAAATTAAATTATTTTTAATAAACGAAATGGCAAACATTTCCAAATATTGTACAATATTATACAAATCATTTGGCATTTTTCATTTTATTTAAAACACTTTCAAATTTAAGGTATAGACTTTCAATTAATTTGTAAACATCTAAAAATTTATCAATAATAATGATCATCCATGGGACACTTCAAACCCATGGGAAAGGTTGTAGAATATGTAAAATGTCTTATTTTAATTTCCTTAGGTAAAATAATATTTAAAAAATATAAATAAGCAAAATTTTCCCAATATGATTTCGAAATTTCTTATTATCTAAACAAAAAAATTATATTACAAAATAAAAATTAACAATTAGCTTTAATGGCTCAGTTACCAACTTTAAAAAAAAATTCATCAAAAAAAAAAAAAAAATAAATGCGGAAAAATTCAAAATAAAACTACCTAAACAAACGCCTTATCTGCTACCCAAAAATAACATACTCGCATTTGTAATATAAAGTAAGTCTATGTAAAAGTACGCATGTATTTAGCATACTTCCCACACTCTCCTAAACGCACTTATACACACTTGTATTCGTTCGTTCGTTCGTTCGCATTATTAAACAATTAACAATAACAAAATAAATGCGGCAAAAAAACAAAACAAATAAAAAAAAAACAGTTCATAACATAGTTGGCATTAAATCACACACAACAAAAACAACAAAAACGTGAAAAGTTCATTTACACGCATTGCACACACTTATTGCATTTATGCATGCCAGTCATTTTATTTTACAATTTGTGATAAATGCATAATTTAAATTAAACGATGATTAACTTGACGTTTTAATAATTCCCAGTTGTCCAATCTTCGTTGACGAAATTGTCTTCAAAGATGTCTTGAAGAAATTTTTAAATTTTTGCACGCTATTTGTCGCTTATAATGTCTTTCACGACAATGTAAGCGAAATATCAACTTACGACGTGATGAGCGACAAAATAATATGATTGTCTTCAATCAAAGTACGTAAGCGACAGGTTTAGGCACGAAATCATTAATTTGTCGTATATGAAACTCCGTTGATGAAACTAGAAACGAAACTCTTTTCAAGTTGTCGTCACTCCAAGTACATTGACGACAATATAAGCGAAAATCCCCTGTAGTTTCATCGACTACAATTTGGAGTATATTGTCGCAAACATGATCGTTAACGACAATATGAGCGATAGTGCCGCCCAATTGGTCGTGTACGGTTTAGCGGCCATATGTATGAAAATGTCCTTGACAATTTGTATGGGCTGTCACAAATTGGTCGTCCACGAATTTGTTTGGTCATGCACCCATCATCGATGTTGTCTTAAAGACGTGGACAACAGGGAACATAACACACATACACAAACACACATACATATCTCACAAACATCTTCTCTTTATATAAAAGAATAACATTACTGATTGACCCACCATAAGGCTGGAGCTAAGTAGCTAAAATTTCGTAGACATCTGCTAAGACTAAATTTTTTAAATTTAATTAAACGGGGAAGAAGTGTAGTTGAAATACTAGATAGTGGAATGAAATTGATTGAAACATAGAACAAGTGAAATTGAAACATTTGACATGAGAACGAAATGGAACGGAGCGGGCAACGAGTAAAATTGAAACACTAGACAAGGGGAACGAAATGGAATGGAACGAGAGAAACTGCAAACAGTTAACGAAATGGAGCGTGATTTTTGGCAAATTTTAGGTGTTTATTGTGAAACATTGGTACAATATAACACATCGGCTGAAACGACTGTAGGGTATTCAATAAAACAACAATTTTGTGGCAAAATTTTACTTCATTCATCAACATAGTCTCCTTCAAGAGCGATACAATCACTCCAACGCCTTGCTAACACTTTGATACGCTTTTTTTAGAATGATTTATCTGTGGCCTCAAAATAGGCATCTGTTTCAGCATTTTTTTTTTCTTTTTTTGAAGTCTGGGTACCGATTCTGAATGTGTGAAGCTGTGAAGTGATAAAAATTTTCACTACTTCGCAAAGAATCCGATTCTTGATTTAACTTTTGCGAAAACTATCTGTCAAAATTTTATCATATGAGTTTTTTTTTTCTTCACCAAATAAATCTTCATGAAAAAATGTGAGTGTTGCACTATTTTACAAACGTTGTTAGCGACTTTTTTTTTAAACGGATTGTTTTTTAACATTTTATATATTTTCAAATATAGTTTTTTTAATTTTATTAAAAATTTTTTAATTTTCAAAGGATTAGAGAATTTATAAAAACAATAATCGCATTCGGAAAATTCATGTTTGCAACACTACCAAAAAAAATTTAACCTTAAAAACCAAAACAAAATAAAAAAAATTGCCTCTTGTTTCTATTCTAGAAGCATAAACGCATATAAAGACATTTATATTGTTTATTTATTAATCCATATTGTGATTGTAATATAATATTTTTTAATGAAAAAAAAATAATTTATTGAAGTTTTTTAATAAAATTTTGCTTTAAAACTCACGGAACGGGTGGAATGAAATAAAATTGACAGATATTCATCATAACCACATTTTTTCATAACGAGAATGGGAATCGCTCAAAATTAAAACATGAAGTGAAAAATAACTGCGAAGTGAAAATGATAAATTATATATCACTTCGGAATTACCTCCCTGAAGACATCTAAAGATCACTGGGAGCCAAGTCTGACGAATATGGTGGGTGCGCAAGCAATTGACACGTCCCTTTGATATCTTAAAATGATAAATTATATATCACTTCGCAAAGCAACTTTATTCGGAATTACCTCCCTGAAGACATCTAAAGATCACTGGGAGCCAAGTCTGACGAATATGGTGGGTGCGCAAGCAATTAACACGTCCCTTTGATATCTTAAAGCTATCTCTTGCAAGTTCACTTTACCATCTAACAAAACAATTTGTGAATTTTTTTAAGGTTTTACTGTATCAGCACCTCTTTTGGGCGACCAGAGCGTTCGGCGTCATCGGTGTTTGTACGACCGCGTTTAAAGTCAGCAAACCACTTTTCTACTATTTGTATCGATGGAGCAGAGTCCGAATAAGACTCAGCAAGCTAAAAAGCACTAATAAATCAACAACGAAATAGCTTTGAAGCCACTATTTTCAAAAGTAGCGTTACTAAAACAGCTCTAAGTTGTTCACTAATGAATGAATCAATTGAAAATTTTTACAGGTATCATCTGAAGGTTGGTAGTTCTAAAAAATCATATGAATTTTTCATTAGTGGCGCCACCTATGTGTCATTCTGCTGTATTTTATTAAATTTATTCAAAGTATTGGTCATCGTTAGCTATTACCTTTTCTCATCTCTCTGGCAACATATGGATTCTGCGTCAAAAGAACTGCTCAGTTTTTGAGGCTAGCAAACGAATCAACCCAATTTCGGATACCCAGATTATTCCAGTAAAAGCGCTCTGCATCGATCGAAGAAAGTGGTAGTCGGATGATGCAAAGTCTGGACTATAGACGGGTGAAGCAAAACTTCCCAACCACTATTTTCTAAATGGTTTTTAACCGGTATTGCAACATGTGTCCGAGCGTTGTCATGATGGAATATTACGATTTTATATCTGATCGCATATTCCGGACGTTTTTCGACCAATGATCACTTCAAACGTGCTTGGTACAGGTTCCCTGTGATCGTCTTTCCGAGTTCAGTAGTTCATAGTAGAAAATACGGGGAATTACCTTGGCGCCATTGATATATGGCTTTGGCGTTGATTAGGCTGGTTGGTCAGGCATCACATGCGATTACTTGTGCTTCGAGTTGTTGTAATGGATCCGTTCTTCATCGTCAGTAATGATTCGTCTTTCATCGTCTTTCGACTTTAACTCGTGTGGTACCCAATTTCCTTGATTTTGAATGAATCGTTGGATACGTTTTGAAATTGCTTCTTAAGTGACTCCTAATGATTTTTCTAGTTCTTCTTGAGTTTGACAACAATCTTCAACGAGTAATGCCTCCAACTCATCATATTCACACTATTTTGGCTAACCTGGGCGTTCTTTGTCTTTCTTGGACGTTGAAATCAATGGAACATATTCAGAAAAAGCTAAGGTGAGCAATCGATGTGCTTCAGCTGCCTTTTTTTTAATATTTTTTTTTAAGAGAATATGAAAGACTGTTAATGCACGAGATGATAAATCTTAAAACAGTTGTTGCTCGCCATCTGTTGGGGAGTTAGCGAAAATTGTTGAAGAATTTTTAGTTTATAGTTTAGTTTAAGTGCTATTAAAACACCGAAGGAGGGCATTGCCCTCCGTGACTTTTTGAATGAAATACAGTTTTTTTTGCAAAAAAAAAAAAAATTTTTCAACATAATTTTCTTTTAGCTCAATACACTTAGTCCTACGTTTCTCCAATTCTTGTATCCCTTTCAAAAAATAGGATTTTTCGAGGTCCATAAAATAGGCATTTGTTTGATCAATAATTTCATCGTTGGATCTAAATCTCTTTCCGCCGAGCCATTTCTTTAGGTTTGGAAATAGAAAATAGTCACTGGGGGTCAAATCCGGAGAATAAGGCGAATGAGGGGGCAATTCGTAGTCTACTTCACGGTTTTTTGTCATAGAAACTAAGCTGTCGATTGTGAGCAAACACGGCAGCCATCTTGCGGAAAGCTTTCTCATGCCCAAGTGGTCGTTCAAAATTGAAACCACTGAGCCATGTGAGATGCCTATGTCTTCCACAATCTATCACACATTCAATCTCCGAAAGTCAGTAAACCACTTTTTTAGTATTTATCAAGCTTTTCCTTGGTTTGATTGACGTTTTTTTCGCAAAAAATAATGTTTAATGAGCACTCGAAATACACTTTTTCCATTTTTCAAAAAATCCACGAGGTTGTATGTTTTTAACAGCTGTTAAACGCAAAGTAAATGACGGAACTAGCTCAAAATTTGCCAGTAGTCTATTAAGAAGGTGTACTTGATGGCAGCAGTGTTGCATTTCATATAACTACGAGGGAAGTTCGAAAAGTCAAGGACTTATTGATCCGCCCTCGTATTATTTTTCTAAACTGATGTTGCTGTCGCAAGGAATTGAACCCGCAACCTTATGTGTAACAGTCTAACACACTTACAATTACACCACAATGCCCACAAATTGAAAATGTAAAGCAAAACTTCCCGAAAATGACATTCGACATTTTCGAAACAAAAAAAAAAACTTTGTTGTTTACACTATTCCATTCAATGACTAATTGAGAACAAATGACAGATGTCTGAAATGCCAAATAAGTTGTTTAACACACAAATCATGTGTAAAAGATACGTCATTTGTTATGAATCACGCATTTCTAAGTTAGATTTATTTTTTAGATTTATTTTTCTTTATTTTAACGTTTTTCGAAAATCTTACCAGCCAAAGATATTATTTATAATGGTAACTAATTTTAAAAGGACTGTTCACAATAAAAAAAAATGTCACATTAATTACACAGCCTAAACCACAAGCCACTTCTGGCTTAAACATCCAGTTAGAAGGGATTTTTCCAAAAATTTTACAGGAAGGGGAAAAAAGGGGAACCTGCATAAACCAGAAATATAAAATATTTTTTCACTTGAGTGTGCTAATTATCTGTTAAAAAACCGTTTGGATTTTTCGCCCGGAAATTTAAAATATGTGTTCCCTGGAGTATAATATAAATCAATGATGAGGCTATTTTTAGATTTTTCTGTACACTCAGAAAAAAAAAGTTAGTAGAAAAATTTTTAAACGATTTTCAATCCCACTTTACTATTCTTGTACTGATTTTTAGTAAAAAAATTATTATTTAGCAAATCTTTTTGCTATTTACATTTTACAAATTACATAATTTTTACAGAATATTTACCGCTGGGCTCAAATTTGAAAATTTCCCGTAATAACAGCAAAATTTTCATTTATCATTACAGATTTTTTTTAGTGAGTGTAGAATCATGGTAAAATACGAAAATTTTTTAAATATTTTCCCAAAAACATCTATATATTGAAAACAGTCTTTACTGAACCGCGGCTGCGTATAGTGTGAATTGTTGCAAGTGTTTATTGTATATAACGGCAAATTAGTGAAATTCAGAAGAAGATTTAACATTCCAACATTTGGATTAATAATAGAACCCTAAATAAAAACAACAAAAAAAACTAAAAACATTTTTGCTGTAACAACAGCAGCATGCAAAATTTAAGTGACGATGAAAGTGAAGACAGTGATGGTATATGGCAAAAGGTACCACAAAATAATGCCAAAAAAAGGCGGATGACTAAATCACCTAATATGCATCAGCATAAAAAGTTCAACTCATCAGAGGAACCAAGTACTTCAAGAACAAACAAATTTCAGTTGCTTGATGATGATGTCGATGTACAAGAAAGCCAAAAAAAATGACAAAGATGAGGAAGAAAAGACTGATAATGCTCCTAAGCCGCCACCTATATATATACCTCATGTTTTAAATATCAACAAAATGGTAAAAAATATTAGTAAAGAGATACCTAATTGTGAATTTAACTACAGATCAATGAGAAATAATCAAATAAGATTAATGATAAAAAATGTAGATGCTTATAGAAAAATTGTAAAATATTTCGAAACAAACTCTATTAGTTATCATACTTATCAGTTAAAACAGGAGAGATCTTATAGAGCAGTAATTAAGGGTTTACATCATTCAACACCAATTACCGACATTAAAGCTGAGCTATTGTATTTAGGTCACCAGGTTAGAAATGTAGTTAACGTTAAAAGCCGTGTTACAAAACTGCCATTGCCTATGTTTTTCGTAGATCTTGACCCAAACCCAAATAATAAAGAAATTTTTAATATACGCCAGATAGAAAATGCGATTGTTTCAATCGAAGCCCCAAAAAAAACCGAAGATTTAATCCAATGTTATCGATGTCAACAATTTGGACATACCAAATCGTATTGTAAAAAAACTTTTAGATGTGTTAAATGTGGATTAGAACACCCTACAGCCAATTGTACAAAAAATATAACAACGCCACCAAAATGTGTACACTGCTTACAGTCACATACTGCAAATTATAAGGGATGTAATGTTTATCAACAATTATTACACCAAAAAAGATCTGCAAATGTGAGAACCCAATACAAGTCAAGAGATCAGCAAATTCCACCAAATTCTCAGAAATTTCCTCAATTGTATCTGTCAGAAAATAGCACTACCAATAATAATAATGATAATAATAACAATAACAACGCCAACGGAAGAGAATATGTCTCATATTCTCAGGCAGTCATAGGTAATGCTGAAAGTAGGATAATGGACAGATTAGAACGGATGATGGACAAACTCTTTGATATGATGACCCAAATAATGATGAAACTATGCAAATGAATCTAAGAATTGCAACATGGAATGCGAATGGTGCTTCCAATCATACCAAGGAAATAGATATTTTCCTTAAATCTAATTGTGTAGATATTTTATTAATATCTGAAACACATTTTACTATAAAAACTTATTTTAACATCCGAGGTTACGACCTAATTCAAGCCAACCATCCTGATGGTAAAGCGCACGCTGGTTCTGCAGTATTGATAAAGTCTTGCTTAAAATTCGAAGTTTTGGATGCAGTAATTAAGCCATCAATACAAGCAAGTGGTATTAATCTCAAATGTGATAACGTTTATATACATGTTTTTTCAGTATACTTTCCCCCAAGACATAAATTAGATCTTCAAGATTACGAAAACTTTTTTTATACACTTGGGAGCAGGTTTATTGTTGGTGGAGACTTTAACGCAAAGCATCCCTGGTGGGGATCTCGACTAGCTAATCCCAAAGGAAAAAAACTTTATGAATGTATTAATAAACATCATTTTAAAACTTTATCTACTGGTAGACCAACATACTGGCCAAGTGATCCATATAAGATACCGGATTTACTGGATTTCTTTGTTACATCTGGAATATCTAGTAACTTACTAGATATAATAGATTGTAATGATCTTAGTTCTGATCATACACCTGTAATTCTAAACTACAGTACTGCTTTGCAAATCGAATCTAAAAACTGCAAAATAATAACTTCAAAAACAGATATTGATTATTTCAAATATTGGATGGATACACATTTACAACTAAATATATCTGTAAAGACAGCTGATGAACTTGAAGATGCAGTGGAAAAAATTACAAAACTTGTTCATGAGGCTTCATTATTGTCTACTCCGCCAACATATCAGCAAAATGGCAGAAAAGTTGTAATATCAGGCGAAATAAGGGATCTACTTAGAAATAAAAGGAGACTGAGAAGAATATGGCAACTGAGTAGAAATCCTAGAGATAAAACTCACTACAATCAGGCATCAAATCATCTTAAACAACGTATTAGTGAGATAAAAAATGAAGAGTTGTCTAATTTTTTGAGAAATCTTGATTCAACAAACAATAGTGACTATAGTTTGTGGAAAGATACAAGGTACCTTAAAAAATCCAACAAATCCAAAAAGTCCAAGCGGAACTTGGTGTCGAAATGACAAGAGTAAAGCTGACTTATTTTCTGAACATTTGAAGCAAACTTTTGAATCATTTCCACTCACAAATACAACAGCAGAACATTCTATATTAAACTTTTTAGAATCTCCATGTCCAATGGATATGCCAATAAAGTCATTTTCACCTAGAGAAGTTCAAAATGAAATTCATAAACTAAATAACTCCAAATCTCCGGGATATGATAAAATAGACTCAAAAGTAGCCAAGTCTCTCTCAAAAAAATCTATTTTGTTTTTAACTCTCATTTACAATTCTATTTTAAGACTGTCGCACTTTCCCCTTCAATGGAAATGTGCGGAGATAATTATGATTCCAAAACCCAACAAGCCAGAAAATAATATCACATCATACAGACCAATTAGTTTGCTGCCCGTTTTTTCTAAAATCTTCGAAAGATTATTCTCAAGCAGACTACTACCAATTTTAGAAAAGCAAAATGTCATCCCTGATCATCAATTCGGTTTCCGGCACAAGCATGGAACCCCGGAACAATGCCACCGAATAGTAAACGTTATAACAGATACCTTGGAAAGAAAAATGTATTGCTCAGCAGTTTTTTTAGATGTAAAGCAGGCTTTTGACCGTGTGTGGCATGAAGGACTTTTATACAAACTTAAATCAATATTACCAACTCCATTTTACTTATTATTTAAATCGTATCTAAATGAACGAACATATTATGTAAAATTTTGCGAAGAAACTTCCAGTATCTGCAGTATTAATGCCGGTGTACCACAGGGTAGTGTGTTAGGGCCGGTGTTGTATACTATTTACACTTCAGATATGCCATTGTCAGATAATGTAATAATGGCTACATATGCTGATGATACGGCTATAATATCGTCAAGTAAATCACCAGTGGAAGCATCCTTTTTTGTTCAAACACAATTAAATTTAATCCAGCAATGGCTAACAAAATGGAAAATAAATATCAATGCAGAAAAATCAAGTCATGTTACGTTTACCCTTAGAAATAAAGAATGTCCTTCACTATACGTAAATGGTACTGAGATCCCAAAAACTAATTCCGTCAAATATCTAGGAATGCACCTTGATAAAAGACTCATATGGCGCGAACATATCAAATCAAAAAAGCATCACCTTGATATTAAAACTAAGAAGATGTATTGGTTATTGAGACCCAAATCAGACCTCAGTCTTAAAAATAAAGTCAGATTATATAAATCCATTTTAAAGCCAGTATGGACATATGGCATTCAGTTATGGGGAACTTCAAGTAACTCCAATGTAGAAATACTGCAACGGTATCAATCCAAAACTCTTAGGGGTATTGCCAATGCGCCATGGTTTGTAACCAACAAAAGAATTCATGTAGATCTTAAAATACCCTGGGTCAAAGATGAAATAAATAGATATAGCACCCGATATATAAATCGACTTAGTGATCATTGTAACACATTAGCTATAACTTTATTGGATGAAACTGAAGAGATTAGAAGACTGAAAAGAATACATGTATTAGATCTACCTTATAGATAACAGCATAATTTTTTCTCTTTTATATCTTTTTTTTTTTAATAATGTGCATATAACTTATAATTTTATACAAAACCAAATTTTTAAGATTAGGTTATTAGGCTTAATGAAGTTTAATAACATATGTTAAGGTATCCTATATTATCACATTTACTAAATATTGTAGAAATAGATTGTAAATAAAACGTTAATAAAAAAAAAAAAAAAAAAATATGAGTTGCCTGAAGTATGTGCTAAGCCAAAACTTTCACTAAAAAAGTGGAAAAATGGAGTTAAAAGCGAAAAAAGTGTGTCCTCAATCACCCATTATAAAGGCACAGTTACCCCCTCAGCGTCCTGCACAAACAACTTCTGCTAGAAATCTGAAATTAAAAACGTATTTTCTCGAACGTATGGGATAATTTACTGACTATCCAATGCCAAGGTAGTAAAATTGGGATTAAAGGGAGAACATTATTCCTTAATTCCTTTTTCGCGGAACTAGGAATTCGATTTTTGGTATGTAGGTTCCTCCATCTATTAAAACGGGATTTTGAGAAATTCCTTAAAAAATAAATTTAACTTTTTTTCTTATTAATACATTCCGATAACGAAGTATCGGTTTTTTAAACTAGTGCAGACATAGATGTGTTAAATGTGGTAATTATGACAAAAAATACGTTTAAACATAATCAATAATACACTAAGTAGTTACTAAATACACAACAACAACAACAGCAATAACAACAACATAATAAGCAAATAGAAGTCATTAAAACATTGGCAATCAATATTCACGTTTGTTTGTTTATTTATTGTATTTGTTTTCAACTTCACACCCTCTCTTTATTAATGCTACTTCTTTGATTTTTAAACATTTGTAATTGGAATTTTTATAACAGCTGCATTTATTGTTTTTGTGTTTTTTACTTACTTTTGTTTTATTTTAATATGATTTAAACAAAATTAACCACAATTCATTGTAAGCATTGCACTTTCACTCTCTTTGTAAATTCTGCAAATATTGTTTGAAAATAAAATTCATGCACGCATTTAGCTGAGCTACTTTTAAACGCCACCCGGGCATTGTACGAGTATGCGTGTAAAGTGTCTTAGTGAGTGAGCACATCAAACAGAGCTACAACGAAACCTAAATAAAATGCCATATTACACATATTGATTACTTAAGACCTGTTTATGTCGATCACAGCAATTAAAGGGGGAATAAATAGTGTAACATATTAAAAATAAAACTAAAAAAGAAAACAGTGAGATAACCAGATTTTGAAATCCTAAAAAAAAAATACAATATGTTTACATTTAATTTGCAAAAACCAAAACAAAATTAAAAAAATTTTATTATATAACTTTGATAAAGAGTGGAAAATGTAAACACGTTAAAGAATGTAATTTGTAAAATATGTATGGTTTTTGTTTTTGTTATTATATTTAAAATCAAAAGACTTAAGAAACAAACCTAAAAAAATACTTGATAAGCAAAATATTTTTTATTTCACCATGAAGCAAACATTTTAGGGCCTCATGCAAACCAACGGCAAATGAAAGTTTTTGCATAATATACAAAAATTAGCTTGACTTTTTTTTTACAAAATTTTATTAAATTCAATTTTAATATGCTTTCAACAAACGATGAAAATTAATAAAAAGTTTTTAAATTTCTTGACTGTTTGACAGGATATAGACCACATTATAATCAAACTGTAAGACTTGGATATTTTTTTAAAGTGGTGTATTAGAAAAGTACATCAAACTAGTGGGCAGACATTTAAAGTAATAATTTTGTTTTTTTTAATAAATTCGCCATAAATCTTATTAAATTTTAATCTAAAGTGAAAGAATTTTTTTTTATATAAAATGAATTGAATGCGTTTAACTGCAATATTGATTTAAGAACTAATTCAATTGAAACAGTTAGTTTTATTAATTCAAATGAATTAAATAACTATGAACGCGTTCTTTTTTATAAATCGAACGAGAAAAAAAATAATTGGTTCAATTTATCAAGCAATCAGTGATTTAAAAAAATATATTTACGGTAAGCAATTTAAACAATATATATATATTTTTGTAGTTCAGTGGTTTAAAAACAATTTCCTTACCGCTCATCGTACAGTGATTGAATATCGAATTCCTATCGCTCAAAATAAAAATATCTTTAAAATAAAAGCCTAAGTGGTTTGCACAGGTTCTTCACAGGTCCATACCCCAGTTTGTAAGTTCAAAAATAACAGAAAATAAAAAATGATATTTCATTAAAAACCGGTCTACTTACTTTTCATTTCAATCAAATGATTTTTGTTATTTATTTTTAAATGTTCTTTAAACAACTGAAACATCAGTAAAAAATACAAATGATTAATCAGTTAAAAATAAATGTTAAAATTTTACCTACCAATTCCGTAAAATATAACTGTTTTCTTCATTTATTTCAAATTGTTACCGTTTTATGTATTTGAATCTACAAAATTTATACTCACACAGTCTAAAGACACATTTTGTATGAACGGTCATATGTGTGTGTGTGTTTATAAATTTCTTGTAATTTGAATTTAAATAATTTTGTATATAAACAAACAATTAAAATAAAAAAGAAAATTGGAATTTTTTATTTTTTTTTTAAACAAAACAAAATTTTCATTTGTTAAAAAAAATTAATGGATTTGAAAAAATCGGTAAATGACAGTAAATCATTTTGAACAAATGTATAAAAAAAGTTAAAATAAATATTTCTTTAAAAAATAACTGTAGGTTCCTTTATTTTTAACTGAACTAATTTTTTTTTTTCAATTACAAACAGTAAACTACATAATATTCTAAGTGTAGCCAAAGCAACTTGTGTAGGCCCCCTTTTGAACTCCCATTGTTGTTTGTATTTACAAAATTGTATTGTTTGTGCCAAAAAGGTGTTTTATAATACAAACAATTTTGCTGAGGATATTTTCTTTTAAATTATTAATTATTTGATGGTTATTGCTGATATATAGTGATTTAACCATTAAAGGTCTTGGATTTTAGTCACGTTTATGATAAAAAATTTTAAATTATCAATTTCTAACTTCGTTATTTAATCAAAGGGTTAAAGAAATCAACATAAAACCACTAAAAAAAATTTGACTTTTTAATAGAAACACCATACTATGGAGCATATAAGTAATATTTAATTTAATAATAAACAATTTTCGAAATTCGAAAAAAATTTACCCATCAAAAAAAAGTAGCAAAAGAAAAGAAAAAGAAGCAGTGATTTTGAATCTGGTGTTGTGAAAATTTGGATCGGAACCAATGATTTTTACTTAGGGTGGAAGTTTTCTTTTATGATCCTTTTTCATTGCATCTAAAGCAGTTCTTAGAGTTTAGTAAAAAATGAGGTCTTTTGACGTTCCCAAATAAATTTTAAATTTCAAATTTTAATTTTAAAAGGACATTAGTAATCGGGCTTCTACCTGGGAATTTAACATTTGGTGTTGCTGTTGTTTGAGTTTGATTGTTGGATAAATTATAACGGGACATTCGAAAATTGGACCTTAAATAACTTTCTTCGAAATTCTTGCAATTTGTACTATAATAAACTTTTAATAAATTTAGTTTCTTTAGAATGACTTCCATTTATCTCTGCTGGGTATAGCTGTAGCGGTTCTTTTCTATGATTTTTAAGTGACGAGATTATACATCAAAAATTAATAAAATGTACTCGTAAAACATTCATGTCAGTTATACTAATTGAAAGATTGTCATAAAATTATATTTTTATTAAAATCAATCAAAATTATTTTGCTTCGCTAATTCGATTTGGTCAAAGATTTTTTGTTCTAAACTATAACTATGACCAATTGATCTACAACAACACCTAAATAAAATGATAGAAGAAATATTTTTAATTTGAAAAAAGTGTTTGGTATCATTAGTGTATGATTTTCAATTAATTTCAAGAAACACCTACACATACTTGATCTAGTCTAAATGATACATAAAACAACAACTATACAAAATTATACATCATCGTCATCATAGAACTTTGTTAATAAGTTACAAAAAATACAGCATGGTGTTTTCTCTGCATGGATTAAACTATGAGGTCAATATATGATCATATTAAGGTGCCTTACGCTAGAAATAAAACTTATTTTATGACGAATCCTAAAATATATTGATTCTAACAAGTTACATAACAATAAAATAATAGCAGTCGCAACTTTCGTCGAAATTGTAAAAAAAAAGTTATCAAAAAAGTGTAATTAAACAAATTTTTATGATAATTAAAAAAAAATATGTATATCAATTTAATAATAAAACAAGTAAAAAGGGCTAAATTCGGCTGTGCCGAATCTTTGAATACCCTCCACCAAAGGGGATGAAGATGATATACGTATATACTAAATTTTGCATGAACTGTAATATGAATATGTTTTGTCAATTTATGTAACGAACTTTTGTTATTTAGTTTTAGCAATGTTATTTACAGAGGTCTGCTCTGTCAGCGACTTTAACATTGTTCATTTTTACGTTAACTTAGTTATCATACTATGTAAGACAATAAATGTAATCAAACAATAAGAAGACTTAATAACATTTTTACTTACTTAACAGAAAAAAAATAGATACAGAAAAATTGTACAAATTTGTATGGAAAATTTAGAGGTACCTTCACATTTTCACTCATAACTTTTGAACCGCTTGACCGATTTTGCTCATTTTAAATACCAAACTGCTCGGGAGGATGTTCAATAATCTGGGTAAAAATAGGCACCCCCGCTTGCGTCTTCGCGTCGTGATCGTGATTTAAACGGACAGACAGACGGACAGACAGACGGACATCGCTAAATCGACTTAAAATTGCATAAGGATCACGAATATATATACTTTATGGAGTCTTAAACCTATATTTCGACATATTACAAACGGAATGACAAACTGATATATACCCTCACCATATATGGTGGAGGGTATAATAAAAATATTCTTCGAGTTATTACACGTATTGTCGATATATCGAAGATTTTGAAGAAAAAGAAAATATTTAGACCTGTTTACTTATTTCAAAATAACCAAAGTTTAATGCTTAACCATAGCTAGTATGAGTATCAAATTTATATTAAAATATATGTAGTTAACGTTTAACTTTGATTATTTATTAGTTAAGTTAAAACCATAAGTTCTTTTATTTTTTTATTTTGACATATTTTTTAGATAAAGTTGAATATAATTCAGGAAATTATGTAGTTAAAATAACTGCGTTTACAGTTTAAAAGTTCAATTTAAATTAAAAACAATATGCGGTTATTTTCAACAGTTTAAAATTAACTGGCAATGGTAGAAAAAAAATACACTGGTGTATCGTAAAAATTGAAAGTAAAAACCTGGAAAATGTTTCCAAAAAATTAATAAAAATGTAGTCAAAACCAATTACAAATGTAGTTAAAAACAACTGAAAATGTAGATAGGAACAGATCTTGAAAAAAGATAAATCTTTATTGAATTAATTCGCGAAATATTTTATAAATCAATATATTAACTCAGATTTAAAATCATAATTGATTCAATTGCATCAAATCAAATCATTTCAAACATAATAATTTTTTAACTCGCAAATTAAGAAAAGAATGATTTCATTTGCGAATTAAAAGAAACTTGCAAATCTCGCTAAGCTCGGAAACTAAGCAAGATTTGCAAGTCATCTCGAAAACTAAGCTAGATAGTGCAAAACGATAAAAATGTTTGCTCTATTAGAGTGTTAATATACAACGATAATAAAAATTGGCCAGGTCCGGAAGACATTCCGCGGGTGACCCATTTCTATAAAATTCCATGAAACCCTTCGGGGACCTACCGAATTTATTCTATCGAAGGGTGACCTTTATCAACCTTTATCTCGCTTAGCTTTCGAGATATTCGCCATTTTATAAAATAGCAATTTTTTAAAATGCCGGTATCTCGAAAACTAAGCGAGTGTTAATATACTGCTATAATAAAAATAGGCCAGGTCTGGAAGACATCCCGAGATATATATTTTTATAAAACTGCCACAGGGTGAACCATTTTTAAACGAACGAAATGGAGCGGAAAGCGAAAATTGTATAATATTATCATATAAATTGTAAAAAAAAATAGTCGCCCTGTTGCTGTTTTATAAAAATTCCATGAAACCTTTCGGGTTTAACATTTAATTAATCGTGATTTAAAAAAAATTATTTTAATTCGGGAATCAAATCTTAATAGAGAATCAAAATGATTATTTTTTTTAACCGCGATCAAATCAAAATTGATTTGATTCTTTGATTGAAAATCGAATCATTCAAATTGAATAATTTCCTTTGATTTATAAAAAGAATTATTTAAATTAACTTGATTCTTCAAACAAGATAAAGATTGAATCATCATCAATCAGAAAAGGAAATGAGAATTATAAAGCCATAAAATTGCAAAAAAAAAATAAAAATAAAGAAAATTTATTAAATATTAAAACAAACACATATTTCAAATGTTACCAAAATGCAATAGTTTTTGTAGGTTGTTTTAAAAATAATCATGTCGAAAATATTGAAATCTTTTTTGCCCTAAGTAAAACAACTGGAATTGCAGTTAATACTACATATTACTACACAAATAACTATCATGTAGTAACTGCAGAACTTTTCTTAGTTGCTAAAATCGAATATTTTCGAAGATACCCCCCCCCCCCCCTTAAACAAAATTTCTTTTGTATGAAACTTGAAGCGGTTTAATGGTCATATATAAAAATGTATGAGAAATTTGAAAAAATTAACAAAATATTTCCATTATTTGTATTCACAAAGTGCTATAATTTAATGCTTAAGACTTTGACAGCAGTTGTCAAATTTGTATGTTTTTATAGTTTGTTTTTTTTTTATGAACAAATGTGGAGGCGCACAGCAGTAGGTTGGTTTTGAATTAAACTGTAACTGAACATAGCGGTTTCATAAACTTGTGGTTTATTGTCTAAAAACAAAATATTTTTTTTGTTATCATATTTACGAGATTAAAGATGCTTTATCATAGTTTTATGACCAGCGGCATTATTGTTTACATGAAATAATTTTGTGACGAGTATAATAAAAATTTAAAATGCTGTTGAAATTTGTGTAATAATGTTCCCAGCCAGAAATTGCCGATGGTTAAAAAAAAATAAAGTACTGCCAGGGCATTTATAACAAATAGTATCGGAAAAAAAGTGCTGGCAGAGCACTTATTAAGAACGCTCTGCCAACGCTAGCAAAAAAAAAACATTGCCAGTACATGATTTACATAATGTACAACCATAAAAATAATAAAAGCATTGGCATATGCCTGGTGTTGAACGCTTTTCCAACTTTAGCAAATAGTGCTTTGCCAGTACTGGGTTAACAAAATTCACCACCGTTTTTGAAATAAGGAATATATAAAGCACTGGCAAAATGCATTTTTTGTTACAAAACCAATTTACATTAAAAGCTCACCTAAGAAATTAGGTACCAAATTTTTCTATAAAAAAAGTCAAAGAAAAAGTCAACTTCTTGACTTTTACATTAAAGCAAAGTCCACTTTCAAACATTTGAAAATTTCTAGAAAAAATTTAAAATTTGAACTTGAAACTTTATTTTACAATGACTTTAGAATCTCTACGAGCATTATTACAAATTGTCTAAGTAATTTACTTACATTTTGTGAATATACACTGTCAGACAAAATAAAGTATTATACCGTAAAAAGTGTTATTTTTAGCAAAACTTAAACTTTTCAAATTTAATCAAATTCACTTAAAAATACTAAACTCACACCATTTATTAATCACAGAGATTCACAGATAAAAAATTTTATATTTGTTTTGGCAAACCGCCCTTCCTATACAGTGGGCGTGGCATTTAAAATAAAAACTACCAATAACAGTTTTGGAAATTCGCCTACATATTAGGAAATATTTATCGGATCTTTAAATAAAGTATACATGAAAAAAACCTATTTGCATTTCCTTTTATTTGGAATAGAAAACTTTTTCTCTGGTCCGCATGATTTAAAGCCATCGGGCCTTAAACTGAGCAATTTAATCATATTATTTTACGATAAAATATCACAATTTTAGTTTAAAAACTGATTTACTTTAAATTTTACATTTTTTTAAAATATTGTAAATTAAAAAAAATTCATAATATAAATTTTCGTTTTATCATAACCATGTCCATTAATACTGACGATTTAGTGATTATATGCAAAATTATGAAATCTTAATGTTTAATTCTATTGTCGATAGTTTTGAGTCCTACGACTGAATTTAAATATTATTCACATTATCTGAAAGGCAATATCGTGTATAAATCTGATCAATAATTTCCCATTCTGTAGATGAATTCTCATTTGAAGCATTTTTTATCTTAAATGTCACGCCCACTAGAAAAAAGGGGCGGAATATTCAAACTAACATTAATCTGTGGGCTTCAACAATTAATGAATGGTTTCATTTACGTGTTTTCAATTTGACAAATTTTAAACAGTTTAAATTATGGTACGATTTTTACTGACTCTACTATAATTTTTGACGTTTTTACCTCCGGATCTGTGTTACAATTGCTTAGTTAGTTTTTGCATGAGTTTTATTTGTAATGAGTTTTAGACAATTTTGAATACGGGGCTTTGATAAATATATAAACCAAATTGAACGTGAACAGTCCTTATATATTCTTACTAAAGAGAAAGAGTTTTTCTTCAAATGCAAATAAAAATAAATGTTTTTAATGAAGAAACAAATAATAGCGTATTTTTATATCCAGGTATATGAGCCTTTATAACTTCATATTTTGAGAAAATCAATAAAAAGTCTTATTTTTCCCTTGTAATCCCTTTTTCAAACTTTGGGGCCGAGGCGGCTCCTCTTCCCGATGTCCGATTATCCTAATTTTTTGCAAGACGTAGTTTTACAATGAACATTTCTAGGGGCGCTTACATTTTTTTTTCTCCATACAAGAAAAAAAAGTTAGTAGAAAAATTTGTAAACTGTTTTCAATCCCACTTTATTATTTTTGTACTGATTTTTAGTAAACAAATATTATTTAACAAATCTTTTTGCTATTTACATTTTACAAATTGCAGAATTTTTACAGAATTATTACAAATTTTTGTTGCTAATTTCAGAAATCATTTTACAAAATTTTGAAAACCGATTTGCTAAAATTAGCATACAAATTTACTAATTTTAAAAAAGTGAATATTGAAGGAAATGTTATTTCTAATTAAAACTTACACCTACAAACTTAAATTGCATTTAAATGTTACATAGATTAAAAAAAAGGGATCGGAAGTGAGTCATGTCTAAAAATAGGACATCCACTTAAAATAGCAATAAAAAGTTTTTTAAGTTCTAAAAATGGGCCCTAAAAACAATTAAAATTTGACCTTAAAAGCAAAAAAAAAAAATTATTAAAATATTTTTCAAAACAGAATTTACAAAATTTAAACAAAGTAATAAATTCGTTTATGGTTTTACAATTTTTAAGCCTGTTTTTTTTTTTTGATTTTTTCTAAAATATTTTTAGAAAAAAATAAATAAAAAAAAAAAATATTTATGCTCGATAAAAAAAATAAATTTGAAATTTTGTACTAATATTATTAATATTTAGTATTTTTTTTTTTTTGTTGATTTTAACAGATTTTAAATTTCACTTTACAAAAAGTTTACTAAACTTAGTAGCGCAAGCTAATTTTTTCTGAAAATTTCATTGTACTACACGTCAGCAGACATGTGTTGCTTAAATTAGCAAAAATTCCACTGGGCTCAAATTAGCAAAATTTCCCGTAATAACAGCAAAATTTTCAGTGCCATTAAAGACTTTTTTTTGTGAGACTAATGATCATATTTGGTCATATACCCTCAAATTTTGGAGCCAAACATATATGAAGCAATTATTTTTATCCGGGTTGTTAAAATTTACCCGCAATTATATTTTTATTTTTCGTTATTTAAATAATAAGTGTTACTATTTAATTTTTTTTTTTTTGTAAAATTTAGAGTTTAATTTGCAAATAAGGTTACAATAAGCGTGATTTGTATTGTATTATAATTTATCATTTTTTATTATTTATTATTTTTTTTTTTTTCAATATAAAGCAAAGGTTAAATGTTTGGTTAAAAGAAATTTACAATTGGTTTTATTGTTATTGAGTTTGATTTTCATCGAAACCTATTTTAATGAACTATTTGCTAATTTTATAATAGAGATTGTATTTTAAATGCGTTTACTTTGTAAAATCATGATTTAATGTTTAAGCAGTCGTTGATTAAAGGGTCATGAACATAATGAATTTTAAATAATCAAAAAAAGACTTAAAAAACAAACTTTTAATAATTTTTGGCAAAGAAAATACATCCGTTATAATCTATTTCACCAATAAATTCAGATATGAAATGAAACTTTTACATTTAATTAATGCTTTGCATTGGAATTTATAAAATATTTCTTTGTAATTAAGTATTTTAAAGACATGCTACTTGGAATGTGCTACAATTCATACAGTGAATGTAATTTTAATAGTAAAATCAAGGGTGAACTAAATTGATAGTTAAAAAGATATGTTTTTTATACAGTATGATAAACATTTTTATAGATATATTTTATTATACAATTCATGTAAAAATCTAAATATTTATGAATATACAGGGGCTGATCATACAAGATCATAGTCAATATTTTATTTTACATGATCTCATTTATTTTCGTAAATCTGCCGATCTTAAATTTCAAACAACTACATATTTTTTAGTGTTATAATAATGCTATAGATTTTGTGTAGAAATCGAAATATATATGAACATACATGATCATACATGGGCTTGTGTATGATCATACGTCCATACATGGCTTAATATATCTTCAGATCCGAAATTTGGTCATATATTCTCATACATGCTCATATATTATTCATGTAAGCTCATATGTGATCATATATGAGTATATATGGTCAAATATGAGATCATGTATGGTCATATATTGGACCATGTATGGATGTATATGACCATGTATGATCATATACAAGCCCATGTATGATCATGTACACTCACCAAAAAAAGTCTGTAATGGCAACTAAAATTTTTACTGTTATTACGAGGAATTTTGTTAATTTGAGCCCAGCGGTATTTTTTGCTAATCTTAGCAACACATGTCTGATGACGTGTAGTACAATAAAATGAGTAGAAAAATTAGTAGCCGCTACTAAATTTTAGCAAACTTTTTTTAAAGTGGAAATTAAAATCTGTTTGCTAAAATCAGCACTTTACTTCCGACTTTTAATCTATGTAACGTCTTAAGGCAATTTATGTTTGTAGGTGTAAGTTTTAATTAGAAATAATATTTCCTTCAATATTCACTTTTTTAAAATTAGTAATTTATTTTGCTAATTTTAGCAAATCGGCTTTCAAAAATTTGTAAAATGATTTCTGAAATTAGCAATAAAAATTTGTAAATATTCTGTAAAAATTCTGTAATTTGTAAAATGTAAATAGCAAAAAGATTTGCTAAATAATAATTTTTTTACTAAAAATCAATACAAAAATAGTAAAGTGGGATTGAAAACTGTTTACAAATTTTTCTACTAACTTTTTTTCTGAATGTAAGTAAAACAACTGCAATTACAGTTAAAATGACTACCATCGCTTTACTACACAACTTTTTTAACTGTATTGTTCCAGCTAAATTTTCAGTTGGTGCAACCGATTCATTTGCTTGGCAACAAATTCAGTTGCCCGCTTTCTGAAGTAAAACCCAATAAATATTTCTATAATTGAAATTCTTTAATAGCCTCTTCGTATGTATACAAAAATCTATAACAAATTGTTTACAATTTAATTTATATTAACTGTAAATATAGTATTAATAACACACTGGTATTGTATTCACATTCAAAATTCCTTCAAGCCAAAATCAATCAAAGACCAAATTACAAAAAAAAAAATTCTAATAATTTTATATATGAGAACAGCAAAAAAAAAAATCATATCACTAATGAAGTGTAAACTATTTGAAATATTTAAACATATTCGATATGAGTTCAATCTATAACATATGATTAATGATACAAAATGACATTTAATACTTTGGATTTTCTTTCAGTTTAGGGTAAATTGAAAGAGAATTTTACCAAAAGCGCAAGTTTTTTTTTCACTGAATAAACATCACAACAAAATTTGTATAAAAAAAAACTATCTAATTTCAACTCAACAGGAGGTATTAGAATTCACATTAGTCATTTGCCTTAGTAACCCAGTTTTAAAGTTAGGGAAAATCTTCACTCTGTGTGTGTTAATGTTTGAGTTTGTTTTAAAGTGAACTTCTAAACCAAACTAGATTGTTAGTTGTAAGTCATTTCTAAAAATAATTTATATCAAATGAATTGCGTCATACTTAAATGATTTTGTGATTTACTTACAACATCTGTTTGTTAGTTGTTCGATATTGTTTGGTAAAGAATATTTATTTAATTACGGCAATAATTAATTTTAAAATAATAAATTTATAGAGAAGATTTTTGTTATTTTATAGTTGATCTTTTTAAAACTTATATGTATGAAAATGTACTTTTTAGTCTGGTTCGAGATCATACAATAGAAAATTTTTCAAAACAAAAAATTTTCTTATTTTTTATTTAGTAATCATGAAATCAAGAAAGTTCCTTTCATTCGGCTTGTGTCTAAATAATTTTAATCTGTGTACTCTCCGTGATTAATAAATAAACAAATAAGAACATTTTTTTCATGGTGGTCTCGAACCAGACTAAAAATACATTTTCATATTTATAAATTTATTATCCAGTAATAAACTGAACATTAGGGTTTCCCAAAATTTTAAAAACTTTTTAGTAATAGCACTCAAACGATGTCTATTATCGAGCTGATTATAGAAAAAATATAAAAAAAGGAATTTTCGAAAAAAAGAAATAAAGTAAATAATGATGTAGTGGACAAAAATTATTTACTGGAAATGTTATATTTATTTTTTCCAAACTTTTGGGCCCCTATTCGAGAAAAATTTCCAAAAAAAATGCATGTGACCGGTTCATAGTGATAGGGACCGGTTACGGAACCGGTTCTTTTTATGTGAAAAGGACCGATCGCTTTAACATGTCACAAGACTGGTCTAAAAGAGCATGTCACACAACTTACACTAAAGAACATATCACAGGGCTCGTACTTTCAATCACGTGATAGAGGCTTTTAAACCGACCCTGCGGGAAAAGGACCTATTCCAGGACACGTGACCGGTTCATTGTGGGCTTGTCCTGGAAGTGGGTAAATTTCACTCTGTGACATGCCACGGGGCTGGTCTAAAAGAACATGTCTTGACTTTTAAGCCGATCACTGGGTAGGTACTTTAGGAACCGGTCCTGTTTTCACCTATTACAGGACAGATCCCAATTTTCTACTGACCCCACTCGACATTTCTTTTTTTTTGATATTAGAAAATTTTTAAAATTCGGGACAACATACACTCAGAAAAAAATGTTAGTAGAAAAATTTGTAAATTTGCACTGATTTTTAGTAAAAATAAATTATTATTTTGTAAATCTTATTAAATGGGTATTCAATATATTATACTAAACACCCAAGTGGTAGAGCATGTGGTGGTACAGCAGTAATTGTGCACAATAAAATTAGGCATTTTCCAATGCCAGAATTCGGA
Source organism: Eustalomyia histrio (assembly GCA_949748255.1). Lineage (NCBI taxonomy): Eukaryota > Metazoa > Arthropoda > Insecta > Diptera > Anthomyiidae > Eustalomyia > Eustalomyia histrio. The sequence goes on from OX456524.1 coordinate 6,967,605, forward strand.
AAAGATTATATTCAGGCAACATCTATTAATCTTACCGATTTTAGGGTCACATTGTCTTCTATATATTGTCCTCCGAGACATAACATTAACCGAGATCAGTTTATCGATTTCTTTGCTACACTTGGTTCAAAATTTATAGCAGCCGGTGACTATAATGCTAAACATACTTTTTGGGGATCACGCCTTATCACACCCAGGGGCAGACAATTATTAAGTACTATTTCTTCACACAGTCTAGATGCTTTATCCAGCGGTCACCCAACATACTGGCCATCCGACTTGAATAAGATTCCTGATCTTATAGACTTTTCCGTCACAAAAAATATAAAAAGAGAGCAAATATCCGTGAGCTTATCACTGGATCATTCACCATCCATCATATGGTTGAACGACATTCCCACTGGAGTTCAGGAAAGGCGTCATTTCTATTCAACTAGAAACTCAAACTGGTTAAAATATAAAATGTATGTGAGTTCTCATCTTCCATACAATATCCCACTTAGAAATTCATCAGATATTCAATCTGCAGTGAACATATTTACTGACGTTCTAACTACTGCAGCCTCAGTCGCAACTCCTATCTTTACGCCCAGAAGTAGGGTAGCTCAATTCACTCCAGGAAATATTCAGTTCCTTGTGAATGAAAAGAGAAAATTAAGAAGACAGTGGCAAGAAAGTCGATCTCCAGCTATAAAAAGCCGACTTAATCGATGCCAAAGAGACCTCCAAGCCGCCTTAAAGAAAAACGAACATAACCATCTTGCCAATTACCTAAGTAGCCTTAACCCTTTTAAGGAAACAAATTATAGTCTGTGGAAAGCTGTCAAACATATGTAATGCCCTATATCATATGAATCCCCAATACGACTCGAAAATGGCACTTGGGCTAAAAATGGATGCGAAAAAGTTAACGCTTTTGCTAATCACTTAGAAAAGGTGTTCACTCCAAATGATACGAGCTCTAATATAAGCCCTTATATTATAGATGATGTTGTTCCTTCGCCCTTGAAATTCCGTTTCCCATTAATAATGTCAAGTATTCAAAAACTTAATCCAAAAAAATCCCCAGGTATAGACAGAATTTCATCGTCTATGATTACTAACTTGCCTATCTCAGCTCTTAAATTATTGATGTACATTTACAACGCCATTCTTCGCTTGGGATATTTCCCATCGTCTTGGAAAGAATCGAAAATTGTTATGATTCCTAAACCAGGTAAAGATGTTAGCCAAGTTACATCTTATAGACCTATAAGTTTACTATCAATCCTCTCGAAATTGTTTGAAAAACTACTTATTAGTAGCCTTAGTACATATTTAAACTCAGGGCATATTATTCCCGATCATCAGTTCGGATTCCGTGAAGGCCATGGCACAGTTGAGCAAGTTCACAGAATAACAACGCTTATTAGGAAGGCATTCGAGAATAAGCAATATTGATCTGCTTTATTTATCGATATCTCACAGGCATTTGACAAAGTCTGGCACGAAGGTCTTATATTCAAGATTACAAACCTGCTGCCTGCAAGTACACATAAACTTTTCAAAAGTTATTTTTCTGATAGAAGCTTTCGAGTACGGTCGAAAGACGAACTATCTTCTTCCAGAAAAATTTCTGCTGGAGTCCCACAAGGTAGTATACTAGGTCCCTTGCTATATATTATCTTCACAGCAGATATGCCAACCAATGCTCTTACTTACACATCTACTTTCGCAGATGACACAGCTTTAATGAGCATTTACTCTGATTGTAAGGTTGCTTCCGCGCTGCTGCAGATAGCGAAATATTGGATAAAAAATAAATAATTTTATAAAAAAAAGACCTTAAGCTTGAATACTTATTACCTGGAATTTATCTCTAAAAACAATTAAAAGTTAAAAAAATTGACTAAAATATTGTTCAAAACAGAAATTACCAAATTAAAAAAAAATGATAAATTCGAATAAAAGCTAAGCCGCGAATAACGTTGTAAGCGACAAAATTTAATTTGTTGAGAAATCGAAAAAAAAAATGTTTTAGAACTTGTGTATCCCACTGACTGACTTTTTTAGATTGCATTTTGATAACGAAATCCTGCATGATTTTGCCTAATTTCATTTTTAAGTCATAAAAGAGAGTTATTCTAACTGTAATCTGGAAAAAACAGGTTTTGTAAAAATTGTTGCTTATAACGGTATTCGCGGCTCCGCTTTATTTATTAAATTTTTTTTGCTGATTTTAGCAAACCGATTTTAAATTCCACTTTACAAAAAACTTACTAAAATTTAGTAGCGGCAGCTAATTTTTTCTACCAATTTCATTGTACTACATGTCAGCAGAGATGTGTTGCTAAAATTAGCAAAAAAAAAAAAAATATCGCTGGGCTAAAATTAGCAAAATTTCCCAGAATAACAGCAAAATTTTCAGTTGAAATTACAGACTTTTTTTGCTGAGTGCACTAAAAATATATTAATTTTTGTAACTATGTAAATAAATAAAAGAAAATAATAAAACAACAGCTGTAATAAGTATTTTTATAATAAATTTAGATTTGAAGATTCTTTTAAATATTTCAAGTTTGTTTCTTAAGTCTTTTGTTTTATTTTTTACCTGATGTGTAAGAAATAAAGTAATCTTATGTAAAGTTTGTTAAATAAAATCGTGCAATAATTGAAAAACTAATTTCATTGAAGAAATTTATGATTTTATTATAACTCCAAGCCATCTAAATCTAAATAGATGAATTTTTTAAAATATTTTAAAGTGCATTCATGTCACTTAATATCAATTTTTTGTTTTTAATTTTTCATCTCATATGTTTCTAATGACATTGACTTTGAATTTATAATTATCAATGAGTGTTATGTGAAATTTAAAATGTGTTTTTTGTCTGTAGCTGTAAATATTTTCTTATTCAATGGCTGAATGGATACATCGTGTTAACTGGTAAACATTTGTGTATTTTTATCTTTTTTTTTGGCAAACTTCATAACAATTACAAAATTTACATGTTTCTCATTTTAGTTTTTTTTTTTTTTTTTTTTGGTTTCTTTTTGTTTTACTTTATATTAAATTGAATAATTTATGCATATTGCATACATGTTTGGGGTAGCGCCTTTTTTGCAGCTACGATATGTTAATAATAAAAATAATAATGTTGCTTGTGCTGTAGTAATATAGTATTATTAACCAACTAACACGCAAAAACTTTGAAATATAGAAAAACAACAACAACAGTAAATTGTTACACAGAAACCGAAAAATTGGGTGCCAACATATTAGCATGTTGCCTCAGGTTATTTTTAAAATATCAAACTTACAAAAAAATTATTACTATTCATTAATGGGGATAATGATGAAGAATAACATTTTTTTAAGTAGCTGTTATTAATAATACATAAGCATCAATATAAAAAATGCTATTAAGATAATATTAAATAGTTTAATTATCAAAAAACATAAAAAAATCTAACAGTATTTTAGACTTTATTGAATATTGGGCTGGTTTTTGTTATCTTTTAATTAAATTATTACTTTTAATATAAACAAAATTAACCCTCTAAGGTTATTTCTTCAGATATCCATAATATTTATAACACATATTTGGCATTTACAACTTAATATGATAAAGATATTAATAAATTGATTTATCGCTTTATTTAGGCCATGTAGCATAATACAGGTTGCAGATGACTCAAAAAATCCAGTAATCAAATAAATTCGATTTTTGCTATAAGTAACAGTATCAGTAATATAAAATTACATACCGAAAATTGTTGATCTATTTTTATTATTTAGGAAGTTACAGCAATTTTCGCTTTTTTAAATTGCGAAATTAAATTTTAAAAAAATTAAATTAAATTTTACCAAAATTGATTCCTATAATTAAAAGGTCTGAGTGTATTAGCTGAGCTTAATTTAAAAAAAAAAACTTTTAACTGGTATTCAAGCTAGAGGGACGTTCTTAAGACGTGTCCTGACGGTGTCCTATGAGTCCTGTAGCAAAAATAGTAACTTATTTTGCAAGTAGAGACTCTTAACTTTCTTTGTAATTATCAAAAATGTATGTGTGTAAATATATTTTTTTGGCGATTTTTTAAATATTTTTTTTTAAATTAACAAAAATTTTGATTTCACATCCTTCTCACTTGAAAATCATTCGTTGATCAAAATAACCCAGCAAAACCACACATTACCCAATAATGGGTAAAGTAATGTATAGCCGATGGATTACTTTACACGTTACGTTATTGATGAATTTTACAGGCGATGGATCTCAAAGTAATGGCTCATTCTTACAATTATGCTTATTAAAAAATTAAAAGAAATGGGTTACCTTTTTAGCAGATAGGGGGTAAAAAAATAATTGGTTACCCAGAGAAGAGATTAACAATAATTGGTTACTTTGACTTTTAATTTTTTAACTTTTACTTTTCACTTAAAATCTTTAATTTTTCAAAACAATTTTGGCTTTTCTACAGAAATACAAACTAATAAAAACACGAATGCTAGAGTTTCTGAAACTAAAAATGCTTGTTAGTAATAGATGGCAGTAGTTTTAAGATTTTACAGTAGTGTAAAATATAAATTAATGCACATCCCGTAGTCTAGAATGGGGACAAATATGTGGACATATATTGCAGCAAACGTCAAAATGATCTTATCTTCTATGTGGACCACTATTTTATAAAAAAAAATAATGATATAGGTAAGGAGTACCCATTAGAAGGTATTGCATGAGTTTATCGCACCCATTACCAAAGTTTTCCTGTGAAGTTTAAAGGTAAAAAACGTAATAAATTATGTTTTATATTGATATCAAGAAATTGCTTGAATAAAAACCAAGTAAAAAATGGCTTAAATTCGGCTGTGCCGAATCTTTGAATACCCTCCACCAATATCTTGAAAAATTTTCTCTAATGTTTTTGATACAAATAATGTTTAAAACTTTAGAAGTGAAATTATCGTGGTGAAAACAAAATTTTTTATTGTGAAAAACTTTTCTGATGTGAACACAAATTTAGTAGTGAAAAAAATAAGTTGAAAAAAAATTTGTGTGGTAAAAAATATTTGAGGTGAATACAAAATATTATTCACTTCTAAGCGATTGGTGGAAAATATATATTATGACCAGTTGCTACAGGGTGTCCGCCGGGAAGGTATACCACTTTGTTTTGCCGTAACATTGGTAAACATTAGTCTAGACAGGTCATATTTGGCAGTCGTGAAGTAGACACGTGGCAAATTTAATATGGAAAAATATTCGATAAACTAACGTATTTTAATCGTTAAAACATTTCATCAAAATCAATCATCGATTACTGTGGCGATGAGAAAGCTACGTGAAATTTTTGGGAGAAACAACGTGCCAACTAAACGCTCTATTTATCGTGTAGTGAATGATTTCGAAGAAAGAGGGTCTGTAGGTGATAGGCCCAAGCATGGACCACAACGTACTGCAATATCGGCTGAAAACATTACTGCTGCTCAAGAAAGTGTTCAAAACAATTCATCAACCTCAATTCGACGCCGTGCTCAGGAGCTTGGTCTTCAAAGAACCACTTTGGCCACAATTTTGCACAAGGATTTGCATTTGTTTCCGTTTAAGATTCAGTTGACACAAGAGCTTCTTCCACAATACCATTTACGCCGCCGTACATATGCCAATAGGATGTTACGGCTGGCCCATGACAACCCCGATTTTCATGAAAAAATCATAATGAGTGACGAGGCACATTTTCATTTGAATGGATATGTGAATAAACAGAATAGTCAGTTCTGGGCAATGGTAAACCCTCAAATTATTCATCAGTCACCTTTTTTGGTCAGGAGGAATCATTGGACATTACTTCTTTGAAAATTAAAACGGCGTAACTCAAACAAAATATTCGTGATGAAATTAATAAAATACCGCGTGAAATGTGTGAGAATGTAATGAAAAATGTGCTCAAAAGGGCTCGCATTTGTGAGGCTAACAGAGGCGGACATTTATCTGATATTGTATTACATACATAATTGCCGACATTAAATAAAACATTTATCAATATAAGATCCATTCTCTTTCATTTAATCAAAAATTATAAACAAACAAAGTAGTATACCTTCCCGGCGGACACCCTGTACTATAAAATTGTACTAAAATACACCAATTTATATGGAAAATTTAGAGGTACCTTCACACAATTTTGAACAGACGGAAAGACAGACGGATATCGCTAAATCGACGTTATTATGGGGTCTAAGACCAATATTTCGACATGTTACAACCGGAATGGCAAACTGACCCTCACCATACATGGTGGAGGGTATAAAAATAGTATTTAGCCAAAATTTACTTAATATCTGACAAGCCCTTTTTGGCGGTTATTTATATCAAAATTCTGTTATATTTTCAGCACAAGCGAAAATTAAAACATATTGTTACGATTTTACCCTTTATAAAATCGTTGATTTATTTACCTTTTAAATAAATAGAGTTGTTTCTATATTGCTAATAATAAATACTGTTTGAAATTATTTATAGCTCTATTTATTTATAACAGTCACTAAAAATTACAGAAAAACACTTTAATAGCACACTTTATTTACACGATGCAGATAGACTAAACGTTAGCCACACTTTAATTCTTCACACTTTGCGTTTTACTTATGAACTGAACTACTTTGCCACCTTGCTGGCGTTTTTATATATGCGGGTTAAAATAACTAGAATATGGCAGCACCGTCTGGAAGCTGCATACTGGCAACTTTGAGAATCTTCTCTTATAGTTTGACATAAGAAACATTAGTTATGGTGAAGGGTTGCCATATAATTGTTTTACATTTCAGGGCTAACATATGGGGATTTGTGTTTCTACGAGTAAATGAAATTTCTGCAACAATATTAAAATTTTAATGTGGGAAGATTTATATTAAGGTCCACAGGGAATTTCCGCCAAAAAATGTCATTGATTTAAAACAAAATATTTTTTTAATTAACGCCTCTTTTAGTGGACTAGGTCTTTATGTCAGAGTTTTTAGACGAAATTCGTTGCCTTAATACAAATAAATTATTGTTATAAAATTATACAAATTTTGACTCTATTTTAACAAATCTTAAAAACCACCCCTAAGAAAAGGGAGGGCGGGAATGAAATGTTTTACAAAAATGTTGGCCATAATATTTTACTACATATGCCAGATCACACCCAAGCCCAAAACTTAACACAAAACACCAAAAACCAGGCAATTTCAAGATTGCTTTTGAGATTTCTAGTCAGATTTTGGGATGACCTAAATACCAGTATGGATTCATATATGTCGATTTTTAGCCGGTTAGAAAAAAAATGCAAATTCACTTCAATGCAGTCCACTTTTAAACTTTTATATTAAACATCTGCTCTAAAAAAAATAATAAAAAAGTTTTTTCTTGAAAAAAATGTCCAGCAGTTCAAGTTTTTTTTAGTATAAGCATATAATTAAAACAAACTTTAAATTCATCAAAATTTAAATAACTTACACAAATATTTATGATGTCCCTATAAACTCGAATAACCCCTGTATATACATACGTTATTATAATACATTTATACGATTTCAAACTATTAATAGTTTTTTGTCTTAATTTGAAACAAATTTATTTATGTACATGTAAAACATATAAGGTCATTTAATTAAGGCCTTTTTTGCAGATTTTATTTATGTTAATTTCTTTGTTTATGTCAAACAACAAACTTGATTAAATTTATTAAATTTATCACAACCACTTGAAAAACCAAATATTAAGAAATTTGCAAAAAAAAAATATAATATAATAAATTATTATAAAATAATACAAGTTACAGTGATTTGTCAAGGCTTTTTTTAGCAGTTATTAAATCTTAACTTTTGTAGCATAAAATAATAAATAAAAGGCTTAAGTAAATAATTATTTAATAATAGCAGCATCTTAATTTCAAACATTAATTTCGACTTGAGATTTTAAGTTTATTATACTTTTAACCTGAATTGTTTAGAATAGTTCTAAAATTTGTTCATTTATTACAACTTAAATTGGAAAATGAAATAAAAAAAACCGTTTCATAGCCTATAATTGAAAAACAAAAAATTTATAATGAGTCAGTTTTGTTTAAAGGTCGTTTGTCACGTTTATTTTCTAAACAAATTCTCTTGAGTTTTTTTTTTTTTTTTTGTATTATGTTGTCATAATCAGTTTTAATAATCGGCTATTTTTATAGGTCAAATCGTTCAGGTTTTTTGTATTGTATTTTACCTTACTTAATAGAAAAAACAAAACTAACAAATTTCTTTCAAACTTTTAACAAGCCTCACTTATTGCAAAAAAACGCACAAAAATAATATAAAAATCAAAACAAAACTGTTGCTTTTGTTTCTATGAATAATTCATTAAAAATTTTGTTATGAACAACAAATAAAACATAGATAGTAAAAAAAATATGACTTGTTCAGTTGTCACAGCAATTAATTTGAATATTTTTGTTGAATAGAAATATTATAATTTAAAGAAATTCCTTAAAACAAAATAAATAAATTTTAAATTATTTATTTTTTTTAAAGGAAATTTACACTAATTTTATTCTAAAAAAAACCAACATATTAATTGGAGCTCAAATGTAGAAGATAAATTATTCGAGTAAATAGACTTTTGAGAAATGAATTGTTTCTAAGAATAAATATTCTAAAGAAATGTTATATTTTCACTTAGATTTCATAATCCTAAAAATGCCTGATAAATAATTTTGAGTCAATTTTATTTGAAAAAAGTAAATGCTGAAAACAGATCGATTGTAACAACCGAATGGTTTGGTTGGAGCCACCGATATGTTTGTTTTTCGCAACCGAAATTCGGTTAATCCAACAGAATTTCGGTTGAAACCAAATATTTTAATTGCTTCAGTAAAACATTTTGTTGGGACAACTAAATAATTCGGTTATTGCAACAAAAATATTCAGTTGGCAATAAATTCGGTTGTCACGCTGAATCTGTTTTCTCTGTGTATAACTGTGACATCAAAATAAATTTTAGAAAAAAAATTTATTTTGATGTGAAAATTTTTGGGGAACCCCATTTTTTAGGTTATACACATCATTTTACCTTCACTTCTAGCGTCTGGTGAAAAAAAAAATACTAAATGTTTTATTGGCGGATGATTTTTTTAAACAATTGAAGCAGACCCCCAAATAACGTTGTAAGCGACAAAATTTAAATTGTTGAAAATTTTAAAAAAACGTTTTAGAACTTGTGGTGTATCCTACTGACTGACTTCTTTAGATTGCATTTTGATAACGAAATCCTGCATAATTTTGCCTAATTTCATTTTTAAGTCATTAAAGAGAGTTATTCTAACGGTAATCTGGAAAAAAACAGGTTTTGTAAAAATTGTCGCTTAAAACGTTATTCGCGGCTCCGCTTCAATTGATGCCTTTTAAAATTATAAATCGGGAAGTATTTGGCCTTATATAAGAATCTGAGGATTACTGTTATAAATCAAAACCCTTCCAAATAAATAACTTCTAAAGAAATCGATCACTTTAAAAAAAATTATCTGCCATATTGAATCTGCGATTTAGAGTTTTAAATATCTGATTTCAGATATAAATAAATTCAGCGCCTCCCAAAAATGTCCCGAATTTAAATTTTAAAGAAATTGGATGATTTTTCAATAATTTGCATATTATTCGAAAACCTAATGTCAGAATCGAATTCAGCTAAATAAACTACAACGAATAGAATAAAATAAAAATAATTAATAAAAATTATAAAAACTTAATATGTAACTGGAAAACCATTTGGTATTTTTACTTTTAATTTTAAATATGATGAAGTAACTACACATTTTTTTCTTAATCAAAAGGAAAAAAGTAATTAATTTTGTAAGTTGTTTAAAAATTTTTGCAGTAAAATTTTTCAAATTTTTTTTATGACATTGCAAGTTATTTTACTTTCATTTGTTAGTAATTTTTTAACAGTTTAAAATAACTACATTTTTAGTTGTTTAATTGTTATTTTCAGTAAATTCAACTGACAAATTTTTTTAGTGTTAGTAATTTTTTAACAGTTGAAAATAACTACATTTAACAATTAAAAATAACTAGGTTTTAATTACTTAACTGTAATTTTTAGTAAATTCAACCAATAAATTTTTTGAGTGTAACTAAGCTCGCGCCTCCATATTGGCTCAAGCATCATTATTTCCGTATTCCCCCACTCGACTTTTGAAAATAATAATACTCATAATACAGAGAAAAATTTTGTCAGTTTTCAACTTAAATTTGGTTTCTACGACTGAAATCGGTTGTTACAAGTGAATATTGGTATTCACAAAAAAAAAAATCGGTTAACAGAACTGAATATTGGTTGGCACACCCAAAATTTTAATAGGGTTGTTCTAACAAAATTTATTAGTTATCGCAACCAAAATATACTTTTCATTTCGGTTGGCACTTTATTTTTCTGTTGTATCTATATTTTAAGACATAATGCAACCCTGATTTACAATTTTGGAAATCAGGGGTCTCTCGTTGACATAATTTATTGTTTTTTTTTTAACTTTGACAACATTTATTAGCAGCATTTTGCTACAAACTAAAACTTTTAAATTAATATTACTAAAGTGTGTTTAATTCTAAGTAAAAATTGGTCTGTTTTTAAAGTCAATTGAAAATGTTACTTTTACTGAACAAAGAATTTCAGTTTTTTAGGATCGATTGTTGTAAAATTTCTTTTAAATTTCTGGTTAATCAAACACAATAATAGCTTTGACAATTGAAGCAGGGCCGCGAATAACGTTGTAAGCGACAAAATTGAAATTGTTGAGAAATCGAAAAAAACGTTTTAAAACTTGTAGATGTATTCCACTGACTGACTTCTTTAGATTGCATTTTAAAAACGAAATCCTGCATAATTTTGCCTTATTTCATTTTTATGTCATTATTCTAACTGTAATCTGGAAAAAACAGGTTTTGTAAAAATTGTCGCTTAAAACGTTATTCGCGGCGACTAGAAAATGAGTAAAAGGAAAGGTTAAAATTGCAGTGCTACACAGAAAGAGATAGATATACAAAAAAATATGTACCATACAAATTTATATGGAGTTTATTATTCTCATTTTGCAAGTCACTGCAATGTCAGGATAACCATACGGTTCGAGAATTCTTCTTTGACATATGTCATTGGTAACCTGTCTGTGTAGTCTGTGGCTTAATTATTCTTTACAAAATCATTGAAAGTTTGAAAATGGATTGGAAAATAACAAGCTCACAATTTTTTATTAATATTTCTTAATAATAATTTCAGAATTTGAGGGTGTAATAAAATTTAAAAACTTGTGATCCACTCAACCCCTTGGGACAGATTGAATTTCTGTGTTTAAAATAAAGAAGAATATTTTTAAAATTTTGTTGTAATATTAAAAATTTTTTTATATTTTAATAAGTTAAGTGGAGAGCATAATACCATGATTCTCCATCCTCTGGATGCTTGCTTGATTAAGTCTGCAATGGGTCAATTAAAATAATTAATATACTTTGTAAAGTTTTCGCTAAAGTTGGAGGTATGGTTATAGAGAAAAGTATACATACATAAATGAAGTAGCCCCCACTGTCCTTCTGGAACACGACTAATTTAATTAGCAAATTATTAACGTAGGCTCAGAACTCCAGGTTGGAGCAATCAAAATAAGACCTAGGGTTTAAGGAAATTTTATGCCATTTTTATTACAAAAAGCTCTCTGTATTAATGGAATACATCCTCTGATTGAAATTAAAAACAATTGACATATAAAATATTGAATTTGTTTAACATGTAGTACGCCTTGTTATTTAACTATAAATTCATATTAAGCAATTAGTTCAATTAACTTTTAATAAATTCAAACAAATTGATTGAAGTTTTTTTTTTTACTCATAACTATGTTTATCTGATGTTTTCTTTTTAAAATCGCGTGAGAATAATAATTTTATTTTAACAACTAATTTATATATTTTTGAAATAAAATTATGCAATAAATATTAATATATTATATGGAAAATTATTTTAAAATACTTACCGCCCACATCAAAAATATCCAACAGTTAAAATACATAGCAGCTGATTATTTTTTCAAAGAAACACTCTTATTCACACACAGACAGACACAAAGCTTAACAGAATTTCTAATTTAGTTTAAAGGATTTTTTATTTTATATATAGAAAAATTATTAAAATCACTACTAAAGTTTTAAAAAATATTTTTTAACTTCCATTAATAAAAAAAAAAAACAAATTGTGTAATGTTGTTAACTTCTTCTGCTCCCCCCGTTGAAACAAAAACAACTAACTATATGTTATGTGTCTTTTTTATGATTTTTGTATTTTCAACAACAAAACATATCTTTAACAAACAAAACGTTATAATGTTGAATTTATTTGTAACACGAGTTATTCAGTTTAAATGATTTTTTGTTTCATTGTTATTGTTGTTGATTTTTCTTTTATATTTTGTATTTTCTTTTTTGAATGGTTGTTGTAAAGTGATTTGTTTTAGAGCACGTTTGATTTTATTACAACAAACATTTCATTCGAAATCACTAATCGTAAATTTCAAACAGAAAAAATGCACACATTGAAAAAAATTGTTGTTGTTTTTATTGTTGTATAAAAACCATCTCACAAACGCAATGTTGGCAACAATGTTGTTTATTGAAATACTAAATACGACAAAAAAAAAAAATATAGCAAACATACAACAACATATAAAACCTTTAAATTTAATCGTTACTTTTGTTTCAATTTTAAATCGCGCACACGTCTGTTACTGTAGCTGGCTAAATCGCCACTAAATTCAAAACGTATTGAGAGTCTAGGTTTAAACTTGAAAACAACAAAAAAAAAAAAAAAACTAAAAACTGAAAACAAATCATACAATATACTACAATATATTAAATGTGTGCGGCACCAGCCACGATATAGTTAGTGGCAAATTCAGATTCAGTCTCTACCTTAGGTTTTCAGTGTTGTTGCTGTTGTTTTATTTTTTCATATTCATACATATTTGAATTCCAAAACATCAGTGTGCAAAATTTTCAATTCATAGCTAAAGTAATAAAAAAAAATCCATATTCGATGTTAGTGAATTTATTTTTTTTTTGTTAGTGAACTAATGTGCAAAAAATGTTTGGACAAAGTTACAAAATATTTTACAAAATTGTTACATTTAAATAGCGATAATAAATATTTCAATATATATTACTTTGTGTTATAAGTTGAGAGTGTTTTATCTAGTGGTTTTATTATCCAGAAATGACCATTTTTCTAATACAAAAAAAATCACTGACCTCTTTCTAAATAGTTCTTATTATGGAAATTTCTTCAGCAACACCTGTACGTATGAGTATTATTAATATTGCAGACTGTGCTAGAATTCATTCTTGTTTCTACACAACTAGCTTTAAAGCCCGATACTTCGTTAGCGGTCATTTTAAATATCGGAATAGGTTTAGAAAAAAATTACATACTTTTTTGTTAGAATTTTTTTCGTTAAATTAATTTGTTTATGATATTCGTACACTCAGAAAAAAAAAGTTAGTGGAAAAATTTTTAAACGATTTTTAATCCCAGTTTACTATTTTTGTACTGATTTTTAGTAAAAAAAATTATTGTTTAGTAATTTTTTTTTTATTTACATTTTATAAACTACAGAACTTTTACAAATTTTTGTTGCTAACTTCTGAAATTATATTACAAATTTTTGAAACCCGATTTGCTTATTTAAGCAAAGAAATTTACTAATTTTAAAAAGCGGATATTGAAGGAAATCTTATTTTTAAAATTTGGATTAAATACAAATTTAAATTCCATTAAAATGTTACATAGGTATGAAAAAAGGGATCCGAAGTGAAGATACTTTTTACAACCGAATCATGTCCAAAAATAGGACATCCACTTAAAATAGCACTCAAATTTTTTTTAGTTCTAAAAATAGCCTTAAAATAATAAAAATTTGACCTTACAATCCAAAAAATTTACTAAAAATATTTTCGAAATAAAAATTAGCAAATATAAAAAAAAAATTTGAAATTCGTTTGTGTTTTAACTAATTTTTAAGCCTTTGAATTTTTTTTTAATTTTTTCTAAAATATTTTTTGAAAAAAAAAAAATAAATAAAATAATGTTTGAAAACAAATATATAAATTTGTATACTTGAATTCGTAAGACAATTTAGAAAAAAAATTAGCAGCTTGAAAGTGTTACAAGTGTATTTAAAAATTATTATTAATTTGGGCATTTTAATATTTTTTTTTTATAAATTAAAATTTTGCTAACAGCAATTTACTAAAATTTAGTAGCGCTTACTAATTTTGTATACTAATTTGATTGTACTTATATTAAAAATATTTAGTAAATTATTTTGCTGATTTTAGCAAACCAGTTTCAAAGTCCACTTTACAAAAGGTTTACTACACGTCAGCAGACATGTGTTGCTAAGATTAGTAAAAAATACCGCTGGGCTCAAATTAGCAAAGTTTCCCGTAATAACAGCAAAATTTTCAGTTGCCATTACAGACTGAGAGATTAACACAGATAATTATTTTCCTTTTATTCCAAATTTTTTACAAAAATCCAAAAAGAATATTTTTAGTCACAAAGGAACACATACATATATTAAATGTCAGAGTTAAAGGGATTGATTTTTCCCCTTTTTTCCGTTCCCTGTAAAAATTTCCAAAAATCCATCTCAGTGGACGTCTATGTACGTCAGAAGAGGATATTTATTACGAGGAGACTTTTTCCTTTTTCCTAAAAAATCCCAAAAATTTCCGTCTTACAAGAAAGGTATGCCGATGGGTTTTCTCCGATCAAAACATAATTTGAAAATGTGAGAAAAGAAAAATAAGACAAACGTATTGTTTTAGCGGCAAAGTCTCACGCTAGGGGGATTAGAAGCAAAGTGGAAAATAATTTGGTTTTGATATGCAAAAAAATTTGTTAAACTTATAAAATATGTTATGACTGACTTTTTTTCAATCAATTGGAATCGTGCTGCCTTACCGAGTTTCATTTGACAGATGACTTATTCTTCACATACATTGTTTTGCCATAAGAAAATCATCAATACAAAATTAATACGTAATCAAGCAAGTGTCATACGGGCTTTACTATTTGTTCTACTATAATACAGCTCAGGGTTGGCCTGCAAAATTGTTAAAATACCGTTACCGTTTGATTGATTACCGCACATTGGGCACTTTGTATGGAAAACACGAGTACCGAATTTTTTTGGGAATATTTTTTGAAGGAAAATATTTGTAAAAACTAGACACACACACACAGAGAAAACAAATTCATTGTAACAACCAAATTTTTTGCAATCGAATGGTTTGGTTGGAGCCACCGATATATTTGCTTGTTAATTCGGTTAATGCAACAGAATTTCGCTTGAAACTAAATATTTCGACTGTATCAGGAAAACATTTGGTTGAGACAACTAAATAATGCGGTTGCTGCAACCAAAATATTCAGTTGGCAAGAAATTCGGTTGTCACGATGAATCTGGGGTCGAATTGCGGCATTTGTAATCGAAATTCTTCCAACGAAATTAATTTTTAATTTCTGAAAATAAAACATTGAAAAAAAATTCTCGATCAGTAAAATTTTGTGTTTTCATTCTTAGTATTTTTGTAGTTCCTCACTAAATCTAAAGATTTCGAACTACTTTATAGGCTTTTTACGCAGAACAACATCTTTGTGGAACGCATGGAAGATGTTGAAAACGTGAAACATGAATTTACATTGGCAACATCTTTCACTTTTTATCTGTGATTTATTCAGCTGTCAAAAAAATAAAAGAAAAAGACGCATAATTTTTGTTAAAAATAAAAAATATTAAAAAAGGATTTAGATAAAGCATTAATGATTGGAGTAGTTGTTGCTTTGCAAGACCTAGCCCGAATTTTAATGCAGTACATTGAAATATTAAAGGCCATTTGTTTTGTTTATTTTCTGCAATGTCAGTTTGCTAGTGATGGCACAAAGAAAATCGTTTTTTTTTTGCAATTTTTTTTAGTGATGACACTTAAAATAACGAAAGATGTAAAATGGAACTAAATGAGAAAGGATAAGCTTTTGCAGACGTAGAAATATGTAGAATTTTTGGCCTTATGGGAAGATGTTAACATCTTTGCAAATTGATGTAAGATGTAGGTCAGTGGAAAAAGCCTATTACTCGATCAAGAATGTCGTAATACGGACCCTGAGATTTTACTTGTACCACACAAAATAACAAAGTTGGCAAAAAATATGAGTTGGCAATAATTTTAGTAATTCAAAAAAATAGTATCTTCGTTATATTAGCTCTGTATGTTTTGTCGCTTCATTCGCTGAGATAGCGATATTTTTTATTTCCATCGATATGCGTTAACATGAGTATGATTTTTAGGTTTTGACCGACACTGTATGTTTTGCTTGAAATTGCAAGCAACAGTGGGGCAAAATTAATTTAGCTTATGAAAGAAACAGCAGTCCTGTTTTTAATCATCAGATTTAGTCATGGATTTATTTTATTTCGTTAGAATTTTCATTTTTTAATTTGAAAAATATTTATATTTTTTCTAAATCTAACACACACTCGCTTATATAATTAAAAAAATTTAAATTTTTCAAAAGCGCACACACAGGAATTAAATTAAGCTAAATCCAAAAATGATTTAAAAAAAAGATAAATCCGTTTTGGATTTAGTTGAATTTAATTCCAGCAATTGCATTTTTGCAAAATTTAAATATTTTCTTTCACATTATATTAGCGAGTAAAAATTATATTTAGATAAAAATATAATTTATTTCAAATTTAAAGAACAATTATTGAATTTTTAATGAAAGAAAATAAATTAAAAAAACCGGTGATTAATTATTTCTGCCAAAGAAAATAATTTTAATATAGGGGTGACTAATTAAAGGTAAAAAAATATTCATGTATATAATTTTATATGCGAAATCGGTCCCAAGCATTTATGGGATTTCCGTCAAAATCATACAAAATCCACTTTTTAACAGGATTTCAAGAATAATGTAAATTAGCTATAAATTACTTGTAGCATAACCCTTAACGGTAACCGTATCGTTTTGCTTGTCAACCATGATATTTTGAACAATTAGTTCTGTCTTTACTTCAATTATTACTTTTGAAAAAATAATAAATTCATTTATTTCTTTGTTAGGTGTGATTAAATTTCCGCCCTCACAACAAAATTGTTTACAGAAAAAAATGCCACCCACCCACCTTCAACCTATCCAAACTTCAAACAAAAACAAATTCATGTATTGTTGTAGTTGTAGTTGTTTTTTTTTTTTTTTTTTGTTTTTGTATCTATCTATTACACCACCACAATTCAAAATTTTTTAGTAGTTAACACATGTTCTTAACTTAAATTGCACTTAAAAAATGTTCCGTACGAACAAATGAATAATTAGTGCTAATTGATGATTAATAATAATGGTAGATCATAGATGGTAGATCATAGATGGGATTAGCACATAATTGGGATATCAATTACAAGCAGAAGAAAGCAAAATGAAGGGTTGAAACTTCTCGTAGGGGTTTCACTGCTTTTTACCAATTTTTTAAAGAAGTTTTAACACAACATAGTCTTCGCGTGTAAGAGATTATATCTGATCGATCTGCTTAAATTTAATTAGATAGGAGTGAATCTATTTAGATCTCATGGCATATGTAATCATAGTATGGTCATCTGGTGCCAGATCTGTTCATATCTAATATCATTTCTAGTACAAGACCTAGCCATATGAGCCATTTTCAAAGGCATCAAACTAAAAAGAGCGAATCTCAAAAATTGTGCCTTATTTTGAGACCCAAAGATAAGATCTGATTTGTTCAGATCTGATCTTTTTTACACCGTTTTACACAATATAATATTTTTATATTTCTGCCAGTACTAACGAGTATATCCGAAACTTTAAATGCATATCTTCGTACTCTCCCTTTTTTGGAAATATCTTTAAAATTAAGAGAAATAGAGCAAAATGAACGAAAATCTATAATTTCGCTTGGATTTTTGTGTAAAGTATTCTAATTTTGAATATAAAGATAGAAGAAAAGTAACAAAATGTTGAATGTTTCATAAAATTCTCCAACTTATAATTTAAACAAAGCAGTAAATTTACTAATGTTTTGCTTAAATTAAGTTAACAAATTTTGAACAAAAAATTTTGCTAATTTTAACAAATATGTTTCTAAATCGTAAAACCGGAATATTTTTTATATTGAATCCTCAGATAAATTATTTTACGTGTACCCTTTTTGGTAGCATTTCTTTAGGGAATTAGAGCGATAAAATAAGAAATCCCAACTATGTATGGTAGATGAAATATACAGGTGTACGGACAGAAAGACGTAAAAAACAACTACTTTAAGTGAAATTATCCGAAAAGAAAATAAAAATCAGTTTTGTCGACACATTACTGCTGAAAAGTTCCGAAACTCGCAATAGGATAATTTTACTAGACGAAAAACCTAAAATCGTCATTAAACTAATGAAGCTTTTCTTTACAAAGTGAACAAAAAATGTTCTTAAATTAATAATAAAAAAAATATATATTATTACACTTAAAATAGTTTGTAAGTTAAAATAACATTTAAAAACCCATCTACTTTCTTTTCATTTAAATCAAATGGGTTTTTGTTATTTATTTATAAATGATGTTTAAACAACTGGCACATCAGTAAAAACCAAATGATTAATCAGATAAAAATAAATGTTAAAATTTTACCTAAAAATTGGGTGAAAAATAACTGATTATTCATTTATTTAAAATTGTTTCCGTTTTTTATTTTTGTTTGTTTTTTTAATCTATAAAATTTATACTTACACAGTCTATAGATACATTTTGTGTGAATAAGTATATGATTTAAAATAATTTTGTATATAAACAAACATTTTAAATAAAAAACATTTTGGAATTTTTTAAAATATTTTGTTTTTTGAAACAAATAGCAGAAAAAATTTAAATTTGTAATCACTCATAAGCCACAAATTTTTGTAAATAAATATTTATTAAATTTCAAACAAATGAAAAAAATAAACTTAACTGTTAAAAAAGATAAATGAAAGTAAATCATTTTGAACAAATATACAAAAAAAGTTAAAAAAATGGAAAATAAATGTATGTTCCTTTATTTTAAAATGGAACTGCGAACTTGTTTATTAAACTACAAACAGTAAACTACATATTATTTTGAGTGTATGAAACTGATTTTTTAAGCAAACTTCTTCATTGAGTATTATAAAAATTTTAATAAGTAAAATTATGTTTTTCATAAAAATTTTTGAAAACTTGTATTAACTTAATGAAAAAGTTTCAATGGATGAGATTCAGTGCTGTTATGCAAAAATTTATTAATATCATGAAAATGATTTTCTCGGTTTGTGATTCATAAACACATATTGCCATCTTATTTTTGTAAACAACAAAATACGTGCAAAAGACGAAAATTCGTGTTCTGAATCATATTGTGTTATGATGAGTTTTCTGAGGAAAGAATTTTTATTTACATAATAGAATAATGAATAGAATATGTAGGACAAGAGTTAATAGTATTTTTAAGGAGGTTTATATAGTTGCTGGTCACGAGTCCAATATGACGGCAATAATCATTAAAATTTAAATTTTAGTACTTTGTTTGGAACAAAATATTAAAAATTTAAATTAGAAATTTATTTATTTTTCTACAATTTATTGTGTTGGCGATTTGAATAAAACTGTCAATAATGATATTTTACGGTTGCTTAGCATGAATTTGTAATCAACAATTCAAAATGGCGGTCATAAATTTTATAACATAAATATTTTGGATCCAAAATGATTAAGAGTCGCTGATTACGAATCTGAAATCAAAAATTTCAAATTCAAAACGGCGGAAAACATTTTTTATAATTTATGTTGCATTATCAAATTAGATCAAAATTACTACTATAAGGATTTATTTCGGTTGCTTAACATGAATCTGAGAGACCGCCAGTATGGTCATAAAATTTTAAAAATATTAACAATCCAAAGTAGCAAATAATTACCAGATATGTGTTTATATAACCACACAAATGGTAATGGTAACTAAAGGGTGGTCCAACCATAATGCACGATGTTAATTGTAAATAAAACAAAAAGTTTTCATAGAATTATCTTAATATATTTTATTATGATAGAAGGATCTATGACAATTGTGTGTGAAACAAAATATCGGCCAAATGCTTGTCACGTCTTCGGTGGCATACCTCCGATGGTCCTCAATTTCCGGCAACAAGAAGTTCGTTATCATCTCGCACGTCGAGATTGACGGTTCTTCTGCCACACTACCGCGAACAAGAGCAATATTTTCCACAGAACGAACTGAGCGTTTCACATTTCCTACAGGTGTTTCACATTTCCTACAGACCCGGTATGCTGAAATTTGCGCACAATTCCCCCGATTGTGGATACATTTGGTCGATTATGCTGATCAAAAAAATTAGAAAGTGCACGAAATTGCATTTTGATTTGAATGCATATTTTCGTAAAAGGCTTCAACAATCTTAACGCGCTGTTCAATTGTGTACACCTCCCATGGTTTAATTTTTCAAACTCTGAAACAAAGAAATATCAAATTATGTTGGGCAAAAAACTTGACTTTAAGGTGTGACTCAAAATGAATATCGTGCATTATGGTTGGTCCACCCTTTAGTTACTAAAGTGCTCATTTTTATTGAAAAATTTAACACACAAAAGGGAGTTACCAAACTGCCGCAGTTTCGTCCTTTCCAATGACTCGTTAGTGGTTAGTTTATGAGTCATTTTTTAAATTGTCTCTTTATGAAAAACTTTTTTTTTTTACAAAGTGTATGCCGTGACCAGGAATCAAACCGGCAACCTTCCTACAGGCTTTGACTCGTAACGGTGATCTAGTTACTTTTCTTATTACGTTTATATGTGGTTACTAGTAATGACAAAAATTATAAGTCTTGAAATAGAAAAAGTAGTTTTTTAATTTTTAATTTTTTTTAAAAAATATGTTTTTATTTGTTACGCATTGTTTTTTGTAGTCAGTAGTCCAGACAATTTTCACCAAATACTTTTTCGAATCAAAGAATTTGCAAAAAAAAAAAATGGCATCATTTTGTTGTTACATTTTTAAGCATATTTTGCTTTAAATGCATATTTTAGCATATTTTAAATTTTATTCCATATTTTTTCATATTTTCTTTAAATTTAAATTTTGATTAAATTCAAAACAAACCAACTAGTGAATTTTTAAAGATTTTTGAAGATAAGTTAATAAGTGTTATTTAGCCAGTATAAATTAAAAAAAATCACTGATAGCTGAAGTAATCGAAGTAGCAGTTATCCGGAATATCGTTCTTTAAATATTTTTGCACCATTTTTTTCTTACATACTTCATTTTGTAATATTTTTTGTAGCAATTACTTTTTTAAATCTCTCACAATTAAAATGTCGCTTAAATGTTGTTTTAATATTTTTTTTATTTATCAGATAATCACTGTTTTGTTTCAAATCGCTTTTTTTATTCTCATTAAAACCCATGATTATGGTCACACTGGTTTGTTGTAAATCAAATGGGTTTTCATTTATTTTAAGTATGTTTCTACTTAATTTTAATATATTTTTCTTACTATAGATACGTAAGATAAAAATTTAGCTTTGTTTTGTCTTTTCGCGGTACTTTAAAGAGCGTCCTTCACTGTTCAATTTTGGCAATGTAGTTTTTTTCATAGAGAAGGTGTATCATGATTAGTATTTCCTACGTAAATTCATTATTGTAAGCGATAATATTAATGATATCTATTAAAAACTCCAAAAATATATTTTTTGTTTGCTCTACTTTTTATAATAAATCCACTTAAGTGTCACACTTTAATTAATAAAATGCGTAAATTAATAAATTCAACCAACTCAATTTGCAATTATACTTGTTTACAAACACGGTTTAACAAATTTATTTAAAATCCAAAAAGCATGAATGACAATTTTATTTTTGTTAACTATTATTAACTAATCCTACATTCATTATCATTATTAAATAAATAAATCTAATTAAAATAAAACTCTTATAAAAAATATGCTTGGATAAATAAAAACAATAATAACAAATTTGTATGTTGTTATTTCAACGAATTAAGACAAACGAAATATATTCATAAAATATATAATAAAAATATATTAATAAATTTTTTTGCGCACTAAGTGTAACTATTTTTTTTTTTTTTTGTTTTCTTATGTGCTTTGGCCTGAACTCGAAAATCAAGTTTTGAATATTTTTTTTATATCTCAACTCAGAAATAACAAATCCGTTTTTAAATAGACAATGACTGTTGAAATACTGACAGGGGAATGAAATGAATTGGAACAGGGTACGAGTGTAATTGAACTGGAACGGGAAACAAAATAAAGGGAATAAATGGAATTGACATTCTAGACAAATAAAACGTAATTTAATGAAACGGGGAACGAGTGAAATTAAAACAGTTAACACAGGGAACGAAATGGAGTGGAATGTGGAGGTCTTGTGGGTCTAAGGTAATTAGTTATTTTTTTATTGGTGTACACATTATAAATGGGTTAAAAAAGAAGTGTGTCCTTTATCACCCAGGAAACTGCAGGAATACAGGTTAATTCACTAAAGAAGTTCTTTAGAAATTTTGTTCGGGAATTTGGTAAAAATGGTTTTCAAACGGGCCTGTCCAAATCGCTTTGACTAAAAACCTGAAATTTAAAATATTCCAATGTGTATAAAGAAAAAAATGTTTGCAGCTTCCAACTGAAGTTCAGTCGATACAACTAAATAAAAGTAAAGTATTTTGAAAATTATTACGGGGAGGAGCAAATAGGAGAAGCTTCAACATGCTGTCTAAACAACTGCTGAAAATCTGTAATCCAAAATATGTCTTTCCAGAGGTATGAGCTAATATACTGATAAAGTATTTTTTAAATATCTAATAAGAAGAGATCAATTGGGTTAAAAGTGTTCCTTTAATCACTCACCTGGAGCTAGAAACTTGAAATGTGACATGTAGGTTTCTCCTTCAACGTAAGTAAGCACTAAAAAGGGATTTTTTCAGAAAAATGTTCCCTATTAATATCTTGCCTAAAATTTTTGGCTATAAATGTAACACTTGAAATATATGCTCGCTGGGGTATGGGCTTATTTCAATTAACTGAAACTTGAAACTTAAACTTTCACATACAAATAAACAAATTTACTTTAAGAGAACTACTAGCCCAAATTAATTAAAGAACTCCTAGGCAAATCGTGGGGCTTAAGCCCAAAAATGTCGAAGTGGATATATAAACAAATTATTCTATCCAGCTTATTGTACGGATTGGTCATATGGTGGGAAAATATTACACAGAAAACTGCTTAGCAGAAGCTATCAAAGATACAAATACTAGCATGTTTGAACATTACAGGTACAATGAGTTCGACTCCAACTGCATCACTGGATACAGGGAGAAGCTATGAAGCAAGCAATCGAACTCCACAAACTATTTAAGTTCAAAGAAGGTGACCATAAAGGCCATCTGAGGATCCCTAACAAGGCCAGTTCCATAAAGAACATGACACTATGTAGTGATCAAATAAATCCAGTGATTGAACTAGGAAGAGAATACAAAGTTCAAATCCCAACAAGAGAGGACTGGGAACTTGATCCCCCATGGTTGAAGGAAGATTAATAGAAATGGTTTACTTACGGATCCAAAACTTTTAGTGGAGTTGGAGCCGGTGTATACGGACCTAGGTGCAGAATTCACATACCTCTGGGCAAAGTTTCAACTATATATACTGCAGAATTATGTGCTATCTATACAGCAACGACCGAACTGTTGGAAAGGAATCTTGTGAGAACAAGGATAAACTTAATTTTGGACAGCCAGGCTGTAATAAAGGCCCTGAAAAATCCCATCTATCACCATAGATCAGTGCTAGAGTGCAATAAAGCCCTCAACCAACCGGCGCCCAATAATAAGATAACACTTATTTGGGTACCCGGTCACAGTGGGCATGAAGGCAATAGAAAAGCTGATGAACAAGCGGGACTAGGTGCGGAACTGCCATTTAATATTGGAACAAACAGAAGCCACTGAAACATTCAAAGAAGTTCATATGTAGAATGAGGAGACCATGGATCATGTAATGGCTAAATGTCCTGCCTTTTATTACATTTGGCAGACCTGATATTATGGAGGAACAATACAAGAAGCTGAAAGTGAAGAACATTGTACTGCTACTCAAGGCTGCACTGGAGAACAACTGAGGAAAATACTAGAGGGCGCACAATAGATCATTTGATTATCTTCAATAGCCTCTGTAAGATTGCTTATTTTTGGGTCCAAATATAGTTGAACTAAAGTCTTAAAAATATTTAAAAACGTAAAAAAAAACTAAACGATATAATATAAATGCAGAATGCATTACAAACATATTTTGCTTTCAGTGAGCAAAATGGCTGTAAACTAGTGTGACCATAAATTATATATACAAAGTACCAAATAGTGAACAAAAATTAAGCTCAGAAAAAAAATAACAAATAATTAAAAATATAATAACATTTCATGTATATTTGGAAAGGTTTTCAAATCATAGATTTAATGAAGGTCATTTGAAGTAAAATTGAATAGAAAAAAAAAAACAAAGAATTTTTTTTTATAAAATAAGATTAACCAAAAATTGAAATGTTTCATTATATTAGTATTGTATTTTTTAATAACATTTATTTTTATAACTAACTACAAATGTATTTCTTCAATTATTTATATTGAATTCACCCACATCATTTTAACCACATTTTTAATCAAGATAATAAGTTCCAAATCCAATTTTAACATTTTATTATTTTTTTATTTCCTCTTTATTAATAGTTTTTAAGGCTTAATCTTATTTTCTTAAAACTATAAGTTCATACATGCAAATTACATTCCAATACAGTATTTTTTTTTTTGAATTGGCGCCAAATAATTTGATATGTTAATAATGGCGCTGTGTTTTTTTTTTTAATAAATTTGTTTAGTTTTGTGCATAATTTCAAGGCTACATTTGTGTTTTTTATACCGCATTAGACATATTTTTATACATATTAGTTACATGGATACGTACGTGTGGGTTAGTCACAATAGCAAAAACAACTGAAACAAGTAATTTCTACTTGTAACAAAATTGTGAGAATTTTTTTAATTTTCCTTTTTGAAATCCGAGTTTATCAAAATGTACATTAAGGTGGTAAAAAAAAAAAAAGTTCAAATTCACGAGCTGCACAACCCTACAAATATGCCATTATGGAAGAAAATATGGTTTTACAAAAAAAAAAAAAATTAAGAATAGGTTCATTTAGAGAAAATATTGGTTGCAATTCGATCAAAACCATTAACATTTATTTGTAAAAATTTTATTTTATTTTTAATAACCTATAATACATTATTATACCAAAAATATGGCATTGCGAATTAAAAAGATGTAAAAGGAACCAAAAAAGGATACTATTAACCAATTATTGGTATTTCCAATCAACTTTAAGAATAAAATTCGTTTATAAATTGTGTACAGTAAAAGGAACCATTTATTTAGTGAATGAACTGGAAAATTCTATTCTATTCGATATTCGAAAATACAAATACGGTTATTCTGATCAAATATATCATAAACAAGGGTTTCAGTTGAACCAACCGAATTGTGGATTGTATTGATTATAGAAGCCCCTAAAGATTAGTATTTATAAACGAATTTTCTGCTGTATTTGTTTTTCTAACAAATTATTTAAATTCAAAATTAGTCATCAAAATTTATCATTGTTTGTGGGCTAGTGGGTAGAGATCCCGGTAAAAAATATTTTTTTTTTTTTAATTAAATAAAATTAAATTGTGGTGCAGTAAGTAAGAGTGTGTATTACGAATCTGGATAGTTAGGTTCGATACCGGGAAAAGTAAAATTTGGCTTTCACAACTAAAAATACAATTTAATATGAAGATAGTTGTCGTAATCGCCAGAATTGATTGCCAACAAATTTGGTGGCCACAACTGATATTGTTTTCTGGGTGTATCAGATTGCCATTGAAGTTTTAAAGTTGTACTTGTTCTATTATTTTAAATTAATTAAAAATTGATAAAAATTAAATGTAATTATTACGATCGCGACTCATCAAGTCTGATATATTTTTGGGTGTGTATTAGGAATATGAAATCAAAATTAAATTTGGAGTCGTGAATTTCACTGAAATAAAAAATACAAAAAAACAAAAATTGCATAATTATTTTTAAAATGATTATTTGAGCATGGAATGTCTTCTTATGAGAGACCGGATTTTTGTTAACACTTTAATTTTAATACGCTAAATATTAGCGAAAAATTAAAAAAAATCAAAATTTTCGTTCAGTTACAAGGATAACTACACTTAAAAAAACCAGAAAATTTTATTTAAAAAAAATGAAATTTTATTAAAAGAAACCGTTCTACTTACTTTTTATTTAAAGCGAAGGGGTTTTGTCACTTTTTTTTAAATGTTGTTTAAACAACTGACAAATCAGTTAGAAAAAAATGATTATTCAGTAAAAAATAAATGTCTGAATTTACCTACCGATTCGGTAAAACTAAATAATTATTATTTTATTTGAAATTGTTTCAGTCTGTTTTTAATCTGAAAAATGTACACACACATTTTATAAAAACATTTTGTGTGAATGACCATATGTGTGTGTGTTTTTATGAAGTTCATGTAATTCGAATTGAAATAATATTGTATATACGAGGGTGGATCAATAAGTCAAACTTCTCTCGTAGTTATATGATATGCAACACTGCTCCCATCAAGTACCACCTGTTAATAGACTACTGTCAAATTTTGAACAAGTTCCGTCATTTACTTTACGTTTAACAGCAGGATTTTTCAAAGTACATAAAATAGGCATTTGTTTGATCAATAATCATCGTTGGAGCTAAATCTCTTTCCACCGAGCCATTTCTTTAGGTTTGGAAATAGTCACTGGGGGCTAAATCCGGAGAATAAGGCGAATGAGGGGGCAATTCGTAGTATACTTCATGAATTTTTGCCATGGAAGCTAAGCTGTCACACGATTCCGTTGGTGGTCGATTGGGAGCAAACGCGGCAGCCATCTTGCGAAAGCTTTCTCATACCCAAGTGATCGTTCAAAATTGAAACCACTGAGCCATGTAAGATGCCTATGTCTTCCACAATCTATCGCACATTCAATCTCCGATCGGCCAACACCATATCGTAAATTTTTAAAATATTTTTGAGTGTAGAGACCAGAACGTTCAGCATCTTCCACTTTTTTACCATTGAAATCGATGGTGCAGAGTCCCCATAGTATTTATCAAGCTTTTCCTTGGTTTGATTGAAGGTTTTTTCCCAAAAAAAAAATTTAACGAGAACTCGAATTCACTTTTTTCCATTTAAAAAAAAATCCACGAGGTTGTATGTTCTGAACAGCTGTTAAACGCAAAGTAAATGACGGAACTTGCTCAAAATTTTATAGTAGTCTATTTACAGGTGGTACTTAATGGGAGCAGTGTTGCATTTCATATAACTACGAGGGAAATTCGAAAAGTCACAGATTTATTGATCCTCCCTTGTAAATAAACAATTTAAATAAAAAGGAAAATTGTAACGGAAATAAATAAACCACAGATTTCCATTTGGTGGGTAAATTTTTATCAAAGAAATAATTGAATCTAAAAAACCGGCAAATGACAGTAAATCATTTTGAACAAATGTATAAAAAAGTTAAAATAAATAAAATTTGTTTTTAATTTTACTACAACTAATACACATACAACAATTTTTTTACACCTGCACGTATAATCATTAAAAATTAGTTTTTCCATATATTGTATTCAATCATTTAATCATTAAATAATTCTTATTAAATTAATCATATTAATAAAGAAACTTATAAATCGAAGATCATTTAAATTAAATACAAACAAAATAAATAAAAATTATCATGACAATGATTAACATTAAACAACAACCGAATAAGGTGAGGAATGTATTGTATACGATTAGTTTTAAAAAATATTAATTTATTTAAAAATCAGTTGATTCAAATTCAAAATAGCACCCTCACATAGGAAAACTATAAAAGGAAAAATACGGAAAAAATGCATGTTAACGAATAAATAAAAATATAAATATTTAAAATTAACCGGCAGACAGGCGGGCACAGTACATAGAGTACATAGTACATATTAAACATTTTAATTATTGTCTATACAATGGAATCATTTAATTTTTATTTTTTATAATTGTTATTATCGAACCAATATTGATGCATGACTGATTGACAAAATTTTTTGCGTTGTATGTTTAAAATTTGAATGTTTACACAAAAGAAAGGTAATATAGTAACAAAAATTTTATAATAATTGTTTATTTGCTTAAAATAAAAAAAGGAAACTTATGAATAATCATTTATACTTTCATGATATAAATGTTGTACATATGTAGATTACAGGCTTTCAAAATAACACTAGTATACAAAATAATAAAAAATTTCTGCTACTAGTGTATTAATATTATTCGTGTGTTTTTTCTTATATATTGATCAGTTCAACTTGATGATTAAATTTTGAATTTTTTTATATGGATTAGATTTTAATTCTTTTATTTTAGACTCCAAAAATTTTGAGGTTTTCATCGGAGGCGGCTTGACTAAATGGACCATATCTCGGCTCCGAAACAATCAATCTGTTTACAGATGACAACAATTTATTTTTTTTAATCGGTTCAGTTTTTTAAGTGCAATAGGTAAAAATATATTAAAAATAAATCTGAATTGGGCATTTTTTAAAATTTTGAAAAAAAATTTAAAAAAAAAGTCGTCCAAAAATAGTGTTGTTTAGCGAAGAAAAAACAAGGTACATAAAAAATCACGGGATATATTCCAAAGTTATGACCTATTATTTTAAATAAAATATAAGAATTTTGTCACTAAGTAAATGTGGGTTCAGGCGTGGGACTGCATTGCCTTCCGCTATATTCACTTAAAGCATTCAGTGAGCAAAATGTCTGTAAGCTAGTGCAGGCAAAGATATAATTGTGTAACCTAAAATACAAAACAAAAAAATATGCAAAATAAAACATTATTTTTGCGTTTTTTGTGTATTACGAAAATTGCATACAAACTAACATGATATTATTTTAAATTGTTTGCGTTTTTATGCAGGAATCAGTGAAATCATAAAATTATTACTTTAAGCTATTTATTGGACAATCAAATAAAAAATTGTTTCCACTGTTATATAATGTAAACAACATTCTTGAACTGTTTTAGTTTTTAAGTAACAAACATTTATTTAATAATTTATGATTTAATATCAAGAATATGTATAAACAGTAATGGCTAAGCTAACGTCATTTTAATGATTTAGAAACTGAAAAAAAAAATTGCTCATAAATTTTTCTAAGAACCCAAAAGAGAATTCAACAACCACAATGTAATATAAATTCTACATTATTAATGCAGTGTAACGGACACCTTTTTGATCAAAATTTAAGAGCAAAATTTCTTTCCAATAATGGACTCTCCCTTGAATGGATGCGGGGCCAAAATAAGATATTTTGATCGCTATAGAAAGCCACACATTTTTAGACACATTTTTTTGGCATTTTAAAAATTGCATCAAAATGCAATAAAATCACGGACCGAAAACGTATTTTAAAAACGTTTTTGTGCGTATTACTATGTCCCGTTTCACACAGAGCAACTTTTTTCGCGGCGATTCTTGTCAATTCTCTTTTAAAGTTGGTTTAATTTCACACAGGGAAACTTTTTTCAGGAGCTTTCATCTACATTTGGTTTAAAATGAATGAAAAAAAAAAACGAAGAATTAAAAAACAAAACGAAGAATAAAAAAACAAAATGTATTGCCTAGAACAAGCAACTCCGCACCAACCCCCACTCTTCTTTCCCCTCTCTCCCACAAACTCAAGAGTTGCGCGACAAATGTTGCTCTGTGGGAAACGGTACTATGTAGAATAAATGTAAAGAATGCATTAAAATGTACTTACAAAAATTAACAAATACAAAAACACAAACACTTATTGTTTAAGAAATAATTTGAAATATATGTAATTTTTCGAAAAAGATAGCTGTGTTTTTTTTTCACCATATAGATCAGACCAATAGTTTAGGCGTACACGTAAAATAGTTTGTAAGTTGAAATAACTGAAAATACCATTTCAAAGAAATGATATTCCATTTAAAAACCGGTCTACTTACTCTTCATTTAAATCAAATGGTTTTGTTATTTATTTTTAAATGTTGCTTAAACAACTGACGCATCAGTAAGAAGCAAATGATTAATCAGTTAGAAGTAAATGTTAAAATTTTACCTACCAGTTCCGTAAAAAATTACTGCTTTATTAATTTATTTTAAATTATATCCGTTTTTTGTATTTTTGTTTGTTTTCTTAATCTACAAAATGTAACACACATTTTGTGTGAATGACCATATGTGTGCGTGTGTGTTTATGAAGTTCTTGTAATTTAGATTGAAATAATTTTTTATATAAACAAACAATTTATATAAAAAAAACCAATTGGAATTTTTTTGAAGATTTTTTTTTGAAACAGACAGCAATAAAATTTTATTTTGTAATAATTTTTAAACCACAAATTTCTGTTTTGTGGGTAAATTTTTATTAAATTTCAAACAAATGAAAAAATAAATGAAACTGAAATAATCGGTAAATATAACAGATGTATGTAACAAAATGTATGTTCCTTTATTTTTAAATGGAACGGACAACTTTTTTATTAAACTACAAAACAGAAAAGTACATAATTTTCTGAGTTTAATGAATATTTTTGTCTCAGATTGGTACTATCACCCACTGTGTGGCACGTTCGGTTGCCATTCTTATATATACTAATACCGTTACCGTAATTTTTCATAAACCTAAGCCGTTACTAAAATTTAGAATACAACTACACCCGTATGGATACCGTAACCGATATACATTTCGTTTACCATCATGTTCTTGCTGTTGTTTTACACTCAGAAAAAAAGTTAGTAGAAAAATTTGTAAACGGTTTTCAATCCCACTTTACTATTTTTGTACTAATTTTTAGTAAAAAAATATTATTTAGCAAATCTTTTTGCTATTTATATTTTACAAATTACAGGATTTTTACGGAATATTTACAAATTTTTGTTGCTAATTTTAGAAATCATTTTACAAATTTTTGAAACCCGATTTGCTAAAATTAACAAAAAATTACTAATTTTAAAAAAGTTGAAGGAAATGTTATTTCTAATTAAAACTTACACCTACAAACTTGAATTCCCTTAAAATGTTTCATAGATTAAAAAAGGGATGAATTGGAAGTGAAGATATAGACTCATGTCTGAAAATAGGACATCCACTTAAAAACTTTTTTTAGTTATAAAAATATAATTTGACATTAAAAGTAAAAAAATATTGACTAAAATATTTTTCAAGACAGAAATTACCAAATAAAAACAAAATGATTATTTCGATTATGTTTAAACAATTTTTAAGATTTGTAAGCCTCTGATTTTGTTTTTAATTTCGTATAAAATATTTTTTGAAAAAAATAATAAAATAAAAAAAGTTGATGCTTGATTAAAAAAATAATAAATTTAAAATTTTGTACTAAAGTTCACAATATTTAGTAAATTTTTTTTTGCTGATTTTAGCAAACCTGTTTTAAATTCCGCTTTACAAAATGTTTACTAAAATTTAGTAGCGGCTAATTAATTTTTCTACAAATTTCATTGTACTACACGTACTACATAATTTTTTTGGTGACTGTACCATTGAAAATATAAAATTTTGCTATTTACTATACTATATATGTAACATTTTAAATATGTTTTTTTTTAATTTTCTTACATTAAAAGATGCATTCAAGTATTTAAAGTGACTTCTTTTTCAAATTTTAAATTAGAGTGATTTATTTTACAAGAATTCTGATTGGTTCATTTATTTTCAACCAATCAAAATGTTTAAAAAATAAGGGTTCTTAAAAATAAAGTCGCATTTATAGACCTTACTATTTACTATTTGTTTATATATTTTCTTCAAAATGTGAATATTTTATGGTTGATAAGTTTTCAAATAAAGTGTAAAAGCTAAATTAGAAAACCAAACTTTTTTAGGAGAAGCAAGCAAAAATAAAAAAAATTTTCCTACTAATTAATGTGTTGTTTCCCAGCAAAAACACATTTTATCAAATAATGAGACTAGAAATCTAAACTCCAAGTTTTTCACGTAGTACCCTTTATATTATAATTCTAACTTTTTTTATATGGGATGTCCCAAAAGGTAAGGTGTTCTGCTTACGTGCAAGCTTACGAAAAAATAAAGAATAATGGGTTACGCATATGAATATTAATAACCAATTATTATTATATTTTTCTGTAAGAAATTGAGTAAAAAATTACTCAATTAAATCGCATGAACGAGGCGGCCAATTGACTGGTCCATTTCTTGAGATAACACGCTCACCAAACTAACTCTTCCTGTTGAAACCACATGTCGTCCAAGTCCATGTTTTCCAATTCGGGCCAAAAATAATCGGTAATCATGGCGCGATAACGATCGTTGTTGTCGACGAAAAAATATGGCCCAATGACGCCACCGGCATGCAAACCGCACCAAACAATTATTTTTTGTGGATAAAGTGGTAATTCATGAAGCACATGTGTATTTTCACCAAACCAATAACGCATATTTTGCTTATTGACGAACCCATTTAGCCAAAAATGAGCTTCGTCACCGAAGATGATTTTGCTCTTAAAGTTGCGGTCACCGACTCCCAATTTCGGTAGTTCATTTTTATACTTTGCATACGTTGCTTGTTAGTGTACTTTGCCATGATGAAAATGTTGAGTTTACTGAAAAAAAAGGAATGTAACAGTTAGATGATCAGTGAAATAGTGCGTTCACAAATTACATTCAAAGTTGTCAAGGACCTATTGGAAAACCCTTTATTAACAATGACTCATTATTATTTTTATTTAAATAATAGAAAAGATAAGCCATTACAGGTAACTTATTATTATTTAATTCAAAATAACAAAATATGTATCATATTATATGTACACTCAGAAAAAAAAGTTAGTAGAAAAATTTGTAAACGATTTTCAATCCCACTCTACTATTTTTGTACTGATTTTTAGTAAAAAAATATTATATAGCAAATCTTTTTGCTATTTACATTTTACAAATTACAAAATTTTTACAGAATATTTACAAATTTTTGTTGCTAATTTCAGAAATTATTTTACAAATTTTTGAAAACCGATTTACTAAAATTAGCAAAAAATTTTACTAATTTTAAAAAAGTGGATATTGAAGGAAATGTTATTTCTAATTAAAACTTACACTTACAAACTTAAATTTCCTTAAAATGTTACATATATTTAAAAAGGGATCGGAAGTGAAGATACCGACTCATGTCTAAAAATATGACATCCACTTAAAATAGCACTAAAAAGGTTTTTTAGTTCTAAAAATCCGCCCTAAAAACAATAAAAATTTAACCTTAAAAGTAAAAAAAAAAAATTGACCAAAATATTTTTTAAAACAGAAATTACCAAATTAAAACAAAATGATTAATTCGTTTTTTAAAAAATATAATCAAAATTTTTGATGCTCGAAAAGAAAAATAAATTCAAAGCTTTTTACTTATATTAATAATAAAATTATTAATTTTTTTTTTTTGCTGATTTTAACAAACAGATTTTAATTTACACTTCAAAAAAAGTCTACTAAAATTTATTAGCGGCTACTAATTCTACTACTTTCATTGTACTACACGTCAGCAGACATGTGTTGCTAAGATTAGCAAAAAATACCGCTGGGCTCAAATTAGTAGAATTTCCCGTAATAACAGCAAAATTTTCAGTTGCCATTACAGACTTTTTTTGGTGAGTGTAGCACATTATTTTTATTTTGAAAATAATGCTGA
The DNA here is from genome assembly GCA_949748255.1 of Eustalomyia histrio. Taxonomy (NCBI): domain Eukaryota; kingdom Metazoa; phylum Arthropoda; class Insecta; order Diptera; family Anthomyiidae; genus Eustalomyia; species Eustalomyia histrio. The sequence goes on from OX456524.1 coordinate 7,001,577, forward strand.
ATGTAAGGAGTACTCATTACAAAGTAATATATAAATTAATGATATGTCATTACCATGTTTTTGCTGGGTTTCTTTGTAAAGGTGGTAAAAAAGAACGGCTTCATGTGTTAACACTGTAATTTACATTTATAAACTGTTTTTACTGCGAATGCCAGTTGTTTTGCTTTTTAATGTTAAAATGAACTGAATATTTCAGTTAATTTAAGTGAAAAAACAGTAAATGAGCGCAAGATATTTGGGTACATCTGAAAATAATAATAAATATTATTATATTTTTTATTAAAAGTTATGAAACGTTTTATAAATATGAACAAACATTCACAGCAAAACTTTGGTAATGGGTGTGATATTGTCATGCGTTACCTTGTAATGATAGCTCGTTAACTTTTTCTTTATTTGCAAGCATAAAGTAATAAGTTACTCATTATTGATTACGTAATATATGATATATAAATGAAAAGTAATAATTGAAATATTTTTAAAAATCTATTATTAGATACATTACTTTATGTTTTTTTGTAAGCAAAAGGGTAATGTATGTTTGTTTTGACAACACTAGCGAAAAAACGAAGCGCAACAATTCATTTAAGTTTAAAGCAATCAAATACTATATGCGTCAGTGGGTAGAGTTCTTGGCTGGCAACCAAATTTCCCTGGTTCGATTCCCATTTTGACCACATTATTTTTAATTACAAATATTTTAAATAAAATATTTGTAATAATTTTTTTTTAATAAAAATTCCTCTTATGTTAAAATCTATTTTAGACACATTACTTTTTCCATTCTCGTAACCATATAAGTAACCACTTACAATATCACCTCTAAAGTAATGGGTATATACATTACTTTAAGGCTTATCGCCTGTAAAATTCATCAATGTAGTAAGGTGTAAAGTAATCCATCGGCCCTTATGGCAATACAATTCTTTACCCATTATTTGGTAATGTGTGGTTTTGTTGGGTTGTTAAAGTTTTTATATACCGTAGGCTTTTCCTATATAAATATACTATTTTTTCAGTCGACAGTATAAATTTCTTTTCTCTGTATCATCTTAGGAATTTTGTAATTTTACAATACAATAGTATCATAAAAATAAAAATAACTTTGTTTTAAACAATGCAATACTTTTAATATTTTTATTCTTTACAAAAATCTTTAAACTAATGACTTTTTTTATTGGTGCCTCTTTAAAATATAAACAAAAACATTTTTTTGTTTTCAAAGAAAGCTTTTTAAATAAATATTTAAAACAAAAATATGTGTTAGCCAAAAATGTTTTTGTATTTTAAATATATAACTAATTTTGTTTTATGAAAAAAATTTAAACTTGAAAAAATCACATTATTAAATTTTGAACAAATTTTAAACTATCAAAAATTAATTTTGTTTTCTTTTAAAATAATTTTAAATTCCTTTAAGGAAAGCTATAATGTATTTGCCATCTGTTTTTTTTTTTTTTTTCTTTATATTTAATAAATAGTTTTAAATCTTAATAATAATGATGATGTTTTGACTAACATCATTTGTTAGTTTCAAATATTGTTTATTGTATTACTTTCCCTAATCTGTTTAAGCAGTTGCGTGAGTGTCGCCATATTTCTGACTTTTGAAAACAAAATTTAAAGAATTCTTTTCTAGTTATACAGATGAGGACATTTCTAAATTTAGTTACATAAAATTTTGTTTATACTTTTTTTTTGTTAATTTATTAATACGCTAATGTAACTTTCAATACAAAAACCTCCAACACAAATGTAGAGAAATTTTATTTCTATTTCAAACATAAAAGTTTCTGACGCCCGCGCTATTTGTATTTATTCAAAGGTGGGAGGAATTTGTTCTTTAAATGTCTGCAAATTTTAATTTATTAGTTGGTTAAAACAAAAAACTGGTCATTAGTTTCACTCGTCATTTTTATAATTATTGTCAATTTACGTTGTATGTACTAAATAAGTACATTTATCCATCAGACTTTCCCAAACTTTTAATCGCTATATGCTTTCTATCCCGTCACCAATTATGTAATAAAAATTTTAAAAGTTATTTTAGAATTAAAAAAAAAGAAATATCTTATAAAGATCCACTTAAACTGACAGTTAAAAAAATGTATGTGCAGTTGTAAAGGTGATCTGTAAAATAACTACAAATGTAGTTTCTTAACTCTTAGAGCATAGTAATTGTTTTTCTTGTGAAAAAATTTAATTCGCACTTTAATGGCCTCAAATTGTAATTTAAATTTTAAAAAATAAGTATTTTTTTATTTTATAAAAAATACGCTAATAGAATAAACCCAAAATGTATTTTTTTAAAAACTAATAGTGTGAAAACAAATTGCTCTAAATTTTTTTTATGGAGTTTAACAGTTTTTTACTTGAAATCGAAACAACTTACTATACTCAGAAAAAAAAGTTAGTAGAAAAATTTGTGAACGGTTTTCAATCCCACTTTACTATTTTTGTACTGATTTTTGGTAAAAAAATTATTATTTAGCAAATCTTTTTGTTATTTACATTTTACAAATTATAGGATTTTTACAGAATATTTACAAATTTTTGTTGCTAATTTCAGAAATCATTTTACAAATTTTTGAAAACCGATTTGCTAAAATTAGCAAAAAAAATACTAATTTTAAAAAGTGGATATTGAAGGAAATATTATTTCTAATAATTAAAACTTACACCTACAAACTTAAATTGCCTTAAAATGTTAGATAAATAAAAAAAGAGATCGGAAGTGAATATACACCTTTCAGGACATGCACTTAAAATAGCACTAAAAAGTTTTTTTTTTTGGTTCTAAAAACCAGCCCTAAAACAATTAAAATTTGACCTTAAAAGTAAAAAAAAATACTAAAATATTATTAAAAACAGAAATTAGTCCCATTTCACACAGAGAAACTTTTGTTGCGTAACTCTTGAGTTTGTGGGAGAGAGTGGAAAGAAGAGGTGTAATTGGTACGAAGGTGCCTATTCTCGAAAATTCGTTTGTTTTTTCCTTCTTCGTTTTATTTTTCACTCATTTCAAACCAAATGAAAACAAAAATTGTTGAACAAATTTCTCTGTGTGAACATAAAAGCAAATTTAAAAGTTGCTCTGTGTGAAGCGGAACTTACCAAATTAAAACAAAATGATAAATTCGTTTATTATTTTACAATTTTTAAGACTTTGATTTTTTTTTTAAACTTTGTCTAAAATATTATTTTTTAGAAAAATAAGTAAAATAAAAAAAAATGTATGCTTGATAAAAAAAATAAATTTGAAATTTTGTACTAATATAAATAATATTTAGTAGCAAACCGATTCTAAATTCCACATTACAAAAAGTTTACTAAAACTTAGTAGCGGCAGCTAATTTTTCTACAAACTTCATTGTACTAAACGTCAGCAGACATGTGTTGCTAAGATTAGCAAAAAATAACGCTGGGCTCAAATTAGCAAAATTTCCCGTATTAACAGCAAAATTTTCAGTGCCATTACAGACTTTTTTTGGTGAGAGTATGCTTAAAAATATAAAATAACTGACAAATTCTTACTACAAACATCTAACAAAAACAACTATTTTTTCAGATAATATTTTTATAATAAACTAAAAAATTTAAAATAAAACCTGTTCAATTACTTCATTTTAAAATTTAAACTCAAAATTCCAAACGATACTCCAGTTATTATGTTATTACAGATTTATGAGATTCTGAATTAAAGTTTTCTTTTAAAAATACATTTTTTTACAAAAATTTATAAATAATTCCTTACTTTGTCAATTTTTCTAATGGATATTTTCTTATCATTATTAGAAAAAGTCTTAACTTTTTAAAAGCTCTATTTGTGCAGTAAAAACATTTTAAGGTTTTTATGAAAATTAATACGTGATTCCAAATTTTTACCATTTTCTCTAGAAACTTTATTTCCTGAATTACAAAAATGTATAAATAATTCCTTAATTTGTCAATTTTTCTAATGGATATTTTCTTATCATTATTAGAAAAAGTCTTAACTTTTTAAAAGCTCTATTTGTGCAGTAAAAACATTTTAAGGTTTTTATGAAAATTAATACGTGATTCCAAATTTTTACCATTTTCTCTAGAAACTTTATTTCCTGAATTAGGGCCCGTTAAATTTTTTATACAAAAATAGTTTTTTAATAAAACTTATAAGCGATTACAAATTTCATATTTTTTGCTTTAAGAAACAAGTTAATTCCAACCCACTTAATGTAATTTTTCTTACAAAAAAAAAAAACAATATTTAGACAGTTTTATTAACCATTTGATGGCAAATGTTTGATATATGTCCTATATTTATTTTTAGCTATTATGGAAAAATTTTCAGGTCGATTTAGAAAAAAAAAAACACCAGTTCTGATCGCAATTTAGCTTTTATATTACATCAATGAGTTGTAGTCTGATAGTTTTAGAGCCTAAGGAGGTTATCTCAAAATCAGAATGATTTTTTATGTTTTTATTTAAAAAATTAAGAATAAAGCCAAAAAATTCCGTTATGAGGGGGAGTTAGAGGGTTAATCTATTCTACAAAAATATTTGGCAAACCGTTATCTACAAAATTTCTGAACATACCCTACACCTCAGATGTAAAGAAAACATAGTTTTATATACCGATATGCTGCAAGAACAGGCCAGAGCTGGGAAATTTAAACCGCCTCTAAAATGAAATCCCGATGTAAACTATCAAAACGCGGACACACGTATATTTTTGTTGGTCTCCTTAACAAGAGTAAATCGTCGGAACCCCGTGTGTTGAACTGTGTTATTATTCTGCAATGCTAAGAATTTTTTTAACTACATTTTTTAACAGCAATTGTAGTTTATTTTACAATTGTTTTTAATTTCAATCACTATAGAGTTTTTATTCGAAAGAGCGCCTTTCATCGAAGCTAATTTTTATTAAAAACAAGTTAAAAATGCCTTAATTCGGCTGTGCCGAATCTTTGCATACCGTCCACTAATATTAAAAAAAATGTTCTCTACTGTTTTTGATACAAATAATGTAAACAAGTTTTAAAGTAAAATTATAAAGGTGAAAAAACTTTTTTGAGGTGAAAAACTTTTTTGGATGCGCAAACAAATTTTTTGAAGGAAAGAAAATGTTGAGATGAAAAAAATTTTTTGAGGTCAAAAAATTTTTTATGGTGAAAAAACAATTAAAATTTAACTTTAAAAGTAAAAAAAATTAGCAAAATTTCCCGTAATAACAGCAAAATTTTCAGTTGCAATTACAGACTTTTTTTGGTGAGTGTATATGGTGAAGGGAATAAAAAAAACTTCCAAATTTTTGATATTTAATCACAGGCCGACATTTTTTCTGCAAAATGTGTTTAGAAGATTTGAAATATGAAAAAGTAAGATTTTTATTTTAAAAGCAGGATTAAAGATCAAAGCTGAATCAGTCATTTAAAAGCAGGATAATCCCGGCAAACGAATGATGGTTGGTCATAACTAAGTATACGCCAACTTAATTTTTAAAAGCCTATAAATAAATAAAAGAAACACAGTAGTTTTCCAAATAACTATAAAAAAAAGTAGTGTAAATAACAAAACACAAAATAGATTTTTAGATAAACAGACATATTTAATAGTTATATTATAAATCTTTACAATAACTAACCAGACACCAGTTATATATAGTATATATACCAAAGATAAAAAAATGTATATAAATATATATATGTATGTCTGCATACAGTATTATTAGCTTAAAGACACTTTAGCCACACAAGCAGTTATTATTATATGTTAAGTTGTTTATCTTAAAATACTCGTAAATAATATTGCAAAATTATACCAAATAATAAATACAAAAAAGGTTAAAACCAAAAAATTTTTCTACAAACCATAAAAAGTATAAATAAATTAATAGAAATTAGGTTAAATAAAAAAAAGCAATAAATACTATAACTAATTATAAGAAAAATATAAGTAATTATGTGTTTATATATTAAATAATCATGATGGAAAAATCTTATTTGTTGCAAATATTCTTTAATATATTTATAGTTTACTGTGTAACATGGGCGATGTAGAAATAAACATTTAAATGTTTAAGCCTGAAAGTTCAACATACTATAATTAATTTTAACCTTCCACCTACTAATTAAATTATAGTACGTTATAATGCGTATGCTAACAAAATAATTAATAAAATTTCCCACATTTAACTTATTGTTTTATCATAATTGTATACAAATTAAAACAATTAAGACCAGTTAAAAAAATTAATGTTGGCAAAGTTAAAGTTTTTGATTCCCTATATAATTTTATTTTTAAATAGTTTCAAGAAAGGAAATTTTTATTAGATTTTCAATGATATATGTATATTTTTAACACTACAATCAAACAAATATCTTTATATAAAAAAAAAACTTTGTCAATTATCGTCCGGCAAAATATTGTTTTGTCACAATTCTAAAATCTTTAATATAAAAAAATTAAAGATCGCAAAATAATTGCAATACCCCATTCATACTGAACCCCAAAATATGTATTCTCGTTATTTTCAAGCTTTCGACTTGAAATTTGTATGGAATTTGAAAGTTGAAAACTTGAAAAAAATTTACATACGTATTTTAGTGTTCAGTATGAATGAGGTATAAGACATTTAAAAAGTTTTTCTTTCTATTTGCTGGGGTACCTTTATATGTTCAAAAATTTCGTTTAATCATGTTGTACAGTAGCTTATTTCTAATGCTTGATCTACAAGGGCGGATAAATAAGTCCGTGACTTTCTGAATGAAATAGAGTTTTTTTTGCAAAAAAAAATATATATTTTTCAACATAATCTCCTTTTAGCTCAATACACTTAGTCCAACGTTTCTCCAATTTTTGTATCCCTTCCAAAAAATAGGATTTTTCGAGGTCCATAAAAAAGGCATTTGTTTGATCAATAATTTCATCGTTGGAGCTAAATCTCTTTCCACCTAGCCATTTCTTTAGGTTTGGAAATAGGAAATAGTCACTGGGGGCTAAATCCGGAGAATAAGGCGAATGAGGGAGCAACTCGTAGTCTACTTCATGGTGGTCGATTGTGAGCAAACGCGGCAGCCATCTTGCGGAAAGCTTTCTCATACCCAGGTGATCGTTCAAAATTGAAACCACTGAGCCATGTGAGATGCCTATGTCTTCCACAATCTATCGCACGTTCAATCTCCGATCGGCCAAACCATATCGTGAACTTTTTGAATTGTTTTGGATGTAGAGACCTCAACTGGCCGTCCAGAACGTTCGGCATCTTCCGTGCTTGTAAGGCCACAACAAAAGTCAGTAAACAACTTTTTTACCATTAAAATCGATGGTGCAGAGAGTCCCCATAGTATTTATCAAGCTTTTCCTTGGTTTGATTGACGGTTTTTTTTCCGCAAAAAATAATGTTTAATGAGCATTCGAAATTCACTTTTTTTCCATTTTTAAAAAAATCAACGAGGTTGTATGTTTTGAACAGCTGTTAAACGCAAAGTAAATGACGGAACTTGCTTAAAATTTGACAGTAGTCTATTAACAGGTGGTACTTGATAAAAGCAGTGTTGCATTTCATATAACTACGGGGGAAGTTCGAAAAGTTACGGACTTATTGATCCGCCCTCGTATTTCATTGGTAATTGAAATTATGAAATATCAAACTTATTTAATTTAAAATTTTCATTTGAAATACATATATAAAATTTTAAGAGATGTAAGGTTGCATTTAATACACTTAAGAACTTATATTTTTTTATATATTTTTAATTTAAAAGTGGGTTAAATGTTGTTAACTGTAATTACAGTTAATTTTATAATGCAAAATACTAAATAACTATTATAACAGTTATTTTTAACCAAAACAGTATTTACAGTAAGTAGTTAATATGTGTTAGTTATTTAAATAATAAAAATTTCGTTTAGTTTTGACGATTCGTATTTAGTTTATAATTCTTCTAGATGATATATTCTTCTTTTAAATCGAAAACTTGAGAAAAAATATTTTGGGATTCAGTATGATCTCCAAAAATCAGAAAATTTATGTCCAATGTATCAAAACGTAATAACTAGTGTGCCATTTGGAATTTTGACTAAACATTTTAAGTAGCATGAAGTAATTACACATTTTTTTAAAACATTTTTCGTTAAAGTATACGTTTTTAAAAAAGAAAAATTTAACTGTAGAAAAACAGTAGTTTTTACCAATTTTGCCAGTTACTTTAAAGTGTTTGTAGTAAAAATTTGTTAGTTATTTTAACGACATTGTTTAATATTTTAATTGCTATTTAACAGTTACCAGTAAATTCATTTTTAGTTATTTTAAACATAAAAAAATATTTTAAAATCAATTAGAAATCAGATGAAGTGAAATATTTCGTCCGTGACTTTTCGAACTTCCCTCGTAGTTATATAAAATGCAACGCTGCTCCCATCAATTACCACCTTTTAATAGACTACTGTCAAATTTTGACCAAGTTGTGTCATTTACTTTGTAGCTTTATTAAAAATGGAAAAAGTGAATTTCGAGTGCTCATTAACATTATTTTTTGCGAAAAAAAACCGTCAAAAAAAAAGCTTGATAAATACTATGGTGGTTTACTGACTTTCGTTATGGCCTGCTTGTAAGGCAAATGCCGAACGTTCTGGACGCCTAGTTGAGGTCTCTACACCAAAAACAATTGAAAAAATTCACAATATGATGTTGGCCGATCGGAGATTGAATGTGCGATAGATTGTGGAAGTCATAGGCATCTCACATGGCTCAGTTGTTTACATTTTGAACGACCACTTGAGCATGAGAAAGCTTTCCGCAAGATGGCTGCCGCGTTTGCTCACAATCGACCACCAATGGAATTGTGTGACAGCTTAGTTTCCATGGCAAAAATCCATGAAGTAGACTACGAATTGCCCCCTCCTTCGCCTAATTCTCCGGATTTAGCCCCCAGTGACTATTTCCAAACCTAAATAAATGGCTCGGTGGAAAGAGATTTAGCTCCAACGATGAAATTTTTGATTAAACAAATGCCTATTTTATTGACCTCGAAAAATCCTGCTGTTAAACGCAAAGTAAATGAAGGAACTTGCTCAAAATTTGACAGTAGTCTATTAAGAGGTGGTACTTGATGGGAGCAGTGCTGCATTTCATATAACTACGAGGGAAGTTCGCAAAGTCACGGACTTATTTATCCGCCGATTATTTATTAATAATTGTGTTTTCACACATTAATAATTGTGTTTTCATCGTACTCGACGTTTTCCACACAGTAATTCAAGATTTATCCACGAATTTATTTGTCATAATTCCATTCCTTGATATTTATGCCAAATTTGTTTTAATTTTTCCCAAAATGACAAAAAATAATTCAAACAATTTGTCTAGTGTCTTCCAGACGGTTCAAAGGTGAAATTGAAGCAATTTTTTAATTCTTTTTTTTCAAATATTGTCAAAATATCTTCCAAACGATAAAAGGAAGATAATTCTTAAATACAATTTAATTATTATAATTTAAATGAAAAAGAGAAGATGTCGCTTTTAAGGCACATTTATATGCTAGAGAAAATAGCAAAAACACCTCTAAATAGATCTATTGTTATTGATTTGCCCAATCTCCGCATGTAAATGTGCCTTAATATCTTCTGGTTAATAACATTCAAATGTTTGCACTTAATAATATGAGTATGAGTGTGTATGTAAACATCATAAGTTAGTAGTTTTATGGCTAATTTATAGTAATAAATATAGTAGTTAGAATTACTGTATGTAGTTATCCAAATACGTGGGCATAGCATGGTGTTTAAATACATATTTTAAAATAATATTGTAACATATCTGAACCTACATACAATAAATATTATGTAGACGTAATAATTATTACATGTCATGTATGTATGTACGTGTGTCTCTAGTATATTGTATATGTATCAGCTATCAACTAACCAATTTATAAAAAAAAAAGATTTGTGAAAATTCGTTCAATTGTTTTATTTTAAATGATTGATGGATGCACTCAAAAAAGTTTGTCGGTAGAATCTATTGGAGATGACAGTTAAAGCAAAAGTATATTCTGTAAAAAAGACGACAAGGTTTACCCTTGTAATAACTATCAATGTAATAAAAATAACTGACAAATTTTTACTGTAAACATTTCAATTCAAATGACAGAATGGTTAAAAAAAATTTAACTTACCAAAATTAATTGTTTACTCAAAAAGATAATATTGAGAATAACTGCTTTAAACACAAAACTTTTTGTTAGCTGGTTTTTTTAATAACTGTAATAAAAGTTATTTTGTATTATTCCATAGAAAAAACAACTGTTATTACCATTAAAAACAACAACGACTGATTTCTACACACACAACTGCCATGTAGTAATTAACAAACTTTTTTGAGTGCAACGTTATGGTTTACTAGTTTAAAAATAAAACGACGAAAGTTTTATATAGTAACTATATTTTATTTTTTGTTTTTGGGTGGGAACATAAATTATCTGTGGAACATCGAGTATAACGCGTGAAGATTTTTTTAAAAATAATATTCACTGTGGATAGATTTTTATTGGAATAGGCGACAGACAACAGAAGCCACACAGCTGTTGCATTTGTTGGGGTAATGTGTCACAATATAGAAACAACAACACAAACAAATAATCAAATGTAATAAGGAGACTATATTGATAAATATAACGTTGGTGCCAAATTGTAGGTGTCAATTGTTGGTTTATTTTAGCCTGAAAAAACAAATTGTTTATACAGCCGTTTAAAAGTAATGCAAAAAAAAACTTTACAAATGAATTTGGAAAAAATAAATAAATGAAGTAGAAAACTTAATTCTATAGCAACTTTATGCTATAGAATAATTTATATAGATTTATATTTCATTGGCCATGGCAATTCAAAAGTAAAAAAAAATATAATTATAATTAGAAATGCAATATATTTTAAGTACCTAAATATTATTTTTATAGAGTTTGTTTTTGTAATGTAGCATAATCAATTAGCACTTGTTGTGAACAACAACAAAAAACTTCGACTCTAAGTTCAATTTCGAGATATTGTCACTGTAAATGCTTGTCTAAGTGTCGACCCAGAATAAGAACGTCACATGCAGCGATTGTTGCTGTGAGAGAAATCGCGCCCAAAATAACGACGTACGACGGTGACTGCACAAAGTGTAAAGAGTATCGTAGAGATTCTTTACTCTCCTTTCCTTATTAACGACCTAATTTTGTTTGGCTTTTACATTTAAATTTTTCGCGAGTATACAAAGAGTACATAAGACCCATAGAATGCTGTATGCTAATTTTACTCATCATATGTTTTTTGATTGCAAACAACTTTTAAAATGCGGGAACTCTTTTAAGAGAATTAGAAACAAAAAACAAGAGAATGAGAATAAAGATTTTGAAAATAAAATTGATTCTATCACAACTGCAACGCTCGGCGCGTTTCAATTGTTAATTTGTATGGAAAAATACATCACGTTGTTACGAGGGTGGATCAATAAGTCCGTGGGGACTTTGCAGCATCGATTTCAATGATAAAAAAGTGGTTTACAGACTCGTTGTAGTCGCACAAGTACAAATGACGCTGAACGATATGGTGTTGGCCGATCGAAGAGTAAAAGTGCGTAAGATTATTGATGCCATAGGCATTTCATATGGCAGTGTGATTTCGATTTTAAATGATCAGTTGGCTTTAAGAAAGCTGTCTGCAAGATGTTAGCCGCGTTTGCTCTCAATTGACAATAAACGTAATCGTGTGGCGTGTGTAGTCTCAATGGCAAAATTCCATAAATTGGGCTACGAATTGGTACCTCAACCGCCATATTCTCTGGATTAAGCCCCCAGTGATTGTTTCCTATTTCCAAACCTAAAGAAATGGTTCGGTTTAAAGAGATTTAGCTCCAACGATGAAATTATTGATGAAACTGTGCTTCATTCCTCGTATTCTGGTCCGTAGTTTTAGTCTCCTTCTATACTCAATACAGGGCGTAGATACAATAAAACATCCGCCATGTTAATGAAACTTTAATACTGACTTAAGCTGTGTTCGAAAAAATATGTTTGGAAATTTTAAGAAAAATTTTTTAGAAAGTCAATTGGAAAAATTTTCATTAGAATCTACTAAACATGACATTTAAACTGCGTTTACATTACGCATGTGGTAATATATCGTGTACTAGAACTAGATTTCGAAATCTAATTAAAACTACATAGCAAAAAAAAAAAGGGTTTCAACTACTTACTTAACAGCCTATTTACTCGCTTAATTACTTTTGTTGGCGATATCCCAAAAGTAATGAGTGGCCATTATCTGCTCACTTAAAAGAAAAACACACAGTAATGGATGGTCATATACCTCTCGCCAAAAAATAATGAGTACCCATCACTTTTTGGACATCGCGAATAAACATAATTATGCGAGTAAATAGGTTGGTAAGTAGTTTTACTAGATAGGTTTCGATGGTAATGTAAACGCAGTTTTAAAACAAAGGTATAAGCAGCTAAAAAATTAAGCATCCAAAATAACTAAAAATGTTTTTACTATTTAAAATATTTAACAATATTGGCACAAACACACAGTTCATTTTATTATCTATTTTTTTTTAATCTTTTCTATAAAATTTTTAAAAAGCTGGTAAATTCAGAACCTAAATTTTTCGACCTATTTGAAGCATATTTTTTTAATGGATTTTTTTGAAAGTCCAATTGGGTCTGGGCACGCCACCGATTATTTAAAAAAACTAACAAAATGTTACAAAAATGGTATTTCCCCAGAAAGCAGTTAATTTTTGTTATATAAAAAATGAAAAATTTCTTTGAATTTTCAAAAATCTTTTTTTAAGTTGTTATTTGCTGTGTTTGTGTGGCAATGTGTTAACAGGTACATTCACTACAAGCTGAAAGCACTAATTTTAAAGAGGTCGAGAATAACGTCAATAATTCTACGTGTTAACCCTTAACGTGGGCTAATGTCAAATTTATATGGATTAGGAACCATCATTTAAAACAATAACGTTTGTGTCTTTAGTCTTTTGTTTAGCAGCATTGCCATTCATTGATATTAAACGTAAAATGGCCAGATCCCCTGTTGCCAGTTTGGCGATTGTCTCGTCAGGTTAAGCGATTTTAATTTGCATATAACGAGAAGAGTTGTCGATGAGCTATTATGGGGCAAATAGACCAGTGACTAAAATACTGCGTTTCGTTAAGCTTTTCTTTTAACTTTAACTATAACTTGTAATAATTTTAAAACTTGCAGCACTAGCCATTAAATAACTTTTAGTTATACAAAAACATCCAATCATTGTTTTAAGAAGTTTTTGTTTTCTTTATATGCTTTAACTTGAACCACAAAAATAAAAATGATGCTGCCCAAACAGTTTAAGCATTAAGTAAATTTTTCTGCTTTAGAAATAGAATAGCTTAAGATGCCATTACCGGCTTAAAACCCTTTCAAAGAACTATCGCTAATCGTAAAATACCAAACTTAAAATACCCTACGAAATAAGTTAATTTTTTTCAAAAGCCCCAGATATTGTTGTTGTTGCTTACAAACATGCATATGGGTCAAGAAAGTAACGATCATCAAAAAAGAACTATTATTAACCTTAAAGTGTCCCTTAAAACACCGTTAACTCTAAAATAACCAAACGAAATAATTTTGTTATATCGTTATCCATTATCACTAACCGTATGAATCAAAATCTACAAATTAAATCGCTAAGATTTTACATTGTTTAGAAATTAACACCTTACAAACTTCTCAGCTACTGAAAATATGTGAAATACTGCCTACTCAACTTCAATTAAAAGACTTAATTGAATTTAACTAATTCTGTTTTCTATATTTTATTTAAAGCCCTTAAAAATCTGATTTTTAAACGAAATTGTATATAACATAATCAAAATGTTTAACTTGATTAAATTAGATAAATTCATTTTTCGGATAAAATTATGTCAGATGAGATCTCACGAAATTTTTCATCGGTTAATTACTTTACAAGTTTTTAAGCTATTTTAATTTAATTATATGGTTTATTTGTGTTTTTTTTCACTATTTAATGTTTAAATATTTTTTTTCGGATCCCAATTCGCATATATAAATAAAAGATGCACTGAGCGAATTGATATGATCTGAAAAAATGCTTATTGTTATTACCTTTGTTTGTGTGGGAAGAAATCGACGTTAGCTTCTGTCATTCCCATACAAATTTAACATAAATTAGTGTAAGCGTTAACAATAAACGTTAGCTTATGTCAAATTTAAGACAACTTTGATAGCTTTCCACATAAACACAGCTATTATTATTGACAGATTATAATCTAGAAAATAATTTATCCAGTTCTTAAACACATGCATATGGTAGCACTATTTGCAAAATAAAAAAAAAAAAACATGCTGGTAACGATATCCTCACATAAAATTTATAAAAGAGTTCAAAAACTTAATACTTTTAAAGACTCGTTACTATAACATTTTTAATTAAGTACTCAATACTACTCAATACCAGACCTTTAAAAAAAATAATTTAATCAGTAATAATTTACTTTCTAAAAAAAAAACTAATAAAGATTGTGTTTGGTTTGCAAATAACCTTTTAATATTATCATTTTATTTTTTGATTCGCAAAGTAAAATTGTTTGCTTATAATTTGCGAATTAATTTTTGCCTTTAATATAATTGTAAGAATTAAAATTGAATTAATTTTTTAACTACAAAATGAAATGCACTCGAAAAAAGTCAATATTTTGAATCGAAATCGAGACATTTCAACGAATAAAATTTCAATAATTTGCAAATCGAAAAAGAATTTGATTCGCGAATCAAAAAATAAGCAAATAATTCGCTTGAATTATATTATTTTTGATTTAAAAATTATTTTTGAATCAATTCTTTAATACTCTGCTCATTATGATTTTCATCAAATTTTCTTTTTAATAAATGTGTTTTTGCACAGTTGTATTTTAGTAAACCATTTTCATAGAAATGTAAATATATTTGGAAAAATACATCTCCAAAAAGTATGTATTGAAAAAAAACCGGTATTGTGTACTCACTATCAGAATACTCAATATTTTTACAGCTCTATTGTATAAGTGTCATTATTTCGTATATTTGGTTGCAATTTTTCATCAAAACGCCGAAACATATTAATACCTTAATATTTAATAAAAAAAATTAAATATATCTATAAACCAGCAATAATCAAAATGAGTGGTGGCAAACATTTAGCTAAAGGTATGTAAAGAATATAACATTTAGATCATTTTGCAAAAAAAAAAAAAAGATAACCACAGTAGCAAGCCGTTAGCCGGTTGTTTTAACGATTGTTGTCGCCGACGAATCAATCGGCGGCTCATTTCTTTTTAGTAATTTTGCATTTGGAGCTTAACATTTTTTTATTTTGAAAAAAGTTTAGTTTTTCGGGTATCTTTTAAAAATATATGACCCCCTCTGAAATTAAAAGGCATATTAGTTAACCATGGCTGTTTTTTTTTTGTAATTTTTAAGAAAATATTTTATTAAAAGCCAATGATCAAATTTAAATTCGTAATAAAATTTTTGTTCCTTTGCGTACTCATACTTCATGATTAGTACATTAACTGGCTATTTTAGGGTTTTATATGGATCTAGTGGGAGCTACACTATGGATTATAAAACAAAATGATTTTTTGAATTCATGAGAGAATTTGGTTTCATTTGAGTACACATAATTACGTGATTATATCTCCCAACAGTTTTTTGAGCCGTTAAAAGAAAACCATTTTAAATTTCAGAAGCGACCTCATACTTTTTGTTTTCGAGGGATGCCCAAAAAGTAAAGGATCTGTCTTAAGTTTTGGTGATGTGGGCTTTTAAAGTTTATTGTACTACTTGTTATTTAATTTTCTTAGAACTTTTCTCATGCATAAATTATGTATTTAAAATTGGCTGGAAATTAGGTCATTAATCACACCAATTCAAAAGCGTATTATGAGGTATACTTTTACAGTTGTAGCGTACCCAAAAAATATTTTCGCCGTCTCGAAATCAATTGGCTTGCTGCTCTGGTTGCAGAATGTGAATAAATTTAAAAAAAAATCAAGTTTTGTGTAACTCAATCGCCTAAGTACTTTATTAACGACTACATATAAGATAAGCTGTTTTTTTATTATGACTCATATTTGGCACTGCTTATTTCATATTTTGAAAAGGTTCCTCCAAACCTGAACTTCCCGACGATGGTATGTTGCGTTTGTATTCCATGCGATTTTGCCCTTATGCTCATCGTGTGCATTTAGTTTTGGATGCCAAGAAAATACCATACCATAGTATTTTCATTAATTTAAATGAAAAACCCGAATGGTTGACTGAATACAGTCCATTGGGTAAAGTACCGGCTTTACAACTTGTTGCCGCCGAAGGTAAACCGGCTTTAATAGAATCCTTGATTATTGCCGAATATTTGGATGAAAAGTATCCTGAACCAAAACTATTACCCAAAGACCCTTTGCAAAAGGCCCAGGATAAAATACTTATTGAACGCTTTAACTCTGTTATTGGGGCCATGTATAAAATATTTATTAACACTGAAGTTTCGCCCGGAGCCATTACCGATATATCCACTGGTTTGGATATATTCGAAAAGGAATTGAGATCTCGTGGTACTTCATTCTTTGGTGGCGATAAACCTGGCATGTTGGACTATATGATTTGGCCTTGGTGTGAACGTTCCGAGATGTTAAAGTATCTCTTAAATAATAAATATGAGATGGACAAAGAACGTTATGAAAAATTGGTAATCAATTTATATGCTTTTCTAATTTGCTACAATATATGTTCATTTTTTCGTTGTTTTGTGTATGTTTTAGCTTAAATGGCGTGATCTGATGATTGAAGATGAGGCAGTCAAATGTTTCTATTTAGATGGTGAAACTCACGCTAAATTTATGATGTCTAGACGTGAAGGAACACCCAATTATGATATGCTGGTGTAAGCAAATAATAATACACTTATAAACATTCTTCTCTATTTAATAACACTTAACAATGTACTTCAAATAGAAAACTCTTTAAGAGTTTCTTTTTATATAACTTACTCACAAACATATAATAAAAGTCCCCCTTTGTTTGCCTGGGCTTCAGAATTAACCTTTTTTTGTATCACATATTTTTTTTTTTTGTTTGTTTGCAGAAATCCCACTAAACGTCAACGTACTTGCTAAACTGAATAATTTATCCTCTTATTTTTTGTTAAAACTTTACAATGCAAAACTTACGTTTTAAACGTATATTTACATTAATTTTTTAACTGGCATCTTTTTTGGATTATGTCCAAAGACCAATAAATTTTTTACACGCTTTTTTGTAAAATAAAAAATTTTTATTTAACATTCATATTTTTTTTTGCAGATTATACATACTAAAAGAAATTTTAAAATATTTGGTTTAAAGTATTAACCAAGCAAAGTTTTGACTTAAGGCTACGTTTCCACTAAACGTGTTTTGCATGGGTTTTGAAATAAAACACTTTTGTACATACTTTCCCATATATTTTTTCCGTCAAAACAACATGATTTGCTCAAAACACGCAAGTGGTAACGTAGCATTAAAACTAATTTATGGAAAAGTAAAACACAAATAAAAAGAAAAAAGTTTTGAAACAAGCAAGTTGTTAAATGAGAAGATTCTCAGTTTTTTTTTAACCCTACAAAAAGGTATAGAAAATTATATGACAATTTAAGATTTGTAATAATTCTTATATGAAATATTTTTGAACGCCGTGAAATAAAGCCATGTGCCATACTTCACATCCCATTGAAAAACAAGGACATATGACTGCTGCTGGAATAGCTTACCTTATGAATTACGTATTTTCTCTCAATCTAATAACGTTTTTCGTCTCAAACTTATGAAACATTTATTTAATTCTTAAAATTGGTGGTTCTGTACTGTTTGACTTGTCTTTTTCCTTCAGTTGTTCTTATATCACCGGATAATGAATTCTTAACTAAATCTATTAATAGTTTTACCTTTTTTTATTGATTTGTTATGGCTGGGGAGCCAATAAAAATTTAAATTAAAATAATTTTAGTTTATTAATGAGTGCAGTTATTTGTTATTACATAACTTTTATTATATTTTTAAGCTAGTTTTAGTGCTTTACTTGGAATTGTAAATTGTTATGCAATACGTTTTTTTTGGCCTGGATGGCTTTGTATTGCAATGTGAATAAATAAATAAATTTACATAGAAGAAGTGAAATAAAGCCATAATGGCGATATTGCACTTTTTATTTGCAAAAAAAAAAAATAATTAAGTGCATTACTAGAGAAATTTGAATTTTCGGTCATCAAAAAGAAACAAAAAATCGTTCAATGCATTAAAAAAAGGCGATTCTACTGTATACCGGCGCACACCCGCCGCCGACAAAACAAAAGAAAGTAATATCAGTTCGAAAGGAGGTTGAGGTATAAAAACTTGTAAAAGTTAAAATATTTTTCTAAAAAAAGTTTCGACAAAGTCAAAAACCTACATGTTAGAAAGTTTAAATATTGTTTTACATCAAATTTTCCTAATTTCGATTTCTTTAAATTAAAAACCCTTGGGATTTAAAATATTGAAGAAAATGTTGAAAGTTTTTATTTTAAAATCTAATAAATATTTATGTTTTAAGTTCATTTTTTATCATGAAGCGTTGTTGGGGGATTTTTTAAAAAAAGTTTCATTCCTTTAAAATTCGTTTAACGATTTTCGTAGATCTCAACATATCGCAATTTTGATTAAAATTTTGTGTGGTGTATAGGCCTTTATGAATCGGTTACTAATTAACATTCTCGATATTAAGCTGGAGACAAAGTAGACCTTAAATAATCTAAAAAAAAATAGTTTTAGGAATAGTAATTTGTTAAAAATTGTATATCTATCCAACCTGCTGTAGTAGCATCATGTCTGGTTTGGTTGGGAGAAGTGCATAAAACGGAAGTACTGTTCGATAAATTGGAATTTGTGCTGCCATTTAATACTTGTGTCCGTTGTTGCTGACGAGTAGAGTTTAATTTTTTATGATTGCTATTGACTGAGGAGGGTGAATTGCTACAAAAGAAACTAATTTAGATTGTGTGGTATTTACTTAATTTACTCATTCACTTACTTCTTTTCTTTATCTTTTTTATTATTAAACAAAGCCAATTCCACTTCGGTATGTTGAGTACTCATATGACGCACCCATTCAGCTGGTGTCTCAAATCGTCTAAAAATAATTTTAAATTGAATTTTAACCATTTTAAGGAATTAGAAGTACATGGTTATATATTTTGTAATTTTCGTTAGTTCTGTTAACATAAACTATAATGCCTAAAAGTATGTAACGTTTTGTTAAAATTATGTTTGTAATAAAAATGTTAACTTTTTGGACGTTAACAGCAAAAAGTCAAGTTCAGTGTTGCCAATTTTTGAATAATTATTCAAAAAGAGGATTGTTCACACAATCGTTGGATAATTTTTTAATAATGATATTTTTGTGTAATTTCATAATTTTGAAATTATACAAAAAACTTTTTTTTTTGAAAAATTTTGTCTTTTTACAAAATATTTTGTTTCTTCATACTAAGCAAAAGTAAATATAAATAAATAAGGTATACAAATTTTTATTTAAAATCAAAATATCCAAAAATGTAACGTTTAGTAAAATTAATTTAAAAAATAATTTAAACTTTAAACTATTCAATTAATTGACTTTTTATTTTAAGCGATTAATCATTCAAATAATTATTTGCGTTTTTTTTCTTAATCGGTTAATTCAATAAAATTTTAAAATGAATCGATTATTCAAAAACAAATTGATGTAGAAAATACCAAAATAGCAAAAAAAAAAAAATAAATTTAAGCCTGGATTAGTTTATGTATATTTTTACCAAATTTAATTGTATAAAATTTAAACTATTCGTTATTCTAAACAGTGCACGGTTTTTACTAGATTTACTCTGCAGTAAATAAAATTGTTAAAATTTCCCATCACAACTTTATATGCGATTAAATGATAAACTGAGAATCGAAAGAAATTTAAGAGAGAATGAACTAGAGTATTCAAAAAACCGGCCTTTTTGAAAAACCGGTTTCGGTTTTCTTCGAAAAATCGAATTTAAAAAAACCGGTTTCGGTTTTTGCAGAAAAAACAGGTCAACCGGTTTTTTCGGATTTTTTTTTAATTTGAATAAAAAGCTTATATAATTTTTTAATTGCAAACAAAAAAAAAAGAAATTTAATATATAAAGTAATAAAAATAAAAAAATACATTCTTTGAAAAAAATATTTTATAATATTTTTTTATTGTATTTCATTTTAACATTTTATTTATTGGTTTTAATATTTTTTAATATAATATCTTAAAAATTAATATTATAAAACTATATGCATATTAAATGAATAGAGGTCATAAAGTTTGTTAATTGGTTAAATTAGGTACGTTAGTAATTTGAACGTTTAAAACGTTTTTCATTAAATAATTTTTTTTAATATTACATTTTAAATATGTAAAATGAAAATATATTTTTCACTTCTAAAATAATATTTTAGAAATAATATGCAATTACAATGTTTCGTTTTAAGAAGATGTTGGACAAATAGTCAAAAGACAATTATATAAATTTTCCAACTTTTCAGTTCTTTTGTCGCATTTATCAAGATATATGAAATTATCATATAATGATGAATTATTTTGTACAGTCTCTTTTTTAGGATTTTGAATACTGTTTATTGTGTTATTTAGATCAGAAATTAAACTATTTGAATTTGAAATATCCAAAGTTAGGTCTTCATCGCAATCTATCAGACTTTCATCTAAATCTTCATAACCTAAAAAACGATTTTAAAAGAGACCAAGTAACCCAGTTGGTGATGCAATTAAAAAAACCGGTCAACCGAACAAAAAAGACATGTTTTCGGTTTTCTTCGAATTTACAAAATATTCGAAACCGATCGGTTTTAAAAAAAAAGAAACCGGTTGACCGGTTTTCGGTTTCGGTTTTTGAATACTCTAGAATGAACACATGAAGGAAAAAACAAGCGTTAAAACAGAATTATAATTTATTAAAACACGCATTGTTTTTTATTTTCCTTTAGATTTTCTAATCGTTGAGGAAAGTTAACTTAATTCGCCATCCCTACAAGGAATAAAGCAAGTTTAACATTAATTCTTGAGTTGGAAACTCTGCTTAAGATCCTCTTTTTTTTTTTCTTTAACAGATCAAACCAAAAATTTACAAAAAAATTGCATTATACTTACGTAGTACATAGATCACATTGTAGGCAAACGTGATCAGTATTATTTTCTTGCTGCTTTAAAAAAAAAAACAATATTTAAATTTAAATATTTTTTTATGATAAATGAATCGAGCTTACCGATATACGACGTCTCTTTTTTGGCACATAGGACTTGGAAAGCGAAGAAACATCCGCCCCACCTGCGGATGTATTAAAGCCTGAAGAACAGGGTGTAGCTGTATGGGTTTCCAAATGACGTACAAGAGAAGATTTATCTTCACAAATTTTATTACAAATGTCACAGGAAAAGTAACGGTCAAAGTCACTCGTTACTGGTTGTTGGAGTACTGTAGATGAAGCTGGTGGCAATAGAGTACGACAATCATTTTCCATATTGTGTAGAGCGGAAGATGATGATTCTGTTTTTATATGACTTGTTTGAAAATCGACTTTAGTGGCATTTTTTATTGGAGACTCAACATTTGTCTGGTGCGTTAAAGAAGATGATGAAGAGGGTAACCAATCGGTTGGCTCTTCTTTAATGGTAACAAAAGTTGGTGGTTCTTGTATTTGGGGAGAAGGTGAAGCTAAACGTGCCATTTCACTTGATCCTCCATCACGTGTAATGTTATGTTTCGAATGTGAAATATGCGTACGGTGATTTGCATAATTTAAATTATCCGTTACGGAGGGATAATCATGTAAAATTTCAGAACGTTCTGTTGGAAGGCTAGATCTACGCATATCATGTTCATACATTCTATCGGAATCTGCATCATCTTCTTCATCATTTTCTCTACAATCATTGGAAGCATGTCTTAAATATTCGTGTTCATCACATCTCTCTAGACAGGATTTGCGACATAAAACTGAAGGATCATCACTTTGGCTTCTTTCTCTACGTAAGATCAATGGCTGAAGATTTTCTGACAATCTCGGGCAACTATTGCAGCCAATTTCATTACATATGGAAGATGACGCCTCACTTAAACCCGAATGAGATGGTGCCAACGAATCTTGCGAATAACAGCATTTGTCTCCGGGATCAATAGCAACTTGTTTATTAACAGTTATGCCACTGGAAGTAGGTTTTCCAATGCTGGCCGTAGTTGAAGAAGAAGCCAACGTGCTTAAGGGTTTTGGAGATTTTATGATGACTGGACTATCTTTAGGCATTACGGAAGCACCTAAACCTCTAGAATGCTGTTGCTGTTGTTGTTCCATTAAATATCGTACCGAAGTGGGACCACTATTCATGGGCAAACGAGTAAGATTATAAGATGAACTTGTTGCAGTTTGGTTATCGGTTCGATTTTGTTGTTGTTGCTGCTGCTGTGGTATGGCATTGGACGTATTCGGAGAAGTACGGCATAAACCTCGTATTTTTAAAATCTCACCACCACGCAGTACCTCACTTAATATATCATTCGAGACGGTAGCTTCGCCCACATACATATATTGCACCAATATTTGTATAGCACGATGACTTAAATCTGGTGGTAGTACAATATAAAATATGCCATTATTGCTTATGGGCGAGGTTTCAAATATCGTGGAAAAGAACTAAAAGTTACGAAAAACGAGAATATGTAAGTTAAAGCATAAAGCAAAAAGAAAATATCGTACTTGACTGCAAGAACTTAATATAAATTTATGAGCTGAAATTCCGACAGTAGGCATAGAATTTGTAATACATCCGGTGGTATTGGAACTGTATAAAACCACATCTGCATATTTTTCATTTCTAAAAAAAAATAAAAACGTTTACTTATTAAAAATATCACTTATTAAAATTTCAGAACGAAATTTTAAGTAGTCCCAAAATTATAAATTTTGAACTCAAAAACTTTCGTCACATTTTATTTGTGTAACCGCTTTACTTTACTTTACGACTTCCGAAACCGTTTGTCTATCCTGTTTGCATGAACAAAACTTGATAACTAAAGGAATAATAGAATGTCCCTATTTAAAATAAATCGTATACCCCATTCATACTGAGCACCTCTATCTATTTCTGATGGTTCTACTAAATTCAAACAAGTTCACTATAAAAGCAGGTGATTGAAAAATTTATAAAAATGTAATAGACATCCAAAGGCCCAAATGCAATTGGCTTAAGTCACATAAGCTTTGTTTTGGTATGAATCAAAAGGTGTGTTCGACGTACGTTACCGCGGGTGCCCGCGGGAACCCAATCTTACCAGAAAGCGTTTCTTGTAACATAAATTGGGTAAATGAGAGCGTTCATGAGAGAGTAATTGTGTTTCTCTTTTTACCAGAACTTACCCGTACTTTTTGTTTGGGTAAATTGTTAAAAATTGTAAAATCATCACCTGCTGCTAATAAGTCAACTTTTTTGCATTTGTGAAAAAAATTTAAGTTAAATAAAAATTTACTATAAAGAAATTTTTCTTCTTAATAATGAAAAATACATTTGAAAATGTAAATAGTTATTTTTCATTTCAAATATATTTATTAATTAAGCTCTTTTTTAATATAAATAAATTTGACGTTTGTTTTTGGGTATGAAATGTGGTTTTGTGCGTTCGCAGTATTTTGGGTTTTTTTATGGTTTTGTGAGAGAATTTTTTGCTTACTCTGATTTTACCAGAATTTACCCAAAATTACCTCGTACAGACCTAAAATTTTATATACAAATTATTAGAATATGTAAATTTTTCTGAAGGTTTTGATTGCAACATGCTAATTATTGGAATTAGTGTAGTTGGAATTTTATTTTAAAATTTTAGTACAATTTTTGTAGAAAAGTACTATTGATTTATGCAAAAAATTAGGAGTTCACAAGGTGTACTAAATATTGTATTGTTGTATTTCTCTATAGGTCGGCATCTTATTGTTGGGTTACATAATTTTTTTTAAATCTACGTGATACATATTTTTTTATTTCACCATCGATAGTGGCATGTTTTGTGAACAAAACTATAAATTTTCATTTATATATGTTTATAGAATAAGTCATAATTTATTAAGCTCTTACAAAAGAAAAAATTCTTGTTTTGTATTGCAAATCTATTTTTTTTTTTTTTTTTGACTGGCTTTGCTGTATTTCTCTTTGTTTTAATTTACATTCGTTGTTATGGTAATGCAACTAGACAATTATAAAATATATTTTATACTTTTTTGTTGCAAATATGATGCATATGCCACAAATGCAGCAGGATGTACATGCCAAACAGGTATTGTAAGTAGCAAACCAATGTTCATTAAATGTTAATATTGCGGATGTAGAGCTAAGTCGATGTTTGATATCATAGATATGATGCAAGATATCGGTAAGGGGTTTTCGAAATGAGAAAGATAATATTTACAATATATAAAAATACATTCCCAACAAAAGTTTTTCAAAAAATGGCCAGTGGGCCAAATCAATAATAAGCTATCAAAATGTATCACCCTATCATCTGTTGTATTTTTTTAATACAATTTTAAGAACTCTGCTTTCACAACTTACACGTTGTCGACATCTTGAAAGCTCTAAATCAGGATATCCTCTTTAGAGAATATTTACTTCTTATTAATTATTATTAAAATTTACAGTTATTAAAACTTACTTGTATAATGTGGCCACTGAAGAATTTAAATATGATAAATGTGAATCCCATTTAAGATGATAATTTTCTGCTGTCATTTTATTAAATTAACATTGAAATCTGGAATTAGACAAAATAATTACTTTATAAAATAAAAGCAGTTTTTCATCACTTTATTTAAAAAAAACCGCTACAATAACAACACGAAAATACTTTGCCAAAAAAAAATAAAATGGCAACGCCATAGCTTTTGTTTATATGTTTTACTTTCATTTTGCTGCAAACAAGCAAAATTTCTTCGTCTGTTGTTTAATTTTATTAAGAAATGTCTCAATTTCACATTGATTTGGATTTTGACACAAAATTAATAAATCTAGTTAAATCTAATCCTATATTATATGAAAAAGATTTAAGAAGCACTCCCTACACCGACATGAAAAGAAAATTTGAGTTGTGGAGTCACATAGCCACCTCCCTCAATAGGGATGGTAAGTAAATAAAAATTATTATATTTTCTTTAAAAGAGCTTAAATTGATCAAATTTTATTGCAGCCAAATATTGTATTTTGAGGTGGAAAAGTTTACGCGCAAAATATCGTAGAGAAATGGTTAAACTGGGCAAAGAGTCGGATTGGGCATTGTATGATAATATGAGATTTATTGAAAAGCATATAAGATATCAGGGGTAAGTAAGTGCTGTAAAAAGTAAATAAAGACACAAAATGAAATTTACAATTGGTATGATTGTTGGAAAAATCAATTTCCACAATAATTGAATTGTGTTTCTTGAGTAGTTTTAACGAACAGCATGTTTCTTTGAATACTACACCATTTCCATCACCTCTCAAAATCAAATAACAAAGCGTGGTGATTTTTCAAAAATCTAGGTTAGTACGTTTTGTATGAAAGTTCCCTAAATACGTCGGACGTGCAATTAAAATTTTTTAAAAATCTATGATTAACATAACGTCCTAACTAGTGTGTAGTTGGCTGCAACTGAACTACTAACCTTAAAGTATTGTTATTATTGGTAATACGAACGTAAATGTTAGAAGAACAAATCTTCAATTTATCTTGATTTTGTTAAACCGCCATTTCCAAGTTTATTTACAAAATTTTGATATTGATATTTTTCATTTGAAATTAAGTTCATTTGAAATTAAGTAGTATTTTTTTAAAATTAATTTTTAATTCATTTAAATTTCAATATGTGCACACTGGGCGGTTTAGGTTAGTTGAGTTGTGACCACAAAAGTAGATATATGCATGTATGATGCAAAACTACATTATAAATTTACTCTTCTTCACTTAGAATAAAAAGAAGCTTAATTTAATATATAGTTTCCCCAACTTAAAAGTAGAATTATTTAGTGAAATTTGATTTTAAAAAACTATTAATTCATGCCCCAATTACTTGGATATAGATAGGTATGGTCAACGTGTAAATTAAGATTAAATCTTATCTAATTTTCACAATAAAATTAACAAAATTTCACTAAAAATCGTATGTTTTTTATGAAAGAAAATCTGGAAAAAATCTGCATATTTGAATACTTTTTTATTTTAATTGGCGTCCTAAAAGTTTCTTTTAAAATTTAAATCCTTAATATTTAAATAAAAATTTCTATATGTATTTAAGTTTAAATTTTATTATTACCTAATTACCTAATAACTAGCACACAACGTAATCTTAAAAGTCCCGAACATCAAACTGTACCAATCAATTATAGTAATATGGATGCTGAACAACTTATTGAAGAAGTTTTAGACGATGATCCTCTTCAAGAAGCAATGGATGAACAAAATAGTACCTTTATACCTTTTCGTGACAAAGCATTTAATCCTGCATCCCCCAAAGAAGAGTTTATAGATAAACCAAGCACCAGTAATCAAGTACCACATAGTGGTACTATGAAACGTATAGAGGCACTACTAGAAGGTTTGGGAGAAACAAATCGAAACAATGCTGAGAAACGTATCGTAGCCTATTTGTGCAAATGTCAGCTGAAGTCCTTAAGTAATGAAGATGTTGATGATATAAATATTTAATATACTTAATATGTAGACTTAATAAAAGATAATTTTGGTTTGTTTTAATTCGAAGCTTAAAATCAACCAAGATTTGTTTTCAATAATTTTTTGCTGGATTTAAGCAGCCTCATTTAAAAGTTAAAACTAGCGAAATTTTAAAAATACAAATTTTTAATTAAATAAATTAATTGACTATAAATAAAAAACTAGATTGATAAGATATTTACATATTTACTAACATTTCAATTTGTTTTACATTTTTTCCTTTAATTTTTATTTACATTATTTGTAAGATTTTGTAATAAAATATTGTTTAAGACTTGCTTTTCAAATCTAGCGGTCAATAATTAAATTCTAAAGGTTCTATGTCCTATGCTTTGTATGTTGTTGCCGTCAAAACTTGTTTTTATTTATAAAGATAGACGATTTTTTATAAAAATGCAAGAAAAACCAAAATAATTTTTACATGAAAACATGCTTTAAAATTAAAGTCCCGTGCCACCCAAGAAATATTGTCTACGACATTGAATCATCATTTTTAAAAAATTCAAACAACACTGCAGAACACTGGTTTTGAAGCCTCGGATTAAACTCCAATAAGGAAAGTTCCGAAAAAATTTTTATTTTAAACTTTTTGAGAGTTCACAGTTTTGATAATAAAAACGGTTTTTTTTTGGTGGAGTTAGGGACTTGGGTTATAAAATATACAGCACGGTGGGCTCAAAACAGCTTTTACTTCTTTTAGATTTTTCGCAATACACATAAAGGGTTTAAAAATTTGCCAAATGTTAGTTGGAGTGTTTTTTAAGGGGAACTCTGACCAAAACTGGTATTCATGCTTAAATTTAAAAATACTTTTTTTGATAGCTTAGGAAATACTTGATTTGATTGAAATTTTTGTCACTATCACTCAGTGTTTTAAAGTTTTATTTGATTCTATATCAACCTTTTGTTCTTTCTTTAGACCAATGTACAATCATAATTCACATTACTATTGAATGAAAATAAAAAAAAATGTGAAATTTTCACTTTCACCATATGTTAACAACTTGTGTCTGCATACAGGAATCGAAACATTTTTGAGGAAAGCCGGAAGTGAAATTATAAATGTTATGTCATTATAGGTGTGTTCGACGTACGTTACCGCGGGTGCCCGCGGGAACCCAATCTTACCAGAAAGCGTTTCTTGTAACAAAAATTGGGTAAATGACAGCGTTCATGAGAGAGTAATTGTGTTTCTCATTTTACCAGAACTTACCCGTACTTTTTGTTTGGGTAAAATGGTAAAATTGTCAAATCATCAGCTGTTGCTAATAAATTAGCTGTTTTGCATTTTTGAAAAAAATTAAAGTTAACTAAAAACTTATCATAAAGAACTTTTCCTTCTTAATAATGAATAATAGATTTGAAAATGTAATTAGATTTTTGTTATTTCAAATATATTTATTAATTAAAAGCCGCAAAAAAATTAAATTTCCTATTTTGTACACGTGTATGTTCTCGGTTACTGATAGGATTGCACTCTCTTCTCTAAACTCTACTTTCACATAAAATTAAGGCGGCCTGAAGAAAAAAGATGACATTAAGAAAAATAGTAAAAGAAATTATTTGAATTCGATTTATTCGATATCTTCTTAGCTGCATTAGTTCAAATCACACTAAAATCAATTTCAGAAACGTTTACACATTCTGTAAAGGATGTCGATTCTTTTCAAATCTAGAAATTATCTCCACCCATCTTTGGTCGAATTTAATAACATTGTTTCTCCAAATTTCAAGCTGCACTTTATTGAAAATATGTTTATTTTTCTTATTTCTTCAACTAATTTGCTTTTATTTATTTTCACCAATTAATATTATCACCTTTAAAAGACATGAACACACCGTTTCCAAATCATTTGTTTTTGTCAAGAGGGGCCAACGAAAAATATTTGTTTCCTTCAAAGATTCGGTCCATTTTTCTAAATATTTTACTATAAATCCCTGTATTTCATTTTAGTAAATATTCCGCAAAAATTTTGGAATAACGTTAAACCTTGTTACTAATTTTCTAAAAATATCTAAAGGAGTTTGCTCAATTGGCTTCGGAACATTTTATGTTTCGTTAGCAAACATAACCACCACCACCACCACATATGGGGAGGGTATATATCAGTTTGTCATTCCGTTTGTAACATGTCGAAATATAGGTCTAAGACCCCATAAGTCGATTTAGTGATGTCCGTCTGTCTGTTGAAATGGCGATCACGACGCGAAGACGTAAGCGGGGGTGCCTATTTTTACCCAGAGTATTGTACATCCTCCCGAGCAGTGGTATTGAAAATCGGTCCAGCGGTTAAAAAGTTATGCGTGAAAATGTGAAGATACCTCTAAATTTTCCATATAAATTGGTGTATTTAAGTACAATTTCATAGTAGCGACTGGTATATAATATATTTTCCCATATTTTTTCACCAATCGCTTAGAAATTAATAATATTTGTACACCTCAAATATTTTTCACCTCAAAAAATTTTTTCACCTCAAAATTTTTTTCACGTAAAAAATTCGTTTCCGCATCGAAAAAAGTTGTTCACCTCAAAAAATGTTTTTCACCTCCATAATTTTACTTCAAAAGTTTTTTACATTGTTTGTATCAAAAACAATGGAGGGTATTCAAAGATTCGGCACAGCCGAATTTTTCTTGTTTTTTTTTCAACATTAGAAATTTTGTTTCCCACGTCTTTTTTTTTGTTTTTTTCGACTTTTTGAATAGCCGGTTCTAATTTTTGGATTGAGAAAGCACTTTTAACCATCTGAATTTTTGTTTCACTTTTTATATTTATTACAATATTGCTACTTTACTTCATTTACGATACTTTTTGACTCAAGGAACACTCTTAAATTGATTATTATTACAAATGTAATTCGTGTTTTTTAATTTTTAATTAATTAATGTTTTCATTAACTCAACGGTAGAAAATAACTTTTAAACATAATATTTTAATTTACTAAACGTAAGGAAGTTAATTTAATAGGAAATTATTTCGTTTAATTTATTCAATTTAACGCGTTCATACAATTCAAAACGAAATTAAAGTATGTTACAGTTTTATCATGTCTGAAATAGGCAAGCACGGCAATATCGAAAAAAGCTACTAAGGCCCGATCACTGAATGTGTAGTTAAAATTTAGCAAACAGTTCAATTACAATTTTTTATGGAAGGTAACAACAATTGCATTAGTTAAAAGTGTCAGTTAATACAGCTAGCTACTAACTGGTAGCATATAGTTTAATTAAATTTATCAATTTATATCTTATATGGTTGATTTTTATCTATCACATTTGAGAAATTAGCATTGTGTATCTCTGCAAAATAAACATGTTTTGTTTACTTCTCTCGTCTTTTGTATGTATGATAAATATTATTGATTTTTGTATACAATATTCTCCTCCATCTCTTCCTCCCTGGTTATACATATTTAACATATTGACTTAAGCTTCTTAAAAACGACTCAACTATATATTTGTATAGATGTATCTATTACTTTATAAAACAAAAAAAAAAAAAAAAGAACTAGTATGTACATACAATACACCTACATACCTTTGGGGACAAGGAAAATAACAACAAAAATATTGATATTTTTCACATTTAAAAAAAAAATAAATCACTCATACTCTCACTCAAACACTTGTACTGCAACAACAACAACAACAAGAATAATGTGCTAAAATTTCATGCGATGTATAGAACATCCTTCAGTTCAGTTTGTATACAATAAGGAATAAAGTTTCCTTTATAACAGTTAAATCACTAAACGCGCCATATACACCACACTATACCCACAAACACTCACACACACTCCCTACAATATTCCGCATTAAAATAGCAGCAGTAGCAGCAGCACCCTTTTTTACGAGTCACTAACAGTACAAGTGCGAGACATTAACACAAAATTATTGATTGATTTGGATTCACATAAAAAATCAATAAATTGCAAAAAAAAAGTTATAACCAAAAATAACTTATAGACAACCAAATTTATTTGTCATTTAAACGCAAACAAATTATTTTAAAAAATTCTAAATTTGTGTAATATCAATTTGAATTATCATTATTATTAACATTTAAATTAAGCGCCAGTTTATTAATTTTTAAATATTCTTTTTTAGCAGATGTCCATATTTTATATTAATTTTTATTAGTTGTTTTTATTAATACAAATTAAAATCACCTTTATTTGAAAAATTACCGTTTCAAATTTAATATTTTTTTTTTATTAAAAATTTTCTTTTGTAATTTTTCCTTGTTTTTTTTAAACAATTTTACTTTTTCTTTATGTATTAAGTTAAAACTTCGTTGTACGTGCGTGTTCTGTTCGACAGTCAATGTAAAAATGTTTGAGAGTCCTTGTTATGTAGTTTCAGCCAGTGGTTTATTATTTTAGCTTTTGATAGAGTGCTCCTTTTTTTGTATTTGGTAAAATAAAAATCTATTTTGCGCGCTTTAACTCTCTGCCATAACGTCCAATGTCTCTCTGTTTATGTTTCTCTTAGTAGTTGGCCAAATGAAATTTGAAAAAAAACACCCATAAACATAACCCATTCACTATAATTATTACAAATTCATTGTTTAATATTTTTACTTTGCACTTGTATGAGGTGTTTCATGTCGCATAAAGTATATAAAAGTCTGTTGCTTTGTACGTTCGTTTGTTATTTTATTGATTTAGGTGCGACGCAGTGTTGCCTCTTAGAATTTCATTTAGCTTTTCCCACTGCATATGTTTGAAATACCCACCCAATCGCCCTGACGAATTTTTAGTCGAAATTTTCGACTCCATACAAAATTGTAAATTAAAAAGTAATTAAATGAAAAATTCCGTTGTTATTTCGCACTGTGAAAATCTTTTGTAAAATATTTATTTATTTACAAAATGAGCGATTTTAAAGTGATACTTATTTTCTCTGCATTTAAAAAGAAAAGATTTTAAATATTTTAAAGTTTTGTCGGTTTCGAAAAATCTATATTCTATTAATTTTAAAAATATAAACAACCGTATAAAAACAAAATACGACAAATTTTCGCTAGTTTCGTAAAATTAGTCAATTCTTGACTAAACTGAGTTTGGAATTGGATTTTTTGTAACTTTGAACTAATATATTTACTAAGCTTGTAATCGGTATTATCTTTAATTTAATGAAGAAACAAAACTGGTAGCTTTCTAATTTCAAATGTTTTTTTTTCTTTATTAAGATAATGTATATTTCTAATGCAACACTGAATTTTGTTGACTTTGAACAAATGCCTACTTGTTTTAAACTTTTTAATGCTTAGAAATTATTAAAAAAAAAACTAGAAAATAAAGCAGTTTTGTTTAAAATTTCAACAAAAATCGGACGCGGTAAAGCGAACAAATTTTACTGTGGAAATCTAATGGACCAAATGTTCCAGAAATAAAAGAAACAATTAAAAGAGTACAAACAGTGTTTTACAATTACCTAAATAATATCGAAAAATGTGGGAAAAATATTAAAGGACGTACTAAAATGGCAATAACCGCCATAGAAAGACAAAATTTGCCGATTTGCCTCAAATTCTGGATTAATGTAAGTGTGTACAGTTCGTCGTATTTATTGTTTATTGTTTACCGAAAACTGCAAAATAAAAACCTCCCCTGAACGACCAATGAAAGGAGCAGCGCCTCCAATGTGCCAAGGATAAATGGTTTAAAATAGTTTTTTCCGTCGAAAAATAATTCAATAAGAATGGTCCAGACGGATACGACCATTATGTTCATGATTTAAGAAAAGAGGAACAAATTTTTCAGAGGAGGCACAGCAGAGAAGGTGGAGTTATGGTTTGGGGTGCCGTACGTAGTATGAAGAATCCTACAAGAGAATCTTGGAAAACGCATTTCGACAATATAATATTTTTTTTTTAACCTGAACCTGCCAGCACGACAATGCACACTGCCAAAGCTGTAAAAGGGTGGATTCATGAACAAAATGTGGAAATTTTGAACTGGCCCTCATATTCTCCAGATCTAAATATGATGGGAATTGTTTGGAGGTGGTAAGCAATATGAGACAAAAGATGCCCTAAAGAATGGAATAAAGGAAGCCTGGACATCTGTTTCATTGAACTACTTAGAGTCTTCATACCGATCTATGCCTAGCCGAATTTTTGAGGTCATTTTTAAAAACGGTGCTAGTACACATTACTAAATGTGTTTTGTTAATAATAATCTTTAATTTTACAAAAACAAAAATACAATATTTTTTTTAATTATTCCTTATTCATGTTATACATAAAATCTTAATAAATTTTAGATAATATAAAATTATAATAAAATATTGTTTTTATTTTTTTGAATAAATTTATGATTAAATAATGCCTTTTTATGTCGCATATTTTCGTATTCCTCGGATCACCAGTTTTACTCATATATTCGTTGAAATTTTGAATTTAGTGATTCGCACTGTGCACAAGATTCGTACATCTATTCCACAAAAAACACTGAAAATATTTCCCAGGCAGAATTTCCAATTAAGTATCAGGTGAAATGCCACTTCTAAGGCTCGATTAAAAAAAATTAATTGAAAATAAATAATATTTTTCCAAAAATATAAAATTTTTTTAAAATACAAAAAAATATTTGAAAATTATTGATAATAAAAAAACACTACTTTAGGGTCCTTCCTTGTAAAATGTGTTATAATTTTTTCTCCAAGACTCACAACTGTATAGCTAATATACTAATTTTAGAAAAATTTAATGATGCTTTGTGTCAATTCGGCCATTACAACGAAAATCGTCATAACTTCTTAAATAACCTTTGACCAACAATTTTGGGTACGTAATTTTTTTTTAATGATAGCGTGTTATAGCAAATACATTTATAATATATATTTGGCATTGAAACCTTACTGTGGCAAAAATATTAATATTTGTATTTATCTTTTTATTTCAGATCTGACAAAAGTTTTTTTAAAATTACGGTCAGACCTTGAAAAGTATTATCCATTTTTGAATCGATTTGCATAAAAATTGATTCATTTTATAAAGCAGAGAGTAAAAATATTGATTTTAATTTTTAATTTTTGTTTTTAGTTTAAAAAAATTCTTTGAAAAAACTTTCTCCACCCAAGTTTTAACTTGGAACTTTGGAAGCCAACAAATGAAGTAAAAAAAAAATTTATAATGGTTTTTTTCAATTTAGCTTCTTATTTTCCTATTATTGGAGAATTTTTAGAGCTTTTTTTATTGGTTGCCCTAATAATAAGTTAAAATTAATTATTTAGGGTGGGTGGGAACTGGCTAAATAAAATCTAAACTAGGTTTAGCACCCCGTTTCTGTATCTGATGCGAGAAGTTTTCGCATCGAGAAATTAGTGGTCACTCTACCTTATACTGGGTGACTTAATATATGAAAAAGTTGTTTGCATTTTTAGAGCTTTTAACTTCTAAAGCTGTGGACACATTTAATTTTGTGAAATTTCTTATTGATACAGCAAAAACATGAATTAAGCGTATTATTATCATTTTTAGATTAAAGTATATTTAATTGCCTGTGACTTGCCTATAGAAATCAGAACAAGGTATCTTGTGAAAACTTTATCGAAATAATTTAGTTTAGAATTTATTTAGCCACCTCCCACAAGGCCTTAATATTATTTATAACGCGAAGGAAATTATGTTTCCGGAGGAATTGTACATGTTCTGTTTTTATTACAACAACAAAGAAACACAATTTGTCTGTCAGAATTATACCGTTGTGTTCCGATTTATTTGCGAACTATAAATCAAGGCAACTATTTTTTGGTTACAAATTGTTTAAATTAAATCATGGTTGACAAACACTTTCTCTAAAAAACCGTTACCGTTACTATTTTTAAACTTAAATTACCAACAACGAAATGATTTAAAAAACTGTTGAAACCCTAATTTAAATTGAAACAATTTGATTGATTCTATGAAAAGATATTGTTTGAATAAAGTGCAAAATAATTCATTCAACGAGTTTGGTTTAAAAGTGAATTGGATTTAAAGATAGAGTCAGTACGGTTTTTTTATTAAGACCTCTTGCATATATCATAAAATTTCCGATAAAAACAATTTATTATCAAATCAACGTTAACATTCCCATTTTTCAGAAATAAATCGACTTATTTGGCAACACTAGGAGGGGGATGGTAAGTATTAAAGAGAATCAAGTTTTGCTGTTCTCTCTAGTAAATGTGGTTAATAAAAATTGATTTATTTTTATTGATCCAGTGGACCAATAGACCATAAAATTTATTAAATCTTCATACATTTAAATGAGATAAAAGTAATTGATTCGATAAAATTTATTTTTATTGTGTTTATATGTATAAAACATAATATTTAGTTAATTTTTTATTTTTCATTAGGATCTTTATTATCTTTTGAAACTTTCGATGGTTTAACTGTAGCTGCTACATCATCATTAGCTTTTCTTTTTTCAGCTGTAGAAGTAACATCATCTTTTTGTACTTCTTTTACCGAGTCGATTGTGTGTTCTTCTCCATTATTGTCGTCTATATTTTTATCTTCATTAGATTTTGTTGTGTCTTTAGACGCCTCTTCTGTGTTAGCATCTTTTAGTGCTGCCTCTTGTAGAGAAGTTTGTGTAGCCGCTGAAGTATCACATTTAAGTAATTCTCTTAACATCATTGTAGCATAAGCTGATGTTGGTAAACCAAAATCTAATAATAATGCCTCATATTTTGCTTCTTGATCACTGACTTTGAAATCTTTAATATTTTTGCCTTCCAACAACTCCCAATCGGATAAAATTAAAGTCTCTTCTGGTGTAGCATAAGAACGGAACTCCCAAGACATATCCAAGGGTTTTAACAACAATTTCCGATATGCTCCAGCCATAGCAAACGTTTTTACATTATGTTTTAGTTTCTCCGAAGAAAGTTCATATTTTTGAAGCATTTCTTCATACCAAGTGGCAACTTCATTATTGGGATAAGTAATATCATAACCGGGTAATGGTAAAACTACATCATATATGTTATAACAACCACTTGTTATATCTTCTTCGGTTAAAGCTTTAACTTTACGTTTAAATATTGATTCAGTATTCTCAGAAGTTGTAGGCGAGGTAGTAGTATCAGTTGTGGTTATATTCTTCTCTATTTCATTTTCACCATCTTCAGTTTCTTCTTCTTCACCGTCTTGACTTATTTCACTCATTTCTATATCCATTTCATGTCTATTACGATATACCAAATCTCCGGGTATAAGTTTAAGACCAAATTCTTTAATACGTCTAGAAGCCATATTATTAAAAATCAAACTTTGAAATGCATGAGGATACAAAAGTAACATATTGCGGGGTATCTATAACAAGAATTAGCATGTTTACAACAATATTAATGCAAAATAGTTTCTTAATTAAAAATTGTTTACCTTTCTTAAGGCTGATGCATAATCATTTTCACCATACTGGGCCAAACCATCAAATAGTTTCTTTTCTATAAATCTATCACTACGAAATTGAGCAGCTGCTTCCTTAGAATTGCGATCCTTCCACCAATTTTCCCTGATGTTTTTCAAAAATGGCAAATCATTTTCACGAGGTTTTAAAATCAGTTCACAGGCCTTAAAATAACAACAAATATTTCATCTTCAAAACATTAATATTTAGTAAGTTCACTTACCAATTTATAATCCGCTCTTAGTAAGGCTACTCCTACATCATAGGTGGGTATGGCGCAACAATTGCCAAATCTTTGCAAACCAAAATAATTGATAAAACCCTGTTCTTTAACGTTCTTCAAAGAAGTTTCAATATGAACCCTTTCGCCGCATAAATTTCTTAAGGCTATACGAAAACGATTGCCTTTAAGATCACCCAATTTCAACACTTGTTTGCTAAATTCAAAGTTGCCTATTTTAACAAAATTAATAAATTTGACAGAACCAACAATTTGACGGGGAGTACGTTTTTTAATGCAAAACTTTTGGGTAGTTTTAGCTCTTTTGTCTTTGGTACCGGAATAGTTTACTTGTGATGGACGTAGGCTGTAAAAAAAATAAAATTAATTAAAGAATTGTGATTAAATAATGTTAGTATGTATCGGAAAAATTACGGGTTTTCCAGGTGTTTACAGTATAGGAAAACTTTCTTATTTCTCTTAAGTGAAAAAATAGAGTATTGATTTAAGATACTATTTCTGTTGGGTGTAATTAAAAATTGAAAATAAAATAGACAATGTATTTCCCTCACTTTTGCTAAAAAGTCAAATTTTGTGCGTGATATCATTAAATATATTCCATTGCCTAATTCTTTAAATAAATTACTTGTTTACATATTGTTGCAATTAATTATTCTTTGCAATATCTTGCTTAATTGAGGAAATAATTTCTACTTACTTTAATTTACTTGCTATAGCCGCTGCCACCTCATTTGTATCCATATTATCCTTGTGCACTAAAAAGTGTACATATTCTTCAGGAAAATTCCATCTATTGCGATCCCGACCTTTTGGTTTCATAACACGTATGAATTTTTTCTCAGGCTCTTTCTGCAAGTGTTCACCCTCAACGGTAGAGCTAACCAATTTACCTTGGTACAACTTTTTAATGATCTTATGAACTTGTGTACGTTTTTCTTTATCCAATTCGGTTACATCAACGTACACTGCCGAATCTTCAGGTTTAGTGGTACTATCCAATTTTGATTCAGACAAGTCTTTGATTTTATTCCAAATATCCTCAGTTATTACATCTTTGAGTTCTTCTCGAGCTGAGTTAAATTCGTCAGTACTTAATTCTATAAAAAGAATATTATTCGGTTTAAAATGATTTCAAACATCAAGCTAAACACATTTAGGCCATAAACTTAAAAAAAAAATGTACATCGACTAAGGTAGACACGCTGTGTTGGAATATGGTTCGGTTGCCACTTGTTAAAAAAATCCCTTACCTTCTTCCTTTTGTTCCGGTACAGTCAAATCATTCAGCTGCAATAATTTACCACTCAAATCTATTTCATTAACATGAAAATCTGAAAAACGAGATTTTAATATTCCCATAAATCCTTTACCGTTATTAACATATTCGGTTATGCCAACCTGATCCTCTTTTAGATTGACTTTAGGTCCCTTAAAGGTAAATTTGTGTCTGAAATTTATAATAATTATATACCTGTGAATACTGGAAGACGATTAAAACATACTTGTCCTTTTTAATGAATCCTTCATTGCCTTTTCGGTTTTTAAACGATTTTTGGTTTTCATTTTTTTGATAGGGCTTTTTTTGATGATTATTAAATCGTTTATTATATTCTTTACCCATTTTATTGTCTCGTTTTAAATTGCAGTAAAAAAATTAAAAGTAGAAGACAGTGAATCTAACAAGATGCTTGTTTTAATCATAGTGATTTATTTCCACAAACAACTTATAAACAACAGCTGTTTTTCATTTATAAAAATAAACAAAAACACGTGGTTCTGCAGAATTTCAATTATATGAAAATAAATAAAAAATTAAGTCTAAACAATAGAAATTGACAATTTTTTCACATAAACAAAAACAATTTTTCATTAAACAGGGCTAACAAATTTTTCAAAATTGTTGTCCTGCCTCAAGTCTTTTAACGTGGGCGTCCATAACCCTATAATATTTGGTATGTAATGAAAAAAGTATTTCGATTTTTTTTTTTTGAAAAATTGTACTTTTAAAAATTAAAAAAAAAAACAAGTTATCAAGCTCAATTAAATTATGGAATCGAAGGAAAATATATTTATAAATTCTGTCAAGTTGCTGGCATGTCCCAAGTCGCTTAACGGGGCGTAAATAACCCAACAAGATTTTGAATATAATATAAAACGTATGTAGAATTTATGTCAAGCCCAACGTAATTATGTAATCTATAGATATTATATGAATATAATGCTGTAAAATGGTTGACGAGGGCGCCCACAACCCAACAAATCGATTTAATAATTTAGCGGGCTTGACACCCCTTTTTTCTATAACTTTAATTTCTAATCTTGTTGGGCTGTGGATGACCCAACCCATTAATAAGCATGTTTACATTTCTGACCATAACGTTTTCAACAGCTGTTTTTTGTAAATAAAAACGGATGTTTTCTATAAGGAATTGAACATCTTGTTATGTATTTTGTTAGCCCTCTTGTTAAGTTCTTCGATTTATTCTACTAAAAACGTGTCGAAAAAACATGGGAATCAGAGACCTTCGCCAAACATTATAATCGGCGAATAATAGAAAAATTGCGGCGTCGGTAAAATACCGGCTGTGAGCCTCATTTCATCGGCTTATACAAAAAACTGACTATAGCCCGCACCCCGTTTCTATATCTATTGCGAGAAGTTTTCTCATCGAGAAATTCATGGTCACTCTAATTTATATACGGTGACTTAATAGATGAGCTCTGAGGGAACCTCACTTTTACAAAATCCACAAACTATAAAACATATCCCAAATTTAAAAAATCTATAAATTTTCCTTTAGGAATATACTAAAAATATTTGTATTAATTTTTTTCTGTTTTATGATTTTTTTTAATATCAATTGCTATTGATCCATTTGATTTTTATTCTTTTAATAGAATCAAAGGAATTGATTAAATCTCAAATCAACCAAAAATGGTTCATTTGATTTATATTCCGCGAATTAAATCGTACAAAAATCATAATTCGACACGTATTAAACTAAACAAAAAACAATGGCGATTTATAAAAACGTTGAAATTTTGCATTTGTTCTGTTCTGTCTTTGCTGTGGTATCTCCGGGTGGCATCATTTGGTGTTTTTTTTTTTTGAACACTGTTGTTTATATTTTCTTTTAATAGTGAATTTTTTCTGAAAAAATTGTTCAATTTTGTTTTAAAGAATGGTTTATATACATTTTCCCTCCAATTTAACCGAGGAAGAGCATATGCTCCAAGCGAAATACCAAAAACTTAAGAAAAAGGTAATGATTTTGCTTAATAAAATTGACATTTTGTACTTTATATATTTTGTTTTGTAGAAAAAAGCTTTACAATTAATGAAGGCTCCCAAACAGGAGCCCGAGAAACCTACTTTGAAGAGGCCAACTGATGCACGTGATGCCCGGGAGGTGGCACGTAAACTTATAAAAAGTGGTGCTATACCGGCTATACAAAAACAACTAACTAAACAAGATCAAACCTCATTTAAACGTCCCAAAGGACAAGAACGGAAACGTCCGGCACCAGAAACTTCAGTGGCTGCCTATCAGCCATTCTCTTCTACGCAAAATGATGTTGCTCAAGAAACTATTATTAGTGAAATTATTAAAGAGGAGCCACGTATGCAAAATTTATATCAACATTTTGCCACTGAACGAGATCGTGAAGAACGTGGTTTAAATGATAAAAGTCCCATGGATGCTAATCAGGGAGATAAGCCACGGGCGGGTAATACTATATTTGTATCGGGTAACAAAGTTACCGAGGAATACCTAAAGAAAACCTTTAATGATTATGGCACTATTGTAAATGTTTCCATGGAAATTGAAAAGGGGTAAGAGAGATATCTATTATTCTCAATCCATATTATTTTAATGTAATTCTTCTATATTTCCTTTTTTTAGTCGCGGCTTTGTTACATTTGCCAAACCTGAATCTGCCGATCGTGCCATAGCTGAAATGCATGGTAAAAATGTACATGGCATTAATTTACAGGTACAATTGGCACGCCGGCAACCTCAAATAGAGCCTATTAATGATGCTTCCTCTTCGGCTGTATGGTCTTCTATAGGTAAGTTTTCATTTGTACATTTAAAAGTTTAACACTCATATGTTTACCTTTCTTTTTAAGCTGCTAGTAAATCCCAAAAAGGCAGCCATAAAGATAGACGTGAAATGGTCCAATATGATGAAGACTTCTTACTTTAAAAAGTTTATCTTTTTAATTTTTATTATATTGGTTTAAGCTTAGCAAGTAATTTTAACATCCTTACAACATTCATCGTCAACATAAATTTTACATTCAAGACAAATATCTTCATGAAATTAAATTAACACTAATACATAAATGAAAAACAAAACATTTTAAAAGGTAAATTTTTTTTAATCTTTATATATTTATTATTTTCTAAGTAATTAGTAGAACGATTAGAGAAGATATTACCTCCCTGCAGATAACGCGACTAGTCCTTACACGCATGTAAAGTATACTCCATTAAGGACTAGGAGTAGTCCAAGGGTAACCCAAACGTATGGAGAAAACATGGTCCATTTAACATTACGGTGTCCTATGGTTTGACCATGTAACATAGCTTTGCATTACATTGGAGTAGTCTCACAACTACTCTATGTCACTACTCGATAGACCACCTTCAGAGGATTAGTTCTAAAACTACTCCTTACCACAATCAACAAAGACAATACTGCAGCTCGTGTCAACAATTTATGCCATAGTTGAAACGCGAACACTTGTCGCTTAAATACAAACTCTTTTTTGAAAATGACATGGTCCATGACTGCATTACATAGGAACATGTTATAACTAGTCAGCTTTAGCTATAATGGACCACGTAGTCCAATATTATCTGCAGGGTTATAACGATTTTTTGAGAAATATTGATATTAACTTATGTACAAAAATAAATATACAGTGCCTCACAGCTTATTTGGTGTAAGGAACATTTTTGAAAAACCAAACATATAAGTGATATAATTTATTCTGAACTCTACAAATAAATGATGCAGTTTTGTAGATAATTAAGTCTTCAATATAAAATACAAAAAAATAAAAAATTTACAGAAATGTAAACAGTAAACGAATTATTGAAGAAAAAACTAAACAAACACATAATTCTCATGTCGCAACTTATTACGTGTGTTGATTTTTAATCTTATCTTTTTTGAAATAACGGATTCTAAAAACTAACGGTAGATCAAAACATAAACAATAATGATATCAGAAAGAGTGAGTCTATTCAAAAGTATTCAAATCAGTGATAATTGGGCGATATTACAAGATGGATCGTGGCACTTTAATAAAAAATGCAAGTAAGTTATTGAATACTTCCAAAGTGGGAAAACGCGAAAACAAATCGCTGAAATTTTTGATTTAATTCCATATTTTGTTCGAGAAAATCGTGTGCTCAACAAAGGAAAAAAGGCCCCAAAATTTATTTATTGAAAATGAGAGGTGGACTTTGTGAAAGATTAAATAAAATCCCATGTTAAGTGCACCAGCTGTGGTCAAGGATGTTGAAAAGTTTTTTTTTCGCAAAACATGTCCAGAAACTGTACGTAGAGTACTTAGAGATGCTTATTTTCAAGCAAGAAACAAGGCGCTTATTAAAAAGCAAAAAACCATGACAACAAAGACATTTCTTTCTGGAACACAGTAGTTTTTACTGATGAGATTAAATTTCAACATCAGATGATAAGGTATACGTGTGGCGTCAACCAAATACTAAACTCCATACAAAAAATTTACGTGACACACTAAAACATGGATGTGGACATGTAATGCTTTGGGGTGTATATCGTGAGCAGGTGCCAACAAATTGGTATTTATAGAATCTCAAGAGGTATACCTAGACTTGCAAAATTTACTACAAAGTGCTGAAGACTTGGGCATACGTGACACAATCTGCTTTTATCAAGATAACTATGCCAAGCACAAATCCGGTATAGTGTTATTCTGGCTAATTTGGAATTACCCACACGTCATCCAAATACCCGCTCAATCCCCAGACTTAAATGCGATTGAAAATTTATAGCACATTCTAGAAGTGGGTATTCGAAAACACCATATTTCTAAAGTCGAAAGTTTGAAAGCGGCACAAAAAAAGAGTTGACCAAAATATCGCCACAATACACTAAAAAGATCCGGATTAAAAGTTGTAATAAGCAAAAAGGCTACCGTACAAAATATTCAATAATTATTTTTCAACAATTTCTATATTTTTTTAAACGTTCTGTTGCTATACACGAAGTAAGCTGTGAAATGAGAATTATGTGTTTAGTTTTTTTTTTAATAAATCGTTCAATTTTGATATTTTTTGTGTTTTATTGAAGACTTAATTATCTCCAAACTGCATCATTTATTTGTAGAGTCCAGAATAAAATATATTTTATGCTTGGGTTTTCAAAAATGTTCCTTACACAAAATAAGTTGTGAGCCACTGTATGCATAGTTAAAAAACTTTCCGTTTTGGTAAATCTACAGGTTGGTTGAAAAGTTCCTGCGCTCGAAATGAAAGAATACTGTTTTTGTTACGAAATATATTTTTTTATTCAATATAATCTCCTAGAAGCTCAATACACTTGTTCCAATGATCTTCCAATAATTTTATCCCATCCTTATAATGGTTTTCCAGAAGCTCTGCAAAAAACCGTCTACGGCTGCTATGGCCTCTTCATTCGACGAAAAATGCTTTCCACGAAGGAATTGTTTGAGATTTCTGAAGAGATAGTAGTCACTGGGAGCCAAATCTGGTGAATATGGTGGATGTTCAAGCAATTCGTACTTTGAATTTAGCCATCGTCAAAACACTTTTGTGAGCAGGTGCATTGTCTTGATGAAAAATGATTTTTTCTTCTGGTTTAAGGTCTTTTCTCACGAATTTTTTCATCCAGCTGATCCAAAAGGCTACAATAATATTCAGAGTTGATTGTTTTACCTTTCTGAAGATAATCAATCAACAAAATTCCTTTTGCATCCCAAAAAACTAATGCCATAACCTTCTTTGCTGATCGTTGTGACTTCACCTGCTTTGGAGCTGAACAACCAGCTTCAGTCCACTGT
Source organism: Eustalomyia histrio (assembly GCA_949748255.1). Lineage (NCBI taxonomy): Eukaryota > Metazoa > Arthropoda > Insecta > Diptera > Anthomyiidae > Eustalomyia > Eustalomyia histrio. Next base: position 7,045,152 of record OX456524.1, read on the forward strand.
AAACGTTCTTGTTTCAATTTAGGATCATGGTGGTAGATCCAAGTCTCACCCATAGTTATAAAACGACGCAAGAAGTCGGTTTTATTCGGCTTAAAACGCTCCAAATTACGCTGAGAAATTTGTTTTCGATCCAGCTTTTGTTTAATTGTTAATGCGTGCGGTTCTAACTTTCCAAACAGTTTTTTCATACGTAATTCTCCATGTAAAATATGGAGTACTCGTTCGTCTGAGATGCCTATGGCATTAGCAATTTCACGCTTAGTCAAACTTGGATCTTCACTAACCATATTATGTACCTGCTCAATGATTTCTGCTGTGGTTGCAGGTTTTGGTCGTCCTTCGCGTGGATTGTCTTTAAGGCTGGTACGATCACGTTTAAATTCACAAGCCCAAAATTCAACGGTGCGTTTTGAAGGTGAGGACTCCTTATACACTTCTTACAATTGTTCATAAATTTCCTTTGCTTTTAAACCCTTCAAAACAAAGAATCAAATGACTGCACGATATTCAATTTTTTTCCATATTAAAAAAAAAAAAAATGACACGTCAACTTCAAATGGCTTGTAAACAAGGAAAGAATTGACAGAATGACTTGCAACTTTGCATGTGTTCTCAGGACAGTTATATCAACTTGAGAAAAAAAAAAAAGTTTGGAGCTAGCAGTGCCATCTCTTGTTGAGCGCAGGAACTTTTCAACCAACCTGTATAATGCCTATTAATAGAATCTATTTATTTTTCAAAAATTAAAATATTTTAATTTTTTGAAAGTCTGCTTATTAAGATCTTTTAAAACAATTTTTGACACAAAGAATTTAAAAATTGTTTTGTCCTTGAATGATATAAACACTGATAATAAAAAAGCGGCACATTATTGGCAAATACACATCGGGTATTCAAGTTAATAACGTCGATTTTTTTGCTTAAAAAATGCATTTATTATAACAAAATGAATTGATACATTATTGAAAGTATTTTCCATCGAAGAGTATTCCAGTAAGGGCGTTCTGCATCGATCAAAACAAATGGTAGTCAGAAGGGGCAAGGTCTGTGCTATAAGGCGGGTGAGCCAACACTTCCCATCCACTGTTTTCCAAACAGTTTTTGACCGGTCTTGCAACATATGGCCGAGCGTTGTCATGATGGAAGATTATGGCCTCGTGTCTGGTCGTTTTTCGTTGATTGCTTTCTTCAAACGAATCAATTGCGTTTGGTACAGGACCCCTGTGATCGCCTGACCCGATTTCAGAGCATTACCTTGGCGCCATGGATATGCGTTCCAGCAGCATTTTCGACATGCAAAATCGCCTTTCAACGTCTCTCGGCTTCAATTCATATGGGACCTAATTTCCTTGCTTTTGAATAAATCACAATGCTTTTAAACGTAGGAAAATGGCTTGTTGTTGATAATGCAAGTTCTTCTTGCGTTTGACAACAATCTTCGTCGATTAATGCTTAGAAATTCTTCATCTTCAAACTTTTTCGGCTGACCAGGCCTCTATTTGTCTTCTGTGTCGAAATCACCACTTTTAAATCGCGCAAGCCATCGTTCACAAGTTTTTGAGTTGGAGCATGTTGACCCAAAATTCGACATTATTTTAGCCATTGAAAAAAATATGTGTGTTTACACTTTGGCGACTATCAAATACTGAATTATAATGACAGATGTTTACATGTAATAGTTATTCCATCTGTTGTCCAAATCGACATTATTTACTTGTATACCTAATATTTCAAAAATTTTAAAAAATTGCGCGTAGCCCATATATACTGGTTACAGACTCCAATTTTTAAAATCCAAATAACTCGGAGCTTGAGACATTTTTGAAGTCGTTAAAATTATTATAAACCAAATCTAAATCAAGGGTTATTGATGACAGTCTTCTGCACTGCACTGTTTTTTTCAAGTTATTTTATTTAAATTTTACGTTTTAATTGCATTTCTTGTTATATTCTCTACATTATTTGTGCACAATACCAACAAAACTTAAATTATTTACATTAACCAATAAGCATTAAAAACTGCAAAAAAACTGTTTCTCTTAAATCCAGTCTACGTATAAAATTTAACAGATGTTGAGGGTATTGCAAAGTCTATAGTCTGTATTGTTGTTGTCCAACTACAGGACAGAGTTAAATTTTCTTTGAATTTTTCAATCAGATTTGAAAGTTTATCCTATTATACAAACCACATTTCCTACCTTTGCAACTTCGCATCAAGCAAAAGAACAACATTTTTTTATTATAAATATTTATTTCATTTACATAATGAATATAGTTTTTGTGTATTATTATTTATTTCCAATTTAAAAGAAATACTAAAACTCCAATAACTACGGTTAATTTTATATATTTTTTTGTTTGTTTTTAAACTTTAACAAATAACAATAAATGAGGGCATCAATTTCTATTTAACAAAAATGAAAAGATGAAAACGATAACAAAAAATATAAATTAAAAGAGATAACATTAATAATAAAACAATTTTACCCTTAAATATGTCAAAAATAATAGTTTATAGTTAATGTAATAAAATATGTAAGAGTTATCATAATGATGAAACAGAGATAGTAACATGAAAAGTAATATAGAAAAAAAATATAGAAAAAAACTCGGTGCTCTATAAATATAGAGTTCTTATAGTGTATTATTTATTATAGTACGATAATATCGTTGTAAAAAATCTGTATGTGATTATGATCCATTTCTTTTTACTTCTTTTGTAGAAAATATATCAGATTGTAAAAATATTAATGTCGTCGGGTCTTAGTTGTAGTAGGTTTGATGTATGTGATTATGTTTGGGACAGGTTTGTTGTAAAAAAGACATCAGTGTTTTTATAGTACATTCTATGATCTATTGACACTCTGATTAAAGGCCACAGTATAATTTATTTCTTAAGAAACTCATAAGTTCAATTGAAATTAAGAAAAAGTTACAATATAATCAAGATTTTTCATTTAAGTTATAAAAATGAATTTGAAATGAAATTTTAAAGAAAAATTAATATTTAATTGAGGATTTTCTCAACTCCAAATGGAAAACAGTGTATAACGTATAAATATTAACGTCCTTCTTGACCTGGTGGATTAAAATAATCCCAATGGTGAGTGTGCACACTACGACCGGTCATTAAGAATATTAAAACAACAAATGTTATAACTATAAATAGAACAACTAATGCTGGCACTTGTCTATGACGTATATCGGTGGGTTCTTCTTCGACACCTTCTTTAGTCTCCTTGCCACGTACATAATCTGTAAGTTGATTGATAATTTTACACAGTGATAAACTACAGGCGGTAATAAATTTACGACCTGCTTTGGTTACACTTTGATTATTGTCTGGAGAAGGTGTACGAGTACTACGTGTGCGTCGACGACGATGAACTTCGTTGCGTTCTTCTTCGCTTACTTGTTTGTCTTCAGCTTCAGAAGAGGATGAACGTCTGTGACGATGATGATGATGATGACGTTGATGAGGCCTTACATCTAAGCTGGAATCTTCCGTTGCTGCTGCAGCGGCTCTGTGAAGATTATAGAAAGCCAATGGAGCCAAAGATTGTAAATATTCTGCCGAAGGAAAGACTGCAGATGGTAGAGATGTTGCTGCTGGTGGTAATGTTGGTGCTGGTGCCATTTCTTGATCTGTTTGTGTTTGTTCATCGGCATTTGGAACTGAAGGTGTTTCTATTGTTTTTTTGCTAGCTGTTGCTTCTAGATCTCTTTGACGTGGTGGTTTAGGTGGAGGGACCATTTCTCTTACTGGACTTGAGCTTAGTTGTTCATTACTATTTTGTAAACTTGTCTGTGTTTCTGCCGTCAAATGATGTGATCTTTCTGTTTGCCTAACTCGTTCAACTATATTCTCTATTAGTCCCGGAGGTAGTTCAATATTTTGCACCACAAGATTACCGGATTTACATTCAAGTTCATCTGAACTTATTTGCTGGCCATGTAATTGTGAAACCATAATTTGTCCAGCTTGTAATGCATGAACTCTGAGACGTTCTACTTCTAAATCACCCAAACGAGCAGGTAATTGAGACTGGGGCGTTGATACGGTTTGCATGGGAGCCAGTTCTTTAGTTTCGTCTGGTTTAATTAAAATTTGCACAGGAGTTGATTCTTTAGTTTCGCTAAATGATTCTTTTAGTTTGATTATAGTTGGTACAGGAGTTAATTCCTTCAGTTCTTCTACAACTGGTTCCTTACTTTCGATAGTTGTTGATTTTCGTCGTAGTGGTGGAGGTGGGGATTGTTCAATGGCAGTTGTTGATTTTCTTCTTGGTGGCGGTTGTGGTTGTGGTTCTTCGGCTGGTGTTTCAACATTATATTCTTCGGATATGGTAACATCTTCAGCTTCTTCTTCTTCTTTAATTTCACTTAACAAACTTTCCTCCTTTAATTCCGCTTCTGATAATAGTTCTTCCACATCGGAACGTTGTTCTTCTTCTCTATCACTAGCTTCCCAATGTTCTCTTTCTTGTTCCCTATCACTCTCTTTGATTTCCTCTCGGGAAACACTAGGTGATGCCTCTTGTGAGGTTGTCTGTGTTTCCATTAGCTCTCTTCCTATGGCATCCAATTCATCTCTATAACGCTGTAGTGTACGTTCTACTTCTTCATCAGTTTGTTGAGTTTCTGGATCTGAAGTTAAAATACCCAAAGCTTCATCCAATTCCGCGGAACTGGGAGCATAAGAAGCTTCACTTACTGCCAAATTACGATAATCTTCTTTTGTATCTGAAACACTGTGCTGAGAACTGTCGCTTAATAGACCTTCCCGACGTAATTCCTCTTCTTCTAATTCTAAATCGTCTATGGGACGTACCACCAAAGATGCTTCCACTACTTCACGATTATCTGTTTGCACTGGCGTAGACGATTGATGTTCTACCAATATAGCCGAGGGTGTCTGAGGTCTACTTTGTGACTTTGATCTGTCTGCCTGAGAAGAGGCTCGGGATCTTTCTGAAAGACTTCTTTGATTAGCATCTCTGAAACGTTGTAAACCCTTGGCCAATTGTTCACTATCTATAACTTGATGATTAATATTTAGTTCCTTTTTCAATTCTTCTTGTAGTAAATCTTCGATGGTTTTATTGTTACGCACTCTTGGCTCAATAACTTTCATATCATCGGTTATTTCAAATTCTTCACAAACAAAATCATCTGGCAAAGGATCAGTTTGTGTTGCTGCCTCAACTTCTTCAAAGTGAACATCAGACTCATCACGTTGATCAAAACTACCATCTACAGCATCTTGACTATCATAGGAGGGATAGTCATGCAATGCTTCCGATCCTTTGCTGGTAGAACGTTGACGTTTTTCTCTTGGTGGCCGGGGTGGTGCTGGCAATGGTCGGTATTTCATTTTATTAATAATTTCACCGGTTTGTAGATTACGTGGAGATTCTGGTCGACCAGGTTCTTCATAATCGTCCTCATAACTAAAATAATCAATTTAAAGTTAACAACTGCAGCCATAGTTTTGAAAAATGAATTTAAAACATGCCAAATATGTAAAAGAAAACATTCATTAACCCAGCATAAATTTTCAAATGTGGTTCTTATTCCAAAAGTTCTTGAAAAAAAAATTTTTTTCAAGAAGAAACTATCCTAAAACTGGTGAATTTAGAACTACCTTTAAAAAAGTTAGCTGGAAAGTAAAGCATACCAAATGAAAAATAAATTAATGCATTTGAAAATTACTAATAATCATGTGAAAAAGTTTATTGGTGTCTTTTGTTTCAAGTGAATAAAAGTAAATATTATTAACATAGTGTGATTCAAATGAAAATATTTCCTGATTGAATTTCTCAACAACTTACAATACAAACTTGTCAACCAAATTAGTTAATGATAAAATCTGAATAATTCTTAACTATCATAAATATTCAAATTGTATCTGTTGTCGATCTTTAACTTGATTGCTTGAAATCCCACTTCCTTATGTGTTATATACTTCTTAAAAGTGATGAATGAATGTTTTATCAACCAACCCATTATTTCAGTTAACAACTTTGTCTTGGTAATTGGCATTAACATGAAAAATATTTGGGATTAACAAAAGAAAAATTGTGTTTGTGATATTTGTTAAAAAAATTAAACAAAGCGAATAATAAATTAAACAAAATTACGAAACAACCAAAAAATTGCAGCTTAATGCTATTAAAAAAATATTTGCGTAAGCAGCTCTCCAGCGGTATATAGCTTACTTTTGTTGAGCATCTAAACTGAGGGCAGATTTGCGACCTGTCACCATAATAACATCGGAGACAGGTGTATAACCCCTCGGGGGAGGTGGTCTTTCTGGTGGCGGCGTACTTCTCTTAGTTCTCATATTTGGCATCGTTGCAAAACGCTCACCAGGTGAACGGGAAAATTTCTTACGTCTGGCTGGTGGTGTAGGCTTTGGTACTTGTTCCTTACGTACTACAGCATAACTGTGAAGAAGAATTCGAATTCATTTGAGAATTTGTTGAAATTATAATTATGTATATTGTTTCTTACCCATCATTTTCCATCATATCAATAACGTATTTATCTGCTTCGCCGACATCTTCGTTTTGTTCAAATGAAATAGCGCCCCTGGAGTTGCGTTCATCTAAATCGTAATTTGAAACAGATTTACGTGTCGATGTTGTATCAGAGTACTTCTCAGGAGTGGCAAGGGGTATGTGATGATATTCATGTTCAGTGCGATAAACGATTACCTTAGATTTTTAAAATAATTAGAAATGTGTTTGTAAACGCTTAAAAAATTAAATATTATTATACAGGGTGATTCAGTCACGACCCGCCGAATTTCACCAGCGTATTCCTTGGTTCATTTCATGAAAATATGTCCATTACGACCATCCCCGAAAATGCAAGTACGCCAAATGGCAGCGGTTTGAAAATTTTCGGATTGGTGGTCGGAGGCTAGTAGGGTAATATTGCTAACTTCTATACCAGTGGTCGGACTTGTTGGAAGGGTCTTTGGTAGACCTTTTAGAATAAATTTTGAAAAATTAAAAAAAGTGAAATCGCCGAGATAGACCTCTTACCTTTCTAAAATACCTTAAACCAAGCCCAGAGGTCTTACCGTTCCAAAGTTATACCCATTTGACTGAAATGAAACATTTTTTAATGTTAATTTACAGAAACAAATGATTGTGTGCTGTTATTTTGGCAATTTTACTTTTTAAATTTTTTTTTATTGTTTCTGAAAGGTCTCCCAAAGACCTTTCCAACAAGCACAAAAACAAAAAATCTGACCACTGGTTCAGAAGTTAGCAATTTTACCCTACCTAAGATGGTCAACAGTTTTCAAACTCTTAAAGAATCTACGATTGAGATACAAGTATAACCTTGAGAATAGCTTAAATTAAGTACTCCTTAGACTGTTAAGAGATCTACATCAAAAATTTTCTCTTAGAGTCTTAAAAACCCTAATATTAATGTATTATATGAATTCTTAAATAAACAAAGATTAAAGTTCTATGAACTATTTAAACGAGCTGAGTTAAAGTATTCTAAAGGCTTTAAATTCCTATGATTGATTCTTAAAAGATCTAGGATCAAAGTTCTTTTTAAGCTACAAAAGGCCTACCAACCAAGTTATCTTTAAGACTTACAATGTATGCCTATAAGTCATCTCAATTTTACTTAATACAATCGTTTGGATTTAGATTAATTTTTTACGTAACTGAAAAAATATTAGTTGTAACAAATAAAAAAAAACTTACATCTTCGGTTGGCTGCAAAAAAGTATTCGACACCGAGCGTCCTCCAAAACCATTTATATAAGAATCCTTTTCCATTGAAGTATCATGATGTCTCTTTTGGCGTCTCGGTGGTTGTGGCTGGGATCGTGATGAAACATCATCAATCTCGTCTAATTCATGATGTTCGGGTATATTTTCCTTTTCCGACATATTCAAATCATTCCACACGCCACGTTCATCCCTATTCAAAGGCGAAGGATCACACAAATATTCTTCATCCATATATTTTCTACTATCAACATCTTGACTATCCATTGAATATTTGCTACGACTTCTACCCTTGCGCATTGGTCGTCTTGGTGCCCCAAAGTAATCACTACCATTATGTGACATGGAAAAGTCATCGCCATAATCACTACGTTGGGTATCAAATTCCTGTGATACGTTGTCTGGTGCGTAATTTTTATGAAGTCTTCGCGGTTTTGGTGGCGGCACGTCATATTCTCCATAATCACTTGTTTGTCCTACATGCTGCAATGAATTGATAGGCTTATTATAGCCATCATCTCTAAAGGCATTTCTTATGTATTGATTGATTTCAATATTATCCTGGGATATGCCACGCTTACGCAAGAAGAACTCATCATCACCAATTTCCTCGAGAACTACCTTTTTACCCGAGCTGGCTGTCGATTGAGTTTCTTGTGTTCTTACATCGTCCGGTTGATACTTAAGATAACTGGCTTCAGCTTCCATTTCAGCTTTGCGTAACAAAGTATTCTTCTGTATTTCTTTTTCAGTCCAACCAATATCTTCTTTGCTATCTTCAGATCTTACATCAGACTCTTGGTGAACCATAGGGCGACGTTTGAATTCACCAGAACGTAAATTAGAAATTTCATGTATGGCACGATTTTCTTCATCGAATTCGGCAAACTGTTTATTGTCTGTAACACCGCCTAATATACCCAAATTTCGTTCTTCACTTGCAGTGGATTCAATATCTTCACGCATGCGTCTCTCCAAGGAGGACTCACGATCAAAGCTTTCCTGTTCGCTGCCATAACGCCGATAACGGGAACCCTCACTATCGTTATAGCTGACATCTGAAAATTTGTCAGCCCAACGTGATCGCACAGGACCAGGACCACGATCGCCTTGCGGAGAGCTGGAAGACTCGAATGACGGTTGGGTTTCTGTACTAGGTATGACACTGGTGGCTGTTCCGGTGCCAAAAGATGATTCCACCTCTACAGGCTTCTTTTTCTTCCGCAGAGCTCTTGGATATGTACCAAAATTGAAATCGAATAGTTTCTTTTGTGTGGGAGGAGCTTCAGTTGGTTTTTGTAGTGTTTCTGTAATTTCGCTACCTATTTCTTCATCTTCTTGTGTATTTTCAGATTCCTTAAACGATTTACTTCTTCTCAGTTTAATATTAGTCATTTTTTCAGGCAATTTGAATTTACTCATATCAGGTTTACTGAATTTCGTAAATTCTGGACGTTTGAAATCCTTAAACTTTGACATATCGGGTCTCTTCATTTCAGGCATTTTAATTTTAGAAAATTCTGGAGCCTTAAACTTCTTGCGTTCCTTTGCCTTAGGACTACCCGAAGGAATTTTCTTTGGAGCTGGTTTGAGTTTTGTTTTAAGTTTTCCAGCTTGATTTTTGAAACCTGCTTGCATTTTACGTGTACGATCTTGTGCCGAAGCCATAAAACCTTTCTTTTCCGATTTCTGTGGTTGATCTTCATCCATCATGGGTTCTTCTGCTTCTGCTTCAACTTCAATTTCCATTTGGGGTGTTTTTTGTGTTGTTGTTGTTGTTGTTGACGTGAAGAACCGATCTTCTAATTCTTTTTGCATATCCTCTGCTAGTTTCATAGGATCAATTTCATTCTGAGTTTCAGAGGTTAATGGAGGGACTTCCTTATTTTCAAAAGATTTCTCTTCTGTAGAAGGCGTTCCAATTAGTTCGTATTCATGATCGCTATAATAAAATTTTTAAAAAAGAATTAAAATATTTTTGCAGGCACTATTTTATTAAAATAATATTCAACATAAAAATAATGTATAAATGTATGTAGAATGAGATAAAGTTTATTTCAATTAAGCTGAAAGGTTAAGTTATATAAAGCTTGGAAGGAAGTAAGGAAGGAACATAATCTTACCGCGAGAAATAAGTCCTCTCAAGTAATTCATTTTTGATTTCTTTTTTGGGTAACGCCCCTCTTTCGAATTGCGTTAATCGCGATTTGCGTTCATCGAAATTAAAACTAACTGTTTTTGACATGCGAGCAATATATAGATTATCTTGAGAACCACCCAAACGATGACGATCTGTCGATTGGGTTCGGCCATCAAAGAAATCTCCCTTCTGATCTCTATATTGCAATAATGGACGTTGTTCGGAAGGTGATCTAACACCACGCATCTGCATACGTCTGTCGAGTGAGGTACTTTGATTAATACTACCACTGCTATCCATCATAATGGGTGCAGAAAATAATGGTTTTCCTTGCAATTCCGGGTGATGGTGTATGGAAGGTTCTTTACTCCAACTTCTCATTTCTAGACCTCTGTCCTGACTAGACATTTCAGAATGACTTGTATGTTTGTCGGCCAAAAATTGCGAACTACCCCCAACAGGGCGACCTAGGATAACAGGTGCAAATGCTTCACCAACACCTATTGATAGGCGTTCGGACTCAGTAAAATCTTCTCGACTATCAACTGATTTTGGCATAGAAGGTGTTTTACTCAGGGATGATGGTGGATTAGGAGCAGGTTGTTTTTGACTTGGTTTTGCCATATATTGATCCATTTCATCCACCTTCAGCGAAAATGTTTCTATTACTTTTATAGACATCGGTTCGGCTCCTGTTTTATTGGTTACCGCTGCATTAGTTCCCGACACCACAGATATCGCGGTAGGTTTTTCTTTAGAAAACATGGACATGAATTTGCTAGTAGTTCGATTTGGGGAAGGAGATTTTTCTCGTGTCGGTGTTTTTTCCTTCGAAAACATTGATGAAAACTTTGAAGTTGTTGGTGGCGGTGCTGGTGAAGGAGACTTTTCACGCATTGGAGTTTTTTCCTTTAAAAACATTGATGAAAATTTTGAAGTTGTCGTCGGTGCACCTGGTGTTGGAGATTTTTCTCTTTGAGGGGTTTTTTCTCTCGAAAACATAGAAGTGAATCTTGATGTTGAGGGGGCTGGTGAGGGAGATTTTTCGCGTGTGGTATAGGTTGGTATAACGCCTACCATTTCTTCTTTTTGTTTTGAGGTAAAGAAATTTTTAACTATAGTGGCATATGAAGATTTCGTAGAATCTCCATTTACTTGGCTTGTATTTGTATCGAGAATACCTCTTTTAGTTCTTGTTGGCGATGGTTGCCTTTCTGGTGAATGGCCACGTTTAAGTTGATGATAATTTGCATCCGGTAATTGAAGATTATCTGACGTTAAGAGTTCTCTTGCTGGAGATATTCCACGATCTTTTAATTGTTGTTCTTTTCTAGCAAGTGTATCTAAATGTCTTGTCGGAGATCTGCCACGGCCTCTAGCTTCTTCCTCTTCTCTAGCTAATGTATCCAAATGTCTTACTGGAGATCTGCCTCGATTTCTCGATTGTTGTTCTTCTCTAGCTAAAGTAATCAAGTTTCGAGTCGGTGTTCTGCCACGAATTAAAGCTTCTTGATCCTCCCTTGCTAGGGTATCCAAATGTCTCATTGGAGATCTGCCATGATATCTAAGAGAGTCCCCCTGTCTCATTGGCGATCGCCCACGACTTCTAGCTTCTTGATCTTCTCTGGCTAAAGTATCTGTGTAACTCATTGGAGATCTTCCGCGACTCCTAAGAGAGCCCTCCTGTCTTGTAGGAGACCTACCACGACTTTTAGCTTCTTGATCTTCTCTAGCTAAGGTATCCAAATGACTTATTCGAGATCTTCCAGGACTCCTTAGAGAGTCATCCTTTCTTATTGGAGATCTGTCACGACTTGTAGCTTCTTCATTTTGTCTAGCCAACGAATCCAAATATCTTGTTGGAGATTTAGCACGATTCTTTGCCTTTTCCTCTTCGTCTTTTACCAGTTTATCAATATCCACTAACTGCACTTGTGTATTAATATTGATGTGAGTTTGTTCATCCACATTAAGTGGGACGGAAGCAACCTCAGTTACCAATGGAGGGCTTAAACGTTGTATTTGAATATTATCTTTAATGTCTTCGATATTTTGTGAAGCGTGAATAGCTTCCAACTCTGCTACTGTTTGCTCTAAAGTATCAGTAGGTTTTTGTATAGGAATAAATCCCTGTTGCATTGGTTCGACTGTAGTGGATGCATCAGATGATGTTTTATATTTAGACATATTAATGGGACGATTTTGTGGTAGCACTTCTCCAGCTGAGCAATATAGTGCCAATTTTTCCTTGTTTTCATCAGGTCTCATATAATCCACTGACATGGGTAGTTTGGCTTTACGAAAACCATTACCAGCTGGAGGTGATGTTGATCTTAAGGGAGTTAAATCTCTAGAATAGGATCTTTGACGATCTTGCTTAGGTGGCATAAAAGATGTAGTAGTAAAATCACGTGTAAATGACGGAGCACGATCTGTCATTTGTGGTAAAGGAGTAGGAGTTATCACATTGATTTGTGGTGAATATGGTGATAGATCCATATTAGATGATCTGCGGCTAGCACTCACGGAAATTTGTGCACGACGATCATATGATCCCTTGGATGGAGCAATATTTATGTCAGCCACATATAAATCTTGTTTAGAGGGAGAACGTGATATACGTCTTAAAGATCTAACACTATGCATTGACATTGTATCAGGATCCCTATAGCCGCTTCCAGTAGACATTCTGTCTACCGATGTAAAACGTTGTCTTTGCATACCTGGCATGCTATGAGGATCATCATCGGATATGCTGCGTACAACTAGACCTCTAGATCTAGCTGTTTCTTCTAATTCCGGATATTTTTCAACAAATGAAATGTCAACCGACGCAGAAGCTTGATCCCATGAACGATGTTTTCCCACACTACGCATAGATAAATGTTCAGGTTCTGGTTGCATGGTGCGATCTCCTGCCATTAGTTTGCGATCCGGCATAGGTTGAAATGGCAATGGTGGTGAATTAACATTTCTATCACCCACTCCTCCCGGTCCTCCTCCTCTACCTTCATCATATGGGATTTGTGGGCATTGGGGATCATGATGAAAATCTAATTTTGAAGTTGGTCTTGAATCGACCGGATTTATGCGTTCAGGCAGCAAGGAATCACTTTGAAAGTATTGACAGGCACAACGTACATCTAATGTCACACCACTTGAACTTTCATTACGCGAAACAAAATGTTTCTTTTCAAATGGTAAAGCTCCCACCGATGCCGATCTTCTTGTACTCATTGTGAAAATGGCATATAATTGTAAAAGCTTTGAACGCTTTTTTATTTGTTTATGAGAACACTGAAAAAGTGTCGTCACGTTATGTTGTCGTTTGGATTTTTGCAAAATAAAATACACATATGTTATATATTTTGTCTATTTAATTATTTGTATTCGTTAGTTTTTCCGTTGCTTGGTTGTTTAATTGATTCGTTGGTGATGTCGCTTTTTATTTCTTCTTTCTTGTTGAGGCTATTTTTAATATCTTAAATAGTATGTGCTCTGCTCCAAGGGTGAAAATTAAATTTATTTTTATTTAATATTTAAGAATTTTAGAAAGAAACTCACATACACAACACTTTCATTACTTAACGATTGTCGTTTAAATTAGAATTTTTACAAATTTTAACCCGTTTTCTTTTATCGTTTTCATTTTATCCATTTAACACTAATTTGTAATTGACAACAACAACTTATGAATTATAATATATATAATGAGTTCATATATTTGAAAATTTATAAAAAATTATATTTCGACCGTTAATACCCATCTTAATCGCTGCAAATTTCGGCCAGGACTGAAAGCTTTTTTTGCTTTAAATTTTATTATTCAGCAAATCAAAAAGAAAACACTTGTAGAAATATTTCGTCGTTTTGTCGTCGTTTTGCAAAGTACAATTTATTCTTCTCAGATGTTAGATCCATATAAATACATCTAACGCAGCATGATTATTATTATTATGATTAGCCTCTTTGAAACATTATTTAAGTGAACAATTCTTTATGTATGTATACAAATAATTTACTTGTTAATTTTGTGTGTTTTTAGTTGTTTTGTGAATTGTAAAATTTGTTTTCAACATTCATGCCAAGTGACCAGTATTAACAAAAAAGAAATATTTATTTAAAAAAAAATATTACATCTCTTTGTACTAACATATTGTTGCACTGTGTTTTCTTAGGACAAAAAATTGCTTACTCTCATCATGGTTTAATAATTATATACGAAATTATTAATTATTTAATTTTTTTTCAATCAAAAATATACAATACTTAAATCTTAGATCGAAATTCCAGGTAGTTATAAAAATTAAAGCCTGTTGAACACAAAAACTTCAATCAAATTTTATATATTTTTTAAACTTTAATTGAATTTTTTTCAAACCTCCAATTCCTTTATGGAGAACGACATCCATACATAAAAAATTTAGTACAAATGTCAGTAAAAATGACTGATTCAATTGAACTAATCTTTTTGCAATTCCAAGCTATTATAACAGTAAATTTCACCGTATTTGGGGTAGTTTTTCATGCTAAAATTCAGTTATTTGTATTTCTCAATTTTAAAAACTTTCCAGTTCGATTGAACTACAATTGTTATCAAATTATTATATTTTTGTGTGTCTGCTATCAGTCTTAAACTATTTTCAAATTTGTTCACTGTATAAACATAAAATAGCCAAAAAATGGACAAAAAAAATTACCTATAATGAATATAGGCCATTCTCGGGTTAGATCGAGAGAGTCCGGAGATTTTAAATGAAGTTTTAGCAAAAATTGTTAGTTAAATCAGAAAAAATTCTTTAATTTAACTAGTCTTTCCAATTATTAGACCCTGCCGGTTAATCGGTTAGGTCATTATTCGAAAAGTGAAAAAAATTGATTAATCGGTTTTTTCGATTCGATTAATCAGAAAAATTGGCGATTAATCGATTAACCGTTTAATGCAAAATTAGTGTATTTCTTCATCAATAAGAACACAAAGAGCTATTTTTTTGCTGAAATATCAAGTTAAGTCTATTGCGTTGGCTTCTAAAGTGTTTGTTTTGGGACAATGCAAAGCATCCTGAGATTTTTTAAAGAATCATGCTTAATAATCTTGTTTTTTTTTTTCAGAGAAACCTGACGACTTTTTAAAAAGAAAATGTCAGACTTGTTCAGTGGAAGTAAACCCTTAAAAACGCAGTGTAGATAGTGTTTTACCGTTGTTTTTTATTTTCTTTATATGACACTATCCATAAATAAACATGAACTGCCTTCAAAAAAATTTAATCACAAATTCTTAAAAATATGATATGCATAATTTTTGGGAAATTCACAAAGTTTGATAGAACTGACACTGTTCTCTGACTCTTTCAAGCTTTAGAGTTAAAGAGGTTATCTATCTATTAGAAAAGATATAAAAATCACGCATATTCCTGACAAGTCCTCACCGATTTTTCTGTGTTTATGCAATTTAGAACTCTGAAATATTTTGACTAAATAACTTAGTTCCTACTTTATCAAAATTTGTTTATAAATCAAATTAGAAACGAAATTAATAAGAAAAATTAATAAAAAAAAATTTAAATATATATAAAATTTCATGTTATTTTTAGTTTTTATAAATTTTTTCATAGAATTTTAAATGAAACTATTTTTTTAGAAAATACAGTTTTCGAATATAACGCAATTTTATATTATTATTTTATAACAGAAGTAACGTCATAATGCTTGTTAGCAATATACCTAGTGACGTGTTTCATTGGTAAGGAGAAAAATATATACATTTTAATAAATTTTTCGTTAAAGTTCAGCTTAGAGACTCTAGCTTTTCTAAAACTTTGCGTTCTGATGAGATCTCTTGTCAGCTCGAAATACATGTATACGAAGGTTGAAAGCTCTATTTAAATTTTTTTGGACATGAAAATATAATTTTATATTATTTAAAATTTATTTTTTAAAGGAGTTGAAACAAAAATAAAAATTGTTTATCATATTTCCTAAAGCCTATTTAACATTTGCTTAGATTCAGTCAATTTGAAACGAATTTGATTATATTTAAGTTGTTGTTTTTTTTACGATTTTCTTGCCAAAGTTAAGAGAATTGGGAAGTTTTAAGAAAAATAACAAAAACATTCATATTAAAAATTTAACCAGTTAATCGACCTATTTTAATCGATTATTCGGGTCTAATAATTTATGAGTTTTAAATTATTTGTTTCGACATTAACCCAAACAGAGGCGATTAATCGAGGAATCGGTTAATCATTTTACCGAATTGGAAACACTTAATTTAACTTAAACTTTTTAGCTAATTTAAATAAAATCGTGTATACCGTATATTTAACCGTCTAGACAGAAGATAAATATGTAGACATATGACATATTGTAGAAGTCCACTCTCGATTTCGTACATATTTATTGCCGACAATTTATGTGACAATAGTTCTTCGGCAATATTCGTTCCACAAAGAAGATAACATAATTTTGTCATGTTATCTTCTGTGTGGCAATAGTTCTTCAGCAATATTCGTAAAAAATTATTGCTAAGACGTCAAACTCAGCTGTCAAATTGCAGCGGACATGGCTTGACAGGCAATATCGCTAAAATGCCGTAATCGGTTCGAAACCCTTCCAACTGAATACCGTTACCCTTAAAATATCGTTACAGAAACTACCGAAATACCGTTATCTCTAAAATAACGTTACTGTAATAATAAAAATACCGCTATCCTTATATGTAGAATGTAGAGCGTTGGATAAAAGTGAATTTCAATATAAATCACTAACTAGTATAGAATCCCACCGATTGCAATGATATTTGGATATGTGATACAGGAGAAAAAAATTAAATATACATTAGCGGCCTAATCTTAAATGTATGTTCAAAATTACCCCACACATACTGTGTTCATTACTTTTAAAGTATTCTTTAGTATATTTTTACTTCCTTTTTAGATGTTATTCTTAACAACATCCAAAGTATCACTTAATTTTTTCTTCTAAGAAGTGATTTAAATACAGTTTATTTTTATTTATTCGCAGGTTTGAATCCTGACGGGACGAATATTATTCTTTTTTTAATATTTTTAATTAGTTCGTATAAATTAAATTTTAAAATAAAATATAAATTATGAAAATTGACTGTAATTAAATTTTAAAACTAAGGGTGTCTCAAGAAGAACGCAATTTTTAAATCTGGCAACATTCGAATTGTCATTGTTTGACATATGAACAATTGTTATTGTTTGCTAGTAGAAGGTACGAGGTTAGTAAAAATGGAGGGCTACACGAATGAACAACGCATTCTCATTGTGAAATTGTTTTACCAAAATGGTGAAAGTTTTGCGGCTACAGTTCGCAAATTGCGATCAATTTGGGGTCACAATAATGCTCCAAAAGAGTCAACTGTAAAGAGGTTAATGGATAAATTTGCCGAAACTGGGTCTGTTAATGATGTAAAGACAACAACGCGCCATCGACCAGGTCGATCGACCGAAAATGTCACAGCTGTACGTGATGATGTCGCTCAAACTCCATCCACCTCAATTCGACACCGAGCTCAGCAAATTGGTGTCTCCAAATCCACTTTGCAGCGAATTTTGACGAAAGATTTGCATCTTCATGCATACAAAGTTCAATTGACTCAGGAACTGAAGCCAGCTGACCATGGACAGCGAAGGGAGTTCGTTAATTGGGTATTGGAGAGACAACATGAAAATGCTGATTTTGCCGATAAAATCATCTTCAGTGACGAGGCCCATTTTCATCTTGAGAATTGTCGCATTTGGGGTGAGGAAAATCCTCGAGTGATTCACGAGAAGCAAATGCATCCTCAACGTGTCACTGTGTGGTGTGGTTTTTGGGCTGGAGGAATCATTGGACCTTTTTTTTATGAAAATGAGGCAGGTCAAGCGCAAACAGTCAATGGTGTTCGGTATCGTGATAACCAGTTTTTTCTTGCCTAGAATTGAAGAAATGAATGTGGAGGGCATGTGGTTCCAACAAGACGGCGCCACATGTCATGCAGCCAGAGAAACAATTCAATTGCTGCATCAGTCATTTCCCGGTCGTGTTATTTCGCGTTTTGGAGATCAGAATTGGCCGCCTAGATCGTGCGATTTAACACCATTAGATTTTTTTCTTTGGGGTTTTTTGAAGTCGATGGTTTACGCGAATAAGCCGACGACGACTCAAGCCTTAAAAGAGGAAATTGGACGCTGCATTAATGAAATACCGCAGCATTCATGCAAAACGGTCATTAAAAATTTCATTAAAAGATCGTGTGCATGCCAGCAAAGCCGTGGCGGCCATCTGCACGATATATTGTTCCATACATAACCTCATTCTGTCTACTTTACGATATAATAAAGTTTCACGATTTTTTTTAAATATCTGTGTTTTATTTAAAATTTAAAAATTGCGTTCTTCTAGGGACACCCTTTACAACTACTGATTAAAAAATTTTAACTTATAGGGAGATCCCTATAAATCTAAAAGTTTACGTTTTCCAAATGTTACTCTTGCTAAAGAAACCTTAAATTTCTAACTATTTTATTTGATTTTATTTCAAGTTGAACACACTGTGCGCCTTAAAATGTTACAGATGGCTTTCATTAAGATTTGCAGTGAACAAAACATTATAACTGACACCTGATTATCGATCAACAAATTTTGTAAATGCATGAGAATAATATATATTAAACAAATGTTTCTTGTATTTAACTGCAATTCTATTATATTGCTGCGAATTTATGTTTTTTTTATGGGGTAGTGGGACAAATACATAGTGAAAAATATATAAACCAGTCACCAGGTAACCGCAGTAGAAAATTAAATTAAGTTATCTTACCTTTGTTTCTACATGTTTCATCAGTAGATTATTGGAAAGAAGAAAGCTCTAGCCTACTTTATTTACAACAACAACAACAACAAGGTGTTAAACGTATGGGGAAGAAATAGGATAAGCGATTTGAAGAGCCAGTGCTTAGTGAGCGTTTTCGTTTACGGAGGCGTAGTGTTAGTAACAATTTCATTAGAAAGATGAATGTGTATTTTCTGAAATATGTATTGTATGTTATGTTGTTGTTGATTTTTTGTTTTAAAATTTGTATATTATTTTTTCTTCAGTGTAGTCAGTGTATATATTATTAGTGTCATTTAAAAAAAAAATTAAAAAAAAGAAAAGCATATTTTTTCGTTGTTAGGTGTTAAATTTAGAATATGTTCTACTTACTTGATACCATTCTTCCATTTATTAGCCTCTTTTGTAGCTTCTAGCTGTTCAGCTGTTAATTCAATATCTTCCCGGTGGGGTTCGGCTTCATCTTCAACATGGGAAAAGGTTACCTTCTTATCAGAAGGTGCTGGTGAAGCTTCTTTTTTAAGGGAGGTTTTACGTTCCCTTAAAGGTTCGGATTCCTGATTAAAAACTAAATGAATTTGGTGGGCAGGGGATTCATTTTGCTCTTCTAATGCTTCCTGATCAGTTTCTTCTTCAGTTACCGGTTGTAAGTGTAATTTGGATCTATCTTCATCTGAAGACGCTGAATCAATCGATGATATGGGTGCTAAAAGAGAATTTGATTTTCTTTCTGGTGTTGAACGGTCCTGTAAGGTTATAGGTTCTTCTTCACTACTGCCCATGCGATCAAGTGGTATGTTATTGTTAGTAGCGGCCACTTCTTTAATAGCACTGGTGTCTTGTGTAGCCAAAGATTGTTTTATAGCCTCCACTGAAGTAGCATCCAAAATAAATTTCAATTCCTCGGCCGCTGCTACAGCTTCATCAGGTTGATCAATTTCTTCGTAAACATGTTCTCTGCGTAAGCGTGGAGTCTTTTTAGGAGCTATAGCTGCAGCATCCACCTCTTCCGCTTTTTTATATGTCACTTCTTCGTCATGATCTTGATTGTCAGTTGTGAAAGCAGTTTGTGTATGATTAATTTCAATTATTTCTTCTGGTTTTACAATGCTACTTTGTGGTTTTTCCTCATCATCGTCGTATCTATCATCATCTCTTCGCTTGCGACTCGGCGATTCGTCCAATTCGAGAATTTCTAAAACATCATCGGAATCTTGTTTTTCAATAAAATGCGGTATATCACTTCTTTGAGATTTTGGTGAATTTTTTAGTTTTAAAATTTTCGGTTCTTCATTAAGTACAATCTTATCATCTTTACCCAAGTGGATGCGTTTAATGTTAAGACGTTTCTTTTGGCGATCCGCCATACTTCTCAGTTTTTTCATAATGGGAAAACAACGAGGACTCTTGCTGTGTACGTATATGGGTTCTTCCTCCTTCTTCTGCTTGTTATTTTCTTCTAATTGTTGTTGTGATCCTTGTGATGACACTTGCTCTAGACTAAGTTGCAAACTTGTATTCGTAAATGAATCGGGCAGCGATTGAGCGTCGTCGTTTTGCCTGGCTCCGTAACGTCGACGTCTAAACAAACGTCGCACTTTACTAAAACGACTCGATTTCTTGGGTTGTTTTCCACTAGTAGCTAAAACAGAATCGGATACACAAGAAAAACTTTCACTGTGTAGACTGTGGTTTTCTAAATCTTCCGTTTGATGACTGGGAGGTAAATGTTCTGAATGTGGGTGTTCTTCGTCTTCTTCCTCTTCGGATAATTCTTGTATATAACGTTCAGTTTCTTGTATCAACACTTGATCATCAATTCGTACTTTCTTATGTGATTTGGGGGATTCAGAAGTAAAGCGAATTTCTTGTGACTTTCTTAGCATCAACACAATTTCGGGTTGATCGTCTGGCCCGAGGGGGCGTTTATAGAGATGTGTCCAAGGATAACCACCCTAGAATAGATAGCACATGTTACTATTAAATTTAAAAATTTATTTTTTTTAATTCTTAAAAACATTTTTTTTTTTTAATTTTTTATGTCTAGAATGTGTCCTTTTATTATTGCTTTCTTAGAAAAGGCTACTAAAACAAGTATGTAAACTGATTTGAAATAAACCGATTAAATTCCGCAACTCAATATTTAGAAATAAAATTCTGTATCTGTTTCTTTGTGAGGCTAAGAAGAGTTTAAAGAAGTTTGTTTTTCAAAACATTACTTTATCCTATTATTAAACGATTTATTTAACTATCAACTACAACTATTTATCGTGAGTAAAGTCTTTGTAACCATCATATAAACAGTCTCAGTTAATATTAGAATTAATTACTAAGAATTTTACAGGAAGAAGAAGAAAATATTTTTATTGACATTTGGGAATCTCTAGATTAACGCAGTTTCGTACCATGCAACGATTCGTCAGTCGTATTTTTATTGCTATATTGTCTCTTTATAAATAATTTTTCACCTATAAAGTGACCGGAAATCGAACCGGCAATTCCATACACACTTTGACTTGTAGCATCACCATTTAACGAGATGGGGGAAAATTTTTCATAAAGGTTATTCTTGCACGAGACGAAATTACACCAGTCTGGTGATTCCCTTGTATCTGTTGAATTTTTTAATATGAATGTTTTCTTCTTCCTGTAAAATAGCTCTTTGGTGAAATTATTTACATTTCAGTTAAACCTATCATTTATATTCCTAGAATTGTGCTCCGGAACATGTTTTAGAATTTATGAAATTAAATTTATATGCAAAGAAAACAAATTCGTGCGGACAACATACAAAATTGTTGGAAATTTAAAATATCCGGCAGTCAAAACTAAAAAATTCGGTTGCAGCAACCAAACCATTTGATTGGTACCGAAAGCTTTTGTCAGCACAAATCTGTTTACTTGGTGTTTAATGATTGCTGGGCTATGTAAAATACTTACTCTTTCTTTGGCTCGCCTTAGATCTTCCCAACGATATGTTTGTAGTGGTATTGGTGGCTTATCCGTACTGCTTTGTATTAAATATTTCTTAAGTGATTGATAATATTCACGCTTACAATCTAATGCCAATTTTTGAGCATCATCATCATCATTCGTCGTTGTATCATGGGATTGTAGATGAGGTAATGATTCAATAAATAATTTACGTTCCTCTTCTTCTAAAGCAGTTTTGGGAGAAGGCACTGATACAATTTTAAGATTTGGATGTTTATCACCTGGCAATTGTAAAACATCTGTTTTGACAATATTCAAATCTACCAAAGAATTTTCTACTTTAGTTTGAGAATCTAAAATGCTAGTTACTTCGGATATTTGTTGATCAACAACCTCGGAGAGTTTAGTCTCTGTACTATTCTCTATGGTGTTCTCAGTATTATCCGTAGAAATTTCTTTGTTTTCAGTAGCTTTCTCAGTTGATGTCTCAGGTTGTTGCTCAGATTGCTCAAGTTTTTCAGAGTCTTCTAAGGCGCTGTTAGTGGTTGTAATTATTTCAATTACTGCTTCTTCGTTACTCTGATCAGGTTGCTCTAACTTTTGCTTAGAAACAATTTTTTCTGCGGATTTTTCAGTCTTTTCTTCTAAGTGCGCTTTATTATCCTGATTTACAACTTTACACTCTTCGTTTATGGTGTCATTTAAGGTTTCATGGGAAGAGTTTTTAGTAAAAGTATTGACAATTTCTTTTTCCAAATCTTGTATTAGCTTCTCAGCTATCTTCTCTATTTCTTTTTTATTTACAAAACTCTCACCGTTGGATAATTCTGTAGGAACATTTATTTGAGCTGCTTGCAATAGCTTATCATTTTCGATAACTTGTTTAATTGGTTTTTTAGTTATTACTTCTGCTGGTTGTACTTCAATTACTGTGCGTACATTATCAGTTGTTTCGATCTTGGAACAACCGACTTGTAATTCATGTTCTATGGGCGTTAATTCTTTAATGCCAACACTCTCCTCATTGGGGTACAACAATTCGTTATAGGTTTCTATTAAATGAGATTCGATATCAAGTATATTATCTTGACTTGGGCGCCGGGGTTCGGGAAAGATTATTTCTCCAGTATGAGGGTCGATTTTACAGTCTTTGGTCGGTGTAGGTGTGGGAGTTGTTATGACTAAATGAGACTTATTAGAACTACTGACTAGGTTTCTATCGCTAGAATTATCGTCATTAACATCGTTGTGCAATTGTTGTGGCTCCTCGGAGGACGGTTGTTGTAATATTATTACTTGATTTACCGGATTCTCTTTGTTTTTTTCTATTTTTTCTTCTGTGGCATTTAATGGGCTAAGTACTTGAAGAATTGCGGGTTGTTCAATAGAATTAATATCAGATCCGGGCAATGACACTGCAATCACAGAAGTATAATTAAATACAATATTAATTATAGTTTAAATGAAGAAAACATTTAAATACATTTGAAACAATATTTAAAATGGGGAAAACAATCAACAACAAGAAATATATGAAAAAAAAAACAAATATTGATGGTGGAATTTTCATATGATTTTCGAAAAGTCAGGAAATGAAGCTGCATTGTGTAAAAAATTGGAAACAACTACGGGTTTTAAAAAGAAATTAAGGTGATTTTTTTGTTCTAAACCAAATGTAGAAAAAATTGTTCTAAATAAATAGAAGTAACTTTTATTCGAAAGATAAATAAGAGAATATATCGTCATTAGTTATATTTACAAATAAATAATAATAGACGGTAGATTTGACGAATGAATTTTTTTTGTACGATTTTAAAAAAATAAAAGAATTTTAAAATTTTTTTTAACGAGTTAAGAATCTGCTATAAGAAGGTTTTACTTTATTATTTTTTCGAAAATTAATTTAATTTTCTTTTATCAAAAATTTTCTTAATTGATAAAAATATTTATTTATTTGCCGAAAGTGTTCTTGAGATACTAATTTCTTGAAAATATCCGATTTATAATTATTTTTTCCAAAATCCTAATGTGCTACCACTGATGTTCTAAATTAAATTTAAAATTCGTTTGTATTTACTGCAAATTGACTAGATAATTTTTCTCACACTATGATCATATATATTACATAAGATATATTTTATATTGAGGTGACTACACTGAAAAAAAAAATAAAATGAACGGCATGTTAATATAAAAACTTATGTATTTCTAAAAATGAAATGAAATTATGGCTGAAACACAAAACAATTGTGTTATCTTTAAATTTTTAAAGAAAAATTAATGAACAACGGCTTAATACACAAAACAAATACTACACTCAACAAAATTTAATTATGATCACATCAATACTTGCATAGAAAAGATTATTTATTCAAACTGAAATTAGAATAAATTGTAAGAAAAATGTAAAATTGTAAGAAAAATGTTTTCAAAAGTTTGCATATTTTTCAGCACTGTTTGCTCTTTTATACATATTTAAAATATTTTACTTATTTTATTTTATATATTAATCAAATAATTAGAAATTATATCCTAATACTCTAACCGAGCAATAGCAACAAAGGCTATCGGCTCTATTTAAATTACACGAATATTCGCTGTAAATAATACACATTGGCGAATATAAAATTTAATTTTTTAGCGCTTTGGGCTGTTACACATAAGCTAGCGACAAGGAGAATCTGAATTTAGGATATCGGACAAAGCAGCTTTGCATCAGCGTACAAAATGACAAGTTCACGCAGACGAAAAAGTGGAAATAAAAATTTTCGCCACAATGCTAAATCCTTCTTGATATCGGGTTCGATCCCCAGCCACGGCAAAATTAATTCAGAAAAATAATGCATTCCTGTTCATATAGCACTTAAACCCACCAAAGTAAAATAACAATTCTATAAACTAAAAAGCTTCAACAAGTTCGCCAACTCTTTATCAGATGGCGAACAACAAATTTATAAAACTACGGTTACTTTTTCAAAAGAGTACTCAAAGTAGAAGAAAACAAAGTGATACATATATTTATGAACATAGGACAATTCGATATGTACAAATGAATTACTTTTTAAGGTGTTTATTTATAGGAAGAAGAAAACATTTTTATTGAAAAATTTATCAGACATATGGGAATCACCAGACTGACGTATTTTCGACCCACCCAAGAACTCGTTAGTGCTTAGTTTATGAGTCATTTGATAAAGTTTTTTTATTGTTAAATTGTTTATATAAAAAAAAAATTTTACAAAGTGTATGCCGTGACCGGGAATCGAACCGGCAACCCTCTATAGGCTCTGACTCGCAGCATCATCTTGAAAAGTTTCGTCAACCACATCTCATGCAATGTATAGTTGTCAGAATTTGACTAATATATGAACAATTTATTTTATACTCGTATTGTATAATTCCCAGATTTATTTAATTTTTTTTTGTTAAATTTTATCTCAGAAAATGGTCATGCTTTTAATTGAATATCGCAAACTGTATATGATCATATTGTGCAGCAAGTAATAGACAAATATACAAGGCATGTACAAAAAAATGTTTATGCCGATGAATGTTTATTTAGTTTTTCGTTTTTTTCTAATTAAAAATTTGAATTTTAGCCAAAAAGTATTAAACACTGTCGCAATTACGAAATTTTTTATTTAATTTTTTGAAATATGTTTGAAATTCTTTTTTAACATTGTTATTTCTGTTCCATGGAAGTTGGTTGATTTTTCAAAGATCTTCATCTTGCGTTCTGATTTAAAATATTTTACATAAAAATACGGCTATTTAGACACTTGTTTTGACCCTGTAATCATCGTTACAACATACTTGAATGTGTTTTTCCCATTTGATTTATTACAATGTGTGGTTAATATTAAAAAAACTTTTTCACCTTGTGTTGTATGAGTCAATAAAGAAAATCACCGAAATTAAAAAAACAGAACAACTTGAGAATTTTCCAATATTTTTAAATGCCGGACAACACGGTGCGGTGCCCTTTGATATTGACGAGATGTGTGCGTGCTTTTTTAAAAAAAATTAATTTTCTGATTTCATTTCAAGTATAAATATTGTACTCTCAAGATATTTGTTCTTTTTTAATGAAAAAAAAAAACTATTTTTACCGATTTTTCGATTTTCTTCGCCAATATATAAACCGCTCGTACCGTGCAGAATTCAACTACTAAATGTATATTTTCTTTTTCAATATGACCCCAAATAAATATGTTTTTTGTGTTTTTCTATTAAGAAAATAAAAATATTCTATGAACATTTGTTCTTAACCAAAATGTACAAGAGTTTAGCATATGATGATATTTCTCTTTTTTTTGTATTTGTTTTGTTCTCTTTTAATCGTATAGCAGATAATCAAGAGTTTTAAAGGAATTTATTATTATTTTACCGGATATTTTAAGACTAAGAATTTTTATTAGACAACACTGACCGACAAACAATTTTTGGTATATTTTTGTCTGGTTTTCACATTATACCCCAAATTATTTATAATATAAGAAGGGTTTCACTTTAGGGATTTTGTTTTTTAAGAAAAGGAAAAAATTGTTTTTTTTTTTGATGTGTGCAATAAAATTTTAATGGATAAGCTAATTTTTAAATATTTTTGATAAAATTTTAAAATTTTTTAAAATGTAAAATTCTCTTTTTACAAAACAACTTAAGTCGACAAAATTACAAAATCCCATATAATTTTTTTAAACTTTTTATCAAATTTTCTTTTATCAAAACAACTATTTTTTTAAAGTTAATTATTGTGGATACTGTTTTAAATAAAATAAAAGCAAAAAAAAAAACAAATAAAGTTAAAGAGTTTATTATTGTGGAAACTGGTAAAAATAAAATAAAAGTTTAAAATGAAAAGCAATTATTTGTAATTATTTTATAACACAACACTTTAAAATTTGTTAGAAAATTTTTACAAACAGTATTATGTCAGGATAAAGGCGTTTTTTCGCTCCACTGTAAAATGTCTGTTTGAAATAAGTTATTTTGCCAAATTCGCAATTCCATTTGAGCTAAATTCACCAAAAATTTAAGGCCTGTTTATATATTACAAAATTAGTTTAAATACATAAACCCCAAAACTTAATTAGTATTTAAAAGATTTTCTCAAATTATTTCCTAGCAATTCATTTGCAAAATTCACTGATTTTAATAAATATAAATTTTTCTTGTTCAGAAATTTATTTCTTGTGCTATAACCAAATTGAATAATGTCTTCGAGTCTATTACAAAATATTTAATTAAAACTAACTTTATTGTTTAAACCATAAATGTACTCTAATAATTTTGAAAATTGATATTCATATTTGATAACAAAGTAGTTACCGGCTAATGGATCTTGAGTGTGGGTCATATGACAATAAATTCTGTTATTTGAATTTAAATCTCAAGTTTTAAAGTTTAACTTAAAAAAAATATGAGAATTTAGAAAAGCGACCATTTATTTTTCAGGAAAATAATTTTTAAACTTAAAAAGAGTTAAGCAAAAATGCTAAGAATATTCAGTTTGACACCTAATATTTCTTTTTAACAAAAAATCCTACCTCTTTTTTGCTCTTTGTAAAATGTCAAAATATAGGTCTAAGACCCCATAAAGTATATATATATTCGTGATCCTTAGGCAATTTTAAGTCAATTTAGCAATGTCCGTCTGTTTGTCTGTTGAAATGGCGATCACGACGCGAAGACGCAAGCGGGGGTGCGTATTTTTATCCTCCTGACTAGTTTGCTATTGAAAATGAGCAAAATTTGTCCAGCGGTTTTAGTACAATTTTATCTCATATTTTTTCACCAGTGGCTTAGAAGTGAATAATATTTTTTATTCACCTCAAATATTTTTTCACCTCAAAAAATTTTTTTCATCACTAAAATTTTTTTTACCACAAAAAATTTTTTTCACCTCAAACAAATTTTTTTCCACTTAAAAATTTCTTTCGCATCCAAATAAGTTTTTTACCACAAAAATTTTTTTTCACCTCCATAATTTTACTTCAAAAGTTTTTACATTATTTGTATCAAAAACAGTAGAAAACATTTTTTAAGATATTTTTTTTGTTTTTTTCATGACATATTTAAGTTTAAGAAAAAAGTTGTAAATTAAATACAAACTAAAACACGGCTTAAAATTTCTTCGAATGCAATTGATGTAATTACATACAATCTGGTAAATATATATATAGTGATATATTGCACCATATTACATTATATAATTTTATATTCATAGAACATATAACACGGGTAGTAAGATATCGCTCCATATAACACCATGCAAACTAGATATTGTTATTTTTGAAATGTATTATTAAATTTTTATATTAAATTTCAAATATATAAAATTTTTATATTAAATTTTAGATATTAAATTTCAGATATAACAATATCTAGTTTGCATGGTGTTATATAGAGCGACATCTTACTGCCCGTGCAAAAAAGATCAGATCAGATCTGACTAGAGCACATTATATCTAAATAGACCAGGTATAATTATACCTCATTTGATATCTAATTAGACTAATTTAACTAAATCTAAGCAGATCTGGCATAAATCTGGTAGAAAATGAGATAAAAACACCTTTTTTAGATACATTTTTATTGTGGCTAAGATGTGGTACTAGATATGAGAAGATCTGCTATCTAGATCTGCTATATTTTGTAAGACATGTCCATAAAGTAAATCACATATGACATATCTTATCATATATGATAAGATCTGGTACTAAATCGAATAAGATTCAATCATATCTATTTAGATTTAAACAGGTCTGATCACATCTAAAATGTATTTAATTGCATCAATTGGGAACAAATTGATGCAGTTATATCTAGTCAAAATTTGCATTATTTTGCATATAATTTTATCTGGTCTGATATAATTAGAAACAATTAGATCTTATTTTATACAATTGGATTTATTATTTTTTGGATCAAATGAATATATTTTTTTTTTTTTGGCAATAAATTCTGTTGTCAGCGCAAATCTTTTTTGTTTTTTGTTGGTATTATTATTTAGTTTTGACAACTGAAATTTTTCGTCTTAATAGGCACCATAATCCTTTCAATAATCGATTCTAGGTTTTTCTCAATTTAATAAGAAACCTCAAAATTAATAAATTTTACAGAGCTCTCCCAGAAGGCTTGTTAGTAGCGCGCTAGCTTATCAGTGCGGAGGTAGTGGGTTAAATCAAATTTAATTCCATTTTAAAGAAATTCAATAAAATATAGAATTTATTGTTTAAAGCTCTGCTAAAATATATGTTGTGTTAAGGCCCAACTACAATTGACTTAAGTGACTTAAGGTTTGTGTTGGTATGAAACGAATTTTTTGAAATACAAATTTTTAATTTAAAAAATTAATTTTCGTCTTATACCTAGTTTAAGTCACTTAAGCCAATTGCATTTGGGCCTTTAGCCATCTAAGTTAATTTTAAATATTATTTTTTGTTTTATTCAAAAATTTGTTTGTTTTTATTTTAAAATTATCTATGCCCCACCAATCACCGCAGTTGTATTAAAGTTTAGCCATTAACATGTTGTTTTTGTTTTTATTTGCTTAGCCATAAGTTAATAATATTTCTAGTATATTGAGCAAATTCTATTCTAATTAAGGGTGGGTGCGAACTGGCCAAATAAAATTTAAACTAAATTCAGGTTTAGAAATTTCTTCGATATTTAAAAATATTTTCAATTTGTATTTAGTTTAGAACTTAATTAGCCACCTCGCACAGGGCCTAAATATGAAATTGTTGCTGTATACGTAAGTTTACAAGTGTATAAATATTTGCATTTAAACTCGTGCCTTATTAGACAATATTTTATCTAGAGCAAATAACGACGTCTCTGCAGATACATTTTAAAAAAAATGTTGATTGTAAACACAATTTTAAATTTTTTTTTATTTTATTTTTTTTTATCAATTTTGTTTGTTTATTTTGTTCTAGTTCATAATGTTGTTGTGTATAATTTTTTTTTTTTTTTGATATTTTCTAAGACATGTCCTAATTTCTTTAAGATTGTTGTAGGTTTGCCAACAATTGTCTTACAAATAAATACATATTAATCATACGTCATAGTGGTTTGTTGATGGTTTTTTTCCACATTACTTCTTAACTGTGTTTTTCTTATTTTAATAGCACAAACATTTTTTGAGAGCGTATTCTTAGGTATTTTATGCAGATTAATATGTTGATAAAAATTATAAAAAAACAGTCTTGAAATCGAACCCAAACTTTATGCAAACAAATAAAATTGTAAAATTCGTTTAGAATATTTTTTTTTGTTTTTAACAATTTTAATTTAATTTATTTGGAAATACACATAATTTATGTTAATAATAAAATTATATTCACTATTACGCAAAATGTGTGGCTCGCGCCAATTTCTAGCTATTTCATAAACATTTTACAATCTTTTAAGAATGTAAAAAACTTACAAAAAAAAATCGATAAGACTGCTTCTAGACTGTATTCATAAGATTGACTACAAATTCGTCAATTGATTATTTGATCCCTTCCAAAATCAAAGAAAGTAGTAATGTCAACGCACAAAATTATTGTTGCTTCACAAGTTATACTTATTTTGGCCATACGCTTATAATCAGATATTAAGCTATTTCGATTCAAAACTTATTTAGCTAATGTTTTTGTATATACACATTTAGGCCGAGTTTTTAGGATGTAGATTATCTTTAAACTCAGTTTATCGCAGTTTGTAACTTGAATACTCATTTTGAAATTTGTTTTAATTTATTTTATTTCAGTGAAGATCAAAATTGTATGTAACGAAAAGTTGTTCCGACAAATTTATGTTAATATACATGGAAAGGGCAGACAAAATTCATTTTCGGTTTTACTAAACCAAGTTTAACTCACATCTTAAAAACTCGACCTTAGAGGTAAGAAAGTGGTTAAAATTTAATTTTGTATAATTAAAAAAAAAAATTATTATTGTAGTGATCCAGATATATTTTATGTGAGACATACTCTGTTCACTAAAGAACACGGTACGGCGCAGAATTGTTTAATAACATATGTTGTAATCAAAACAATCAACACTGCCAACAAGAAATACACAACTAAAATGTTCAATACAAACATCGACTTATTTAAACGTGTCATAGTGGATAACGCTATTACTTAAGATTTTTGCATAGACTTGTAAAAAAACTTCTTCAAAATATTTTAAATTCCGGGTTAATCTACCGAAATGAAGTCCCGCATCTTTATTTCAAAAAAACTTTATTCAAAATGTTTCCCTTTTTCAAATATTTTTGAATCTACTGAATGGATTTTCAAGATTTCTTTTATATGACTACACAGAGAGAAAAAATTAAAACAGTTATGATATCAAACTTGAATTATTTTAAAAACTTATTTTAATTAAGTATGAATCTTATTAAATTAAACGTGATTCTAGTTAAAATAAACTTTTTCCTATTTAGATTCACATGACATCAGACCTTAAAAAAGATAAATCTTTATTGAATTATTTCGCAAAAAAATAATTATTATTTTTGTAAATCAGCGACTTGATTCAATATTTTAAAAATCAATTTATTAAATCAGATTTAAGATCATAATTGATTAATCAATTTTATTTGATTTTTTTTTTTTTTTGATTCAATTAAATCAAATCATTTAAAACATAATTCTTTTTTTTAATTTGTGAATTAAAACAAAATAAAAAAAAACTTAAAATTGACTTGCAAATCTCGCTTAGTTTTCTAGATATTCACCATTTTTGCTCTGCTAGAGTATTAATATACTACGATAACAAAAATAGGCCTGGTTCGGAAGACATCCGACAGCCACAGGGTGACCAATTTTTATATGAACGAAATCGAACGGGAAACGAAATTTGTATTATTAGAGTGATAGTCTTCTTCAAAAAATTTAATAAGACCCTTCGGGTTTAAAATTAAATTAATCGTGATTTAAAAAAAAACATGTTTGAATTCGCCAACTAAATCATATTCGAGAATCAAAATAATTCTTAATTTAAAATTAAATTATTGAAAAATAATTATTTCGTTTGATGTACAAAAAGAATTATTTAAATCATCGTGTTTCTTCTAATGAGATAAAGATTGAATCATGGTAGTAAATAGTTGAATCAGAAAAATGAATTCGCGAATTAATTCGTCAAAATTTAAATTAGATTAGAAAATTAATTTAAGGAATTATGTTTTTAAAAGTCTGATTTGGCAGCATTTTAGATTTTGTTTTCGCATTTTAAAAATAAGTAGAAACATATTTAAAACAAAAAGTATACAAACTTAGTTTGATTTCACAGATGTTTCTATTAAATTTAATATTGTTTCTGCTTGATTTTAAAATATTTTTTTGTGTGTATAATTTTAACTTTTCTATGTTTATATTAAAAAAAAGGTTACTTATATTGTATGAAATATATTTGAATATAACACGGAAAGGCGATTTAATAAAACTTTTTACTTTAGATTTAAGAATTTAAATATTTTAAAAAAGTTTTAGGAGAAGTCTGTGAAAAAACCTTTTCGAGTAGTGTAATTTCATCCCGAATCTTCTTTGGGCCATATCGCCCATAGTAAAAACACAAATATTGTAGTGTGCTGTTTAAATTTTTTTTTTATTTGAAAGTCAAGGTCATGACCAAACCCACCCCTTTCTTTTAAAGCAATGCATCATGTATAATAAAAATTTGTGTTTCCATATAAAAATTACTATCGTACTTGTTTTGGAAAAACAGCAAATAATGCTCAATCATCCATATACTTAACACGTGTCATTGAATCTACCATTTCTGCGCATATACCTACAAAACAAATCTGGAAAATCTTATAAACATATTAAAAGTTCCAATTCAGTGATTGGCAAATATGTAATAATTTTAATAACATTACTACAATTAATGAAAAAAAAACAAATCATTCGACAAAAACATTGGTTGTGTTTTACAAAAAAATTTGCTAACACATTGGCTGAAAAGTCCGTAGGGTAACCAATAAAACAACAATTTTTTTTTGGCAAAATTCGACTTTATTAATCAACATACGTAGCCTCCTTCAGGAGCGATACAATCACTCCAACGTCTTTCTAACATTTCGATAACTTTTTTATAGAATGATTTACCTTTGGTCTTAAAATAGTCCTCTGTTTCGGCAATCACCTCTTCATTCGAATCAAATCTCGTTCCAGCGATCATTTTTTTAAGGTCTGAAAACAGGTAAAAATCGACGAGAATCAAATCTACCGAATACGGTGGTTGAGAAAGCAATTGAAAGCGTAATTCGTGCAATGACTTGTGACACGGCGCATTGTCGTGGTAAAGAGTAACGCCGGCACCCATATCGAAAACAGCTTTCTGATGTTCATGCTAAATATAGTCGACACGTTCTTTCGATATTAGCTATCTCCTGACTGAAACTCTACTGCAGCTATCTCCTGCAACTTTACTTTACGGTCTGCCAAAATTGAATCGCTATTTCAGCCCTCATGTAGCACTTCTTTGATCTTTGATTTGTGTTTTAATAAATCCCATCAAACAACTAATATAAATTTCAGAAGAGACTCATCTCCGGAAACTGTAATGACCATTTTATCCATCAAATATTTTTGTATTTTTGAATGGCTCAAGCGATATTCAAAGCTTGTTTATCTATTACGAAAATAGTCTAAATAACAGAAATTGGCAATAACTTTCATAAAAAATAAGTTTTCGTTACTTAGCTTTCGTTTAGACAATTTTCGAATGCATAAACCAGGGATTAAATTTTGTATCCCTGAACAGTTGGAAATTTTGGAGCTGAGACCATTTTAAAGTTCAGAGGAAAGTCAATCAACAGATGATTAGCAGATTTTTCTTTTAAACGAACACTAGATTCAACTCTTTTGGTGGGCTTAAATGGATTCTTAATTTAATTTTTAGTATTTACCCTAAAAAATGTTTGGTTGTATAAAACTAATAAAAAAAATTCTTAAAATCTATTTTATCTTCGGTTGAAGGTCGGCTTTTTTTATATGTACACATTTAAAAATGAAGACCTACTTTTTTCCTCTAGATATATTTATATTTAAAAAAAAATGTGACCGTGAAACAAATTATTTTTAAAAATTTGTCAAATAATTTTAGTGATTTTATTTTTTTTACTAATTAAATAATTGTGTCATTTAAATATTCAACTAATGAATTGTAAATTTTACGTTTGCAAATTTTATATTATTTACTTACATAAGACTCCAATCAAAAAAATTTACATCGTAATTTTCTAAACGTTTTCCTTAATTAAATAATTTTATAAAGAAAACAACAACAACAACTTACCGTAATTATTTACAACACTTAAAAAAATATAAATCATAATTTAACAATAAATATCATGGACAACAAAAAGTATAACAAATATTAACATTTTTACAAAAAAAAAACAACAATTTAGTAAAATAAAAAAAAATCGAATAGTTTATATTTTAGTACGTTTTAGTTTTTGTTTTATTTCACGACATGTTTACCGTTTAATCATGTTTTACGTACTAGTGTTGATTTTTTTTTACACAACAAGAAAACTACATTTGAAATACCAAATAATATCAACCCAACCAACCAACCAAGCACCACCTTCAAATCATCGGCGATAGCCGGCTAGCAAATTGAAACAATCGTTATATTCTCATTATAAAACAAAGTCTAATAAAAAGTACGGTATATTTTATACCCTAAACCAACTACGGTTATAAAGAGTTTATTATAACAAAAATGTCAGACTCTAATGCTTCTAATTAGCTGAGAAATTAATATAAAATCAAAATAATTTACAATCAAAAATAAAGCTTGTGCCTCAAATTTAAATAAAACCAGTACACATGTGGACCTACATACATATCTCATATATAAACAACCAGTACAGAGAAAAATTTTGTCAATTTCTGACTAAAATTCAGTTACTACGACTAAATTCGTATTTTGGTGTTTTTTTTTTTAATTTTCATTTGAAATTTCAATGGGATTTGAAAGTCGAAATCTTGTAAAAAAAAAATACTAATAACTCAATAAGTTGTTTTGATTTTCTTTTAAACTGGTAAAGTGCAATATTTGGTCGGTATTGGCTGAGTATAATTTTCATATTTCTTTCTAATTTGTAGATTGTTTGCTTGCAATAGATGGATGAATGGATGTGTTTGTTGATTTTTTCAGTCAGTCAAGTACGTCAATTGCAAAAAAATAACAACTTTTATTCATTCATATTTGCATGTACAATACATTTTTTTCTAATAATTTTCTATTTCTTCTTTTATTCCGAAACCTATTAGAGTGTAACCATTATTACCAGCACATTTTGCCGACTTCTTAAGTTGATTTGTTGTTGTTTCGTTATAAAAAAATATTTCTCTCGTAAATCAATTTTAATCATGAATTCTCTAAAGTTTAAAGTATAAACAGATTCGGCGCTGCAACAAATTTTTTCGATTGGGATAATAAAAGCTTAATTGTGGTAAGAGAAATATAGCTTATATAAAAGAGTTAAATTAAATGCATTTTTTATTCAATACAAAACTTTAAATCCAAATTTTTTTTTTTAGATTTTATCAAGTTTATTTTTTTACCTCTTAACTTCTTTGAGTTAGGGCCTTTCTTCCTGAAGCATACAGTGACGCTTTCTAGGTAATAGTTAAAAACAAGTACAAAAGCCTTAAGTTTGGCTGTGCTGAATCTTTGAATAACCACCAACAATGTCCTAAAAAAATGTTCCCACTGTTTTTGATACAAATAATGTAAAAAACTTTAGAAGTAAAATTATGGAGGTGAAAAAAGTTTTTTTTTTTTAGGTGAAAAACTTTTTTGTATGTGAAAATAAATATTGTGGTTGAAAAAATTTTTTGTGGTGAAAAAAAATTTTTGAGGTAAAAAATATCTAAGGTTAATATAAAATATTATTTAATTCTAAGCAACTGGTGAAAAAATAAGTGAAAATAATTTACTTTCCAGTTGCTAATATGAGATTGTACTACACAACGAATTTGTCATAATTTTTTAACCTCTGGACCGATTTTTCTCATTTTCAATACCAAACTTCTCGGGAGGACTTCCATTGATTTAAGTAAAAATGAGCACCCCGCTTGCGTTTTCGCGTCGTGGTTGACATTTCAACAGAAAGACAGATGGACATCGCTAAATCGACTTAAAATTAGGGTACTAAACACTACGATTTTGATTTGTAAAATTTGGAAATGTGATAGAAAAAGAAATTTAAGAAAAACTTCTCACTCTTTCGGCCACCTCGGGGATCTAGGGGGTGAAATAGTGGGAGAAAAGTCGTTGGATAATTTTTTGTTCTGCAGCATGTTGTCGCATGAATATAAAAAAATTCGAATCCGCTAAAATTTAATAAGTAATAAAATACATGAACTTGGCATCGATAGCATACTTCTTCGAAATTTTTACATTAAAAAATTTAAAAAAAAAAACAAAGCTGTCAAAAGTCCCTTTCCAAAGATACCACACTTTCATATGGTTTAAATACCTTAAAGATCTTAAGAAACGAAATAAGGACCCGTAGTTGAACCCTTAAAATTCCGAGGTGAAGCGACAGAACATGTGGATCATTGATTTTTATTCATATAACCAAATTTACGTTGGGGTACTTTTATTTTTATTTTATTAAGATTTTCAGGAAATTGAAGGTCATAAGTCAAAAATTTTACAGTTTGAGATAAGCACGAGAAAATACATTTGAAATCTTTATTACTAGATTTTTTAAACATGATTACTTTTAATTAAATTATTGTAATCATTGATACTTTCAAGAGTTGAACATATTACAATCTTTTAACTTAATTTCCGTTAAAAGGAATCTGATAAGATTTTTTTTTTTTAAAAAGTTTTTTGTGTTTAGAAACTCGAAATTTCGTTCATTAGCCCTATGCTATTTCCTTCAATTTAAATGTAAATTCTGTTCTTATCTATTTGATAATATACTCAATTAACCCATTAACGCCCACTGTACTTATTGTACAGTTGATTTTATCTGATACTATTCGTTCTATAATTTAAGTAAAATAATTTTCTGTGACCTAACTAAATTTAAAAATTAAAAGTAAGAGTTTTTTATAATCTAATACTGTTATTATTGTTTAAATTCACTTCGTTTAACGGCAATTGAAAAATATAAAATTTGGCATCATTTTTCATAAAGGTAAATTTTTAATTTTTAAAAATTATAATACAAATTTTAATATATGTATAATTAGTGATTATATACTCAGACACTAATTAAACCTGTTGAATCAAAATTTACAACACCGAATTTCGACACAGTTTGTTTGGGAAAGCCGTTTTCTACTGTTTGCTCTTGGAAAATTTACACGTACATATTGAATTTTTTTCAGTTTCGATTTTATTTTTTGCTATTTGATGCCTTTCTTAAAACACATAAATATATTTTTATTTGAATTTTTTTCGCCAGATTTCATTTGATCGTTAATGGGTTAAAAATAATTTAAAGTACATTTGTACCTCTTTCTATGTTTTTATTTTAGTTTTCAGTTGTTGTTTTTTTAGGTGTTCTAAACATAGACAAAATAAAAAATGCTTTAGCACAAGCTTTTGGCACAAGGTCAAAACTACACTATATATATTTTTTTTTTATCAATTTTAACGTAGCGTTGCGTCCAACAGTGTACTACTGTGTACGAACAGTGTATTACTGTGTACCTATGACTATGACGAACAAAATTTAAAACTTTCAATTTTTAAAGTAAAAAAAAAAAAACAAAATAAATAAAAACACCAAATACTGTTTATACAATGTTAATTACCGAAACGAATGGCAGTAAGGGTCGCTAAAGGTAACGGTATTAAGAATTATTTCGGGAACGGTATACCTTCATCGAAACAGCAATACCGGTACATAACGGTATTATTGGTTATGTTTAAAATATATTAAGGAATCACAATTATTAAATATAATTATTATACTTTTATATACCAGGTTTTGTATAAACAACTGCCTCGCTACAGCGAAAAGTATGTCAGATTAATGGAAAAACTTTTTCAATTTCAATATTAACAACTTTATAATATTTTTAATATATTTTTTTATAATTTAATGATATTTGGGAGAGTGAAAATTTTACTATTTATGTCAATTGAGTTGTATATGGGAAATTTATATAAAAAATATTCAGAACTTGATTTTTTTGCTTTCGTGTAATAGATAATCGGCCAAATTTTTATTTCTAAATAATTTTAGATGATTTTCTATCGATTCAAGAGTTTTCAACGTCTTACTCAGCTTTGTTTTATAGAAAAAAATTCGTTGAGTTTTAAATAACGCAACTGTTTAGTAAAAATTAATATTTTTGGTCCATTTATTACGGTCACCAAATTAATTTTATAAATATGGGAAAATCTACGAAACAGTACAATTTCAATTTTGAAAAATGAAAAGTTTCAAATTAGTGGCACACGTTTTATTTTAGCGTCAACTTGTTAAAAACACATTATAAATAAATAATCTGCTCGCGTGCATCATTTTTTTCAAGTGCTGAAAAAGTTATAAGCGAAAAACCGTAGAATTTTTAGAAGGTAAAATTTTTAACTTTTAGGGGATACAAATACACGTTTTCGAAAAACCTTTCCATTCTAAGTCCGAACTTGGGTTCCAATTTTGTCCAACACATCTGGTATTTGGAGGAAATTAAGGCTAATGATAACAATTATCTTAATTTTTTTTTTTAATTTTTTCTCCAAAATTCGCTGAAAGGCAAATTTAAAATGGAAGGCACACCCGCACTTTTGAGAATTATGGCATCAAATATATCTTAAATTCTCCGTATGATCAATGCAGTTATTATGTGAAAGTGCTAAATAGATCGGATGACGTTTTTAGCTTTACGGCACTTTTTTCTCCACAGAACGCGAAAAATTAATTTTTTAATTGATTGGCACATCCGCAGTTTAAAGAATTAAAGGTTGAAATTTGGCTTATATCATAGAGTTTATAGGCACTATTGTTTTGTGAAAGTGCTAAAACGATCGGATTATCTCTTTTGGTTCTATTGCAAGTTAAGCTTGAAAAACCTATGAAAATCAACAAAATTTTAAACTTAAATGGCTCTCGGCACCAAAATAATAATTCGATATATTTAGCACTTACACACTATATTAGTAGTACTGATATTTACCGATCACACAGGATTGCCACTAGTTATTTCTCAAACTACGGATGTGCTCTTCAAAAAATATGAAATTTCATGATCTGCACGCATGGACC
Organism: Eustalomyia histrio; assembly: GCA_949748255.1. Taxonomy (NCBI): domain Eukaryota; kingdom Metazoa; phylum Arthropoda; class Insecta; order Diptera; family Anthomyiidae; genus Eustalomyia; species Eustalomyia histrio. The sequence goes on from OX456524.1 coordinate 7,084,073, forward strand.
TGATGATGTTTGTACTGTCATAATTTCTTTGTTTCTGAAGGCACACTAAATCGGTTGGTCGCTTTTTGTTAGTATGTTTGTCGTTTATAATCTAATATAAAAAAATTTACAATTACGTTGAGGCTGAAAGCGCAAAAACGAAAATACTCTTAATTTTCGTTTTATGGAAAAACAGAGTGACAGATTTTGAAGAGCTACCATTTATTGCTGACTGATGGTACATGCTTTTTTCAACATATAAAAGATTTTGCAACATCATTACTATCATCCACAAAAGGATTAGAACGATTTCCTTTTATGCTGAAAAAGTTATAGCCAAAAAATTTAACAACTTTCGAAAGTTACAAGCAAAATTAGGGTAGACCTTAGCTCAGTAGAGCACATTAACAGCATAATTATAAAACTTTAGGATGTTGGCGAGGTTAAACTCGTCGTTTTGAAAATTATGACACTTTCAGAAATATTATATATTGCTTTTAAAGTGGTTAAAAACCTGAGTGACATGGAATCGTACTATATCGTAGATTTGGCCATATACATACTGATTATAGAACAAACTTTTTTAAAACAGAGTTTCTAAAATTAACAAAAATTAATACAATTTTTTTTTTTATACAAAAATTGAAATCAAAGAATTTTTTTAGCAAAACACAAAAACTTAAAATTTAAAAGAATTTCAATATGCTGAATAATTTTTTTTTACAAGATTATTGGATCATTGATTTTAATCTTAACTTGATTTTAACGTTTATAAACGTGTTCATTCAAAACTGCCCGTGTATACAGTTAAAAAGAACCGTTTTTGTCAGAGTTTAATACCAAGTAATTAAAGAACGCCAGCTGATTATTTTTTGCTCCAATTTTTTGTTTGTTTTTTGACTTAAACTGAAGTAAACAACGCCTAGTGTGTGGACACCATGTCCACTACCATAGTTGCTTGTGCTTTACCGTACATCTTTACCCGACGGTTAAAACTGCCAAAAATAAAGAACGAAGTGTATGGCTGCCTTTAAGGAAAATTTTAAGCATGTTAAAGTTTTGATTTTAAATGGAATTTATTTTTTGATCCGACAGTAATGTGTTAATAGTTTTGTTAAACAATGTGATCATGCTTAACATTTAATTATAAATAATCACTCTGATTAACACTAACTATTCAGGGGTTTATGTAGACCTAAAGTAAGAAATATATTTAAATATTTCTAAGAATTTCGTTACTTTCAAAGTCCAGTTTCTCAATAAATTTGGTTTTCAGAATATAACTATTTATAATTGTAGTGTTAATAAAAAAAACTTAAAAAAATATTTGTTGTATAAACATTGTTAAAATCAGCCACAAAACAAAAATGAAAACAATCACTTTGAAAATTATTTAAATATACGAGTATAAATGTTTTGTTATATATATTTCCCCCTTTGTAGAATCTAATTTAGGCTTTTAGCCAAAATACTCTAATGAATGAAACTCGTATGTTTGATTGTGCATTTAAGTGTAAATTGATGAAAAGTAGCACATCAAAATGTTTATTGTATCTACATATGTACATTCTGGTACAACAATTGAATCTGAATAAAAATTTCAATCGAAATAAAGTTAAAAAAAAACAAGTTCGTTTTCTATGTGTAATTTATTGTTACCCAATATTATTGTTAATCACAATTAAAATTTTCTAGTTTTTCAACTTCTTTTTTTAGACGCTTAAATTATGTAATTTTAATGCTAACATGCTTAATTAAACTTAATATATTTAAACTATGAGTTTTGTACAGTTATTAATTTTGTTACAAAGTTCAGTTTGAAACTTTTGTTTTTGTTTTATGTGGTAGCAGGTATAATTTGTAATTACTAGGGCTCGGAAGTTTATGTAAGTAACATATTTATTGTCGTTTATTGGACAGAGCAACCTAAAACAAATATCGTTACCAATCAGCAGAATTCAAAGAAAATGGCATTGATTTGTAAATGCTTATTTTGTAAATGCTAATTTGTAAATGCTAAAATATGCATATTTTATTATATATTAATTAGAGATCGTCACGTGAGCAATTTTAGACTCACGCTCACGCACTATCACGAAACATAAATTACACAAAGATTTCTTTCTACTCAGTGAGTAATTTAATTTTGATATTTGTTTGATATTTTATTAAAACTTGTTTTTTAATGTGTTTTATTTTTTGTTTTATATAAGCAAGAAGATAAAAATAATAGAAAAATACAAATACTTACTTTCTGACAATGATTAACGGCGATTTTAATGTCTTAAACCTCTTTTTTGAAAACAAAAAAATACCAAAATTGATAATATTGAAAACATTGAAAAAATCAATTATTAATGCATCGGTTTTGATTTTTAATATTTATTTTATGTGCTTAAAAAATCGATTTTAAATGAATGAACTTCATTGCCCTACTTGATTACTATAATTACACAATATACAGTCGGACTTGTTTATAATGAATCTGCATGGGACCACAAAATCACTTCATTGTATAGAAACTTTACTATACAGAAATTATATTTTATTTAAAAAAATAAGTTATTTTAGCTGGGATTTGTCATCCACGCTTTTCTTTTTTTTTTGTTGAACTCATAATCCTTATCTAGAGATTTTGTTCCTAAAAAGCAGTTTTAGCTTCACCAAATGCAGTCAAATTGTTTGCTACTATGACAGTTATTCTTTCTTTGTGAGCATTGCTTTGCGTTTAGGGCTCAATTCCTCGTTTTATTTATTTTTTTTAATATTTAGAATATAAAGTGCTGGGAAAAATTTCAAACTGCTTAGCGGAAAAATAGGGGTCAGTTGGGAATTGGGACCTGTCCCGTGGACCGGTTCCTAAGGTCCTTCCACGTGACCGGCTTAATTGACAGGGACCGTGACTGGTCCCTATCACAATGGACCGGTCACGTGACGTCCTGGCATAGGTTTTTTTCCCGGAAGGTCCTTCCTTCTTCATTTTTTTAATAGAAATGCTACTTCGCTGCGTCATTTTCGTTCACTGCTTTCTACTGATTTCAAAATTGTTATTGATGGGACTTTTTTTTGTCTATTTTAATGGGGATCCCCTCATTATATGTTACTTCCTTCTCGGTCCATAGTGTTGTTAGTATGCACAAAAGAAATTTGCTCAAAATATCAATATCAAAAATCAATTCGTGATAGGGAGAGCTTCATTGCATAGAAGTTCACTATAGAGAAGTTCGACTGTATATCGAGTTTTCCATATTTGATCACTGTGGATCATAGGCCATCGATTTTAAGTTATGTTTAGAAAATTTTAATAATTCTTAGAACAGCAATTTTAAAATGTGTTTCAAAGTCAAAACCTGAATCGAAAGGAAAAGGTAATTCTATAGAGTCGTTTATTAAAGACTAACAATTAAACTCCTAAGCAACAGCAAATTTATGGGGTTATTCTGTAACTGCGTGAAAATTTGTCACGTTCAAATATGTAACTGATATATTTGGCACTAATATCAAAATTAAATTTAAGTAAATTTTTTTTATATATGTGCCTTTAGGACAATTTAACATCCTAAATATGGTAGAGTTGCATATTTCGATGTGACGACTTTTCATATAGTTTTCATACTGTTTGGGGTTCAGGATGAAAACTATATGAAAAGTTGTCACATCGAAATATGCAACTCTAACATATTTAAGATGTTAAATTTTCCTAAATTTTTTTTCAAGTTTTCGATTTAAAATTTTTATAGAATTTGAATTTCGAAAACTTGTCCGTATTTTGGGATTCAGTAACGGAACGTATGAGCAATTTAATAACATATAATTAAATAAAAATACGATTTTAATCATACGCTCGAATAAACGGTTCTTTCACTTTCAATAACTTTTCAAATATTAATTTTATTTAGAAAAACCATAATCTATTGATTAAAATATGTCAAAATAAATTTCAATAAACAGCTTTTTGGTTAACATATTCTGTCACAGCTGTAAATCATGTTGAAAAAGGAAATTTGAATAGCATAATTTTGAAATTAAAAAAGCAATAATATGTTTAACCAAATTTATATGATTACATGTAGATAATATGATTTTTTTTTATATGTATAACGATGAGGATGTTTAACAAATATATATTTATTTTCGACAAATGTTCACATCTTTTGTTGGCATGTCAGAAATGTTTTTCAAAATGAAATTGTTAAACAATACAATACTTTTTACTTAATATTTAATGTTACAAAAATAATAAATAACGTCACATATAATAAAGTAGACCACTAAACCAAAACCTTAATCAAAGCTACATATCGATAGCTTAATGTAGAAAGGCATTAACTCGATTTTGCATATAAAATTTACTTTTAATGTAATTTTTAATCAAAACTAGCAACAATAAGTTAAGCAATTATATTCAAAGAAAATGTTTATACATATATTTGCATATTTTATTTTCTAGTAAAGTAATTAAAAATCGAGTTGAGGCTTTTCTACATTAAGCCATCGTTATAATTGTTGCCATTTGATTGTTTTTTTTTTCACATAATCAACGACTGTAACACAGACATCAGACATGAGTTTAACGCACAATTCTACAATTGTATGTAATTAACTACTTATATTGATGAAAACATTTTTCATTAATAGACATAATGTTGTTTACACAGTACGATGAGAAGCTGTGATTTATATCAATTAAAAAAAAATAGAATAAAACCAATTTACCCATAACTGGTGCCATAGAAATTAAAAATCTTGTCAATGATGTACCCGTACTGTGTATATATGACAAGCCTGTAAGGAGGAGTTAAATATTTTTTTTAAAAACAAAAATTCATACATTTGTTGTTGCGGTCGTCCAAAGAAGGGTGTACAAAAATTATAATTTTTTATATACGTATTGAATTCAAATATGATGGATTTATGGAATACCATGCTACCGACTGTTGTTTATTTAAAAAGTAATACGTAGAGTTTGTTTTTAAATGAATCATCAAGTAAAATTCATAGAAATATATTTTTTAACTATTTAAATGCAGTCATTCAAAACACAAACTATAAAAAATACCGATTTTCAGTAGGAGTTGATATTTTCTGTTAATTGTAAAATTTTATGTTTTCTGTTTCTAAAAATAGAAATTCAAATAATTCCTTTTTATTTATTTTTTTTTTTATTAAAATAGTTTATTTAAATACAAAATTATTTTAATTAAAATTACAAGAAAATATTCAAATATACATACACACATAGAAAATAAAAATATATACATCTGTGTGTTGTGTTTTGTAATTACATACAAATAAAAAACAACTTTCAAAAAAACAAACCATTAAAATCGTTTTTATTTTTGTCTAATGTTTTGTCAGTTAAAAATTGATGGTTATTTTAAACGACTTTCGATTGTTTTTGCTACTTTTGTTGATTATTAAACAATGATTGAAAATTAAAAATAAGTAGTCCATTTTTTGATTGTATTTTCGATTTATTTAATATGTTTTTTTAATTCTTTTTAACGAAATAATATTGTGAGTCTAGGCAATCAATCGGTTGGAAATTTTTGATGATGTACCAAAAGATTAAAAACACAGACAGTTCGTAACTATATTTCATCTAAACTCAATAAATCAACGGGGAGTTAACTTTCATCAGCTTTTTCCTTTTAAGTTGTGAGCTTAATAAGCGATATTTATAATTAATACTATAAGACCCGAAGAATGCTGATGAAGGTCTGTGAAGGCTGATGAGTGTATTTACCATTTTTACAAGGGAAAAAAAATTAAATTTTCTATTCAAAAGAAATATTTTCATGATCTCGTACCGAAAAAATAACATAAATTTTAACAATATAGAAAATCGTAAAAGTATCAAGTATTAAAAAATAAATGAATTTTACAATACATTATAGTAATATCTTTTGTCTAGTACATTTTAAAACAGTTTAATTTTTGGAAAAAAATCCTTTGAAAAAAGTATTGGAAGAAAGCCAATTTAAAGCAACTATAAGTTTTAATGTTCTTCATATTTGAATTCAAAACTTGCAATAAATTAATATATTTCGAGACCCTTCTTTATATTAAAATAATGTCATCGTTAAACAGTATGAATGAAATCATTTAGTAAAAATATTTTCACTGAACAACAACAAAATATATTATTTGATGAATTTGCAATTTTAATATATTTTTTATTTTATTTTGTATTTAAACACGAACGTAATCAGTATATTGATGTCTACCAAGATAAGATTAAATTCAAAGTTGGTACTCTAGAGATAAAGCACGTAGACCACGTTAAAATACTTTATAACAAAATCTTTGAATTGTATGAAAGTTTTAAAAGGAATCATAATGCCGCGTTTACATCTGCATTGAAATTTCGTGTAAAATCTAAGGATTTCACATACAAATTAAATTCCCCAAATGCACAAGATTTGTAAGAAATCTTATAAAAATTACGCAAATGTGTAGACTTCTACAGAAGACAAAACTGTGTTTCGATTATTTTGTAGACGTTTTGCAAGAAAAAGTGGCAACGTTGGTCAACAGCTGACAAAAAAAATTACCAAAAAAATATCACAAAATAATGGATAAAATAATTATTAAAAACTTTAATAAAAATAAATTTTAACCCAATAAAAATGTGTTACTAATCAAATGAAGTATTGGGTGGTTCTAATTTTTACTTTCCGCGGAGGATTATTGTTTTCCTCCGAAAGCTTTGTAAGTTCCTGTCTTCCTTGCAGCAATATATTAAAAATTCCTTATTCTGTCTTGTAAATAGTTCTAACAAAACAATAAATTTATTAACCTAACTAGCGTTAGATATTTACAATAATTATTGAAAATTGTACTCTATTAAGAAATAAAGTGCATTTTATAATTATTTTTAATTTGAGGTTATGTTTTATGTTTGGTTTGTTTACAAAATAGTGTGTTTGTCAAATCGATATCTCGCTAAATGCAAATGTAAACGGTTAAGATTTCCATTGAATTATCGGGATTTAAAGGCAAATGTAAACGCAGCATTAGGGTTAGGTTAGGGTTTTTGTTACCATTTTAAATTTTTATTAAATTCTATTACCTTCTTGTTTTGTTTCCTTTTTACTTGTAGTATCCTCCTCCATTTTTACAACAGTTTTGTTTTAATTTTGTTTTATTTAAAAAAAAATTCTAAATGGAGCCGTTTAATTATGAATTTCGTTTTTTTTTTTTTTTTTAATTTTTTGTTACACCCGCATTTAAAATAATACAAAAAAAATTTCGTTACTTTATGTCAATCATGTATTTCTATTTTTTTTTTTATACTGAAATTTTGTTATTTTTGCACACATTTATGTATACCAAACACCATTTATTTATTTACGGTAGCTATAAAATAATTTTTGATGACAACTTTTTCGCTTTTTTGAACACAATTTTCAAATCGTTTATATTTTTGTTTGAAAATATGTAGTATAAATTTTTGTTGCTTTTTAAAATTTATTTGCCGTTTCTTCCGTTAAATTTTTTTCTTTTAAATTTTGTGTATCTTTTTAGTTATTTTTAACTAGATGATTTAATTTCATTATATATTTTTAATATTTATTTTTTTTTAATTTTACATATATTTTTGGTTGTCCAATATAATAAACTTAACTAAATAACAAAAATTTGTGGTTAATTTATGAATTTTTTTATTTTAATATTGAAACAAAATTATGATTATGGCGTTGTTAGTCTATTGATGGTTAAAATGCTTTTACTAAGTTTTAAACAATTGTAGCTTTTTGTTTTCCGTATCTCAATAAAAGTTCTCATAACTACTATTTACGTATTCACACACAAATACACTCTCACTTTTTTTTTATTATTTCCCAAAATACTTTTTCACACTGTGTTAAAAAAAAAATAATATTATTATTATAAATATTCGTTATCAAGTCGTTTTGGATAGAAAATCTATGTCGTTAGAAAAATGGTGTTTTGAATTTTAAAATTTCAGAAATTATTATTTGATTATATTTTTATGTGATCCAACTATTTAGTTACTTAAATTTTTTTTATTTATTTAATCATTAGGGTCTTATTTATTATATTATTTTTTTTTATTTAAAATATTATATTCTGAACACCACTTTTAACTTTTGATTGAAGCAAATCCGATTAACTTCTGTTAGTTGTTTGTGGGATCGATTTGTCGTTCAATCGCGTTCTACCTTAAGAATGACTAAGTAAAAGTATTGAAAATTTGGTTCCACGGTAATTTTTCAAAATGTTTTTTTTTTTTTGCTCCGGCATATTGTCGTTCGTTTCTAACTCGCCTCTGACAGTTTTGTGCTTCGTCGGTATTTGTTGTTTTTGTTTTTTTTTTTTTTTTTTTTTTTTACTTTTTGCCGGCCTCTAAGATGCCACACACAACAAAAAAGAAAAACTAATAACTTGTGCGTCCGCGAATTGCTAATGTTTACTACTATACCATGTATAATATAAGCACCGAATGCAAATCAGTTTATTCAGAATACTAAAAGTTTTGTATGAATGTGTATGTACATATATTATTTATTTTTGTTGGATTTGTCAAGTATCTATGTAATAAATTCACAAGTTGTTTTGGAAATTGTGTATTTTTTTTCTTATTTCGTTCTATTGACAATTGGTTGTTGTAATTGTGCTTGAGCATTGTTTTTTTAGATGCTGTATGCAATTTTATCAAATTTACTGTATCTTTTCGGAAAGTATTCATTCTACTTTTTTAATTTATTTATAAAGTGTATGTACGTATTTACAGTTAATAAATTACGTCGCTTGACACTGTAATGCAAAGTAAATGTTTAGTACGGTGGGATTTTTATGGTAGAATTAAAAAATTTAATTTTAATTTTTTAGCAAAAAATAATCTCAATTTCTTAAAAAGAAATTTAAGAGAAGAGTTTTTTAAGCTTTAAAAGTTTTCTATGGAAAAAAATATTATAGAATTTTTAAATTTGTCAAAATCGTTAGATTTTTTTTTATAACATATATCAGTTATTTCGAAAGAACAGTGGTGGTCAAAACATTTACAATTAAACCCTTTACAACTAGTATTCATTATCAAAAGACTGTCGTAACAAGTTATTATTTTTAATAAATTGATTTATTGCAAATATGTTATAAAAACAAATAAAACATATTAATTTAAAATAAATAAATATTAACTTAATTTGTCGAAATTCAAGTATTTAAAACATTTCGGTTTTTTATGGCATTAAATTACTTCAAAGCAAAAGTTCATTACCAGTTCGGAATACTATATTGCCTACGAGGACGGATCAATAAGCCCATGACTTTTCGAACTTCCCTCGTAGTTATATGAAGTGCAACACTGCTCCCATCAAGTACCACCTGTTAATAGACTACTGTCAGATTTTGAGCAAGTTCCGTCATTTACTTTGCGTTAAACAGCTTTTTAAAACATACAACCTCGTGGATTTTATTAAAAATGGAAGAAAGTGAATTTCGAGTGCTCATTAAACATTATTTTTTGCAAAATAAACCCGTCAATCAAACCAAGGAAAAGCTTGATAAATACTATGGGGACTCTGCACCAGAGAAGTGCAAAATCAACTTTTTTCTTGATTTAACCATACACAAAAATTCTTGTTCACTTTTAATAATTCAACAAAATTCACTGTAGAATAAAATCAGCATCATGTTACTGAACGCGTAATTGGAATCAGTGTGAATCATCTGTCGTTTATGTTTTATGCAAATGTAATCACTTAACAAAAAGTCAGCGTTGAATATATCAGAAAAAACAACAAACAACGCGTATGAGTTTATTCACAATTAAAACAAAATAGAAACACATTTTATAAGGAGGTGGTTTTGTAGAAAAACATTTTATAAATGTTATATGTATATTAGGGTGGGTCTAAAATCCGCTTTTTTAGAATTTTTATTAGTAATAAAAATATTCTTATTTGTGAATTATAAATATTTTTTTGAAAAAAAAATTTAGGTCGATATCTCAGGCTTGCCTCATCCGGAAAATTTAAATATTGTCTAATTTTTTTTTCATCTATTTTGATTGGAAAATTAGGCAATATTTAACTTTAACCGGATTGGGCGAGCCTGAGATGTCGACCTAAATTAAAAAAAAAAATTTTCACAAAGAACAATATTTTTGGTATTCCTAATGAAAATTATAAAAAGCATATTTTAGACCCACCCTAATACACATATAACGTTTATGAAATATGTTTTTTTACAAAACCACCCCCTTTTTATAGATAAGAAACTATTTTGTTTTCATTATGATTACACTCATACACGTTGTTTGTTGTTTTTTCTGATTTATTCTACATCAAAATAATTATTGTTGGCTCGAATGAACAGAACAAAACAATGGTTTAACAACGACCGATGATTATAAACCAGTGACAAAACAATTTGCACATCGTTTGATTGATTTAAAATCATCAACAAATATGTCTGTTGGAGTATATTCAGCGTTTGAACGCAAACACAATTTATTCTTGTGTTGATTGCGTATGAACGTTTTGCAATCAGCAAATGCAGTTCTCTGCTCTGCACCATCGATTTCAATGGTAGAAAAGTGCTTTACTGACTTTCGTTGTGGTCGCACAAGTATAAATGACGCTGAACGTTCTGGACGGCCAATTGAGGTCAATACACAGGAAAATGTCGAAAAAATCCACAATATGGTGTTGGCCGATGAAGAGTAAAAGTGCGTGAGATTGTTGATGCCATAGGCATTTCATATGACAGTGTGGTTTCGATTTTAAATGATCAGTTGGACTTAAGAAAGCTGTGTGCAAGATGGATGCCGCTCTCAATTGACCATAATGCACGGGTGCACATTTGTGTACTCAATGGCAAAATTCTATGAATTGGGCTACGAATTGGTACCTCATCCTAAAGAAATGGCTCGGTGGATAGAGATTTAGCTCCAACGATGAAATTATTGATCAAACAAATGTCTTTTTTATGGACCTCGAAAAATCCTATTTTTTGGAAGGGATACAGAAATTGGAGAAACGTTGGACTAAGTGTATTGAGCTAAAAGGAGATTATGTTGAAAAATTATTTGTTTTTTTACAACATAAAAATTGAGTTTCATTCAAAATTTCACGGACTTATTGATCCGCCCTCGTATCTTTAGTTTTAAAATGCCTACATATTTTTCGGTCCCATATACGGCACTTTTATGCAGTTGCTCGCAATGGGTTTTACAATCATATACTAGTTCAGATTCTAGTTGAGATCGGCAGATCAATCGTTTGCAATCCTTGCCGTATGCTTGGAGTCGTTATCGTGTTGGAATGTCCATGATAGTGGTATTTCCCATTCAGAATAAGGAAACATAACTGTCATTGTATCAGTTATGCGGTAAATTGACGCAACCTTACCGCTCAGAAAACACACCCCCCCCCCCCCCCCCCCCTCCACCCTTTTATATTTCCGCTTTGATGTCGTCGAATATTAGTTTCTGCATTTGTTCCCCGGAGGTTTCATCTGACCATAAAATATTTTTCTATTACTATTGTGTACTATTTAAGTTGGCCGGGCAAAGCCAACCCGAGCTTTTCGATTTTTTTCTAACACAGAGTTCTGAGACCATATTTTCGGGCTCTTATTTTAATTGTGGGTAGGCTGACATCCAGTGAGATTTCAGTTTTAGCTTCTCTGGGATGTGCTTCGAAATAATTCTCAAAAAATACTTTATTTTTAGGTCTTCGCTCACAGTTGTTACACAGGGACTTGCTTCTTTTATGAATTGTATGAATGTTGCCACCATTTACTATTCGACAAATCGTTGATTTTGAAACTGAATGTATTAAAAAATTTTGTTTTTGAGAAATTCCAATTTGAAAATCATTTAAAATTTTGTACTTAAAAACAGAATTACACTTGTTTCCAGTAATTTTGCACTAAAATTACTATGACGTTAATTAACCTTAACATATAATTAATTCAGTTGAAATTCAACACATAGTTTTAATGAGTTATTTAATAAAATGCCAACACTTAATAAATAATTTAAAAAATGCGATTATTGTTATATCCTGGATTTTTTTTTGTTTTCATTGCTTTGTTAGGAGCAAGATAAATTAAAGTTGCAGTAATTTGTAGTAATTTATTGGAATCTTTTTTTTTTCTTATTTGTTAAAAAAAAACAGAAAATTATGTTAGCAATAACGAAGAGTCGTCGAAAGAAAATAAAACAAAGAAAAGTTCCCAGGGTAATTGTAGATACAGGCACCTTAAAGATTTGTTTTACACTATCTCGCTTACTTTTCAAGATAATGTCCTTTTTATAAAAAAAGCATTTTTCAAAAACTAATTTTAGGGGATCCTGGTTATAATCAATCTCAATTTACGGAAAGGGATACCTTCCCTTTTTTACGTATGTAGTGTTGACAGAATTTGTTTAACAAAAATTGCTAAATTTGTGAAAGAATAATGGTTAAAAAAGCTAAAAATTTTAATCGGTATTTTGTTAAAAAAAGTTTTTGAATACTCTCGCAAGCGGACATTCACCGGCATTTTGAAACAATTTTTAAGATTTTTTATAAAAATTTCATTTAAAAATAAAGTTTCTTTATTGGCAACAAATACCAAATCATTTTCAAATTTGACAAATTTGTAAGCGAAGTATTTATTTTTGATACTTATTGGCCAATTGACTGAAATTTATCAGCGCTGCTAAAATACTAAATAAAACATTCCGATTATTTTTTTTGCCGTTCTGTGATCCACATCCATAAAATATTTTGTGGAATATTCCGTGTAGACAAAGCTTGATGAAAGTAAGACGAATAAACTATAAAACACATTTATAAATCAAAGTTTGAAATGTTTTCTTTTCAGTTTTACTAAAAATGTTGAAATTTGTAAAACATTTAGTACATAAATTAATTACTTCAAAAAATTTCTATGATTCTTAACATTTTCTTACGGAACCTTAAAGACAAAACAAAAATTATTTATAAAATTAACATAAAAACAAAAAATTAACTTACGCAGATCGGGCATTATCGTAGAATCTAATGCCCAACTGTGACATCGTTTCGGAATATTTTCTTGATAAATTTTTTGACACCAAAGTTCAAGAAAACTCAAAACGAATGCTCAAGGCATTTATTTAACTATTTTCCAAAATTTATTATGTTTAACAACTTAAGGAACAATTAAAATGATTTTTTTGTGCATTTGACAATTTGAAAAATTTCAAATACATCTTCGAATAAAAAATAAGTATGGAATTCTAAAACAGTAAATTTCCGAATATTTTAATTTCCGAATAATGTAATAGGGTTGGAACAACATTGGGGTTGGGACAACAAATCTTTTTCTGTTTGTTCCCTCCCTATACAGATTGGTGCTGGCAACCGAATTTGTAGCCAATCGAATGGTTCGGTTGTGGCAACAGAAATTCAGTTGAGACTTGAGTAATTTGACTGTGGCAACAGTATTTCGGTTGCCTGAATAACAATTCGGAAGTCTCAACCGAAAGATTCGGTTGCTGCAACTGAACCATTCGATTGGCAACAAACTCGGTTCCCAGCACCAATCTGTATTGGGAGGGAACAAACACAAAAAGATGTGGTGTATGAAGCACCGCTGTCCGTAATTAAATCATAATATTTTAGTATACCAGCGAAACCACACATTACCAAATAAAGTAATGTATATCCATCGGAGCCAAAGTATTACTTTTGATCTTACTTCATTGATGAAATCTGTAATGTATAGATTCTATTACTGAAACTAGATTTACATAAAAAAAATGTAAAAAAAAATTATCATTGTACAAATATTTCAAATGCTATTAAATATAAGGTGGTTATGATGGGAATCGAACCTGAGAACTCTGGTTGTCAGCCGAGAACTCTATCCACTGAGCTATCGATGCATATAATATTTGATTGCTTTGAACCTAAATAAATAGTTGCGCTTCTTGTTTTCATTCGTGTTTTGCTTACAAAAAAAAAAACAAAGTAATGAGTATATAAATAGATTTTTAAAAATATTTTAATTATTCCTTTACCTTATCAATGATCGCTAACTCATTACTTTAAGCTTGCAAATAATGCAAAAGGTAACGAGCTATCATTACAAGGTAATGCATATCGCACTTATTACCAAAGTTTTCATGGGTTACCACAATAAAGATTTAAATATTTTAGTATAGTTTCCATTTGGGCTGTTCTCTGATGATTTTGTCTAAAGTAAGAAAACCTTTTTTTTTTTTTATAAAATCACACTTAACCCATTTAATACCATTCATCGATTTAGTTGGAATTTTTGATAAAATTTGCTGGGAATAATTATTGTTATCTCAATAAGTATTTTTTGTTGCGCCTCCTTTTTATCAAATTTTAAGTTTTTGTAGAAAAAATTCAAGATGTTCTGTTACATTCAGGTGTTAAAATATTTCTTTAAAAACTGTTTTAAAATGAGTTCTTTATTTTATTGCGTATACGTAATATATTTTTTCAAAAATTGCTCATACGCACCGTATTTACATTAGGCAATTCCATTGGCTTTTGTGATGCATTTGGACACAAAATTTTAATTATTTTTAAATTAAAAAAATGCTTTAAAGCTTTATATACTTCAAATTTTCCTACACCTTAACCCACTGTGAAATTAGTATGTATTGATGTTTGTGAATGTGCAAAGACTTTACATTCAAATTATAAAGTGTTCTGCCAATAAAGTAATTTAGATAGATTTTTTTTAGTTATAAAGAAATATATCTAAAGATATTTCTATCAACTAAATGTAAAAGCATACAAACATTTATTTATAATTACATTCACTTAAACATATACAAAATTGTTGCCAAAAATACAATTTTCAAAAACGTCTACGAACTCATTCAACTTATTGACATTTTACTTTGTAATTAATGCAGTTATATGAGATTTTACGTTTTAATTTCTAACAATGAGTGCTCAGGCAACAAACAAAAACAACAAATAAACAATTAATTAAATCACTGTATTAGAGTTTGTTTAAACATTAAAAAATCACGTCTGTGTGCCTAAAAATATGCTTTAAATATTGCTTACTATTTGATTTCTGTCATAAATTGTAATCAATTCTTGTGGTCAACCAAAATTATTAACTTTTAGTTGTCGTTTACTTGTGTCTACGTGGAAATTTTGTAAACTGTGTGGATTTTTGTACAGTTATTGATTTATTAATTTTTTTTTGTTATGAGGTCATCGATAATATAAATGAAAATGTTAAAGAAAACTCAACTAAACTTGGAATAAATAAAAAGTGTAATTGAAAGTGTGGGACCGACCATCACATGTTCTTTTAATGCAACACACACACACACACACATATATAAATTTATACATATAAACATTTACAAGGGATTCTAGTTACACCCGCCTTTTTGTACTTATTTGTAACACTCACTCCTTAACTTAACTCTGGGTTATATATAAAAAATATATTTAATTTTTTATTTTATTTACGTTTTTAATAATAAATATTTCCGTTTTCAACTTTTCACAATTTCTATTAAGGTTTTTCTTTTTTTGCATTTTAATTGATAATGTATTATTACTTTTTCAACATCATGTCACTTTAAAAGTCTAAAACTATTTAAATTCGGTTTCATTGCAATTGCCCGGCGTATGTCTGATTATATTGAGGTTTTTTAATAAACCACCGGTTAAATTTTTTGAAAATATTACTCGTGTAGTAGAGTCATGCGCATTTGTTGTATTGTTGATTTGCTGTGCAATAAATTAGAATGCATCACATCATCCTCGCCTTTATTTTCAGCGTCATCATCAACATTATCATCTATTAATGTAAAGATTTAAATGTTCATGTTAGTCTTTTTTTATTTTGTTTACACTTCTTCGGTTTATTCACCCATTCCCTTTTGAACAGATTTTAACAAGTAGTCTATTGTTATTTAACAATCTGTTCTAAATCTCAGATGACTATCGCTGGCAATCATTTAACATGCAAACAAAACATTTTTAGTTAGAACGCTGCACTTTTTGATCATCTTCCATATTTGAAAAATATGATTTATTAAATTGTTCATATTAAATTTTATTGAAAAATTATTTTAAATAAATTAATCAAGATTTTGAATAAGTAAATTTCTAAATAATTAAACTTGTTAAAAATTAATTCGATTCATTTTTATAAGTGAAAGCAGTTTTTTAGCTACAAGTTTTGTTGTTATTTTTTATTGTAATAAAACCTGTGCGTATTAGTTATTAATACTTTTGTTCTTTCAAACAGGATAGTCTGATTACTAAATTAAATCAGATTAATAAAACTGACAACAAAAACAGCTGCAATTGTAATTAAAAATTTGATTAGATTGCAGTATTTATTCGAGTAAAAGTTTAACAAATAAATAGGCCAAAATTTTGCTTTAGTAATTCTCGCCTTCTCTCAGGAATAGAGTATTCAAAAACCGGCCTTTTGGAAAAACCCGTTTCGGTTTTCTTCGAAAAATCGAATTTTTAAAAAACCGGTTTCGGTTTCGGTTTTTGCAGAAAAAACCGGTCAACCGGTTTTTTCGGCTTTTTTAAATTTAAATAAAAATCTTATATAATTTGTTTATTGTTTTAATTACAAATAAAAAAAAGTAATTTAATGTATAAACTAATAAAAATAAAAAATACATTCTTTGAAAAAAATATTTTATAATATTTTTTTATTGTATTTCATTTTAACATTTTATTTATTGGTTTTAATATTTTTTAATATAATATCTTAAAAATTAATATTATAAAACTATATTTATATCAAATGAATAGAGGTCATAAAGTTTGTAAATTGGTAAAATTAGGTACGTTAGTAATTTGAACGTTTAAAAAGATTTTCATTAAATAATTTTTTTTAATATTACATTTTAAATATGTAAAAAGAAAATCTATTTTTCACTTCTAAAATAATATTTTAGAAAAAATATTCAATTTAAATATTTCGTTTTAAGACGATTTTTTTGTTTGCTTTTGATAAAGCTAAGAGTGGAAAATACTCTTTCACTAATAGTAGATGTTGGACAAATATTTAAAAGACAATAATATAAATTTTCAAACATTTCAGTTCTTTTGTCGCATTTATCAAGATATATGAAATTATCATATAATGATGATATATTTTGTACAGTCTCTTTTTTAGGATTTTGAATACTTCTTATTGTGTTATTTAGATCAGAAATTAAACTATTTGAATTTGAAATATACAAAGTTAGGTCTTCATCGCAATCTTTCACACTTACATCTAAATCTTCATAACCAAAAAAAAACGATTATAAAAGTGTTTGGAAAAAATAAAAGAGACCAAGTAACCCAGTTGGTGATGTAATTAAAAAAACCGGTCAACCGAACAAAAAATACCGGTTTTCGGTTTTCTTCGAATTTACAAAATATTCGAAACCGGTTGACCGGCTTTCGGTTTTTGAATACTCTACTCAGAAAATTTACTTATTTTGTTTAAATGTCCTAATAACTGCAAAACTTTTGTTACTTCTTAATAGTCCTTTTGTATTTGGGACATATTTATTGCCTATGTTCATGCTTTTGTCAAATATTTACATAATGTATTCTTTTATGTTGCACTTTACGCTAAACAGTTTGTATTATGTTGTCTGATTTTTTTTTATTTAAACTCATTCTTGTTTCACTCAAGTTCATTATCATTTCTGGCAAAAGACATGCTGATATTTAAAAACTTTTATGTATAATGTTGTAAAAAGAAAAGTTCAATTGAAAAAATTAAAAGTTCAAGTTTTCCGCTATAGAGGCCTTTATGCATAAATGTGTAGACTAGGGTGGCAATTAAAATTTTACTTTGGATATTCGTGGATACCCAGGCAGATTATTGTGTTACTTAGTGTTAAACTGATATTGATACATAATAAATATTTTTTTTTATTTTCTCTATCCATAGTGGCATGTATTTAGAACAAAACTATAAATTTTCATTCAATTATATAAAATAAGTTATAATTTATTAAGGTTTTGCATTCGTTGTTATCGTAATGCAACAAAACATTTATGAGAAATATTAGAATTTTTGTATGCAAAATTGATGCATATGCCAAATGCAGCAAAAGAGTATGATTTTTATTTTTGTATGCGAAATTTTCTGTTTTTGGCAACAAACTAATGTTTATTAAATGTAAAAATTACTGATGTAGAGCAAAGTCGATGCTAGATACCTTAGATATGATAGAAGATATCGAGAAACTATATCTATAAACCATTCCTAACTCAATTTTGTCAAAAATGGTCAGTAAGTCCATCCAATAATAAGCTAACGATATAATGAAATTATGAGCAAAATCGAATGTCTATAAGTTGTACATAGTTTCGGAATTTTGAATTTAAATATGCTGGACATGAATATGAAAACATTTTTAAAATTGCTCAAATGATTTTCGAGATATCATGACTGTTTTCTAAATTTGGAAAAATCTCGATTTTTCAGCGTAATTTACAGGATACCTCCAAAATTGTTTGAGCGATTTTAAATTCATGTTCTACATGCTAAATTTTATTAGAATTAAATATTTGTTTTTTGATTTGTTTTAACCTTTCGAAACTTTTACCTTAAAGGTGCACGAGTTAGAGTTAATCGATTAAGCCCAAATGTTCACCACACAACCGCTCACACAACCGCTCTGGTTTCTTTAAAATTCAAAAAAATGTCCCCCTTACATTTTATTGCCACCCTAATAAAAATATTGAAACAATTACAAAGTATAGTAGACTTACATTTCCATCTGTTTTGTGCTCTAAAGATTGAAAAAAGTGCCAAAATTTAACAATACTACATGTGATACTCAAATTAGCCAAAATACATTACTACCAGCAAACGGTTTAACTTTTGACCTTTACAAAATACATAAGAAAAACGTTTCAGTCTAACTTATGTCAAACAACAACAATATGTGTAAATGTAGCCATATCGCCAGCAGTAAAGCTAGTTTTTCCCCATATAATTTATTTATTTATTGAAACAAACTTTCTAAATTAAAATTCAGTTCAATTAACAGAAAATAATATAAAATCATAATAAAGTTAATGGAGGAAACTGCTGCCAGCTCTGCAAAATTAAATAGAACCATTTCTATTTGCCTGACTGCCTTGGCAGCATTTTTTCCATATAAATGTCAATGCTTAGCATTTATAGAAAAAATCAATGCGTTAATAGTTTTCCCCTAAGTATGTATAATATACATATTATGCTGATAGCTGGTAGCTATTTGATTTGATGTGTTTTAGCACTTACGTTTCTATCTGTTCTGTGGTGCCTTACCAACAAGGCACTTTATTAGTGTTTAATAAACACAGCTTATACTTATTGTCAGAGCTGCCAAAGCATAATGCTTGAAGTGATCGATGTAAAAATTAATGCATTTTTCTCAATGGTTTTGTTCAAAAAATTATTTCTTTATTTTTTATTCATACTTTTTCATGTCGTGTATTAAGATAAAAATATTAATTAACTTTTTTTAACTATATATAAATCAATAAAAAACTTACATATTTTGATAATAGTAATGGCAACTCTGTTTGTTGATAACGATCAAAGGTTAGATAATTCCAGGTATTTTTTTGTCCAAAGTAGAAATAGTAAAATTGTGTTTCATTTAATTGTCTTCTATTAGCAGCTAAAAAAAATGTTACGTTTAGCCGCAACAACTTTTGGTAATCTTATGATCCGCAAGTTGGCCCTGGCTCCACAAATTGCTGTGGCCGGCAGAGCTATGTCACACTATCCCATAAATGACAACATTTATGGTTTGGATGAGGAAAAACAAAGATTGCGAGAAACTGCATTTAGCTTTTTCCAAAAGGAATTGGCACCTTTTGCCAAGGACATAGATAAAACTGATAATTTTACGTAAGTTCTCTTACACTTCGAAAACTATATGGAGAGTACTACATATTATATTCTTGTAGAGAAATTCGTAATTTCTGGAAAAAGATGGGTGATGTAGGTTTTCTGGGAATTACCGCTGAACCCGAATATGGTGGTACCGGTGGTACTTATTTGGATCATTGCATTATTATGGAAGAAATTTCGAGGTAAGAGGAATATTTAAAATTCTGTATATTTGAATTACATGTTTTTCTCTTTATGTAGAGCTGCTGGTGGTATTGCGTTATCATATGGTGCTCATTCAAATTTGTGTGTCAATCAATTGACCAAAAATGCTACTCCCGAACAAAAGGAAAAATATTTGCCCAAATTATGCAGTGGTGAACATATTGGTGGCTTAGCCATGTCAGAACCAGGTGCTGGTTCAGATGTTGTTTCCATGAAATTACGTGCCGAACGTAAAGGTGACTATTATGTCTTGAATGGCACCAAATTTTGGATTACAAATGGTTCTATAGCCGATACCTTAATTGTTTATGCCAAAACGGGCACTAGTGCTGCTGATGGTCATGGTATTACTGCCTTTATTATTGATACAGCAACCGAAGGTTTTAGTGTTGCACAAAAACTTGATAAATTGGGCATGCGTGGTAGTCCCACTTGTGAGTTGGTCTTTCAAGATCTTAAAGTACCAGCGCAAAATATATTGGGCAAGGAAAACAAGGGTGTTTATGTGCTAATGTCCGGTTTAGATTTTGAACGTCTTGTTTTGGCTGCTGGTCCGGTTGGTCTTATGCAGGCTGCTATTGATACTTCATTTGAATATGCCCATCAACGTAAACAAAAACAATTGATTGGTGAATTTCAGTTAATGCAAGGAAAAATGGCTGATATGTATACCACCCTAAGTGCCTGTCGTTCGTATTTGTATAGTGTTGCCCGTGCCTGTGATGCTGGTCATAACAATTCCAAAGACTGTGCTGGTGTTATACTATATTGTGCTGAAAAAGCTACTCAAGTTGCTTTGGAAGCTATACAAATTTTAGGTGGAAATGGTTATATTAATGAATACCCCACTGGCCGCATAATGCGGGATGCTAAATTATATGAAATTGGTGCCGGTACTTCGGAAATTCGACGTTGGCTTATTGGTCGTCAATTGAATATGGAATATAAGTAAATGTGAGCTGTTTCTCAAGAATGTGATTAATATTTTGCTGCATTCATTGTTTACACATTTTCGTGTATAATATTTTTTTGGACCTGACTTTATGATAATGTTGCATTTATTTTGTTGCTTTAATAATATTTTTTAGTCAAAGTGTATATTTTTGTATAGTAAATTTTAATAATATAAATATCATTTAATTTATACAACGGGCGAGACTTATTAAAGTTTATTTTGTACGAAACAAACTATAGAAATTAGCCAACCAAAAAGTGGCAGCACTTCTCAGCAGGGTTGGGTTAAAAATCCTGAGTTTGTTTTTCAAAACCATCACATACCTTAAGGCGTTTCAAATACTTTTTGCAGCCTGAAAGTATGTTAAGATATTTTGGGTTCTTACATACAGGGTAATCCAAGTGTTTTAATTTTGCAAAAAAAAAATTTTAAAAAAGCACCCTGCTGCTGAATTCTGTTCTCCTGGTATTTTGACAAAATTTTAAAATTTAAATTAGGCTGAAATTTTTTTTCTTCATCACACCACAGTGGGTTGAAATCATTAAATTTAAATAAACAGCAATTATTTTACAGAAAGTTAAAAGTATCTCATCTTTTTTATAATCAAATAAAACAACTTGAAGACATTTTTTGGTTACAATTTAAAGATAAATAAATGTTTTTATTTAATTAAAATTTATACACAAAGAAACATAAAAAATTACACATAATAAAAGGTTTTGTATATATATACGAGGGTTGTTTCATCAGTATGTATATACAGAAAAGTAAAGAAGGTAGGTATATTATTAATATTTATGATTAAATAGTAGAAAAATCAGAATCATTGGCCTCTTCGGAAATGCATCGCCGCTTTGCATATGATGCACAGCGCGCTTGTAAAAACATCATCTAGCAACACGGCAATTGTCAGCTGCTCGAATATGCATTTGTAAACCAGATGTCCATCAGATGCAGAGCTGTGATGTATTTCCGAACAGACCACATATTTAAAATTGAATGTGTTTTTTGAATTTAATACACAATTAAAAACGATAAAAAAAATTAAACATCATTAAAACATAAATCAAAAAAATTATACCTTAAAATAATTAATACAAGAAACATGCACACAGATCTAAGACAAATAAATAAAAAATTATAATTTAAATAAAAAAAATATATTCATTTAAAAATAACAAAAATATACGTTACAAATAAAAAAAAATGACACAATACATAATTGATTAGATTAGTTTTTAAGTTTGTTTCTAGAATAAAAGGTTAATACAGGGTTATTTTTAATGTTTAATATATTATTAGTACAATCAAATAATTGGCAAAAACATTGGCGTTACAATGTATGTTTGAAAAAAAAGAAAGAAAAAGATTTCATATAAAATTATTATAAACTAATTTGTTACACTTATAAAAAGCACTTTTGGCAAATAGTAGTAATTTTTTTTTTTCATATCCTTTTGTTATTAATTTTATTTAGTTGTTAGTTTTAAGCTATACATTCGATTATTTACTATGATCCTCTATATTTTCTGTTTTTGTTTTTCTATTCCAAGCGAAAACTATGCGATTCAGTTTTCTTTTCTGATCTTGTTTCTGAGGTGGTGGTAAATGATTTACGTTCCATAACACGTTGTGTGATTGAGGTTAAACGTTCTGAACCTTGATCAATAAGACTTAATTTCCCAGATTCGGTATTTAGACTCATTTGATTAAAGCTGGATTCTAAAGGTTTAACGCCCAATTCATTTGTTTTATCATAATTACGGGTTTCGTATCTAAAATAAAAATACAAGTGAAAATGTACAGATTATTATTTTGTTGAATTTTTATGATGTTATGCTAATTATAAATTCCTAACAGACGTTTACAGAATAAATGATAACAAGTACTTCCACCTAAACTAGATTTCGAGCGTAATTTAAACACACTTAAACTTCATAATTCTAAAGTGAGGTAACTAAATTTAAGAGTTGAAAAAAAAAATTTTGTAGTAAAAAAAATATTAAGAAAATTTTAAATAAAAACCAACCTTATATGATTTTTGATGTTATAAATTTTTAAAATCTGTAGTTTTTAATACGAAAAAATTAAAAAAAAAAAAATAATAATCACTTTGAAAGATCCAAAGAAAAAGGACTTAAAAAAGCGGTTTTATTTGATCATTTATTCTATTGTGTAGAATCCTTAACTTTAGGGTAAAGTGGTGTACCATTAAAAGTACGCATTTGTAACGCTTGTAACTCCACTAAAAAGACAGACGGAAGTGTTCTATAAAAGCTAAAATATTTCTTATCAAAGGAGTCTAAATGTGCTGTATTAACAAATTTACCAAGTTTTTTTTTAGTTTTGAAACCTTGTAACGTGTTCAATATTTTGCAAAATTCGCGGAACTTGAATTTGTTTAGAAAAGCATTAATCATATTAATAGTTAAATAGTTTTGGCTTAAAGTTAGTCAATTCAAGACCGTTTTTGATCACAAATATTTTCACATAAAATTTGCTTTTATTAAGGTAAAAGTTTTTCAGAGAGCTATTTTACAAGACGTAGCTAATATTGAAATGGCCTTATCATTTAAAGCTACATTCGTTTGAAAAATGTTTAACTTAAGTAACTTTTAATGCCAGTGGCTTAACAATAATTATTAACTGCATACAAATTTGATGTTCACAACTATTGTTAAGCACTAAGCTCTGGTTATTTTGAGATAATAATATTAATCATGCCTGTTCTTGAGTTAGTGACTAATTCAAAACGCAAAGTTTTTCCAATTCACCTAATTGCAAAAACGGTGTTATTGAATTCGTACGATTTTAGTATTTATGTTTGAAAAATACTTTAGTTGTCAAAAACAAAAAAAAAAACTTGTTTTAAAAAAATTCCATTAAGTTTAATACGAACAATAAATTTCAGTTTCTTTTTTTAATGAAAAATTAACTTTTTCTTTTTTTTTCTGCCTAAAATCAATTAAAATAGACCTAACGCGTATTAAAACGAAATGCATATTTGGAATCGTGAGAAAATTTCCTTCAATTTAAGACGCCACACTTGCCATTTTGGATGTGTATCGGTTTTTTGGACCTAGCGGGTCCCCTTTACTCAATTTTATTTTTTATTTCCCGAGAGCTGCCAAAAAAATTTTTTTTTTTTTTTAATTACTTTTGGCGTTTCAAGGTATACCACTCTTTATAGGCCCGCCCTGCTGCAAAAAAGAAAATGTAACGTTTCTCCTATATTCTGGGAATATTTGCAAGTTTTTTTTTGCAACAATTGCAAAATATCCGTGTTATGGGAATACATTTTGCTTCTTCTTCTTATTTTTTTTTTTTTATATTCTTACCTTGATGTATAGCCTTCATAATTTTGTCCAGGATATGCATTATTACTTGTTATTTGCACTACGCCACCCTGACCAAAGGTTTTGTCATGCAAATCTTGTACACAGGCTTCTAAATTACGATTGACCTGATTTAGACCACCCGTTGTTGTAGTTGTTGTTGTTGTTGCTGCTGCCGTATGCTGTTGTTGAGAATTTACAGACGATTTTAATGATGGTGTTTGTTCAAAATTCTGTGAATATTTATTAGTAGGTGTTAGTGGACTCGATGGTTGTGATAGTCTGCCGCCACCGTTAGTACCACTTGTGGTTATCGGACTACCGGGATAGGGACGTGGTACGGCATTGGCTGTTAGTTTTGGGTTAGATCTAAAGGTATGAGTGGCCGTTTGCATATTAGAAATGGTTGTTGACAAAGGGGGCGGAGGTGGTGGGAAGGCAGTTGTATCATTATCCAACTGACTGTGATTCATAAGTGGTGGGGAAACGGCACCTGGATGATGGAAATGTTGTGGATTTGTGGCATAATTATAATGATGTTTAGATTGATGTTGTTGTTGTTGTTGCTGCTGCTGACTCAAATAACTAGGTGATGGTGGTGCCTCCATTTGACCATAAAAACCAGAACGATTAAGAGTCTAGATTAGAAAAAAAGTTACATCCAATTTTATTGGTTAGTAAAGAGTTATGGTTAATTTTTTTGTGTTAATTAAAATAAAAAAAAACAGTTATAAATAAAGGAAGAAAATCCTTTTAGTAGCACAGTGCCGGAGGAAAGATCTTGATATAACATAATCAAACAGGAGGTCATTTGATTGTTAATACAAGAAATTTAAAGGAAACCACTTTAAAAGTTTACGTAAGGGACTTTTTCCAGCATACATCTTTATCTGTATAATCCCAAGACTTCAGAAAAAATTCTTAAGAATTTCTTGACTTAATATACGTCCTGTAATAACACATCAAATACATTTGGAAAAATTTAAACGAGTTAATCCAGAGTCTGAGCGACGTTCTGTTTTTTTAACACTTCTTTCAGTATAAATTTGAGTGCCTTGTGTTAAATAAATGTGTAGATTTCGTGGATTTTTATTCTCGCTTTAAAATCCATTTTATCATCAGGGGTTTAATATATCTTTCCGGAAAGTAGCAACTTTTAGGTTAATTAAATTGAAATTAAAACTTCTACACCTTAAAACCCTAGTTAGTTTTGTAAGCCAATTGTTATGATCGTATTTTTTGTTTTTGTTAAATATTAAAGGTTAATTAAGTTATAACGACCATTTAAAAATTTTGAAACCTTTTTTTTTTTTTTTGAATATTTTAAAATGAATTTTGAAATTTCTTTGTGTCTGTTGTGTAGAATATAATAAATAAAACATAAATTATGAAAAATGCTTACAAAAACAAAACAACATATAAGAAAATATTTAATTAAAAATTGTATCATACATTATTGTGACTCCTGTTGATTGTTCCATAAGCAGATTGTTGAGCATATTCCGAATCACTATCGTCAAAGCCTTGAGGATTCTTGTTTCTCTGACGAGCATGACGAATGAGTACGAGTTTTTGTCGGGCTTCCTCAAGTTGTTTTTCCATACGCAAAACATCCGAACGAGCATTGATTTCTTGAGCCATGCCATCAACCATGGAAGTATTAATTTTCAAAGTACGTTCCTCTTCAACCTCTAGTCCCTGTTGAGCAGCACGCACTAAATTATCGGTGGACTTGATGACAGCATTACCTGCGGCCTGAAGACGTCTACCAGCTTCAGAGTTGGGATTTGATTTAACTTTACAGGCGATGAGTAATTGAGCAGTGGAAGCGGCAACTTGTTTTGCGGTAGATATTAACATTTCTTCAGTACCCACACCGCGTACCAAATTTTGGGCTGCCTCTACTAAACTGTGAGTGGCAGCTGCTACTAAACGAGCAGCAGAAATTAATCCTTCGGACCATTGGCCATCATCGGAGGAGGTCAAAGGACGTTTGGCCACCTTGCCCTGATCGATTAGCTCACGTTGAGCGGCATTGGCAGCTCTTACTAAAGCTGACGAGGCAGCCATAATACCTTTAGCAGCTTCCAATATCATTTCATCAAATTTCATATTTTGATCAAGTTCAATCTAAATGGTAAATCGGGACAAGAATAAAAAGATTTTATTATTACGGGGGAAATTTAAGCAAATATGTAAAATTTAAATACACCATTTCCACTTGTTATTCAGAAAATATTTTATTGTATAATTCAAAAGAAAATAGCAATTTACATTAAAAAAAATTAGTAAAAATCCAAAAACAAAATTAATTGTTTAATATTTTCAGAATAACAAAATTTGAAAACGGAGAAACATAATTTATAAAGCACATCACCATTTTATGTTAGATTATTATTTTAGAAATAGTAAGAACGAGTATCATGTTAAATGAGTTATTAAATTTTATGTTAGTTGATTTAAAGATTAATCACAGTAATAATATGTTTGATTCCTGGGTGAAAGTAAAAATATAACAACCAAGAATATCAAACATATCTTACTGGAATTATCAGTATGATTTGTGTTTATTTTTTTTTTTTTTTTTGGTTAGATAGTGGGAAAGGAAAGCACACACTCAAAACACCATTAGTTAAAGTTAATTAATTTTTTTGTTAGGTTTTTTAATGAGTTGGGATTTTTGTATTATTAAAACGACACCAAAAACCAATGTGGGGGGGGGGGGGGGGGGGAAGTTAAAATAAAACTCACCTTAACATCGTCGTTACGTCTAGGTCTAAGGGAAGCCAATTTTTTAGCAGCCGCATCTATTGAAGCAGCAGCACCCAACAGTTCATTTTCTGCTATAACTGTAGGATCTTCTGGATCAATCCAATCAGATCCCTTAAGCAAACGTGCCATAGCTACCAAATCTGTTACACACTTGGCAACACGTCTGGATAAATGCATGCGATCATCAGCCGAACAATTGTGTAAAATTCCATTAAGTAATTCACGATAGGATTCACCTACCGCGGCACCAGCTTCTAAGGTACGTTGTCTTAATTCCTCGGTTTCAGCACAATTCCAGGCAACCGAACGGCATACCAATAACATTTCCGATATCGAACGTCTACCCATATTGGCTGCAGTCATAATATCTTCTTGCAAATTGGAAGCACCAGCGGCAACAGCTTTAGCTGTGGCCAAAGTAACATTCTTTGTGACACGTATTAAATCCTCGGGACTAACTTGAGCACTGCCAGGCGGTGGTGGTGAATGCATGGCCTATAAAATTAAATTAAATAAAATACTATGTTACTCTACAATTATATAATTAATGAAATTAGAACATTTAACTTTCGATCGAAATTTTATTTTGATAATTTCTAAATAATTCTTAAAATGTAACATGCTTTTAGAGCCACGCGAAAAAGTACTTTTCATATACATAATTTAAAAATATGAAAATTTGAAAAGGAATCACCTTTGATAAAAAAAAACTTATCAGAGAGAGCCCACAATGAAAAAAACATAATTGAAAACCTTTTGAAAGTATGTTACTTTATGACTTTTATAATTATCTCATATTCATGAATTATTTTCATTTCAATCGAAATAAAAATAAATTTCACCATTCCCCAGAATACATATAACATGTGTACTTACTCTAATTTCTTGTGATATAGCTTCAACAGTAGATTCCATTGCTCGTGTACCACGTGTATGTTCATCCTCCACAGCTTTTACAGTTTTTAATAGTGACGATACATTCAAAACCATCACCTAATATGTGCGTTTATTTGAAAAATGTTCAATTTATTGACTTTTTTTTTTAAATATTTGCTGCAAAACAATTGTATACTAATCTAACTACTTGAGTGTAACGTTGTTTTATTTTTCAAAAACTAAATTCACATTTTTCATTCACAAAAATAATATTTTTAGCACTTTTTAAATAAAACCCCAAATATTTTATATTTTTTTTTTTCACTTTTTTATTTATGTTAATTATATTTATGTCAAGTGTAGTGTTTATAGATGCTGTGGTTTTAAAAACAAAACGACTAGAATTCTTTTTATATAATGGTAGACTAATTAGTGTAAAATTTAATGAATCTTTAATCTTTTAATTAATTAAATTAAATAAAATCTGGTAAAGACCAACTGGCCAGTATTTTGCAACTTTGTTTTTATCTGGTTTAGTAATTTTTATTTTTTGTATTTCATAATTTCGACCACGTTTTCCTGATTTTAGATTTAACTTGATAATGTTTGGAATTAAGTTATCTTAAAAATCTTTTCTTAACAATGATGTACAAATTTTTAACTAATAATTTCTGAACATTGTTATATAGGGGCCTTTAGACGATCAAACATGCTGTACACCATATTCAGCATTTGATCATGTAATGCGTTGTTTGATGGCAATTGCAAAAACAAATACACAGCCATGCTGTACAACATGCTTGATCTCATTTTATTATCCAAATTTTACAAAATTTTAAGTAGCAATCTATTGACCATATTGAACCAAATTCAAAATAAATATAGTTTAAAAATAGCTGTTTTTATGTGGGAAGCTGTCGACGTTGGCTTTTTTCATTCCCATAAAAATTTGACATAAGTAACGTTAAGCGTTAACACTTAACGTTGGCTTATGTCAAATTTATATGGGAATGACCAACTTGTAATAGCTTGCCGCATAAACACAGCTAATATATTATTTCATCCAGTTCTTTATAACCAATAAAGGAATATTTAAAAAATACACCTTATAATTAATTATAATTATTTCATCTATAAACCCGTGGAAAAAAATGTGTAGTGAGTATCGAGTATCCGAGTATTTGATATATTATTAAAATGCGAATGGGCTTAAATGAACAGGCTAAAAATACAACTCTGCTACGACAAAAAATCAAAAGTAAAAAGTATGAAAAAGTTTAAATTATCAATAACATTTAAAAAAGTTCGTAAAAAATGTAAAAACTTATTTTCATAAAATTATAATATTCAATAAACATAAAAGAATTTCCATTGAAAATTTAAAAATATTTAAAAACTTCAGTATACAAATTAAAAAAAAATTCATTAAAGGTATTGCGTGGCATCAAGTTACCAAATAAAAAATGTCGATTATTGAAAAGTAATGGAAAAGAAATCTTCTATGTAAATATTTTATTGAACAACAAAGTAGTCATAGTTAATTATAATATTAATTGATTTTTAATTGAAGGAATTTAAGAAAAATATTTTTTGTGTGTTTTGTTGAACAAACATTTTCGGACTACAATTTAAAATAACGTATTTGGGTAGTAAATCTCTAAAATCAATTAGATTTTAAAGGTTTTATTAGTTGAAAAATTAACTAAAATTTTCTAGTGCATTTTTTTTTTTTTAATTTATATGCATTTTGGGTTTGTAGAAATGTTTCAAATATTCAAAAGAGGTACACGTCAATATTTATTCCTTGTAAATGCTTCAAAAATCTTGAAACTATTTTTTAAAAGATTTTTATTTTTTTCGAAACATTTGCAATTATCGAACTTAATTTTTGTTATGTGGCGTATGAGTAATATTAACTTCAATGCTTAAATAAAAACGCTCATGCGCTTCTGATTCAACAAAAAACAAAAGTTAATATTAAGGTTGGCAACAGATGACTTTTTAATACCGTTATCTATTTCGAAACCCTTTCAAATTGATAAACGATATCAATGCCGAAATTCTTGATTTAAAAAATACCGGTATACCAAGAACTTTTGATACAATTAAAATACCGTTACCGCTACCAATAACGTTTTTCATTTTGGTTGCCAAACTTGGTTAATATGTATACATATACAGAGGTATTCATTATAAAAATTTAATAGCTCCTTATACGAGCTTTAACCTTGAATGAATTTTCGGCCTGGCAGTTTGTTAAAATATAGTTTATTCGTAATGATGTCTTAGCATGCCGATTAAGGCCAACCCCGTGTTTGAAAGCCAAAGGATTTTTTAATTATTATAACCTTTCCCGATGGATTCTTGATTATTGTTGTACCTATTAAGTTCCGCTTTTTGAATTTTCTGTTTAACTTGGGAAATTCTATCTCATGCTAACTATTAATATTTTTTTTAAACAACCTTCAAATCCCTAAAACAATTTCCTATTAAAAAGGCTTACGATTCTAAGGAAATTGTCCTTTTTAAAGCATATTCAAAAGAATAATTTCTTTTAAGGAGTATTTCCCTTTTACAAAACCCCAAGGTTTAATAATTCCCAGCAAAATCTTAGTAATGAGTGCTCATTACTGAAAACGAAATAATAAGCAGTAGAAATAGGGTCTACTGCATATAATTCAGTGTTTTTGTTCGACAAGATAATTTTTTTTATAAGCAGTTGTGCATATTGATTTTAAGGTTCTAGAATTTTGTATATCGTAATAATTCTCCAAACAACTTTTTTAAAATTTATTTTCATAAAAGGTAATAAATCAATCGCAAGAGTATTTTGGTAAATGATAAGTTACTGAAAGAAAGTTTGAAAGAATGTACTGTATTAAAACATACTGCTATCATTATTGGAAAGAAAATAAAATTTGACTAGCCAAATTTTAATCATTCCAAAGAGAATGTGAAAAAAAAATGTTTAGCACAATCGGCATATTGTCTCCTAAAAATTAAAGTAAACTTTCGATAATACTGAATTTACACTATGACATTTGACATCTATACTGAATTTCGATTTGAAAAATTTATTAACATAATTAAAGAAACAATGTTAATATAGCTTTTTGCAAGGGATGACTAGTTGGAAGCAAATTTTTTTTACTTTGATGTTTGCAAAGATTTTCTTTGCTGGAAGCAAAAATAAGAAACTGTGCTGCATTTAACAACGCAATTTTATTGTATCTACAACTCACACTGTAGTTTTATTATTTGTTTACATTTTTTTGCACGTGGTGATGCCAGATTTTCACAATATTTTCATGACTGACTGTTGCTGAATGCTGTCCAACCGTAATTATGAAAGTAGATACGAAACTAGATTTCTTTGTATGGGAAATCTGATTTTAAATCGAGTTATAACTAAATTTTCGCCAAAATCCGATTTAAACAGGATTTCGGGCATACATAGTGTAAATTCAGAATAACATGAAATTCTAAGATTTTGAAGCATAATAATCAGAGAACTGCTAATGCTGATTGCAAAACGTTCATACGCAATCAACACAAGAATAAAAATGTGTTTGCGTTCAAACGTTGAATATACTCCAACACACATATTTGTTGATGATATTAACTCAATCAAACGACGTGCAAATTGTTGTCACTGATTTATAATCATCGGTCGTTTTTATACCATTGATTTTATTTTTGTTCGTTCGAGTCAACAATAATTATTTTGATGTAGAATAAATCAGAAAAGGCAATAAATAACGCGTATGTGTGTATTCTTAATTAAAACAAAATAGTTTCTTATCTATAAAAAGGGGGTGGTTTTTTAGAAACACATGTCATAAATTAGGGTGGGTCTAAAATCCGTTTTTTTTAAATTTTTATTAGTAATACCAAAAATATTGTTCTTTGTGATTTTTTTTTTTTTAATTTAGTTCGATATCTCAGGCTCTCCCAATCCGGTTAAAGTTAAGTATTGCCTAATTTTCCAATCAAAATAAATGAAAAAAAAATTTAGACAATAATTAAATTAAATTAGGCAAGCCTGAGATATTGACCTAAATTTTTTTTCCAAAAAAATATTTTTATTTCACAAAGAAGAATATTTTTAGTAAAGTATTACTAATAAAAATTCTAAAAAAGCGGGTTTAAGTCCCACCCTAATGTACATTTAGGAAATGTGTTTCTATTTTGTTGTAATTATGAATACACTCATATGCGTTGACTTTTTGTTGAGTGATTACATTTGCAGTAAACATAATCGACATATGATTCACACTCATCCCAATTACGCGTTCAGTAACATGATGCTGATTTTAATCTACAGTGAATTTTGTTGAATTATTAAATGTGAACAAGAATTTTTGTGTATGATTAAATCAAGAAAAAAGTTGATTTTGCAGTTCTCTGATAATAATGTATAACGCAGCACTTTAAACTAATAACATCTAAAGATTAAAGACTACACCAACCAGCATCTATAAATTGTTTTACAAAAAATGTGTGGGTGTGTGTGTGTTTTGTAGGTGTACGAATAATTATGTATGGACTAATAAGCATTATATATTTAGTATGTAAACTTTTGTGTAAACATGTGTATGACCGTTATGAAAGTTATATGGCAACAAAATAAAACATGATTTCAATTTAATTTTGTTTCAAAACTTTTAAAATCTAAATTTAATCGATAAATGATTTCAAGATGGCGCATATAGAACAAAAAACAAAGAGACAAAGTAGACGGACGCTCAATATCCATTGTTTGATGATTGCTGGCTTATGTGGTTAGTTTCGATAGCGGCAGATTTGCACAATTCTTTAAGCGTCTGTATAACAAACAATTTGAAACAAGAATAATGAAACAAAAAAAGAAGAATTTTAAAAAAATTTCAATTTTAAAGAATATACAATTCAAATCTTTATATAAAGTGCTAATACAAAAAAAAAAGTATGTAGTTAATAATTTTGAAAAAAAGATGGCAACAATTTCCGGCAGGGAGTAAATAGAAAGAGAGAGAGAGAGAGATCACTAATATACAGAGAGTTTAATAGAAACTAGTATTAATAAAACATAAGCAGCAGCACCAGCAGAGAGTGTAAAAGAGAGTAGAACCTCTAAACAAAAATTATGCTTTAGTAAAACACAGCAGTTAAAAATCCTTAAAACAATTGTTAGAATTCAAAAATCTACCAAAGAGCGTCATTAAGGAAAAAAATCCCTAAAGGATTAAAAAATTATGTGTTAAAAAAATTTACAGACATTTATGACATTTATAGAAAATGGTTTAATTATGCGTGCGGTAGTGATTGATAAATGCTTTTGTATTTATGTAAAAAAATGTAAATTATGCAGAAAAAAAAAATTAGTGTAATCATAAAATTTGTGAAAAAGCCATACTTGTTTGTATTTTTTTTTAACATTTACATGTAAATAGTCTTTAATACCAATTATAGGGGTAGTGCAACAGTACCATTTTTTAATACCTTTTTAAAAGTATGTATTATCGTAAAAAAAATTATATAATTCAAATAAAACCTGGTAATTATTTTAACATAACCAGTGATAAAAAAAGTAGTGAAAATCAAAATCACGACATTTAAAGCGTTACACTTGAGTAGTTTGTTAAGCTTTTTTTAAGTAAAGGAATTCTCAATAAAAAATGTTGGATTTCAAATTTTGAATGCCTTTAATTGAAAGAAACCAAACGAAAACACTTACCCTGGCGCTTTCTTTTAAATCTTGCATGGAAGGATCATTGATGGGTTTACCAGAAGCCAATTTGGTGGCATTTATTAAATCACCCAAAGCAGAGGCCACATCTTTTACAGCATTAATAACCATGACCTGAGAGTCTGGCTGGGCAGAGCCTAAAGAACAGGCACCATGTTTAACAGCTTCAGCCAATTGTACTGGAATTTTGAAAAAATAAAAATAAAGAAAATTAATTAATAATTAAACATTTTGAAAATTTGCAATATCTTATCCCAACTCTAACAACAGTTCCCCATTAAAAAGGTTTCAGATTCTAAAAACATTTTATTAATAAAGTTTTTTGTGGTATTAAAATGCATCGATTTCCACATAAATATTTATCCTTACCTATTGTTGTGACAGCATTTTGTGCAGCATTGGCTAATTGATCTTGTGTACCAGCAGCTCCGGTTACCAACACCTTCGTATCTTCAACCAAAGCTTTAGCAGTTTGTAAAATATGTTCTCGATGATCAGCGAAACTACTACTGCTGTCGGAGTGTAAGGTACCAGCAGTGGCAAACATTATTGTCGTATCCAAATCACCAATTATGCCGGATATAGTATGGGCAGCATTAATGCAGGCTTGAGTACCACGAGAACCAGCTTGTAGGGCTGCCAACACTTGTGCCACCTTTTCTGAAACTTCACGGGCATTACGCGATATTTCATTTTGATGAGCTGTATCACCAGCACGTGCACCACCAGCACTAGTTTGTATCATAGAACTAACGGAACGACCCAAATCAATAACCGTGGTACGTATACGCATGGGTACATCTGGAGAAGTGGTGGTGGTAGATGCCCCCACAGAATCTTGTGTTAATTGTGTATACTGTTTAGCCATCTCTACAGCCAGCTGAGGCATTATTTGTGGTTCGATAGTTGATTTAGCATTAGTTTCATTAGCTAAACGAGCAATTTCCTTAGCCGTCTGGACCATACGTGTTTGATAGTCAACAAATGTATCCGAATAGGAGGCATTCAACAAGGATTGACGTTTATCAGTTAAACGTGTGATAGCACGATTAACCTGTTCCATGAGACCAGTTACAATACCAGTTTCGGCATTTATTTTCTCTACAGTTTGTGTAAGTTCTTGTATAGCTTCATGGGTATTTTCAATAGCTTCATCCAATCTAGGATGGGCATGCGTAGCTCGTGGATTACCCGCAGATTCCTTGGCAGATTGTACCAAATTTTGGGCACTTTCTACAACCGACTTTGTTTGATTTATAAGACTCATTTGTTGATTGGTGTGAACAATATGAGTACAGGCTCCTATGCCACCATTGACCATTGGTACAACATAACGTGATATTTCACCAACAGAATGACCCAATTGCTCGGCATTATTTTTACCAGCCAAACGTATAGGTTCCAATTTATCCAATAATTCAGCAGCAGAATTCAATGTTTGTCCCGAGAATCCATGCAGATTATTATCACGACGTTGTGATAAACCTTGAGCACTTATGGCCATAGCACAGCTATCCAATTCACGCATACAAGTGCCTAAAGTTTGTAAAACTTGATCACATTGTGCCTGTCCAGGAGCCTTTTCGCGTATGTTATCAACTAAACGTTTAACAGACTCCGATACTGGAGTCGAGGCATTCGATAGTTTTTGCCATACTGGTGGATCATCAGGTGACAATGATAAAGATTTTGCCGCCTTAACCATCTCGATAACACCATCTATTACTCCACGGCCTGCATTCAAAACAGGCTCTTGGGCTTTTCTACCTTCAGACGAAATTTTAGCTGGTATCGATATGAATTCAGGACTGGAAGCATATTGCCGTACAGCTTTTACAGCCTCCAATAATGGATCGACTAAACGAGCTCTGGAGGGTTGTGCTGGATCATCTTCTATGGCTTTAATTTCTTGCACAAGATTTGAAGTAGCAGTGGCTACCTGTTTGGCCAATACAATAAATTCATTTTTAGCTACAGGATTATTAGTATTCATACTAGCTTGTCGACAGATGGAACACAAATAGCTGGTATGTTTGGCTATTACTGTTAGGGCGGAGATCTTTTGTTGCTTCGATGATTGTGGACTATTAACAATATCACAATGTTGACGTATACCCTGATAGGCCCAAGTCAATTGTGCCTGATCAATTATACCAGGACGTCCAGCAATACTGCTGGGGTGTGATACACCTATCAAATAGGCGGCCTGGGCAGAGGATTCTATCAAACCGTGTATAGATTCGGAGACATTATTAACAGATTTGGCAAATTCTGCATGATTCGATTGTTTGGCATTATTAATCATCTCAGAGAAAGCATAACCCAGATTGCGTGATTTTGACGTGGCGGATTCTACACAATCGAAATAACCTTGATCGTTAACTGGCTCATGAGGATAATCCAACATAACTCTTAAGGCTTCAATATTACGTGTAGCATTATCACATTCCTTTTGTCCTGGAGCAGATTGTATGCTAGCATCGACTAACTTATTAATGCTTTCTGTAACACTGCGAGCAGCAGCATGTAAAAGATTTTTAGAATTGGGTTGTCCAGGATCTGCAGCAATCGCCTTAGCAGTGGATAATAGAGAACACGATTGCGTTGAGACATTACGTAGACAATCAATCATTTCAGAGCGAACAACTTCGTCGGGATTTTGTCCAGCCATTTCCATAGACACAGATAATAAATCACGATAATTGGTGGCAAAATTATTGCTGGATTCTGCTAATTGTGCTGGACTGGCATATGATTGTACTATATGCCCACCGGCGTTACTAAGGCTTTCCGACACTTGTCTAAGTTCACCCTGTAAAGTAATATAGCTACGATTTGAGGGTGGGAATTCACTCATTGAAAGAATTTCACTTAATTCACTAACATTACGTAAAGCCTGATCAACTTCACGTTGTCCCGGTATGCAATCGACGGTCTTTGATAGAGCTTCGGTAACATCACGACCTGCCTGGGTTAAAGCATTGTGATCACCCTGATTTTGTAAAGTCTTTTGAGCTTCTTCAATAAGACGAGCCGAACTCAAGACCACTTCATCAGCACAATTAATAACATGTGGATTATTAGTAGTGGCTGCCACGCCATGAACACTTTTGGTGAAATCTCCCAAAGCTAAAGCAGTATCTCTTCCAGCTATGCCAGCATACATACGTTGTCCTTGTAATACGGATGATATCATTTGACTCAAAGCAGCGCCTACATTTTTAGCTGATTTACGCAATTGTTCTGCAGTATTTTCTACTGTCTCTCCTGGTAAAGGTCGTAAAGCACCCGATTGTGCGGCATTGCGGGTATCATCTAACACGTTGTGTAAATTACGTACAGCCTCTAAGGCAGATTCTAATTCTTGACCTCCACAAGCTTCACGAGCTCTCTGGGCAGCAGAATTAAGTTCCGATACGGTTTGTCCCAAATATAAAGCACTCTTGGACAATTGTGTTGCCGCTGGTATATCTGTGACAGTTGGCTGCAAAGCACGAGCTGAACGTGATACCTGTATGGCTGGTTCGATAAATTGTTCAGAGGCTTCAATTAAGTTAAATTGAGAATTGTAATCATCGGGATGACTGCGTGTGGTCTTAACAGCTGTCACCAAACGTGGTATAGTATCGGCAGCTCGCTTACAATCTTGCAACAATGATTCTTTGGTTTGATGATCATCACTATGTTGTACGGCATTTTGTGCAGCACTTATACATTGTGTAGCTGCAGAGGCTGCCTGCTTGGAACAGTATTCTAAACGTCTGATTAAATTACGTTTAATGGCAGGTGTATTGGCAGTAGTGGTAGTAATTTCACGTAATTCCTCAGCAGCTCTACGTAAAGCATTTTGATTTTGCGTATCATGTGGACTACTGGCGCATAAACGAGCAGCTTCTACTAATTTTGCTGTAGCATCGGCCAATTGTTTGGCAGCTGACAATAAACGTCTTTGCATATCAGCATCTTGTTGTTGATCAGCTTCTCCCTTAATGCTTTGTATAAGTTGAGCCGTAGCTTGTCCCAAAGTCTTAGCATGTCTAACCATTTCTTGAGGATCATTGGAAGAGACAAGAATATCAGTACCAATAATAACATTTTCCACAGGACTCATTTCTTGGCTACTACGATTGGCATATTCGCGTGAACTTAATTTGACATGTTCCAACATATCACTCAAACTCTTGGAAACATCACGGGCAGCAGCTAATAAATCATTTTTCAATTTTGGATCATTGGTAGCATCATTACATACCTCACACAAACTATTGACGGCTCTAGCTACATTACGGGCAGCACCTTCTAATTGTTCCCGACAGGCAGCATTATGAAGAGTAGGTGCTACAACTTTAGCGCAGGCCACTAACTGACTGGTAGCCAAGGCACATTGACTGGCTGCTCCTATAACGCGATTACGTGATTCATCATCTTCACAACTAGCTGCTATGGACTTGGCACGCAATACCAAAGCGGCTGTGGTATTCGCTACCGCCTTAGCCAAAGCCAACAGCATATCTTGTAAATCACGATTTTCGGGTACATCTTCTTCGGCTATTGTGCTTAGGACATATGTGGTAGCCTCACCAACGCGGCTAGCAGCATTGATAAGATTTTGTGGTGGTTCTTTGCTCTCTGGTTCGGCTGCTTTCAATAAATCACTAAAAGCATTACACAAATTACGAGCTGCCTCCAATAGTTTATCACCATTGGTATCATCTTCCATTAAAGCGGCTATCAAACGTACTTCTTTAGTTACTTCGGGTATAGTTTGGGCAATTTGTGATACCGAGGCGGATATGGCTTCAGTATCTACCTCATCTGGTTGACTGGCGGTAATAATTTGAGCTGTAGCAGCACTCATAGTAGCCACATGACTAGTGACAGCTTGTTTAGAGGTATCCAAAGTATTTTCACGCCATTCAATAGAACGTAAATCATTACCCAATTCTTGAATGGGAGCCTTTTAAAAGAAGAGATATACAATTTATGTTTAAATTTTCAAATTTTGTAATCTTTTACCAAAAAGTTGGATTTTTTTTAAATAGAAATTTAAACAAAAAAAAAAATAGTTTTGCTGAGGAACTGAATTTCTTACCTTGGTTCTTAGTTCTTCATCGGCTCGTACTAAAATTTCTTGGCCAGCTGAGATGTAACCCAACAAGGCTCTTTGAGGTTCAGTAAGATTAACAGAACTAATACGTACTTCCTTAGACTATAAAGAGATGTAATAATGATAAAGTTTATATCGGACTACTTTAGAATTTCGGAAATGATTTATGATTT
This sequence comes from Eustalomyia histrio, assembly GCA_949748255.1. Classification (NCBI taxonomy): domain Eukaryota; kingdom Metazoa; phylum Arthropoda; class Insecta; order Diptera; family Anthomyiidae; genus Eustalomyia; species Eustalomyia histrio. The sequence continues at coordinate 7,123,077 of OX456524.1, forward strand.
TATTCTGTAAAAATATTGTTCGTTCTGTTGACATATGTTAACATTTTATTTATTATTGAATTCAAGGTCTAGCCCAAGCACAATTATCCTTTTAGGATTTTTAATGCCTTAGATCCGAAAGATTAGTTCAAATAAATCTGCTAATATCGCTGACGTTCTTCTCCAGGCAGAAGTGACACGAAGTGTTCGGTACAGAATCCTAAGAGAAACGAGATGGCATTCCTCAGAAGGTTCAGTATCCCCTTTTAAGAGAAATGATTGCTATCAAAATTCTCCACGAGAACAAATTAGTTCTTATAGATTTGACTTTGTTAAATTTGAATCTCGAATTTGAATATTTCTTAAGAAATTGTAATATTAGATTCATCGTGATTTGCTTTTCCATTATTATACTTAACATTTAATAAGTCTGCCATTAATTAAGTGCAGTTTAACCAAAATGTATAACCAATTAACTGATCATATGAAAACTAGCACATGGAATTTAATTGAGCCAAGAATGAACATTACTAAAATTGATCCAAGTATAATAAAAATTGTAAATTTTGCTCAAATTAGCTTTTCTTATATTTTCTGTCGCCTAGTTTTTTCTACAATGAAATTAAAATCAATTCACTTCTCGGAATAACAACTACTTCCAGCAATATTTATTAAAATATTTTATTTATACCCTACTGAAAAGTTCGTGGTCTCAGATAAATATGGCCAGCTTAGGACAAGGATTATTTCTTTTTTCAGTAGAACTAACTCCAACTAGTCTTTATACATACTACTATAGAAGTTTAAGAAGAAATGCATATCAAAGTGTTAAGTTTTTGGTTAAACTTGGAAAGAAAGCTGTTCAAGTCCAAAAAATTGATTGTTAAATCTTCACCTTCAATAATAAAAAGTAATAATCTGAATTTAAACGTAGCTCTACATGCATTGATCTTGCGGAACATTCAGGTCTTCTAAATTAGTCAGTTACTAAAAAAAAAATATACAAATAGTCATTTGGATTGTTTTGAATGATTAAAAAGTTGATGTGTCTAAAATTGTTGACATCATAAAGATATCGACAGAATGTGTTTCGTCATATATTAGACGAGTATTCGCGTATAAAAACAGTTTAATGCGCGATGGCTGCCGCAGTGGTTGAAATGTATGCACTGTCTTTAGGTTTTAAGCTTGTTTTTCAGCGTAATGCTGGTTGTAAGTTTCTTCCTTGCTCATGAAACCTGAAAGTTTTTCTAAAAATGTTAACATAAGATTCGTTAACAGACCTCACGATAAATTACAGAATTACCATGTTTTCATTATTTTCTAGAACACCTACTTTGTAAAACTTTGAACTTTTAACTATTTTTTATTTTTTGAGCAGCATTAAATAAGAGAAATTTTAAAAAAAGATAAACTATTAGTATTTAAATTTTGTTTTTGAAAAATTGATATTAATTTTCTTAAAAGTGTTTGATTTATTTGATGAAAGTATAAAAAATGAGCAACTTAAATAGAAAATTTGTGAAAAATATGCAAATAAAAAAGGTGCACACTTACCGTGGGCGGTTGATGGGCATGGTTAACTTGCCCAACAAATGCGCCATATTGCACAGTTTGTAATTCGCCTTGGGTATACAATTTTTCGCCTAAAGAATAAAATGATATATTTTTTTTTAAATAAACAAAAATTATAACGACAAAGCTTAAAAAAGCAAAACAAAAATTTTTTTATAAAATTATTCTATCATGTTAACGTTCGTTTTAATAAACATCTATTAAGTTAGTATTTTGTTATTAAAAAATAATGCAACATACTTTATGAACTTATGTTTTTTTTTTCTTAATACTTTAGAATGAAACTGCAGTATGTTACATTTTGATCACGTGTATCGTCCTGTTATGCTAACATTTTTAAATACACGTGAGTTTTATTCCACGTTATATTTTAATATTCAACTTGCAAAAGTATGTATATTAAATTTTTAAAGTTAAATTTTAACTTGACATATTGTATGTTGCTAAAACGAACGATAAAGTTGCAAAAATGTGATTTATTAGTTTTTAACTACGGTAAATTTGTGTAGCGGTTACTTAGTTTGAAAGCAAATGAATTTTATAAATTAAACTTATTTTCACTATTTGTGCATAATTAAACAAACATACTGAAACACTTACCATCATCAGCTCTCATCATGCCAGTATGAGCTAACGATTCGGTGTTAATTTTTCCGATTTTATTCGTTTCATGTTTCAAAAACGTAGCTCTAAAAAAGAAAAACTCAAGATTTGTAAAAAAAAAATGTTTATATATGAACACTTTCAACAAACTTACTTGGAAGGTGCCACAGATTCTTCTACCATTGTTGATCCCTCATCACCTTCTATGCCAAAATGATCTTTGGTTTGTTTCTTTTTCATTATAATATCAATATAACCAGCAATCAATTGCACAATTTGTTCAGCTTCCGTAGTCTGTACCGAATAATACTGATTGGCGTAATCACCAAAATCAAGGGTAAAGGTATTGGGTGAAGCACCCCAACGTCTTACGGTGGTCAATGGCCATGATACCAAAATTTCTTTTGTACGTTCATCTAAACGTAAAACCGAATCTTTGGTTACCCCCAATAGACGCGGCACTAATTTATTTTTACCATTCATTTTTTCTTTGACTAAAAAGAAGGTTACACCATAAGTGGGCAGTTCTCGAGCGGTTTTGGTATATAAGACTTTAGCATCAATTTCAGAGAGATCAACATGTTTTTTATGTTCTGCAAAGATTTTCTTTTCTATACTTTTAACACGCACATACGATTGTGGTAAAAAATCTTTAAGACTATATTAAAAAAAAAATAAGCAATAATTACAAATTTATATTATAACAAATATATATTTTCCAACTTACTCTAAAAATCCTGGCTTATGCTTGGCTTCATTATGTGGTCCAAATTGTATGTGAACTTGTATTCCGGCAAATTCACAGGCTACAAATACGAAATTATGATTTACAAATTCATTTTCGAAATTTAAACAAGTTCTAATCACCTTTTTCTTGTGTTACCGGATGTGTGCCATCCAAAATAGCATCACGTGCCTGAACATACAATAAATTCAATTGTACGGGATCACGTGAGTCAATGTTTTGATCGGAAAAGAAAAATCGACGACGCAGCAGTACAGTTTCAGATTCATCAATACCTTGTTCACGTAAGGTTTTACCCACATCAACCCAATTAACTAAAATAAAAGTAAAGAAAATTTTAAAAATAAATTCAAATAAAAAATGTTAACTCTATTCCAGGTAATGTTATTATTACATTGTGTTGGCATTATAAATATTTATGTAAGTAAGAATGAAATATATTTTAAGGCTGAAGGGCCACATGTCAAATTTTGACAGAAAAAAATTGTTATAATAATTTTCAATATATTTTATACGAAAATACTAGTCAACTTTTAAATCTAAAGACGCTACATATCTAGTTTATTTATCTCTTAAGTATGCAACATTATTCTCTATTGTCCCACTGTTAAACTAGCATTTTATAAACTAAATATATAAGGTTATTTTTTAACTCTGTCAGAAAGATGTTGTCATATATAGCTTGGAATAATATTATACCAATCCAGTAATAAAACTACATTAAACTAATGAATTTTCATTTATTTAATGCAAATTGTTATTAAAAGTACGATTGAAAATTCAATCAGTGTAACACCTGCTTTTTCTTAACTTTATCTTGACTTAGGGTTTTTATTTAAGTATTATTCTAAAAAAATTAAAAAGGAATAGAAAAAAATCACATAAGAACCCTAAAGCAAACGTCATACGGACTTAACTTAATTTAGAATATCGTACTTACTTTCATCATCGGTTTTTAATTTTTTACGTAAACTTTCCATTTTAGTATCACGATCTTTTTCCGTGAATTTTCGTCTTAAAGTCAAGGTTCCAAATTTATTATCGGGTAAATTTTCATTTTGGGATTCAGTTTCTTCGCGTACCAGACCATATTCTTCATGATTGGTAATACCAATTTTAGTACATATAACAACCATCAATTGGGAAACAGGTTGTGAATCATCCACCAATATGGTTTTAACAGCACCATCTAACATACGAACTCTAAGTGTTCTTAATTTACGACGGTATTCCAAAGTATCCTGATTGTGCAAAATATAATAGCCCAAGGTGCGGCCATTTTCCAACCAAACACCTTGTTGATTTTGTTCATCCGATATGAAAAGACCATATTCACTAGCTGTTAAACGGAAAGGATAAAAAAAGTAATACCATTTTTTTTAATTATTACGAGGTAAGTACACACATATATATATATTTATTATATAAATATTGATTTTTTTGTATTATTATTAGCATTAATATTGTGGTTAGTTTTGCTACTTACGTTGTCCCTGAACAGCTTCAGCAAATTTATCTCTGATTATTTTGCAGGCATCGAATACTGTTGTATTGGGATGAAATTGTATGGTTTTCGTTACACGTCCACCCTCTAATTGTATACGTAACGATAATGTTGACATTTTTCCTCTTGTTGTTGTCTTCTGGCGTTATTTGGTCTTTGTCAACTACTACCTTTTCTATTTCCTCTTTGTTTAATACTCTTTTAAATATTTCGTTGTACAGCGGTAGTGAGGATGATGGTGGTGGTAGTGTTGGTATAATAAATAATTCTAAGGCAGACGGTTTTTTTTCTTGTTTTCCTCTTAGTAATAATAATAAAAGGCACTGCAAATATATTTATAAAAAAAAGAAAAGATGAAACGATTTTTAAATAATTAATACACTCGAAATAATTTGTAAATTAAACGCCAAAAAACTAATTTCAATAGCAATTGATATTAAATATGCATCAGTAGAGAAAATATGTTTTTTTTTTCAATGGAGGCACACGAAACATTTATATAATCACTGAAATTGAAATACTTTAAAAATAAGTTTCTAACATATGTCACGTTATATTTATCCTAACAGAACCAACGACAGAATTGTAAGTTAACATTTTACTGTAAACTAAGGAAACTGACTTAATAATACCCTTTAATCTATTTAATACCAACCTCCAAGAGTCGGTGTGTGAAGAGTTTTTGCGAAATATTGATATTCAATCAAAACATGTTTGTTGATTTTTTTTTTGATTTGAATTGGTAGGAAACATTTTTATTTAAAAAGTTTCATGTTTTTAATTGTATTTTCTTTATAATAGAAATTATTGACCAAATTTTAAATGACCATCAGACGAAAATTTACAAAAAGAGAAGCGACCCGACCCGTCCAGCCCTCTTTTCTCCGCATTATTTTTAATTTGGTATTTAAAAAATTTGATGTTTTTAATTCAAAGTAATGTTAATTATACAAACTGAAATAGTGATGTGTAAACAATCAAAACAAATAAAATTAAACTGGTTATTTGAATACTTTTTTATCTGCAATAAAATCATTATTACAGTTTTACCGAGCATTTTATTTGGACTTTTTTTAATTAAAAAACAAATCATCATACATTTTTTATTTTATAAAAATAATATTTTTCTCTAGCACGACAGAAAAAAGTTATAGAAACGAGTACCGTTCAAATTAGTAATTATTGTTTTGCATCATTACGATTCAAGTGACAAATAAAAAGTTTAGTGTTGCCATTCTCGAGTTTAAAAAAACGTTAAACGTTATTACCTAAAATACTGATTATGAAGACGAATTTTCAACAAAGCTTTTTTAGGCTTAAAATGTTTTTTAACTACTTTGTATTTGAAACCCGAATTAAGATTTTCTTATGAATAGGGCTATTAAAGTTTTGCTCTTTCTTATTTTGGAAAATTTCTGCTGTTTTTATTATAGAGTTAAAATGATAACTAAAAGTGACAACAGCCGATTGCGTCTTAACAATGTTAAGCCTGCTATCGTTTAGCTGCATGTGAAGACAACGAGTTAAACAAGATGTTTCAAAAGCATGGTTAGCAAGCAATACCTTTTCATTATAACGGTAGTTGTGTATCACGCTCTGATCAATACCGAAACGAAAATTTTTAAACTGCGGTTGCAATAGTGACATGTGTCTTTAAATATGACGAGGTTTACTTCATAATATATCCTGTTAAATTTTGTTATATTTGCAAAATACCGTTATAAATCGGTGTTTCGGTAGTTTAGCGTTATTATAACGCTAGTTTAAGATATTTCAAAATTGACCCGTAGAATAGCGCAATAAACCTGGTTATAGAAAAAACACTTGCCTTTAATGGAATGGCCATTTTTAAATTTTCATATCGATCTTAAAGTAGCTGTGGTAGCCAACTTCCGTTATTATGAAAAGGTATTGAATGCCAACCATGGTCACAAGACATGAGTAAAAAATTGCTATTTGTTCCAAAAATCTGAAACTTTAATGACTTAGAGTAATACGATTTGGGTCAAATTTTAACTATGTCAATTTTAGATCAAATAGTGCAATATTCGATACGGATATCAAAGAAAATCTAAAGTTGAATTGCCACACTGTTAAAACCCTTTAATTTTGAAAACTTTGTTTACTGACCGTGTGTTACATAACCTAGCCATAGATTTTAAGTAAAACCCTTAACTTTAAAGGATAAACTAACATTTTTATTTGAGAGTAATAGTATAAAGAGAAAATGATGTACTTAAAAAAAGACACCGTAAATATGACACAGATTTCTTTTTATTTTGTTTTCCTTCTATAAGCAGTAGAATAAACATCGATTTCAAAGCGATTTTTTTTCCAAGTAAAATCATGCAGTAAAGCAGAATAGTGCAGTGGTTCAAGAACCCACCCTTAATGTAAGCAAACACAAGTGTACGGCAACTGAATACTGCGTTTGTTAATAACATGTACGTATGTATGGATGGATGGATGGTTGGTTGGTTCGTTGGTTGGCATGGTACTTGATGATGTATTTTCACTGTATTATGGAGAAATAATGGAAAGGTCTCCCAAAAAAATAAGTAACACACAATGTAAAAGATTATAGTTCAACACCCTTGAATGTTTTTTATTCTTTGTAAAATAAAATTTAAACTGCTTCACGAATATATTTTAAAGTGACTGAGAATTATAAGAAATCTATATTCTATAATTTTTCTTTAATTCTGTAAGATAGCAATGTGGCAAATTTTAGAGGCTGGTTAAATCTTTATAAAGCTGAACGGGACAAAAAATAATTTTAAATGAATTGTTATATCATATTTGAATTAACGTTTTATTCTATACTAACATTTTTAAATTAAGCATGAATCTTGTTAAAGTAAATATGATTCTAGTAAAAATAAACTTTTTCGTATTTAAATTAATATTTTTACATTTTAAATATTGCTTTCGCATTTTAAAAAATTTTTTCTATAAAGAAAAAATTATACTCTAATCAATATGGATTATATATTTTTTTCTGAATTAAAAAAAAACACCAACTTGTAATCCTACTTTTGATACTAAAACTTTAATTGTATATTTTTTACACAGTAAATGATTTAAAATTGAGGGTTGCAAATGCTAGTAAAATCGATACTAACTTTTCTTTTGAATAATTTATTTTTAGCCATTATATGTATTTCACATTTTTTCCAAAAATTATTGCTTTAAAATCAATTTTATTCATTTCATTATAAGTATGTCCAAATGTTGTTGTACAATATTAAAAAATCATTTAAGTATGTAAATTAATATTAATTACTTTTTCTTTTAATGGTATCCATATTTTTCACTGTATATGTAGTTTTTTCTTGCTCTTAATTTATACAATTTTATTTTCTTCTTTTTTTGTAAATTTTCTTAGTACTTTATTAAATTTTAGTTATCAAAACATGTATTCGTTTAACGCACCCAAATAATACTGAAATCCCTTTTGGCTATGTTTAACTAACAAAGCGGTATAATTATTGTAAAGATTTATATGGACCCGTGTTTTTTTATTTCTTTTAGTGTTTAGGGGATGCTGCAGTTGGAAAACCCGATTTTGTTTAGCATTTTATAGGGTAAAAAACGTTACTCTCATTTAGATTTGAGCATGCGCTCTCTTTTTATAGCAAATTTTAAATAAACTATTTATCACAACACCCTTATAAAAATACACTGAAAAAATTACAAAATTATTTTTTTATTAAAGAAGAATCAGGGATGTTTTAAAGTGTTTCAATTTAACGTTAAAAAAGCTGTTATCTTTCATATAAAAAAACCAAGATTATACAAGATTATGATTTTTCTGCCAAATCAAGTTACTTTTTGGGATTATTGTGATTGTGTCATTCTTATGAAATAAAATATGTTAATTCTTTGATTTGAAGGAACAACAATTTACAATATTATTAACTTAACTAATACATGTTTATAAAATTGGAATCACTAAAATATTCATTAAATTAATGAAAATTTTTGATAAAAATTCTTTTATACTCTATCGATTTCTTTAAACAACTCATTAAAATCATTAAATTAATTCTGTCAGTTATATATTTTTTTAAAAATTTTATCAGGCTCGAGATCATTATTAAATGGTACTTACGAATAGTAAACACTAATTCTGTCAGTGTATAAAATTTTTGCAATATTTGACATTCCCAGTCATTCCATTTAAAAAAAATGTTAAAGAGAACATTTAAGTACATGCTCCACAAAGCAAATTTTTTTTGAGTACATAACGGTGTTGCCACTTCTTGTGTAATTACACACATTACGTGAAATTTTTACTTTCTTTTGTAGCGCATGTGTATGTACGTTCATCTAAAATTTATGTGTAAATTCAAATTTATATAAACCACGATTTTGTTTTTTTTTTTTTTTGTTGAATTTCAGATTCCTTTTTAAAAAACTTCCTAAATACTTTACGGTTCGTGAGAATATATTCTAAACCAATAGTGCGAATGTTTTTTTTTTAATATGTATTTGGGATGCCTAAAAGCAATATTTCAATAAATATCAAAATCTTTGATAGAGCACTTTTTGCAGAAATATTTCTAAGGTCTGTTTTCAATATAATAATCCTTTAATTGCGACGACTTTTTATATAGAAAACTTCTTATATTCTTATAAAGATTTTGTTATAAAAATTCTAAGGAAGTTTTCCAGTTGAAAGCCTTTCAATTGAGTACGTGTTCATATAGAAAAGCCTTCAGATTAAAAAGAAAAATTACCAATAGCAAAACCTTTAGATCGACGCAATTGAAATAGTTTAGATTTTGAACAAAAAGCATTTTCGTATAAAAGTAACTCAGATTGAAAAAAATTTAAGATACTAATAAATTATTTTAAATTAAATTTGCTATTTATAAATTTTTGTATAATTTTGACAGCCGTTATGTGTAATTTTAATTTTATGTTTTGGCAACACTGGCGTACAAGCAAGAGCAGAGATGCAAATTTTAGTATCTAATAGGAAATTTTTATATCAAAACGTTATGCCGTTAAAAGTCTACCAATAATGATAGATCTGGTTTTAAAAATACTAACATCTAGGGCAAGGATTTCCAGGCAAATGCATGTTTTTCTAGTTTAAACCCGATATAGATGATAAGCTAAATGCATAATGATTTTGTGGATTTTTATAACATTCTTTGAAAAGAAATTAACAAATAAAACAATAAAAATCTAATACTACACAAAAAAATGCTGTCAAGTAATTAGGAGAATTTTATCCATTTTTAGAAATAACTCTTAAAAAAAAAATCTCCACATATCATACGTATGGATATGGATTTTATTAGCATTCATTAAATAAAATAAATGATAAAATTATATTTTGATGTAATAATTATACTAATGCGTCGTATAAAAGAAAATTACTTTTGGGCCATAAAAAGTAAACTAAACTATTGTAGAACAATGACATTGATGACAGCGTCTAGAGTTATGGTAACTTAAAACTGTTTATTATAAAAACAATGTATTTAAAATAAGGGTTAATGACATTTTGTTAACCAAATTGTGTTAAATTTCACAATCGTCAACGTTTGTTCATACATATATGAAAAGTTAATAAGCATGAATTTTTGTTTTTGTATTTAATGCCAAGACAATGCATATTGTTTTATTATACATTTATGTACAATACAACAAGTGGTATTGATTTGGAAAATATACCCAAAAGAACACAAAACAAAAAATCCCATAAAGCTGACCATTTAATGGATTTGATTTTGAAAGTAACACCATTCGTACAACAAAAAGAAGAAGAGACATAATAATAAACATGTATCATGTTACAGTTTAAAAATCGTGTTTTTGTTTATACACATTATGGTATAGTATACAAAATAATACAAAATGTTTATTTAGTTCTCCCACTACCATACCATCTCCTCCCCCAAATCCTTTTGGCTTAGTGGTGACATCACTTGTCATTTGAATACACTATTTATATGCGACATATATATTCCATCAAATTAAAGAAAACATTGGAAACATGTGTTAAAGCAATAGATTTGTTAACATAATAATGGGACGATTTTATCAAATGATATAATTTTGAATAATTTGAGCAAGTATTTCTAAAAAGCTTTGATTATAATTGTGGTTAAGAATTTCCCCACGTTGGGCTCCAAAAGTTTCGTATTTTAAACATTCTATTTTTACTCTATGGGTTGATTTTGTTTTAAATTTATAATATTTTTAATATTAATAAAACAAGGCGTGATTAATTAAACAAAGAAAAAACTTAAATCATAATTAAAAAAGTATACTTCTAAATAATATCAAAATAGATAATAACAAGATTTTAATTTAAAATCATTTTTAAAAAAGCTGACTTTAGTGCGGGACTATGATTACGAGCCAATGTATTGTACACGTGTTATATTTATAATTTTGTCATTTAGTTTTTCGGAAGAGTATATAAAATTTAATTTATTAAGAGCTATAGATATTAGGGTTTTAAATATCATGTTTTCACATTTCTTCCAAATACGATCATCGATGGAATTTCAATATCAGCCGTGTTTTCGTCTTAAAAATATATCCGCTCCATTTAAAAATAAAGAAAAATGCATTTATTTTTCAAAGAAATATCTATATTAACCGATTTTTTTCAGTTTCATTTATTTTTTTCATTTGTTTGAAATTTAATAAAAAATTACCCACGAAACGGAAACTTGTGGTTTATTTGTGTCCGTAACAGTTATTACAAATTTAAATTTTGTTTGCTGTCTGTTTCAAAAAAAAAATATTCAAAAAATTTCAATACATACACAAATACATTCACACAAAAAGTGTTTATAGCTTTATATGCATACATACATTTTGTATTGTACGAGTATATTAAAAAAAAAAAACAAAAAAATACAAAAACGAAAATAATTTCAAATAAATGAAAAAAAAACATTTATTTTTTAAGGATTGGTAGGTAAAATTTTGACATTTATTTTAACTGATTATATCATTTGTTTCTTACGGATGTGTCAGTTGATTAATCAACATTTAAAAATAAATAACAAATGGCATTTAATTTAAATGCAAATTAAGTAGACCGGTTTTTAAATAAAATATCATTTCTTTTAAATGATATTTTCAGTTATTTTAACTTACAAACTTTTTTAAGTGCGTTAATTCATAAAAAACTCAGAGTTTTAGGCAAAAACTTACACATCACTTTTGGTATGCACGTTAACTTTTTACGTAAATAATAATCAATGTTGAAAACTCAACGTAGATTTGCTGTAAATATCCTGCGGGAAAAATACGTCAGTTGGGAATTGGATCCTGTCCCGTGTTAGGTGAAAACTGGACCAGTTCCGAAAATAGATATCACAAGATAGGTGAAAAGAGGACCGGTTCCTAAAGTACCTACCATGTGACCAGTTTAAAAGTCATGACACGTGCTTTTAGACCAGTCCTGTGTCATGTCACAGAGGTCAATTGACCCCCTCCTAGGAAAAGCCCAACTTAAAGTAACCGGTCCCGTTAATGGTCCCTATCACAATGAACCGGTCACGTGACGTGTTCTTGGATAGTACCTTTTCCTGCAGGGTACTTAAGGTTGATAGTTAAGATCGAAAGTACAGCAATCAATAATCGTTTAGTTAATGACCCAAAATGATTTGTATATGTAATATTTTCAGCTTGCCAACCGACAGAACCATCCTAAACACCATTAACCAAGTACTAGTAATATAACTGCGGTTCTAAAATTTTAATAGTACGATATTTTTGTGGTAGAGTTCCTTTGAATTATGCAAACAATTTTTATTCTCGATATCTAAAGGGCTATAAATCTGTCTGGCTGTCTTTTTAAGAGTTTTAGTTTATCAAAAATATGTTATTTCAGAAATTGTTTATCTATACAAAATGTATTGCACGAACACAAACACAAATTTTACTATTTATTATCGTATTTTTATTAAAAAATTTTGCTTTTTGAAAGTGAAACCTTCCCTAAAGTGAAACCTCTGAATGCTACAAATAAAATAACTGTTTTTGTTAAACAGAAAAGGAGAAAATTTCGAAATAAGTTGATATGAGGAGATAAAATCTTTCGAAATATTCTCAAGCCGACTTTAATTCACAGGTATGAATTTTTTAATAATTAACACTTAAATGAAAACTTATTTCCAGATTGTTTTATGAATTACCTTCGATTGACCATCTAAGACCATCCAGCTTAAAAAATAGTTTAAGAAGTTCACTTAAGTGATCTTAATAATATACTGAAGTTAAAAAAAAAACTTAAGTGTACATAAGTTAAAGAACTTTAAAATTACAATAAGTTTTTTCTTTTTCTAGAAATATACACTCACAATATATTTTTCGTTACTGACTCTAGTTTATTTAAAAAGTAATACGTAAAGTTTGTTTTAAATGAAGAATCAATTGAAATTCATAGAAATATATTTTTTAACTTTTTGAATCAGTCATTTAAAAAACAAACTATAAAAATTTACAGACATTCAGTACGAGTTGATATTTTCAGTTAAATGTAAAAGTTTATGTTTTCTGCTTCAAAAAATAGAAATTCATATAATTCCTTTTTATTTTTTTACCAAAATAGTTTGTATATATACAAAATTATTTCAATAAAAATTACAAGATATTATTCAAATATTCATACACAAAAGCCAATAAAAATATTTACATCTGCATGTGTTGTGTTCTGTTTTGTAATTTCATACAAATAAAAAAACTTTCAATTTAAAAAACAAACCACAAAAGTAGTTTTTTCTAACTTTTTGTCAGTAAAAAGTTGATGGTTATTTTAAACGACTTCCTATTCTTTTTACTACTTTTGTCGATTGTTAAACAATGATTGAAAATAAACAACAAAATGGGTTAAATATGATAAAAAATCAGTAGTCCTCTTTTTGATTGTATTTTCGATTAATTTAATATGTATTTTAAGTTGTTTTTAACGAAACAATATTGTGAGTGTATTTTTGTAAACAAAAAGTTTTTATTCGACAGAATCAGCTTCACATTTTACTTATATCTTTAATATTGGGCCAAACCAAAACATCTTTTATCTAAATATTTTATTTTAAGAAATAAAAGCTTATTTAGGTCCAAAAATGTTGAGAACGAATGCCGTAATGGGAGGCCTTTATCTGACCAAAATGAGAATTTTTTATCTATTTAAGTCCCTTCATATTTTAACTCATTAATTTTGAACCTGTCAATCATAAATCACTTAACTGCTCAGCACTTCAACACATTTAATTGTGCACGTAAACGGGTTTTCAACAAAAGTACTTAGACTAGTCGACGCAGATCTGATCTCGCTGAAATTCGGATATGAAGGAGACGAAATTAATCAACACCTCATCTCTAGGGAGTAAGCAATTCAACGATTGCTTATATGGGTAAATGTCTGAAATTAACAAAATTTGAATTAATTTGCATATATGGTTTAAGAAGTCCAAAAACGAAAAAGTTTGATAACCATAATTGCTATGATTTGAATATAGAGCTACCACCCATTTGCAATGAATTATTAAAAATATACATAAGTAACAACTTTTCATATAGTTACGGAATAACCCCATTAATTTTTGAACTCATATTTTTGATAGCTGAAACCCATACAAAATCCTCTAAAATTTAAGGATTTAAAATATAACAAATGCATCTGAGCATGAGATGTGGCATACATGGTATACAACGAGATCTCTTTTAACGCCTTAAAAAAATATACATAGATTGGCTTATTTAATTTTCTCATTCACACATCTGAATTTCAGCGAAATCGAGCTTCGCACTAGGGACAGTTGCTTTGTCTTTAAAAGAGGATGTTATTTGACAAAATTTATCACATTAAAATATATAGAAAAAAGGATTAAAAGTTAATAAATTTACTTACATTTAAAACTAGTAAAGCTCTTGAACGCATTATAAATTTGTTTGTTAAAAACAAAAAGGCACATTCTGGCAAAGGCAGAAAGCAAAGGCATCTCAATTGGATTTGGTTATTTCATCAAAATAACGCGATTCCAAAGCAGAACTCTGATTCAAAAACCCACACAACACAAAATGACAAATGTATTGTGAGATTGAATTTTGAATCTATGTTACGGCAAGGATTTTTCTGTATAGGCACGTTTGTGGTGATGACGACAACGTTTTAAAACGTTTGTTTCCTTAATAATTTTAAAATAATTTAACAAAACGAAGCAATATAACAATTAATTAGGTGTAACAGTTTTTTTATAAACTATATAACGGTGTATTTTGAACAAAAAAAAAAACAAAACGGAAATTGTCAATTTTAAAAATGACAATTTAAAGGCTGCAATGGTGTGTTGTGGATTTTAAGGCACTCAAAACTTAAAATGTGGTGTAGAAAAGTTTAAATTAAAACAGTTTTAACGGTTATAAAAGGCACTTGTTAAAAAAGCTAATAATATTTAAATCGTATACATAAGGCACTTTATGTTTGTATTATTTTATTTTAAAGGAAATCTAAGTTTTTTTTTTATTATTTGAAAAATATTTTCACATATTTTTTTTTTTTTTTTGTTTGAAAGTTTTCTTCTTTGGAACACTTGACTTTAGAAAATAAAAATATACATTTTTATTTTGTAACAAACAACACTTGTTTTATCTAGGCAATCGTTTATGTACTGCTGCGGTGACAAACTATTTTGGATGGCTGATGTCCTTTTCGATCTGTGGTTAGGCCTAGAATGATGTGTTCTACTGGCGACACATCGTGGGTTTCTGTCTGAAAAATCTATTCATCCTACTAGTCCTCAATAAATGACGAAGTTAAACAGTCGTCCAGCACAGCGCATGGTCCACAATATTTAAGGAAATGTACAACACGAAGTGAATAGCTTTAAGATCTTAAAGGGGAAGCTGCTAACAGATGATAGAGTGAAATTGTAAAATAATGCCAAAAATAAAATGACTCGGTATGTGTTTGATTTAACTCAGAGATCAAATGAGTATTTTCAAAGAGGGGTTAAAAAACTGTTCTTACCACAAAACAAGGGTAACACAGTTTGTTAAGCTTAAACAAAGGGGGAAGTAAATAAATGATTTCGAATTGTGCTCAATTACAAAAATAAAACAAGACGAGTGATTTTGAAAGTCGATGTTGTTTTTTTAATATTTCTTTCTAACCGTATTGCAGTAATACGTACTGACATCATCATAATCATCATCAGCAGCAACAACATCATCACGTGGAAATCTCCAACTGTGTTATATAGCAGTGTTGCCAAAAGTGGTGGAGTGTTGTGGATGGAGTAGCTCCTTGGAACAATAATAAAATTACATAACCGTAGAAAATACATTTTGTTTTTTTTTTTATTTTTTATTTTTGTTTTATTCATTAGCATGCGAAAAAACAGCAGCCAACATTTAATAAATAGTTTTTTTTTTGCTAAGAAATATGCGTCATAATGTTGTATAAAAGAAATGCAAAACAACAGGAGTCTTTGGCTTAACACGTTTAATCTATTAAATACCCTCGCTCGATTGTCATCTAATTAGTTTGTCAATTTTTCAATTTTGTTACATGAAAATACACTTTTTTTTGAAATCGAAATGACGAGATACATTTACTGCGATAATGATCCGTTGATTAATGAAGCATTTTTTTTTATTTTATTTTGATGTAGGGAAAACAAACTTATAGTGCAATCCAAAATAAATGTGACAATAAAAACACAATTATCGAATTTAGATTATAAAGAAAGTAGTAGATACAAAATTGTTAATTGAAATTAATCAAGAAAAGGTTATTCATGTTAATTTTTCAGAGAAATATATATAGATTAGAACTAACTCTGGGTGTTTTATGCAAACAAATTTGTCATTAATTGTTCTTTTCACATTCATTTTAAGCAATTCTAAAATGCAAACATTAAATTTATTTGTTGAGACCTTGTTGATCTTTGGTCGAAATAGGTTAAAGTTGACAAAAAAAAAGCTTAAATTATGACCAAATTGAGGCAAATTAGTAAAAGAAATGTTCCTTGATTTCATAAAATATATTTATAAAATTATTTATTAAACATAATTTAGTAGCGATTATCGTGATATTTTTTTGTTTCAGAAATTTAAAAATATACGTTTGAGAATGTTGCTAATTTCTTGGTATTTTTTAAGCTGGAACACGTAAGTGGTATGTTAAGTACCTTTTATTTATATTTTTTATTTTCATAAATAATTTAATTTTTATGTATATATTTTTCAAACCACAATTTTGAGGCAGATAGTATTGTCTGATCGGATCCAAATTCCACATTCTAGTTTCTGCTATAACCACGCAACTTTTGTGGGGTGTTACGTTGTAATCAGAAAAACTTTTTGAAAAATGTACCACACTCGGTGAAATAACTAGAGAACACATACCCAGCAAAATTTTGGTAATGGGTGCGATATTCTCATGCGTTACCTTGTAATGATAGCTCGTTACCTTTTTCATTACTTGCAAGCATAAAGTAATAAGTTACAGATTATTGATTATGTAATAAATGATTTATAAATGTAAAGTAATAATTGAAATATTTTTGAAAATCTATTTTTATATACATTACTTTGTGTTTTTTTGTAAGCAATAGGGTAATGTATGTTGGTTTTGACAGCACTAGCGAAAAAACGAAGCACAACAATTCATTTAAGTTCAAAGCAATCAAATACTATATGCGTCGATAGCTCAGCGGGTAGAATTCTTGGCTGGCAACCAGAGTTCCCTGGTTCGATTCCCATCATGACCACATTATTTTTACTAACGTTTAAAATATTTGTAATAATTTTTTTTAATAAAAATTCCTCTTTTTTAAAAATCTATTTTTAGACACATTAGTTTTTCCATTCTCATAACCATATAAGTAACCCCTTACATTATCACCTCTGAAGTTGTGGGTATTACTTTGAGGCTCATCGCCTGTAAATTACTGTACATTACTTTACACATTATTTGGTAATGTATGGTTTTGCTGAATATTTTTAATTTCAGATTTCAAGCCAAAGCGGGCAGGCCGTTAAGGCTCCATTTTTTACTACGTGGATTGGCCCATACTCCAGGGAACACACACAAATTAACTATACAAATTATAGCAGCGACAAAGAAGTTGGTTAGAAACTATTTATCATTGATTTTTCACTCAGATCTAGCAACCATATTTATATCAAAAACAAATTTATTTCCTTGCATCTACCAAATTCACTTGATTTGGTTTTTTGCAAACTATTTTACGTTTTAAAATTGGAGCTCATTGAAACAAGATTTTTAAAATTCAAATTGAGAGGTTATAAAGGGTGATTTTTTTGCTATTTGGTTTTTCAGTGTGTAGACTAACAAACGAACAACGCTTTCATATCACTGAATTTTGTTATCAAAATTCGTTTTGTGTGAGAAATTTTTCTTCAACGAGGAAGCTCATTTTTCGCTTAATGGGAACGCCAACAAACAGAATTGCCGAATTAGATGTGAAGAGCAGCCAGAGGCACCTGCCTGAAAGATGCACTGTTTGTTGCGGTTTGTGGGCCGGCAGCATCATTGGACCGTACTTCTGAAAAAACGATGAAAATTGCAATGTTA
Source organism: Eustalomyia histrio (assembly GCA_949748255.1). Classification (NCBI taxonomy): domain Eukaryota; kingdom Metazoa; phylum Arthropoda; class Insecta; order Diptera; family Anthomyiidae; genus Eustalomyia; species Eustalomyia histrio. Next base: position 7,141,059 of record OX456524.1, read on the forward strand.
CTGTCAATGGAGCAAGGTACCGTGCGTTGAAATAACTGAAATAACGTTACTCTTGAAATACTGTTACTGAAAAAATAGGAATATCATAACCTATAAAATACCGAAATAAGGGAAACCAAAAATAACTGAAATGCCATTACCCATAAAATACAACTATAGTTATTTTTTTCTTTTAAGTTTGGCAAGTCGAATTATTAAATTCAAGTGAATGTAAAATATATAAGGTTTGTTTTTTTCGAATTTTATATAAATATTCCATACAAATTTAAGTAGATATAGACTTTCTCAGTAGTTTATAGATATAGCTTCTTAAAAATTAAGAATGTATAATAATGCTGACAAGTCTTCGATTTTATTGGATTTTCTCTTTTAAATGTTAACAAAAATATTTGAAATTTTTGTATTTTTAATTTGATAAAATATTAAAAGCGACAAAAGCTAACAAATGAATTATGTGTTTGTAAGTAAAGGTGGTAGAGCACGACAAACAATATAATTGCTCTATTTTGCGTTCCCGCGATATCCATATATTAAAACAGCTTTCGTACAAAGCCGGCCCCAAAAGTTCAAATTGTATTTGTTTTCAAAAAATAAAAAAAAGGGTTTTAAAACAAAACAAACCTATAATATAAATTTAAATATGTTTTTATATAACTATCTTGTCACATTATGTTTAAATTATCGATTTGCGATGAAAATAATTAAAATAAAAAATTGTGGTACCGATAACGGTACCGTTTCGGTTATCAATCCTAAACGCACATTTGCAGCAAAAAAAAAACAACCCTAAATAGTTTTAATCATTCATAATAGGGAAGATAAGAGGCGCTTTTTGCTCTATTATCTCTAGCAATTTTCCTCGAGTGTGCCTTAAGAAATAAACAATTTTTAATGTTTTCGATAACAAGAGAAAATAGCAATGTCTTAAAAAATCGATAATATTTCCAATTTTTCAAGGATTTTTAATGGAACTCAAGTAGCCATTACACGAAAACTATTTAATCGATTTATATTCGTAATCACTGATCAGCATACGAGTACCAAAATTCATAGGAAAAGATTTGTTTCAAGATAAATCGGAAACTTTAGTTGGAATATTCCAAAAAAAAAAAAAAATAACATCAACAGTTTTGAGTTTTGGACTCGAAGCTCTAAATTGATACACATAATTCTATTCGGGAAACATTAGTTGTTGTGATTTTGCCCCACAATATTTATGTACTTTTATTTTTTATATATTTACATTTAAAAGCTATTAGTTTTGGCATTCAACTAAAGTTTTCTTTTCATATGTATTTACTTAAATCCATTTTACTTGTGATAATCTTAATATTTTACATAAAGAAAAAAAAATAGATAGAAAGAAACATTTATCAACAAATACACTCATAAAGAATCAACCATAAAATCTCAATTGGCGCGACAAAGTGGCGCCAATCTGCCATTTTGTTTTTTATGTAATTCAGTAAATATTCTTGTATGTATGTTTAGCTTTAGTTTTATTTTTTAAAGGATATACATACATTTATGTACATACGAATATATAAATGTAGAAGTGTGTACAAACTTGATAGCACACATGGAATTAATTAATTGAGTGGACTAATGAATTAGCATTGCATATATATCAATTGTAATGAAATTATCTGCATTTTTAATAATGTTAAAATGGAAAAAACTCGGTAAAATCAGAGAAAACATTTAATAAAATCGATAAATATTTGATTCGGAATATCCATACCAACCATTAAAAAAAATCATGTATAATAACTTCAATGGCCAAAACTGTTGTTCGTCTTATTTATCAGATTTTTTTTGAAAACAAATGCTTTTAAATTGAATTGAAATTAGTTTTCTATGCTATTTCATTACGTGTAGTAAAGTTTTATCTAATGCAAAATATTTCAGTACCATTAAATTGTAATGGAAATGTTTTCATTTGCTTAATTAGTTAATGACACAGCTCTAATAGCAAGTAACGCTGGTCAAATCAAAGCCTCTAATCTGGTGCAAAATGACCTTTATCGTATTTCCACATGGCTAAAAAGATGTAATATTTGTGTGAATGCAAAGCTGATTGTCAGCCAGCGTATGCACTTAGATCCAAGATTATCATGGAAAATCCACAGGAAATGTATTGGTTATTAGGACAAAAACTCTTCGAATGCATCATGGTTGCTTTAAATATGTTGAAAGACTTAGCAAACAGTCTAATCTAGAACCTCTCATTGTTTGGGTTTCAGTTTACCCGGTCTTTCGGTCTGACCGGGTAGACCAAAAACACGGGTAGAGCGGTCTACCCGTAAAAACTAGTCAGTGCGTTTTTCGGAACATTTTTGTTTCACGGCCTGCAAAAATTTCTATTGTTCTTTGTCGAATTTATGTCTACACTATATCTGCAAAGTTTTAAGCCATTTGGAGCTTCAGTGTAAAAACGCCATAATACTACCACAAAACCCGTGACATTTAGAAACGAAAATTCAACTTATTGTAGTTTTTGTATTGGAAAAAACACCGCCATAAAAAGCAATTCTATTTTGGGATTTTTGTTGGTACTTTTTTTGTTTTGAAAAAATACTTCTTATGAAAAAGTACTTTAAAAAAATATTTTGAAAAAGTATTTTTTTAAAGGCACTATTTAAAAAAAAATAATTTTTTTAACAAAACGACTTTTTCAAAAAATTATTTTTTAACAAAAGCACTTTCGAAAAATAATTTCATTTTACAAAAAGTACTTTTTTTACAAAAAGTACTTTTTTTAAAAAAAATAATTTTTTTACAAGTACTTTTTTAAACTTTTTTTGTGAAAGATCTCTGAAAAAAAATTTTTAAAACGACACTACTATTGAAAAAGTGCTTTCATTTTGGAAAAAAAATTAAAAAGAATTTAAAAAAAAAAGTAATTTTAATAAAGTACACACTGACTTTTTTACGCGTAGACCGGTCCACCCAGTCGGGCCGAAAGACCGGTTGTGATAACCGGTCTACCCGGAAAACCAGTCTTCACCGTAGGCCCTAGTCTAATACACTTGCAATAAGCCAACTAGATAAAAAGCCATTATGTTTTTAAATTACCATTCACAGTGTAAACATGTTTTCAGTAGTTTGTAAAAATGTATGACACATTATTATATTTGTAAAAAAAAATTTGCATTAGTTAGAACAAATTTTAATGAAATTTTAATGGTAATGAAAAATTCCCAAGGATGCTTGATATTTAGAAAAAGTATTATAATAAAAAAATACTGTAACCGCCACTTTGGAGCCTTTGTAAAAATTAAAAAAATTGTTAAAAGTCACATAGGAATGTTTATACGGTTATATAAAAAGAAAAGAATTTACATATTTTTTACATTTCCGAACCCAATGATTTTAGAAGATTTAAAAATGAACTATGTATTATATAAGATATTGAAATTAAACAGGTTCGGTTTTATTAGACTTTATCCCTAAACCGGCCTACAGTTTTTTAATTTTTCTAATTTTATTTGGTAGCCTACCTTTAGGCGATATGGGCCGAATTAAGTTAAGAGTAAATCCTTTTTACATTTCCGAACCCAATGATTTTACAAGATTTTAATTATATTTAAAAATGAACTATGTATTATATAAGATATCGAAATTAAACAGGTTCGGTTTTATTAGACTTTATCCCTAAACCGGCCTACAGTTTTTTAATTTTTCTAATATTATTTGGTAGCCTACCTTTAGGCGATATGGGCCAAATTAAGTTGAGAGTAAATCCTTTCTTTTAATTTTTTTTTTTAATTTTACAAAATTTAATTTATATACTTTCAAAACGTGTACAGACAATTTTTATATAAGAAAATTATTAAATTAAGTTTTCTATCGTAATAAGCAAAAAATGCTTTCTTAATCCCAAAGTGCCCGGCTTTTCAAAAAGCGTCGGAAAAGCATTGATACAATAGAATTTTGGTTAAAACCATTACAATTGTGTCAGGAATACATTTGGTTATGACAACCAAATAATTCGGTCCCTGCAACCAACATATTCAGTTAGCAAGAAATTCGGTTGACACAATAAATCATATGTGCAGCCAAAATTTGGCGGTCTAAAATTAGATTTTCCAAAATAAAATATAATAAAAAAAAATTATTTGTAGCGTATCTTGCCAACGTTTGAAGAACAAAAAAAGTTTGTTTAAAAAAGCTTTACCACAACAAAAAAAATCAGTTTTATAAAAAAAAATTATACATGCAATAAATTTTTAATTCCACGGGTACCCAATGATTTGATTTTTTGTACCACTAGCATTTTTATTTTTTGTTTGGAATATAATAATACCTGAAAGTTTAAAATGTAAAGGAATGCCAACAGCTGAATCACCGTTAGTTGCACTTAGATGACAGCACTGCATTTAGGAAAAATAGTTTTATCATATTTTTGAAACTGTTTCATAATTGGTTTGTCATCAATTTTTCATCATATCCTTATAAATATAATGAAATATTTCATAAAAATGTACGACAAATGTTTCAAAAATCTTCATTTCATTAACAAAAATTAATAAAAAAAAACTTTACAAAATGATAAATTTCGGTTGCAAAAAACTGTTTTTGTAATTCTCATTAAGATTCCATCCTTAACATATTTACTTGAATAATATTTAAAAACAAATTAAAATTAAAAAATAAAGATGGTTATGAAACTACTTCATATATCTGATGAAACTTTTTCATTCTTTGACAGTGCTTTTTTTGTAAAATAAAAACTGTAAAAACGCTTTTTTCAGATGCAGGTAAAGCGCCCGAAAAAAGTATTCTGCCAGTATTCAATTTCTAATTTCACGAATGACAGTACTTGTGTTTTTTTTTCACTGGAACTTTATGATTCAAACTCATTTTAAGCATTTGCGGTCAATTTCAAGAACCCCGCTTTAAAGCATGCTGCCGGTTAGAATGTAAATAACCCATTTTACATTTTTTGGGACTCATCGCCATTTCAAAGGTTTATTTGCCAATGTTTTGTTATTGTAAAATTACACTTTTTGTTGTTGTTGTAAAAATATACTAATTTGGGTACTTTATGTTAAGATGTATACTAGTATCAAGATTATCCAGTATTCATGAACATTCAAGGCAAAACTTTAGAGGTGATAAAGTTAGTGGTTACTTGTATGGTTACGAGGATGGGAAAAGTAATGTGTCTAAAAATATATGTTCATAAAAAAAATTGCAAATATTTCAAACGTTATTTAATATAACGTAGTCATGATGGGAATCGAACCTGAGAACCCTGGTTTCCAGCCTGAATGATTGCTTTGAACATAATTGAATAGTTGCGTTTCGTGTTTTCTTTCGTGCTATCGAAACATAAATACATATATTATCCTTTTGCTTACAAAAAAACACAAAGTAATAAGTCAAAAATTATATTTTCAAAAATATTTTAATTAGCCTGGAATTTTTTTTTGCAGCAATTTTCTTAAATTCTATTTTAAACTTGCATTCGTGTCTACACAACGAAAGTCTCTTTTTTCAATTTTAGTTTCTTTTACATATGAAAACACAAGTGAATTGAAAGTACAAGCAAGTCGGTACCCCTTTCCGTTCTTTCTCTCATCCTCTCCTATAAACTTATTACGTTATCAAAGATCGATAACTCATTGCTTTATTCTTGCAAATTATGCAAAAGGTAACGATCTATCATAACAAGGTAATACATAAGTATATATATAAGCGCGCATTACCAGTTTTGTTGGGATATCAAACTTCACATTATTAAGAGTACATTTTCCCATGCAAAAAATCTGAATTTCGGTTAATTTTTTTGTAAGCAGAAAAAGCCTCAGGAAATTCTTCCTTCTAGATAATGTGCTACTTTCTTCCAAAAGAGGATAGAGAAGAGATGAAATGTGGTGAAAGATGAAGGGTTTCAAATATGGCAAAACTGTAATTGCCCAAGATAATAATTTTAAGAACAGTTGTTGCCAGCCATCTGATGAAGAGTTGGCGGAATTGTTGAACCTTTTTTTAATTTAATAGCCCTGTTTTGTTATTTTACTGTCTGGTTTTACTGATGGGGTTAAGTGCTATGGAAGGAGGACGTTGCGTTATGCATAAGAGTTAAAAACTCATACACATTATTTTCCTAAATTTATGTTGTCGTCGCTTGGGATCGAACCCGCAATATTCGGTGTAAAAGATTTGTGTTTGTGTTGTTTTTGATTAAGCGACATCATTTGTTTACAAGCAAAAAAAAAACATTGACATCTCAATACAAATCTCTTCACAATTGGCTACTATGTAAATATTTTTGATAGAGTTTATAACTGATAGGTAAAAATTTCGAAAACTGTTGATATTTAACTAACTAAATGCAACAAAATAATTACTGACTTACCTTATAAATCGATATAAAAAATTTCTAAATATTATGATCTTAAAACAAAATCAAAAAATTATTCAAAATGCATAAAGCATTTGTCGTTCGTCGTTACAAAAGGTTGTTGTTTGTGTATAAATGATTGTAATCTGCAATTAAAAAAGAAAATATTTATAATTAAAATATGGTCAATTGTACTTTTATATATATTAAATTTCTTTGTGGTATTTTTAATGTTTATTAAAAAAGAAATATCGCAACTTTCTATATTCAATTTGATGGATGGTTGATCAATGAACTATTCAAATACCAAATTCTAACCGCAACATACAAAAATATAAAATAATAAAAATAGCGATAAAACAAACTCTCTCTCGATAGCTACACAAGGAAAAAGAGAAAAAGAAATAACATCGTAGTGCCAAAATAATAATGATATAAACCAGGTTTTGCCATATTGAATTTGAAATAGACGAATGAATGCATTCATACCACAAGTAGAAGAATATAGTGGTGGACAGTGGCGTGCCCAGGATTTTGTTTCGCTATAAAATTTTATAAGATCGTCGGATGCTGCAAAAACCGCATATCGGAAATTGATGGCTCTTCCATTGTTACCAGCAAATTTAATAAGATCTGGCTGGCATAAGCAGCATTGCATATTTCAGGGTCATTTTTCATTTCATCACTTTTATTTCCTCAAAGTGGTGTTATTTTACATAATGAATTAAAGCCTCAATCTAATTAATGAAAATATGCCCAAACTTAATTTTGGGGCTAATTTTCATTTTGTTGGGGTATTTTTTCGTTGTATTTTTAGTGTTTATTTTCATTATGAAATTTTGCCCCAAAAATGAGTCTTAATTACATTTTAAGATTGAGGTCATATTTCTTGGAGCAATTATTACAAAAACGCCACATAAAATTTTTCAAAAATAAAAAACAGCGCAGATATCATGGGAACGTAAATAGCCACGGGAAAATTTTTACTCAAATTCAATGGAAATTTCAAAAACGATTTTGGAATGAATCCAAATGTAATTTGTAAATCATCAATTGAAATTCAAAAACGCCAAATTAAATAAAATAAATATTTTTAAATTTAAATTGTGTTCTTTCATTTCGCATTTTTTTTTAATTCCAATTGTTATTTTTGGGCAATTTTGTCTATTTTTTATAAAAAAAAGCTTAATTTTCATATCTACAAGTTGGTTGAAAAGTTCCTGCGCTCACCAAGAGATGGCACTGCTAGCTCCAAACTTTTTTTTTTCTCAAGTTGGTATAACTGTCCTGAGAACACATGCAAAGTTGCTAGTCATTCTGTCAGTTCTTTCTTTGTTTACAAGCCATTTGAAGTTGACGTCTCAATAATTTTTTTTAATATGGAAAAAATTGAATATCGTGCAGTCATTAGATTCTTTGTTTTGAAGGGTTTAAAAGCAAAGGAAATTTAGAAGTGTATAAGGAGTCCTCACTTTCAAAACGCACCGTTGAATTTTGGGCTGGTGAATTTAAACGTGGTCGTACCATCCTTAAAGACGATCCACGCGAAGGACAATAAAAAACCGCAACCACAGCAGAAATCATGAAACAGGTACATAATATGGTTAGTGAAGATCCAAGTTTGACTAAGTGTGAAATTGCTAATGCCATAGGCATCTCAGACGAACGAGTACTCCATATTTTACATGAAGAATTACGTATGAAAAAACTGTTTGGAAAGTTAGTGCCGCACACATTGACAATTCAACAAAAACTGGATCGAAAACAAATTTCTCAGCGTAATTTGGAGCGTTTTAAGCCGAATAAAACCGACTTCTTGCGTCGTTTTATAACTATGGATGAGACTTGGATTTACCACCATGATCCTAAATTGAAACAAGAACGTTTACAGTGGACTGAAGCTGGTTGTTCAGCTCCAAAGCAGGTGAAGTCACAACGATCAGCAAAGAAGGTTATGGCATCATTTTTTTGTGATGCAAAAGGAATTTTGTTGATTGATTATCTTCAGAAAGGTAAAACAATCAACTCTGAATATTATTGCAACCTTTTGGATCAGATGGATGAAAAAATTCGTGAGAAAAGACCTGGTTTAAAGAAGAAAAAAATCATTTTTCATCAAGACAATGCACCTGCTCGATGACGATGGCTAAATTAAAAGAATTAAAGTACGAATTGCTTGAACATCCACCGTATTCACCAGATTTGGCTCCCAGTAACTACTATCTCTTCAGAAATTTCAAACAATTCCTTCGTGGAAAGCATTTTTCGTCGAATGAAGAGGCCATAGCAGCCGTAGACGGTTATTTTGCAGAGCTTCCGGAAATCCATTATAAGGATGGGATAAAATTATTGGAAGATCATTGGAACAAGTGTATTTAGCTTCTAGGAGATTATATTGAATAAAAAAATATATTTGTAACAAAAACAGTATTCTTTCATTTCGAGCGCAGGAAGTTTTCTACCAACCTGTATATCTATAACTACTTGTTTTCATATATGGATTTCAACGGAACACGAAATAAAGCAATTATTATTGCATGCCCTGCTCTACATTTACTAGCAAACACATAATTTATTTATTAGCTTTTAATATTTTTCTAATATTTTATCAAATAGAAAAATTTCAAATATTTTAATGACAAATATTTTTGTTTACATTTAAAAAAGAAAAGCCAAGAATTACCAAGACTTGGCAGCATTTTAATAAAATCTTACTTTTTAACTACTATATCTACTTTGAAAGTCTATATAAGTGATGTCAATTAAATATTTTCAATTTTAAATACATATGTTTTGATATAAAATGAACTCATAAATCTAAAATTTTTGTGATTTCAGTTAAGACTTAATGTGGTATTTAAATCTCAGATTTTTAATTAAAAAAAGGCCTCTTGGCACGCCACTGGTGGTGGATCGTATTAATAAGATGATGAGGATGCTCAAAATCAATCAACAAACAACAGAAAAAAGATAACACTTGGTTTCTTTTCTTCGTTTGTTTGTTGAGTTGCCTTAAAGAAAAGAAAATTATTGAAGTCATATGAAGAAAGGTGCCTACAAATAAACAAATATGTATACAGTACCTTAAATGAAATCATTCATCAGGTTAATGTTAGAATTCATATTATTTTGAGTCATTCATGTGTAAATATATGTAGATATCCAGATCTTCTAATTTCAGTCTTACATAAAACGAAAGATTTCCGAAAAACCATAAAGCAATTAAGATTCTTTCAGAATACAACCAGAAAAGGTCAATTAGGCATTAAATGTAAGCATTTAATGAAACAAATAATTTTTTTTAATCTCTGCTGTTTATACCGATACTCAAGTATTTATTTATTATAATATGTGTACTTTAAAACAACGGTAAAAATAAAATATACAATATTATAGAAGTAGTAATAGATATCAACAACTAACCACAAATACTTTTAATACATGTAAGAACGTGATAAAAAAAAAAGGAAACAAGAAAATGGCCTTGCTACCAAATAAGTACTAGAAATGTGGTATATTACCATCATTACCAATATCAAACATCACCAAACTAAAGATATACATATATATGTATATATTGGTTTGCTAGGATAATATTTTATCATCTCCTATTAACGCATACGCGTGGAATGAAATATTATTAGCTTAAGTTGTTTACCTCAAACAACAACTAAAAAACAACAAACCAATGAAAGACATACGAGTTCAAGTACAAAAGAATGCGGTACAAAGCCTTAATTAGTAAAGTAACAACAAATGGAAGAACAACATAAAGAAGTCATGCTGATTGACACCAACATCTATGATATACAACAACAATAACATTAAAAAAACAATAGGCGACGAACTGACTGGATAGTACAGAAAATTGTAGTAATAATTATTTTAAGTGTACTGTAAAATTGAATATGAACATATTTGTATTTGTATACGAGGGCGGATCAATAAGTCCGCGACTTTTCGAACTTCCCTCGTAGTTATATGAAATGCAACCCTGCTGCCACCTGTTAATAGACTACTGTCATTCCGTCATTTACTTTGCGTTTAACAATAATTTCATCGTTGGAGCTAAATCTCTTTCCACCGAGCCATTTCTTTAGGTTTGGAAATAGTCACTAGGGGTTAAACCCTGAGAATGAGGCGAATGAGGGGGCAATTCGTAGTCTACTTCATGGATTTTTGCTATGGAAACTAAGGTGTCACACGATTCCGTTGGTGGTCGATTGTGAGCAAACGCTGTAGCCATCTTGCGGAAAGCTTTCTTATACCCAAGTGATCGTTCAAAATTGAAGCCATGTGAGATGCCTTTGTTTTCCACAATATATCGCACATTCAATCTCTGATCGGCCAACACCATATCGTGAATTTTTTCAATTGATTTGTTTGTCGAGACCTCAACTGTGCGTCCAGATCATTCGGCATCTTTCGTGCTTGTAAGGCCACAAGGAAAGTCAGTAAACCACTTTTTTATCATTGAAATCGATAGTGCAGAGTCCCCATAGTATTTATCAAGCCTTTGCTAGGTTTGATTGACGGTTTTTTCGCAAAAAAATAATGTTTAATGATCACTTGAAATTCACTTTTTTTCATATTTATAAAAAGCCACGAGGTTGCATGTTTTGAACAGAGATTCCATTGAGATAGCGAAATATTGGATAAAAAATAAATATTTTTTATAAAACTGACCTTGAGCTTGAAGATTTATTACATAGAAAATTTGGATTTTTTTAGGAAAGTTTTTATAAGGGTGTAACTGGACTCATGTTAAAATATTGTTGGAATAAATAATTAAAAATATTAATTTATTCCGCTTTTTTATATTTTTCTCATCCCTCTCAAAGTTCTCAAAATGGATTTAATGCCGCTTTCCAAGCTAAGCATTCAAATATTTAACTTTTTCTTAAATCAAAAAATCCAGTAAATATTTCAAATATTAGTCATAGTTCTTAAGTACAAGTAAATAACACAAATTCCAATAATTTTAACTAACTCTGCATATGACTTTTATGAAGTCATTCTGGGTGTTTATAAAATTTAAAATAATCAAATTTTTGGTTTGTTAATTATTTACCATAAATACCAAAGAACAAAAAAAATCAATCTTATCGCATCATTTTTAATTTGGCAACAAAAACTTTAATTCACAATAATAGGCCTGTTCCACGTTGTTATTGCAGGCACACACGAGAAACCAAATTACCCAAAGCTGGCTGTAACAATTTAGAAGCAGTTTTGGCAATAACGGCAGTAACGTACTTGAAACAAAACTAATATAAAAGAAAACCAAAACGACAACAAACTTTGAAATTAATTATTTTTAAAATAGTTTATAAAATTCCATGTTAAACAAAATTTTAATCTATTTCGCTAAAAAGTAATATTTAATTAAAAACAATAATAAGATACACTCAAATAAAATTGTCTGCAAATGTTACAAAAATGCTTGCTAATTTTAGACTAGCAGACCGTTTAGCTTATTTTAGCAAACTTGTCTGTAATTTTTAGTAAAGTGAAAATAGTAGGAACAAATTAGTAAACCTTGCTATAATTAGAGTCAAATTTTAGTAAACCCCTTAATCGAAGTGGATTTGCTAATTTCAGCCAAATTTATTTGAATTAATAATAGTATATTAATTTTTCCACATTCGAATTCATTTAAATTTTTCTTTATATTTTGGATTATAAAAATTTTAAACATAAAAAAAAGTTTGCACTGAAAAGAAAAAAATTGCTCGATTTAAAAAAATGAAAACTGTAATGTGGGATATAAAACGTTTTACTAATTTGTCAACTACCTTTTTTATTTGAGTGTACGAACATACTGATAATGTAGATGAAATACAAAACAAAAACAACACATTGCCACACTTCCGTTGGTCATCAGTTTAGACAAAAATAAAAAAATCTTTCTAAAAATTGTTTTATGAATCATCAAAAACAACAATAGATCATCATCTAAGTAAAGGGCTAACTATATTATACTTTTGCTAACTTAAGCTACTGTCAAAAATTAACGAAAAGTCTGTCAAATGCTTAATCAACTTATTGAAGACTTTTGGGTGGCTACAATGTACTTTTTAAACTTAAATACTTACTACACTTAGTTGCCAATATTTGTACTTTTGCAAAAACTGTTTTCTTATTATATTTCCAAAATAAATGTATCTTTTCGAAAAATATTATTTAATGTGTGCAATTTATAAATATTTTACAATTAACAAGTAAATCTATATAAATTTTAAATAATTTAAAGAATCAAATGACAACATAAATAAAAAAGTACTAAAAAATGCAACAGTGCTTGCATCTCAATCAAAAAACAAATACAAAACCCACCCCTTTTGTTATACATGCACGTTTGTTTTTTTAACATTTTCAATTAAATTTTCTATAAAAATATTTTCCGCATACATTGCAATTTGTTTTTTTTTTTCATTAACAGTTTTTCTAAAAAGACATAATTCCTTAAGTAAAGTGCGGTCAGTTTCGCTGTTTGCTTAAGCAAATGACACTTGACGAAACTTAACGAAAAGTTTGTTAAGTACAATATAGTCATACACATTTGATTACATGTATTCGCACATTTGCTTAAGCTAGCAAAAGTATAATATAGTTAGGTCTTAAAATACGACAAGATCATCATTAAAGAACCGATACAATTTTTAGTCATATGTGCACCTATTTATGCGGGTACTTTAAGTAAAGGTGAGGCCATTGAAAGAAATTGAAATTTCACATCACACATATTAATGACGACGATAAATAAATTTGGCAAATGTGTTCAACTGAATGTTTTGTTTTTGTCTTGTTTTCTTTTTAAAAGATTATTTGTTTTTTTTTTTTTACTTTGGTACCCAAAAAAGAAATTATTAATAACTTTGTTGAAAATTTAGCACAAATTAAACAAGTAATAAAATTATTTTTGATCTTGACCGAATCGTTTTTATCATTGAAATCGTTGTTAATGCACGTTTTCACACCAGAGAAAACTGTTAGAGAAAGAGCAAAAAACACCCCTAAAGCTGGCCCTATACTATTGATTTGTGCCTGTCATTTGTTTGCGTTCCATTTCTCCACACAAGACTAACAAATAACAATAACCTTAAAACATCAATTGAGGAGCGGATGATGCAATTGCTCTTTTGATTGTAGAATTTGAATTGAACTGTTGGTTTAACTTAACTGGACATTCAGTTACTGGGTCTTATATCCCATTCACAAGCAAGTTTTGTAAATAATTTAGCCATTAGATTTGACAACTAGTTAAAACTTTTTACATAATATTGAAGTGAGTTTCATTAACTCGTTAACAGCCCTGCGGGAAAAGGACCTATCCTAGTACACGTCACGTGACCGGTTCATTGTGATTGGGACCGGTCACGGTACCATTTTTTTATATGAAAAGCACCGGTCACTTCAACATAGGCTTGTCCTATGAGGGGGTCAATTGCCCTCTGTGACATGTCACAGGACTGGTCTAAAAGAACATGTCACACAATTAACATATCACAGGACTCGTACTTATAAACTCATCACGTGATAGAGCCTTTTAAACCACCTAACACAGGATTAGTACTTTTAGACCCAATATGTGATAGAGACATTTTATAACGATCACGTGATAGGTACTTTAGAAACCGATCCCGTTTTCACTTACCACAGGACTGTTGTTTTCAGACCCAATATGTGATAAGAGACTTTAACCCGTTCACATATCTCGTGATACGTATTTTAGAAACCGGTCCTGTTTTCACCTATCACGGGACAGGCTCCAATTCCCAACTGACTCCGTTTTTCCTGCAGGGAGCTGTTTGGTTATTTTTGTAAACTAAAAAAATTGGGATCTAACCAAAAATGTAGCAAAATATTAAAATGAAGACATTCTTCATGACCAGAATACAATAGTTATTAGATTTGAATAAAATACAACATTATTAATTACATCAATTAAAGTTAATATAAGTTTTTAATCTTCATTCGCTTACATAAGCAGTTTTTAACAGTGAAAAGCTTAACTTTGTCAGTTTAAAATATCAAGCAGACACAACAGCTGAACAAAAAATTAAGCCGGCATCGGTGAAGAACAAGGAAAATAACGGCGTTGGGAAACAATTTATCGACATAGCCAAAAGGTTTTTGCGGCAGCATCTTATTGTTAATTTTTATCTGACTTTGTGTTGACTTTTATCAGTGGACAAACATTTTTTGTAAGCAAAATGTTTAAAAGAATATTACCAAATGAGAAAAAAGTAACCAAAATGTAAAGTTATTTGTTTTTATTTAAATATGTATATTAAAATAATAATTATTTAAATTTGTATTGGAAACACTTTTTTATGGCAAAAATTTATGAAAAATTAAATTATTGGCTTTCATTTTCGCTTTCAAATGATAAATCTACTGCATAGACTGCAGTATTTTTCAATAAAAAACGAAAACAACCCAAAAAAACGTTCCGTTTACGTACCATTTTCAGTACGTCATAAACGGAATCCAACTCCGGTTACGTACCGTTTTCTGGATCCGTATACGAACCGTTGTGTGGTGTAAAAAAAGGAGTTGAGTCCGTTGAAAGCCAGTCTTTGAAGGACCGTTTACGGACCGTTGTGTCCGAATGACTCCGTTTACGGAATGCCGTATCCGGTCCGTAATAGTAAATTAAAAACCGAATATTTATCCTATTTTTATTAATTTTGAGTAGTACATATTATTTTTTTAGATTTATTGAAACAAAAGAAAATAATAAACAACACAAAGAAAACATTTGAAGAAAGCAATTACCATCCATTATCACGTTTTAATTTTGGCTTTTTTTTAAATTCAATAGCTGATAGAAAAAAAATTAGTTTATATTCAGCTGATGATATTTACAATGTAAAAAGTACTTTTCGATAAACCGCGTAAAAGTACTTCAAGTCACTAGTTTCGCTCATTAGTTTGCATTCATAAAATTTTAAACTTAACAGAAGGGTTGCGCGATTTTATAGATCTATTTTATTTAATTTTTTTTATTATTTGGGTGCATATTTATAATTTAATTAAAGCAATTAACAACACCGTTTGTTACGAAATAAAGTCAGATAGAAAACAGTGAAGTCCGTTTAAATATTCTTAGAAAATATTCTTAGAAATTGTTCAATTTAGAGTCCTTCTTCTCATCGACAGAATGTCGCCAATTAAACCAGTCATGCATATTTTGGTAATCCAGAGCTGATTAACATATTTTGTACAACGAACAACATACTTTTTTAAAAAAAATTAACAGTGTTTTCAAATCAACGTAATAAAAACGCTTATATAAAAATCTTCACTGTTAAATAAAATTTAAAAACACAGAAAAAACAATTTATATATTTGATTGCCAAAAAAAATTTACCAAAATTAAAAAAAAGTTCACATCTCCACATTGAAAAAAAAGTAACTAATTTTGGTTAAAAATAACCAAAATGCCAACGCTGACTGTTATTTGCATTTTCTCAGCCTAGAGTATCTACTCAAACTGAGCTTTTAACCTTCGTATACAAAACACCAGCGTGAGTACGCTTAGGTGGAGTTTTTGTTATGTGAGTTCAATTTGGTTTAGTTAAACCGAAAACTAATTTTGTCAGCCATTTTTATTGGCATAAATTGTGCCGGAAAAACTTAGAATTTTAATCTTCATTAAAACAAAATAAATAAAATTTCAGAAGCATTATTCCAGTTGCAAACTGGGAATACAGATTTACTTAGAAAAATAGTATGCAGATTAAATATTATATTTGCTGTTAAGCGATCAGAATAAAATATTATTTAATACACTTGTCAAGTGCTCGATTTGGCAGCTAATCCACTTTTTACTCTACACTCACCAAAATATGTCTGTAATGGCAACTGAAAATTATGCTGTTATTACGGGAAATTTTGCTAATTTGAGCCCAGCGGTTTTTTTTGCTAATATTAACAACACATGTCTGCTGACGTGTAGTACAATGAAATTTGTAGAAAAATTAGCTGCCGCTACTAAATTTTAGTAAAGTTTTTGTAAAGTGGAATTTAAAACCTGTTTGCTAAAATCAGCAAAAAAATTTACTAAATATTATTAATATTAATACAAATTTTAAATTTTTTTTTATCGAACATCAAAATTTTTTTTAATTTATTTTTTTTTTCAAAAGATATTTTAGACAATATTAAAAAATAAAACGAAGACTCAAAATTGTAAAAAAATATACGAATTTATCATTTTTTTTTAATTTCTTTTTCAAAAATATTCAGTCAATGTTTTTTTACTTTTAATGACCTTAAATTTGAATTGTTTTTAGAGCTGATTTTAGAACCAAAAAAAAAAACTTTTTATTGCTATTTTAAGTAGATGGCCTATTTTTAAACATGAGTTGGTATATTCACTTCCTTTTTGTAATATATGTAACATTTTAAGGCAATTTGTAGGTGTAAGTTTTAATTAGAAAAAAAAAATTGTAAAATGATTTTTGAAGTTAGCAACAAAAATTTGTAAATATTCTGTAAAAATTCTGTAATTTGTAAAATGTAAATAGCAAAAAGATTTGCCAAATAATATTTTTTTTACTAAAAATCAGTACAAAAATAGTAAAGTGAGATTGAAACCCGTTTACAAATTTTTCTACTAACTTTTTTTTCTGAGTGTATTCACTTTTCTGTAAGAATTGGGTATTATCTTGGAAAAACAGAATTTTTTCTCTATTTTTTAAAACACTAGCACTATTGTATGGGTCCTTAAAGATATCTATCACCCAAAATCGCATGATATTTTAAGATTCAAAGAGTTAAATTAATTTACTTTATCGCAGACAATGTCTTTAAATCTGATAACTCTACAGTAAAATATCTATAATTAAAGAAATTTAATAAATTTGTTTTCTTTGACGAACATTAACGGTTCACCCACCCCTTTCACAGAGTAATTTCCTTGCTACGCTAATAAAAAGAAAATTAGTACCTAATTATTGAACATTTCATTTTGAGTTTTGTAAAGATTTTGTGTTTTAAGAAAATAATACCTTATAATTAATAATGAACTTATGTTTACAGATAATGATGAGATAAAATCCGTTGATATGTAAAATAAACAAAACATACATTATTGGCATGATTGTTAACATGAAAATGCATGTGTTTGTGTGAAAGCGTGAGTTTCTATGTAAACACATACATGTGTATATTGAATATCTGTCAAACCAGTGCAGAGGTCCACGAATTATTGTATATCCATCGAAAAAATTGTGATAATTTTCCAATCACTTTCCCGTAAAAATTTTGTACCGATTGTTATTATTTCCGAAGCCCTAGTTTCACGTTTAAACAAAGCCAATAAAAACACGGTAATGATTGGTTTTGGTACAATTTATTAACTCTTTTTAAAATTTGACATTCATAGCCTGTTCCTCTATTTCGAAAGAACACGTTCGTTCGCTTTCTAGTCGAAAGAAAACTGATTTGGGTTTCTCTAACTCTAATTCTATGCGAACGATGACTCGAACGACAAGTCGAATGAAAACGTAACTGTTTTCATACAAAATTTGGTTTCTCTATTTCGAACAGCTCGAACGCAAATGTCAAAATCAGTCACTTGCTATTTTTTGTCGAGTAAATATATATTTGATATTTTTAAAAGCAAAATGAAGTAAAAAAGCAATGGATAACAAAAAGTAAGTACAAAATAATACAAATATTTATAGTTTATTAAAATTTTAAATTTTAGTTAAAAAAATCAACAATGGACCATCCGAAGACGCTTGTATTTTATATGGAAGAAAGGCCTGATTTTGCCAGAAGGACTCTGGTGTTCGGAGCAAACAAATTTTCCGCAGAGGATGAAAATTTGACCAGAAAACTAAACTCCGTTTCACCCCCTATTACGCTGTTGCTGAGTGGAAAAGGTATGTGTGTGTTGTTTGTGGCTTACGTTTGCCCAAGAAACTCATATTTACATTTTTTATTTTACATCTTTTATTTTACAAGGACTTTAGCAGTGACCGCACCGAACAGACAACAGGCAACAGAAAAGCTCTTCAAACAACCAATCGATAACAAAAATTTTCACAAATAAACATACTTTCCAAATAAAAATTGATTTGTTTATTGTTATTTTTTTTTTATTTCATTTGTCATATACAGCTGATCACTGTTAAACAGGGTTGTTTTTGTCTTTAAGCAGTTTAGTAGTATTTTTGCTACTTTTAAAGAAAATTTTAACAAATGCTCAAAATATATGATCTGGCATCTCTGTGATTTGTAAATGCGTAAGAAACAAAAATTGACACACGTAAGTCAAGTCGATCGAAGCCTTTCGAAATAGAGAAACCCAAATTGACTCGAATTCGATTGACTTGCTATCGTTCGACTAGTTTTTCGTTCGAGATCGAGGAACAGGCTATCAATGTTCTTTTCACTAATCCTTTTTCTATTTAGAAGCATGGAAATTTTTAGAATCTTTCGGAAATAAGAAAAAAGATAATGTAAGGACAGAGCTCCAAATAAATGGGCTTACCTTTTCGTTAAAACCCATAAAAGAAATTCAGATTTTATAAAAATCTTCACAGGAAAATTGTAAATTTGAAAAATTTGTTTAATTTTATTTTAACAACACTAGATAGTGTTCGTTGGTCTAATTTCAGTATTAAAATAAACTGATTCACTGATTCTGGAACTACATAACTCTTAAACCAGTTCTGGGTCAGCCAGGTCGTATATTTTAAATCCAAAACAAACAAAAAAAATCTAAAACTAAAAAATATGAAAAAAATCCCTGAAGAAGCTATCCATTGAGATAGCGAAATATTGGATTAAAAATAAATATTTTCTTTTATAAAATTTACCTTGGACTTGAATATTTATTACACAGAACTAATTTTGAATATGTTTTTTAATAATTTTGACAAGTAGGGAATCTCTGATCTAAAATATATTTAATAAAATGATGTCTTAATGTATGTTATTGTTGTCAATGTTATTATTTTATAAGTAATTTGAGTAAATCTAAACAAATTCAGTTCAACGAAATGCAAAAAAAAAAAACAAAAATGACAACAAAAAATGAAGCAGTATGAGATTTCAATTAAAATAGGAAGGAAGCGAACACATTTAGACATTCATGCAACAATAAGACAAATTAAAAACTCGACTGAACTGATGCTGTGATAAACATCAGACATCCTTATTAAGGCATCTCTTCGCCATTCAAACAACGGTACACATACTAACCCTTCACAATATAAGATAATGATGAAATAAAGGGTGGTTAAATTTAAAGGGCCGATGTTGAATGTAAACCACACCCAAACGTCAAGCTTTTTTCTGCATTTCATTTGACATTTCTCAATTTCAGACTAACTCGATTTGAACCATGGAAAGATACACAATCGAGCAACGCGTTAAAGTTATTCAGGCTTATTATGAAAATGGTCGTTCAAATCAAAATGCATTTCGTGTACTTCGTGATTTTTTTTTGGTCAGCATAATCGACCAAATGTGTACACAATCGGGAGAATTCTGGGCAAATTTCAGCAAACCGGGTCTGTGAAAACACCTGTGCATGCTCGCCCAGTTTGTTCTGCGGAAAACACTGCTGTTGTTCGCGATAGTGTGTCATGAGGTCGGCCAAGCATTTACCGTGAATGGTGTTCGCTATCGCGATATGATAACGAACTTATTGTGGCCAGGAATTGAGGATATGACCCTGGACGATATGTGGTTTCAACAGGACGGTGCCACTTGCCACACAGCTAACGAAACAATGGCTCTTTTGCGCGACAAATTCAATGGCCGTGTTATCTCACGTGGTGGCGATGTCAATTGGCCGCCAAGATCATGTGATTTGACACCGTCGGACTTCTTTCTTTGGGTTTATTCGATTAGCCAGCAACAATTCGAGAGCTAAAGGATGAGATAATTCGGCACATTAACGGCATAGAACCTTAATTATGCCTTAGCATCATCGAAAATTTGGAACATCGGATAGAAGTGTGCCGCCGAGATCGCGGCGGCCATTTGGCCGATATTTTGTTCCATACATAATTGAACCATACCATATTATCATAATAAAAAGAAATGACAATAATTTCCTAAATAATTAAATAATGAACCACCCTTTATAAAAGTTGACGAACAAACTGCAAACATACACAAACGTACACTAACAGATTAACTTAACGACCGCAAAGTGGTAAAGAGTAAATGGATAATGGAGTAGAGTGGATGAAGAAAGAATGAAATAAATTCGTACAGGACAAACGTTATAGATTTAATAAGCCAAGGGGGGGGGGGGGGGGTTGAGGAGGCGTTTTACTTTGATTGATTTCAGTCAATTGTTGTGTGATTTTGTTTATATTTGTTACTTACATTTTTGTCTGTTTAATATTATGTTTGTCTGTTTATTTTTGTAATTTGCTTTGTGAAAAGTGTAACAAAAAAAGGCTCATCCTTTTTCAGAACAAAATGTTTTTTTTGAGGGGGGGGTAAAGAAAATAAATTTGTTAAACGAATTTTATACTTCTTTTTATTGTCAATAAATCTGTCCAATTTGTAAAGCTATATTTTTTTATATGATTTAATAGTTACATTCATTTTATTATCATGTTTGTAACACTTGTCCGTTCAAATGTTCAATGTTCATATTTTTCGTTAGAATTCAAAGAATTGTCAATTCCTAGTTTGACGTCAGGAAACTGAAATCGCGACTTCAAACTTAATTTTCGTCAACTTTATCAAATATTATAAACTACTCCTTCAGTGGACAGACACACAATAAAAGTATTATCACACCCAATTACTGCCCAGCAAAAACAGGGTTTCAACTACTTACCAGCCTATTTACTCGCTTAATTACTTTTGTTCGCAATGTCCCAAAAGTAATGAGTGGTCATTACATTCTCACTTAGAAAAAACACGAAGTAATGGGTAGTCATTACCCTCGCGCTTACGAACAGCCAAAAATAATGAGTATCCATTACTTTTTGGACTTCGCGAACAAAAGTTATTAAGCGTGTAAATAGGCTGGTAAGTAGTTGATGCCATGTTTTTGCTGGGTGAAACAATCTTTAGACAAAAAAATACAGCTTGTTTTGTAGTCTCATCCTTCTCCGCAGAAGCCTGAGAAGAAAGCGTAAAAACTAGAACTTTCGGATCAAAGTAGAAATAGTATACAGTTCGCCATTTGCTAGATTTATGTATAACAAAATTTCCATAGAAAATTGACAATTTAACTACCAGATCATATCAATGGTAGTGATTTAGGCATTCCGTCCAGTTGAGAAGTTACTTCAAAACCACTATAGCTCGGTATTTGCAGTAGAGACACCAGCATCGAACTGCTGCAATACCATTGAAAATATATCAATTGCTAAACAATTCGCTATTTTCGTTTATCCCATAGCCATCTTTGGCCAAAAAACAGAGAAGAAAAGATAAGGCTCCCTTTTCATATTTCTATTTTAAGGATGTGTATTGTAATAGATGGGATTTCATCCAACGGGTTTCAGCTTAATTTAGAGGTACCGTAAGGTTTGGTTTTTTCTCACTCTCTTTTTATCATCTCTAATTATGATCTTCTTGATCAAACTTTCAACCCTAATTATAGGGTGGGCCATTTAAAATTTTAAATTTGAACTACCGATAACTTTGACATTAAAAGGTAAAATAACATTCATTTTTATTTTTATTTTCAGGTTTATGTTTGACATTTGCAAAATGGGACGCTATACGCTCGAACAAAATTGGGAAATATTAAAAACTTACTTACTTCATGAAAATGGATCGTTATTGGACAAACCAACTCGTGGAAGTTCTCGTCCAGTGCGTTCAATCAAAAACATTGCTGCTGTGGCTGAGAATGTCCAGGAATATCCATCAACATCAACTCGTCATCGTTCTCAGCAACTAAACATTTCTCACATTTTTGAAAAATTGGGTTGATTGGATGAGGTACTGCCGAGCCAGTCGTGGTAGTCATATGAATCAAGTTGTGTTCCATTCTTAAATGACAAAGTTCAACCTTTCCAATAAAACCAGAAATTTTAAAAAATAATCTCTTTCATTGATGACATCTGTCAGTCATTTTAATTCGATCGGGACCTTTTACAAATCTCGGTCTGACCATCAAGACCATCTGATTTCTGGAATTTGGGCATGAGAATTTAGTGAAATGTCCGTTGGAATAAGCACGTAATTGAAGTGTCTAAAGCATCTTTCGAGTACCTTGGATGTAATAAATATTCCACACAATCCAACCAAAAATGTAATACAACTTCCATATGGAATACAACTTCCATATGTTCCATATTAATTGTGTTAAGATTTGATAAGTGAGGATTTCGAACTTACCATAAAGAATGACGGCCATAAAGATAGTTTTATGGTCATTATTACTCGTGTTATTTATGAAATGTTTCATGACTATTTGTGTAAATGTTACATTGGATGAGAATTTATGGGCACAGCCCATAAATGAACCGCACAATGCAATACAAGAAAATTTCGATATATTCCCACAGTAGTGGTCCCTGTTATGCACACAAACACCTTTCCCATATAATGTACTGCATTAGTAGGGCATCCCCTGAGTGTTGTTCTATTGGGACTTTGATAGGCCTTCTATGTGGATTTTCCATTCTCATAAAAAAATACAAAATACTTAAAACAGTGCATCTGATGCTTTGGACCGGTAATCTATCGGTTGAGCACAATAAATATGCTGCAAAACTGTATACCGCTGTGCGGAATAAAGTAACTTTTCACTATACTCCAGATGATACGATTGTTTCAATTAAGATATCTAAAGGGTTTTCCAATAGGTACTTGACAACTTTGAATGTAATTTGTGAACGCACTATTTCACTGATCATCTAACTGCTATTTTCCTTTTTTTCAGTAAACTCCACATTTTCATCATGGTAAAGCACACGCACAAACAACGTATGCAAATTATAAAAATGTACTACCGAAATTCTGAGTCGGTGACCGCAACTTAAAGAGCGTTAACTCCAATCTTCGGTCGTTGTTCTCGCCCTAGTAGACAAGCAATAACAAGTTTAGTGCAAAAATTTGAATCTTCATTGCCGTGCCAGTGAGACAACGGGTTGGTCGAAGTGACGAAAATATCGCTGCCGTTCAGGCGTCCGTAGCAAACGATCCAAATCAGTCGATTCCGCGGCGTTCTCAAGAACTGGTCATCGCCAAGACCACTTTATGGCGAATTTTGCGTAAATATGTTGGTTTACGCCCATACATGATCAAGCTGACTCAAGAATTGAAGCCGATGGACCATTTGACGCGACGTACATTCCCCGATTAGGCTCTGGAGAAGATGCGCCAAGATGATGAATTTCATCGCAAAATCATCTTCAGTGACGAAGCTCATTTCTGGCTCAATGGGTTCGTCAATAAGCCAAATATGCGTTATTAGTTTGGTGAAAATCCACATGTGCTTCATGAGTCACCACTTGATCCACAAAAAATAACTGTTTGGTGCGGTAAGCATGCCAGCGGCGTCATTGGGCCATATTTTTTCGTCGATAATAACGATCGTGACGATCGTTACTGTGAATGGCGATCGTTATCGCGCCATGATTACGATTATTTTTGGCCCGAATTGGAAAACATGGACTTGGACGACATGTGGTTTCAACAGGACGGTGCCACAAGCCACACAGCACACGTTACAATCGATTTATTTTAGAGCAAGTTTGGTGAACGTGTTATCTCAAGAAATGGACCAGTCAATTGGCCGCCTCGTTCGTGCGATTTAACGCCTCTAGACTTTTTTCTTTGGGGCTACGTCAAATCATCGGTCTATGCCAACAAGCCGACGACGTTGAATGACTCAGAGCTAACATTGAATGTGAAATAGGGGCCGTTATGGCCGAAATGTGTGACAGAGTCATCGAACATTGGGTCGAACGGATCGACCGCTGCCGACGTGCCCGCAGTGGCCATATGAACGAAGTCGAGTTACATTCATAAATGTTTTGATTGTATTTCAAGTCGATCATAAAGTTTTGGAAATATCTTTGTGTTTATTTCAAAAAAAAGTTATCAAGTCCTTATTGGAAAACCCGATATATCATAAAGCAAGACAGCTGGAAAGATGTCGCCTCCACTAAGTGTCTTGATTAGGAAAATTAATCTTGAATGGTAGCTCCTGTTTTTTAAATGTATTGCCCCTTTTATGGTACAATAAAGTTTTCGTCAAATTTCTCTTTAGGGTTTCCTGATCTTTCTGTTATATCAAGAAAATGCCTTTCTGTACTAATGGCAGTTTGGAAAACAATTTTCTCCTGTTCCTGGGCGTATTCTTTTCAAGCTGTTTAAGACAGACAAATTTGATCACAAAACATCTTGAAAGAATTGTATTTATTTAAGGAGTTTTTACCCCACACATGGGTATGGATATTATCGAAATCAGAAAAAAATATGATTGAAGTGTTTAAAATCCGCGGAGACATCTTGAGCCATGAGCCGCATGATTTTATAATGCTGAACGATGCGAAATGTTCACCATAAATTTTTCAACAACATTTGCACAACTGTTAATTTATATTTTAAGGAATTTTTCTCTATAGAAAGTTGATTTCATTCTAAGACCTCTCCGATTCGAAGGAATTCTTTTAAAAGATACACTCTTAACCTAAAAACATTTTCCTATAGAGAATTCTTTTCTATTAGAAACCTCTCCGATTGGAACGAAATAAACTATTATTTAATTTGTATTTCAAATAAGTTGTTTACTTGTTTGTGCATAATACAAACAGTTTTAAAAATTTCCTGGCGACATTTATTTCCTTCCTATTTTAGTACATACATTGATATCCGTGCAGTTTTTCATCTTGACTCAAATTTCTTTCTTCATAACTCTTGTGTGTATGCTTTAAGTTTGTTCCTATTTTTTTTTTTTGCATATCTCTAGTTTTATTGAACATGTTCTTTTAAATGTTACTTAATGTTGTTGTTAGTGTACTTAAACACATTTCATTTATGGTTAAGTTTAAAGATGTTGTTGACAAGTGTGTTTGCTGTTATTGCTGCCGTTGATATTTTACAACATTTTTTTTTTTGCTGAAACGTGTGGGCAACACCACAATTGGTTATCACCATGTGGCGCATTACAGTCGGGTTAGTATAAAGAAATACAACAACAACAACAACAAAAACTTATTTGGCTCCCGACTGTCGGGCACCTATACTCTGGCAACACTAAACCATTAGCAACAACAACAACAGCAACTACGTCAACAAAACCAAGTAAAGAGTAAGTAATATTGCTTCAAACTTATTGAAGTATTGCCATACGCACAAAATGAAGACAACAACAACAGCAACAAATTAAACAAGTGCAAAACGAACCTCTAACATTCATTGCTGAGTTTGTTGTCGTTGATAGCTGTTTTGGAAAATTTAATAGGTTACAACTATAAATAACTTTGGTAAACAAAATTTATTTGAATTTTTTTTGTCTATCACATGCAAATGTATGTTATGTAGTTAAATTTCAATAGAAATTTAACAAATAGAATTTAGTCTTTTTTTTAATATAAAATTTAATTACTTCCAACGTAGTTCTAGTTTCAATAAAAGTTCTCACTACGAAAGCATACAGAAATCAATTCTGTATGCTTTCTTAAGGTAATTTCAATCAGTTTCTAACAATTCCAGCTTCTGTTTTTTGTTCAAAGACTTTCAGGATTCCGTCAGCATATCCCTCTAACATCTGGATGACTGATTAATTGTTATAATATCTCCCATCACTCCCCTAAACCATATCAATAACATAATCTAAAGTTAATTCGCATTTCCGTTCCCATATAAATAAACGAAAATGCAATAAAATAAATAAATGCAATTACGCAAAATTAATAAACGACTTCAAACCTAACAATTCATTTTCCTAAGAATTGTTTTCTTAAAAATTATTTAAAACGTAACAAATTGTTAAATCCAGACTTTTTTCTTGAAAATTGTTTTCTTGCATTTCCGTTCCCATACAAATAAACGAAAATGCAATAAAATAAATAAATGCAATTACGCAAAATTAATAAACGACTACAAACCTAACAATTTATTTTCCTAAGAATTGTTTTCTTAAAAAATTATTTAAGACATAGCAAATTATTAAAACCAGACTTTTTCTTAAGAATTGTTTTCTTGCATTTCCGTTCCCATATAAATGAACGATAATGCAATAAAATTAATAAATACAAAATTAATAAATACAAAATTAATAAATTATAAAAAATTACTAAAAGAAAGAATTGCAAACTAAACTTTTTCCAAAGAATTGTTTACTTGTTAAATAAAAATACAACTCAATAAAATATTTGTAATTAGTATATAAGAACCAAAAATAATGAAAAATAAAGTTAGTTATATTTTGATCAACTCACCAAAACAATCGTGTTTTTTTAAACAGTTCATAATTTGAACTTAAAAGTGGCGCAGTCGGTAGGATACCGCAAGTCCTACCCAACGTAAATAAAAATAAAGTTTCAAAAAGTGAAAAAAAAATTTTTTAAAGGATAAGAAAGACCAAAAGATTTCTCCATCCACGCGGTAGGACTCGAAATTTCAATTTCTAGTGCGGTATCTGTGCACAAACCCGTGAACAAAGCCAAGTTTGTATTCATCCCACGAAAGATCGTAGATGAACATACATAGGATATCGAAAATCCCTTGGTAAACACTCCAAATTTTTTTTTTGGTAATAAAAATAACAATATTTTTAAGTGAAAAGTTTTATTCTGTCTCACTCAGAACAACATTCTTAAAGTGAAAAAATATTCTGCCTCACTAAGAACCTCTGAATAATAAAAATAACACTATTCTTAAGTGAAAAATTTTGTAAAAAAAAAAAAAAAAAAAAACATTCTTCAGCAAGTGAAAAGTTTCATTCTGTCTCACTAAGAACCTTTGAAAAATAAACAACATTCTTAATTCAACAAGTGAAAAGTTTCTGCCTCACTAAGAACCTCTGGATAATAAGAGCAACAATATTCAACGAGGGAAAATTTTTTGCTTCACCAAAATTAAACCATCAAGTGACAACACATCCAAAGAACAACCATTACCTAAAGGAATCAGAAGTCCTCGATGCCAGTCCACACCAAATCAATATTAAGAGTAAGATTTATTTTTATTTTTTTTGTAAAGAAGAACATATACATATACATATACAATACAAATTATAATTAAAACCTAGTATCTTGTAAGTGTTAAATGAATATAAGGGAGAAATTAACAATAGAATCGGAAATAGAGAGAATTATTTTGTATACTCCAAAAGAAGAGGATATTGAAATCCTGGAAAGATACTCTCAACAGATAACATTAATAAAGAAAATTGCAAGAAAGAAATATTTAGTTAAGAAAAGAAAATTAAAACATATTAGGGTGTAAGAAAGACAATAATTACAAAAATGGTAGACCAAGTAGTAGAACAACCTAACAGTCTAACAATAAACCCATTAAAATACTTGAACAGTTTACCAGAATTTAATGGGGACCATAGGGACCTACAAATCTTCACTACACTTATAGATAGGGTACACCCACATCTGCGCACGTTTGACGGAATGTCACAACTACTATTTTCGGACATAATCAAGTCAAAACTGAAAGGAAAAGCCAGGCAGACTATCGAAATCAACTGCCACGCCGTCTCTTGGCCAGAGATAAAGAACATTTTGCAAAACAACTTTGGGGATAGGCGGTCCTGCGAGGAGCTCTTTGATGAGTTAAGGAGCGTAACATTTAAAACAAACACAGTGGAATTTTATGAAGATATAAAAAATAAACTACAGAGGCTAAATAACAAAATAAAAATCATATTAGGGGAAGATGAAGCCGCCAGACAAAGTGCAATCAATAACATGCACACCGCATTAAATATTTTCAAAAGCAAACTGCCCGAGCCGATGAAATCAGTACTATTTTGCAGAAACCCAGCGGATTTAGAAGGAGCAATGGACATTCTGTTCCAAGCCGGGTATGCTTACTCGACGGACAATAATAAATTACACCAAAGAAACAACTCGCAACCAAACAAACGTCTAGATTTTAATAACAAACGAAGACATTTCCAGGACCAACCCATGAACAACACACAATTCAGACATAACCAACAACCTTTTAATGACCAACGAACAAATTTTCCTCGAACGTTTCAGGGACAATACAGACATAACCAACAACAACCTTTGAATAACCAACAACCTTTTAATGACCAACGAACAAATTTTCCTCGAACGTTTCAGGGACAATACAGACACCCCCAACAACCACATCGGAATCCACACAATCAAACCCCATCGAACCCACCTTTCATTCCAAACAGGCAGAACTTCAGACACGCACCGGAACCTATGGACATAGGTAAAATGGAAATATCAGAAAATTTTCGGGCTCCAGCCTCGGGGGCAGGCTACCATCTATAGTAATTAAGACTAAGTTGGGACACATACGATTAATTATAGATACAGGAGCAACGAATTCAATCTTGAACCCTGGGATTTGTCATCCTAAAAGAATTCACTTAACAAACCCTCTATTGATAAAAACATTACAACACCAACTTTTTGTTAATAAAAAAGCTATAATACCTACTTTTGAAGAATTAGGAGCAATAGGCACACTTGAATTTTTCATAATAAAATTCCATGACTTCTATGATGGTTTAATAGGCAATGATATCCTAAAACCATTAAATGCTAACATAAATTATAAGACTAAGAGTATAACTTTTGGTAACAAAACATTGCCAATGATTTTTGAAGATAATAAATTCAACGACGATGTAATGTGTCTTGAAGAGGATAACGAGAAAATTATAGCAGAAGACATTTTTAGAATAGAAGACAGAATAGAAACAATCAACTTACCTGAGAACGATCGTTTGACTACGCAGAAGGTAGACTACGATAGTTTCAGTACTTTTGAGGGTGGAAATAGTAAACCACCAATGGAACAAATTCGAACGGAGCACATGAATGCTGAAGAAAAGGGACAACTTTTGAAATTAATAAGGAGATTCCCAAACATATTTTATCGGGACGGTACTCAATTAACGTTCACATCCGCTATAAAACATGAGATCAGAACCACCAACAACATACCCATACATACCAAATCATATCGCTATCCCTATATACATAAGAACGAAGTAGAAGCACAAATACAGGAAATGCTCGACAACAAAATTATTAGACCCAGTAACTCTCCCTATTCCGCACCCATTTGGATCGTGGCGAAGAAGGCCGATGCAAGTGGGAAAACCAAATGGAGGCTCGTCGTAGACTATCGGAAACTCAATGAAGTTACCATAGACGACAAATACCCAATTCCTAACATCGATGAAATCCTTGATAAACTGGGAAGATGCCAGTATTTCACCACATTAGATTTGGCCAAAGGATTTCATCAGATCGAAGTTAGAGAACAGGATATTCATAAGACCGCCTTCACCGTGGAAGGAGGACACTACGAATTCATTAGAATGCCGTTCGGGTTGAAAACAGCCCCAGCGACATTCCAAAGGCTAATGAATAATGTTCTTAAAGACTATATTAACAAAATTTGCTTGGTTTATTTAGATGATATAATCATCTTTTCCACCTCCCTACAGGAACACATTAATTCAATTAATTTAATTTTTCAACGCTTACAAGAAGCTAATCTTAAAATACAATTAGATAAATCAGAGTTTTTTAAACGGGAGACTGAATTTCTCGGACACATAGTGACACCTCTTGGAATAAAAGCTAACCCTAAAAAAATAGATTGCGTTAAAAATTTCCCAATGCCTAAAACTCCCAAACAAATAAAACAGTTTCTAGGGCTAACAGGATACTACAGAAAATTTATAAAAGATTATTCCAGGATAGCCAAACCTATGACCAAATACTTGAAGAAGGACACTAAAATGAACATTGCTGACCCAGAATACATAGAGAGTTTCAATACCCTTAGAACATTACTAACTCACGACCCAATTCTGGCCTATCCAAACTTCTCAAAAGAATTCACACTTACGACGGATGCCAGCAATTTTGCACTAGGGGCAATACTTTCTCAAGACAACCACCCAATTTGTTACGCGAGTCGTACTCTTAACGAGCACGAGTGCAATTACAGCACCATCGAAAAGGAACTTCTGGCCATCATCTGGGCTACCAAATATTTCCGCCCATACCTCTTTGGAAGACCGTTTAAAATAGAAACAGACCACAAACCTCTCACATGGCTATTTTCAATTAAGGAGCCAAATTCCAAATTGGTAAGATGGAGGCTTAAACTTTCTGAATTTGATTATAAAATCGTTTATAAAAGAGGGATAAAAAATAACAACGCTGACGCATTATCGAGAATAGAACCCGAACTCGCTAACGTCAATACTTTGGAATCAGAAGTGCTTAAGATAAACGAAACGGAATCCCCTATTAACATGTTTAAGAACCAAATCATCATTAAGAAAATTTCTTCAGGTGCAGCCAGGATAAAGAATGAGAACGTCTTCAGGAATAATAGAAAAGTAATAGGAATTAGGAAACTCGACGGGGAAACTTCAATATCTCTTTTGAAGAATCATTTCAACCCAAACCAACTGAATGCAATTTACATAGGGAACGAATTTTTTAACACTCTGGAGAACGTATATATGGAACTTTTTTCAAATAATGAGAAATTTAGGATAATAAGATGTACCAAGTTGCTTAGAGACATCAAGGACGAAGAAGAACTGACGAACGCTATAGAAAAAGAACATTTAAGTAAGAATCACCGGGGAATAGAGGCTGTCTTCGGGGAACTAGGAAACAAAATATACAACCCCTACCTAGAATTAAGAATAACACAATTCATTAACAATTGTGAAGTATGCACAATTGAAAAATACGATAGAAGACCACCTAAAATACCATTTAGAGTCAGTGAAACCCCACTCGAACCACGAGAGATAGCTCATATAGACGTATTTTACACTTTGAAAAAGGAACTTTTTATGACAATAATAGACAAATTTACAAAACATGCAGTCGCATACAAGATAAACAGTAGAACTTGGACAGAATTTAAAATTAAATTACTACAGTACATAAATACATTTGGTAAGATAGAAAAAATAGTTGTAGACAATGAGCTAGGTTTTAAAGCCATTCCAATGCGCGAATTCCTCAACGAAGAAAAAATTAACATACACTTTACCTCAAGCAGTAACCACACTTCCAATGCAGACATAGAACGTCTACACAATACCATAAATGAGCATATAAGGCTTTTAAGGCACGATGAAAAGAATAAAGAACAAACAACAGAGGAAAAAATTCTGCGGATAATAGGATACTACAACAACACAATTCATAGCACAACGAAGATCAGACCTATTGATTTCCTGAATGGAAAAATTAATGAGGAGAAATATACAGAGATTCATGATTTAATGACTAAGAAAAAGGAGGAATACATAGGCAAATTGAATAAAGACAGGACAGATGTGACAATAGAGGATGGTTCAAATTATATCAAAGGGATTAGAGGAGGTAAAAACCATAGGAAATATAGGAAGATAGATAGTAAGAAAATCGATGACGACCACGTCGAGAACGTTAAGACAGGGCACAAGTATTATAAAACCCATATCAGACGAAGTAAGAAATTTCAAGATAGGGATAACCCCAGAATAAAAGTTAAGTAATAATATTTTGCCTGAGTATACAGATATATAATATACAATTTTTCCAGATGACACTTTGAATTTTTCTGACAACTATTTTTATGGCTACCTACGGACAATACCTCGACATTCAAGACCTATCTGACAATCATGGTTATATACCAATTAAGATAAAGGATGTAAGGATCATCGATAAATACATTAGAATAATTCACGCTATCAATACTACGCAATATATGGAAACAGCCAATTTCTTACAGGACAATATACATAAACTTTCGGATACCTACACAAACATCACTCCACTATTGGAAAGCGTAAATAAAAACATGGAAATATGTAAGACGAAGATAAATAACTTGACACCTAGATTCAGAAAAAGACGAGGATTAGTGAACGCAATAGGGAAAGGACTAAAATTTATGGTAGGCACAATGGACAGCGACGACGAAAAACAAATTTTCGACAAAATTATAAACCTCGAAAAAAATAACGAAGACACAATGACAGCGTTAAACGAAGTCTCATATTTGAGCACTTCTATGTCAAACAGGATATCAAATATTACGGACCACATAAATAGACAACAGAAAATAATACAGACCTACGTAAACAGATTCAAGACAGAGACGCAGAATAAAATTCTCGACTTAGAGGACGAAACCCTATTTTTACAGAACGTTTTCCGCATTAATAACGACATTAACCTACTAATGGACCATGTGAACGAGATTGGACACGTTATTTTTAATTCAAAATTAGGAATAATCCCTTCGGATATATTAACAGAGGAAGAATTTAATTTTATAGGAAATATAGAATCTTATCTTCAGACAAAAGTATCGCTAGCATATAAGGAAAACTTCATAGTATTGACATTGAATGTTCCAAGATTTTTGAACGAATCATTTTCAGAAGTAGTATTTGAACCAATTCCGGATAATAAAAATAGAACCTTATTACTAAATGGGAACACTGTTCTTATTCAAAACAACGAAGTATATAAATCGAACACATTAGAATATAAAAACTTGGAAAAAATAAATGATAATTGTCTAACGAGTATTGTCAAAAATCTTGAACCTAAATGTAATATGAAATTAACAAAAAACTCAGAAGAAAAGGAAATTTACCCTGGCTTACTTATATTCAAACACTATCAAGATAAAATCGAAACTAACTGTAAACATCCATATAAACTAGAAAAATTTAAAACTTATTTAATAAAATTCGAAAATTGTATTGTTAAGACAAAACTTAAGACTTATGAAAATTTTAAAGTAAATACAAGAGAAATATTTGTCTTAGAAAAATTTATATTAAAAATAAATAAAAACAATGTTCAACTTACTGACTTAGATATCAAGGATATACATTTTAATGAAACCATAAAAATTGTTAATAATAAGTTTCTAAAAAACACTCTGGTAAATACCGGTAGTAGTTTAGGGATTTCTATTATTTTAATTATTATCTTTATCATAATCTATGTAAAAACAATTAAAACAAGAACCCTTATTGTTTCCTCGGCGGAGCCTCAGACTAACGGTGGGGGTGTTATAATATCTCCCATCACTCCCCTAAACCATATCAATAACATAATCTAAAGTTAATTCGCATTTCCGTTCCCATATAAATAAACGAAAATGCAATAAAATAAATAAATGCAATTACGCAAAATTAATAAACGACTTCAAACCTAACAATTCATTTTCCTAAGAATTGTTTTCTTAAAAATTATTTAAAACGTAACAAATTGTTAAATCCAGACTTTTTTCTTGAAAATTGTTTTCTTGCATTTCCGTTCCCATACAAATAAACGAAAATGCAATAAAATAAATAAATGCAATTACGCAAAATTAATAAACGACTACAAACCTAACAATTTATTTTCCTAAGAATTGTTTTCTTAAAAAATTATTTAAGACATAGCAAATTATTAAAACCAGACTTTTTCTTAAGAATTGTTTTCTTGCATTTCCGTTCCCATATAAATGAACGATAATGCAATAAAATTAATAAATACAAAATTAATAAATACAAAATTAATAAATTATAAAAAATTACTAAAAGAAAGAATTGCAAACTAAACTTTTTCCAAAGAATTGTTTACTTGTTAAATAAAAATACAACTCAATAAAATATTTGTAATTAGTATATAAGAACCAAAAATAATGAAAAATAAAGTTAGTTATATTTTGATCAACTCACCAAAACAATCGTGTTTTTTTAAACAGTTCATAATTTGAACTTAAAAGTATTAATAAGTAAAGGGTAAGTTTTTAACCGTTTGGGTTTTATAAAATTGAAAAAAAAAAAAACAGAAAATTTGCAAAAGTGAATGAAATATTTATTTGGGGCGACAAAAGAATACCTGCAATATACTTTCAAAAGATTATTTCATGTAAATGTTGCCCGCCGCTACGCCGTAGATAGTCCATCCGTGAGCTCTAATTTTGGCATACTTTTCCCAGCATTTCGGCCGGTATCTCACGAGTGGCACCTGTAATATTGTCTTTCAGGGCGGGAATTCTGGCTGGCTTGTCCCTGTTCACGAGATACTTCATGGTACCTTGCTCCATTAACGAATTGACATATTGCGATCTTTATTGACATTGGCCGATACAGCAGCCATATTCTGTTCGGTACGCACTCTTCGTATACGAGTTGGTGGATTAATGCCCAATAAATGGAAACTAGTGCGAAATTTTGTCACAACAGCTTTAATAGCCTGTTCGGAGGGTGGATTATGACCACCATAAAATGAACGTAATTTACATTTCTTACACAGCACGAATTTTTATAATAAAATTCAATGACTTGCAAGCGTTGTTCGATCGTTAGTCTATTCATGGTGAAATGGCAAACCTTACTGAGCATTTTTGGCATTACCACATGTCAAGAAACTTTTATTACGCTGAAAACCAAAGGGCAAAAAAATCACCCTTTATATAATATACATATAGCTAGTAAGCAGAAGTTCGAAAGCGGTAAACAACGATTACTGTTTCTTCTTCTCAAGATTTATAGCTAGTACACTAATAAAAAAAGTCAGCAAAAAATTTTTCAGATGAATCTCTTTGTTAAACATTAGTAGGACAAAATATTATATTTTTGAAGTTCTTTTCGGATTTATTTAAAGTCTACTATTTTTTAGCAAATATTTCTGAATTACATGAATCCGCCCAACTTTTGAGTATTTATTGAATTAAAAATATTAAAAATCTGTTTCACAGCCGTTTAAAATTTTTTTCGATGATGTTTTAATGTAAAAATAAAAAAAGAGAAAAAAACGTTTTTTTTTTTTGTAAAAACCGAAAACGGTTTTTTTTAACTACTTCTAATGAACCGAAAACCGGTTATTTTTTATATTTCATTCCCAATAAAATACTTGTGTTTTAATAAAGGATTATGGATATGTAATTCCAAAGAAAATAACACCTTTACAAATTCATTTTAACGGTTTTGATCAAATTACTAAAAAGTTTACATGTTAAAAGCAGTGAGAATTCATGCTATTACTTAAATGGGGTTTCAACAGATGCACGTTGCTAGACGAATGAGTGACTAAATGTATTTTGTTTTTGTATTGCATGGTTTTTTATTGTATTTTCGTTCTTCTGAAGCAAAACGTCATCTGGAAACACCACCTTAGAGCTATGACAGAAAGGCATTTTAGACAAAAACATGCCATATACAACCAATCTTTAAGCGCTAAGTAATTCATCGAAATATATTTTTTGTTAAGTATCGATTTCGTTGAATTTTGCCATTACTTCGAGAGATCAAAAATATTCCTTATGTAACTTTACTGATAGCGTGACAAATGACAAAAATTTACATTCTTCGATGACTAGATTTTATAATTCCTCTTAAAACTTTATTAAGAAAAAAAAAACCTTGAAGCTATAAATCAAAATTTTTTAATTTTTTAAAGAAAGATTTGGTGTCATATCATAACATCCACACCCATTATCTTCATTACTTATTTAATAAAATATTTAATAAAATTAACAACAAAGAAATTAATTATTTGCCATTAGAATTTACGCAACCTAAGATAATTTTTAAAAACATTGTGAATTACTTATTAAGAAAATATTGTTAGTTGTAAGCTTGTCTGTAAGGATTTTTGTATAACCATAGACGTAAATAAACGAAAATGAAAAATGAAATCTTTTCGGTCATAAGCCCCAAACCAAATGGGAGGGCTATGACCAATATGATGGAGTTCATAATCCCCAGTTAAAACTGGGCTTTACTACCGTTTTTCAACAGATTATAATCTCCATTAAGGGGATAGTTATAATCACAGAAAAGTTTTATCGTGCAGCCGGACTTTGGCCAAGCTTAGGGGATTTATACACTGTGCTATGCCTGAAGCGCTTCGCTGAGTAAAGGTTTTTTGCGTGGCCGGCTTAGCGGTTTTCTACTGTCTCGAAAGCTGGATTCGCAGAGGAAAGGTTTTCTGAGTAGAGGCCTTTGGCCGGACTTAGGGGTTTTCCATAGTGAAAAGTCTAAAAATGAGGAAAGCATTTTTGAGTTGTAGCAAGGGTTTGGGATTTCCCGCACTTTCTTATTATCTGAGAAGAGGGAATGGGGAAACAATAAATGTCAAACTATTTTTATTAATTAAAAAAAAAAAGATTTTAAATTAAAAAAACTTTCTTTGAAAACTTTTTCTTTAAATCAACCGGCCAGAAGTTCCCATTTTACACAAGCAGTTGTTACTGGTAACATATAAATTTGCTGGGAATATAAATCAAGATAATAAAACTATAAGTTAAACACAGATAAATTAATTTTTATAACAATCAACAAAGTTTCATTATTATTCAATCAATATTAACATATGAAAAGAAACGTATTCATTTATAAATAAAAAGAAAAATTGTATTTAAAAGAATGCAAAAAAAAAAGAATAATACAAATAAAGAATTCGAATTATAAGATAACAAATAAAGATAACTCATAAATACGAGTGTGATTGACTGCTACTTTCTCACTGCTCGTATGCACAATATATGTAGTCACTGAGAGCGTACACTTAAACAAATAAGTTATAACATATAGAAAAATTCTGTAAAATAATACACTCTAAAACGTGTCTTGAAATTTACAACGGTTTTTACAGCGGTTTTAATAAAAAGTTACACAATAACTTTTTATTAAAACCGCAAATAGGGCTTTAAATTGAGCACAAAATGTTTGTGCTCAATTTAACGCGTTTTTGTATACAAAGTCATACATGTTTCATTATTCGCATGCACATTTTATATTAAAATTATAATATTTTAGAGCAAATTTGTATTATATTTTAATCTTATACATTATTTTACACGTTTCTAATTCTAAAATAGTTTGTGTTAAACTAAAATATGTCACAAAATTATTTGTTATTGAAAAAATATATTCAGACACAAATGTAAATAAAAAGATCTACAAAATTTTCCCAATTTCGCTAATATTCTTCGATGCAACGGTATTCTCTTTATAGGATTTGAACCAATGAATTCTAAGTTGGCGGTAAGTATGTTTAATGTTGTTTGGGAAAGAAATATAAGGATTTAATAATGGTTTTCTTTTTGTACAGATGCAAATGCCGAAACGTCTAAAAAGACCTTAAAACCATAAAATTCAACAAATAACACCATTGAAGAAGATATTACTTCAGGACACGTTGAAGAAATAATGCAAAAGATTCAGTAAATTTTGAAGTGTTTACCAAATACACTCTTATTAATTCCTGTTGAAACAGTACTCCTACTATAAATTGGGTAAATTTACTCTGTGAGCGTAAAAGAAAAAAAAGTACACACATTGTGCGTAAGTTGGTGCTCACAAAATGGGTAATTTTACATCAAAAGTGCGTAAAAATAAAATGAAATTTTAAAAATAATTCCCAAATTTATGCATAAAAAATCTATTTGAAGTGTAAATATACGCATGAAATCGCTAAAAATGCATTTCTAAATGCGTAAAAAAACCAACAAATGCGTATATTTACCAACGCAATGCTTTAAATTAAACTGCACAAAAACATTTGATTTATAAGATAAAAAATTAATTTTTATTTCATACATTTATGATTTATTAATAATTATTTAAAAATATAATACAGAATGCATTTAGCTATATTTACATGATTTAGCGCAACTTTCGAATGGGCATGTCCAATAATAGTCACCTTCAATTTGAAGCGTGTGGCATGATTTGTATCATCTTCCATTTTAAAGAGCAACCTTTGCAGATAAATAGATTTTACTCATCCGAGCACTTACAAAGTTGCCTGTTGTCTTGAAAATATGTGGACCATATATTTGAAAATTGTATTTCAGTTTTTTTGTTGTATGAACGTAGTATAAATGAATTTGATAGTTTATACGTTTTTTTATTTTTTTGCTTTTTTTAATTTTTTATATTTTCCAATTTTAAAATGTTAATATATTTATTACCATTCTAATTTAGTATAATTACAAAATTTGTGCGTAAATTTTTAATTTAATAAAACAATACTAATTTTAGGCACAAAGTGTTTAATTGTGGACATAGACATAATATGAAATATTATATGAAATATGAAATATTATGTCTAAGTGTTTTATATGAAAGTGTTCACAAAATAGATTTACGCATTCGGTGTTTGTATTTACCGAATTTTCGTAACTTTACCCATTTTATTGTAGTAAATTTTAGAGTGTACACAAAATTTTCAGACACTTAAATTTACACACTTTTAGTAATTTTATAGACATAAAGTTAGGTAATAAAAGGGCGGATCAATAACTCCTTGACTTTTTGAATGAAACACATTTTTTTCAAAAAAAAAAAAATTTTCAACATAATCTCCTTTTAGCTCAATACACTTAGTCCAACGTTTCACCATTTTTTTTGGAAATAGTCACTGGGGGCTACATCCGGAGAATATGGCGGATGAGATACCAATTCGTAGCCCAATTCATGGACTATTGCGTTTATGGTCAATTGAGAGCAACCGCGGCACCCATCTTGGAGATAGCTTTCTTAAGTTTAACTGATCATTTAAATTCGAAACCACACTGCCATATGAAATGCCTATGGTATCAACAATCTCACGCACTTTTACTCTTCGGTCGGCCAACACCATATCGTGGATTTCTTTGATATTATCGGGTGTATTGACCTCAATTGGCCGTCAGCGACATTTGTACTTGTGCGACTACAACTAAAGTCAGTAAACCACTTTTTTGCCATTGAAATTGATGGTGCAGAGTCCCCATAGTGTTTATCAAGCTTTTACCTGGTTTGATTGATGGTTTTTTTTCGCAAAAAATAATGTTTTCACGAAATTCACTTTTTCTCCATTTTTAAACAAATCCACGAGGTTGTATGTTTCGAACAGCTGTTAAACGCAAAGTAAATGACGGAACTTGCTCAAAATTCGACAGTAGTATACTAACAGGTGTTACTTGATGGAAGCAGTGTTGCATTTCATATAACTACGAGGGAAGTTCGAAAAGTCACGGACTTATTGATCCGCCCCCGTAACCGATTCAGAAATAATTCAAATTCAATATTAAATTATTTATAATTCTTTTAGTTTTCTTCGATCTTCTTGATTTGTGTAATATTTCTCATCGAGCTAAAGATCTTTCACTTATAAAAAATTAATTATAAATATTTATTTCTCCCAATATTTCAGGGGAAATTGTTTTTTATAATTAATAAATGAAAATTATAAATTGAAAACTTATTTATGATTTTAGAATTTTTTATTCGCGCGAATTATCTATTTACTTTTGATTTGCAAATTATTTTAAACTTTACTATGTTTTCAAGAAATAAACTTTCAATTCATACAAAATTAAATTTACTCAAAATATGAACCAATTTTTCAAAAAAAAAAAAAATTATGTTTTACAAACACATACAATGTGGTTGCAGTTCTTTAATTCAATATGCTGTAACTAAGAATTTCGGTCTGAAATTTTCTAATAAGATTGAAAAAAGTTAGAAAAGATTTTTTAAATAAAATTTGTATATAAAATTTGTGTGTTT
Source organism: Eustalomyia histrio (assembly GCA_949748255.1). Taxonomy (NCBI): domain Eukaryota; kingdom Metazoa; phylum Arthropoda; class Insecta; order Diptera; family Anthomyiidae; genus Eustalomyia; species Eustalomyia histrio. Next base: position 7,181,117 of record OX456524.1, read on the forward strand.
ATTTATTTCTTTATTAAGCACATGCTCTTTACTTTTGTTTTGATTTTTAGTTGATACTAATAATATTTTTTGCAGTGCACATCTTAATAAAATAAGTGAAGTTAACAACACTTCTCTTTCGCAATACAAACAAAACACTTTATAAATATGATCCAATTTAGCAGTTTGCAAGTTCATTGAAGTTGCATTGAATAATAAACAAAATTTAAATTAAGTCTATAATTTACTTAATTCATTGTATTAAAAGGGGAATTGTAGTTTATTTCAGTGGAAGTGAAGTTCTGTTTTAATTTAACGGCAAAGCTATTTTATATTAATTTTATTTAACACAATGCAATATTATTTATAAATACACAGCTAATTCAATGTCATATTCTATATTAATATTTAGTATTTAGTTTTAAAATTAAAATATAATAATAATAATGATGAAACTAATTGAAATGTCTTACAAAACTGATATGAACAAAGAATTTTACTTTTCAACAAAAAACAATTACAATTGCTTAAAAACCAAATAAATTTAATAAATTAACCATCTCTGGATTGATCATCTCTTTCCTCAAAATTTTTTAACTCTCTTCTATAAACAAAAAAATAAATGAAAAAAAAAATGTATGACTAAATATCAATCTAAGTATGAACCGAAAAGTAAGTGTTGTCGTATGGCAGCAGTAAATTTATGCAAATTTCTTGGTATGTGTTATATTTTTTTATTAAAAGATTGTCAGTCATATTACGACAACATTTTATTCCCCGAATTAATATATAATCATCGTAAATACAATAGTTATAGTAACGATAAAATTAAATGAATGGAGGTGATTGTGTAACAAATAAAAGTGAATTAAACTCATGAACCAAAAAAAAAAAAACACAAGTTGAACTGGACTACACCCACTTTTTTGCAAACAATTTCTTTAAATACGTACAAGAAAAGACAGGTTGAATAAAATAATTAAATTTTCATAATACACCTTGATTTTTTTTTGATTTATTTAATTTGATTTCAGTTATTTGAAAATTAATTAATTGAACGCTGATAAAAAAAAAACACATGTGACACTTTTTTCACAATTTAAAAAATGTTTAAACTCATTCATTTAAACTCATTAAAATTCATTCGTTTAATGGATTCTACACTCAAAACAGTTTGCTGTTAACATTAACTGAAAATGTAAATTGAATCAAAAAAAACTTTTAATTTATTTTAACATACAATATTCGTAAATATAAATGATTTCTCATTTATTTTAACTTTTAACAAACAAACCACAAATCCGTAAAAACGAAATTTCTTTTTTTTTATTTATTTTAACTGTCAACTAATTTACTACAAAATCCCTAAAAAGTAATGATTTTTCTTTAAAGTTAAAGTTAATTTGTTAACTACAAACGTTTTTTTATTTATTTCAACTATCAGCCAATTATTAAAAAAATGGAAATATTTTTTTTATGAAAACATTTTAAATGAGAATATTAACTGTAGCAGAAAATGTGTACTTATATGTAATTTAGTTCCGTATATTTCCATAAATTTTTGTGTAAGCGTTTGCAACTCTTGAAACTAAAATTACGTCTTAATTGTCCCCAAAGGTAGAACAAATCATTAGCTTTACGAAAATTTAAGTGATGACAAAATTAAAATAATAATAAAAGTTGCTTACAGATTTTTTTTAATCAAGTACTCGTTTTTCCATCTTTCTGGCAACATATGGATTCCGCGTTAAAGGAATTGCAAATTGTTTGAGACCAAGCCAATTTCGAATACACTATTCTGAAGTGAAGCGTATTTCAGTAAAAGCGTTCTGCACTGTTCGAAACAAAAGGTATTCGTACGGTGAAAGTTCAGATCTATAAGAAGGGTGAGAAAAACGTTCCCAACCAGGATTTCCTAAATAGTTTTTAAATGGTCCTGCATGATGTGACCGATCGTTGTCATGATGGAATATTATGGCTTTATGTCTGGTCGCATATTCCCGGCGTTTTTCGCCCAATGCTAGCTTGAAACGTTTTTGGTGAAGGTAGCCTGTGATCGTCTTTCCCAATTTCAACAGCTCATAATAGATGGGACCCTTCTGGTCCCGCAAAATACAGACCTTGGCGCCTTTGACTGATTGGCCGGGCTTCACATGCGGTTTCTTGCGAATCGGGTCATCGGAATGGATCCATTTATCAAAGCCAATAATGATTTGATGCAAATTTAACTTCTTTTTATGGCGTGCAAGCAGCATTTTGGACATGCAAAATCGTCTTACAACGAATCTCGGCTGCAACTCGTGTGGTACCAAATTTTCTTGCTTTTGGGTGAATCATGCTACTTGTAAGCTTCAGCTGCACTTTTATTCCAATTAAAAAAGTAAAGCAAAACTTCCCCCAAATGATGATTTGTTGGCGCAAAATTGGACATTTTCGAAACAAAAAAACAAGAAATTATCGAAAAACAACAAACTTTTGTAATAAAAGTTATAATAAAAGTTACGACCCTGCTCTTCAAATTTTAAATTTCAAAAAACAACAAACTCTTATAGGTTTGTTTTTTATTTCGAATTTTATATCTATATCTCTAACTACGTGTAAAGAAACAGCTATCCCTAAAGAAAAGTCAGGTAAAACTTTTCTTTATTTTTTGCAAACAAATACAATTTGAATATTTGGGGCCGGCCTTGTACGAAAGCTGTTTTCGTATATGGACTTCGCCGGAACGCGAAATAGTGCAATTATATTGTTTGCCCTGCTCTACCTTTACATACAAACACATAATTCATTTGTTAGCTTTTGTCGCTTTTAATATTTTATCAAATTAAAAATACAAAAGTTTCAAATATTTTTATCACAAATATTTTTGTTTACATTTAAAAGAGAAAAGCCAAGAATTTCCAAGACTTGGCAGCATTTTTATACATTCTTAATTTATAAGCAGCTATATTTATAACTACTTAACCAGTAAAACATTAACCTTTCATTTTGTATATAAAAAAAAGTGGCAAATATTTAAAATAAGAACAATATATTAAATTTATATTTTAATACCTAAAACTAATTTTGTTTTTTGTCATTATTTTTATAGGGTGACTTTATAAAAATTAATCTCTATTATAAATAATAATCAAGTTTTAAATTTTAAATGTTAATGTTTCCAAAACATACATAAAAATGTATTTAAATAGTAGACTGATCTAAATACTTTAAAGCCCATACACACAATATTTAAAACACCTTTTTACCAATATTTGTTAGATAAAATACAAAAAAAAACTTAAAAAAAATAAAAATAAATTTTAAAAATACATACACTTGTATGTAGCGACAAGAAATATGTGTTTTGCTCGTTTTGGACATATATGACGCCTCCACGCGTACTCAACATATGGTTCATAATGTTGTTTGTTCATTTAGAAAATTAAAACAAAAAAAAAAAGGTTTTATATAGTGGTAAATTCACTAGACATATTATTGACAAGTTTTTTTTTTTTCTTTTGTTAATACCCGATTTGTGTTTGTGTTCCATAAAAAGAAAAAAATTAAATTAATAAATTTAAAAATAGTTTTGTTATATTCGAATAAGTCGTTTTTATGAGAATTTTCCAAAACAAAAAATTGAAACAACATGCATTTTTATGTGTTTAGATAACAACAAAACAAACCAAAGAAATTTTTTTGTGATTTACAATTTCATTAATCACACGTGCGTGTTTTTCCAAAAAAAAAAAAGATTCCAATAGTTACAAAAAAATATACTTTAAAAAGTAATCTTGATTTTTTTTGTAAATGTTCTTTATTTTGCTAGTTTAAACGCTCTTTAAATAACCTTACAAATAAAGGGGATTATACACACAAACGTTAAATAAAAAAAAAAGTTTTTTTTAATCAAATTTTGTCAAAATCAAATAAAAATGGGTAACGTACAGTCAAAACAATTTTAGAAAGTACATTTTGTATGAAAACTCATATGTAGGGAGGAGAAGATGATAATGGATGATAGATCAATATACCGTTCCGTTATAATCTTCGCGGCATTTTGTAAGTGACTGGGACACTAACAGGTTTACTGTTTGCTTTGTATTTGTAAGACATGCAAAAACCATAATTTTGGTGATTATCGTAAAGATACATCTATATGAGCATTGACGAAATTGAGCACGCAGAGAGAAACTTTCAAACCAAGATAAATCACTTAAGGGGTTAAGGTTTCAAAGCGGGTGTTAGTTTTTCGGTGCACCTTTTCTTTACGAAATATGATGCTTGGCAAGACAACAATGCAAAAACTACCAAGTTTAATCACTAATTTTGTTTAAATTGCGCCTGACTCACTTTAATTTGGAGGTCAATTATGTAACTTTTGGACGATAAACAATAGTGAATTGACATCTAACAAATCAGCTGAAAAATCCGTAGGATGACACATAGGTGGCGCCACAAATGAAACATACGTATGACTTTTTGGAACTACCAACCTTCAGATGATACCTATCAAAATTTAATGACAGTTCGTTCATTAGAGAGCAAGTTACAGCTGTTTTAATGACGCTACTTTTGCGATTTTGAAAACAATGGATTCAATGAAATTTCATGTGTTGATGTCCAATGTTTTTTAATGGGAAAAAACACCGTTTAATCCAAAGCTTGGCTTTGCTCCATCGAGACAAATGGTAGAAAAGTGATTTGCTGGTTTTAAACGTGGTCGTACAATCACCGATGACGCCAAATGCTCTGGTCGCCCAAAAGAGGTGGTGATACCGGAAGATATCAAAAAAGTTTCCAAAATCTTTTTGGCAGGCCGTGTCAAGTTGTTGAAGATAGCTGATACCTTAAAGATATAAAGGGAACGTGTCGGCTTTATTTTGCATGAACATTTGTCTAGGAGAAAGCCGTTTGCTGGCAATGCACCAAAAAAACAACAACACATCGATGATTCACTTTCAATTGCTTCTACACTTTCAATTGCTTCTACACCACCGTATTCGCCAGATTTTGCTCCCATCGATTTTTACCTGGTTTCAGACCTCAAAAATGCTCGCTGAAAAGGCATTTGGTTCGAATGAAAAAGTAATTTTGGAATCAGACGCCTATTTTGAGGCCAAAGATAAATCATTCTATTAAAAATGGTATCGAAAGGTTAGAAAGGCATTGAAGTGATTGTATCGCTCTTGAAGGATATTTTTCAAAGTAATGGATCCATTTCGCCAGTAATTATTCAGTGCAAAAATGACTAGTTTCTCCAGCAGCATTTCTCTCAGCTCCAACTCGTCTGGCATCAAAATGACCTGGTTTTTTATGAAACATTTTCAAATTTCTGCTTGAGTGACTCTCAATGATTTTGCAAGTTATTTTTGAGTTTGACAACAATCTTCATCGATTAATGCCTCCAATTCAACATCTTCCAACTTGGTTGCCTTACCCGGGCGATCTTTGTCTTCCATGTCAAAATCACCACTTCTGAACCGCACAAACCATCTCTCGCACGTTGAAATCGATGGAACATATACAGGATAAGCTTCGGTAAGCAATCGATGTGCTTCAGCTACATTTTTTTTCCAAATTGAAGAAGTAAAGCAAAATTTCCTGCAAATGATGCACAAAATTCGACATTTTTGAAGCGAAACAAATATTTGTTGTTTACACTATTTCTTTCAATGACTAAGTGAGAATAAATGAAAGATGTTTACCCTCCAAAATGCCATATAAGTTATTAAATACACAAACCATGTGTTCAAGACACGCCATCTGTTGTGAATCCCACAGTTATACACCCAATAATTATATGTTTCACAAAAACAATGGCAGAGTGTACAGTACTCCAGAGCGGACTGTATTAAAACAGAGATGGCATAATGCAAATACTGCAGCACAGAATTGCGAATTGGCGTTTACAGATTTAATTTTATTTAAGTTAAAAAAAATTTTATGCCCGATTAAATTCAACAAAGAGTTTAGTTCAAATTTTACATAAGGTTATCCTCAATTTCACTTAGTTTCCCGTTAGCTACCAACTGGGAATGTAATTGAAACATGTGTTGTTGTTTTCCATACAAAATTTGGAATTAACTTTTTTTATAATTTTAACAGGACAATTGATTAAATTAATTCAAAAAAACTTTTAAATTTAAGGGCAATTTACATGCTGACTACCACGAGCTCCACAACGCTACAAATATGCCATTATGGAAACAAATATGGTCTGCCAAAGAAACTTAAAAAAATAGTATTTTTTTAGAGGCAGCACTTCGCTATTGAAGTTTTAAAATTGTATTTGTTCTATTATTTTAAATAAATTAAAAATTGTGAAAAATTAAATATAATAATTCGGATCGCTACTCATTAAATCGAATATATTTCTGGATGTACATTGCGAATATAAAATCAAAATTAAACTCGAAGTTGAGAATTTTTGCGAAAATTTCATATAAAATGATGATTATAGTCCACGGAATGTCAGAAAGAATTTTTGTTTACAATTTAATTTTAATATGCTACATATTAGCGAAAAACTAAAAAGTCAAATTTTACATTCAGTTGTTAGGATAAATTTTATCATTTTAAAAATTAAAAACAATATCATGTCTTTTGAAAGCCCTTGGTGAGTAGATTGCAAAATTACAACTTGGATTTTTCGATCACAACCTTTTTAAATAGTTAGGACAGTATCAGAAAAAATCGTATTTTGCTCTGAATTCTCAAAAATCGCGTATACTTTTAAAACCACAAATTTGTTTTTAATTTCGACTGCAGTATTGTAATCTTCATTAAAACTAAGATCAGATTTGAATCTTTAAAAAACAGCGAACTACTAATTTTGATATCATATTCCTTTTATGCACATTTATTAAGACTATATTTAAAAATTGTGTTAAATTATAGCGTACAGTTTAAAAAATTATTCAATTTAAAGTCGACTCACTTTTTGTTAACTTTGAGTTAATTTTTTGTGCTACCTCTAAAAAAACAAATTTTGCTGGCACTTGGCACAAATAGTTTTTAACATTAAGTAATATGGGCAACATTGTGGAGATTGCGAATTCAAACTTTAATATTTTATGGACCACTCTACTACCCCATATCTTTTATGTTCCAGTATTGGTGGTTCGAATTGTCAATTTTATATCAATTTTCTTCAGGGAAATGCAAACCAACTCTTATATTTACTAGACTGATGGGAATACTCTCGAACACTTCGGCATACACTCACCAAAAAAAGTCTGTAATGGCAACTGAAAATTTTGCTGTTATTACGTGAAATTCTGCTTATTTGAGCCCAGCGGTATTTTTTGCTAATCTTAGCAACACATGTCTGCTGACGTGTAGTACAATGAAATTAGTAGAAAAATTAGTAGCCGCTACTAAATTTTAGTAGACTTTTTGTAAAGTGCAATTTAAAATCTGTTTGCTAAAATCAGCAAAAAAAATTACTAAATATTATTAATAATAGTAAAAAGCTTTAAGTTTATTTTTCTTATCGAGCATAAAAAATTTTGATTATATTTTTCAAAAAACGAATTAATCATTTTGTTTTAATTTGGTAATTTCTGTTTTGAAAAATATTTTGGTAATTTTTTTTTTTACTTAATTTTTTTTTACTTTTAATGTTAAATTTTAATTGTTTTTAGGGTGGATTTTTAGAACTTTTTAAACCTTTTTAGTTCTATTTTAAGTGGATGTCCTCTTTTTAGACATGAATCGGTATCTTCACTTTGGATCCCTTTTTAAATATATGTACCATTTTAAGGAAATTTAAGTTTGTAGGTGTAAGTTTTAATTAGAAATAAATTTTCCTTCAATATCCACTTTTTTAAAATTAGTAAAATTTTTTGCTAATTTTAGCAAATCGGTTTTCAAAAACTTATAAAATGATTTCTGAAATTAGCAACAAAAATTTGTAAATATTCTGTAAAAATTCTGTAATTTGTAAAATGTAAATACCAAATGATTTGCTTAATAATAATTTTTTACTAAAAATCAGTACAAAAATAGTAGAGTGGGATTGAAAACCGTTTACAAATTTTTCTACTAACTTTTATTTCTGAGTGTAGGAAATAAGCAAATCGGTCCACCGGTTAAAAAGTTGTGATTAAAAATGAGAACGCATTTCAAAATTTTGGTACAATTTCATTGTAGAATCTAGTAAATGCAATATTTTGTAATATTTTTTTTTTACCGGACACCTAAAGGTGAATAATATTTCATATTCACAACAACTTTTCACCACAAAAATTGTTTTTCACCTCAAAATTTTTTTCACCCAATAGTCAAAATATATGCAAAACAACAGCAAGTTGTACGTTTTAATACCCTCCACCATATATTGTGAGAATGAAATAATATTTTATATTCACCTCAAATATTTTTCACCACAAAAATTTTTTTCCACCGCAAACTTTTTTCCACCACATAATTTCGTTTTCAAAAAAGTTTTTAGCCTCAAAAATTTTTTTTCACCTCCATAATTTTACTTCTAAAGTTTTTGACATTTATATCAAAAACAGTAAAGCACATTTATTTGGGATATTAGTGGAGGGTATTCAAAGATTCGGCACAGCCGAATTTAAGCCTTTTTTACTTTTTTTTTTTTTTCTTTATTTGGCATATGTTTTGTCTTGTCCGCACAAATTTATGTCAGGTGGAAATGGATGTATTTTACCGAAGTTTTTGTATAAAATTTATCTGTGCGTATAAATTTTACATATTTTTAATTATTTTGCGGGGGCTCGGCATTTAATTAAACACAGTGATGATTTTATATGTATCAAAAGGTTTAGGTGTTTGAGTGGTTAGACTGACAGCAAAATCTTGACAAAAGTTTTGTTTCCTTTGTCGGTTACTAAACTATCTATGTGGTTTGATATTTTTTTTTGTTATTTTTATTATTATGTAAACATTATATATTCATCATATCTCAAACAATACTTTTTGATTACATATGACTCATAGTTTTTATTGAATTGCTAATAATTTATTGTATTAAGAAACCTCCCATGAAATTTTGTGAAAAAGACCAAAAATAAAAAAAATATTATGAATGCATGTAGGTATACATAAGTATTTAAACTGAGTCAGATTTTGAATTTTTTTTTTATCAAAATTATGCAAACATAAAATTTTTCAACATAAAAAATATAAAAATAAAAATATTAAATAAAAAATACTTACAAAATTATATTTTTCTCTTGCTTTGTAAAAATCTCGTTCAAAATAGTTTTGTTTTTAATAAAGATCACAAAAATCACAAAATCAAATTCAAACTTGAAAACTTGAAATGAAAAAAAAAAACACACACACAAAAAAAAATCAGCATATGTTGTTTTGTAGAACCAGTAGCAAAAAATGAACACAGAAACACATAAAAGATGAGGTAATTTTGTTGTTTTTAAACAATTTTTGGTCGAATATAAATAAATTAATATTGAGCGTAGAAAAGGGGAAAAAGAAATTTTAATTAAAAAAAGAATTTAAATTTGTTTTAATAATTTTTAGATTTTTAAAAAATTTTAATGTTAATTGCAGTTTAAAAAAGTTAACATTCAAACGCAAATTTTTATTTTAAATAAATTAGAAACACACTTTTTTATTAAATTTTTTTAGTATATTATATAATTTTTATTTTTGTATTATTTTTTATTTAGAGGAGGCCTTCAAACTTTTTTTATTTTTCAATTTAATTTATAACACTCCTAACATATGATTTATGCTTGTTGTTATTATTGCTGTTGGTGTTTGTTTTGTTGATTTTTGTGGTCACCTTTACACCGGCTATCCTGCGTAGGGGTAGGAAGTTAACAATCAAAGTTAACAAAAAAAAAACAACACTAATACAATTGTCAAATTGGCAATGAGAACGAGTTGACAACATTTGTATTTCGCAAAAACACAACGAATAGATAGATTGGGGCTACTACGTATTACGAAATCATAACACAAAACACTTTATGAATGGATTCAAAGCACGAAACTATAAAATATGGATCAAGTGGCAAGAATGTTAGGTATTGGTATACAATATTTGTCTCTATATACAGTAGGGTGGCAATCGAACATATGTCTGGGCAAATATTTTTTATTTTAACGTAATCCGTTCGGATTAGTACGGTGCTTAGTATAAAACCCTCATGGTGAAAATTTTGGCCAAATCGAATAACTGTAAGCAAACATTGAGGTCAAAGTTTTGGAATCGTAAAACAAATTATAAAACTGTATTTTTATTATGTCTTGTGACACATCTTTTCTAATTGCCGGTGGATGCATTTCACCTGATCCAAACATATATATTAGAAATACGGCAAAATAATTTACAGAGTTCCCAAACATATGTATATTACCAGCAAAATTATATTTATAATTTATCAGTTTTAGATCAAGTGGTACAATATTACACCCTGGTATCCAAGAAATTCCAAAATTAAATTTTCATTGCCACCCTAAAATACACCCACAATGGAAATTGCTTAACAAATATGTAATTTAAACTCTAATCTACACATTTGTACATATATTTTTTCTATTTCACTTATAGACCTTTTTCATTTATATTTTTACAGTTTAAAATGTTCCAGGCTAAGAAACAAATAACACTACACTATTAAAAGAAACCCATATGTTGCTTGCAGTTCTATCAACTACTACTCATCAACACCATATCGATATACGAAATATTTGTATGTATAGTGTATCTAAAAAAAAAAACTACACTATTCTTGACGATTATGATGTTGTTTTTCTTTAGGGTGGGGGTGGGGGGGGGCGATGCGTATATTAACGTTATATGTTTGCCTCTTCCTCCCATCCTCGTCTTTTTTATTATTATTTTTTTTAATTACTAACAATATCTTTTTTATTGTTGTTCTTCTTTTGGAATAAGAATCGCACGTTTGTTATTTTTTAACGTTTCACCGTTTATTTTACTTACGAATACACTAAGTAGCAGCTACACAAACTAACTGAATTCACATTGAGTCTTACTAAGCTCCAATAGGTCTCCTAAACACAGAAATAAAAAAAAAACAAATAATAATAACACAAACAAATGATATTGAGAGCTCCCTCTCTTAAAAAAAAAAGAGTAGTAAATATAAATCTTTAAAGAATTTGTGTTACCAGACAATGAGATAGGAACATTCCCCAAAAATAAGATTTCACTTTGGATAGGAAAATTAAATTGAACCAGAGGAATAAAATATAATGTATACCTGTTAAATTGGAAACATTTTCAAGCGAAAATCTAATTGTTGACACTAGTTGCAGAAGATTTTAAAATGTTCCTTAACTTCGTTCAGTTAGAAATATTGTTTTATAACTATGTCATATGCAATAAATTAGATAATTGATTCAATTAAAAAATTATTAATATTAAAACTTTCGCTCTTAAAAGAAAATATTAATAATTTTTTATTAAATTACTTACAAAATTAATTGAATTTGATTTTATTACTTTATACGACTAAAACTTATTTTCAATAAATTCACATTTTGGGCAACACAGCACCTCATTTTGGAAATAAGTTTGCAATATTTACCAACGTTGTTTAAGCGTCCGCGGAGGTATGATACTATTTCGAGCAAAAAAATCTATCAGTGTCAAAATAACATATAATTTAATAATATATGTGTATTAGGACCACCCTGTATGTGTTTGTGATTAATTTTCATCGTCTTTTCTGTTGAGCCATCCATACTTGAACCAAAATGCCGGTTCTTTTGGGTGGATCCAGATGGATGATGAGTTTTATTTGTCATGCAAATAAAGGAGTAGTTGATGTTATAGGTACTACCTCACAGAGGTGCTAGTTTTTATTTTCTACTGCACTTAGTTGTGCCAGGACAACTTGAGTTTTTCAGCATACACTTTGATTTTTTTGGAATCGGTGTGGCGCTCTTGAAAGAATTATATTATTACGGTAGCTTTTCATTGAAAGCCATGCAGTGTTTCTGTTTAATTTGTTAAGAGACCATTATAAGTTAAGAACCATAGCTTTCCTAGGCCCTGGGAAGGGGAGAATATGGCTATTATTCCGTTGGATCAGAAAACCTTTGAACAACGCCCGTGACAGTTTAAGGAATGCTTTTTGAGAGCAGTAGAGCTCTTACGTAGCCCCAAGCAGCTTGAGGGCCTTGTCCCTACTCCTAAAAGGATGTAGAACGTGAACTCTAGTATATTGGGGTTGCTTAATCAAAGGGATTTTAATGTCATCTAAAACGAGGATTTTGCTGTTAATAACTGCATGTTCCTCTTATCGAAGTAGTTCGTGAGTTACTCAAGACAGATATTTAAGAGGATTGAGGTGAGTAATTCACACTGACAATTCCCAGTCCACCTCTTCATGTTGTGGGGGTAATTTTATGTTGTGATGTTTTTGAAAAGCGTGTTCTTGTTGACTGTGTCATAGGCCTCCGAAAAGTCCAGAGCCATGAAAACCGTTCTACCCCAATGTTTAGTGCGAGTGACTTATCTGTGTAATAAGTAAGGTTAAAGCTATTGTTATCCGGGAAAATATTTAATTATATTGGCAACGGATATTCGCTTATCCAGATTTTATATCTGTATGATGAGATCTTTTAGATCAATAAGGCTGGAAATTAACCAATTTTGAACTCTTGTTAGATATTCATCTGCAGGCTCGTCCAAATTTTTTATGATTCTCATACATATTGCATTTGTCCCAAGTGCTTTTAATGGACTCGGTAGAGAGTGGTGTACTCAACGTGAATGCATTTGGATCATCACTTATTTGAAGGCTGTGTACTTTCATCACTACATTTCTTTTCACTCTCCCAGGGCTCTTAAAGTGTCGGCAAAATAGCTAACGCACCTTTTCGAATAGTGATAACCGATTTTTTAGTTGTACCAACAGTATTTCGGTAGCCTCAGTAACAACCAAAAAGTTTACAAGTTTTAATCGAACAATTCAATTGGCAAATTCGGTTGTTAGGACGATTATGTTTTCTCTGCGCAATAGACTTATTAAAGATCGAATAGGATGACCCATTGTAAAAACTTAAGTGTTATCTGTGCTAGTTTAGAGTGAAGAAACTCAGCCGTAGCGCTGAGAAACAAAACATCAGGGTTTAATGACATTGGAGGCTTAGCTTCCTTAGTGATAAAAGGTGCGAGAATCTTTGAAGATCGCAAGGTAAAAATTTAAAAGATTTGAGCCATTGACATTTTTACATAAAATTGCAAGAATTATAAGCACTAAAAATTCTTTTAAGACTAGTAATTCATATCAGGGAGCATATATCAGAGACTATAAAACATCAAAAACTAAACATGGACTTAGGTCGAATTTTCGGGAAGTGCGTTAAACTTGGTTTAGTTAAACCGAATACGAATTTTGTCTGTCATTTCCAATTCCATTTACAAACTGCGATAAACTGAGTTCAAAGATAAAATACATCCTAAAAACTTCAGTTCCAGTCTTCGTAAAAATTTGGAGACTGAACACGTCCTTACCTTGTATCTGGTACTTAACGGTGGTATCACAGATCATTCGTACAACTTGTTTAATCCAAAAATAAAACGGACTTTGCTTAATATCTTATTAAGCGAAGATGGGAGATTTATAAGGAACTTTTTGTTTTTTCATTTAAGTGAAAACAAAACGTCTGGCAACAATTTTTATTAAAAACTTTAGCTCCCACTCTTGTACTGTTAATGTATTTGTAATTTGTTTTCTTTTGATCTCTGTAAACAATATTTTTAAGATCATTATTATACTCACCAATTGGAGCATACAATATTTTAAAAATATACAACATTCAACCAAACAAACACAAAACTAAATACACAAAGAGAATTATCTGCGTGATATTAATGATTTTTTTTTTCATAAAATCAATAAGGATTCGCTGGAACTCTTCCATTAAAAGCTTTATATTAAATTAAAATTGTTCATTTTACTGCTGGTGATGTAAACATTTTCATTAAAACTCGATCAATGAAATTCCCTTATTCTCTCTCCCTCTCTCTCTGTGTGTAGATATTTATGAGCAAGAGTAAAAAAAAGAAGTATGAGATAATAGAGGTTGTTTTGTGTGATGTATACTGCAGTTTAGTTGTAGATAAAACCAAAAAGTGTGGAATATAGAATTGTTCGTTTTGTTTTCGACGAAGACAAAAAATATTTTAAACAAAAAATAATAAACTGCTTGAACAAAAATGCAAATAAATCACATAATGAGAAGAGAACTTTATATTTATTTTGTTTCTACTTAATTTTTGCATTTATTGGATTTTTTTATGTAGTTAAGCAGTCAATAAATATGACTAATTGGCCAATTTTTGTTTATTTGCTTTTATTTTAACTTATATTTACTTTTAAATGTGAAATGACTTTTTGGTTGTTATGACTGGTATACTGTTAAACTTGAGAATTTCCTATTTATTGTAGTTAAAGATTCTCGGATTAAGCCAGCTGAGCTACGTTTTGTAAGCTTTTTTTAGTTTTCTGCCCTTTCTGTCAGATATTAAAATCGGAATGAACCTCGCCTTAGGCCATCAGATAAAAGTTAAGCCTGGATTAGTCAGACGTACGTATACGTCTACAATACAACATGAGTTTTTTAGTTATTCCGACTATGGAATCTGAAAAACAGAGTATAAAATATATTTGGTTTGATGAGCCCAGCTATCTCCAAATATCCACTATGGTCATTTATTAAACTGATCTTAGCAAAATAATGTGGTTTGTGTATTTGCTAGTGAAATTTTTAAATTTAGGTTTTTTAAATTTTTAAATTTAGGTTTTTGCATGGACTAAATTAAAACCATCTAACCATTTTTGCCCGCTCACATCTTCTATTTATAGAAATTTGACAATTCGCATCACCAATAGTTCTGAGAAATCAAAGATATTAAAGCAAAAACATTTACTAACTTCAACTATTTAAATTCGATATTAGTAAATCCATATTTATTACAAGAGAATAAAAAGTATTGACCACCCCTGAAGCAAGAATTTCACATACAACACCATGAACGGAAAATCCACTTAACATGGTGCTTGTCTAGCAATCAAGTATGGAAGTCGATGTACAAATTCACACTTTGTACTTTCTATGTATAATGCTGATCAATTAAAGCCATACAACATATAATGTGATTTGCATACAAAAAAAATATATGCAAAAAAGGCCTACAAAAACAACACAACTTTAAATACTCTTTATTTGTAGTCATTGCTAAGTTTTTTATGTTTTATCGCTTTTTTTTTTTTTGCACATTTATAAATATATTATATGGACATCATCGTCATTAAGTGGCGTCAATGGTAACTCCCTAAAAAAATCGCTAAACGACTTATTTGTCTGTCCTCCCGTATGAGTGTATGTCTGCTTTGGAGTGTAAAGACTACAGATGGGCATGTGAAAAATTCCAATCCTACATAATTAAGAATTATGTTTGTACTTATATTCACTTACGGAAGCGTGGGGTTCACGTGATTCAAGCAAACTCCGAAATAAAAACTGACCGCAAAAATCAAATGCAAAAAGTAAGTTAAATTTTGAAAGTTATACTTGGAATGGCATCAATTTAGTAATAAGTTTTAGTAACATTAGTAAATTTCAGTTTCACTCACACTCCGCAAAATTATACACACGTACCCTTCTCTAGTACGAACTATCTCATTTTCCTAAAAGATAATATCAGAACTACCAACCCATTTTGTTGAAAAATCGTTAATTTCATTAGAAAAAATTTTCAAAATTTGTCATTTTGTGAATGAGAAATCTTCAAAAAATCGTCAATTCAAAAACTCCTTATATTTAAATGACGAAAGGAAACGCTAACTACAAAATCAGTTTCAATTACTTTTTCTTTAAAAAATGTATTTTTTTTTTGTGTAACTCAACTTCGACTTAAAAAAGAAATTTTATTAACAAATTTGTAAAACTAATTTAATGATTAATGGCGTGCTAAGTGCTGTATGTGTTGTATTGTCTATTGAAAAACAGAGTTGAAAAAATTTAATTTAAAAAAACACAAAAATAGAAGAAAAATCAATACAACATTCGTACTAATGTTTAGTATGCTAACAGAAAGAAACCCCAACAGAAAATCATCGTTGTGAAAATGAAATTTTGACAACTCTTACAAAAAGGTTGTTTCCTAGAATGTCAAAAAAAAACCCCAAATTCTACCTTATGACTCAGATAAATCATTATTGAATTAATTCACGAAAAAAATAATTCTTTTTGTAAATCAGCCAGTTGATTCAAAATTTTATAAATCAAATTTATATCAGACTTAAAATCATAATTGATTAAACAATTTCATTTGAATCTTTTTTGAATCAAATCATTTCAAAGATAATTAAAAAAGAATTAAAAAAAGAATTGGTTTGATTTGTGAATTAAAACAAAATAATAAAACATTAAAATTCATCTGCCAATCAGCTTAGTTTTCTAGATATTCGACAATTTTATCGAAAACTAAGCGAGATAGGGCAAAACTGACAAAATTTTTGCTCTAATAGTGTAATACAAAGATAATAAAAATTGGCCAGGTTCGGAAGACATCCCGAAGTATTTATTTTTATAAAAAGCAACAGGGTGACCCATTCTTATACGAATGGAAAACGAAATTTGTATTATCGGAGTGTTTTAATTTATATCATCATATAAATTAAGAAAAACAAGTAGTCACCCTGTGGCTGTTTTTATCAAAATTCCATGAAACACTTCGGGCTTAAAATTAAATTAATCGCGATTAAAAAAAATTATTTTAATTCGCGAATAATATCAAAATTGATTTGATTTAAAATAGAATTATTCAAATATAATTATTTCGTTTGATTATATAAAAAGAATTATTTCGATTTCAATAATCCAGGGATGGGAAGATTTTAATTTTGGTACTTTTTCGACACTAAGAGTAGCAATTTATTTTTTGCTTAATAAAAAGATTATATAAAAGAAACATAAACCCTGAATTAATGTGGTTTTTGCGTTATTCGATATATTGGGAATACATATAAGCCATTCTCAAAATATAAAATTCTATGAAATTGACTAAATGTCATAACAATTTTTTTTATTTTGAACTGAAAGCATAAAGGATAACGATTTAAAAAACAATGATTTGAATTGATCAATTGAAACAATTGCCTCGTACTTATTAACGTTCAAGGTTAAAAGTTTTTTAAAAGTTGACTGAGTTGGACACATTATTATGGTTATATGTTATTATTTGCAGCTTACAAACTACACTTAAAGGAATATAACAATAAAACAACAGCTAAGGGGCGGCAAAAAATTTTAAAATCATAGATTTTATGCTTTTTTCAATATTTAATTGATCTGATTTAGCATTACTGAATCACAAATAGTAAGAAATATTATTGTTCCATATGTGGTTTTCCATGAAGTTAAATTAACCTAATTTAGCTTTTGCTATCTTTAAGTAATATTGGTTTCTATTATCTGAGCGTTCAGAAACTATGACTCGTAAAAAAGTAAAGTATTTTAATATTCAGAAATTTGTCAAAAAAAAATATTTATTTATGAACCTATTTGACAATTGTTATGACAATTTTTTCAACACTTACAAATAACTCAAAAATTAATCATATTTGAGTTTTATTTCATGATAGTTTTACTAGCTTTACCATTTTTACTAGTTTTACTTCAAAATTTGTTCTAGTGTACAAAAAATTGTAACGAATGAATTCAGCACCTTAATCCTGCAATTTTCGCATCGATAAAGTATTCGCAATAAACATGTAAAATGCGGCCTTCTTCTAATTTCTATATGGTGAGTCATAGGCAATTAAATATATTTTAATCTAAAGAAGATAATAATGCGCTGTATTCACGTCTGAATTTATTTAATTTGTTCAATTCCTTCACCTCGTTCTTGTATCTGTTGTGAGAAGTTTTCGCATCGATAAATGTAAAATACCTTATTAGACAAGGTATTTTACATTTATCGATGCGAAAACTTCTCACAACAGATACAAGAACGAGGTGAAGGAATTGAACAAAAATTAAATAAATTGAGACCAACTAAGACATTATTCCATACGTATAATATTAGTTTGAGAATTCATTCATTCAATAGTCAATCAGAATTTATAATCTAATTGTGGATTGAATTTATTAGAAGGTCTGACCTAATGTGAATGAGTACCAAATGTGCTGCGAGAGTACTATGGTACTTTTTTAAAACAAATATGAAAAAAGTATAATAGTTTTCACTTTTCCATCTCTGGTGTATACAATGTGTTTATGTATGCATGTTTAATGACGATTACACACATTTATGACTACTTCTTTTTAATCAGCAACAATAACAACAACAAATGCCAATTCTTCCTTTTTTAATTTCTTAATAAAACATCACAGAGTTCTCACTAATGAACAGAATTTATCTTTTATAGATTCACCCTCACCCTGAACTCTTTTATAATTATTGTTTTCACTGTAGCTTTTAATAGTTTCATTGTTTTATGTATATTATCAAAAAAATTATACGCCCTATTTTGTTTTTTTTTAGTTTTTATTCCTTTTTATATATAAACACTTTGATCACCTTTTTTACTCCTCCACTACTTTTATTCCATCATTTCTTAATTTTGTCAAAAAAAATGTTTTTTCTTCTTTTATACACGATACTAGTAGTGCCTTTGTCACTATGTATGGAAAAATGCAGGTGAAATTTTCGTTTTTAATTTCTCTTTCATACACTCAATTAATTTACTACATTTCATATTTTTGACAATATTTAGGCATTTAATTTATGAAAACTCACTTTTATATTCACATAAAACACAATTTAATTACTTAATTATTTAGTTGAAGTTAAACACTTCGTCATTTGTAAGAAATCTAAGAAACACTCTCTACAAAGCTGCCAGATTTTATGTTTTATCGTTAAAAATTTGCAAAATGACGATTTTTGATCCCAAAATGACGATTTTTTTTAATTAAAAGAAAAAACAAGCGAATCTTGTAAAATTATAAAACATTTTAACATTTACATTTTTTCTTGTCATATTTAAGCAAATTTTTGGTTTTACCAGAATTTAGCTGTACTTTTTTTGTACGTAGAGTATTAAAAGTACACTGAATTATTTTCATGCTATTAATATTTTTGGTGTAATAGTAGTGAAATCGCAGTTGAACTCGTCCATTGAAACTTTTAAGTTTATGCAAGTTTTCACAAAATTTTTATTAAAAGTTTCATACTCTTAATTAAGAAGTTTCATTAAAAACTAGTTTCATAAATAGTTTTAATTTTAAGAAATTTTATTTCACTTTGTGAAGAAACGTTTATAAAAAAATATATATATCATAAATTTTTGTCCAATACAATTCTCTCTGAGTAAATCTACGTTAAACCTTTTAAAGTTGAAAATAATTTTAGACAGTTATTTTTTATAGTATTTGATGTATAGTCGAATATGTGTCAGCGAAACTTTTTAGAAAGTAAAGCGAAGAAATTTCATTAGGAGTCGAAATGCATAACCGTTCATAATTATCCACTTTAAGAGTTAACGTGTGTTTTACAAATAAGTGTATGTTTAAGAATTTGCTTCAATTATAAATATATTTATCTAAAAAATTTTATGTATCATTGAATTTGTTTAATTAAATTCTTAAAAAAACTTCAAAAAATGCTTTTACGAACAAAATTAAATGAATAAAAGATGAAGACATTATCAACATGTGTAAATACCTTTAAAATAGGTAAAACTTAACTTCTCAATTTCTGACAATTTTTAAAATAGTTTTGACGAGTTTTGTCATAAAACTGACGATATTTCACCAATCGCATATGGCAGCACAGCTCGCACACACAATTTGTACACGAATAATGAGTACTTAGTGATAGGTTACTAAAGTAACGAGTTATTGAGTATATGTACAAATAAGAAACAGGGTTGCTATCTCAGCTGGCAATACGTTTTTTACAGTAAATTCTTAAACAATTGTTTGTGTGGTAATATGTTAACAGTAACATTCACTATAAGCTGATAGCACCCATGTAAAAGAGGTTGAGAATAACGTCAATAATTCTATGCATTAACTCTTAACGTTAACTAATGCCGAGTTTATGTGGGAATTTTGAACAAACTATTAATTTTAGTTACATTATCAATAAATATTCCAATTCAAATAATTCTGAGTTGTCAAAATAGTTTGAAAATTTATATATATTTTTTTTTCTAAAAAAGAAGAAAAGAAAATTAAAAATTTTAATTATCTTGGTATGATTTAATTCATTTGCATTTTAATCAGGAGCACCCAAAGGTTGAGAATAAGGTTACGTTAACGAGTTAATTCTTAACGTGTACTAAATGTTTAATGTGAATTTATGTTTTACAGATAAAAATTATTGATCAGAATAAGAATCTTTGGAGCTAAATCTCTTTCCATCGAGGAAATAGGAAATAGTCACTGGGGGCTTAATTTGAAGAATAAGGCGCATGAGGGGGCAATTCGTAGTCTACTTTATGGATTTTTGCCATGGAAACAAAGCTGTCACACGATTCCGTTGGTGGTCGATTGTGAGCAAACGCGGCAACTATCTTGCGGAAAGCTTTCTCATACCAAAGTGATCGTTCAAAATTGAAACCACTGAGCCTTGTCAGATGCCTATGTCTTCCACATTCAATCTCCGTTCGGAGACCTCAACAGGGCGTCCAGAACGTTCAGCATCTTCCGTGCTTGTAAGGCCACAAGGAAAGTCAGTAAACCACTTTTTTACCATTCAAATCGATGGTGCAGTCCCCATAGTTTTAATATTTTTTATAAAAATAAGTTTTTATAATACAGAAAAAAATAAATGTTAAAGCAGTAGTATTAAGTTCATTCGTTTACTTTTTTCAGTCAAGTCCAGTAAGATTTAATGAGTAACAAACTTACAGAGAGTAAGACAAATTTACTCTAAAAAAAGTACGCGAACGGAAAATTTGCAAGTTTGCTTAACAGCTGATTGTGTTTTCTTATCTTTTTATAATTCATTTAACAATATTTGTTGCTTTGCTTTTGTATAAAACAACGTAATTGTAAAACATTATTATTTGTTATTTATTATTATTTGTATATACCAAAATTTATCACATGTTTTTCAATCATATGTTTTTTTTCTGCTTGTAAATTCATTGTCCAGTAAAAATTCGCAGAAAGAAGAAGAACTCTCAACATCAAACTGTCACTTTATTCTCTCTTTTTTCTTTATGTTTACTGAGTATTTGTGTAAACGAACGACATCCAGTAAAAATTTGTACAAATTTGTACAAATTATTGGCTAAACGAACTATTGTCAGTTTTTCAAATTTTTACGGTTAACATTTTTTATTAAGTTTTACGATATTATTGAATTTTTTATTGTTTTAAACTTTAAATAATAACTTTAACTATTTTAAACGTAAATAGCTTTGTCGTCTTTAGACCTGTATATATCTTCGTTTTAACTGCAATTTTCAATAGATTCTAAGGACAAACTTAGTTGAGTGTAGTTTTTGGTTAAGTGTAAATGTAAATAGTATAAGATAAAATAAAAGAAATCTTAAATATTTTCTTTTTATCGCCATCAATTTAAGCGTTAAAGAAAGTTTTTATTGTTTTTGTACAAATTCAAGGAATAAACAAAAAAAAAAAAAAAGTAGTTGGACATATTTTTATTGTTATTTTCTACTGTTGTAGTTTGAACACAATGGTGGAATTATTTATGATTAATAGTTATGATAAAATCGCATAAACTTGGCAGTTTCCCTTAACATTCTCCCACTACTACAACTGCTGCTGCTGCTGCTACAATTTACAAATTTTAACGGATTTGACAAATTTATGTTTATTTTCCCCCATCGAAGAAAGAAAAAAAATTGCAAACGATCATCATTTCCGTTAAAGGAAAAACAAAATTGAAGCAGAAAAAAATGAAAACAAAATCTTCCCCTTATGAGTTGAAATGCTTGAATAAATTTTTCCTAAAGAAAAAAAAAAGGATGACGCCACACCATAAGATACAAACATACATATTAATATGTATGTATAAAAAATAAAGAAAAATTAAAAACAAAATATATAAATTTAAGCAAAAAAAAGAAAAAAAAATCACAAGAAAATGTATAATAAAAATGCATAAGTTTGTCAAAGTCATTGGTCCGTAATTTAGAATGTAGGAGGATTAAAGAAAGTCAACAACAAATTTAATACAAGCATGTGTATAAAAAGTATTTGAATGTGTTATCCTGTGGCAAGGATATTATGAAAACATATTCAGCGTGGCGTCTTGCTGCGTAAAAATAAAAAAAAAACAATACAACAAGATAGCATATCATTTTGTGGATAAGTTTTTTTTTCGTTAAACAGTGTTTTATATATGGACAAAATATTCTTAAATCATAAGAAAAAATTGAATTACTCGAAAGGGTTATACCATCTCTGTCTACTTCTTCCCAGTATATGCCATCCTTGATTGTTTATATGCTTTTATACGTCGCATTTATATAAATTGGTAACCCTGGTCGACGTGTAAAGGTCAACATTTACGTCGACTACCCCTAACTAATATTTTCCAGTATTGGCCAGCAAAAAAAATGGAAGTGATTCTTTAGAAATTAATTTTTCATTGATTCCAAAGTATCCCAATAAACATTTTTACGGACTCTCCGACACGTACGGATTCATGAACCCGGCTTCTACTGTACGTTTACGGTCCGAAAATACGTATCCGTCAAAGCCTGTACCTAAACGGAACATTAACGAATCGTATAATTGAATTTTCAAAAACAAAACGTTTTGACTCCGTTTTGGTGTATCTGTTTCTATACCGTCAAATACGGACCACCGGTTTTCATCAGTTTTTTTTTCATTGCTTTTGGATAGAGTATTCAAAAACCGAAACCGAAAACGGGTCAACCGGTTTCTTTTTTTTTAAAAACCGATCGGTTTCGAATATTTTGTAAATTCGAAGAAAACCGAAAAACGGTCTTTTTGTTCGGTTGACCGGTTTTTTTAATTACATCACCAACTGGGTTACTTGGTCTCTTTTATTTTTTCCAAACACTTTCAAAATCGTTTTTTAGGTTATGAAGATTTTGATGAAAGTCTGATAGATTGCGATGATATTTCAAATTCAAATAGTTTAATTTCTGATCAAAATAACACAATAAACAGTATTCAAAATCCTACAAAAGAGACTGTACAAAATAATTCATCATTATATGATAATTTCATATATCTTGATAAATGCGACAAAAGAACTGAAAAGTTGGAAAATTTATATAATTGTCTTTTGACTATTTGTCCAACATCTACTATTAGTGAAAGAGTATTTTCCACTTCTAGCTTTATCAAAAGCAAACAAAATAAAATCGTCTTAAAACGAAATATTTAAATTGAATATTATTTCTAAAATATTATTTTAGAAGTGAAAAATATATTTTCATTTTACATATTTAAAATGTAATTTTAAAAAAAAATTATTTAATGAAAATCGTTTTAAACGTTCAAATTACTAACGTACCTAATTTAACCAATTTACAAACTTTATGACCTCTATTCATTTGATATGCATATAGTTTTATAATATTAATTTTTAAGATTAAATATTAAAAAATATTAAAAGCAATAAATAAAATGTTAAAATGAAATACAATAAAAAATATTATAAAATATATTTTTCAAAGAATGTATTTTTTTATTTTTATTACTTTATATATTAATTTTTTTTTTTTTTTTTTTGTAATTAAAAAATTATATAAGCTTATTATTCAAATTAAAAAAAAACCGAAAAAACCGGTTGACCGGTTTTTTCTGCAAAACCCGAAACCGAAACCGGTTTTTTTAAAATTCGATTTTTCGAAGAAAACCGAAACCGGTTTTTAAAAAAGGCCGGTTTTTTGAATACTCTACTTTTGGATTTGTTTAGTTGTCAAAAACGAGTATTTAATTATCCATGAAATAAATATTTATAAAATTTAAGATTATTTACGATGATGTGTGCAAACTTATGCACACTTTATAATATGAACACTTTATAATAGATTTTGTGAAAAAATTGCAAATTTGCATTGTGTGCCGTTTTTTTTATTTTTCATGATTTTTAAGGGGCCACAACTGCAGTGATTGATGGATGCTAATTGTGCTGTAGATAAAAATGGTATTTCTTTGTAATTTTGATTGGTATTTGTTTTATTTAGTTTGTAAAATTTTTGTTATTTTATTTTATATATCTTTAAAAATAAATTAAAGGGAACAAAAATTTTCTATTAAAGATTAAAAAAATAGGCATTTACACAAATCCGTTTTTTGTTGAAAAAACGGTACGAATACGGATCCGTAAATGGTCAGACATTGATGGACTTTCAATGGACAACTCCGTTTTTCATCTGATATGTCGGTCCGTCAACCGTTTGTCATTGACGGATTATTAACAGAGAACTCCGATTTTCATCCGATATATCGGTCCATAAACGGTCCATCATTGACGGTATTTCAACGGATTTGAATAAGTTTCGATGTTCCTTAAAATCCGTTTTCTGGTACGTATACGGATTCAGAAAACGGTACGTAAACGGAGTTGGATACCGTTTATGACGGACCGAAAACGTTTCGTAAACGGAACGTATTGGTTGTTGGGATCGTTTAGTTCTGATTTTCCTCTTCTAAGGTAGTTCTTTTTCACAACTTTCAAAAATGTGATTTTTTAATCAAATTTAACACTTTTCAAATGTATGACGGGTAACCAAAGTTAAACATTAATCATAGATATTTCTATATAAATTTGACATTAATAACTATGGTTTAAGTATAAGTGATTTGGTTCAATCATTAATTTACAATTTACCAGATTTTAAATGATTAAAATCGTAGTAGTTATTGCTTCAAAAAGTAAAAAATTATTGTTGTAAATATTGCAAGAATTTCGAATAAAGTAATTTGATAAATAAGGCCCAATTACTGCACTCACCAAAAAAATGGCAACTAAAAATTTTGCTGTTATTACGGGAAATTTTGCTAATTTGAGACCAGCAGCATTTTTTGCTAATATTAACAACACATGTCTGCTGACGTGTAGTACAATGAAATTTCTAGAACAAATTAGCTGCCGCTACTAAATTTAGTAAACTTTTTGTAAAGTGAGATTTAAAATCAAATTTTTTTTATCGAGCATCAAAATTTTTTTATTTTATTTATTTTTTTCAAAAAATATTTAAGACAAAATTAAACAAACAAAAATCAAAGGCTTAAAAATTGTAAAAACATAAACGAATTTATGATTTTGTTTTAATTTGTTAATTTCTTGTTTGAAAAATATTTTAGTCTATTTTTTTTTTTTGCTTTTAAGATCAAATTTTTATTGTTTTTAGGGCGGATTTTTTAACTAAAAAACTTTTTAGTGCTATTTTAAGTAGATGTCCTGTTTTCAGACATGAGTCGGTATATTCACTTCCGGTCCCTTTTTTTAATCTATGTAATATTAAAGGGCAATTTCAGTTTGTAGGTGTAAGTTTTAATTAGAAATTAGTAAATATTTTTGCTATCTTTAGCAAATCGGTTTTCAAAAATTTGTAAAATGATTTCTGAAATTAGCAACAATTTATAAATATTCTGTAATTTGTAAAATGTAAATAGCAAACAGATTTGCTAAATAATATTTTTTTAATCAGTACAAAAATAGTAAAGTGGGATTGAAAACAGTTTACAAATTTTTCTACTAACTTTTTTTATTTTGAGTGTGAATGTCCCGTTATAATTTAGCAACAGTCTAACTCAAACTTTATATGGAAAACAACAACAAATGGGTCATTAAAATTATCAGGTAAAAGCTAACGGGACATTGTGAAAATGAGGCTAAGTCCCGATAACTGATGTCCTGTTGAAATCAAAATTACAAATTCAAAATTTATTTGGGAACATCAAAAAATCTCATTTTTCTCTCAACCATAAGAAGGGCTTTAGATGCAATAAAAAAGGATCACAAAAAAACTTCCACCCAATGACACCCCTATGTAAAAATCATTGGTTCCGATGCAAATTTTTACAACATCGGAATCAAAATCACTGCTTCTTTTTCTCTTCTTTTGCTACTTTTTTTTTTCTTGCTGGGTAATGATACGAATTGTCAAATCTTTCTGAATTTTTTTTAAATGATATTTTATAACCTCCATGCTTGGAAATAGTAGTTATGGTCAGGACGAATCGACCTTAGACTGAGCAAAAACTAGTTAGTTTTTATGAATGAAGACTGCAGAAATATTAAATTTCTTTTAACTTTTTGTTCTGTAAAAAACAGTGTTATATGTAGTATGTTTACACCATAATAAGATTGTAAATTTGGAAGGAAAAAAAACATACATACATAAAGTAAAATTGAATTAAAATCAATCGGACGCCTGTCGTTCACTTCCGCAAACACGCTTGCAACTCCATCTATACTGTTGTTTGTCTGACGCCGGAAGTAAAGAAAAAGTATCATTGTCATTGACTCAGAACCCTCAGTACAACTATCATCACATGAATGAATAAAATGATGAGAATCAATATTATTTTTTTTTAAGCGTTGCAAAATAACATTAACAAATAAGCGTAGAGAAAATTAAATAAGTTTATATATTATTTTTTTTTGCATTCACATGCAGCAGCGATTGTCACCCGTTCTGGTAAAAAATCTCGATGATGATAATTCTTTTATGTGTAGACATATACATTTTTTCAAGTACATACACATTGGTTTGCGAAGCTAAACAATAACTTAACTGTATGGTTCACTTTGTTAACCATAAATCTCTACCATTGCAGGATGACATTAGAGGGTTGTGTTCTTCCAAGTGATACTCGCCTAATAGCAGACATATCACAACACAGCGTGTGTGAGTGATATGATTTTGCTGTTGTTTTGTTCGCATTTATTTTGTTGCTTTTTTAGTTCCGGTACTTTAAGATTTTAGTTTTGGTCAGAGATTTATGTTTGCAAATGGGAACTCAATATTTTCATACATTTAATAAAAGATTCCCTTAAATTTCTAATCCATTGGGATTCATTGACCAACCAACGTTCTAATTAAGTGATCTTCCGGTTTATCACTCTTATGGTATTTTTTCTACTAAAAACGCTCCAAAAGCTGTGATAATTTTGACTTTTTTCAGCAATTTAATGGACAAACTGAGATTTATTACTTTTAGCTAATAAATTTGTTTTGAATTTCTATAGGAAGGGGTTAGTTTTACATATGATATTTTTCAACATTAATAAGATTTATTTGTTAACTTGAGCTGCTTTCGTGTAATTTATTACAATTTGTTTTGCTATTAAGATGAAATTATCATTAAAAGGACCCTTTTCCTGTAGATTTCAAGAGAAAAAAAACCAATAGAAAAATGATCAAGTTTACTTAAAACATTTTTTCCTACCGAATGTGCACATTGTTTATGTCGGATGGTTTTAACTGAAAATCAGTTGAAAAAGGGAACTGTGGGTTTTCCATTTAAAATAATTGTATTTTGCCGTTTTGTTAAAAAAGTACATTTGTTCATTTTGTATGAAAGCTTCCTAAATACGTCCTTTGTATAATATAAAATATTGAAAAATCCAAAATTGACCGAATTACAATCAAAGCTTGAAAATAATTAAATTCTTAATGCACCTTTTTAAAAATAAAAAAAAAATCATTCCATAAAAGCATTCTTACAGAATGAATGTACAAGGTTAAATTTTGAAAAGCTTAACTTTTTATGAATGAATCAAATTGAATGAAATCAAAATAGGTGAATGATCGATCAACGACTTGTTTGCATTCATATAGTCAAATGGTTGACGAAATTGAACATTGTTTAACTTAAATATTAACATAATAACAATAGAATTGAAAATTAATTAAATAAATTAAAAAATAATAAAATGCATTTTATGCTTTCATCCTCAGACTACCCAAACAGGAAACCGCTGATTGAATTAATATGGTGACTAGAAAATAAATGGAAATATCAAAATAGCAGTGATACACAGAAAGGGATAGATATACAAACAAATATGTACCATACTATTTACATGGAGTTTCTTTTCTCTATCACATTTTGCAAATCACTGCAATGTCAAAATAATCATACGGTTCGAGAATTCTTGTTTGACATATGTCATTAGTAACCTGTCTGTGTAGTCTGTGCTTTAATCTATGTGTTTATGTTCAAACTTCACTGTACCATAGAGGAAGAATAGTACATATAGAGATTGCAACGCCGGCAGCGGCCAAATAAAATTTTAAACAAAATACAAAGGTTCGGAAGCTATGAGAAAACAGGGAAAAATTGAGCAAAGTTCCCTGATTTTTGCAAAAATTTGAGCAAATTTCCCTGTTTTTCAAACATTTGTTCAAATCCAATTGGAAAAATGCTTAAAACTAATTGGGTTTGCAAAGAAAATCAATTGGAATCGCCCATATCAAACCAACAGAACATTTTTTACTACGTGAGCGACATCGACATGGTGTGACTGTACTAAATCAAAA
Source organism: Eustalomyia histrio (assembly GCA_949748255.1). Classification (NCBI taxonomy): domain Eukaryota; kingdom Metazoa; phylum Arthropoda; class Insecta; order Diptera; family Anthomyiidae; genus Eustalomyia; species Eustalomyia histrio. The sequence continues at coordinate 7,209,562 of OX456524.1, forward strand.
AGTTTATAAAATAAAGATAATGCCATCTTCTCAATTACTGCGAAAAAAATATATTAAATGTGGCTGCAAGCAGAAAATTGAATTTATTTTTTGCGCTTTTAAATTGATAAATCGATATTTTTTAAATGTTGCTACTAATAGTTTTCGTCATATTTATTATGATTTAAGTAAACAATTTATTAATTTACCCATTAGTTTTCCCAAAAAATGGTGAGAGAATTTTATAGCCATTATTATGACGAAAATAATCAATAGCAATATCAAAAAAGTAAATTTATAAATTTAAAGGCGCAAAAAATTTTTCAATTTGCTATTTTCAGTCACATTGTAAATATTGCATCTCAGGAAATGAGAGTATTATATTCTCTTTATTTTTTTAAACTCTTTGATTAAATTCAGCAAACAAATTAATAAAACTATAGAATTATTTTAAAACATTAAAAAATAATTTTAGAATCATGCAGAAACAAAAGGTTTGTTTTCTTACATCGGTAACTACTTGTAAAGAAAACGACTATTCATATCCTGCGTGAAAAAGGGGTCAATAGGGAATTGGGACCTGTTCCGTGATAGGTGAAAACTGGACCGATTAATATTTTATTAAATTTAATATACAAAAATTTCACATATTTTTGTTTACATTTAAAAGAGAAAATCCAAGACTTGGCAACATTTTTATAAATTCTTAATTTTTAAACAATAACTATAACTACTTCACAAATCTACATCTACTTAAATTTGTATGAAATATTTATAAAAAATTCGAAAAAACAGCTTTCTAATGAAACTCAGTTTGTTTATTATTAATTGAAATATGTTTCTAAATATTTTTCAAATGAATATAGAAAATTTATAATGTTGAAACATTAATTTAAATAAAAAAATGTTTATTTTAACTAGAATCATAAACCAAGTTATTTCGTGATTTTTTCATTCATCTAAAATAAACTTTTCTTTGTAAAAATTAAACGCCTTGAAACATACGGATGAAGCTGTGTAAAGTACACTGATAAATAAGAAGCTTATAGTATAAATATTCCACCAATATCTACTAGGTAATGCCGGGCTAGTTTTAATTTTAAAGCATAGTAAGTTGTTCGATTTTCACATGAAAAAACTGTTATACTCCATATAAAAAAAAAAATTATTTTATAACATAAATAATTTCTCGTGAAATCTTCAGGAGAAATTAATGATTTATTATACAATATTATTATAGAAAAAGTTATAATTTGGGTGTATGATGAATCTTTCTTATAAAATAAAATAAAAAAAAAAATATTAATATTTACAAATTCGTAAACGGTTTTCAATCCCACTTTACTATTTTTGTATTGATTTTTAGTAAAAAAAATTATTATTTAACAGAGTTTTACAGAAATTACAAATTTTTGTTGCTAATTTCAGAAATCATTTTAGAAATTTTTGAAAACCGATTTGCTAAAATTAGCAAAAAAAAATTACTAATTTTAAAAAAGTTGATATTGAAGGAAATGTTATTTCTAATTAAAACTTACACCTACAAACTTAAATTGCCTTAAAATGTTGCATAGATTAGAAAAGCGGATCGGAAGTGAAGATACCGACTCATGTCTAAAAATAGGACATCTACTTAAAATAGCACTTAAAAGTTTTTTAGTTCTAAAAATTAGCCCTAAAAACAATTAAAATTTGATTAAAAGTAAAAACAAATATTTTTCAAAATAAAAATTAACAAATGAAAACAAAATGTTTAATTCGTTTATGTTTTAACAAATTTTAAGCCTTTGATTTTTTTTTTTAATTTTGTATAAAATATTTTTTGAAAAAAATAAATAAAATAAAAAAATTTTGATGCTTGATAAAAAAAAAATAAATTTAAAATTTTGTACTAATAATAATAATGTTTAGTAATTTTTTTTGCTGATTTTAGCAAACAGATTTTAAATTTCACTTTACAAAAAGTATACTAAAATTTAGTAGCGGCTACTAATTTTTCTACTAATTTAATTGTACTACACATCAGCAGTCATGTGTTGCTAAGATTAGAAAAAAATAAAGCCGGGCTCAAATTAGCAAAATTTCCCGTAATAACAGCAAATTTTTCAGTTGCCATTACATACTTTTTTCGGTGAGTGTATTGTTTATTTTCTTTTAAAATAAAATTGTTTTAATAATAAATATTAAAAATAATATAAAAAAACTGTATTTTAATTTATGCATACAATGAAAGATATTATCGTTAAACCTTATATTTTTTATATGCATTTTTGATTCAAGAGGGTTGTCAGGAGCGTTCACTCGTCCTTTTTCATCATCATCATCCCAAAAAGCCACAAATTATTTTTATAGGCACTCAACTACGCACATTATCCTTTCGCTAAATGAAAGCATAGCGACAACAAATATGAATGACTCTGACAATTTTGTTTTTTTTTTTATGAATCTCACCCGAAAAATAAGGACATTATCATTATGAAACAAGAATCAAGCAACCCCCTTTGGTAACAGGCACACTTAACAATTTAAAGTGAATGGAATCAAAACGATACGAAACAAATGGGGAGAATGGTGTAGAAATTTTAATTGATGACAATTTCATTAAGTTTTTATATGCGTTTGTTAAAAAAAAAATAAATAAATAAAAGTTTAACAAAAGTATAAACATTTGTGTATTCTCATGATTCGATCGTAAAAAAAGAAAATTTATGTCTGAAAGTATGAGAGATTTTTAAATAATTATATATTTGCAAATGTACAATGTAGTCCTTCGGAAATATAAGTTCTTACATATTTATTATTTTTTTATTTTTTGCCAAAGTCATAAACGCGTAAAATATTTATTTGTGCCGTCGGAAGGCAGGCAGGCAGGCAGGCCGGCTAAGGGAAGAACAATTTTAATCGCTCAGGCGGACAGATGCGTTAATGGTCTTGTATGTTTAAATTTTATTTCTTTGCCTTCTGTCAGTGTCTGTGCCCCAAAAATACTACGAAAAAGGACACATCCAACGTAGTTTGAAGAATAATGAATGAATGAATGTTAACTACATTAAGTGAATTGAAAGAAAATTTATGACTGTGTAAATTGTTTAATGACTTTCAACACTACAAGTTCATATGAATACACGATTACTATTGCATATTAATAAACATTAAATTTAAGATTGTTGCATTCGTGGAAAGAGGACTATTAAATATATCCCAACAAAACCACATGTCCCATTAGAAAGTTTAATTGATGCACTTTAATAGCATTTATTTCGAACTATTTAATTATTGTTTACCCACAATTTTTGTTTTAGGCTTTTGTTAGATTTTATTTTATGAACTATAAAATTTTAGCAAAAACTGCAGGCATTGCCAAAAAAAAAAGGATTTTTTAAAAAATAAATAATAAAAACTATGAAATTTAACATTTACTAAAATGCAGTAGTTTTAGTAAGTTATTTCTTTAAACAACTGTACTACCACTCAAAGTAAAACAACTGCAATTACAGTTATAAAAGCTACTACTACAATTGATTAATTTAATAAATTATTTGAAAGGCCAAAAAAATCTAACACATCGTCCTTCCGTTGATTTCAGAGGAAGAAATATAAAAATTATTAAAAAATTCAAATCGGTAGACTAAAAGAAAATCAAATGTCAGCTAGAATAAACGCAAACATTGGTGTACCCCAAGGAGGCCCAGGGGGCCAAATGTAGTAAAAACAAACAATTAACAAATACAGTTAAATTTAGTTTTCTAAGCCACTTTCTTATACCCTACCAACTTAAAAATCATATATATTATTTTTTATTTATGCACAGTAATATGTTCGCGTTCCACGTAAAGACACTGTTATACTCTCTACAAACGATAACGGATTTCACGAAAAAATTTAGGCACATTAAGTTGTTCGGTTTTTATGTGAAAAAACTGTTATACTCCATATATTATTTATTTATTTTATTTATTAATCATATAATTACAAATTATATGTTAATACCCTAACCGAGCACTAGCAACAAAGGCCTTCGGCTCGTTGTAGCGAAAACAGATCAGAGCCTCTGGTGGGAATTGAACCCACGACCCTTGCACTGATAAGCTAGCACTCCATATAAATAAATTATTTTTCACTATAAATAATTTCACGTCGATGTTCCAGGAGCATCTAACGCACCAAAGAAGTCCCAGCAAAAAAAATGGTAGTCATTCTGTGACTATAACTTCTTTCATTGCTTCCTAAACTTCAGTTGACATTCTTTTATAATTTTTTCGTGTTATTCTAAGGCACTTCCAAAGAATTGATGAGTTCATATTTCAAATGCAGTGATCTGGATATAAACCCGATGCATATCTTAAAAAATCACTCTTCATTACTTCAAAAGCATTTGTTATAGTATATGGTATATTTTTTTAAATCTAAAGCATTTATTCAAATTGAAAAAATAGTTCTGATGAAATTTTTTTATTTAATCATTTTTTATATTTAAAATTTCTAACTTTCATGCAGTTTTGCAATTTTTATAAAAGTTTTGAAATATCAAGAAAAACAGATTTTTTTAACCTTTACTTGAAACCAGCTGGCCTGTCATTTGCATTTTTTTAGCCTTAAATATTTATGAGGACGCAATCTGTGCATTTTTGCATTATGTTTATTATTTAACACTACACCATTTCCAGTTTTAATTCAGAATTTATCAAAATAATTTAAAATTGTGTAAAAATTAATTCAAATTGCCCAAAGATGTTTTAAAATTGTGCAAAAATTATTTAAAATTGTTCAAAAATATTTTAAAATTGTCTAAAAATGTTTCCAAATTATACAACCAGTTTTTAAATCATCCAAAAATATTTTAGAATTTGTCTAAGAATTCATTAAAATTTTTGAAAAATGTTTCAAAAATGCTTTTTCACTAATGCAGAATTATTTATTTGTTTTAATAAAGAGTATTTGTATATTAATGCATACATTTCGCTTCTTCAAACTTATTTTTCTGCATTCTTATGAATTAAATTTTCATCAAAGCTTAAATACTACAAAGTATATGAACATTTTCCACTCATGCATCAGAATACCTAATCATTGTATTATCATTGCTTCCTTAGAGTAAAGTATGAGTAATGCTAGTAGCTACATTTGAATACTTCCATCCTATGACACGCTAATGTTAAATTTATCGATGAAACCATTAGAAAAGAAGTGATGCCTTTGCCATAGTAGTGATGCTTTTATTGCTTCTTTGGCAGCTTCAGAAAATTCTCAATTGACACACTAACGGCATTTACATCCTCGTATTTTAGGAGAATATTTTCCCGGCCGTATTATGTCAAAAAGAGCAGAATTCGATTGGCCCCCTCGATCTCCTGATTTGACTGTCCCTGACTACTTTCTTGAAGGAAAAGGTCTACGGCAAAAAAAAAACAAAAAACCCTTTACATTTTCGTTAATAGCTTTAAAATCCCTGGATCGATTTTATTATTTATTATTTTTAAATTGTTGGCAAAAATTGCAAACATTTCAAAATATATTTTAAAAGCCCTTGGGGATTTTTACATTATGTAAAATTTTTTTTATTTTTTTTAATAGCTGTTAAACATTTAAAAAGGCAAAATTTAAGCTCAATTGAGTTTTAAATTAATGTCATCCATTATCGATAATGTTCATCTAAACTGTCTGGACTATATTCTCATTTATTTATTTATTATTTTCCACTATGACGAGTAAATTACATGTACCCAAAAATATATTCTAAACATGTGTGTTGAAAAACAAACCAATAACAAGTAGAGATTTCATCAGCAGTGCAATTAAATCTCAAAAGGCAGGATAAAATAAAGACGATACGTAGTAGCTTGTTGTATTTGAAAGTGGATTAGGGTAAATCCAAAAAAAAAAAAAAAAACTGAAAAAACTTCTATGGTCTATTACAAAGACAAACCATAACTTGCCACTAATGTTTATATTTGGATAATATTTAACTATATACAAAATACATCTCGTTATTTGTTCGTCTATTCTGAGATAGAAATGGAAATAATTGTATGCTAGAATGTTGAAAAAAGGGTGGTGTATTCTTGCGAAAATACTATGTCAAATGAATTAAGTGCTCATAAATAAAAATCTTTGTTTTGTCTTCATTTCCAACGAAACAAGTTGAATGTTCATTATGATGCTGTTGTTGTTCTTGTTACAGCAGGGATAAAAAGGACATTAATATTAAACGAAAATATAAAAACAGACTACAAGTTTTACCCACCACATAGATAGATATAACATCCCCGTAGGAAATGTCGATAGTGAAACTGTACTGATTCACTATTGTCACCAGTATTACAGACTAATTATGCCCCAGCCAACTCTTTCTGCGAATCTACACAACTATTTACTAGGTGTTGACATTGGAACCAGAGTTTCACTAGTACCCCTGAACGAAATGTCGATAGTGAAACTGTACTGATTTACTATTGACTTTGTCACCAGTTCTACTGACTATTTATATCCCAGTCAAAGCTCTCTGCTGTAGACATTTAACATGTGCTTGTCATTGCGAATCAACACAACTATTGACTAGATGTAGACATTGGAACTTGAGATTCACTAAAACATTTTAGTAATTCTACTCTACCCTTTTGGAACTTTTTACTAAATTTCCATACTAGAAAGGAAATAAGTTTAAACTAGTGCATTTATTTTGTTAAATTAGATATTTTATTAATAGTTTTTTTTTATTATAAATTCCATAAAATTAAAAAAAAAATGTTCGTGCAAATTTAATTTTAGAGTAGACAAATCTTCAAAAGACTGCACAAAATTATCCACAGGCTCCGTAAAATCTTCATCAGGCTCCACAAAATCTCTAGAGTTGCAACTTTCACTAAAAATTGTTGCCTGTTTTTTGTTATTTTTATACAAAATTGATTGTTTTTTCACAAGTCTTTTGTAATTTATTTTGCTCATTATATATTTTGTACAAATATGCATATTTACATTTTAAATTCATGTTTCTTTATATTTTTATTAAAAACTTTAATCTTGCATGCACATGTATTTTCAACAAAATAAAACAATAAAAAAAAACAAGCACAGCTTTGCAGCTGCAAAAAAGGAATGTAAAAAGTATAGACGCTTTGTAGACATGTCACCAAAAAGTCACCCAAAATAGTCGACAAAAGTGGTGACTTGTAAACACTAGACCCCAGGCTTTCTACAGGGATACAACAGCATCATCACCACCATCACCACCACCGCCACCCTTATAATCAAATGTCAAATCATCTTGTAAAAGTTTTGTAAACACAACTAATACTTGACATGGGTGTTGATAAAGTTTTACGAGTAATATTATTGAATTGAATCTATTTGGTCGATTGCACATTTATTAATGTAATAGATGCATAACAAAAACAAAAATTGGTACAATATTCATGCGATTATATTTAAACCATATGCAATAGTCATACAAAACTATTAGAGAGAGCTCTGAAAAAATAAAAAAATGCTACATCCTTAGATCCTGTATAAAATACATGGACACGCACACGCATACAAAAAAAAAGAGCAACTTAAATTTGTCATACTATGTAACTACATAGTGCCTAATAGATATTGTAGTAAAAGCAGGGTTTAAAATGAATTTATTCTTGAAAACTCTTTGTAAAGTGGAATTTAAAATCTGTTTGCTAAAATCAACAAAAAAAATTACTAAATATTATTAATATTAGTACAAAATTTTTAATTTATTTTTTTTTATCAAGCATCAACATTTTTTTATTTAATTATTTTTTTCAAAAATATTTTAGACAAAACTAAAATAAAAAAAAATCAAAGGCTTAAAAATTGTAAAAACATAAACGATCTTATCATTTGGTTTTGAAAAATATTTTAGTCAATTTTTTTTTACTTTTAAGGTCAAATTTTAATTGTTTTTAGAGCTGATTTTTAGAACTAAAAAAACTTTTTTGTGCTATTTTAAGTAGATGTCCTATTTTTAGACATGAGTCGGTATCTTCACTTCCGATCCCTTTTTTTAAATCTATGTAACATTTTAAGGCAATTTAAGTTTGTAGGTGTAAGTTTTAATTAGAAATAACATTTCCTTCAAATCGGTTTTCAAAAATTTGGAAAATGATTTCCGAAATTAGCAACAATAATTTGTAAATATTCTGTAAAAATTCTGTAAATAGTAAAATGTAAATAGCAAAAAGATTTGCTAAATAATATTTTTTTACTAAAAATCACCGTTTACAAAATTTTCTACTAACTTTTGTTTCTGAGTGTACACTAACAAAATATTTTCCGTTACAGACTGTAGTTACCAGATAGAAACTTACTGCCCAACTCGGCTTGCTTTAGGTTGCCGTAGGTTTTAAATCTTTTAAAGCTCTGTCGCAGCTAAGTTCGATATTTTAAAGACTTTTTTTTCGCCCAGCATAACCTCTTTTAAGGGTAGTCCGGATTACACTACAACTTGCGTGCATTATCCCAACTATTAGCGCTTCCATCAATATTACGCCTTATGGTTAATGTTGCAAATTCTTATATTCTAATGGTATGAGAACTATGTTGCAAAGTCATATATATCATCTCATAATCATAATTTTAAATCGTATGTGCTAAACACATGACTAATATTATTTTATTTTGTAGTATTCTATATTGTATTTGATTTTAACATGTCGAACGAATGTAATTCGTTTTAGGATTGACATTATCATTGATGTAAATAGAGTATACAAAAAAAAAAGAAATCTTAACAGATTTTATGCGAATATTCCAACTCATACATAAATATTTATGGATTTGACAAAATTCACTTAAAATTATTAAAATGTCAAAATTTTTTTTTTCTTTTTTTGGCAAACATGAATTTATTACTTTGTGTAATCAATTTGTTATACATACATAGACTACATACATACATATTTACATCCCAGTGGGTAGAGTGGTGTATGTAGATGAATTTGTAAGCGAATGTGTATGAGAACTTAATAAACTAATGTATTTTTGTTTAATTAAATTTATTTTAATTATTAAATGTAATTTAATTGCAAATAAATTTGTGTACTTAAGGGTCGATTACCAACCAGTTTAACTAAAAGTTAAATTCAAATTTTATATGGGAAGCAACAAAAAATTAACATCGCATTAATGAAGCTTAATGTTTTATTTAATTCATATCAATTTAGGAAGTTTTTTTTAATGTTTTCAATAATCATAACATAATCATAATAATCTGTATCTAAGCTGATGCTTAGCTTCCTTTGTTCACTCCAATGGATAGCAAACAATATCTGCCTTCTGTAGACTTTAGGAGGTATTTTGGACTTCCCACACAGAGACAAATTTTGCCAGTTTCCAACTGTAATTCGACTGAAATCAGTTTGTACAACGGAATATTAGTATTAACAACAAAATTCGGTTAGGACACTTAAATTTTGGTGGCAACACCCAAAAGATTCAGCAACCACATCTGAATTGGGTTGGGCTAACCAATTCGGTTGGTTGTCGCAACCAAAGTACACTTTTAAATTCGATTGCCACTATATTTTACAGCATTGCAAGCACAGCATGATGCCGACTTTTTTTATGGCTTCTACGAAGGACAAATCGGTCAGCTGTCTCATAAATCGAAAAAAATCTTCATTACTGGGATTTTGCTTTGGTGGTCTTTCTTAATATTACTTTCGCTTTCAATAATGAATACACGGATGCAATTTTGGATGAATTGGATAATATAACACTTTATAAATATGATGAAAAACTTCAAAATTCAATTTGATGACATATTTCTTTATATGTATTTATGAAACCTTTCTTAAATATGGTGAAGAATTTTTAAAAAATATTTTATAAGATTCATAAAATTCCCCTTCATAAATATGAAGAAATTTTTCATATTTATAAAGAAGTTTGATCAATATGTATTTATATATAACTATATATATAAAAAATCGTTGCAAGTGTGTTGTGACTTTATAACTCACGAACGGTCAAACCGAATTCGATTTAATTGTTAGGGTTTGTTCGTATAGATGGTTTATCTAAAGTTTGCACGAAATCGTTCGACGCGTTCGTGAGTTATGACTTTTCATGTCAACATTTGATTTTGTCCATATAAAAAAAAAAAACAACAAATACGCATTCATGCGTAGCGCAGCACGCCGGGATCCGCTAGTACATATTAAAAAGTATCTTAATATTTATAAAGAAGTTTCATTAATATTTATGAAGAAGTTTTTATGTTTAAATTATGTACTTAACCCTTTCGACCCCAACTTTTTTTTTTTACTTTAAATCATGTTGTAGTCATTCAAATAGTATCTGGACAAAATTTCTAGTCCCTACGCCTATTCGTTTGGCCGGTAGAGAAAGTTGCTTGTGAGCAACGTTGGGCAATAGTGGTATATAAAATATTTTTTGTTTTTCAATGAGATCTGTATAAAATTTTATAAAATTATTTAGAAAAATTAAATGTGATAAGACAAAAAACAGTTTTTATTGTTGTTGCAACAAAGATGGACCTTACACTTGAGACATTTGGACATTGGAGTTCCTGTCTTGCACAGTCTGCAACGCCCTCTTTCACCAAATACTACCCAATGATCCACTTTATCATATCGCTTTACATCTGAAGGGTTCGACTGAAACTTATATTTTTTGCTGCTTTGTGAAGACTCGGGAGATGAGGGTTTATTGATTTCTACATTCGATGGTCGACCTCTTTTTCTTTGTATAGAATCCGCAGAAGAGGAAGTATATTGCAAAAGATCATTAGCAATTGCCAGTTGAAATTGTATTAGCGGAATATGTTTCTTGTTGGTTTGGAGCAGAGAAAGATGTTTTCTATAAATCAGCCACGCATTTGTAACAGATGTTCCTAGACACCAATAAAACATTCTTATGTACCACTTTCTTGAGCGGTGGTTTATCTTGTACAGCTCCATAAGCATGTCTGCCAGGTCAACCCCTCCCATGCCTTTATTATAGCTTGCTACAATCGCAGGCCCATTTCCTTCAAAGCAATAAGAAGACTTACAGACGTAAACCAGTTGTCAAAATACAGTTTTTAGTTCTTGTGTTTGGGAAGATTCTGTGCCAGATAAAGGACTACATCCGAGGATAGTCCCAATCCATATGACGGGCAGGTGCCTTCGCCAACATACAATGTAAAATCATATACCATTCCAGAAATTCCAGCACGAGTAAACATTTTCAAACCCCATTTGTGTGGTTTGGCTGGGTTATATTGTTTGTAAGTTGACCGACCTACATATAACCAAAAGTAAAAGCATGAATTTATAAAAATACAAATTTATATTGATATATACCTTTGAATGCTATTATCTGATCATCAACACTTTGATGCTCTTCCTGAGGTAGTTTATTGAAGTTTTTTTTAGGATATTTAGTAAAGGGCGTATCTTGTACAGCTTGTCATGTTTTAAATCTCCCTTTTCAGGTTGTGTGTTGTTGTCATTAAAATGTAATGCTTAATTTTTTCAAAGCGGTGGCGCGGAATTGAGTCTGCTATCTGCGTCGCCTTTATATTTTGGGCCCATGCCATTTTAAACTGGGGCAGTTTGAAAACACCTATTAATAACAAAATGCCAATATAACGTCTTATTTCCTCACTAGAGCATTTGATCTCAATGCCGAGTTCCTGAAGTCCATATAAATCAGTTTGCAGTGTGATCAAATCAAAAGCCTGAGAATCAAAAAATTTGTAGAAATATTCAGCTGGTGTCAGAACTTCATCAACACTCAAGACGTTATCTTCTTTCAAAACAGTATCTGTGACTTCAAATGGTCTTGATCTCCATTTGAGTGTCTTTGGATCAATTTTTTCAAAGCAAGTATCAACCGCACAACTAGATTCTTCCACGCATTCTTCCGCAATGATATTGTCAAGAAGACCGATCTCTATGCTTTCTCCTCTTTCCACGATCCCTTCCAAATTCCTATCCAGCAATGCAGAAATGTCATCCATCTCCTCATCTCCACTTTCCTCGTCACTAGAGGCATCCCAATCGAAGTTCAATATTCTCCCAATGTCTTCGTTTGTCAAGCCTTTCTCTTGGGGTCTCATATCTAAAAGTAGGTAAATTTATTACCACAATTGCCCAAGGTTGCTCACAAGCAACTTGATAACTTTGAAAATTACTCACCTGATTTCTGCTTACAAACGAGTAATTTAACTTTGATAAATATTTTACTTGTAGTTTACTTAAAACTATTTCATAAACACTTTTTTAATTTATTTTATTATTTCAAAAAAAGATCACGTGTACAAAAACCTCTTTCGAAATTCGCAAAAATTTTTTACTCGACACACGCACTTTCTAATGACAATAACTATGCTAATTGATTGACAAATGATTTGTTTTTTGATCTAACTTAAATTATACAAATATAGCTTTCGTTATAAATACGGTTCAGCAAAAAAAAAAAAACAAAAACAGCGCTTACCGTCTCCAAACATATGAAATTGCTCACAAGCAACGTTGGGGTCGAAAGGGTTAAGTAAATAAAAATGCAAACTTAATGAGGTTTACAAAAAGCAGTGTTTTGCAATCGAAATAAAAAATATGTATGAGATTTTTGTTATATAGTTTTATGGATTGTGGAAAATTATAAAACATTTGTCATAAATTTTTATGCAATATTTCATCAAATTCATGACTACAAACGTTGTCTATGCACATTATCTAATCTACGGCAGTCGCTAGGCAAATTGTACGTTACGGAGAATTTGTTTGGCGGACTGCATTGGAGAAGAGAGTTTTCTGCGGGCGCAGAGACTTTCTGAACTATGTATTTATTCATCACCGGAGCTTTACGTAGCGATCCTACTGCGACACTGGATGTAATCTTGAATCTACAACCGATTAATCTAATCACGGGTGGGTCATTGGAAATGCATTTTGTGGGTCATTGGAAATGCATTTTGTTGCAGTGACTATGTTGTCCCTAAAATGAGCTTCAGTGGGGGACTTCGAGAAGTCCTAAAACTTCCCTATAGGGTAGTTTTAAGGCGGAAATTCTAGTGTCCAAACTGACTGATGAACTTGTTCTTACCTTAATTTCTAAATTTACAGTTAGGCGACGATAAAAGCCACCAACCTGAGATACTTATCGAGTGTATAACAGTAGAAGAACTCGTTAGCTATACATATGTTAGTATGATGGCGGACGGACTGGCAACGATGGGGGTGTAGTGCGAAAGGATATTAAACGGGATGTAATAATGAGGACTGAGATCACTTTGTGTAACATAAAAAATATCCAGCGCAATGGATTTATTTAAACCGAGGTGTTGTATTGAACGACTTTACAGTTCCGAAGTTTCGCAATCAGCTTCTCATATATCGACTTCCATAAAAGCCATATCGTTTAAAAGCCTAATCTACCTACGAATATTAACAGCCATCTATTTATAAACAGTGCTTGAGATGATTTTTTTCTATAGAGGTCTGCAATAATCTTTTGACTGCTTGAGTCTTAAGAATATATCAGACTCTAAACAAAAAATTCTTTGGCAAAATTGTATCTTATCAATTTTTGTAGCTGTTCTGTAACTGAAAGTTTCCTCAGTGAATTGGACAGCATGTCTGCGTGCTGAGTTAAACCAATATTAGGGTCAGTTGCGATAAAAAACTTAACTCCATGTATAACCAAAATTTCGATAATTTTTACAACGGTTGAAATCGTCTTCATATGTTGAAATTTAACGCTTCGTGACTGGTTTGGATTCGATTTGATGACAGCCAAAAAAGTTCGCGCAGTACCGCAAGCTTGCTAGTTAAAATTTATTTCTTAGCACGCTGTTTTGTTTAAAATTACCTATAATCTATTAATAAAGCTTAAATATTGTATTGAGAGGGAAAGGAAACTAAAAACAATCCAATTATTGGTATTTCCAATTAACTTTAAAAATAAAATTCGTAATTGTAATTGTCTACAATAGAATCAAACATTTATTTAGTGAATCATCTAGGAAATTGATTCGATTTAGTAAATTTATTAAAAAATTGTCGATATTCAAAAATGGTAACTGTAAATACAATTATCCTGATCAAATAAACCATCATTAGAGCCAAACGAAGACTAAATTTGGTTTCCTAACAAAATAGTTAAATTCAAAATTAGCCATCAATATTTACAAGTTTTGTGGATTAGTGGGTAGAGAGGTAGCCGAATTTTCAAGTTCTTATCCCATGAAAATCCAAACATTGAAACAATACATATTTTTTTAAATAAAAAATTCAAATGTGTAAATGGCAAATAAATCTGACAAAAAATTAAAAATATTTGTGGTGCAGTGATTACGAGTGTAAGCTATGAATCCGAATGCCCGTTTGATACCGGGCACAGCGTACACAGTGAAGACACGGTGATTAGAGCGCCTTTTTTTCTTTTACGGCCTTTTAGAAAACTACGCGGAAACTACTATTTTAATACACTATAAAAGCAACTGCGCTATGAAAAACTGTAGGTGAAACAACTGTATGACAATTATTCTGTCTCTCTTTCTTGCGTCTGATTTTCAATTCGTCAGCTTATTATTGGTTTGGCCCACTCACCATTTTTGTAATAATAGAGGCGAATGGATTATATATAATATCAATATCCTCTTTCTAATTCTGAAACCCGTTTTTCGATATCTGGCATCATAACTGAGATAACTAATATCAACTTTGATATAAAATTAAGAATGAAAACCATTTTCATTGTTTTTCTTTTAAATCTTTGGGCAAACTAATAATAAGCTGACGATTAATTTAATGTGTTTTGTGAGTGTGTTTATTTGCTTATACATTTCACAGATCATATAAATGTGAAACTTTGTCGTATGTTTTGTTCTTTTAAATACTGAGATAAAATTAAAAAAATACATTAATCATGTGCAAAAATGTTATAAAAACATAAAACAGTTTTTGTTATTAAATATGTAACCCAAGTATAAAATTTGTTATGAGTTTGTACTAAGTTTATGAAACAACAATTTAAGTAAATACAGTCATGTTGCACTTCTATAGTATCTTTTTGGTATTTTTGGCGATCATATGTTTTAAAACATGCTGTGTAGTTGTTCACTTTTACACATTATTTTTTTGTATACATTGTTTTTAAATCTCTTTCTCGCCTAGGACATGAAATACAACAACAACCCTCACCATACGGTTTTGGATCACTCGTTTGACAGCTGTCACTTCTGACATCACTGGTATACCCTGTGATACCGGGAAAATCCAAAAATAATATTTTTCTTCAAATAAAATGTTGTGGAACGTTTAGCACTTTTTAAATTTAGTGTAATTTTTTTCTTTGTGCTAGTGGCAACTTTGAAATTTGGCATCTGTCACATATGTCTATTCCGATTATCAAAAACGGAGCGCTTTACGAAAAAACAAAGCGTTATAGTTGGAGCAAAGTGAAGTCAATGCGAATTTTTCAAAAAAAAATCTTCATTAATTCTCCGATGAAGCGCATTTCCATCTGAATGGTTTTGTGCAATTTCTTTCTATGGGGTTTTGTGAGATCCAACGCGTCATGAGTGAGATACAGACACATCTCTGTGAAAAAATAATAATAACATTTCATGAAAAGAGTAATGGCCTATCATTAGAGCCATTGTGGGCCATTTGACGGATATTTTATTACATACGTAATCGGAAAATGTCTTCTTTACAAGCCAATAAAAAAATCACAACTATCTCAAAAATACGTGTTTTCATTTTAAATGATAAGTGCATTCTTACTGAGATATCCTATATAAATATTTATGTGGAATATAAATATTAAATTAAAAAAATGATTATTGGATTTCACGACTAAGATATAATTTAATATCGGAAGCGCAATAAATTAATTGTCAGAAGCGCAATAATTCGTTTGGCAACAAATTCGGGGGCCAAAACTGATACTGCTTTCTGGGTGTACAAATCGTATATATAGTTTAGGAAGGACTTTATAGATAAGTTTAATATTCAACGAATTTGAATAACCACTCACCTGATCACAATTAATTAATAGATTTATGTTAATAATTAATTTATATGTTTAAATTTAACTTTAATCACATTGCATTCAAATACTTGAAAATAATCTCAAACCCACTGCAGAAAACTCGTATATGAAATAATTCCAACCACAATTTACACAGAAAATCGAGTTATTTCTATATAAATCACTCAAAATTTGTTTGTAATACTACACATAGCGCCATTTTATAAATATTTATCACCAATGTGATTGGTTAAATAAAAAAAAATGTTTTTTGTTTTGTCATCCACCCCATTGTTAAGCTCAATCACAACAGTAAAGGAAAAATTTCATACATAAAAAAGAACCTGCGCGTATTAAAGCCAAATAAATAGTATATAACATTACAGTTGTTATTCATTGGTATTTCCAATTTTTATATAAACACAAAAAAGTTAAAAAAAAAAAAACACTAAAATGGCTCCATTTTGTCGGACAATTTCTGGCAATAAAGTGCTTAAAAAATTGCTACCGTTGGTATTTATTGCAGGGGAAATCACTATTTTGTGTTAAACTCTGTGTATTTATGTAAAATCATATCTTTTGGAACTGCTGATTTAACAGTTACCCCACATAGAATAATGGAATTTTTACTTATACAGTACAGTGGACCGAAATTAAAAATTGTCTGTTCTGGAATTCTAACATTGCGGCAAAAGACGACAAATTATGGAAAAATAAAATTTTTGAATCGCTGCATCTTTTAAAAAACTCGATTTGTATTTTGTTATATACGAGCGCAGATCAATAAGTCCGTGACTTTTCGAACTTCCCTCGTATTAATATGGCGTTGGCAGATCGAAGAGTAAAAGCGCGTGAGATTGTTGATGCCATAGGCATTTCATATGTCAGTGTGGTTTCGATTTTAAATGATCAGTTGGATTTAAGAAAGCTGTCTGCAAGATGGGTGCCGCGGTTGCTCTCAATTGACCATAATGCACGGGTGCACATGTATGTAGTCTCAATGGCAAAACTCCATGAATTGGGCTACAAATTGGTACCTCATCCGCCATATTCTCCGGATTTAGCCCCAAGTGACTATTTCCTATTTCCAAACCTAAAGAAATAACTCGGTGGAAAGTAGAGTATTCAAAAAACCGACCTTTTGAAAAAACCGGTTTCGGTTTTCTTCGAAAAATCGAATTTAAAAAAAAAACGGAAAATACTCTTTCACTAATAGCAGATGTCGGACAAATAGTCAAAAGACAATTATACAAATTGTTCAACTTTTCAGTCCTTTTGTCGCATTTATCAAGATATATGAAATCATCATATGTGACCTTCTCCGAGAAAAGGGACCTAGTGTGTCAAAAACGGGTTTGGACTTAAAAGTGGATTCTGGTACCTAAAAGTGTGTAGAATTAGATGAAATGAGTTAGATTTCTGATAAAGAATTTACCCCATAAAACCTTAAAAACGAACTTGGGAAAATCGATAAAAATAAAAGAACATTAAAATTTTACTTTTTTTGATTTTTTGGTTTTAAACAGTTTTTAAATTGTCACTCTAAAAGCGAAAAAAATACGTCACCACATAGGCAAGACGTCACCACAGTCGGCACCCAATCATAACTAACCATACCCAATCGCATCTCCCAACGGAAGGTGTGTTCACAGTGATAATACGTTATGAAACTTTAAATGCGTTTTTCTCAAAACTTCATTTTTACACACTAGGTCCCTTTTCTTGGAGAAGGTCACATATAATGATGAATGATTTTGTACAGTCTCTTTTTTAGAATTTTGAATACTGTTTATTGTATTATTTAGATCAAAAATTAAACTATGTATTTGAATTTGGAATATCCAAAGTTAAATCTTCATCGGAATCTTAGACTTACAACTTAATCTTCATAACCAAACAAACGATTATAAAAGTGTTCGGAAAAAATAAAAGAGACCAAGTAACACAGTTGGTGATGTAATAAAAAAACCGGTTTACCGGACAGAAGAGACCATTTTTCAGTTTTCTTCGAATTTACAAAATATTCGAAACCGATCGGTTTTAAAAAAAAAAGAAACCGGTTGACCGGTTTCGGTTTTTGAATACTCTAGTGGAAAGAGATTTAGCTCCAGCGATGAAATTATTGATCAAACAAATTCCTATTTTATGGGCCTCGAAAAATCCTATTTTTTGGAAGGGATACAAAAATTGGAGAAACGTTGGACTAAGTGTATTGAGCTAAAAGGAGATTATGTTGAAAAATAATTTTTTTTTGCAAAACAAAACTGTGTTTCATTCAAAAAGTCACGGACTTATTGATCCGCCCTCGTATGAATAGATCAACTTTGTATACTGTCTAAAAAGATAAATCATAAGCTGTTTTTAAAACTAATATTTTATCATAATTTGTCTAATTTTCCTACAACGTTTCTGCATTAATAAAATTGAAGTATACAACATTTTTGAATTTCGACCCACTCTAATCTACATAATACATAGTTATGTATGGGAGCATAAGTACATAAAAATATACATTTAAACTTTTGCTGATTTGAATCATTTATTAAAACGAAAAGAAATAACAAACAAAAACTTTCTCGACATCATGGCGCCCATATCCTTTTATACATATTTTTGGCAATGAAAGATTGTTGGAAGAGTCGTTTTTAAAGCTTAAAGCAAGATTCCCCATATATATACAGTGTACAGCAAAAGTCATGATACCCTAGCTATGTAAAGGGTGTCCCAAGAAGAACGCAATTTTTAAATTTTAAATAAAACACAGATATTTAACAATATATCGTGCAGATGGCCGCCGCGGCTTTGCTGGCATGCACGCGATCTTTTAATGAAATTTTCAATTACCGTTTTGCATGAATGCTGCGGTATTTCATTAATGCAGCGTCCAATTTCCTCTTTTAAGGCTTGAGTCGTCGTCGGCTTATTCGCGTAAACCATCGACTTCAAAAAACCCCAAAGAAAAAAATCTAATGGTGTTAAATCGCACGATCTAGGCGGCCAATTCTGATCTCCAAAACGCGAAATAACACGACCGGGAAATGACTGATGCAGCAATTGAATTGTTTCTCTGGCTGTATGACATGTGGCGCCGTCTTGTTGGAACCACATGCCCTTCACATTCATTTCTTCAATTCTAGGCAAGAAAAAACTGGTTATCATTTCACGATACCGAACACCATTGACTGTTTGCGCTTGACCTGCCTCATTTTCATAAAAAAAGGTCCAATGATTCCTCCAGCCCAAAAACCACACCACACAGTGACACGTTGAGGATGCATTTGCTTCTCGTGAATCACTCGAGGATTTTCCTCACCCCAAATGCGACAATTCTGCCTATTGACGAAGCCATCAAGATGAAAATGGGCCTCGTCACTGAAGATGATTTTATCGGCAAAATCAGCATTTTCATGTTGTCTCTCCAATACCCAATTAACGAACTCCCTTCGCTGTCCATGGTCAGCTGGCTTCAGTTCCTGAGTCAATTGAACTTTGTATGCATGAAGATGCAAATCTTTCGTCAAAATTCGCTGCAAAGTGGATTTGGAGACACCAATTTGCTGAGCTCGGTGTCAAATTGAGGTGGATGGAGTTTGAGCGACATCATCACGTACAGCTGCGACATTTTCGGTCGATCGACCTGGTCGATGGCGCGTTGTTGTCTTTACATCACTAACAGACCCATTTTCGGCAAATTTTCCATTAATCTCTTTACAGTTGACTCTTTTGGAGCATTATTGTGACCCCAAATTGATCGCAATTTGCGAACTGTAGCCGCAAAACTTTCACCATTTTGGTAAAACGATTTCACAATGAGAATGCGTTGTTCATTCGTGTAGCGCTCCATTTTTACTAACCTCGTACCTTCTACTAGCAAACAATAACAATTGTTCAAATGTCAAACAATGACACTTCGAATGTTGCCAGATTTAAAAATTGCGTTCTTCTTGGGACACCCTTTATAATAAAAAATCATAATTTCTAAAAAAATACATAACAAAAAATATGATACTTATTTTTTTATTTAATGTGTTAACTTATATACCAGAACAAATCAAAATAATAAATATTTCACTTATTTATCTAAACAATAAATAAAGAATTAAAGATCATGATAGCAGAAATCATGGTACCCCTGAAAAAAATAACAAAACTTTATTGAAAATTTGTGATTTTTGATCAGGAATGCTCTACCTAATACTTAGCAGAGGGTCAATTCTCGTTCTGTGAAACGGTGAAATGAAAAGTTTTTTCACGTTTTCATAGTACTTTTGATTCGCGTTCTGTGAAAAAATGTAAAGAAATATCAAAACGTTTTCATATGAAAAAAAAAGTGGAACGAAACAAGATTTTTTTCACGATTGCACAGCACTGGCGATTCTTGTTTTGTGTAACAGTGCAAACAACTGTCAAAATATTTTCATATGAAAAAATTGTTTACACAGACTATTTATAAGTGAAATAAACATGGAGAAGATTGTAAGAGGAAAGCGTGCCAGCGAAAGCCAAAAGGAGTATTTAATTAATTATTAAGAAAAGCATGTGGACATTGCAAACGATAAGTAAGTAGCTTAATAACCATAATCACACTATTATTAATCCCATATTTACAAATTTGTAACTGCAGATGGTGCCAAATTTAGAGACGAAAAGTGTAACAAATTGGTGGCGATCCTTAACAGTTTTAGTGGGACCCAAAAGGACAGTGAAAAATGGCAAAAGTATGGCATATTTATTTATAGTTTATTTATATTCTTTATGAAATTTTTTTTCTTTAAGCAATATTAGACTTCATACGCGCGCCAAATATAGTTCACTTGAAGTAAACCGATATAAATAATGAAGTACTTGTCGGTTGTCATCTCTAATGGATTGTGGTCAGCACGAAATATGCGTTTCAGCACTCTCAAAAAATTCCTATAAATTATTAAATTATTTACTGCAATGAAATGTTTGTAACATCATTGTCTTACCTTTGTTCATCCGGAATTCTTTGAGTAATATCCAATAATACAATTAATCTAGATATTTTTATATAATTATTCAAAATAAATTTTACGAACTTAATTCACTTTTGTTTACGTTTTTCTCTGTTTTGACATTTGCTTTAAATTTTGGATAACACAGTTACAAAAGTTTCATGGGTACAGTGCGAATGAAACATTTTTTTCATAATACATATGAGAATCGCAATTTATGCATTTGTGAAAAGTTCGAGTGAAAAGTGCTTATGAAAACGAAAATGAAAAGTTTTTTTTCACTTCACATTATCACAGAACGAGAATTGACCCTCAGGAAATGCCTTAAGTCGTAGAACTTCAATCAACCATATCAACATTGAGCCCAAGAAACACTTTCGTATATTTGACCCCATTTAGTCAAAAGTATTTTCTTTAGCTGGGCTTTCTTAGGAATTGTGTGATTTCGTATGCGTTTTCCTAAATTATCCCACAAGTGATCAATCGGGACTTTAAGGAGGGATTTTTAGCATATCTGTGGTGTGTTATTTGCGATCACATATTAACGTCAGCTGCTGTATGCTTAGGATCATTATCCTGTTAAAAGTAGTAACTATCTCGAATATTTAGTTTTCAGCACTCTGATTAAGATTTTCTTTCAGAATGTTCATGTACTCTTTTGTCCATTGTCTCCTCAATGAACACTAAATTTCCAACACCGGCTGCTGACATGCAATCCCATACCATTACTCCACTCTCTCCATACTTCGCACTTTTTGCGCCACACCGAATTCGCGTCCGTTCCAAAAATGATGAATTTTGATTTGTCCGAGAAAATTACTTTTTCGCCGTTTTTAATACTGGCTTCGATTTATTATTGAGCTTTAGCGGGCGGCCTGTTGGTGGCTTATTTTCAATTCTTTTTCTTCTTTAAAAAAGACTTATAACTCTTTGCACTGTATGATTTACCCATTTCGTGACTATTAATTATTAATTTTCGTTCTTTTATTGCCAACTCTTTTCTCGACATTTTAAAAAGTTACTTGACTTCACTTCTTGTCATAAACAAATGCTTCTTGGAAATTTGGAAAGTACGGTTACGTTTTTTTAAAAAAGAATCAGCAAAAGTCTAAGGGATGCCAACAGTTTTGCAATAAAATTTTATATAAGACCGTTTTGACTAGGGGTACCATGACTTATCCTGTGCTTAAATATGCAGCTACATTGGTCTACAATTTTTATAAATTTTATTTAGTTAAACAAGTGAAATATTTTTTGGTTTTTTGGTAGTATACAAGTGTATACACAAAATAAAAATAAGTGTCTCATATTAAGTTACGTAATTTTTAAGAAATTTGGGAAAAAATTTCATTTGCCATGACGTACATAGATTCCTCTATAGCAACCAATTTATGTACATTTACCAATAGAATGACTTTTACGAATGCCATACTGTTGATCACTTAAAAGTCCAGTGATGGTAACTAATTCATTGGGATTAGATGGTAGATTGAATACAAATAAATTTGAATTTTCTTAATTTCTTTTTACCGAATAGATTGGGCGTCAAAAAAATACGTATTTATTAATTTTTTCTTCTCTATCAAATATTAAAACTGCAGCGAAATCGCTAGGTGACAACGGAGATACCTTCCTTATCAGTGTAATCGGGAAGAACCCTTTTAAATGCACGAGCTCGAAAAAAATCTTTGATTGACAGTTAATTAGTTATATTAAAAGAAGAAAAGTCGAAGCTACCTAGACCAGTAAATTTTATTGACCAACAAAAAAAAAACTATAAATACTCAAAAGAGGAAAAAAATGATTTTTTAATCGTTTTTGGTTTTAAAAATTATACAAAAAGACAAAATTTGCAAAAGTAAATGAATAATTTATTTAGGCCGATAAAAGAATGCCTGGCGTTTACTTTGTAAAGATTATTTCATGTAAATGTTGGCCGTGGCTACGGCGTGGGTGGTCCATTCGTGATCTACAATTTTGGTGTACTTTTTCCAGCATTTCGGCCGGTATCTCGCCAATGGCAGCTGTAATATTGTCTTTCAGGGCTGGAAGTGGAGTCAAATCCCACGATCTTGGTGGGCGCTGGACTGCTCCAAAACGTTAGATTAATTGATCACCAAAATCGTCTCTCAATAGGTTCATGGTATCGCGTGACGTGTGGCATGTTTACACCGTCTTATCAACCAAGTCAAATTCTTAAATTTTGGGCAAAAAAAAGCACGGTTCCTTGATCCATTGACTGTAACGTTGAAATTTTCATCGTTCTTGAAGAAGTACGGTCCAATGATGCCGTCGGCCCAAAAACCGCACCAAACAGTGCATCTTTGACAGATCTTGAACTGCTGCTCTTCACACAAAATTCGGTGATTCTCTTTAAGCCAAAAATGAGCTTCGTCGCTAAAGAAAATTTATTTCGTAGGAACATGAATTTTGATAATGAAATGCAATGAATTGCAAGCGTTGTTATTCTGGTGAAATGGCAAATCTTCACTCAGAAAAAAAAGTTAGTAGGGAAATTTGTAGACGGCTTTCAATCCCACTTTACTATTTTTGTACTGATTTTTAGTAAAGAAATTATCATTTAGCAAATCTTTTTGCTATTTACATTTTACAATTTACAGAGTTTTTACAGAATATTTACAAAATTTTGTTGCTAAATTTAGAAATCATTTTGCAAATTTTTGAAAACCGATTTGCTAAAATTAGCAAAAAAAAATACTAATTTTAAAAAAGTGGATATTGAAGGAAATGTTATTTCTAATTAAAACTTACACCTACAACCTTAAATTGCATTAAAATGTTACATAAAAGGGATCGGAAGTGAATATACCAAATCATGTCTGAATATAAGATATCCACTTAAAATAGCACTAAAAAGTTTTTTTAGTTCCAAAAATCAGCCCTAAAAACAACTAAAATTTGACCTTAAAAGTAAAAAAAAAAAATTATTGACTAATATATTTTTCCAAACAGAAATTAATTTTGTATAAAATAAAATTTTGTATTATTTTGTATAAAATATTTTTTTAAAAAAATAAATAAAATAAATTTGATGCTCGATAAAAAAATAAATTAAAAATTTTGTACTAATACTCATAATATTTAGTAAACTTTTTTGCAGATTTTAGAAAACCGGTTTTAAATTCCGCTTTACAAAAAGATTACTAAAACTTAGTAGCGGCTACTAATTTTTCTACTAATTTCATTGTACTACCCGTCAGCAGACATGTGTTGCTAATATTAGCAAAAAATACCGCTGGGCTCAAATTAGCAAATATATAATAACAGCAAAATTTTCAGTTGCCATTACAGACTTTTTTTGGTGAGTGTTACCGAGCATTTTTGCCACATGTCACGAATCTTTTTTACACTGAAAAACCAAATAGCAAAAAAATCACCCTTTACATTAGTTTTGTACATAATTTTTTTAATAATAAATATTCTCAACTATACTTTTTCACTAAAACCTTATTGAAAATTATGTTAAAACCTTATTGGAATATGATAATCATATCCGTGGTTTTAGCTAATTTGTTGTTGTTTCGCAGTTGTGTTACTGCATGATAGTTGCCAGTTACTGCATGATAGTTGTTGTTTTAACACTAAAAATTAAAATTACTCATTAGTTGTTTTAAAATGTTGGTAGTAAAAATGTGACAGTTATTTTACGACATTGTGAATGTTTTTTTATATTTAATATTTATTTTTAACAGTTGAAAATAACTAAAGTTTTAAGTATTTTGAAGGGAAATACGGTTATCGCCTTTTGAACTGCATATACCTTTGACATTTGCAGTAGATTCTACCGACAAACTTTTTTAGTTAAAAATTTTGTTTTTTCAAAATGTTTTGTAACAACTTTGTCAGTTAATTTTAAACAAGTATCCAGTTAACTGGTTGAAAATACAGTATTCGATAGACGCCAAAGTGTAAAAACACATTTTTTTTAATCACTATAATAATGTCGAATTGTGTGCCTAAAAAATATGTTTTGCGGGGAAGTCTGATAACCTTCTTTAATTTGAAGAAAACGGCTGCTGAAAGTTGATAGCTTCTACCAAAATGCATCAACTCAAAAAACTTGTGAACGATGGTTTGCGCGATTCAAAAGTGGTGATTTCGACACAGAAGACAAGGAGAACGAAAGAAGAACTTCATTATCATTGGGAGTCACGCAACAAGCCATTTCCCTACGTTAAAAAGCAGTGGGATTCATTCAAAAGCAAGGAAATTAGGTCCCATATGAATTGAAGCCGAGAGTCGTTGAAAGGCGATTTCGCATATCGGAAATGTTGCTTGAACGCTACAAAAAGAAGTCATTTTTGCATCGTTTTGTTACTGGTGATAAAAAATGGATACATTACGAAAACCCCAAAGCCCGTCCAACCAGCCAAATCAAAGGGTCTTTGTATTGAGCTGTTGAAATCGGGTCAGACGATCACAGGGGACCTGTACCGAATACAATTGATTCGTTTGAAGAGAGCAATTAAATATTCGACCATCATGACAACGGTCGCCCACATGTTGCAAGACCGGTCAAAAACTATTTGGAAAACAGTGGTTGAGGAGTTTTGGCTCACCCGCCTTATAGCCCAGACCTTGCCTCTTCTGACTACCATTTGTTTTGATCGATGCATACGCTTCACTTCAGAACAGGGTATCAGAAATTAGCTTGAAACATTCTTAACCTCAAAACCGGAGCAGTTCGTTTGATGCGGAATCCATATGCTACCAGAAAGATGGAAACAAGTAGTTGCCAACGATGGATAATACTTTAAATAATGTATTAATTAATTTTTTCAATTATAATAAATGCATTTTCAAGCAAAAAATCGACATTAATTACTTGTATACCCAATAAAAGGACGATATATCGAAAGCTTTTCCATACTTTTCGGCCTACTATATTAAATAAAAACAAAATAAAATAAAAAAATTATTTAAATAATTTTCTTTATTATCATTGTAAAAAGACAAATTAAAAGAGAAGAACTTGATTCAAATTAATAGTTATTAAGTAAATAAACACTTTAGAGACTGGAATGTGGTCATTTTTTTTTTTTTAATTTTATAAAACATCAATTAAAATTTATTTTAACTGTAAAGACACCAGTCAAATTGTATAATTTTGTTTTAAAATTAAAAAACTAAATATAAAAAAAAAGAAAACAAAATATTTTTTTAATTAAATAAAAAAAAAATTGAGTTTAAACCCAAGTGACACTACAACCAAAAACTAGTAGTTTTTTAAAAATTTGTTGTTGTTGATTTAAAATTTGTATGGAATTTAACAAGAAAATACAAGAAATTTTTAAAAGCTACTAATTGTTGGTTGTAGTGCAAAAGTAGTATTAGAGAGAAATAAAATGTAAATTACAAACTTTATATATGCGACAGACACTATGTGGAAAAGAATCACAGCATAGAATCACAAGCATTAACCAATAATTGCTGACAAATTATATGAACATATTTTCAATGTAAAAAGTTAAATTAAACTATAAATTTTAACAATCTGTTTTACGTTTGTTCTTCTTTTATACTTTTGTCCATCTAAAGCTTAAAATATTTTTTTAATTTAAGTTTTTCAATTTTGTCATCAACAGCTTTGAAGATCTAAACCACCAACACTATTCTTCAGTCTGCTTTTTTGGATGGGCGGTATACACATGTAGATATGAATTTGGTTTTTGGGTCACTTGGCGTATATAAAACTGTTTTCAATACACATTTAATATTTATTTGTATAAAACAAACTTTTAAAAACAGTATTTGTTTATAAATTAACGGTTGCATTAGTGTTAATATATTTATTTTTGCTATATTTTTTTTTTCTCTTAGCAAAAATTTTTTTTTAGTATTTTATTGATCTAATAGAATTTTTTAGCTTGAGCCTCACTTCTGCTCCTAAAAATAAAAAAAAAAACATAATAAATATTTCAATAGCAATTTAGATATTAAAAGAATTGAGAAATGAATTACTTGAAGACAGTGTATAGAAAAACTAATAATAGCTGCACAGCCGTAACACTAAGGAACAAAGTGACACCAACACAATTGCCAGTGGGGCAAGCTGTTTGTGGTTGTGGTGAAGCTCCCAATCTAGAAAATGAAATATGACACAGAATTAAATTGTCCATTCCTATTACAACAAATCAATAGTCTACTTACTTTTGACCAACATGTGAAATACCCTGTTTCACTTGGTTCATGCCATCACGCATTTCAGCTATAACCGCTTGTATATCATAACCAGCAACTGGTTGCACTTGGCCAACGGGAGCACGTTGTTGATTTTGTAATACAGTATCAGCTTTGGCGTGTATATCACCAATTAAGGAACGTAATTCTCTGGCAGTTGCCAATAGGGTATTTTGATTTGATATCAGTATATCAACTTCTGGCCGAGTAATGGTACCACCCACAGCTATGGGCGCTTGTTGAGCACCACCTGCTGGTTGTGGCACACCAGCGCCAGATAAACCACGAGATACTAACGATAAAGTGTTTTCTTGTCTACCAATAACTTCATCCATTTTACGTGATAGTTCACGTATGTGTTCGAAGATTTGACTTTGTCCTTGCCAAATTTGACGTAACTCACGTTGATTTTCTGATTCATAGAATTCATCCCATTCCTCTTCTTCTCCTTTGTGCTGAAAAATTGCGATAATTTCAATCAAATTTTGTTTTGCATCCAAAATGGGAACATATAGTTAAATGATGAAGATGATGAATTTTTTCAGTTATTTTGTTTTTAGAATGTTATTTTTTAAAAGCTGAATTTCTTAACTTTAAACTTTTAAACAAAAATAGCCGAAAAATTATATACAAAACAACAAGAAATTTTCGGCTTAACTAGCAGAGTTAACTTTAAAACCTTTCGTTGAAGGTGGATTTACACCTATCTTCTATTATCCAGTATTGGGGATATGAATTGTCAAATGTTTGTAAATTCTCTTTCAATAATTCCACAGAATAACCTTAAAAATTTAGAACATTTTTTCTTCATAAAAAATATGAGATTAAAATAGTTTTTCTTTCTTCAAAAACTGAAAACTAGTGCGAACTTGTTAAATAAAAGTTTTTATTTATTTATTTATTTATTTATTTCAATAATATAAAGTCATTCCATTTTGATTGATAAGACCCCCAAAATAAATTAAGGTCGTTTGTGTACTTTTCCAGTAAAGTTAGTAAAAATTACTCAGTAACAAAATTACAGAGAATAATACAAAATTTTCTACCAAAAAGAAAAATATCCAAAAAAAATTAGAACAGCTGATTGTAAGTACCAAACAACGAAAAAATTCATTCGGTCAATATGTAAAATATGAATTAAAAAATGGAAATTAGGTTTGAAGGATTCTCCAGGAATATTCCGGACTTTTATCTTACTTCTTCCATCGTAAATAGGCTGATATTTACATATATTTTTTATTTTTATAAAATGAGAGTAAGCAAAAATTCTCTCACAAAGGCATAAAAATGCCATTTTAACCAAACAAAAAGTACGAGTAAGTTCTGGTAAAAATAGAAACACAATAAATCTCTCATGAACGCCCTCATTTACCCAATTTTCGTTAGAAGAAGCACTTTTTGGTAAGATTGGGTTCCCGCGGTAACGTACGTCGAACACACCACAAACCAGTAAGTTTTCTTGTATCGAACTATCACTTTACTCTCTGTTTTTAATATCTCCTAAGTATTTGTGTAAACGAACACCTTCCAGTAAAAACTTTTACAAATTTGTACGAATTTGTACATAAAAAACACATAAATAATGCAATATTTCCCGGGAAAGTGGGAATCATTTTCCGGGATTCCAGGAATTCTCGCTCGCCTGCTTTTAAATCAATGGATTTATATGATTCTTCCGATAAGCCAATTAGGATTAACGTTATTTTTCAGTGTAAATAAAAAGCAGTTTTTAATTACATATATGTCTTTTTTCGATGTTTTGTAGATTATTTGTCTACTTTTTTTATTTACGGATTTATTTTATTTCATTAAATAAATTCAATATTTGTCCTTTTAATTTGAAACAAATATTTTTATCCTAATCTAATACTTGCTGTTAAAGAAAATATTTAAATTTTGCAAAAATGTAATTGCTGGAATTAAATAAATAAACTAAATTGTTAACCCTTTTTGGATTTAGCAAGTATGTGCACTTCGAAAAATGTATATATTTTTTTAAATTAAAATATAAAATATGTATGAATATGTATTTTTAGTCTGGTTCGAGATCTTAGAAAACTTTTTCTAAATGAATAATTTTTCTTATTTTTATTTAGTAATCTAGGAGAATACACAGAAAAAGTTATTAGACACAAGCTGAATGGAATGCATTTTCTGGTCCGCTACGACTTTCATCAACATTCTTCGTGCCCAAGTGCCAATTATAAATATCTCTATTTAACTCACGAAAAAGCTATTTATGTTAACATACAGTTAATTTTTATTATTGAGTTTAGGTGACATTTACTTACTATTTTTGTGTTATTTATATTCTCCATTTTTACTGTATTAGACATACATTAGCTACTATTAAAGACATGTGTTTTTAAAATTTTTTTTTACATATGTTTAAACAATTCTTTTTTTAAACCGTGCCAAGTTATATTTTAATAGACTGAAAATACACTTTCATACATATAAGTATTAAAAAGATCAACTATAAAATATAAACTTCATAAAATAAAATATAAGAATTTTAATGAAATAAAATAAATCCAGAAATAAATCCGGTGATTAATATTTCTACTTGAGTAACCACATTTAATTTTAAAATCTCATTCATAAGATCAAATATTTATTATTACATTAAAGACATCAGAGAAAATTACATGAAAATCTTGTTATCTCAAATCTATAGATAAATTGTTATTACCCCGAATCAAAGAATTCTTGGATATAACATGTATTTGATAAACAGTGTTTAACCTTTTTTCTTATTTAAAAAAATCCAGTTTTTGAAGTTAAGTAAACAATAGTGATGACAGAGACAAATTGTTGCCACACATGTATTTTAAGATGATGCAAACATATATATGGAAAATATAAAATTTTAGAGTTTTCCCAAAAATATTTAAAAATCTTCTCAAAAAAATAAAGATAAAAAAAACTGATTCTATTCCTATTTTTCTATTTTTTTTTTTTTATAATAAATATAGAATTTATTTTCTTCAAATTACATAACCAAAGCCCTAATGCCATATATGATTAATAAAAGCTACTACATATTTTGTATAAAATTAAAATGGACCGTAATTACTAATTAGTTTTGTTGAGTTCATTTAATTTTTTTACTTATTACAATAACCAAACCTAAAGGAGATAATCGGTTACAAATTTCTACTAAGAGTTTACAAAGCAAACAATAAAATTAAATGCATGTGTACAAATAAAGTATTAAACAGCATAAAATGTAAAACGAAAATAAAATTTAATTGCTTAAAAACGATTAAAAAATAATTCAGTCGTATAATGAGGTTTATTTTATAACTTTCTTAAGGCATTTTACAAGATTTTTTTTTAATTAAATTTTAAATTATGCACAGAGAAACGGAATCATTGTTACAATTGAATTTCTTGTCAACTAAATGATTTGGTTGTTGCAATCAAACTTACTATCAAATGTAATGTCAATTGAAATAATTTATTTATTTATTCAGTTTCAATAAAAATGATGTTTTATTAACTAAATTTTTGTAGCTTAACAGACAAAATATTGGCGGCTGCAATCGAATCATGCAATTGCAAAAAATTACATAGATTCTTATAATAAATCTGTTTCCTGTGTGCGCTTTTAAAGCTCCACTTCTTTTAACAATTTGAAGCTTTTTGTGGTCATTTTTATAATTAAAGATGTCAGAGTTCTTTAAATATCTTATCCGTTTATACAATTTTAATACATTTATGTTAAAAAAGAATCTTAATGGTAGAATTAAGAATACAAAAAATATCAAGGGAATTCCTGCGAAAAACTCTAGATATGAATTCACTGACAACCATCCTGCCTTTAGCGGGATTATTCCGATTTTTGAAAGGCTGATCCCGCCTTAAATTTTTATTCCGCTTTTTAAATAAAATCGCGTTTTTAAACAGACTTTGTTATTACTATCCGTGAAATTTATATAACACTTTAAACAAAAATATTTAAAAATTTACCAATTATTTCTTAACAGTTGTAGATTTTCGGAATTTTATGATTTTTGTTGTACTGATATATATTCTCGAAATCATATATTTTAATAGTAAAATACTTTGGTATTGCCGAGTAGTTCTTAAGAAAAAAAAGCCTTTTAGAATCAAAGCTATTTTGTTCGAAAATTATGCGAATTAAGAGTATTTAAAAAATACATTCTTCTAAATATAAATTATTGCAAAAACTTATTCTCCCGAAATAAAAGTACTTTAAATGAATATATGCTAGTCTTATTGTTCCAAAGGAAAACTCAAGTTAATTATAATCATAGGTATTTTAATAAGATTCAGCCTCAAATTAAAAATATTTATAAAAAATAAGATGATAATTCAAATATGCTATAATTGATTGACCTATGCTATTTTTCTATATGTACAATTTCAGAAATCCATAAAACGACCCTGATAAAAAAAAACATGGCAATTATCGTTCGTATATTGTTCAACGCAGTTGAACCACATTTCAACTTTTAGCAATAGTTGATAAATATGTTGATATTTATAATAATCTTTAAACATCTTTGTATTTTAGTTGATTCTAAATATTATAATAGGTTTTTATGACATTTTGGTGTGCCATCTTTAGTAAAAAACCGACAAAATATCAATAAATATGGGACTCTATCAACGAAGAAGAATGTCCCAATAAACTCTGTCTAAGTTTGGTGAATTAAAATGTTTAAAAAATATTTATATTAATCTATAATTCAAACAGTCCCTGTGCACATTTTATTTTAAAATTGTTAGAACTGCTTGTAGCACCACTAGCTTTTGTTATTATATAGTAAATTTCTTTATACATTATTTTGCTTTTTTAATTTAACGAGGCCAAGATCTTGGGATGTGAATTAACATTAATTGTTGTTAGAAACTGGAACCATGCTTTATAAATTCGGATTATTTTGTTTCGATTTCAATTAGAAAAAAGCAATTCCGGAGGATACAAATCGGGCTAAGTGTTGTGACCAGAGACTAAATAATGTTACTAATAAATTTTCTTAAAATAGTCTGTCGTATTGGAATTCATAAGAAAAAAAAATGCAAAACTATGCGAATGTGTCATGAGCTTTAAGACTTTTAGATAAAGTAACGAAATAATTAAAACGAAATAATCTACTTACATCTTCAGGGTGTTCTTTTTTGTATTCTTGTTTTTGTTTATCCAATTTATCTTGATATTCCTTATACTCCTGCTTAAGCTTTTCATTATCTTGGGGAACCTTTCCATCGGTGGGTATTTGACCAGCTGGATGCAATGACGTCGTCAGGAAATGGAAGACATCATGATCATCAGCCAAACCTCCAGTGGCGGCTGACAAACCAAAGTAACCATTCTTTGGCAACTGCACACCATCAGCACGCAAACACATCTCATAATCGTCATTATTATTGGTCATGCCATTGTGGAATAACACGGTCAAAACATTATTATAGTATTCGATGCGCGCACGGGTGGGGAAGGGTTTATTACGGAAGTCACGTAAACAACCAGACAACAGCTGGGTTGTACCATCATTTTGATGATCAAATTGTTTGGTGCCATCATTCACCACGGCCATGATATATGGATTATTGTGTTTATTGTCGTTGTCAAAGGAATCGAAGAATAGACCGAGACCATTCCAACGATCTGATGAGCCAAAAACAGCGCCATTGTAGTCACCTTTTTGTGTGGTATACCAAAAGGCTAAACCATCGGCACCAATGCGACCACGACCGGTTACACGGAAAACAATTTCAACTTCCCACCAATCAAAGTTTGTTGGATTTTTTGTCCAGATGCCACCTTTTTGTGAACGCAGTGATGGAGCCACACGCACACTTTCTGAACTGGCAATAGCATCTAAAGAAAAGGAAAATTGTGAATTAAGATCCCAAAAAACGAAAAGCATTCATATGTTTGCGTGGCTGGTCGAGACTTATAAAAATAAAACTACGATGTAAACCACTGTTAAGTCAGTACTTTTGCCACACTATCAACATTTGCTATACAACTTTTTTTACTATTTTGGATTTACCATCTCTTTTACTCCAATTGGTAATCCCCTTTTAAGCCGAGACAATTGCATTTTCTCTGACGTGTCTGTGTTGTCAAAATGCTTTTTTTTTTTGTTGTTATTGTATACTTACTACCACCGTATTCCCAGAATGGAACTGTGCCATCTTTTTGTGCCAGATAGGGAGGTTTGAAAGAGTATTTATATTCAAATCTACGATGCACACCGATTGGACTAGGAGGAGTATTCACTTGACCATTAGTATTTAATACCAAAATTGGTAAAATTAAAATAAATGAACGCAGGAGCAGTAATCCGGTCGCTGACATTTTTCTATTTGACACATACACCAAATTTAACAGGGTGTATCGTAACATGTAATATTCTGCTTTCAAATGCTTCTTCTTAGTTTCTCTTAAAGACGCGAATGATAACATAAGTTCAATACAAATATGTATAGTGAAAGAAAACCCGTTATCAAGAATAATTTAAAAAACTCGAGTCGTATTTTCTTGCCTGTAGTTAACATTAACATGAAAAGAAAAATACTCAAAATTGAAGCACGTTTAAAATTAAATTCATTCAATAATTGGCCATTTACTGTGTTGTTGCGGCAAGGTGTTTACAGAAACATTCATTATAAACTGTATAAGATATTGAGGATAACGGCAATAAAGAATTGTCATATTATATGAGATTTTTAAACATAATTTACCGCATTAACACGGCCATTTTGGATTCATTTAGTTAAGTTTCAATTCACAATTAAAAGAATTTTAAAAAGTACTCAATGCAAAATATTTTTAAGAAGTAATTTTAAAAGTTTTATTAAAATTTTCTTTGAGTCGAAACATTAAGAAATTTTTATAATAAAAATTAAATTAGCAAAAAAATAATATTATTTTCAAACAATTTACTACTTTTACTACAGATGTAAAAAATCAATACAAAAAATTGTAGTACAGTCAAAGCCCTTATAACAAATACTGAGTATAACGAAAACACGATATAACAAACGACCTAATTGATTGCATTGACTACATCAAAAGGGGTGTTTTTTTAGAGGTTTAAAACTTTTATTTGAAATAAAACACAAACTTACGAAATTAAAAAAGAAAATTATTTCAATTGCTAGTATTTTTAATGGCAA
Source organism: Eustalomyia histrio (assembly GCA_949748255.1). Taxonomy (NCBI): domain Eukaryota; kingdom Metazoa; phylum Arthropoda; class Insecta; order Diptera; family Anthomyiidae; genus Eustalomyia; species Eustalomyia histrio. The sequence continues at coordinate 7,243,866 of OX456524.1, forward strand.
TTAATTATTTTAAAACTTAAAAGTGCATTTACATTAGGCTGGAAATCTTGTTTGGAATACACTCGACTTTTTTTTGTCACTTGGAACCCTTAAAAGTATAAAGTAAAGTCGTTTCCACCTCTAGTAACACACATAGTGATCCGTGTTGGTTAAACCAGACGTCCAAAACTGAGGGCAGATCCTGAGAGGAAGCATTCAGTAATTGGGGTGTGTAAAGGAATGACAATACTCACCAGCTGCGCAAAAAGGAGAAAACTGAAAGTACTAAGACGTGGAAAGTTTCTACACGAACAGCGCCTACGTGCAAAAGTTCTCCCTGCTCCTCGGTCCTGAAGGCAAGGAATAATGCTAGTCCAACTCTATTCCAACTCTTATAGGATGAATTAAACTTCACTGACCCTTTTAACTGTTAGTTTTATAGCATTTCTCAGTTGTTTTTTAACAGTTAAAAATAAATAAGTTTTAAGTTATTTTAAAGATTATATACCTTTGTCGCCTTTTTGACTGCATATACCTTTGTTTCAACTGCAAATTTTGGTAGATTCTACCGAAAAACTTTATGAGTGTACTTAATTTTATAGCTCCCTGGGTTATTAAAAATCAAAAATAAGAAACAAATGAAAATAGTTGTGTTTGTGAGACTGCATACTGGCGTTGGTTCGATTTTAATTCCTCAAATGTACAGTGGAGTTTGAAACATTTGAATTTTTTTCATTTTCTTTTGATGAATATTCTACTTTTGTTAAAAAAAGAGAAAAAACCGATTCCATTAAATAACTAAAACAAAAAAGGTATATTTAAAATATTTGTAGAAATGTAAGTATTTATATCTCTCATGTTTTTACTTCTAACGAAGTAATTAACACTAAAAAATGCCTGGATATAATAGTCATCGCATTTTTTTTTTAATTATTTAATTTTATTGTCTTAGTATTTTATTAAATAAATCATTAAAGCTATTGCATATCAAAAGTATGAATTAGACATTGAAAGAATAATCTTCGCATAGTAATTTTATAATTCTGTTTTTAAGTCCAAAATTTAAAATTATTTTCAAAATGGAATTTCTCAAAAAGAAAATTCTTTAAAATATTCAGTTACAAAATTAACGATTTATCGAAAAGTAAACTGTGGCAACATCCATACAATTCAAAAAGGAGAAAGACCCCGTGTAACAACTGTAAGAGAAGATGGAAAAATGAAAAATTTGTTTGCAAATACCAAAGCAGTTCCCAGAGAAGATTAAACCGAAATTTCTCTAGATATCAGCCTACCCACTATTAAAAGAAGAGCCCGATAATATTGTCTTTGAAGTTTTAAATGTACAAAAGTCAGTGTCAGAAAAAAGTCAAAAAGCTCGGCTTTATTTTGCCCGGACCCACATAAATTGGACACAACAACAATGGAAAAATATTTTATGGTTAGATGTATTACATAGAAGAACTAATGTTCGACGACCACAAGACACAGGCATATATTTCGACATTGACAACGCCAACCGCAATCAGGCTGAATGACAGCCATAATCTATAGACACCTTTTTAGATCAGTTATGCTTCCATATGCTATGGAAAATGCCATTATCATGGAAATTGCAGTACCATAACAACCGCAAACATACGGCAAGGATAGTAAAGACCTCGTTAGAGACAAATAATATTAATGTCATGTCGTGGCCGTCCCAATCCCCCGATCACAATCCGATTGAAAACAAGTGATTGATTTCGAAACGCAATATAGTATTTCGAAATGGTGATGAACTTTTTGTCGAATTGGAGAGACAGAAAAATGTAATTTCTAACGATTATATTGACAAGCTCATAATTAAGTTAACATTTTTTATTTATTTTTTATAAAATAATAGTAATAAATGAATTTAATAAAAAAAATAAAATGTATGCTGAGTCTTTTGATCAAAAATACCAATTTTTAGTTAATATAAGGTTTCAGTTGCAAATGTGTTGGCCACCCCTGTATATGTACCAGTTATCCACAGTCAAATTCGTTTGAGATAATTAAAAAACTAGAAATAAAATCAAAATATTCTTCTGCTTAAAAAGAATTTTCCATTCCAAATGCAGAACATGGCTAAATATTTTTTAAATGAATGCTATAAATGATGTAAAGTTAAAAAACGTATTAAATTTTTTTATTTTTTATAAATACATTTTCTTTGTTCGTGCTTTAGAAAAAAATTCAAAATGAATTTTAATAGTACATATGTATTTTCTCATAAAAAAAAATCAAAAATTAAATCACTTTAAGTGGTTTTCTTAACATAAAGACAAAAATATTTTTTATAAATACTCTAGGCCAGTAGTATAGTCTGCACTTAGTAGGAATTTAAACAAAAATTTTACTTAAATATGAAATTTTGTTTTGATCTAGTAAAATTTAGCACAGAAATACTATTTAGTGCTTACTGTAATACTGGCCCTTTGAAACGTTTGAATGCGTTTCAAGTTTTTGTTAATTATTTAAGTTTACTTAGATTTAATTAGCTTTATTTTTATCTTGATTAATTAAAAAAAAAAAACTATCTGTAAGTAAACGCATAGTTAAGAAAAACAAAATAAACAATAGCAAGAATCACCAAAAACAAAGTGTTTCAAGATTAATTTTTAAATTAAGTGCTAAGGGCCAGTATTATAGTCAGCTCTAAGTACGACTTTTCACTTAAGTTTTTATTTTTCTGACAATAAAACTGGCCATAAGTAAATTATATTGGGACTTTCTTAATACTTATAAACAAACATGTGGTGATTTACACTAAGCGAAAAAAAAACTTGAAAAATAATATTAGTTGTACCTATTGTTGACAGTGATTTCTAGTAGTATTTTTTTTTAATATCCTCGAATCTAATTCATAAATACTTATAAAAAAATATTAGAAAAAATGTGTTAACCTGTTTTAATAGTTATTTTAAGTGTTTATGCAAAAAAAATATATATATTGTCCGTTTTTTGAGATATCACTCAAAAATGTATATTTTGCAGACATATACTGTATAGAGACATTTAAAACTTCAAATTTTTGTTTTTCCAAAATTTCATACTCTCGATTTTGTTCACGAACTATGTAATTGTTTTCCACCTCTAATTAAAAAAAATATATATATATATATATATGGTCCAGCAATTTAAATGTTGCGACTGGAAATGTGAGGTATGTATTTTTAATTTTTCCATGCCAATTGGTTTGTTTCTCTATATTGGTATAGACTCTACTATGAAGAGTCTGGTGAGTAAAACAATTAGTCATGCTTTTGGTGGTGAATATTTTATATTCACCTGGTTGTAGACCATACAAATTTTAAGCCTCAAAACTATTTTGGCAAGGTAGATAATAGACCATATTAAAAGAAAAGTCTATTATTATTATTATATTATCCAACATGCAACTGCCTCTAATCAATATAATGCTATTTGATGTTATTAAAATGAAAAAAAAATACTAAATTTCCTTCATTGGATATGAAATGAATTAAAAGGAGCCATTAATTTCTTTTTGGGACATTGTTACAAGAGTTTTTAATTTCTAACTTTTATTTATTTTTCCTAAAATCAATTCTGTACAAAATAAATTAGATTAGCAGAAATTGAAGATTCTTATTAGATGTACTTTCAAATTTAAGGCTCACTTTAATTTATTATAACTTTTTTTTGTGGCACACATATTTTATATTATTATATATTTTACAATGCAAATGTTTAAATTGTCAATTGAATTGCATAAACCTTATGCATGCCAAAAAAAAAACAAAATATCTCTCATAACCTATTAATGTGCAATCTTGTGTAAAAATGTTAAGTTTATGTGTGCAAAATATAATTAAAACTAAAAGACCTTCGATCATATTTCATGCGATCTCTCAAAGAACGGGCGATACAAGTATAAAAAAAATAGTTTGGTGAGGGTGAGTAATTAACATTTGAGCTTAATATACTTGGTATAAATACACATGTTTTTTTTTTTTTAAATTATATCACTAATATTACTAATAACGGGTTGTGTTTAAATATGATAGTTATTTGAAAATGGTAGTGGTAATTTTCGTATAATTAAGAATTTGCAGTTTATGCTGTATAAACTCATTATGTTGTATATAGTAGGAATCCATAGTGTTGCTTATAGCCGCCATTTTATGTTTTAGAGAAAACATTTCTTAAATCTTCTTCATAAATAGCTATTAAAAGCATAAGTAAAACTCCGCTTCCCATACCTAAAATTTGCAGGGCAAATTGTTGTAATGACTTGTGAGCTGCCGAAATTTCTGGCATCTGTTATAGAGTAATAAAACAATGAATTTTCTATAGAGTTTAAGAGTAAAAAGCAGATAGAATTTCTTACCATATCTACCATGGCTATGTATATAAAAAGACCAGCTGCTGCTGCAAACATCCATTGTGCTGTATCATGCGTTTGACCAAATACAATGCCAAATATCATTCCTATAAAACTTAATACACCGGTCAATAGATTATAGTATACTGCCGATTTTACCGACATGCCGGCTTTCATTAATATTGCGAAATCTCCTAACTCATGTGGCAGCTCATGACAGAATACAGCTAATGCTGTAGAAAAACCTCCGGCCATGTTTTCAGCAAATGCAGCTCCTACCAGTTTAAATGTTTTATAATTTTATAACATTAACAGTTTTATCATTTGACTTACCTATTGCCATACCATCGGTGAAATTATGTAAGCCGTCACCCATAATGATCATCCAAACAACAGCACTCAATGACTCGGGTGGTGAATGAATGTGACCATGTTTATGCGAATGCCCATGATGAGAAGATTCATGTTCTCTCAGTATTATGGTAACAGTATTATCATTCATTAAATCTTTACCATTTGCAGAAGCGGTCATAATGCCATCCCCTACAATATTACCATCCAAGTCGGTAGCAACAGTATTACTATCTGGCATTGGTTGACAATGTCCTGCTTGTTGATTCTGTTGTGGTTGTTGATGATCATTATGATGATGATTGTGACGATTATGATTAGTTTCAGCTATTGGAGCATAATTATTTTGTGACGTCGACAGTAATGATTGTGTAGCATGTTCATCAGTCTCCAGTTTTCCGTTTCGTCCAGCATTGACTGCAGCATTTTCCGCAGTTTGATTAGGCAAATGCATCCAAACATCTTTTTTAGTATCCATAGCAATTTCATCGTAGCAATATGGATATGAACTGTATTTCGATTTGCATAGTTTATCACCAGCTACTGAGTTGTTGAGCGAAAAGTCCGGATCTCTCATAACTTTGGCTCTTGATGGCTGATTAGCTTCTTTTTTAGCAACACTTTTACGCCATTCCGATATCATTGTCAAGCCATGTTCAGTGATGTAAAAGAAAATAATGCCACCCATGCAAGTTAGACCTTTAAAGATCATATTGCTTTCATTTTGTCCAGCAAGAGACTGATTATTAGAACAAAAAAAAAAATAAATAATGTTATAAACAAGTAAAATAAGCAACAAGTAAAACTTACATGTGGTAGCAAGTGCAGTAGAGCATCACCAGTCATAGTACCAACAGCCAATGATACCAAAAACTGTATAATATGTTTGTAGAAACGGGAGTTCATAAATGGTATAATTGCTACGCCAACTAAACCGAGAATACTACAGGCAAATACAGAACTAAATGAATAAATCCAAACTGAAAAAAGTTGAATTAAAAAAACTCATTCTTTACTTTTAAATTGTTTTGTGTCTTTAGTAAGGTGTTTATAATTACCCCATATTATGTCTTCTTGGTTTTGTTGAAAATGTTTACTCTGATGTTCATCTATATCCAATAACAGTTCTTTATCTATACAACCCGGATTCAAAGGATCTTCCGCCGAAGACAATTGATATAATAATACCGGACACACATTAACAATATCTTCTTGATTTAGGGTATAATTAAAATACACGTTTTCTTCATGGCTAGAGGTATGAGCTTGAGTACAACCTTCTGTGGAATTTGTACAATTTTTAATATGATCTTCATGAGTACGCTGATGATGTTTATAATAACCATGATCGTGATGATCATGTAAAGGAAGATTAGTAGATTTAACATAATGTACCAATTTTGAATCATTAATGCACTAAAATTAAAAAAGAAATGTTATTTAGTAAAAAATTTTAAATGAAAATAATGTGGGGGACTTGATATTTAAGTTCTTTTCATTATATTGTCCACGTCCCCACTGGTTTCCAATTTTTCTTACAGCAGGGTTGTTTGTCTTGTTTATTATCTATCTAACAGTTGCTGGTTTTAGCGATTTTCTTTGCTTGAACATTTTTTTTTTCTTAAATAAATTGTTATACAAGAAGACTAAAATAAAATATATACATATTTCGATCGATGGAAATAAATTTTCTCTTTATAATTTTTTCCAGTACAAAACCATATGTACGCAGTTTCAGTCTAACAAAAAATAAATTCTGTGACTAAGTGTGTGCAGAATGCACTTAAATTACCATGGGAATGGTGTGAAAATGAAGGACTTTCCATAAATCCTACGAAAACCACAATTGTTCCTTTTACTAGAAGGAGGAGTTTAAATTTGCCTAGGCTGCATATAAAGGACAATGAAGTACCATTTAGAGAGAAGGCGAAATATTCTCATCTGGAGACAATAAGCAAAAAAGCCGTAAAATTAATTTGGGCTAGTAAACAACTCCTAGGAAAATCGTGGGGCTTAAGCCCAAAATTTTCGATGTGGATATATAAACAAATGATTCCTCCCAGCATATTGTACGGATCGGTCATACGGTGGGAAAAGACAACATAGAAAACAGCTCAGCAAAAGCTATCAATGATACAAATACTAGCATGTCTGAACATAACAGGTGCAATGAGTTCGACTCCAACTGCATCACTGGAGGTGATTTTGAACCTGGATCCTTTTCACCTCGCAATACAGGGAGAAGCAATGAAGCAAGCAATTGAACTCCCCAAACTATTTGGGGCCATCTGAAGATCCTTAACGAGGCCAGTTCCATAAAGGACATGACACTATGTACTATGTAGTGATCAAATAAATTCAGTGATTGAACTAGGAAGAGAATACAAAGTTCAAATCCCATCAAGAGAAGAATAGGATATTGATCCCTTATGGTTGAAGGAAGATGCACAGAAGTGGTATACTAACGGATCCAAAACTTCTAGCGAAGTTGTAGCCGGTGTATACGGACCTATGTGCAGAATTCACATACAACTGGGCAAAGATTCAACTATATTAACTGCAGAATTAAATGCTATTTATACAGCAACGAGCGAACTTCTGGAAAGGAATCTTGTGAGAACAAGGATAAACTTAATGTCGGACAGCCAGGCTGTAATAAGGAGCCTGAAAAACCCCATCTTCTACCATAGATCACTGCTAGAGTGCCATGAAGTCCTCAACTAACTGGCGGGTGGGTATGAAATACGTTTTTTAGAATTTTTATTAGGAATACCAAAAATATTGTTCTTTGTGAAATTTTTTTTTTTTAATTTAGGTCGACATCTCAGGCTCGCCCAATCCGGTTAAAGTTAAATATTGCCTAATTTTCCAACCAAAATAGATGAAAAAAAATTTACACAATATTTAAATTTTTCCGGATAAGGCAAGCCTGATTTATCGACCTAAATTTTTTTTCCAAAAAAATATTTATATTTTACAAAGAAGAATATTTTTATTACTAATAAAAATTCTAAAAAAGCGGATTTAAGTCCCACCCTAAACGTAAACAATATCATTTATGAAATGTGTTTCACTCATACGCGTTGTTTGTTGTTTTTTCTGATTTATTTAACGCTGACTTTTTGTTGAGTGATTAAATTTGCAGTAAACATAATCGACATATGATTCAAACTGATCCGAATTACGCGTTCAGTAACATGATGCTGATTTTATTCTACAGTGAATTTTGTTGAATTATTAAATGTGAACAAGAATTTTTGTGTATGATTAAAACAAGAAAAAAGTTGATTTTGCAGTTCTCTGGTATGTATACTGTGTGCTGACTTCATACACACGGTAAATACACGTTGTGCGCATTCACGCATACACAGCTGTCAGTTAGTGATCATTTTAAGGTTCTTTATACCCTCCACCATATATGGTGAGGGTATAAATCAGTTTGTCATTCCGTTTGTAATATGTCGAAATATAGGTTTAAGACACCATAAAGTATATATATTCGTGATGCTTATGCAATTTTAAGTCGATTTAGCGATGCCCGTCTGTCTGTCTGTTGAAATGGCGATCACGACGCGAAGACGCAAGCGGGGGTGCCTATTTTTACCCAGATTATTTAACATCCTCCCGAGCAGTTTGGTATTTAAAATGAGCAAAATAGGTCAAGCGGTTCAAAAGTTATGAGTGAAAATGTGAAGGTACCTCTAAATTTTCCATACAAATTTGTACAATTTTTCTGTATCTATTTTTTTTTTCTGTTAAGTAAGTAAAAATGTTATTAAGTCTTCTTATTGTTTGCATAGAGAATAATAACATTCTTAGAGCTATATGTGTGTTACTCTGATAACTAAGTTAACGTAAAAATCAACAATGTTAAAGTCCCTAACAGAGCAGACCTCTGTAAATAACAATGCTAAAAGTAAATAAATAACATTACTAAAACTAAATAACAAAAGTTCGTTACATAAATTGACAAAACATTCATATTACAGTTCATGCAAAATTGAGTATATACGTATATCATCTTCAGCCCCTATGGTGGAGGGTATTCAAAGATTCGGCACAGCCAAATTTAGCCCTTTTTTACTTGTTTTCATAGAACTCTCATTGTGGACAGACGTAATCGATAAGTCACATTAAAATAAATAAAAAAAAAACAATGAATTTGATTCAGTGTTAATATTCATGCGTAGCGAATCACACCGTTATCCGATAGTTACCTTAAAAGCGACTTATGAAAAACTTGAGAAAATATTTTATTTACTAATCGCTACTATAAAATTGTACTAAAATTAGTGTTTCCGATTATTCGACCCTGCCGGTTAATCGGTTGTCATTATTCGAAAAATTAAGAAAATTGATTAATCGGAAAGATTGGCGATTAATTGTTTAGTGCAAAATAATTTGTATTTCTTTCAGAACTAAGCTTTGTGTGAAATATCAAGTTAAGTCTATTACATTGGTTCGTTTAGGACAATTCAAAGCATCCTGAGACTTTTTAAAGAATCATGCCTTATAATCTTGGGATTTTCAGAGAAATCTGACGACTCTTTAAAAGAAATGTCAGACATGATCAGTAAACCCTTAAAAACGCAGTTTAGATAGTGTTTTACCGACGTGGGACATTTTGACGATAGAGTTGGTTTTTATTTTCTTTATATGACACTGACCAGAATAATGCCTAAATTCTAAAGAGCCGCCTTAAAAAAAATGCAATAACAAATTTTTAAAAATACGGTATGAATAGTTTTTGCTAAATTCACAAATTTTAATAGAACTGTCACTGTTCCCTGACTCTTTCACTACCTGGTTTAAGCGTTAAAGAGGTTATATATTAGAAAATTTATAAAAATCACGCATATTCCTGACAATTCCTCAACGATTTTTCTATGTTTGTGCAATTTAGAATTCAAATAAGCGATTTCTTTAATATTTTTGACTTAATAACTTAATTCTATTAAAGTTCCAACTTCATCAAAATTTGTTGACAAATCAAATTCGAAACAAAATTCCATGTTATTTTATAGTTTTTATAAATTTTTTCATAGAATTTTATATGAAACTGTTTTTTAAAAATAAAGTTTTCGAATTTAAAACAATTTTATATAATTTTTTTATGTATATAACATAAGTAACGTCATAGTGCTTCAGTGTTTCATTACTAAGGAGAAAAATTTATATTTTAATGGGTTTAATTGGTCAGATCTTCGCGATCTGAAAACGGAGTCTGAAAGCCACAATTCAATTTTTTGAACATGAAAATATAATTTTATATGATTTAAAATTTATTTTTTTTAGAGGAATTGAAACAAAAATAAAAATTGTCTATCATATTCCCTAAAGCCTGTATGACATTTGCTTTGATTCGATTTAAAAATAATTTGATTGTATTTTAGTTGATGTTTTTTTACGGGTTTCTTGCCAAAGTTCAGAAAATTAGGAAGTTTTATGAAAAATAACAGAAAAATGCATATTAAAAATTTTACCGGTTAATCGACCAATTTTAAACGATTATTAGAGTCGAATTTGAGTTTTAAATTATTTGTTTCGACATTAACCGAATTGGAAAAACTAACTAAAATACACCGGAAAATAAAGAGGTAGTACCTTCACATTTTCACTCATAGCTTTTTAAGATCTGGACCGATTTTGCTCATTGTCAATACCAAACTGCTAAGGAGGATGCCGATAATTAACTGTAAAAAACAGTAGTTCTTACCAATTTTTGTCAGTTGTTTCAAAATTTTTGTAGTAAAAATTTGACAGTTAATTTTACATTATTACTTATTTTCACTATTTTGTTAGTTATTTTTTAACAGATAAAAATAACTAACATTATTTATTTTAAAGGTAAATACTTTTGACAAATACTTTGTTTTAACTGTCATTTCCAGTAGACCCTACCGACAAACTTTTTTGCATGTAGGAGTTTCCTTGTAAAGGCGTAACACACCTATTACAAATTTTATCTTTTATGTGTTGAAAAATTGATACTTCTACTGCATTGTCATATGAATATAAATTTATTTTTCATTCAGATAGTTAAAAATTGTGTGTTTAATAAATAAAATGTTACATCATCAATAAATAAATAAAATGTTTATATTATATACATTTGTACTTACGGTTTCATTATAATTCTTATCATGTTTATGCAATTGTTCCGCTAACAATTGATGTAATCCCAATTTTTCCAACATACGTTGAAAGTCTTGCATATGTATGGTATCATTACCTCTACCGAATTCATGGAAGATTCTCTTTAGAAAAGCTTCTGTAATTTCTGGTCTCTCATGTTTATCAGTCCCATGATCATTAGCTGCATGTCGTTTTGTTCTTCTACGTCCACGATTATCACTATTCGTTGTGGCATAGGAATCGGTGGTTTGTTTAGATTGAGCTTTCGATGAGGCGGCAGAGGTGGAAAAGTCATTTGTATTATATACAACAGCATTCAAATGTTTATACTCCTGGCTGTTGCTGTTAGCTGGGGCAGGAAATAGGCTTTCAACATGTTGTTGGCAGGGTAAATGATCTGCACATAACAGACATACCACACAAACGGCCATTATATGACGAGCCATGTTGCATGCTTTTTACAAATTATTACCTACAATATGATAATGGTAACAAAAATGTCAAGCGCAGGAACTTAGATTTTGACTAAATTTTTCGAAATTTAGTACTTTTCTAATAAATTATTTATCAAATATTGGGTGTTGTTGTTAAAACTTTTAAGCTTAGTTAATATGTTTTTGTAATATGCCAGGAATGCAGTCTACATCCAAATGGTATTCATAAACACGTGTAAATTATTCATAAAAATAGAATCTGTAATAAAAAACAAAAAGCAGTTGTCACAAATGCTGTTTTAAAATCTTATAACCATATAAAGAAACAATTTTATTAAAAAACACTTAAGTCTAAAACAATAATTACATAATATGTTATGTACTTAGCTTACGTTCATATAAAAAAGCAACCCACATTCATCAAAAATTTTAAAGCGTGTTTACTTTTCAGAATTAAAAACTTTATATGTAAGGATTGTGTTAAGAATTTCCGGCTTTTGACAAATTCATTTTCAAATTTAAATTATTTTTTTTCTTTTTGTTCTAAAACATGTTGCGAAATCCCTGACAAAATTTGTCATTGGACATGTTAAGTGTTAAAACTCTTTATACATTTTAAAGCTCGTTAATAGTTGTGTTTTGTTGCTCACTCTTACCAGAAAGACGAAAAACGATCAAATATTTTTGTATACAAACTGACAGTTACCCGTACATTATCAATATCGAAAATGTACAAAGTGTTAACACCTAACATGCCCAAGGACAAATTTTGTCAGGGATTTCGTTTTAAGTATAGAAACAAAACAAACCTAATACAGGTCAGATTGAATGCAAAAATATTTTATCGTTTTTTTTTTCGTCTTCATGTTAAATGTGAGCAATAAAACAGAACTACATAAACAGTCAACGAAAAAAGTATTCATACACCCTACAATTTTGAAGTTTTAGAGAATTAGTAGCGATAATTTAAACAGATTTTATAGCAATGTTTATTTTAAGAAAAAAAAAGATATGAATATAATATAAGATAGAAATTATTAGGGAAAAACATAATAATCAAATCAAATCGAAAATTAAAAATTAAAAACAAAAAAAAAGGAACAACCGTTAACTTTGTCAATTTATTAAATTTACAAGCTTTACAATCGTTTACGTTGACAAAGTGATAACTAAAGAAGATATTATTTAAATGTTTAGATTCATATTTCAGTTAGAAATATGGTAGTTAATATCCGAAAGGAAAATAAATCTTATCGAGAAATTGCTAACATCGATAAATTAAGTCGTGCTACTGTGCAGACGATCATTAGAAATTGTGATAGTACCAATAGTACCGAAAATAAGCCACCATCTGGTAGACCCAAAAAGCTTTCGAAACTCGATGTTAGCAGTACTATTAAAGTAGTCAACCAGGATCCGAAAATAAGTGTCCCAAAATTGGCGGAACACATCGAAAAATGTTCCAATATAATTGTTACTCCACGAATAATAATAAACGTTTTGCATGACAATGGTTTTAAAATCAGATTAGGACACAAAAAAACACTAATTTCAGCGATGAATCATAAACTTCACCTCGCTAAAGCACATCTGGACAAGGGTATGGATTTTTGGAAGCGTGTTATATTTACCGACGAAAGCAAGTATAACATTTTCGGAAGGGATGGCCGATCCAAATTTTGGAGAAAACCAAACACTGCACTTGACCCAAAGAATATTATACCTAGAGTTAAACATGGTGGGGCAACGTTATGGTTTGGGGGCGCCATTGCGTCATCTGGAGTGGGTCGTTTGGTTTTTGGCGAAGGTAATATGGACCGCTATCAATATAAAAAACATATTGTAAAAAAATCTGATGGCATATGTTGATAGCTTGGGTCTAGGAAACCAATGGATTTTCCAACAAGATAACGACCCTAAGCATACTGCACACGTAGTTCGAGACTGGCTTCTTTACTATGCCCCAAGACATTTGAATTCACCACCCCAGTCACCGGACTTAAACCCAATAGAGTACATATGGGACGTTTTGTAAAAATTGCTACGAAAATTCGACATTAGTAGCCGTGAAACATTAAAAACGGCCCTTATTCGTGCATGGACCGAAATAACACCCGATATTACAGATAATTTGGTGACATCAATGCCCCATCATCGTCTTCAAGCAGTAATTTATGCCCAAGGTGGGCCGACCAAATATTAAAAGTTAAAATCTTTTGTTTTTATTTCCAAAATTTTCGAATAATATCATGTTTTTGTTATTATTGTTTTTATTAAAAAAAAAATTAATTACTTTTTTATTTTATAAATAAACTTAATAAATAAATATTTGTATAAAATATTTGTATAAACATTTTTTTCTTCACAAACTCTTTAAAACCCATAAATCAAAGGGTGTATGTAGTATTTTTTTTTCCTTGACTGTATATTGTATTATCTTATCATGTACTTAAGTACTCGTATGTAAATAAATTAAAAAAAAAAACTAGTACAAAAAGAAGACAATTAGTATAAATTATTATAATTAAGTAGAAATTATTTTAAGGGAGGGTTTATAAGTAAGAACAGCATAACAAAAGGAATATTCAAACTGTTGAAAAATTTCAAATAACAATATTTAAAAATTTTTATTTAAAGCATGGTAAATTGTTTTTTTTTCGTGAAAAAAAATCACTCGAACGTTGAAGGTAATTCAAATTGTAAATGTGAGGAATTTTTTATTTTATAAGAATTACACAATCACATTAATCACAAAATGTCACTTTTTCACCTGATGAATAATAATATTGTATAACAAATTATTTTACAAGACCATTGTCGTGAAAAATAATCTTTTTTTATATGGAATATAAAGTTTTATCACGTGAAATCGAACTATATTGGCCCGTAATTATAGTTCCGCACTAAAGTCGGCATTTTTTTTTAAACGACATTAAATTAAAAACCTGTTATTATATATTTTGCTATTATTGTCAGGATTAAAGCCAGTTTTAAGTTGAACCGGCTTTAAAAGGATATGACATCAAATGTACCAAATGGTCGCATACATTTTGTACTAAAAACTAAACAAGTGGTAAAATTGATCAGCTGATTTTATATTAGCTGAAAAAAACAAGAAAAGGGTGTAAATAAAGGATTTGCAATGGGAAAATGTGAAAAGGAAAAACATTATTAAAAAGTGTATTTTAATTAATAAAAATTTACTAAATTTTCTTTTCAATATTTTGCAACTCAAACCTCTTTTTCACAAAAATTTTCTTGTCGGAAAATAGCTGTTGTAACTGTTGTTAAATAAGATAAAACCAACTTCAGCTAGTTTTAATTTAAAAGAGATTAACGATTAAAGTATACCTTTACTTATCTATAGTAGGCCTAAAGTATTCTTTTAAAGAAAGTAGACTTTAAACCCCCTAAAGCAAGGGTGTCCAAGCCCTATGCTCTTGATACTCATTTGTTTTTGTAAATGCTCTTAGCTGTGTGTTTTAATACACATAGAGCATTCAGCAATAGCAATACGAAATACACAAACAACTTTGCCTTATTAGTTTTTTTTTGTCGTTCTTCACTGTGTACACGCAAGTGCAAAGCAACAACACTTTAGTATGCTTTGCTGGTAAACATTGACGACACCGATCATCAATGTAGATTTTGTTTTTGTTTAACGTATGATATGAAATATTTTTTTTCTTTTTTCTTTGAATGTATTGGTTTGTACAATAAAAAATATTGAATAAAATTATCCCAATATACCATATAGCAATCAAACTGCAATACAACTTAAGAAAAAGCTTATATTAATAGTGTGTTTTAAGCTTTTCTTAATTTCGCTTATTATAATATTTATAAAATGTGAATTCACAAGCAGTATTTAACAATGCTAGAGAAAAGATTATTATACATAACTTTTTCTCAAGTATGCTTATGAACAACATACAACAACAACGCAATATGACGCTTTGTTCTACGCTTATAATGCATACAACAAGTGCCATTACTTTTTCTTTAAATTTGTCAAACGTGTTTTGCGTGTACATTTAGTTGTAAATTTTATATAGTGAACGTGCAATTGCATACTAAATTTAATTATTTTTATTTATGGTTAAAATTAATTATTATTGTTTATATTTAAAATGAGTAATTATTTTTTTTATTTAAAATAAGTTTTAATTATTAATTTTTAAAATAAAATAAGAAATAAATTAAATTAAGGAAAATAATTGTGATTTCTCTTTTTCAACTATTAATAATATATTATTTTTGTAAGCTTATTCTACAACTGCAAGAATAAGCTTATAGTAATCATACACACATAATATTCTCACGAGGGTTTCGTTTTGATTTTTCTACAATTGTTACGATAGCCTTTTTCAATATATTCTCAAGTCTTTTTCAAGCTTAAGGCTTGTGTTTGTAAGCTTATAATAATATTTTTCTCAAGTCATTTGGTATGTTGGGTAGTTATTATTTAAATGTATTGGTGTTTACTCTTCCATAAAGAACTTATGGGCACCCCTGCCCTAAAGTATACTTTTTTTAATGATTATGCGATATTAATTTGTAATTTCGTTAACAATAATCGCCATTACTGGCAACGAGAAACATTTTCTGTAAAAGAACTTATTGTTTATTTTTCATGCCGAACACGTGGTAGAATTTCATTGCATAAAAACTTAAGTCGATTAAAGGGTTAACTGAATATACAAGGGCAGGTCAATAAGTCCGTGACTTTTTGAATTTGAAACCTCTTAACTGAAAGAGCAAAACTGCTCATATCAACAGGCATCTTTGACACCTGTCAAAATTTAAACAAGCTGCGCCATTTATTTTTTTTTTGACAGCCATTGATAACAGAATACCGGGTGATTTCATTTGAGGATTAAGGCAGTTTCCATTGCAAAAATCCCTAAATTAGGCTACGAATTGCTGCCTCATTCGCTCTATTCTCCGGATTTAGCCCCGAGTGACTATTTCTTGTTTCCAAACCTGAAGAAATGGCTCTGCGGAAAGAGATTTCACTACAACGATGAAACAAACCTATTTTGATGACATCGACAAATCTTATTTTTTGGAAGGGATACAAAATTGAAGAAACGTTAGACATAGAGCCTAGAGCTCAAAGTAGACTATGAAGAAAATATTATTCACGGACTTATTGACCCGCCCTCGTACCTTATAACTGTTAGTTTCAGTAGATTCTAACGACAAACTGTTTTGTGTGTACCTTTAGCGGTTGAAAGAAAAAACATGTTTTGTTTTTACCTTAATTTTGTTTTATTACCTTCTCTACTTTTCATCTTTATATTTCTTTCTTAACATTCTTTTTAAGTTATTTTTTTACTCCGCCTATTTGCGGCCTTGAACTTGGAACCTTCTGAATGTAAATCGGCGGTATTCGAATTTAGAGGTTTAGGTTTTGCTTTAATTATTTTCTTTGCTTCTCTCTATTTTTTTTTTTTTTTGAAAAATGCATTATTATTAAACAGAAAATCAAACAAAAACTGTTCGTTCAATTTTTTGGTCCAAAAAAAATTTTTTTGTTGCTTAGAATTGAAAGTTGTTGTGCATGAATAATACTTATCAGAAACAGATATCTATTCGGTATAATAATATTTTTTATAATTTTTTTTAGGGACGTAAATCGATTTTCACAATTTCCAAATCCTCGTTCAAAACTCAGATGACGTGAATCGACTCCGGATTCACGAAAACAATTTATTTGGTCTTATTTATTTTTTTATTTTCCACTGAATGTTTGAAGACAATGCATTACAAATAAATGTTGGGCAAAGAAGAAAACACTATTTTTTTAATGCTGTTTAATGTTCTGTGGAACCGGTTGTAGACCAAGGGTTACCAAAGAACCTGTTCGAAAATGCATTATATTATTAACACATTCGAAAAAAAATTCTGGGTAATGCACAAAATCTGTTTATTTTTTAGCTTTAAAAATAAACACTTTTGTAACAAAATATTAGTTTAAATTTCTACTTAAAGATTTCGTTGTGGAGATCATAAAAATAAAGTCGCCATAAAGAGAGATTATGCTCTACTGGGTTAAACATATTTTTCAGCCTTTCAAAAATAAAATCAAAGTTCGATAACAAAATGATCCGTTAAAATTTATTTAATTCATATTTAATGTATTACAAAAATGTAACAAAAAATTTTTTTTGAAAGTAATTGCCAATTTTTGTCGTTTAAACTTCTCTGAAATCCAGTTTAAAATCCAGTGACACCCAATTTACATAAAGAAATTTGACAGCTTTATTTGACAACCAAAACATTTTATAAACGAAAATGAAATTTATGTCTCAAATTTTACTTCCTTTTTTTAAAAAAAATATTAAGTGTTGTTTTACTGGATTTAAAATCTACCTATAAAACTGAATTTTTCGAAAATCTGGTAATGAAACTGGATATCTTTGTATGGAAAATCTGGTTATGTAACCAGTTTTTCAACAACATCCACTTTAAATTTGAAATCAAATAATATAAATTAAAATTATTTTTCAATATTTTCGTAATAGAAAAGCAGACCTTAAATTAGTTTTAATATGAAGAAAATTAGAATTTAAACAACACTTATAATAGATAAAAATATCTTTAATTTAGCTAGTTTTGCGCGTAATTTCAAAACGGTTTTAAAATGTTCATATGTAAATTATCACTGAATATATATTTTTTTAGTTTATAGCTACACTAAAATTACAAACACTGGAATTAATATTACAACAAAAACAGCGTCAAAATTATTGATAAAACTTATAGAATTTTAGTTGGAAGTTTGATGTTGAAGGTAGTTTTTGTTTATTTTGTGTTTTTATCGGAAATACACAAAAATGAAAATAGCACGTACTTAATGCGGCATTACACATATAATAGAAAAACAATAGCGGTTGCACGCGATGCAAATTTTTCAATGAGCAATTACGCAGGATGCGATATCACATTCATCGAAAAAAAACCACATGAAAAAAACTAATTATTATTTTTATTTAAAACTTTGCATACGCTCCCACCCAACCAATAGACAAACAACCAACCGAACGACTAAATGGTAAAAAAAACTACCACAATTGAAAATGGTGTAAATAAAACGCGGTGTTACTGACATGCCTACAAAACATTTTTATGTGCTGTTATTTTTGAAAAAAAAAACAGAAAAATAAAATACTACCATAACATTTGGAACTTTTCAAGGCCAAATAAAGTTTTGATATGCAGACAATGTTTTAACATAAAAACGCAGGCAACATTTGGAAGTCAACAAGTTACGGCAAAGGAATGGGTTTTTAACACGAGATTTAGTCAAATGTTTAGTTTATTTGTACTTATGTATTTTGAAAATATTCAAAGAATTTTTATATTTAAGCATGCTGGAGTAGGTCACGCTGCAGAGTACAGTGTACTAAAATAGAGATGATATGAAACAAAAAATATGTATGTATGTAAGTGTGAATGAGAAAAAAACAAAATCCACTCTGTCAAGTCGAGTACTACAGTATTGTGAATCTGGCTTTTAACTATAAGGGAGTTCACAAGGTATATTAAGTGTTGTATGTTTGACATCGTTCCATTTCCTGAGTTGTGTGCATATTGGCAGATCCCTGCCTATTTCTAGGTAATGGTATTTTTCAGAGGGACAGGATGAAACGGCCCACATCTTACAGGATTATCGTCCCACATCTTATAGGATTATTTCGCTCAAGTCTGTTGTACGGGTTTGTTCCAACAACCTGGTAAAAAGTAAAAGTGGTCTTCATACCTAAAGCGGGTGAGAAATCTGCACAGTTGCCAAGTCATACAGACCGATAAATCTAAGTTGTTTTCTCCTCAAGACGATGGATAAAGTTTTGGACCATTACATCAGCAATGTGTACCTCCCTCAAGCACATGCCAATTCATGGGTTACAGTTTGCTTATCAGCAGGGAAAAGCCTGGGAGTCTACGATCCATCATGTTGTCACTGAAATTGAAAAAGCATTATAGGCGAAACGAATTGCCTTTTGTGCTTTCATTGACATATAAGGTGCCTTTGATAATTTAGGATTTGGAGGGAATCCAAGACCTGGAGACTTCTTTCTCTGAACAGGAAGGACTTAAGTATTTTTCACTGGACACTGTAGTCTCAGAAACCATTTAAAACCTAGGGTTCTATCTGATTTGAATACTTGTAGATTGTGCGTATTGGACGCTGATACAAAGGAACATATCCTCTGCGTATTTCCTAGGCTTCGAGGTAGAAAACTACAGTTCCTTTGTATAAATACACTCCCCCTTGGAAATGTTTTAATCTGTTGTAGGGTAATTGGCTTCATTGGAAGCCTCAATATTTAGAGTAAAATAAGTAAAAAAATATCTATTTTTGCTCACGGTGTAAGAGCCTCCGGATCTAATCAAACATTTTTCATTGGTTACAAAAAGTATTTAAAAAGAACTTAGCTAGTATTCCCAAATATCGATAATAATGGCACCAGATATATTTAGGAAATCGTATTTTGGGCGATTTCAATTAAATTTCTCAAAAAGAACTCTCTATTAGGTATTAAGGTCATAAATCATACATTTCTCGAATTTCATCACGTTTTCAAAAAATAATTCTATATGGGCTGGCTATCTGCACAGTGCACAAGTGGAAAAACGTGATTTTCAGGGAAAAATCAAAATTCTAAGGAGGTAAAAGCTTGGTTTGAGCCACAAAGAGTTATTGTAATTCAATGGCATCCTCAGTCACCGGATTTTAGCCCGATTGAAAACCTGTGGTCAATTGTGAAACAGAGGAATTGATAAAAAAAATATAATGTCCAAAATACCGATGAATTTTTTAACCGGATCAAAGATGCATAATGTAGTATACCGCAGGATACAATTTATCCTTTAATAGAGCCCACACCACAAAGACCCAAGGCTGTTATTAAAAATAAGGCTTTCGCTATGTAAACATGAAATATTTTTTATTTGGTTGCAATTGTTTTGTTTTTCTGAAGTAGTGAAATGGTGATTTTAAGTTACAAAAAAATCGAAATTTTAAAGATATAAAATTAATTTTTTTAATGTTTTAGAAAGTTTACTTAATTATAAAATTAAAATTTTTATTTAAATAACATAGCTTAAAAATATATTAATTTTTACAGTTTTGAGTGAAATTTTTACACCTGTAAAGCAAATTTCCTCTGATTTTTTGAGCTAAAAACACCTCTTAAGTGATATTTTTATCTTGCCATGTTTATCACCTTGATATTTTTTTTTTTAAATTTGGATAAAAAAATATTTATCAATAATGTTTCAACCTCTGTTGTATAAATACAAAACGCTGGATTTTATTCTGAAGAGTAAACTTCAACTTAACTCAAAAACCTTCGCTATGAAACCCAGCATAAATTTCTATATTTTAGGGTGTATAAAATTGCTTCCAACTAACTAACTCAAAACCAATTAAAGTTTTGCAAAAAAAAATATTTTTTCAACAATTCTATTAAATTAAATTTAATTGAGCTTAATTTAAAATAAATAAAAGATTTTTTATATTATTATATAAGAACTTGTCGCGACCAAGCCTTTATTATTGTAATTTAATCAACAAAAATCAAAATGTCTCCAGAGAGACTAAAACAATTAATACATAAAAATAAGAATAACCAACATCGTAAACTAGTCAAGTGTGTTTGTCCTCTTTTTTTGTTTTAAATCAGTCTGATTTAACTGATGTGTAATCATTAGGGCAAGGAAGTTCATGCATTTATATGAACTAAAAATTAAAAAATATGCATTCAGAAAGTTAGTACTAATTGATTTTACAGATATATTTATTTGTATTCGTGAAAAAACAAAATATCTATATTTTCAGTTCGTGGGGACTGCATTATTGATTGTACTAAGCAAATAAGGGAAGTGAAGACTTCCACATCTGCTAAAACCTCATTCCTTAATCCTATAAACAACTTGCTTAATAAAAAATTAATTAAGTTATCCTTGTATCGTATTTATCACTTCACATCCAAGCTTCATATTAAGAGTTTTTTTATGTTTTGAATTTAATGTAAAATAATTGTAACTTATTTCTTTAATAATTTTAAGATTTCTGGTGTAAAAAACTCCTTATTTTGCATATTAGTCTCTTTTTAATTTTTTTCTTATTTTGTTTAACTTTAAAAATTGGGTATATTTGTTTTTTTATATCAATTTGACTACAACTTTCTTGGATATCTGATATCAGATGTGGTATATGATTTTTGTAGGATTATATTTAGTTTAATTTCAATTAGTACTTGTAACTAGCTCATAATTATAATTATGAATTTTTTAATTATGAATTTTTTAAATTTGATATAAATTTTGATAATTATAAATTCCTGTATTTTTTTTAAATGTAGTTCACTTTGTAAATTTACTTTATTCTTTTGGTTTCCCCGTTGTAATATTCGTTTACTTTGATGTTTTTAAATGACCTGTAGTTAGCAGTAATTCCTAATTGGAAAGTGCTTTTCTGCCTTATCTGAATAGGCCTTCACACACCAGATCAATTGTGCTGTGATAAAATGACAGCTTGTTGGCAAGCGGGGAGAATAGAGAGTGTTTTTTTCGGCATAAAGTTTAAACTAGCTACTATCCCGCATTGGCAGCATAAAACCATATTTTTAAAAAACGACAAACGTCAAAAAAATACGAAAATCACTAACACACATATCTATGTACACGTATACTTTTCATACCATATAAATATCATACCGCGTGTGACGAACGGAACAAAAATTGTGCGCTTAAAAATTATTCCGGTGTGTGAATGCTCAAACAATTTAGGGTAACTGATTTAAATTGCCGTAGCACAATTTTGTGCTAAAAGGCATTTTCCTCGAAATCTGCCGAAATTAAACAGCTGCTCTCACTATATTAAACTATTATAGTTTGCCTGAAAATTTCGTAGGGTGACACAGAGATGGCGCTACTAGTATGAAATCCATATGTTTTTTAGTTAGCCCTAATTTTCGAAAGACAGGTGTATAAATTTAACAGCTGTCCGACTATTAGTTTGTGAGATATAGTATTTTGGTTGAACCAACTTTTTAGCGAAAAAAACACTGTTGAGGCCAAGGCTTGGTTTGGACTCTGCACCAGGACGCCCCAAAGAAGCCACAAAATAATTGTGAATGACCGTAAAATTAAGTTGATCAAGATATCTGAGACTTTAAAGATATCAAAGGAACGTGTTGGACATATCGTGAATGAATATTATTTGGCTATACGAAAGCTCTTGGCAATGTGGGTGCCACGCGAGCTTACATCATTTCACAGCGGAGTCCAACCGACAGTCAGCCGAGTGGACTTCACGTGGTAAACCAACTCCAAAGCGTGAAAAGACGGAACAGTCGGCTGGCAAGGTTATGGCTTCAGTATGGTATAATATTCCTCGACTATCTTGAAAAGGGAAAAACCATCAACAGCGAATATTACATAGCGAAATGGTTCGCTGGTAAGAGATTTAGCTCCAACGATAAAATTCGAAAAGTCACGGACTTATAGATCCGCCCTCGTATTTTGTCCTGGGTGGCTTTATATTACAGAACTTAAATAAATAAATAAGAATATATAAATTGTTGCAGCTTTCAGCAAAATATGAACTAAAAATGCATTTATAGCAAAATATGCGAAAAAATGTGTATATAGCAAAACATGTAAAAATATGCATACATTAACAAATCAATGCTAGTATGTTACTTTCTTGCAAATATGTTAATTCGCAAAAGATATTTGATTAACGTTGTTCTCCAACTAACGACATCAAGCATGTATTACATGAACTTACGAGCCCTAGTAATCATTCATGCATTTGACTATCAAACAAAATATTTCGAATCTTCATTTATATGCTGACCGCATATTTGTATGAAATTTAATTTCAAAAACGTATTATAGGCAAACCTATTATAATGTTCAGTAACTCAACAAAAAAAACGAAAAGTATTAACCCATATTCTCCTGAATTAAACTGAAGAAATCGAATAAATTTTTCAAAGAAAATTAGTTAATAGTATGTTTACATTGTGTGATTTTGAACGTGATTTTACAACATCATCCCAAATTTAACATCACCGTTTACATTACAAATTATACCGATTTCTTTTGACATGGTATTCAAACAGCTGATACAAGTAAACAAAAAAGTCAAAGTATGGGATGTTCAGTATGTGCGAAAATTTAAGAAAGGGTTTAAAAATACTAAACATATTTAATGCAACATCCCTACTCCTGACGTATATCATGATTTTGTTGTGATTAAAATTAAATCATGTCAGACTGAGTTGATTTTGCAGCATTTAAAATGTTGACCGACTGACATTCTTCAAATTCTAAAATAATTAAGGTTTTAAATATTTTTATTTGGTGTTTGATTAAGATTTTCATTCAATATGTGACAAAACTGGAAGAAGAATTATATTTTTTTTTTTGTAGTTATACTCTAACTTATATCAATTACCAACCTGAATATATCGGTTCTTAAAGTATACTTTTAACTGTAGCGGCGTCTTATGACGATGATTTGAAAATAACGGTTAAACGAAGTACAAAAAGTAGATGAGAAATAAAAATAAAATTGTTTTAACAACGTATTCAATGTTAATTTGTTTTTGCTTTTATTTCCTCTTTACGAAGTTGGAAAATTGGTTCTGGGAGATAGATTTCCATAGAAAGGAATTAAGTTTTAAATAACTTGCAATATTATTTCTCCACGAACCGCTTTCCTGTACTTTAATTATAAGATTTAATCTTGTTGTACAGGATTTGTGAATATGAAATAAATAAATTAATTAATAAATAAATAAATAAAAAGAAAGAAATATTTGTTATTTGGTTACTCTTTAGTACTCACTACTGTTAACGTTTCTTAAAACAGTATTTTTTTTATTTTTCAATAAAGTTCCTTGAAAATTCTAAGGTATAAAAAAAGATAAATTTAAAACTTTTAGTAACTTTTCAATACATGAAAAGAGGGGCAGAGAAGTCCTTCAGATGAACAGAACAAATCTAAGACTCCTATGCGGAGCACTCCATGTAATTACATCCTAAACATGATCGAGATACAACATGCAGATATTGTATGAAAGATTAGGAGACCATGGAGCATGTAATGGATAAATGTCCTGCCTTTGCATAACTACGATTTATCACATTTGGCAGACCTGATATCATGGAGGAACAATACAAGAAACTGGAGGTAAGGACATTGTACTGCTACTCAAGGCTGCACTGGAGAACAACTAAAGAAAATACTAAAGGGTGCACAATAGATCTACTTGGTCGCGGTGCTGGAGATACAGACTACTCAACCCAACTACTCGTAAATCGTAAAGTTTTCAATATGCATATTTTTCACAATTTTATAATTTTAAGTGAAAGTTTTACTTTAAAATTTTCATTATTCAAATACATATTTTTCTAATTTTTGCATAAATTTTCAACTTTTTAAATCAGCGTTGCCAAACCCAAAAAATATTTGCTAGGTTAAAGTAAAAAATTGCAGTTGAATTTTGTGGTAATATTAACTAATAGAGCTTAACGCCTGTTAAAATTTTTTAAAATTATCACTTTCAAGAGAAATAATTTCATTGAAAAAATTTTAAAATTGAGAAAAATTGACAGCATCTCGCAAAAAGTAAAACTTTGTCGGGCTGTGTAGTTTAAAAAAATTGCTATGAAATAATGAAAAATTTTTTAAATTAACTGTCAGATCATCAATTCTAATTTTGAATGTTATATTATCAATAGAAGGTGTTAAACGATAAAAAATTACACACTTTTCTTATCGAAATATGGATTTTCTAGAGGTTATTCTTATCTTTTTAAAAAACAAGTAAAAGAAGGCTTTAATTCGGCTGTGCTGAATTTATGAATATTCTCTACCAATATCCTAAAAAAATGTTCTCTACTGTTTTTGACACAAATAATGTAAAATTATGGAGGTAAAAGTAAAATTATGGAGGTGAAAATTTTTAGTGGGAATAAAATTTTGGAGTGAAAAAAATTTTTGAGGTGAAAAAATTGTTTGTAGTGAAAAAAAATTTAATGGTGAAAAAATTTTTTGATACTTTTTATTTCTAAGCGACTGGTAAAAAAATATGAGAATATATTATACACCAGTCGCTACTATAAAATTGTACAAAAATATGGAACAATTGTACTAATGGAAAATTTAGAAGTATCTTCACAGTTTCACTCATAACTTTTTAACCGCTAAACTGATTTTGTTCCTTTTTAATAACAAACTGCCCGGGAGGATGTCCAATAATGTGGTGCCATTTCAACAGACAGACGCACAAACGGACATCGCTAAATCGATGTCCGTTTGTTTATTTCTACATGTTACAAACGAAATGCAAACTAATATATACCCTCACCATATATGGTGGAGGGTATAAAAATAATACCGCTTGAGGCAATCGAGAACAATTTTTTCATGCTGCAAATACTGAAACAGGGCGCAGGGTTCCTTAAACATTTACAATAAACAATGTTATAAAAAATACTACGTTTTAGTGTATACAATTTACATGAAACCACCAAACTGTTAAGTATTTGACTACCTTTAAAAAAAACCGAGTCCGGTTTAAAAAAAAAAAATTTTTTTTGGGTTAAGCCGAAAATCGGTTTTTTAAAAAGGCCGATTTTTTTGTAATATTCTATCCTCTACATATTTTTGAAAATGTATTGTATTTGATAAATTTCTTGTGGAAAGTAAGTCAACATTCTATGAAAATAATTTTATTGATAAGCATACCACACATGGAGTGAAAATGCCTTATCCTAACATTAGTTACCAAATTCTCGAGTTGGAAAACGCTTTTTGGTAAAATTGGGAACCAGCAGGTGCCCGCAAACACATTCTGTTTATTTCTTTATGTTATTTAACTTTTCGATCATGCTATAATTCGATTCAGTTTTTTTTTTTGTTAGTTTTCTTTAGTAACTGCCTTTTTTAGGAGATCTGAAGATTCTGCAAAATTGGTGCTGGTACATTATTCTATAATCTGGCAGATTATAGAATAATTTAAATAAATTGTGAATATTTTTGTACAGCTTTGTATTTTTACCACTACACGTAAGTAACACTGCTTTTTATATCTTTTTTTTTAAACCATAAATTTAATGGGATTTTTGATTTTCAAAGCAAAAAATCTCTAAATAATTTTCAATATTATCAAATATAATCTTCAAGCAACTTTAATCTTTATAAACATCAAACTAGACAGTGTATACAATTAAAAAAAATATTAAAATCATAATTATAAATTCACGCTAGTACTGTAATTGGAAGACATTCCTACCTTGGATATTTAATTTGATATTAAGTTTCGCAATCATTAATTTAGTTTTCTTATATTTGAGAAATTTGAAACTTGGTTAATTTGAACTTTAGTTGAATTATTATACTTAAAATATGCACAAGTAAATAAAAAAATTTGCACACGTTTTGTTGATTACATATTTTTATATTTATTTAATTAAGTGTTGAGTATTGTTAGCGTTGTGATCAATTTGAGAATTCTAAATAAACTGAAAAATAGACAGGGTTGTGCTTGTTATTATATAGTCAGCTAAGATTTTTTTTGATAAAAATTTTTAATAGATTTATCTTTATGAATATCATCTAAGATTTTAATATTTTCTACAATTAACTGATTCGAATTTTCTTCATGTTTATACCAAGTAATATTGAAACTTTTTGTATTGATTCATAATTCGCACTTAACTACAATACTTCATTTATTTATGTCTTCGTTTATTTCATTTAAATAAAACCTCTAAAAAGGTAGAAAAACACTAATGTCATAAAAACATAAAAATTAATATACTGCTTTTATTATGATTTTTTAATAATTATTCACTGTAATTTTAATAGTATATTAATGTGTTGTGAATTATTTATTTATCAATATTATAAATAATTTTGAAAAAAATTATCCGAAATTTCTGACTGGGCATTTATGATTTTTTTCTTTTCTATGTTGCCTAATTTTAACAAAGTTTTCCAAATATACCAATTTTGTCCAGTAATATTTCTACTTTTGCATCTACTTTCAAAAAACCAAACTGGCAAATTTAAATGTCGTTATATTAGGTCTGTACGAGGTAATTTTGGGTAAAGTCTGGTAAAATGAGAGTAAACAAAAAATTCTCTCACAAAACCATAAAAATGACCAAAATACTGCGAACGCACAAAACCACATTTCATACCCAAAAATAAACGCCAAATTTATTCATATTAAAAAACAACTTAATAAATATATTTGAAATGGCAAATATTTATTTACATTTTCAAATGTATTTTGCATTATTAAGAAGGAAAAGTTCTTTATAGTAAATTTTTATTTAACTTTAATTTTTTTCAAAAATGTTAAACAGCTAATTTATTAGCAACAGCTGATGATTTGACAATTTTACCATTTTACCCAAACAAAAAGTACGGGTAAGTTCTGGTAAAATGAGAAACACAATTACTCTCTCATGAACGCTCTCATTTACCCAATTTTTGTTACAATAAACGCTTTCTGGTAAGATTGGGTTCCCGCGGGCACCCGCGGTAACGTACGTCGAACACACCTTTTGTATCAAAACTTGAATTTAAAATTAGAAATGTATTATTGTAATATAAATAAAAAAAATAATTAATTTTAAAGTAAACGTTTAACAAATCAGAATGTCCAACTTACACAAAAAAGTTAATCTAGAAAAAGGCGGAATAACTATTCAAACCAGTACTAAACAAGTGTATTAACATATCTGTTCGATTTTAACAGTTAAACCAACATTTGGTCTAAAAAAATATATGTAAGCAACTCTGAATTCATACTACTAATTGTTTGGAACTCTTCGTTTTGTGATAACGACGCTTTCCAACACTAAAGAAAAACACACATACAGCTTTAATGCTAGTATCCCGATTAAAGTACCTGAAAACTGATTATTTTTGCTTTTTGAACAATTCACAGTAAAAGTTCCAAAACATATGTTTCTTGTTTACAAAAATGCAACGCTTTTGTAAAAATGTGGCAACATCAAGCTAGAATTAAAGGCTGTATCAACCAGACGTAAGAGGGAATTTAATGAGTTATACCCCATTCATACTAAACCTCAAAATGGGTATTTTTGTTTTTTTTTCAGATTTTTAACTTCAAATGCCATACAAATTTTAAGTTGAAAACTTAAAAATAACGAAAATACGTATTTTGGTGCTCAATATGAATGGGATATTAAATAAGAATTGAAGTTGTGTCTAGATTTGCAAAATGAGATAGAAAAAATAAGTTCCATATAAATTGTATGGTACATAATTTTTTGTATTTATATTCCTTTTAGTATATCACTACAATTTTGTCATTTCCTTTTTCTCATTTCTATTCTCCATTTTGATTGAAAAATCTGTTTCCCATCGAACCGTCTCTTCGGGAATAGTTCACGAATATATGCAGAGAACATTGAGAAGCAAAATCTCTCTAAAATACCCAATATACCATATAGCAATCAAACTGCAATACAACTTGAGAATAAGCTTATATTAATAGTGTGTATTTATAAAATGTGAATTCACAAGCAGTATTTAACAATGCTAGAGAAAAGATTATTATCCATAACTTTTTCTCAAGTATGCTTATGAACAACATACAACAACAACGCAATATGGCGATTGAAATAGAAATATTTTTCAATACATTCTAATCTTGTTGTCTTTGTTCTACGCTTATAATGCATACAACAAGTGCCATTACTTTTTCTTTAAATTTGTCAAACGTGTTTTGCGTGTACATTTAGTTGTAAATTTTATATAGTGAACGTGCAATTACATATTCAATTTAATTATTTTTATTTATGGTTAAAATTAATTATTATTATTTATATTTAAAATTAATTATTATTTTTTGTATTTAAAATGAGTTATTATTATTTATTTTTAAAATTAAAATAAAAAATAAATTAAAGAAAATAATCATGATTTCTCTTTTTCAACTATTAATAACATATTATATTTGTAAGCTTATTCTACAATTACAAGAATAAGCTTATAGTAATCATACACACATTATATTTTCACGAGGGTTCCATTTTGATTTTTCTACAATTGTTACGATAGCCTTTTTCAATATATTCTCAAATCTTTTTTCAAGCTTAAGGCTTGTTTGTAAGCTTGTAATATTTTTGTCAAGTCATTTGGTATATTTGGTACTTGTTAATAAATGTAATATGTATATAACTTTATAAATGAACAAGCAAAATATTATTAAGCGAACTCACAATGCTGTTTTAATCGTGTGAAAAAATCTAAATTTGCAAAAATTACAGGTAGAGCTTTTTGCATCGTTTTGCAAAAACACATTATTTTTATTTTGCCAAGTTTTTAAAACACTATGCCGATTTTTTTGTCTAAACATATGTACGATTTTGTGCCCAATAATCCTGGTAACACTGGTTGACACCGTCAAAAATTAACAAATTTCTTGTTTGTGCGGCAAGGTGTTAACAGGAACATTCACTATAAACTGATGGCATCTGTGTAAAGTGGTATTTAGATTATACCACAAGCAGACCTTGAAAATTATCAATATTTAAATATAATTCTTTTTGTAAGATTGAAAATCATAATTGATTAATGAGGTTCATTTGAATCTTTTTTGATTCAATTGAATAAAATCATTTCAAACATATTTTTTTTTTTAAAAGATTGATATGATTTGCAAATAAAACAAAATAAAACATAATAGAAACTTTAAAGACTCAAAAACCTAGAGTACACAAATAAATAACCTGGTAAACAAACTAAACTATAAATATTATTTATTTATTTAGTTCAGTACTAGAAAGCCCTAAGGGCAAAAAACATATATATTACACAGTAATAATTACACCTAAGTTAATATATTAAAAAAAAAATAATTATGCAATATTTAATAATAGAGTCAAGAATACAAATCTCATTAACAGCGTTAAAAAAAATTATTTGCAAATCAAATCATTTGTCTCAGTGTTGAATTTTCACACAACCAAAACAAAAACAGCTGTAAAATAATTGGAGAGAAAACATACCTTTAAACTTGCATCTTTGTTAAAATTAAATTTGAATTAAAAATAAAACAGACGCCCTGGTAGGCTAGTTGGTAGCGTGCTAGCTTATCAGTGCGGGGGTCGTGGGTTCGATTCCCACCAGAGGCTCTGGTCTGCTTTCGCTACAACGAGCCTATGGCCTTTGTTGCTAGTGCTCGGTTAGGGTATTAGGATATAATTTGTAATTATATGATTAATATAAATAATAAAAATAAAACTGGTAATGGAGTCTCCAGAATTTCTCTCATCTTCAAAATGGTATAGGTAAACATATTTTGTTTTTTTAGTTTCATTTTAATAACAAGTTCCCTTTTATGCTTACTTTTTTTATTCTCCGGAAGGAAAAGCTTCTAGTTTTAATATAACTTTTAAATTTGTACTTTTTAGCTTTATTTTATAAAGAATCTCTTTCCAGAACTTAAATATTTTCTTTTTTAATATTTTTTTTCAGATTTTTTGTTTACTTTAAAATAGCTGTTTTCATCTGATTGCATTTGATTTGCATCCGATGGTGTACTCAATTTGAGAAAATATTTTTGACAAGTGCATGAAAATGGATTTTATTGATTTGCCGCCAACGTGAACATATGTCAAATATAATAAATATTTGTTATTATATAACAATTAGGATTTTCGAACATAATTTACCGATAAACTGGTCTCAAGGGGAAAGGAAAGAGTAGTTACACATTTCCCCTTAAAATCAAATTGGATTCTCTTGTTGTTCTGATCTCTAAAAAAAATTATTAAATTGTCTGAATAAATTTCTTGTTTTGGGTATTTAGGGAAATTTTTACTTACAGAATGGGGACATGATCTAAGACCTTTCTGGTAACACCCTATGTATAAAAATGAATTCGAGAATAGATATGCGGTAAAATGGAAATCATTAACAAAAATGGAAATATGATTATTTATAAACTACCATACAACTTTACATATATATTTCACGATTATCTAGAATAAACCTTGCAGAAAATTTATGTAGATGAAAAGACATAACTCACCATTCTCTCCAATTAGAAATAATTGACAATCAATATAAATCCAATTTTCACTAATTAAAAATAAAAAAACTTTTTATACCAATCAATTTACTTTTTATACCAATCTTTACTTCAAATATTGCAAGAAAAAAGTTCTATATTCCGAAATTTATTATTTGATGATTCCCTACGCGTCTGATTTTTCACTTTTTCATACAGCGCTCATCAATCATCGGCACATTTTTTTTGTTTTATTTTTAATCTTCTAGTTTATGCATTAAATTTAGTAATGTGCTATTTTTAAGCATAAAATTGTTTTTATAAAGTTTTTGTAAATTAAAAAATGCTACTTTTCATAATTAACCTATATTTTTACCGCACCAATAATCTGAAAAAGCACGTACAAAAGAAAATGCAGCTTCTTACTAATCGCGCAATTCACAAAAGTAGTGAACAAAAGAAAAAGAAAAAAAGTGTTCGGAAAGACATTTTTTCGTGCAGTGATGCCAAAAGTTTTCGATATAAACCCGCAGTATTGATCTTAAAACCGCCAGAAACTGCTTAAATTTTGGATTATACATATTTCACAATAAAATACTTTGTTTTATCATAGCTGTTGGCAATAAAAATTTGACATAATTAAATCTAAGCGTTACCACTTAACGTTTCCTATTTCATAAGCCAACTTTGATTGTATGCCGCATAAGCACAGCTTATATTCACCATTTATCAGAGACCTGCGACGAGCAAATAAATCGGTGGCACCTCGACGGGCAGCAATTAATTTTTGAGTCATTTCCTTAAGCTTTATTTAAGTCCATCAAAAAACTCTAAACAATGAGGATATTCACGGTGGTATTTTGCACACAATGCAATATTTTTAGAATGTATTTTTATTAAGAAACTAGAACACACATTTTTTATATGTTGCAAACAATTAATAAAAAGATTTAATTTAATGGTGAAGTCGTTTTAGCACTTTCATGACGTATAGCATTAATAAGTTCATGGTTGACCAAGAAAACAAATCTCAAACCGGAAATCTGAAAAATAAAAATATTTTAACAAATTTAATACGAATATTAAAATAAAGCATTCCCGATTAAAAAAAATGAGGCCGCCATATCTAATTTAAAATGATGCAATACCTAATGAGATAAAATTTAGTCTGAAAATTGGTATACAATTGTACTGTAGATCAAAGAAGCTCAAATTACTTTAAGGGGTTACCCTGCCTTTACACGTGCAATTAGTGACATGCAAGTGTTGTATTATAACATGCTAATACTTTACAGAATCCAGTAAATTTGCATTAAGTTTTTAAGAAGGTAAGATTGTTTATTGTTTTGACATTTAGTGGCATGCAATTGCCAAATTGAACTCGCATGCAAAATTTGCTGCCATTGCAAAAAATGCGAATGTTTAGTAATAAGTCGTGAGTGTATTGAGTTTTGAGAACTCCTAGAGGTTTAAGTGGGTTTCGAAGGCTAAAAAAGCGTATTTCGAATGATTTTGCTTTTCTTTAAATATCAAAATCAAAAGTGTTCAAACACTTTTGCATATCAAAGAAGTATTGAAATTAGAATTTTTGGCATAAAATAAGTTGAGAAAAAAAATATCCTTTTAAACAGTAGATGTTAGAAGTGTGCAAATTTTTAGCAAGATCGGTTAATAACTTTTTCAGAAATCATGAATACCGATACATAACATTTTAAGAAATCATGAATACCGACTTCGAAAATAGTTTTTTTATACTAAAAAAATAAGTTTCATTATTATTAGTGAATGGTTATAATTAATGATGATTTTAAAATGTTGGCAGCAATACCCTAACTGAGCCCTAGCAAAGAAGGCTATCGGCTTATAGTAAACAAAACAGAGCTATTGGAATCGACAGCGGCGATATTAGTGTTTCCAATTATTCGACCCTGCTAGTTATCCGTTTGGGGCATTACTCGGAAATTGGGGATAATTGCTTAATCGGTTATGTGGGTCGTTTAAGGGGAAAAATTGAAGATTTATCGTCAAATGAAAAATATACTTATTTCTTTCATTAACAACAAAAAGAGCAGCTTTTTGTGAAATATCAAGCTAATTCATCTACATTCGTATTTGTTCAGATAATTCAAAGCATTTATGCACAAAGAAAAGACTTTGTTATATAAACTTACCTCTACAACACAATTATTTGCTAATCTTGTTTTGTTACCGGCCAACAATGGTACACCATCAATAAATATGGGTCTTTTGCCTTCATTGGCTATAAAGAAATCGCCATTACTGCGCAATTTAATGGTGCCTTGTTTTCGTGAAATCTTCGTAGCCGGTCCTTCCAATGACAAATCAACATCCACTATACTATCTTTAGCATCGCGACCAAATGATATTTCCTTAGATCGCATGAGATATCGGACTAAACGTCCTCTTAAAACGGCCAATGTTTGACCATCAAATTCTGGAGCAATACCAACACCGGTCATTGAGTCAACCAATACATTCCAACGGCTCAGTTCATTTTCCAATAAACGTATTTCTCGTTTATTTTGTCTATCGGCCAATGATAATTCAATTTCCAATGCCTCATCTCGTTGATCATTTAGCTCGGCATCCAGAATTAAATCCTCAGCATCTGAGAAACTTAAAGGTTGATCACTGATGTGTAGGGGCTTTACAACTTGATCGGGCAACAGCTGATATTGTTTCATCATTTGCCAATGGTTTTGCAAAGACTTTGCTGTGCGAGCACTATAAAAGATCGAAGCGTTTTTGTCCAACAATTCTTGAAATTGTTCTAATTTGGGAATTTCGATCTAAAAGATAAATAATATAATTAGAAAATATATAATTTTTTTTTGTTCTTTCGAATTCGTACAGATTTTATAGAACTTAATAATTCCTCCTCTTGTGTACTAAATAGTGCTTTTCTTTGCACAGATTCAACCAACTCTGGATGAAGATTACGCATGGCAGCAACTGCTATTCGGGAAATAGCAGGGTCATACAGTAATGAAGCCCATCTACTTTGTAATTCGGACAATGTGAATTTACATGAAAACTTTGTTCCTCTATGGACCATACGCAAGTCATTTGTTTGCAAGATCCCAGTTATTAATGCCAAATCATCAATTGGTTTCCAACGACCCAAGTCTTTTACGAGCAATTGTGCAGCCGGACGACCTGATTTACGTGATCTCTTTTGTTGAGAACGTGGTGGTCGCTTTCTATCCGTTGTCATAAAACTTGTTGGTCTATCCATGTTAATCAAATTATTAGTTGATATTGGTCCAGCAACCGTTGTAGTAGATGCAGGAACTGTTACGCCTACAGTTGATGTTTGTGGTGCAATTGATTTCTCAGAATTTGTAACCAAATCTGCAACAGACGTAGTAGGTACCGTTGTAACAGTAGTTTGTTGTGTCAATATTGGTACAGGCGGTGGTGGATGTACAGTTTGTACATATGTTTGCGAAGTCGTACGTATTCTTCCACCTCTTGAAAGATCACCTCGACTTTGTAAATTTATACTGTATTCGACAATTTCGTCATCAAAACGTTTTCGTTTAATGGATCTTGATGAGCTAGAAGAAAATAAAATATTAATTAGTCTCACGTTTTTACATTTATTCTAATAATTACCTTCTACGCTTTTGGTCGTTTTGCAATTCTATTGGTAGATTTTGTACGGGGTTCGTAGTAGGTAAATCATTTAAATTATCTGTGTTATTCGTAGCCATTTAATTGCAGTTATGTATATTATTAGCCAACTATTTTAAATATTTTTGTAAATAAATATTTCATAAAAATCAACCAAAACAAAAACTCATGAAATGTTATGTTGTACTAATTACCACAGTTGCTAATAAATGTAGTACAAAAAGTGTATACATCATTCTTCTAATGGGTGATTTTTTAAGAACTTTTGGATTCGATTTAAAAAAACAAAATTTAGATAAATGTATGAAATGAGTTAATAAAACGGTCTATATAATTCAATGTTTAAAGATGATTTTATGTAAATGGTGACCGCGACTGCGCCTCACGTGGTTCATAGACTGGGTCCAATTTTGGTATACTCTCCAACATATCGGCCGGTATCTCACGAATAAATTCTTCAATATTGGCTGCCAGTGCGTCAACTGTTGCAGGCTTGTCCCTATAGACTAAAGGCGTTAAAGTGCACGATCTAGGCGGCCTAACGTGAAATAAGCTATTCACTAAACCCTCCTCTCAATTGGGCCATTGTTTTGCGTGCTGTGTGGCATGTGGCACCGTCTTGTTGAAAACACATGTCAGCCAAGTCCAACTCTTCCATTTTGGGCAAACAAAAAGTTTGTAATCATCGCGCGGTAGCGCTCACCATTCACAGTAACGTCGCCTTTGAAAAAGTACGGTCCAATGATGCCACCGGCGTAGAGTATTCAAAAAATCGACCTTTTGAAAAAGCCGATTTCGGTTTTCTTCGAAAAATCGTATTTTAAAAAAACCGGTTTTGGTTTCGGTTTTTGCAGAAAAAACCCGGTCAACCGGTTTTTTCGATTTGAATAAAAAGCTTATATAATTTGTTAATTATTTTTATTACAATATATATATATATATATATATATATATATATTTCATTTCAACAAAAATTTAACTTAAAACCAGTATTTTTTAATATAATATCTTAAAAATTAATATTATAAAACTATATTGTCATGGACCGATGTTGATAATGCGGTGGCACTCTGGGCTTTTGGCTGCGGCTACGCTCGCCGGAAATGGGGGGTTCTTTCCGCTTCCATCCATGTACATTAATTATTAGTGCCAGGTGGTTACGTTTCAATATTTTACAGTTAACATTGGACAATTACCTTTTGCTAGTGGAACAGCTGGATAGCGACGGACGGACATGCTACAAGCGGCGATGTATTTTTACTTTTCTTTGGACACGGGTGGATTTGACCACGAAGACCAGATGTTATTGGTCCAACAGGCGTCCCTCCCACTATATGATCTGGAATAGATCATCCTCTCGAGATCTTCAGTGCCTGTGAAGTAAATATTGGAAAATCTCCCTAAAATCAGTTATGGCTTTCTCTTAAGGGGCTACATACTCAACCTCCTTAATGTTTTACTGTAAATAGTGCATTCTAATTTTCATTTCAGATTAGTTCATAAATTTGTAAGTTTATTTACATTAAGTTATATAATTTACATGTTTTTTAACAAACCTAATATGGATATGTATATATATATAAATCTATATTACTATGCTCATGAAAATATTATATTCAACCGTTCAAATATCTTATTCTTTTCTTTTTTTTTCTTATAACCTTTTTTATATTTAATACTCGGTAACGTGTGCAATCAAGAAACGATGGTTCATAAGTGCTCACCTTACGCTTTTATTTAAAGCTCATTTGTTTTTATAATTGTTTTTTTTTTCCTTTTTGGTTCTTATTTAGTTTAGGCTAAACTTGTTTTACCTATCATTAAAGTTCCTTAAACTCAAATTTCTATGACGTTGTTATATTTTTTTTCTATATTCCTGCGTGCACGTTCCTTTCAATAGCCTAACGACTTCATTTGGCCTATCCTAGTTTGTCTTTGGGATTTTTTCTCTTTTCTTTCTCCTGCCAATTCTGGTTATGTTTCTGATTATGAGTTTTAACGAGGTTATGTTTCTTACCCTAAACTTTTAAGGTTACGTACTTGAATATAGCCTTTGAGTTAGGTTATGATTTTGATATATATGTTTTAAGTTGTTTTAGGTTATGTTTTAATTATGTTAAGTTTTAGCATATTGATCTTAGGTTAAATTAAGTTTTACAAATTTAAAGTAAGGTTATGATATTATATATAAATCTTAAGTTAGGTTAAGTTTTGGATCATGTTGAGGTTAGGTTGTTTTTCTTTCTAAATTTAAATTTTACGTTAGGGTTAATATCATGTTGAGGTTAGGTTGTTTTTCTTTCTAAATTTAAATTTCAATTTTACGTTAGGTTGTTTTCTGTCCTGCTAGAGTGAAGGGTCTTTACAATTTGGTGGCGTTGGATCTTTTTAGACCAACTGTGTACCATGTGCGTATATTTGCAAGGTGGTTAACGTCTACCAACATGTGATGCTCCAAATGTCACTTGCCCCACGTTTTGAACGGCACTTTTTCTTTTATGTATTTAATTGTTCGTTTACTCACGGTCAAAGTTGTTTCTAGCGTTCTTCGCACTTTTTCCTAAGAGATTTTCCTCGGGATACGCTGTAACGCGAATTCGATGCCAGGTGCGGCAAGTTCGTTTTCTATCGTCCTTACCCACGCGCCGTGCAGCAAATTTTCCTTTAACCTGGGTCAGTACTATCGCTAATTAACAAACAATATCCTAGTTTGTAATAGAAAAGTCTGTTCGTACACATCTAATTATAAAAAAAATATAAAAATTCTTACCCGAGTTTCAGTGAAGACTGCTGGAATTTCCTTACTAG
The DNA here is from genome assembly GCA_949748255.1 of Eustalomyia histrio. NCBI lineage: Eukaryota > Metazoa > Arthropoda > Insecta > Diptera > Anthomyiidae > Eustalomyia > Eustalomyia histrio. The sequence goes on from OX456524.1 coordinate 7,281,671, forward strand.
ACTTATAGTTGGGTGGTATTTTGTTGAGGCTTTTCCCGTTCGCTTTGAATGGAATGTCTTTACAACCTTTCTTTTTATTAAACCGCGTGTAAGCTTTTTCTGTTTTTGCCGAGATGACCGTGAATATGTCCTTCTCAGACTAAAGCTTAACACAAAATGGCAGTGAACGCTTAAGGTGAGTTACAATGTAACGCCCTCGTCGCGCCAGTGTATTTAACAACTCTGTCATAAACACCTGTCATTTTTTTTTGTGGTGAATTTTCTATGACAGGAATCATCCCGCAATGAATGACTCGGCCATTTACAACCAAAGAAAAAAGTTTACGAGTAATTTAAACAAACGTAACATAACTTGGCAATTCAATGATATAACGTGGCCGTCACAAAGCCAGCTCTTGTTTATGGAATCCGTGGAGTTAAACAAAGTTGGGAAGAATGAAATACGGACACCATACGAGAGGTAAGCAAATAACACACAATGTAAACAAATTAAATTTTCAAGGTTAATTTCACTTTTCAGATGTATATATGCGAAATATACCGAGCTGTGGTAATGTCAACAGATACAACAGTTTGGATCAAAGAATTCAACAAAACTGGTTAGCAATAATATTCAAACATTTTGGCAATTTACATTCCTGCACTTTCTTTAATCGTTGCAGACTCACTGTCGGCTAAATTGATTCGTGGTTGCTTTGTACACGGTTGGCACGAATGTTGGATAACATTTCAAACCGAGCTAGTTCCAATAAGTCTTTCAACTGTAGTGGGGGAAGCATTTACCTCCTGTCCCTTCAAATACTGTCCCGAATTACAAACGTGTATCTTCAAACAAAAAACATTGCAAAAAGCAATTAAACGTATCAAACTTTGTTTTTTTTTTTTTCTTTGAGGTAACTCAGGGACATACGTCAAGTTGCCATTGAAAGCTTTTCAGTTGGGATAACATTGATTATATTGAAAAAGTTGGTTTTGAAAATTTGCTGTTTGTTTAAAATCAGAATGCAACCAAGAATAATTGCGGTATTTGTGGTTTGGTACCTGAATTATTGCAGAAGTGCAAAACTTAATGTAATTCGTAATTATCGGTGTGTATGAGAAACAATAATTAAATCTTGTAAAATATCTTTGTTTTTAGACTCAAGTAAACTCTTTCGGAAATAATTCAGCAATACACAAACAAAAATTAAATTGAAATGCCTTGCCAAGAAACACAAGCAGGAAGCTCTCCGTGCCAAACGTTTCGGAAACCTGTTCACCTATCATATTATGACGTTTCTACTAATAATTAAGAAAAACGATTGTATTATTTCTTTGCTGATTTCAAATTTCTCCTCTGGCAATTGTTGTTTATCCTTACCAATAATGAAATTATCAAAAAAAACTGCTATCGATCAGGGTAATGCCATTCATATTACATCGGCAACGGTATAAAAGAAATCATTTTGTGGATTCTAAAATAAAATTTTTAATCAACCCCGTACTCGTTTCAGACGAATCAAAGAACGTTTTGGTAATGGCAAATGGAAGAAGCATTTTTCCCTTTTTTGCTTAGAACCCAATTAAGTTTCCTCCTCAATATGCAGATAAGTAGCGCTTATTAAATTTCACGTTCAATTTTTTTCTAAGGCCTTTTCATCTCGTTTTAGGTCCTTCCATCTGATTATACCAAATTTAAACGTTGGAACTGATTTCGAAACCATGATACCAATCCTCGTGTGTGTTTTCGTTTCCTAAACCTGTGTATAAAATTTTTTTTTGTGCCTTTTTCCTTTGTTTTTCTTTGGTGGAGATTTATATTAGAATTTAAGGTGTTGTGCATGTAGGGTGCCAATAAGCTGACCCTTTAGATTCTCAATTTCATACATGTTTCTTCCTATAGGTTTGCGGATTCTACATTTTAACCAGGGTTTACATAACTTAGCATTAATACTTTTTGAAAAATTACTTTGCACAAAATTCTTTCTGTACACTTCTTGGCCTGTTTTGAATTGAATTTCTCTTGACCTTTGGTTGTAGCTTTTCACATTTTTCTCATAAGATGCCTGAAGTTTTTCTTTTATTTTGTCTTGTATTATTTGCATCTTTGCTGCTTTTGGTAGTACTAGCATTTCACCATCACATAATGCACCAATTTTTCTCAAGATTTGATATGATTGTGCATGAGTTATCATATTGTAGCCAAATAGAGCGCAATACGGGGTTAAGCCTGTAGATGAATGTATAGTTGACCTTAACGAACATTCAACATTTGATAAATTTTCGTCCCATTTGCTTTGATCATTTTGTAAAAAGCTTCGGATACTGCTTAAAATGGACTGATTTACCCGCTCACTAGCATTTGATTGTGGTGAGTGTATAGCTGTGCGCATATGATGTATTCCATAAAGAATCATAAGTTCTTTGAATGAATCGCTAGTGAATTGCTTTCCATTGTCAGAATGCAAAATTTCGGGTACTCCGAATTTGTGGAAAACCTCAGTCGTTAAAAATTTTATAACAGCTTTTGCCGTTGCCTTTGCCATGGCCTTGAGCAATACAAATTTGGTCCTGTGATCAAGCACGATAAAAATATGAGTATTTCCGCTACGCGTTCTGGGATATGGTCCTAAAAAGTCAACGTAGATCTTTTGGAACGGCCTGTCAGTTTTTACTTGCTGTCCCATAGTTGGTCTTAAAGTTTGTCTAGGGTGCTTATTTTCCTTGCAGCTTTGACACTTTTTAATGAAATTTCGTACATCCGTAGCTAAAGTTGGCCAATAAAAGAATTCTCTAATATTATATATGGTTTTTGAAGTTCCACCATGACATGTGTTTTCCTCATGAGATCTTTTGATTATATTTTCAGTTAATTTTTCCGGTAACCAAATTTTCCATGTATTCTCGTCATCCTCTAATTCAGTTCGGTTAAAATTTGTTCTTTTATAGACAGTCCCATCCATTATTTTCAAATCTGGTAGTTTTCCTTTATTTTGTTCTATAGTGTCCTTTAAATCCAAATATTTGGGGCTTTTAAATTCTTCGGAATCGAAGTCAAATCTCGAAATATTTTCCATCGATAGCTCTTCCATATCAAGGCGTGAAAGCATGTCTGGTACGATATTCTTTGTACCTTTTCTATGTTCGATACTGAACTTAAAGCTTTGCAACTTCAAACTCCAGCGTGCTAGTCTTCCATTCAAATCTTGTTGTTTCATCAGCCATTTCAGACTGGTATGGTCGGTAATGACTGTGAACTCCATAAGTTCAATGTATTGGCGGAATTTTTCTATGGCAAGTACCACTGCCAAGCATTCTTTTTCGGTTGTTGAATAGTTTTTTTGAGCTGGGTTCAATTTCTTGGAAAAATATTCAATTGGGTGCTCTCCATCATCTTTATCTTTCTGGAATAGTACAGCGCCCACGCCAACGTTTGATGCATCGCATTGAACGTAGAAGGATTTTGCAAAATCGGGGCTACTAAGTACTGGGCTCGTAACGAGTCTTTCTTTCAATTTTTCGAATGATTCAATAGCTTCGGGTGTAAAAATAAATGTTGTGCTCTTTTTTAGAGTGTCGGTTATGGGTGCGGTTAAAGTAGAAAAATCTGGTATGAATCTTCTGTACCAGCCTACGGTTCCTAAAAATTTGCGAACGTCCTTCGGTGTTTTCGGTGGTGTTATATTCATTATGGCATCAACTTTACTAGGGTCGGTTTTCAATTTTCCTTCACCTACGATATAACCTAGGTACTTGACTTCTTTATAACAGAATTTAGACTTCTGCATGTTTATAGTGAGGCCTGCGGCTGTTAAACGTTTTCCGACGATTTTAAGCATATCTATGTGTGAGCTGAAATTTGAGGAGACAATAAGCAAATCATCAAGGTACACGAATACTCTGTCTTTGAGTTCGGATGGTATGACCTTGTCCATCAATCTGCATAGGCGTTGTGCGGCATTGCACAGACCGAAAGGCATTACCTTGAATTGGTAATGTGGTCTCCCTTGTACCGTGAATGCAGTTTTTGGCCGGCTGGATTCCTCTAGGGGAATTTGCCAAAATGCATCCTTGAGGTCAATGGCGGATATAAAATGGGTGTCACCTAATCTACTTAACAAGCCATCTATATTGGGTAGGGGGTAAGCGTCCTTTCGCGTGATCTTGTTTAATTCCCTAGCATCCAAACATAGCCTATTTTTGTTAGGTTTTATTACGAGGGTCGTTCTATGGTTCCATTCAGATTTTGTTGCTATTTCGATTACATCTAATGAAAGCATTCGGTCAATCTCAGCAAATGTTAGTTTTTGTATTGCTGGCGACACCGGGAAAAATCTCATCTTTCTTGGTTCGGCATTACCTGTATCGATGACATGGGTTTCTAAATTTGTTTTTCCAAGTCCAAATTTACTAAAGCACCTAAATTCTAATTTTGCATTTTCTAAAAGAATCGTTTCTTCGTAGCTGAGGTCGTGTATCTTCGGGTCTTCATTTTCACTTGCTGACAATTCGCCGATTATGTGGTGATTTATAGAGATAGTAATTTCGAATTTTTCCCAAAAGTCAATACCTAATATGAGTTCTTGTGATAGTGATGGTACAACATAAAAAGTTATTATACTTGATTTCCCTTTACATTTTACATCGAGTTTAACTTTACCAGTTATTCGTTGCGGCCGGCCGTCTGCCGTTTTTATAACCGAACGAAAGTTGTAGATCTCGGCATTCATTTTGGATAAATTTTCAAAGCAATTTTTCCCAAGGCATGATACCGATGCACCACTATCCATAAGCCCTTTTAGACTGACTCCATTAATGGCTACATCCAGATAAGGTCTTATATCGTTATCCGAAATTAAACTTGATATGGCTAAAGATTTCCTTTCAGATTTTCTATTCCTAAATCTGAATCTGGTTTTCAAGGTTTGTTGTTTTGGTTTTTCCTGGGAATCCTGAAATATTTCTTCTCGCTTTTTGTTGTAATTTGCCAATCTATCCTCATACGGTACTATCTGTTTCAATTTTAGAATGCAATTTTTAGAACAAGTATTAATATCTACAAATTTGTTTTTTGGAAGAATTTTATATTTATCATTGGTGCTGTTAGTAAATTCTAAATATTTTATAGTGGTATTATTTTTGTTGCCGTTTGTACCTTTACTAATTTCTATATTATGGCTATTGTGCGTTGATAAACTAGGTTTAGTTTTAAACTGGTTATTTGTCTGAAAATTAATATGGTTAAGGTTGTTGTTATTTATTGGGGCGGTTTGGGATCTGAACATGATGGCCCCGTGCTCTTTTGTTTGTTTCCCGTACAAGTTGGGCATTGTGGTGTAATTACGCCGTCGAACCCACACCTATAGCAAAAAAGGTTTCTCTGCAATGAGTTGCAAAACACAAATGAATGACCTGTTTCTTTACAGTTCCAGCATATTAATTGTCTTGCTGATGGAGTATTAAATTTTAATGCTTCTAATTGGTATTCAATAGGTTGTGTAGAAAATTGTGGTTGAAAATATTGCGGTTCATTTACATTTTCGGCTGAAAGTTCCAATTCGTTAATTTTACGATACTGATTTTGAGTTTGACGATAATTACTACGTTTAGCAATATTCCTCTCTGCTTTTTTGCATTCATACAGTAGTTGGTCGAGATTCGAGATATTAATGGGGTAAATAAGTTGTGCAAGTCCATCTTTTAGATTATCCTTAACGATGCTTACCAATTCCTTTTCTGGCATAGAGGTATTCATTTGATTTTTTAGCGCTATTATGTCGTTGATGAAGGTTTCAGCGTTCTCGTTGTAATTTTGTCTTCTTTCCATAACTCGGCGTTGAATTTCATAATCGCTTTCAAATCTTCTAAATTTTTTTATGATAGCTGCTTTTAAAATTTCCCAATCTGTATTAGGATTTTGTCTGCGAAAATTCCAAAACCATGTGTTGGCCGTTCCTGACAATAATAGATGAAATCCATTTATAAGGGTTGTCCAGGGACACTTGTTATCTTGTCTCAAAGCTTCTACTCTGAAAATAAAATCCTCTATACTAGCTGATTTGTTAGTATCGTCAAATTTAATATTCCATTTTTCGATTTTTAGCTGGTTGAAAGCTGCCGGTACTGAATGGTTATACGAAAGTGGTGGTGGAGGAAAATTTGGTACTGGTATATAGTTTGGTACTGTATTTTGAGGTGAAGTGTCACATTGAGGTTGTTGTTGCGGCTGTCGTTGCGGTATCTGAGTTTGTAAACGTTGTTGTGGTGGTGTGTGACTGTGAGGTTGTAATGGTAGTAGATGAGGCTGTATAACGGTTTCATTTGGGTGATTAGTTTCACTAATCTGTGAATTAGCCACGCCTTTTTCGGACCTAATGATTTCTCGTACAATTTCAGGTATTAGTCGATGTATACTTTCCTGTGTTTCTTGGAGGATTCTAGCTTGCGCGGCTCCGACCGAGGCGCTTACATAGTCTTTAAGTGTTAAACCACTTCCATTTACAATCAACGAAGGATTAGCTTCTTTATCCAGTTGATGTAGATTTTTTTGTGCGTTTGTTCTGAACTCGCTACGAACACCTAAGGCGGTTATGCTACTATAAGGTGGAGACTGAAGAGTACTTTCTGTTCCTGCGGGTGATGTTGTGGCTGGACCCGTTTGTGGGTTAACAGGTAGAGTTGTAGCTGGGTTTGTTTGGGTATTACCTGCTCGTGCGGCTGAAGAAGTAGTGGCCATCTCCGAAGTTGTCGTGGTTGTTGTTGGGGTCTTTTCCGTTGTTGTTGGCGGTGTCGTATCCATAGCTGTAATTTTTCTTGTGTTAGGTCTTTTTCTAGAACCTATTGCTGACGTTTTTGGGGTGTTTTTAGTAGTTTTGGTTGAATATTTAGTCGTAGTTATAGTTGCAATGGGTTTTCTATTTCTGCCAGCTGTTGTAGTTGTAGCTGTAGTAGTGGTTGTCGCGTTAGTGGTTCTGGTTCTAAGTTTCATACGCTCCCACAACGACATGTGTAAATTTTCCAGCTCCTAACCAAGACTAAGTGTGGAAAGGGTTTCAAGGGACAATAATTTATCGAGATACCTAGTATGTGAGACTTAATTGTAAAAAAAAAAATAAAATATTAACAACCTACCGTACCCTTGTACGTTCTCTTTTCAAATTTTCTGGCCTATAGCGATGTACCCCATTAAATAAAAACTTTAAGACGACGAAACAGACTCTGCAATTTCTTTCGCAAAAATATATGAAATTCCGAAAGTTATAAAAATGTCTAATATAGACGTAACGTGTCGGCTAATCGTGTCCGATAATGATAGTTTTACATAAAGTTAAATAAGAGTAGAATTAGTTTTGCTAAATTTATTCAGTTTTGGGTTATCAATACCATACCCATTGAAATTATAAATATTATATTTAAGAACAAGGTCGATTACTTTTCAAGTTTGCAATTTTGTTATATTTACTACCGTTAGTAGAAAAGACAATTTGTTATTTGTTTGTTATACAAAAAAGATCGTTTATATAAATATATATAAATTTTTATAATTTTTTTGTTTTCAGATATCATGAACATATATGGTTGAGTATTTGTAGCTGCCTGATAAAAAAAAGCTTAAATCAGATTATACAACCAATGATGGTATTCACGTAACGACCAACTTCCTTCTATATGTATTAATTTACACAATTGACTTTGTGAACGCAGTTATATTTTGGATTTCGTATTATGTTAAAGTTAAAATAATTTTTGGTAAATAAAATAAAAATATTTAATTAAATTTAGCTATTATGAATTTTGTCACCGAAAATACAAAAGCGTTACTGTACATAAAATTGTACACAACCGAACTGTAGTGTAGATATACCAAGGTTTATAAAGTTAATACAGCGCTAGACGTTATTTGAATACCACTATTATCAAATCCTTAAACAATCTCATTTTCCTGTATTCTTTTTTTTACGTTTTACCCTTTTTTAACAATTTAAAGTTAAAAAGGAAATGTAAAAAAAAATCGTTGAGATTATTTTCAAATATTATAAAAGTTTTTACGCACTAAAAACCAATAAAATTTTCCCGTATCCAAAGTATGCAAAGGTTTGAATCTCAGAACTTTATATAATTTTCTATAAGGTATTGTTTAGAAATGTGTGTACTCTGGATAAAAACTTAGACATCAGTTGTAGACTCAATAAGGACAAAATACAAGACTTATACAAACATAAATTGAATTAAATGACTACCTATCTATTTGTAAACTAATGACGCAGCGAATGAACTCGGACCCGTGGTCATATGGATCATGCCTTACGCCATTGATAACAACAAACAAGCAGCCAGTCAATCCTCCAACATTCGATAGTCAGTGAGGAGTTGTAGCAACACAGGCATAGCAAATTGGATTGCTTTCCGGGACTTACAATTCGATCTTAACTTTCAAACGTTGGTTTTACAAATACGGCATTAAATGCTCGCATGTTGGACGTCAAATATAATTGCGTCACGTTATGGGCGCCAAATGTCATGGACCGATGGTGATAATGCGGTGGCACTCTGGGCTTTTGGCTGCGGCTACGCTCGCCGGAAATGGGGGGTTCTTTCCGCTTCCATCCATGTACATTAATTATTAGTGCCAGGTGGTTACGTTTCAATATTTTACAGTTAACATTGGACAATTACCTTTTGCTAGTGGAACAGCTGGATAGCGACGGACGGACATGCTACAAGCGGCGATGTATTTTTACTTTTCTTTGGACACGGGTGGATTTGACCACGAAGACCAGATGTTATTGGTCCAACAGGCGTCCCTCCCACTATATGATCTGGAATAGATCATCCTCTCGAGATCTTCAGTGCCTGTGAAGTAAATATTGGAAAATCTCCCTAAAATCAGTTATGGCTTTCTCTTAAGGGGCTACATACTCAACCTCCTTAATGTTTTACTGTAAATAGTGCATTCTAATTTTCATTTCAGATTAGTTCATAAATTTGTAAGTTTATTTACATTAAGTTATATAATTTACATGTTTTTTAACAAACCTAATATGGATATGTATATATATATAAATCTATATTACTATGCTCATGAAAATATTATATTCAACCGTTCAAATATCTTATTCTTTTCTTTTTTTTTCTTATAACCTTTTTTATATTTAATACTCGGTAACGTGTGCAATCAAGAAACGATGGTTCATAAGTGCTCACCTTACGCTTTTATTTAAAGCTCATTTGTTTTTATAATTGTTTTTTTTTTCCTTTTTGGTTCTTATTTAGTTTAGGCTAAACTTGTTTTACCTATCATTAAAGTTCCTTAAACTCAAATTTCTATGACGTTGTTATATTTTTTTTCTATATTCCTGCGTGCACGTTCCTTTCAATAGCCTAACGACTTCATTTGGCCTATCCTAGTTTGTCTTTGGGATTTTTTCTCTTTTCTTTCTCCTGCCAATTCTGGTTATGTTTCTGATTATGAGTTTTAACGAGGTTATGTTTCTTACCCTAAACTTTTAAGGTTACGTACTTGAATATAGCCTTTGAGTTAGGTTATGATTTTGATATATATGTTTTAAGTTGTTTTAGGTTATGTTTTAATTATGTTAAGTTTTAGCATATTGATCTTAGGTTAAATTAAGTTTTACAAATTTAAAGTAAGGTTATGATATTATATATAAATCTTAAGTTAGGTTAAGTTTTGGATCATGTTGAGGTTAGGTTGTTTTTCTTTCTAAATTTAAATTTTACGTTAGGGTTAATATCATGTTGAGGTTAGGTTGTTTTTCTTTCTAAATTTAAATTTCAATTTTACGTTAGGTTGTTTTCTGTCCTGCTAGAGTGAAGGGTCTTTACAATTTGGTGGCGTTGGATCTTTTTAGACCAACTGTGTACCATGTGCGTATATTTGCAAGGTGGTTAACGTCTACCAACATGTGATGCTCCAAATGTCACTTGCCCCACGTTTTGAACGGCACTTTTTCTTTTATGTATTTAATTGTTCGTTTACTCACGGTCAAAGTTGTTTCTAGCGTTCTTCGCACTTTTTCCTAAGAGATTTTCCTCGGGATACGCTGTAACGCGAATTCGATGCCAGGTGCGGCAAGTTCGTTTTCTATCGTCCTTACCCACGCGCCGTGCAGCAAATTTTCCTTTAACCTGGGTCAGTACTATCGCTAATTAACAAACAATATCCTAGTTTGTAATAGAAAAGTCTGTTCGTACACATCTAATTATAAAAAAAATATAAAAATTCTTACCCGAGTTTCAGTGAAGACTGCTGGAATTTCCTTACTAGACTTATAGTTGGGTGGTATTTTGTTGAGGCTTTTCCCGTTCGCTTTGAATGGAATGTCTTTACAACCTTTCTTTTTATTAAACCGCGTGTAAGCTTTTTCTGTTTTTGCCGAGATGACCGTGAATATGTCCTTCTCAGACTAAAGCTTAACACAAAATGGCAGTGAACGCTTAAGGTGAGTTACAATGTAACGCCCTCGTCGCGCCAGTGTATTTAACAACTCTGTCATAAACACCTGTCATTTTTTTTGTGGTGAATTTTCTATGACAGGAATCATCCCGCAATGAATGACTCGGCCATTTACAACCAAAGAAAAAAGTTTACGAGTAATTTAAACAAACGTAACATAACTTGGCAATTCAATGATATAACGTGGCCGTCACAATATTCATATCAAATGAATAAAGATCATTAAGTTTGTAAATCGGTAAAATTAGGTACGTTAGTAATTTGAACGTTAAAAACGTTTGGCATTAAATAAGTTTTTTTAATATTACATTTTAAATATGTAAAAAGAAAATCTATTTTTCAGCTCTAAAGTAATATTTTAGAAATAATATGCAATTTAAATTTTTCGTTTTAAGACGATTTTTTTGGTTGCTTTTGATAAATCTAGAAGTGGAAAATATTCTTTCACTAATAGTAGATGTTGGACAAATAGTCAAAAGACAATTATATAAATTTTCCAACTTTTCAGTTCTTTTGTCGCATTTATCAAGAAATGATGAATGATTTTGTACAGTCTCTTTTTTAGGATTTTGAATACTGTTTATTGTGTTATTTAGATCAGAAATTAAACTATTTGAATTTGGAATATCCAAAGTTAAGTTTTCATCGGAATCTATCAGACTTACATCTAAATCTTCACAACCAAACAAACGATTATAAAAGTGTTCGGAAAAAATAAAAGAGACCAAGTAACCCGGTTGGTGATGTAATTAAAAAATCGGTTAACCGAACAAAAAAAACCGGTTTTCGGTTTTCTTCGAATTCACAAAATATTCGAAACCGATCGGTTTAAAAAAAAACAGAAACCAACTGACCGGTTTTTGAATAATCTACACCGGCGCATAATCCACACCACATAGTGCATTTTTGGGAGATTCATTGGCAGTTCTTGCAATGCTTCTGGCTGCTATTCACACCACCACGTACCCATTCAACTGACCATAAAATGTTAGAAGTGCCCGATGCACTTAACCAAGTATAAATTTTTATAATAAAATTCAATAATCTGCAAGCGTTGTTTATTTGTAAGTCGATTCATGGTTAAGTTATACACCAAACTGAACATGTGTCACAGTAACATGTTTCACGAATACAGCTTTGCCAAAAATAAAGTTACTAAAAAATCACTCTTTAATTTAACACACAAATTCACCCAAACCCGCCCTATTTGGGATTGCATATTTACCACAGTGGTAAGTATTGCACTAGTTTAATGTAAAGAGCAGTTTAATTGAACTAGTTCGTTCAATTGGTGTGATTAATTTTACTTGAAAAAATATATCTTTTATATATACAAATTTAATATTAAAATAATGTTTCATAATTAAGAAAACAACAACGAATATATACAAATACAATATGAGGTAAGTAACTTCATATTTACAAAATTCGTTGTTCCTTTTGTTAGATGTGACATTGTTGATGATGATGACAAATCGATACAATTGGACAATAACTAAAATTTTTTATTGTATTTCCAGTTTAATACATTCCGAAGAAAGCCCACTGTCTGATGGTAAAATGGATATTTCTGAAACTACTTCACTAGATTCAGCTGGAACCTCTTTGAATGATAATAACGAAAGAATGATGGACAAAGAAAAACACCACCATACAACTCCTCTTATTTCCAAGAATATAAATTATAATAATCACACCTCTACAGAGAATCATCACCATAACAGCAATACTACTAATTCTTTGGAATGGAACAATGACAACGAAGTTATTAATAATAAAATATCATCTTCCTTAGACAACTGTATTATAATGAAGCCATTGGAAAATATATCTATAGTATCAATGGAGGATTCATTAACCCCTCAGAGACGGAATATAGCACGCACTTTAGCCGATAATCATCCGTTGATGTTATCGCCCACTTGCACCGACTCTGATTCCGAATTTGATCATATTCAACACAATCATCATACTAAATCTTTAAAAAAGGAAATAATTACCAATAATGGAATTCAGGTGAAAAATTATCCCGATGTCGTACCAACCCGCGAACGTTTACGTATAACACAGTCTTTAGAAGACGAAGTCTCCGAAGAAGAGCAAGAAGAAGTCTCTATATTGAATTCCAGAAATATCAACTGTGCCAGAAAAACAATCTCTGAATTAGCTAAAGCCAACAATAAGCAGTCAACATTGGTGGCGCCTTCAAATCAATTTAAGCCGCATGCATTAATGAAATCCTCATTTAGAGGTAGCAGTCCAGATCTCTTAAGTAGTGGTTCAGAGGTAAATGTTTCACAATATCAAGCGACAGTAGACGCTAACTATCAAACGGTGGCATTAATGCCTAAGAAAGATCTGTTAGATGGGGCACAAAATAAACATTTAAAAAATGCCAAAAAATCTGAAGATATCTCCTCTTTAGATTCTATATCGAATCATAGTTTTGATTGCGATGAAGAACACAATTTGGCCTCTTTAAGTCCGTCGAGTTCACTCATAGATGGTTTGGATGACGATGATGATGACGACAATGATGATGATTGTGAAGGTCCAGAGTTATTACCAGACGACGATAATGATGACATTGAACAGTTTAATCATATAACGCCTACACCAGGCAGATCATTAAACAGTCCTTGTGGAAATTCGTCAAATAATCAAGAACTACCACAATATTCAGCCGCCGAAGAACGTCGTGATTCACGTAATTGGCAAAAGATTACCTTGCCCGATGGCCGCACTCGTGATATAGACATGCGTGTTATTGAACCATATAAACGTGTCCTTTCACATGGTGGTTATCTTAAGGCTGGTGGTCATAATGCTATTGTAATATTTTGTGCCTGCCATTTACCTGATCGTTCTCGTACTGATTATAGTTATGTTATGGATAATTTATTCCTGTATGTTGTCAAGACATTGGAACAGTTGGTTACAGATGATTATGTGTTGATTTATTTACATGGTGGTTCGAGTCGTCGTAATATGCCACCATTTCCATGGTTAAAAAAGTGAGTACATTACATATAATAACTAAACTGTCTTAAATTAAAAAATCTCACAGTGGCATAAGTTTAATTTAAAAAAAAAAACAGTTTACGTTGAGGTTCCAAAGTAAAGAGGTACTCATTACGGTTTGTCTTATTTTATTCTAAATTTTATGGAACGTATCTACCGTTTAAAAAAAGGATTATGTGTAAAGTATGTATTATAATAAAGATCACTATTTGAATAGAGAGACAATACACCACAAAAGGCTCTCTAAGATTTAGTAAGCAATAAATAGCTCTGTTCCCTTACTTTCTGGATAAAGTTCGGTAAAATGAGAGTAAGCACAAAATACTCTCATAAAATGACAAAATTACCCAAAAGTACGGGAACGCAAAAACCACTTTTCTAGCCCAAAAAAAAAATGTCAAAATGCATCAGTGATGCCAAATTTTTAGGTGCAATAAGTGTAACACGACAAGTGAAAACGCGCTAATGGAGAAATGCGAAAATTGAAATAAGACTCAAAAAAAAATATATTAAAATTGCCCGCCGTTTACAGTGGCAGGAAATTTCGAGATTTTGATATTTTCTTTTTTGAAAAAACACACATAGTTATATCTAATAAATATATTTTTCTCATAATTTAATGTTTTAGTTTTTTTCATTGTTTTTTTAAAGTGGTGTATAAAAAAATCTCGTGATTTCGTGCCATGTAAAAGAGGGGGTTACAATTTTCAAAAAAAAAAAGTGGTAAGAAAAATTAAAAGGTGCCGATCTGTCCCTGTTTTATAAACAGAAAATATTTGCAGTTTTTAGAAAGTAAAAAACCGCTTATTGTAACACGAAAAGGGCTAAATTAGCATCGCTGAAGTTCCTTAGTTTTATTTTTTACAATTATAAAACAGCTGTTTTTGTTTATCAACTGTTCTTTTGACAATTTACCAATTTAACCAAAGAAAAAGAGAAACACTAATACACTCTCATAAACGCTCTCATTTACCCAATTTTCGAGTACGGGAACGCTTTTTGGGTAAGTTTGGGAAGCCGCGGTAACGTACGGGAACAGACTTAATATGTATTTGCATGAAAGTCGCTGCCCTGATTAGAGCACTTTTATCATTATTTCGCTACATTTTCATATGGTATTGTCTATTCAATTTCAGTAGATTCTACTGACAAAATTTAAATTTTTTCAGTGATTATTTTATATTTTCTGTTTTTTAGCTTCTAAAATTATATTTTGTTTTTTTAATCTTCTTCTTTTTTCTTTTTAATTTGATCTATTTAAAATAATCTATTAAATATTTATTATCTATTTAAATTTTAAATACATTTTTTGTTTTTTTTTTTTTTAATTGAATATTCTTAATAACTGTGAAACATTCTTGTTATTAATTTTCCTTATGCCACTTTTATTTATTAAGGGAAACAAAACTATTTATTACTTTGTAATAATCTCTATATTCCTTTTACATAACATAAAATGAATTCTTTTGTGTACAATGCCCCGCTATTTCGCATCATGCTCTTATTTTTACATCTTTTAAAATAAATTTAGATATTTCTGAATCGAGTGTTGCGTGCCGGGACTTAAACAACATTGATTGGAATGGCTTATTAAACTATTTATCTGATTTTGATTTTTTACAATTTTTAATGTGCCTGATGTTAATGCTAAATGCTTTCTTTTGTCTTCCCTTGTTGCGAATCTATATTCATTTGTGCCTTATAGACGTGTTTTTCGTTCTGCTAGTGATGACGTTTAGATGAAGTCTAGGTCGGTTGTTTTGGCAAGATCTCTGAGAGATTTGGCTTTTTCAGCGTATCAATTAGATCCAACTGCTCATAAATGGAATGTTTTCTGTAAATTCCGGAACAGAGCTAAGTCTGCTATTAGGAAAGAGAAGAGGAAGTATTATGCTGAAATGTTTTGGGGGTTGGATACCTCTGGTATGTGGAGGGTTCTTAAGAGATCTGGTTGTGATAATTCTACTGATATCGTTTGTGATGGGAATGTAGATGTAATTAATGAATATTTTGTTCGTGGCTTTGGTACTGTTATTAACAATGAAGTTGATTTTGATGGGTTTGAAGACTTGGATGGGGCGTTTTCTTTTTCTTGTGTAACTGAAAATGAAGTTCTGGAAGCCTTTAATAAAGTAAAATCAATGTCTATTGGTGTTGATAATATTACAATTCAGTTTTTAAAACTTATTTACCCTTATATATCTAATGTTATTTTGCATTTAATTAATACTATTTTAATGACGTCAGTATTCCCAGAGGCTTGGAAGGTAGCGCGGGTTGTGCCTATTCCTAAATCTGGTACTATTCATGGTCCTGATGATTTGCGACCGATATCTATTCTACCGGCGTTGTCTAAGATTGTGGAACATATTGTTAAGGAGCAAATGCTTTTCTTTGTTAAGAATAAAATTATTGATGCTCAGTTTGCTTTTCGTCGTGGATATAACACTACAACACTTTTACTTAATCTGACTGATAATATTAGGAACTCTGTGAATGATAATAAGCTCAGTGTGCTGATATCTCTTGACTTAGCTAAAGCTTTTAATTCCTTATGTTACTCTACGATGATTGTTAAACTTAAAGAGATTTTTAATTTTTCTAAATCTGCATGCAAACTCATTATGTCTTATTTATGTGGTCGGTCACAATTTGTTGATTTATATGGTAGATTTTCTAGCATACTTCCTCTCAGATCGGGAGTTCCTCAGGGTTCAGTTCTAGGGCCACTTTTATTTATTTTATATATCAATGATTTGCCAGGTGTTCTGAATTCTAGTATTTGTAAGCCGTTTTTATTTGCAGATGACATAATGCTCTTGTTTAGTACTGACAGAGATTTTGTTGATGTATTGGAATCCAATATTAATTACAGCCTTGATAGAATTTCTGCCTGGTCTATTAGGAATTCGGTAGCTATAAATCCATCTAAGTCGAAAGCCCTTTATTTTGGACCTTCTGAGAATTTAGTAACTGATTTTTTTATAACTATTTGTGATTCCAGAATTGAGTTTGTTAGTCAGCATAGATTTCTTGGTATTATTATTGATAATCGGCTTAGTTTTGTGTCTCATTTTGAATCTGTACATCGGAAAATTTCTTATATCCTGAGAAATATTTTCTTGCCTTTTAGAGTGAAGTGTAGATTAGCTCATGCACTTCTAATGCCACAAATTTTGTATGGTCTGGAGGTGGTATCAGGCACTATTGCTACAAACTTAAAGATGCTAGAGCGAATTGTTAATACGGTAACTCGATATGTTTTTAATATCCGTAGGCGTGAACATATATCTAATTTTGTAAAAAAATTTTTAGGATGTTTTTTTGATAAATTTGTTAAGTTTCGCAGTATTATTTTATTTCATAGAATAATTAAAAGTGGTATACCAGTCTCGTTGCGAGGAGAATTCTCCTTTTCACGCTCTAGTAGAAACAAACAAATTATAATACCTAGAATTAGATGCTTATTGTTTGAGAGGTCTTTTGTTGTGAGAGTTTCTCGCTGCTGGAATAGCTTACCTTATGAATTACGTATTTTCTCTCAATCTAATAACGTTTTTCGTCTCAAACTTATGAAACATTTATTTAATTCTTAAAATTGGTGGTTCTGCACTGTTTGACTTGTCTTTTTCCTTCAGTTGTTCTTATATCACCGGATAATGAATTCTTAACTAAATCTATTAATAGTTTTACCTTTTTTTTTATTGATTTGTTATGGCTGGGGAGCCAATAAAAATTTAAAAATTTAATTTAAATTAAAATAATTTTAGTTTATTAATGAGTGCAGTTATTTGTTATTACATAACTTTTATTATATTTTTAAGCTAGTTTTAGTGCTTTACTTGGAATTGTAAATTGTTATGCAATACGTTTTTTTGGCCTGGATGGCTTTGTATTGCAATGTGAATAAATAAATAAATAAATAAATTTGCGCCCTGCCTATAGCAATAATTCTTTTATTCGTAGTAGCTACATAGATTTTGAGAGAGAGGTGAAAATCGGTCATTATAATATACACAGTTTTAGTACTCCTTCGCAGACATATAAACTTAGCCAATAAGGAATATCCTTGAGGAAAATATTCTGGATACCTAGAAGTGGGGTTATGAGCTACTTATGGTCAATTGTATTATATAAAGATGTAAATAAAAATCAAATTTATAGCATCCTTTTCACTCTACGTTTCGTTGGCGGTATTCCAACTTCCTCAGGAGTGTAAACTTTATTAAATTCTGTAAATAATTTTATTGAATTTATTGGAACTTCACTTTGCAAAATTTTTATATTTGCTGATGACATAAATCTGCTTTTCAAGTGTGATAAAAACTTTCTTGATTGCCATGAAACAACTATTAACTATGTGCTGTCCCAGGTCTCGATCTGGGCAGTTAATAGTAAACTCAAGTTCAACCCTCATAAGACAAAGGCTATAGTTTTTGGGCCACATGATTATCCACATGATTTTATAAGTATTTCGTTTGATGGGATTGGTGTTCAGTTTGTAGACACCATGAAATGCTTAGGTATAATGCTTGATAGCAGTCTAAATTTTAAAAATCACATATCTAATGTGGCGCCCAAAGTTGGAATGACTCTGCGCTCGTTATATAGCATTGATTGTTATTTACCAAAACATATTAAAATTAAACTAGCACACTCTCTTCTTATGACCCATGACGTCTATTATTATTATGACGTCTATTGCTTAGACGTTTATAGTGATACAACTAAACTAACATAAAGCGTTTGCGCTTGATATATAACCGAATTCTCAGATACATTTTCAGTCTCAGGGTATCAGACCATGTGTCTAATTATTCCTTTAACTTTCTAGATTGTACTTTTGGTGACTTTGTACAGATAAGAGTTTTATTGACTCTGCACCGCATGATAAAAATGAATACACCATTATGTATTGTTGAGAACTTTAATTTTTCGCGGTCTACACGAAATCCACAGTTAACTTTACCGAAAATAAATAACACCAGTTTTGAGAAATCTTTTCAAGTGAGGGCTTCACGAATTTAGAATGGGCTTCCAATTTATTTGAGAACCTTTGATTACTCCAGTTCAATTTAAAAACGGAAATATTTAGATTATTTTAAAAACTATCATTGTTAGTCACAACGATAGGACCTATGATTCATAATGTAATACATTTCTTTAAGTTAATTGTAAGTTAATTTACTGTTCATTACTTATATGATTTATATAATGTATTAATCGTATATGTCCCCTGGGGCTCGATTAAATATAAATAAAATAAAAAAAAAATTCTGTTGACAAAAACACAATAACATTTGAAAATCATTAGATTTTAGTAGAATTTACTCAACGTTGAAAGTTAACATTCAATGGGGATCCCTAATGGTCTATATTGCCAGCCCTATTTTTATTTATTTATTTATTTATTTATTTATTTATTTATTTATAATTCAACTATAATACAAAAGCCATTCAGGCCAAATAATTGTATCACATAGCAATAATTCTGAGCAGAAATCTTAAAAATAAATATATAAAGAGTGTAATATAAATATATATATATAGTTTACATAACATAAACAATAAGGATTAAAAAATATATTCTACACTCAACAACCTAGCATATTGGCTTCCCAACCATAATAAATGTAATAAGAAAATTAACAAAAATGTAAAAATTTAAGTAAATATACCCTCAATTTGTGGCAACTAAGCATGTAAGCAAAGAAAAATGCAAATACTTAACGGTCGAAACACAACTGTACAATTCATAGCATGAAGTACAACTTAATGTGCATACCAGATTAAAGATTTCAGTAGAAAATTATATATTGGAAACAATTACTCAAAAGGCATTAAAATATTCCAAAATTTTTAATCTGAATACGTTGTTAGAATGCGAAAAAACACGTAATTCAAGTGGCAAACAATTCCAACATCGGGCAATTCTAATTATAAACGATCTTTCAAATATAGTGTTCCTAATCCTAGGAATGAATATCTGAGGATTACGGCTTGATCGTGTAAAAACAAAATTTTTATATAAAGGTAAAGGCCTACGACTTTTAATAATCTTATGGAAAAAAAGCAACAAACGATACTTTACAAAATCATTAAAAGAACAACCAAGGAAACGATTTACATAAGCTGAAATGTGATCATGGCGACGAACGTTATAAATAAAGCGCACAATAGTATTCACCAAACGCCTGATTCTATTTAAGTTTATACCAATAGTACCCGAAACTACCTCAAGACCAAAAAGAACTTGCGAAATCAAAAGAGCATGTGCTAATTTACATTTAACAGAATGAGGCAAATATATTTTTGACGAATAAATCCTACGTAACGCACCCCACACTCTGCCACACAAGACATCAATATGTGGTTTGAATGACATTCTACTATCAAGTATAACACCTAAACATCTCAATTGATTCACTAACTCAATTTCATCATTACCCAAATATACATTTAAATCACAGATAAAAGAATTTGAATGTCCAAACATAATAGCTTTAGATTTAGTAGAATTAATACAAAGGGAATTCTCAGAAGTCCACTGTAAAACACGCTCTAGGGAACTATTAATATCACTTTCCAATAATTCAATAAACCTTCGGTTGCCTTTAAAAAGTAAAAAAACATCATCCGCAAATATAAAAGATCTGCAAATCCCCGAATTTACAAACCCAGGTAGATCATTAATATAAAGGATAAACAAAAGTGGTCCTAAAACAGACCCCTGAGGGACACCAGAATGAAGATTAAGTAAACTGGACTCTGAACCATTAAGAGCAACAAATTGTGATCTGTCACTTAAGTATGACAAAATGAGTCTACAAGCAGATTTGGAGAAATTAAAGTTTACTTTCAGTTTAAAAATCATTTTGACGTGGTCAATGGAATTAAAAGCCTTAGAAAGATCAAGTGACACTAGAGCACATAATTTATCACAATTGCAATCATATCTAATAGCATCAGTAAGTTTGAGGAGCAATGACGTAGTACTGTGTCCTTGACGAAACGCATACTGAGATTCATATATACTCATAAATGTAGAATCAAGTACTTGATCTTTAAGAAGGTGCTCTACAACCTTAGACAGCACTGGAAGTATTGAAATAGGTCTGAAATCATCAACCCCATGAACAACACTCTTCTTAGGAATAGGCACAACACGAGCAGTCTTCCAAGCTTTTGGAAACCTAGAGGTTGTTAATATAGTATTAATTAAATTCAAAATAAGATTAGAAATATGAGGAAAAACAAGTTTAATAAATTTAATTGAAATGCCATCAACCCCAACTGACCTGGATTTAACTCTATTTAAAGCATTAAATAATTCCAACTCACTTACACAGTGAAAGGAAAAACAATCTTCAGATTCATTAAAATAATTAAAGTCAAAATTTTCACGAGTATCTGTCGTGGTTTCTCCACCAAAAAATGTATTTAAACTTTCAATATCGATCTCACAGACCACACTGTCATCACCAACACAGCCACAACTCCTAAGAACCTTCCACAAACCCGTAGAATCTAAACCACTGAAAAGTCTAGAGAAATGTTTTCTTTTTTCTCTACGAATAACATTTTTAGTTTTATTGCGAAGCCTGCAGTATATCCTCCAGTTAATCAACGAACGATCAATTCGATAAGCAGAAAACGCTAAATCCCTTAGAGATCTAGCATAAACGATATCCCTCGAATTCATCCAGTTATTATTACCATATCTTATTCTTTTTCTAACAAGAGGGACATAAGATAAAAGGTTCTCAAAAAGAAAAGAAATAGCAGAGCATTTTGTATCAACATCACTTGTATTTAAAATAAGAGAAGAATCAAAATTATTTAAAAACCCAAATATTCCACCCCAATCTATATTGCTAAAGTCTCGAAATTCAACGAATTCCTGTAAACGTTCTACATTAATATTAAAGGATGCAAATATAAAAGCATGGTCAGTCAAAGCTGGACATTGAACTTGATCAGAGTAAGAGACCATATCAACATTACTCACTAAAAAGAAATCAATCAATGAAGTGGAGTCATAGCGTACGTCATAATGGGTAGGTTTAGAATTATGAACCACCTCTAGGCTACATCTAATACACAGTGATCGAAGCAAATTAGATTTTGTGGAATCAAATAAATTACAGTTTAAATCACCAACAACTATAATGTTAGAGTATTTCAATAAGAGATCACAATGACATGTCTCAAAACTAGCCAAATTCCCATTAGGCAAGTAAACGACGCCAATCAAAAGAATAGTGTTACTAAAAAATAACTCTATAAAAAGAGACTCACAATTACTGGATTCTGAAATTTTAAAAATAGATTTGAATTTGAGTTTATTAGAAATATAAAGACCTACTCCACCACCCCTAGAAGAACGATCATTGCGGCAAATTTTGTAGCCAGGAATAGCAACCGCACGATCTAAGATATCTTCGCCTAACCAAGTCTCAGAAACAGCGAACACATCAAAGATTTTATCCCTTAAAATGTATCTAATTTCATCAAGTTTAGGGCCAATACTTCTGCAGTTTAGGTGTGCCACTTTAAGTTTACCAGTATATGCTTCTAAGGTAGAATTAATATACAAGCCACCACCAACTAAGGGTCCCATATTATCACTTAAAGACATCAACGTCAAAGAACAATACTATGGTGGGAAACCAAATGAAGTCATAAAAGTATAGAATATAAAATATTAAATAACAATCCATAAAAATTTATAACTGTCAGCTGATCAAAAACAGCAAATAAGAAAAAAAACTTACATTTGATAAGAAATTATACTCCTACATCAATAGTTATTTAACAACAAATCATGTACAAATCAATTATGGAGCTTAATCAGTGGAAGAAAAACTAGGAATGTATTTATATCAGAGAAAATATGAATTTAGATCAATCAAATTTCTACTACGAAAAAGCAATTAAACCAAGATACAACAGTAATTAGTTTAAATTGTGAAATAAAAAGATAATATTAGTACAAGTCATACTTCACTGTATCTAAGTTAAACTTTAAGATATGAGTATAATAAAAAAGAGAAATAATAATAAAAATTAATAAATTAATTAAATAAGATATAAAAATTATCCCAATCAAGATTTAGCGAACAACAACACCACTATTTAGCAGTTCCGCACATTTTGACGTATCATATTGAACCTCGCTACCATCAGCCAACGTCAAAATAGCTACTGGCTTATCAGCATTAATGAGCTTAAACTTGGTAATAACTTTATCTTTAAGTAGTTTTCGGCATAACCCATTCAACATTGCAGCACCAGGGGAATAGTGATCATTTAAAAATACACGATTACCAATATCACCAGCATCAGCCACTATATTCTTCACTTTTAAGGGGTTGGTCTTAATATTTTTGAAATATTCCCTCATAATCGCATCACGTAGATGTACACTATTAAACTTAACAAGCACAGCATTTTGCTTATTAATGTAACAAACATGGTTTATGTCGCAAGGAGTAATAGGCACCTTATAAAAAGACCCCAACTCAATAATTGCAGTTGAAAGGCTTTTTAAACCACTAGGTAGTCCATTTAAAACTAAATCAGCACGGTTAAATTTTTTGTGTAGTATATTATTTTGCAACTCCAATACGGATATCTTGTCAGCAGTAGTAACCTCAACTTGTTTTATAAGCGTACTACACACCACAACATCAGATTTTATTTCCTTAATATATGAAGACATCTCACTCTTAAGATCCGATACCAAATCAGCAATTGTCTGTTTAATTGAAGTACTCTCCTCTTCACCTCTGCGCATAAAACTATCAAATTTGGTATTAAGGCAGGTCATCTCCTCACGTAATGAGCGTTCATCAACAGATCGAGGATTATTTTCACATGTTGGGCACATAAAGGACAAGCTCTTAAAGTTTTTCAATGCAGTTATTTCATCATCACCAATTCCAACACAAGATGCATGATACCAGAGTATGCAGGCCTTGCATTGGACACTGCTTTGAGTTTTGGTAACATTTGCGTGGCAATTACCACATAGGTCTTTCTTTCCACCAGCCATTATTATTAGTTTTGAGACACTTTAGTAAAATATAAATATTATGAAATATGGCGGCAGCCTTAGAATTCAGCAATGCAAAAAATAATAACAAAAAACACCGTATGTACTACAAAACGGCAATAACCACAGCAAGTGATGTAGAAGAAATATGTTGTTGAAATACACCCAAAATGTTAAAATTATAGTAAACTTTTATTGTTATACAATCTTTTAATTATAGTTTTTAATATTTTGCAAAAAGAATATAAATTTTCCACAGTTAAATGTAATTTATAACAAAATTAATGAACAGCTGACAAACAACACGTCTACTCAGTCATGGCGTTGCTGATGATGTGCAGTTTCTATGCTGATAAGCGATTTCTTAATGTTTTGGAAGAAGGTTTTATTT
The DNA here is from genome assembly GCA_949748255.1 of Eustalomyia histrio. Taxonomy (NCBI): domain Eukaryota; kingdom Metazoa; phylum Arthropoda; class Insecta; order Diptera; family Anthomyiidae; genus Eustalomyia; species Eustalomyia histrio. Next base: position 7,305,593 of record OX456524.1, read on the forward strand.
TCATATGTCGTGAAGTTTTATCTTGCGCTTCTGACAACGGGGTTTCAGTCTTCGGCGAAAACAAAAGTTATGGGTTTTGGTTGTGTAACTGATAATATAACGATTCCACTTGATAGTACTCGTATAAGAGTAGACTTTGTTGATAGAATGAAATGACTTGGTGTTGTTACTGATAATCGCTTGGGAATGTCGCGAATGTGGAATGGCTTTCCTATGGCTCTAAGGTGCTTTTCATTTCTTTAAGTGAAGGCTCGAGGAATACGTCAGTGATCATGATTTATAGATTTTAGTTTAATTGATGAATGTTTTTCATTTTAATGAACTTGCTTTCTTTTTTATTTTTGCTCCATGGCTACAGTTAATGGAATATTGGGATTGTATTTATTTTTTTATTGTTACTATATTACTATATTATTATAATTTTATTTTTATGACAATTATTTTATTAATCTTATATATGTAAATCCTTTTTTTTTTTTTTTGGTATATTTTCACTATTTTTTTATAATTATTTATTTATTTTATTTTTATTATTAGGTTTGTTTTTTTCGAATTTTATATAAATATTTCATACAAATTTAACTAGATATATACTTGATAAGTAGTTATAAATATAGCTACTTAAAAATTAAGAATGTGGAGAGACTGATGAAAGCTCAGATATCTGAATATTTGGACCAAAATAATCTTTTGAGTAGCTGTCAGTTTGGTTTTCGTGAGAAACATAGTACTACTTCGCTTTTAGTGGGACTCACTGATACTATAAGGAATAATGTGAATACTGAACATTTATGTGTACTGCTGTCACTTGACCTTACTAAGGCATTTGATAGAATATGTCATAAGTTACTTTTAAAGAAACTTATTGAAGTTTATAATTTTTCAAGGACAGCAGCTTCATTAATCTGTTCATATCTTACAGATCGTGGTCAGTTTGTATCCTCGGGTGTTGATGTTTCTAATGTTATACCAGTCATAAGTGGTGTCCCACAGGGATCCGTTATTGGTCCCCTTCTGTTTACTATGTTCGTAAATGATTTTTTTAATATATTGGATGTTGGAAGATGTTATCTCTTTGGGTATGCGGATGATATTCAAGTTTTATTTTGTGGTAGAAAGGATAATTTAGATGTACTTCAGTCTGTGTTAAATTATTCTACAAACTGTATTTCAAATTGGATGATTAATAATTACTTATCAATTAATGCAATGAAGACAAAGGCAATGTTATTTTCGACCTCACATAATTATGTTCAGGATGTTTATTTATCTATTAATGGAACTAATATTGAATTTGTACACCATTTATCTATCTTAGGTGTAGTTATTGACTGCAATTTGACATTTGAATATCATATTAGATATCTTACGTCAAGGGTATTTTTTATTTTGAGGAGATTATATAATACAAATCTTATTATTCCTGTTTATGTTAAGGAAAGAATTGTTCACAGTACTATAATGCCTCTTTTTCTATATTGTTTGGAGGTATTTTCTGGTACTTGGGGTTATAATATTAGGGACATTCAGTTGCTATTTAACAGAGTTATAAGATATGTATATTCAGTACGAATTCGTGAACATATTACAGAACATGTTATTCGTTTTCTTGGAACATCGTTTCGTGATTTTATTAAAATACGTCTCCTATTATATTTCTATCGAGTTTTTAGTATAAATTGTCCTTTGTTTATATCAATTTTTTTAGATTTACTAGATCTACTAGATCTCATAGTCTAATTGCACCTTTCAATACTCCTTGGGTAAGTCGGTCTTTTCATAGGCGTGTGGTTTTGTTATTTAATGCGCTGCCAGCATCTTTAAGGCAATTCAATTATAGCGTTCATGTTTATAAAAGAAAACTTTTAAATAACTTTCATTAATTACAACAATTTTCTTTTCTTTTTGATAATTTTTTATTACTACATTATTCTTTTTTCTCGTTTCAATTTGGGATAGCAAAATGTTATATACTTTATTTATACAGTATCAAATAAATAGTTATCAGGGTTTTAATTTATAAATTTTAAGGTAACCTTAAGTGAGTGGAATATTGTAATTTATTAATTGGCCTCTGGGCTTTGAAATTACAAAATGTTGAATAAAGAAAAAAAAAAAAATGCTGCCTAGTCTTGGAAATTTTTTGCTTTTCTCTTTTAAATGTAAAGAAAAATATTTGAAATTTTTTGTGTTTTCAATTTGATAAAGTATTAAAAACTACAAAAGCTAACAAATGAATTATGTGTTTCTAAATAAAGGTAGAGCAGAGCAAATAATATAATTGCTCTATTTCGCGTTTCCGCGCAGTCCATATACGAAAACAGCTTTCGTACAAAGGCGGCTTCAAATGTTCAAATTGTATTTGTTTACAAAAAATAAAGAAAAGTCAGGTTAGTAGGGATAGTCGTTTTTTTACAAGTATTTATAGATATAGATGTAAAATTCGAAAAAAACCTATTATACAATATCAAACCAAGCCCTTACACTAAGTATGGCTCATAAACAGTGGTGCCCAAAATTGCTTTGCAGTTGTGTTAGTTAGTGAGCAAGAGAGAGAGGCTGCACTGGGAAAAATATTAAGCGAAAGTATTTGTACACAAATCTATACACGGAGTCTTCACTTGCAATAAATATATGCCGTTAAAAATGGAAATTATATCGAAAACAGAGCTGTTACTTAAAAATATTTACTTAAGTTGGTGTTTTGAAATATTTTTCGTATTAATACTTGAGAGTTCAAGTATAAGAATTTTATTATTTACTTAAATATTTTTTTATGTAAGTAAAATATTTTTTTTAGTAAGTAAAATATTTTTTTAAGTAAGCAAAAATATTTTGCAATATTTAAATATTTTAAAACATTTCAGTTTAAATTGCTAACGGTTTTACTAATTTACGGATTTACTAATTAAACAGCGCGCCGGGCGTGCTGTTAAATTAGGAAGAATTTGAAAATGATTAAAGTGTCTTTTAAAAAAATATTTCCTACATTGCTTAAATGTTTTAAACATAAAATTTTTTTTAAAGTCGATACTGTTTTTTTTTAAAAGGCTAAATTTAAAAACTTACCAGTTTTTGTTATGTGTGTCACATAACCATAACCATATAAAACAGCTGTTCGAAACAATCTTATAGTATACAATAGGTTTATTCGTTTACTTTTCTCGGTCAAGTCCAGTAAGAATTACTTAGTAACAAATTTACTCTCAAAATACAAATTTTCTAAAAAAGTACGCGAACAGAAAATTTGCAATAATTTACAAATTTGTTAAACAGCTGATTGTAAAACCAAATGCAAAAATAAATATGGTCAATATAAAAAAAAGTATTATACTTGTAAAATCTTAAGCAGAAACATTTTAGAAGGTTTTCTTATCTTTTCTATAATTCATTTAACAATATTTGTTGCTTTGCATAAAACAACGTAGTTGTAAAACATTTTTTTTTTTGTATCTACAAAAATTTAAACATATTTTTTTCAATCATATGTTTTTTCTGCTTGCAAAATCTTGCTGGCAATAATTTGTCCAGTAAAAATTTGCAGAAATAAGAAGAACTCTCAACATCAAACTGTCACTTTATTCTCTTTTTTTTTTTCTTTATGTTTACTGAGTATTTGTGTAAACGAACGACATCCAGTAAAAATTTGTACAAATTGGGTAAACGAACATACTTAATGTTATCGATTATTGGTGACTTGCCATAGCCATATGTGTGGCCATATGTATCTATTGAATTTTGGGTTTTTTGCCATAACATACAGCTGATTGTTGTTTTTATTATTTATTGTTTTTATATTGTCTTTATTTTGAATGCATATTATCATATTATTTTATATTATATTTTATATATATTTAGATATATATTATTTATGTTTTTGTTTTTAAAGGTTATGGAACCTCTAGTCGATAACATAACTCTTGTTACGGCTATGACGGTATGGCACGGCTAACTGCACCTTTAAATAGAAACACTTTAGTCTGTGTTCTACATGATACATAAAATAAATGTTTAAATACGCAAAAGAGAGTGAGTTGCAATTTGAACTGAACCATACTGGGTGGTCAGGGATCGTTTACTGTTACTTTTAGAATTATGTCTTATATAATTGTGATGATAGTTATGAAATTACTTCACAATAACATGCTGTCAAAACTGCTGTATACCATTATACACGAACTATGTTAGATTTCTTAATAACGCGGTCTGCTAACTTATCTAAAATTAAATACAATTTAAATATATTTAGGGTTATTTCAATGTAAATTTTACTCTTGTTTAGGTATTGTAGTTGATCAACTTTAAACATGTGTAAAATTTGCATGAAAATAACACAGGATAGGTTTAAACTTTAAATTGAGAATACGTTTAGATAGGTTTGCCGTAAAATAATTTGGTTTATACCTCCATGAGTAAATTGTTAATTTAGTTATGTTATTTTGCCGGCGTTTTTCTCATATTACAGTCAATGCCCGGTATAACGAATGATATATTGTGAGTCCCATTCGAGATACCGAATATTCGCTATATCGGAACACATTTTTGTATGAAGTAAAATTCATCTTTAGCATTTTTAAGATTACTAAAAATTTTAAGAAGGACTGCAAAAATGGTACACGCCTACACTAGAAGGTTTAGAGACAAAAAATTCTCAAATTATTTTCTTATTTAAATTTTTTTATACTTTTTTTCACCAACTGTTCGTTATATCGAGTATAAATTTTTAGATGTATTCGTTATAAAAATAAGTTATTGCAATCAATTAGGACGTACGTTATACCGCGTTTTCGTAATTTCCGAGAATTCGATATACCGGACTGTACATTTAAAAGCTGTTGTCCAAATTTTTGTAGCCCATGCCGTTTTAGTGATTTCGGTACTTTATTAAAATAGCTGTTTTTCGATGTATTTTTTTACAAAATCTTATGAATCGTGTACTAAATTGGTCATAATCAAATTTTTTTTATTCAAAATTTTGTAATCTGAAAGCATAGAGGCCAATTAATAAATTACAATATTCCACTCACTTAAGGTTACCTTAAAATTTAGAAATTAAAACCCTGATAACTATTTATTTGATACTGTATAAAAATATATAAATTGAACCCAATTTACTTGATATTAAAAGGTATAAAAGACTCGGCAAAGACGAACATAACTCTATTTTTTAAGAAGTTTTAAAAGATATAAATCGAATATAAATCAAGTTTTCTGTAATATAAATTCATCCAGGTCATCTCAAATTTAAGTTTATTTTTTTATTCAATTATTTACCATTATATAATTGTTTTTTTTTTTTTCAGATGTTATCAACTACTTGATCGTCGTCTAAGAAAGAGTTTAAAAAATATGTATTTGGTGCATCCAACATTTTGGATAAAATCCATAATTTGGATGACTAGACCATTTGTTAGGTAATTGAAATTTATTTTTGCAAAACTGATTGAAATATTTTTTTTTTTTTACAATTTGTTATTTTTTACAGCACTAAATTTTGGCGCAAATTAGTTTATGTCAAGTCTTTAGATGAACTTTCACAGTATGTTACAGCGTTAGAAAAAGCTGCCATACCAGAAAAAGTTAAGCAATATGATTCTAAACAACATTGAATGTAAAATTATATTTAAGTTATATTCCCATATATATTTCTAAATTCCTCTAGAATACTCAATTACTCGATTTATTTATCTATTCCTAATAATGATCTTTATTTTTTATGTGATATCTATGTTTTAACATTTATTTAAGGCTTTACTATATTACATGTATTTTATAACATATATAGTTTGTTTCGGAAATTTGTTTTTGGTATATCACCACTTTTTATAATCTCTATTTGGATGAAAAAAAAATTAAGGTGCATTTTCAACTCCTTTTCCTCCGTAGAATTGTCAATCGTAAAGGTTTGCATTATATTCAGCTGTTTTTGTTCTGTAGGAATGAATAATCGAAATTAGCGCTTTAAGCCGTCTTCTTAAAATGCAATCTTAATTGCTTTAAATAATGCAATTCTAAAAAATTATGATATCTAAGAAAAAAAAAAAACACATTTCCAAACCGAACTCAAATATACATACATACACAAACACATATTTACATATTATGTAAAATTTATACATAAAAGTTTGATCTCTATATTTGATATTACACATTTGTATGCAAGCAACATGCATAAGTTTTTGGAATATTCTACACTATACAACTATATAAGTTTTATTTAAAAAAAGATGTATTATAAATGTTTATTAAAGAAACGCCACTGCAACGATTGTCCATAATGACAAGATAGTTTTATAAAAAACTAGCGGATCCCGGCGTGCTTCGCTACGCATGAATACGTATTTGTTGTTGTTTTTTTATATGGACAAAATCACATGTTGACATGAAAAGTCACAACTCACGACCATAAGAACAAATCCTTTTAATAGAATTCGGTTTGACCGTTCATGAGTTATAAAGTCACAACACGCAAAAATTTTATATATATATAGATACTTGCAGGGAGAAAAACGTTATCTTACTTTCTGGACGCAAATTTTTTTTCGAGATTAATGAAAACCTTAAAATGACGACTTTTTCCATTTACTCAATGAATAAACTTTAACTAATGTAAATGCATACATTATGAATTATATTAATTTTCATATATTCAACATTTCTTAAAATGTATTAAATTGCTATATAATAATCTAATTGGTTTAAAAATACAAAATCCGTGCCAATATAACACAACTTAAACAGATTTAAATTTTTTCATAAAAACGAAACTAATTTTAAAATTTACCTTCATCTTATTGTATTCGGAAGTCTGTTTCTTAATTTAAATTGGTGAAGGCTTTTAGTAATATTGAATCTTGAAGTAAAGACTTATCGAGTATAAATATATCACACTTGTTCCTCTAAAGGGCGTCAACTCAAAATATTTCAATTTTCACTTTTTGCAAGAAAACGATATACAGTGGTCATATCTACCCACTGTAAAAATCTTACATCATTCCTCTACTCTTTTGCAAGGAAAAATACGGTTGTATTTTTCCTTGCAAAGGAAGTAGCTTCTTTAGAATCAACTAAAGATAAATATTTTAAGTTGTTCCCAAAATTAAGCTCAATTTATATCAGTTTTTTTATTTTCAACTAAAGGAAAATATTTTAAGTTGTGCCTGTGCTTAACGATTTACATTAAATAAATGAAAAAATTTCAGACAAAGAGTAACAACTCAAAAAAACTTGTTATATTTCAATAATCACTTAAAAAATTGCAAAACATCTACCGTTGTAAACTTTTTGTTCGTATTTCTCTACATTGATATAATTGTTTTTGAATTTTATATATTAAAAAAACAGTTTTTTGCCTTGACTTAAAATTTTTGATTTGAATCCCTTTAGAAGAACAGGTGCTCTATGTACAATAAAAATTAATTTGCTTTGTTTTTATGAATATACGGCGGATGAAAGCTCGCTATAAACCAGCAATAATAACAAACAAAAAACCTCGAGGTATATAAAAACTAGAAAACAAAAAACTTTTAAAATTATAAAAAATCAATCAAATATCTGTAGTGCAATTACCTAATGTCTAAATTCAATAGTTATCAAATTTTTATAGTAAAATGACAACTTAACTAACGAATTGTGCGGTTAGAGAATTGTTTCTCTGGTCTCGTACAAATATGTATTTCAATATTAAAATACTAATAGACTTGCAAAAATTGGACTACATATCTCTGGACTTTTGACAAAACAATTATACTTTATTATATTCTTATTTTTTTTTTTTTTCATTTGACAGAAGGCCACAGATATTACTATGATTTTGAGTTCTACATTATTAGTATAAATTTTCCTTAACGATAACTAAATGTTAAAAAAACAATATATTTTATTTTAATCGAATTGCAATACAAATTTTCCAATTTGCATATTTCTTTACGAAATTCTAAGATATTTTTATTATTAATAAAAAAAACCCTTTGATATTATATGTAGGCATATTTATTATATCACTCACTGTACATTATTCATATATTATTATACATACTAATCTAACTATACATATGGAAATACTCTTGGTTTTTATATACATACATATGTTGAACATAGTACATTTATTTACCTACATCCCCATACACATGCAACACTATACCACCTAATAATGAACATTCTAAACATCAAAAAAGAAAATCCACTACATGTTACCTTAACTCTAAAACTAAAGATCTTGTAGAAAATTTTTGGCTAAAATACCTTTTTGTTTGTTAGGAAAAATAACACCAACAAGTAAACAACTCACCATAATCGGATCGAATTTAGTTACATCCTTTACACGCAATATTTTTCAGTAGTACCAATATTTAATTAAATAGAATAATTTTAAAGCAAATAGTTGTATTGGTTTCATATATTATTGATTTATGCACTTTATTATATAAAATATAATAAACACATGTACTTATTGTTTAAAAACAAAAAATTATTGTCAATATTTAATATAATAAAAATATAATTAAAATAAAATAACGATCAGATTTTGTAAATAGATATTTCTTTTCTCAGTTAAATATAACGGCGTATAAACCGCACCCGGAACAGCCATACCGTATTGTGCTGGAGTGTATAATAAATCAGTGTGTATATCTATTTTATAACTCATCGAAATAGTATGGATTTGAGTCCACATCATTGTCCCCACATCACTTACTGCCAGGTAACATAGGTATCAAATGAAAGGCTTTTTACAGTAGTTCTTCAACGTGGAAATGATAATACCATTAAACGGTTATACGACTATATTTTCGAGGAAGGCAAAACGTCCACAATACATATATATACAGCACTTAAAAAATTGAAAACCAGTATTTTGCAGACACTGTAAATACCAAAAATTCAATGCATTTGTTGAACACATGCCACATTTCTATAGCACAAATTCGCAGACCATGAATATTCATATTTTAATTCACATTGCGGATGATGTAATTAATATAGGGGCACCTATATTCCAAATCTCTGCTTTTGATTTCGAAAACAGTTTAGGTTTTATAAAACCTTTATAAACAAACCAAAACAACCAGAGCAACCAGAGCTTTTGTATTAATGAATAAATAAAATCAAAAAAAGCTCGATGTATATTAATGGTAAAAAAACTAAAAAATATTACTTGAGCCCAGTGTTGTCAGTTTTTTTTTAAATGCCTTATCCCCAAATATTGTTTTTTCATTCCCGAAAATCCCTAAATTGTTATTTTCTGATCCCCAAAAATCTTCAAAATGTTTTTAAACACAATTCATGTTTTTAAATTGATTTTAAATAAGAAATATTTTTGTAATGTAAATCATATGTAGCGGTAATTTATATCCTTTAACATATTTTATTTTTACTCATGACAAATTTATGATAAAGGGAACGAATTGTTTTAATCCAATTATATTTTGGTGGTTGATATTGATTTTTTGGGTTGTGGTGAGTATTGTTAAGCTCTGCCTTCACAATATTGACCTACAATTGGATCGGATCATTTTCGCGTGTATTTGTAGCTCACAGTCGAACTAAAAATTTCACAGAATTCGTTGGGAATGGGTTAATATTGAGGGTTTTTCAAACGCAGCCTAGTATCTCAAAAACTACTACTTATCATGAGACAAAAAAAAATTGTATAAAAAACTTGAAACTTCTGAATAATTTTACTTTTTAATTTAAAAAGTAATGAATTTTAAATTTAAAAAATATACACAAAAAGTATGCACATTTTACAACTCTACACTGCTACAACCAATTATAAAATATTAACAGGTTTGAAGAAATAATAAAAATTAAAAAAGAGAATAAAATGTTGTTAATTTGTTTGTCATCCTCAACAAATCCCCGGATCCCCCAAAGGAAATTTGTATCCCCATTCAAGAAATAAAACCACCTATACTCACAACAACGCTTGAGCCGGAGTAAAACTAAAAACTGTTACAATAGCCAAAAGAAAGAATGGGTCTACTCAATCAGACCATGTTTTAAAACAAATAAATTGGATATAAATTTCAAATTGAAACGAACATTTTTTTGTTGTACAACAGGTAATATAAACATTTATACTTAACCATTTTACACTTTTCTTTTAATTAAAACACATATTTTTTTATTATCACGGTATTATTTATTTTAAATCTGAAAAATACACACTGTCAAAGAAAAAATTTGAATATAAGCAATTAAACGAAATAAATTTGGGACAAATAAAATAAGGATTTTTTGTTGTAACATAAAATAAAAAAATTAAGTTAAAAAAAACGTTTAAAATAATTTTGTACCTGATGTTTGAAATATTTACTCTTCCTCCACTCCTACATTCCATTGATCATAATGGTATAAATGCAGGTAAGGCGCCAAGTTTTGGACGACTTTTTCTAACATAATCTTCCACCTTGTCCACTTTATTAGTATCTTCGTCTTCTTCCATGACTTGTACTACATCATTATCACTATTCTCAACGAGATCAGATGGCCCTTTGAAATAACGTAAACTTGGAGTTTCTTTGGTATCTGGTGAATTAATTGTTGAAGCATCTGCTGCTCCATGAATTGTAGTTGTCTTTTCTAATTTTTCTGAACTTTTTTCCAGTTGTTTTTCTTTTTTTAATTTACTTTTACAGTATATACAATTTTTAGTAGTACATGGATCATTTCGTTCAATTTTAGGACATACAAATTCATGACGTTTGTTGCACTTAAAAAAATTATTTATAGATGAAAGAAAGTGTTTTAATAATATTATTAGTTAAAAACATGAAAATGCAGAAGAGAATTGGTCAATAATATTTTTCAAATTCAATTGTGAACTTTTGATAAAAGCACTTATTTTATAAGAGCTAAAACAAACACCTTTACCGTTGCATAAAACAATTTGTTTTGTCATAAAATATTTAAAAATTCGGTTATCTTTACAGCATTAATTATTATGCACAATCTCAGGAAAAACGTTACAATTTATTACTTCATTTAAAAATGTTTTTTTTTTAGTATAAAAAAATTTGCTTAAGTTCTTTCATTAAACGGAAAATATATCGTATGAAATTTAATATATTAATTCAATGTTGCCAAATATTAAAAAATTAAATTGCTAAAACTGACACGACTTAGTGTTTTTATATGACTTGATGCAGTGACCATAAAACAAGGAACTCCATCAAGAAATGCTGTCGATGAGTTGTAAAAATACAACGGTTAAATGAACAAATTCTTATTATTTTTTATTAAATTTTAAGATGTATTTTGTAAATTTAAATTTAGAATATTTTTTTAATATAATAAATAACAATTTTCCCCCATTTTTTGAAAAACAATTCTGTTTAAGAAAATATTAGGGATAGTTGACAAATATCAACAAAACAGTATTTTGTGCACTTTTGTTTTCACTGTTTTTAATATGAATTGGGAGGAAGTTCGCTACAGAGCTTTGAAAAATTAATTCCCTAATTCCTTTTTTTTTTTTTTGAACTAAACTAATATTTTGTGAATGAATTTCTTAACCAAAATAAAGGAATTTATTCATTATTTTCTAATTGCTTCATAAAATTTAAGAATTAATTCGCAAAGGAATTTATTCAAATCTAGCTAATTCAACTTTTGATCAAAGAACTCATTTTCTAAGGAACTAATTCCTTTTGAATTCATTCAATTTTTACTTAATTCCCTGAAGGAACTAATTTATTCGATAAATTCCCCAAGAAAGTTATTTTTTCGCCAAATTTCCCAAGGAATTGCCTTCTCGCTTAATTGCCTAAGGAATTAACTTTTTGTTTAATTCCCTATTGAATTAATTTCCGTAAGGAATAAACATTTTCCTTTAAGTAATGCAATGTGAACCTATTATTGTAACTCTTATAACATATAACAAGTGATCATTAGAAGGTAATGTACACAGTAACGATGCCATTATCATATTTATTAAATACGAAATAACCAAAAGCTTATGTTTTCAAAACAATGGTTAGTTTGGAGTTAAAATAATAGGTTTACATTGCATTATTTTATTTCACAACATAAATAAACTTGTTCTGAACAATATGATACAACATCACATTATCAAAAACTGGGCTTGTTTGTTTACATTTCTAGTAAAAATAGCAAACTTATTAAGTATGAAAGAATTACGAACAACTTATTTTCAAGGTATATAATAAAAATGATAAACTTTTTTGAAAGGCAACAAATAAAATCTAATATGACAATATTATAATATATATGACAATATTAAAATATAGAAAGAAAATTATATTAAAATTTAATATAAACAACTTATTTAATAAATTAGCAAATTTCATATCAAAAACGAATTTAAGAAAAAAAAACTAGCATGTAAACAAACAGGCATATTATTTAGAACTATCAGTGAATATGACAAGAGGAAAAACAAGGAATTAGTATTAGACAAGAAAATTGTATTGCAACATTCGATGTGAAGTCCTTATGAAAGTTCTATTACGAATTTGTGCTTAAGAATTATAAAAGATGTACAATTGAAAATATTAAAGAAACATACCTTATCTGCCAATTGACAAAATCCCCTCAGAAAATCAATACAAATCTCAGCGTTATTACTTAATTTCTTATGTAAATAGGGACAATCATTACGAACACAAACACCTTGTAGAAAGAATTTACAAACTGGCATTTTTGACAAAGAAACATTATGCGATAAAAGGCATTTGGAGTTGAGACATTCACCACGAAGAAATCTGCAAATAAAAACGAGATAACTGAAAATTCCTTGCATTATATTTATAATAACGATTTACTTGCTACAAACAGCAACTTGTAATTTATTGTGAACTTTAAAGCATTTCCCTCTATTAAAAGCGGCACATTTACCAATACGCTGATAGATGGGACAAGGTATATTCGATTTAACCAATCGTTTCGTTAACATTTGCAAACTTTTCTGTTTGGCATTGTGAACATAGGCTCGAGCCAAATGATTTGTTGAGCGTATAAAAACGTTTTTAGCTGAATTTGCTGAAATATAAGTATAACCACCAATATCAATGCGTTGTCGAAATGTAGCCGTTATTGGTTTGTTGTTAGTCATTGTTTTGGTAGGTGCTATCGATGATGTTTGTTCAGCATTAGCACGAGTAAGTTTGAATTTATTTGAATCCATAATATATTTTGTACCTCTAACAAATATTGTTAAGCCTTGATTAGATTTGGTAGACACATTAACAGTCGATTTTTGTGATGGGAGGGATGAGGTGTTAGTTGGCTTAGTTATTTTTAAATTAGGAGAAGAGGTATTACTTTCAGGTTCTCTTAATTTTAAGGAGTTGCTTGTTGATTTATAAAGTAATCCATTAATATTTAAGAGTTGCAGTTTCTTATGAAGACTTTTATTTGTCGCAGAATTTAGAAGAGATTTTTTATTTTCCAGACTATGGGCATGGCTTAAAGAAGTTCTTCGCAAAGCATATTGGCCTACAAATGAAGTACGTTTAATAATGGGAGTTGGTGGCAGTATTGATTTTTTCTTTATCGCACGATTATCCAATTTATATTTGGTAGTATTGGCCTTAGAATCCACAACAGTTTCAAGTCGCTTAATAGAAGTGTTAAGTGGCTTAGTATTTACTATTAATGGAGCAGATGAGGATTTGCGTATCAATTTTCGTTTATTTAAAACCAACAATGGCGGTTGAGTTGTCGGAGACTTTAATAACACAGGAGGCTTTTTATCATCATTAACTAAGGGCTCTCGGATTAAACGATTTTTTGATTTGCATATAATCTTTCGTAATTCCGTATTTGTACTGGGTGCTGTTTTGTGGTCTCTGGAATTATATAAGGCATATGCTGGTGCTATTGAGTGGTCTCTGGAATTCTGTAAGTCACATGCTTTAATTTCTTGAAATTTAGTTGGTAGTAATGGTGGTTGAGTTGTCGGAGGCTTTTTATCATCATTAACTAAGGGCTCTCGGATTAAACGATTTTTCGATTTAGATATGATTTTACGTGGTTCCGCATTTTTACTTGGTACACTTGGTGCTGTTTTGTGATCTCTGGAATTCTGTAAAATAGTTGCCTTAATTTCTTCAAATTTAGTTGCAACAATGGCTTCTTTTTGTTGCTGCTGCTTTTGTAATTTTATTAGAAAGTTTGGATTCATATGAATTTGTTTATTTCCTTCCAAGAACAACGGATTTATATGTGTATTTCTGGGTAAACCAGGAGCAGCTTGCAGAGCTGCAGCAGCTTCTTGAGTAGTTGCCAATTGCCTTTTGAAATTAGGATTTATATAAATTGTTTTATTAGTAGAACTCGTTAAACTATATGGAGGCTGCATTTTTATCACGTTTGTGTAAAATTTAACTATAAATATAACGACAGAAAACGATTAAAATAACTTTAAAAAAAATAATCAAGTACACAAATTGATTTCATCAGAAATCTTTCTTGAAATTACTATACGACATTTGCTATAGAAGTGAAGTTGGCTGTAGTTTGAGTTGTAGTTGTGCTGTTCAGATGAACAATTCACTAATTTGAAACAAGAATATATGCTCGGTTAATTTTATTTTGTCGGTTTATTTTATCGGTTTTATAGCTTAAAAACATCATAGCTTGCCACATAAACGCTGTGTTTATGCGAACTTTTACAGTATGGCAGCTATCAACGTTGGCAAGCTATCGACGATGGCTGCTGTCATTCCGATACAAATTTGACATAAGTAACGTAAAGCGTTAACACTTAAAGTCGGCTTATGTCAAATATATATGGGAATGACATAAGCCAACTTTGACAACTTGCCATACTGTGAAAGTTCATATACCAGAATAATTGTACTAGCATAACATGACAGCTTGGGACAAGCAAGGCGAAGATAATGAGACTTTACACACCAGAATAATTATGCAGGCATAACATGCCATCTTTTTGGCAAGCGGGAACCAGATTCTACCACGCATTAGCAGAAGAAAACTATTAGATGCCTATTTTTAAAAACAACAAATAAAGTTGTATCAGATTTTTAAGTGTAAATTATCAACAACAATTTCACACTATTATAAATTAATACACATTACAACAGATACAAAGAATTGCCCAATAATGTTTGCAAAAAAAAAAACTCAATTCATTATTTTTGTTTGTTTGTATTTTTGAACATAAATTTGCTGAATTCGTATATTAAAATAGTCTTTTTAAAGGCGAAAATCGTCAAAACGTGATTTGGCTATTTTAAATAGTAAAAATCTTCATACCTGGCAACACCGATTGGCTGCCTTGTTCGTCATTCATTTCTCTTTTCTTTTGTAATTTTGATCAAATTGGAAAATCGTTTAAATAATTTTAAAACCATGAAAATATATTTTAATATGTGAATTTCTTTAAAAACGAAATAATTTGTTAAAATAAGTTAATGAATCTAAAAATAATCTTACTTAAAAGTAAAGTCCGAATATAAAAAATTAAGCAGAACATACGATTTGTAGTAGCGAAGACAGTCGACAGCTAAACAAAAAAATTGCAAAAAGAAAATAGGTGCAGACAAAATTTAAAAAACCTAGTAAGTGTAATAATTTTTTATAAATTAAGTTTTCAAATTGTTTATTAACAAAATCGGAATAAATTAATACATAGAAATCGTTTTAATAAACTGAAATTTACTAAAAGACGCAAATAATTTTTGCGATTTAAAGTACAATGTAGTTTCTTAAAAAAGAAAAAAAAGTCATCGTGCGTGTATAGTAATGCAGACAAACAGGCGGCGCCATTGTGTCCAACAAAAAAACATGCAATGATTGCAGTGGCGAAAACCGATACGAAACCAATAAAACAAAAAACGTTTCGCCGTTTCGTTGGGTTTGTCAAAAAATAAAAAAAAACGATTTTTTGCACATAGTTGGGAACAAGTACTTATTGGCAAAGAAAGAGAGGAAGCTAAATATTTAACAGTATTTAAAGAATTTAGAAGTTTTTATTTTTCCTCTTATGTATTGAAATGCTCATAGTTTTTTGTTATTAAAAAATTCTTTTTTTTTTCTCATCCTTAGCAGTAATCATGGAAAGCCCTTGTGAATCTGAAAGCTCATTGGATAGTGGCACCATGTTACCTCCAAGTCCTGTCTCACGGGAACAATTACAAAAACGTATCGAATCATTAACTCAACAAAATAAGTATGTATGACCATTTTTACTGATTTGTTTTAACACATTCAACTTCTTTTAATCGAATTGTACCAATCAAATCAAAAATATTATAGTCCGTTTAGACAGCGAAATGAAGGGGTTCACAATGGACCGGGTTGAAATGCGCCTGGGGCGCATAACTCATCTTAACCTAACCTAGACAGCGAAATTAATCTTCTTGGTTAAACTTAATCCCTTTTTTAATCTTTATTGTTTTACTTATGCAATTTTGACAGTTTAGGTAAAAGTGCATTTTATCGGGATTTCCTATAAAAAAATATGACACCTTTGGAATAAAAAGAAAATTTGTCTATCTTTCGCATAGAAACATAAGTGTTTTATGATCTATGATATGGGGTCCTTATAACTAGTTCACTGACTAAAACCTGTATGACGTTAGTTTCTGGATTCCAGTTTTGTGGGCCATCAATGCAAAGCATATTAAAGACACTGCATACTGACTTTAATTTGACAGTTTGCTATTTTTTTTGTATAAGGTCGAACTCTTCATACTCATTATTTTTCACATAAGTTGGTGTGACCTTTCGTCTTAACAGTTTTATGAAAAATATTTGAGAGTTGTATTGGATCCAAATGAATCTGAATCTTATTTTGTTTTAATAGAATTGTAAATTAGAAACCTGAAAACACATTTTAAGATAAAAATTTTCAAAATCATTCTACAAATATGATCTATAGGATCGAAATTATCCAACGACATCTAAAATCCCCAATCGAATGGTTTACAATTTTGGACCTTTTTAAGCCTATATGATGTTGAACCAATAAATGATAAATATTTGAATAGTTTTACTCCAAGTAGGATAGGATTTCGATTTTCAGGGTTTTGATGACACAATTGAATAATTTCCCTTTCGTAGTGTTACTGATGATAAATTGGTTCTCGCGATAACTCAGATTAAATCAAATGCATCTGGACATGATATGATTCCTTTAAAATGTATTAAACTTATTTACTCACTTGTATCGAATTTAATATTGCACGTTGTTAATTCTATGTTTACTACTTCAGTTTTTCCTAAAGAATGCAAATTAGCAAGGATTGCACCTATTCCTAAAAGTGAAAGTTGTAATATTGAAAATTTAAGACCAATAAGTATATTGCCTTCTTTATCTTAAATTGTTGAAAATTTAATAAAAGTACAAATTTTATGCCACACTAATGAGTCTTATTTGCTGCATCCTAATCAATTTGCTTTTCGAAAAAATTATAATACCACAACATTGTTGCTTTCTTTGACTGATTCTGTTAGAATGCACCTTAATGAACGTAAGTTTTGGGTAATGGTTTCATTGGACCTGAGTAAGGCGATTGATCGTATTGATCATTATCTTTTGCTTTGTAAGTTAAGAGATAAGTTTAAATTTTCGGTTACCGCTTGCAGGCTTATTTTTTCGTACCTTAATGATCGTTATCAATATACCTTGTTGAACAGCTTTGCTTCTAGTATTGCTGCTGTTACTTCTGGGGTGCCCCAAGGCTCTGTTTTGGGCCCCCAACTTTTTATTATATTTTTTAATGAATGCATTGTAATTATGTGTAATGACTTGTAAGTCTTTTGTTTTTGCTGATAATGTTTAATTGTTGTTTCATGGTGAAAATTCCTTTAATTTATTTGAAGCATCAATGAATGATCATTTACGAACTATTTCGAATTGGATGTTTAGTAGTAATCTTTCGATTAATCCAACTAAAACTCAAGCCATCAGATTTGTTCTGAATAACCATAAAATTCAAAATTCAGTTTGTTGATCATTTAAAAGCCCTTGGCATTTATTTAGATTTATTTAGGGATGTTAGACGTCGCGTAGCTTTTGCACTTCTTATGTATAGTATAAATTATTGTTTGAGGTTTTTGCAGGTTCATCACGTGGTAATCTAGACAAACTTGAAAGGAAATTTATAGAGTTTTGAGGTTTGTATACATCCTTAGACTTCGTGATCATCTTTCTAATTTTGCAATTGACTTTTTAGGTTCTACCTTTGATAATTATGTTGTTTTACGTACATTGCTTTGTTTTTTTCAAAGTTTTAAAGTATGGCGTACCAATGGATTTATGTAATAGTTTTAACTTTTTTCGTTCTAGTCGAAATTTACAGATTCACGAACCTCTTGTCCGTTATGAAATTTTTGCACGTTCTTTCTTAATTAGAATTGCTAGAAAATGGAATTATTTGCCATTGGAGCTTAGATGCTTTTCTCTTATTATTTATAACAAAAAATATTGTCGTATCTAAACCTCTAGCTGGGACAATTTTTTAATTTTTATTTCTGATTTTTTCGTTTTTTAAAGAGATGAAGTTGTAGGGAACCATATATTTTTATTATACCCTCCATCATATATGGTGAGGGTATATATCAGTTTGTCATTCCGTTTGTAATATGTCGAAATATAGGTTTAAGACCCCATAAAGTATATATATTCGTGATCCTTATGCAATTTTAAGTCGATTTAGCGATGTCTGTCCGTCTGTTGAAATCACGACGCGAAGACGCAAGCGGGGGTGCCTATTTTTACCCAGATTATTGAACATCCTCCCGAGCAGTTTGGTATTTAAAATGAGCAAAAGCGGTTCAAAAGTTATAAGTGAAAATGTGAAGGTACCTCTAAATTTTCCATACAAATTTGTACAATTTTTCTGTATCTATTTTTTTTTTCTGTTAAGTAAGTAAAAATGTTATTAAGTCTTCTTATTGTTTTATTATTTATTGTCTTACATACTATGATAACTAAGTTAACGTAAAAGTGAACAATGTTAAAGTCGCTAACAGAGCAGACCTCTGTAAATAACATTGCTAAAACTAAATAACAAAAGTTCGTTACATAAATTGACAAAACATATTCACAGTTCATGCAAAATTTAGTATATACGTATATCATCTTCATCCCCTTTGGTGGAGGCTATTCAAAGATTCGGCACAGCCGAATTAAGCCCTTTTTTACTTGTTTTTTTATATACGTTATGTCAAACATTGTATTTAGTAATAGTGTGAAATACATGTAAATGTCATAGTTATTTGCTTAAAAATGTATTACTTTGTAATACTTTATTTTGGCCATGAAGGCCAAATAAATAAATAATTAAATAAATAAATAATACCAATTAAAAGACAGGTCAAACCAACTTATGTGAAAAATAATGAGTATGTGGAGTTTAACAGCATAGAATAAATAGCAATCTGTCAAATTGAGGTCGGTAATAAATATGATTTGCATTGATGGACCAAAAAACTAGAGTCTAGGAACATAGCAATTGTTATATAGGTTTTACAAAAACTTTTATATTCGAGCATTTATATAATAAACATTGTTTGGAGTGAACAATTTCAGTTTGAAACATAAATATTTAAAAATTGTATTAAAAGGACCCGTGAAAATTTTCACATAAAATAAATCCAAAAAAATATTTATTGAACTCAAAATAGATATAAAACAGTAAAACGTGATTAAGACTTATGTTATAGGCAATTAATTTAATTGGTAGTCTTCGTTTGGTTTTAATTTTTGCCTGAATAATTGTAGTATTTCTGGGCTTATTGCTCAAACTTGTCATCGTGACAAAATTTCTGTTGTTTTGCGTAGTCACAGAGTTGGTCAAGGAACTAGTTATTATATGGACCCCAAGCGTCTTAAATGGACCCCATGGTGTCTTAAATAGATCTCGAGAGAGCTACATATCATTATTCCTGAGAATATTTCCTTTCAATTGAGTATCCACACTAATATGCTACTATGTGAACATTGATATGAGTGGTCCACACGTGATACAGTCGTGTTCACACAATTAAGTCATTGTACAAAAATTTTTTTGTGAATACATTTATAGCGGTTCCTTGACTTTTTGTTCATTTCAAACATAACATATATATAACACTGTTAGTTTTCATTTTATGCAAAAAAGAATTGAGTGATTTAATGTTGAAACGTTCAAACTAGCAATCAGTAAGTCTTAGAATATTGAGTGTTAAGTAGACACATAATTAAGTCACTTTAGTTTAATTAGGTGAATAAGCTTAGAAAAATAAATATTTGATTACAAAATGACTGTATTAAATGTTTCAGCACCTTCCAAGTCGATTACAGTGACCTTTTTAAATAACGGATAAACATAGAAGAGGATAAAGATAGAAGAGTCAGAATACAATGTTAAAATATCAACAGGAACTGAAAGAAGGCTTTCGGTCGAAAATATTTTTACATGATCGCATAGGAAGACAAAAACCGTATGTACCGAAGAAAATATTATCTAGAGTTTGCCAAACAATGTCTCCACTGTGACCAAAATTTTTTGAAACTGGTTGTTGATTCTGGTGCAATGATTCTAAGTAATGATAGCAGATCGCCTGTAAGACGTCCACAAATTAAATCCTAAATATACAAAAAAACCAGTGCACAGTTGTAGAAAACGGCCAAACCCCCATAACTTCTATATTTCTTTATGTAAATTTTCAAAATTTTGTGTGTAGGTTAACAATATAATATCTAAACTAGAGGTGGGCACGTGAGCGAATTTTGACTCACGCACGATCACGAACCAAAAATTACAATCACGAAGATTTTTTTTCTCCTTACGATGCTCACGAAATACTCACGCTTTAAAAATTCAAAATGTTTAAAAAAATTTAAAAAAAATATTATATATAGTGGCTTGAAATTTTTTCGTAGTGGCTAGGTGGCGAGGAGACTAGATCATTGGCACGATGAGAGTCATTTTGTAGATCCTGTATATTTCTAAAGTCATTGTAAACCACCACCTCCAGTTAATTTTAATTTTTTTCATTATTTGAATAGCATATAGACCTAAATATGAAAAAAAAATGTTCGCGGAAGGAATATAAGAATCTAAGTTTTTGTGGCCAAACTACTAAAAGGCCATAAATGTATATAAGTTGAAAAAATTTTTGTATTTTTTTAGTTTTGAAATCAAGTGAATTTTCTTTATGGATTCACCGGTCTGTCTGCTCGACGAATATTTCATCTGGGTAGCAATATTTTTTCCAATATTTTAACATAGACACGGCTAAAGTACCATTTGCTTTACAAAGTTTTGCAGAAACCTTATGAATTAAGTCCTATTCACATTTTTTTTAGTTATGCCGGTCTTATATATATATTGGTAAAATATAAACTTACGCAATCTTCATACTTCAAATGTTCAATTCTTTGTTAACTATTCTGAGTCCTTGCATTTGAAAAAATCCTTATTATAATTGAAATTTTGTCGCTTTTTTTCCTGTAGTAATAAAATCTAGGATTTTTGGTAATGGTTAGCGCGTTGGACTGTTAAAAAGAAGCTTGTGGATTCGATTCCCCGTGACGAATAGAATAAAAATATGTATGAGTTTTTGACTCTGATACATAACGCAAAGTCCTCTTCGGTGTTCCCATAGTATTTAACCCCACCGCAGTAAAATAACAGAACAGGGCTATGAACTTAAAAAGCTCCAACAATTCCGCCAGCTCCTCATCAGATGGCGGACAACAAGTGTTCTAAGAATTATTATTTAGCGTAATAACAGTGTTGTCGTATTTGAACCCCTTCATCTTTCACCACCTTTCATCTCTTCTCTGTCCCCTTTCCGAAAAAAGTAGCACATTATCTAGTAGGAAGAATTTCCCGACTGATGCTTCTCTTTACAAAAAAAAACGTTGAATAATTATAGTTACTATTTCATATATTTTTATGTTGAAGGGCTTTCGAGACCTCGAAAAGCTGTCCATGTGAATTTTTAGGCGTAACTAAAAAAGGCTCGAGGTTCAAGTTGTCTCGAAGTTTAAGTTGGTTCTGAAATTCATAGTATTTAGGAACAATTATACTATTTTATAGTAATCTCAAACTTTGAAAAGTCCTAAAAAAATTTTGCCGCTTACCAAACTTTTTATTTTTTATTTTTAAGAACACTTTTTATCACTTCAAAATTTTATAAACCACACACTCAAAATTACTGAAATTTTTTAAATACATGGTTAAGAAAATTGTCTATTTTCAAAAAAAATATATTTGAATAACATTAAGAATCAAAAACTTTAGCCTTGGCATGAAAGTTTTTACTTGCATGATTTGAAGTTAAGCTTACATTTTTTAGTTTTGGCCGTTTTCTACAAGTGGAGCACGGTGTGTCGTCGGTGATGGTATGGGTATACATTACAGGTTCTCGAGGCGCCAGCGCAAATTGCAAATATGAATCAAATAGAGAACCTATGAATAAAAGTTAATTTTTTTTTATTGCTCAAAAATAAAATATTTATTTTTTATAGGAATAACGTGAGTTTGAACGACTTAATTGTGTGACCACAACTGTACATTCATTTGAGAGCAATAAATTTTGTTCACCGTGTAAACAAATCCATGGCTTGTCAGGACACAAACTTAGTGTCGTTAAGACAAAAACAGCGTTGTACACAAATAGTAGTATGAAGAGGAAATCTTGCAAATAGTAATGAAATTAAAAATTTGATTAGCTGTAAATGAAACAGATTAATTAATTAATATGGTTAAATCGACTTGTTAACAAAGCTTGAAAAATATAATTCTTTTTTTTAAATCAATTCCCATAAGAATTGTTTTTCTTATGAATCAGTGAATTTATATTATAATCACTTTGAATATATAATTGAGATAATGGTATATATATTGATTTATTTGTAATTCTTTTAAATTATTTGTTTTATTATTTAATTCACGAATTATAAATCAAATGAACCATTATTTGTTAAAATAATTTATTTCAATTGAATAAGTTCGTTTGATTCTATTAAAAGAATCAACAAATATCAAATCGATTCTTTAAATATGATATTGATAGAATAATGTAGAGAAGTGTTTAGATTTAAAAATGAAATAAAGGAATTGCATTTTTAATGGTCTGCTTGTTTAGTGCTAGATTAAGCAGTTGCTAAATTACTCTTCTATATTAATTTGCAATAACAAATTTAAATAAAGTTTTTGGTCGGTTTATATTTTTGAAAAATCTGTGCAAATAATAATCTTAACATTGTTATAGAATCTTTGGAATTGATGTACATCCTAATTTTATATATTTTTTTCCAGAGTCCTTAAAGCAGAATTGGATACCATGAAAACTAAATTCAAAGTTGTCCAGGAGGAAAATCGCACTCTTAAACAAGCGTCTGTTATAATAGTAAGTTTATTAATTTTATATTTTATTCAAACCATATCATATTTGCCCCATCCTAAGACTACACTACTTTTAGAACCGTTATACTTAGTTTGGCAATTAATATAACAGCGCAGTAAAAACTATATAAAAAAATGAGTCGTTAATTTCAAGTGTTTGTCCTAACTAATATTAAATCTACAACATAATCTATGTTGATAGTTAATGATTAGACAATATATTTGAGAATTGTACTGTATCCTTGTGTTTAAGGCAAAGAAGTTTTTATGAATTGTTGATCTATTAATTTTGCTAAATGAATGGTATTATTATGATTTTAGATCATATAATCATATTCTTTTTTATAAATTGTTTTTTTATTGATTAGGACAAACACTTGAAATTAACGACTTCATATAAACTTTGTTATTAGATATTTTAAGAATTAAAGGTAATAACAAAGAACTTTTAAAAAATAGAGGATAAATATAAATTGTTAAATTTCGTTGATGTTAGTCTGATTGTGTGTAGTTTTCGGGTTTGTTAATTTGTTTCCAAACACTCAATATAAAATAAACAATCATTAAAGTATTGATCCAACAAGGGCGTGGATACTGAAGAGAGTTGTGTCAATTTTTATTTTGCAATAAAAAACAATTTATAAAAAATAATATGATTAAATGCTATTAATATTATACATTTACCAAAATAACAGATCAACAATACATAAAAACTTTTTTATCTTAAACACAAGAATACATTAAAAAATATACATAATTAGAAATTGAGAATTTTTGTTGCTAATAAAAATAAAAATGCAAAACAATTAAAAAATCGTGTGAAAGGAGTTTTGAAATTCGTGTTAATAATTAAAATAGATTTATCTTCTCTCCATGATTTTAAAACCTTGAAAATTAAATACATTCAACCGGCTTTTGACAAACTAACTTACTACCTGCTCCCTTACCCTGTGTCATGATAATGACTCAAATAATTTTTAAGTAGCTCTTTTATTCCACACCATATTCCATATAGATTTTTTCTAAAACTGCTTTATTTGGCTGTAATTCTTTTATTTTGAGTACACGTATTTTAAATATATTTTATAGCAAGCTAAAGCAGAACAAGAAGAGGAATACATTTCTAATACGCTATTGAAAAAAATTCAAGCTCTGAAAAAGGAAAAGGAAACATTGGCACACCATTATGAACGTGAAGAAGAGTGTTTAACAAATGACTTATCAAGAAAATTAGATCAGGTATTTACAAAGGAAATCATCAAAGTTTATAAATTGTACAATTATTTCCAATTATTTGTTTAGCTCCGTCAAGAGAAATGTAAGCTAGAGCAAACACTTGAACAGGAACAGGAGTGTTTAGTCAATAAACTAATGCGTAAAATTGAAAAACTTCAAGCGGAAACTGACAATAAACAAACTAATCTCGAACAGTTAAGACGAGAAATGGTGGAATTGGAGAATACATTGGAGCAGGAACAAGAGGCATTAGTAAATAAATTGTGGAAGCGTATGGATAAATTAGAAACGGAGAAACGTTTATTACAAATTAAATTAGATCAACCAGTATCGGATCCAACAACGCCACGAGATATAACTAATGCCAACGGAGATACCGCCTCCAATCTAAGTTCACATATACAAACCCTAAGATCTGAAGTTGTACGACTAAGAGCTAATTTGGCTGCGGCCGAAATAGAGACTACGAAGAAATTACAACAATTTGCCCAGGAGGAGAAATCTATACGAGAAGAAAATGCCCGTTTACAACGTAAACTAAAGCAGGAAGTTGAAAGACGTGAAGCTTTGTGCCGTCACCTATCAGAATCAGAATCTTCTTTGGAAATGGATGAAGAACGTTTCTACAATGAAAACATATTGGCAACAGGTGCTCCTTTAAGTGGGTCAGCTTTGAATGCTCATCGTCAACGTACTATTAGCAGTCCTGTATCACAAAGTCCATCGAATAGCCGCCCATTGAGTCCTGGCACCGCACAACATAATCGTTGTTATGCATGTGGACAAGCAATTGTACGTTTTTTATTTTTGGTTAATATTAAGAAAACTTTAATTTTTTTATTGTAACCTTTAGAATCGTCGTGCCAGTGAACGTTTTATAAAGCCAGCACTGCCTACACCCATGTTGGGTCTTAACACTTCAGCTCCCAATGTTTTAGCCGGTTCTACTGGGGCAGGACCTTCCGTTGTGGGTGGTTTATTTTCAAGTTCCTCAAATTCTACGGTAGGACCGTCAACTGGCTTTCTAAGCAGCTTGGGTAGTGAACGTCTATCATTTAATCCATCATCACTATTAGGCAACAATGCAGGTGTTGTTGCTGCACCACCAGTGCTACCACCTACCACATCTTCCACTCAGGTCAATCCCTTGAGTTTTAACATACACAATACGTCCAATTCAGATATGAATATCAGTGGTACAAATTCCGCTTTTACACCAACTAATCCAAATGGTGGTACATTTGCTCAACCAGCCAGTCCTATGGACACTTCAACTTGCAAAGATTAAGAAGATGAACAAGGTGTGAGAAAAACGTATAAACTAAACAAACAGATTGAAATTTTAATGATCAGCATAAGTGAAACTTAAGTAGTTAAACAAATAAAAAACGGAAATAAAAAATTTAATTTAAAAAAATATAAATAACTTAACGAATCTTTAAGACAAAACACATGAATGCAAAAAAATAATAATTCAAAAAGTCATATTTAAAACAAAATAAGTTAAAACAAAGAACTATTCAGAATAATTCTAATGTTCTTTTTTAAAGGATTTGTCTTAAATAAAAATAAGTAAATAAAAAAAACATTTAAAAATTTTGTAAAATCAAACGAAAAAAAGAAATGTTTTCAACAAATTTTAACTCGCTAGTTTAAAAATATTTAAAAAGTGGTAGAAAACATAATTTTTCGTTTTATTCGTAATATGTATAGAACTGTCAACATTTTTAAGTTTTTAAAATTTTTGGTCGGTCATTCACAATTTTGTTTATATTTTCTTCTATTAATAGGTTTTAAAGGTGTTTTTCTACAACATTTTAGTTTTATATCGTACATAACAGAAATAAAATTCAAATTATATTCTAAAGATGTATAAAAAACGAAAAAAAATAACCAAATTATATGATAACAAAAAACAAATCAATAAGTATAATAGCAATGGTATGTTTCTTTGTTCTCAGAAAGTACAAACATTTATTTGCACTTTCACATCTCATTTAAATTTTTCATTTGTTTTTTTTTAATTAATTTTAGAAATACATACATCAAATCATTTAATGATTTTTTTATATATATATTTTGTTTAAAACAATTATTTCTAAATTAAAAAAGAATTGCATTTTTTAAGTTATATTGTATGGGATAACATTCGATCTGTTGTTTCTATCTTCTTTCAAAGAAAACGATAACAAATTTGATTTGAATATTCTCAAATATAGATCATTATTTTCTTCATATACATAATGTATACACAGTTATACAGGGAATTCAGAAAAAAAGGTTCCCTAACTCAGTTGTGTTTTTTTAAAGCAAACCGTAAAATTTAAATTATTTTATAAAATAATGGGTGATTAAAAAATATCAGTATTGATTTAGCAGTTCTATTACAAAAATTGTTCAAAGTTAACTCCATTAACATCAATTACCCGTTGACGATGTTTTGGAAAAGAATTAACTAATACAGGCATACTCATAGGAATATTAATTTTTCTTGGAACGTCTAGGTCACATGGTCACTATTTTTATGTGATTAATAATATTTTTGAACGATAAATTTGCATTGCTCGATGGTAAACATTTTAAAGATTTAATAATTTTTTTTTTGTGAATTTGATATACTTTAATCACCCTTTATATTTTATAAAATAATTTGACCTAAAAAAACAAAAAATCACAACTGAGTTAGGAAACATTTTTTCTGAATTCTCTGTATATGTATATTAAAAATATATTTAATTTAAACTTAAACCTATCTAATTAAAAGTACGAATAAATTCAGACTTTATGTCGTAAAAAATTAAGATTAAATAAAGAATTTAAAATACTACAATTAGTTTATAATTTCACTGGTGACCGTCAGTGCATAAATGTTTCAAAAGTCACATTTTGCCAAATAATAACAGACTGGAATTCGTTGGTGAGTTTTTAATATGTGAGTTGAACTTGGTTTTGTTAAACCGAAAAGAACGACCCTCTGATGGCACTTGTTGCAAAAGTCAATATTCATTCACTTGTCTAATTTAATGTTTATATCGCATACAAATGTTATTACGCTCCACAAAATTTTATTTTTAGATTTTTCCGGTATCGAATTATAGTTCATACAACAGCTTACTGTACCATAACGATTTTTTTTAGATATATTTGCTATTTAAACATTTGAGAGCAAACATACATCGCCGTATTGGCTTTATATTATGAAACTGTAGCTAGAACAAGAATATCAGCGTGTGAAGTTAGTTCAGGAAACTTTTTTTGAAAACACTTGGGCAGCATTTCACTTACTGGAGGTTATTCTCTAACACTTTATCAATTGATTCAAGTCAAAATTTTTTTCTAACAAATCCCGCAAATGTGATCTAGAGACCAAAAGTTGTTTTTAACAAATAACTTTACCAAATTGGGTGTAACACTTTTTGTTCGGGAAACTTTTTTAAAAAACACTATTGCAGCATTGCACTAATTAAAGATTATTCTCTGACCTTTTTCTTATCGATTCTCATCAAAAACTTTTCTTAACACATCCCGCAAATGTGACCCAGAGTCCAAAAGGTGACTTTACCAAAAGTTTTTTCTAACAAACAGCCAAAATGGGAGAAATAGTTTTTGTTTGCGAATTTTTTTTAAAACACTGGGGCGCAATTTCACCAACTGGAAAATGTTCTCCAGCCTTTTGTCCATCGATTGCCACAAGAACATTTTCTAAAAAGTCCCGCAAATGTGGCGTTCCAAGACAAAATGTCTCCAGACCTATGTAAAAAAAGTTTGTTCTATATACGCAGGCACTGAACTTAAAGAAAACAAGGAAAATATAATTTTATTTATTAAAATAATGTTTTATTTTAATGTTTTATTATATATATTAGTTAACACTATTTTCTATATTTTTAATTTTCTTTTTTAATTTATTTTATATAAAAGTTAATTTTTTGTGTTCACAATTGCTGGCTGAAGTAAATACACTCATTCTGTCAAAAACATTGAGTATTTTATGCAAAATGAGTGATTTTGCTAACTTTGAGTGATTTTGCTAACTTCACGCCTATCGATTTTTTTTGGATATATTTGCTATTTAAACATTTGAGAGCAAACATACATCGCCGTATTGGCTTTATATTATGAAACTGTAGCTAGAACAAGAATATTGCTGTAGTTTGAGTAATTTTTTTCTTACTTTGAGTGATTTTGCTGAACTTGTGAGTGATTTTGCTGAAAATATTGATTTTGCTAACTTCACACGCTTAAAATGTTAACATCTTTGCAAATTGATGAAAGATGTAGCTCAGTGGAGCTACAATGAGCACAATTTTTTTTATTCCAATAAACACTTTTTTTTTGTTTTATTAAAAATTACAAGCAAAACAACGCGAATAAACACTAGTAAACAAACGACTTTACTACACGGCTGACTGAAAATTGTGAGTAGATATAAATATTAACATAAATACGTGTTCTCCACCCTTAATATTAATAAAGATAATTTAGTCCCGTTACTCTGCGATTAAAAGTGACGTTTGCAAATAGAAAAATATTTATAATAATGTCAGGTGTAGACACCAAGCTACACGGAATTGGCCCACTGCTCACATAAAAAATCGGTTCATAGCGAATTTACATTCATAGAACTTTTTCTTAGTAGATTTCAATTTGAAATCTATATCTTTTACATTTTATTTTTCAGGATATGAATATTTATATATAATATTTATACAATGTGAAAACTTAAAATAAAATTATTATTTTATTCTGAGGCGCCAATGAAAATCCCAAATTTCTAACGAAATCTATTTTTAAGTTGATTTCGAGCATAATATATATTCGCTATTAGCCAGCTTATTAAAATGATTGTCAAATTAATAATAATTCTTGTAAGAAGTCGTGGCTAAATAAAATAAGTGCGGCATCAGCTGTGAAAAAAGTTGGTATCAAGAAAAACGATAAAGCCTATATGACACTTGCTAGTTTAAGTGTTAATAATCCCAATTAGAAGAGAGGTTGCAATAAAACCGAATGCAATTGGTGCAATTAAAGAATAATACATACTCACTTCTTTTCCCCGTTCGTTAATAAGAGAATTGAGAAATTATTCACGACGTTTAAGTTTCAATTAGACGTGGCATAACCATATAAAACAGCTGTTCGAACCAATCTAATGGTATACAAAGTAATCGATTATTGGTGACTTGCCATAACCATAGATATCTATTGAATTTTGGTTTTTTTGCCATAACCATAACATGCAGCTGATTGTTGTTTTTATTATTTATTGTTTTTCTATTGTGTTTTTATTTTTAATGCATATTATATTTTATATATACATAATTTATATATATATATTATATATTTAGATATATTTTATTTGTGTTTTTGTTTTTAATGGTTATGGAACCTCTAATCGATAACATCTCTTATTATGGTTATGACTTTACGGATATGGCGATATGGTATGGCACGTTTAATTGAACCTTTATAGACTTTTTACACTGAACAACATCTTTGTGAAACGCATGGAAGATGTTAAAAATATGAAACAAGTGTTAACATTGGCAAACTCTTTCATCTGCCATTTATTCAGCTGTCAAAATAAAAGAAAAAGACGCATATTTTTTGTTAAAAATAAAAAAAAGCATTAATCATTGAAGTAGTTGTTGCTTTGCAAGAACAAACCCGAATTTTAATTCAGTACATTGAAATATTAAAGGTCATTCTAGAAGAAGATGATGATGAAGAAAATTTTTTGGTAGACAAGAATGAAATTCTTACATGTGCCGCTCATTTTCCTTTGTTGAATAATTTTTTTTTTTTTTTTGTTTATTTTCTGCAATGTCGGTTTGCTAGTGATGGCACAAAGAAAATCGATTTTTTTGTAATTTTTTTAGTGATGACACTTGAAAATAAATTTTGCAGACTCGCGTAATGTTTTTGAAGGTAAAATTTTCGCCTATATTTGTGAATCTATGGAAAACTAAACATTAACATCATTCTTTTTTGGCTTTACATTTTTTATACTTTTTTATGATGTATTACAATTTAGTTTTTTGTGCCAGTTTATTTAGAGTTTGTTGCTAACATGGACTTCATATTAATGTGTATAATTTATTTTTTGTGGATATTTATTTTTGCAGTGGATTTTTATATTGTTTTTTTTTTTGACTGGGGGGCCATAGATGATATTTATAGCTTAATTGTAAATTTATTATTAATATCATTGGCCAAATGTGGCTTTTAATATTACATTAAATAAATAAATAAAATGAAGATGTAAGATGGAACAAAATGAGAAAAGATCATCTTTTGTAGATGTAGAATTTTTGGCCTGTATAATTCTTATGGGAAGATGTTAACATCTTTGCAAATTTATGAAAGATGTAGCTCAGTGGAAAAAGGCTATTAGCTTGGCAACATTATTAGCGACGCCACCTAATTTTAAAACGCTAGCTAAAATTAACTGCAAATTGACAGCTGTCACAGTTTTGACAGCCACCTTTCATCCTGTTTTGATTCTTTGCTAGTAAAAAAAAAAAAATAGGAGTCCTGCGCCGAACGGCAAAATTCCGGCTGAAATTTGCCGCCGTTTATAAAATACATTTTTGAAGAAAAGGGCACACCGTTTCTGCATCCGAAGCCGCCTATATACTAACAAGCTATTCAATATGCTTGACAAACATGAAAATTGTTTTGACATACACAATAAAGCATGTTGGATGATTTTTACATTTTATACTTAAAAGATTGATGTGTTTGACAAACACGCCATTACACGATTAATCAAGCTTGAAAGTTAATAAATTTTCGTTTTCATTGAACCATTACACATGAGAACAATTGTGCTGGCATAACATGCCAGCTTGCAGGCAAGCGAGCCAAAGAGAATAGTTTTTTGGTGGCTTAAAGTTTCAACCAGCTTCTACACCGCATCGGCGGCACGAAACCAATACAGCACATTAAAAAAACGCCAAACTTTAAATTATAAGTAGAGTATTAAAAAACCTGCCTCTTGGAAAAACCGGTTTCGGTTTTCTTCGAAAAATTTAATTTAAAAAAAACCGGTTTCGGTTTTTGCAGAAAAAACCGGTCAACCGGTTTTTTTTAATTTGAACAAAAAGCTTACATAATTTGTTAATTGTTTTATTACAAAAAAAAATTAATATATAAAGTAATAAAAATAAAAAAATACATATATTCATTTAAATTAAATTTTTTTATTTTCATTTCAACATTTTATTTATTGGTTTTAATATTTTTCAATATAATATCTTTAAAATTAATATTATAAAACTATATTCATATCAAATTATTAGAGATCATTAAGTTTGTAAATTGGGTTAAATTAGGTACGTTAGTAATTTGAACGTTTAAAACGTTTGGCATTAACTAAGTTTTTTTAAAATAACATTTTAAATATGTAAAATAAAAATCTATTTTTCACTTCTAAAATAATATTTTAGAAATAATATGCAATTTAAATGTTTCGTTTTAAGACGATTTTTTTGTTTGCTTTTGATAAAGCTAGAAGTGGAAAATACTCTTTCACTAGTCAAAAGACAATTTTATAGATTGTCCAACTTTTCAGTTATTTTGAAATCATCATATAATGATGAATGATTTTGTACAGTCTCTTTTTTAGGATTTTGAATATTGTGTTATTTAGATCAGAAATTATACTATTAAAATTTGGAATAGCCAAAGTTAAGTCTTCATCGGAATCTATCAGACTTACATCTAAATCTTCATAACCAAACAAACGATTATAAAAGTGTTCGGAAAAAATAAAAGAGACCAAGTAACCCAGTTGGTGAGGTAATTAAAAAAACCGGTTAACCGAACAAAAAAGACCGGTTTTCGGTTTTCTTCGAATTTTCAAAATATTCGAAACCGATCGGTTTTTAAAAAGAAAGAAACCGGTTTTCGGTTTTTGAATACTCTAATTATTACCAAAAAAACTATATTTTATTCCAGATGAATATCATTCTCGTGCGTTACGAAAAGAACAAAAATTGTGTCTCGTGAGTGTTGGCTCATCCAACATGTTTGTGAACCCAAGACATTACACTATGCAGCTCAAAAACTATCAAGCATGGCTTGATGACACCGTGTATTTGTTTTTGTAATGGCCATCAAACAACGCTATACATTATCAAATGCTGAACATGTTGTACAGCATGTTTGATCGTCTAAGGCCCCTTTATGAAATTCATACAGCCGGCAAACATGATACAGAATTTTTTTATAGTAAATGGGCCGCTTAACACTAGTGTTAATTCATTTTAAAGATGTTGTCGAAGGGTAAGGGTACGTTCGTAAATGCAATATTTGCGCATCACTGCAGCATAACATACACAAAACGTTCAAAAAGGCATCACTTGGCAGCACTGATTTACATCAAACGTTTTTTATGCAAACAATTGACAGTGCAACTATGGCATCATTAAAGTGTCTGATGCAATAGTGCAAAATCAGTCTTCCTTTTCGTTTTAATTGATTTTCAATAATCAAAAGTCGTTTCATATTTCTATTAATTCTATTTTTATTATAATTTACAATAAGTTGTCAATTTTATTGCAAACTGTGCAGTTGTTAAGCAGTAACAAAGCATCTGCAACAGATGAACACGCATCAGCAACAAAAATTGGCATAACTGCCGCAGTGATGCACAAATTTTCTGCATTTACGAACATATCCTAAACTTGAGAAAATTTGTCTACAAAATAGAGTTACCGAGTTCATCATATAGGCATATTCTTTGGGAAACGCTTAACATTTATTATTATTAGATTTACAACCTTGCGCTTTTTATGCGCAATTCAAGAAATAAAACACAAGTCGAAACTTTAAAAACAATTTTACAGTAATCCAGTAAAGTTACACAGGGTACCATTGTTTATCGTTTTTACAAGCAGTCAGCCTCTGAAAAGATTGCTAGCCGATCAGTTTTCGTCTTGTAGACGGCTATTAATAGCTGCCACAATGTTTACCTTTTGGTGCCGCTGCTGACGCAAATGCAATACAAGGCAAGTGAAGAAAATTTGACTATTTCATTTCTTTTTCAACCAGCCGAGCGGCATCAAGTGGTTTTATTTTTCGAAGAAAAAGGTGGAAAACAAATATCAAAATGGCGTAGCCTTATAAAATAATAAATTTAGTAAGTAATAAATTTATTATTTTCAACTTTTAATTTATAGTGATTGAATGAGATGAGGGAGACTTCGGATATATGAAAACTCGGATTTTATTTATTGAGGCGGAGCAAAGACGATGTATATATATGAACTAATACGTATCAACTGTGTTAAGACAATTTTCATTGCTATCAATTCCCAAAAATGTATGCTAATTTCTTTTTTTTTTATTAGTATTTTCTTTCCACTGTTCAAAAAATAACCATCAGTATCAGATTCGTCCTTTCCGACTCTTTCCTTTGCGTAATATGAGTACTTGCAGTTCGTTTGTGTATGAATAATTCAATCTTTATAGACAACTTTGGTCTGCTTTCTATAAAAATTGAATCAACTTTTTATTTATTAAAACACCTTGTATAAAGTAGGGTGACCATAAATTTCTCGATGCGAAAACTTTTCACATCAGATACAGAAACGGGCTGCAGTAAATTGATCCAAATTTCTAATATTTTTAAAATACTACCCAGTACGGGTTTGCTTACACTGCGGCCACGCGTACAATATTTTGGATTTTAATTTCTTCAAATTTTTTACTGTATGTCTTAATTACTTATTCACAAGAATTTTTTCTCAGATTTGCTTACACAAATTACAAAAAGTGTGATTGGGTATTGCAAATTGAGAGAAATTGAATTCTAAAAATTGAACGTATAACCCCCAAGTTGTCCCCTATATTTACAAGCGTTGCCACATTTAATTTCGATTTGACATCTGTTTCGTTAATTTCCGGTACAGTCGCGTCATTTTCAGAAAGCGCTGCTTGACGTTTTTGTTTTAATGTACACGAGGTTTTCGGGGTGAAGCAACGCATATGCTCTTATTTTACATATTAAAAATAATTTTATATTAGCAGTTCCAAATATAATTTTTATTCTATTAAATACTATTTGAGACTTTATACATATTTGATATAGTAACATAAATGAAACAAAAGGTAATTTACACAATCTGTAGTAATTTCAATCCATTAGTTTTTTAAGCAAAGTAAATTTTTCACATTATAATGCCTTAAATCATAATTTTTATTGTGTTTGACCATTTTTTATTTTATTGGAAAAAATTATTGTCCTTTTTATATTAAATTTGCGTAAAAAATTGTAAACGATTTTCACGTGACTAATTGTGAAAAGTAATTTTTTTTCACGGGAACACAACCAAGTTTGCTCTAGGAATTAGTAAGCACGATGTATCTCCAGAGTCATAGAAATTTCTATGCTTTGGTCGCAATTTTTAACGTGCAACATTATTACTGTTCATTTGCATCGTTAGGTGATACTGAAGCATATTGCACCTACTATCACCTTGGATTTACGAGAGCAGGACAAAATTATTATAAAAAATGAAATTAGTGATCTTTACATGTATAATTTAAATTAGTATTTATTTTTATTTTAGTTTCATTGATTGAAAATGTATTTATATAACTTAACACTACAAAAAGCCACTGGGATTACTCATGCTGTGCATGGCAATTTCTCCGGCAGTAAACAACAAGAGGTATTAATATCACGTGGCAAATCGCTGGAACTCGTAAGACCCGACTCTAATACCGGTAAAGTGCATACTGTATTATCAACCGAAGTTTTTGGCTGCATCAGATCCTTGATGGCATTTCGTTTAACTGGTGGCACCAAAGGTTAGTACAATTTTATTAAATTTGCTTAGATTTATTCTAAAACAGCATAAATCCCTATTGAGATTTTAGTGTATATTTTTTAAATTTCAATATGTCTTTATTGTCAAGACTAAATGCTAGAAAATATTTTAAATCTTGGCGTCGCATTTGATATGATCTTTTAATGTCATATTGAACTGAAACTTCGAGATACATATTAAAATCTTTATAAATGTTTTTACAACTTAGGGCGGGTTACTTATTTCTATTCCTATTTTAATTTAACATTCATGTATTTAAAGCCTGTATGACTGTAGTATTTAATTTATATTTGATGGGCTTAAAAAAAATGGATGAATTTTCTTATGAGAAAATAATGAGTGTAAAGAGTTCTACTATAGATAATAAAACAGTATTTGTCAAATGGATTTTTGTAAGGCAGTGCTGCCATTTTATTTACACTGCTGTCAATATCAATCCAATACAAAATAAATTTAGTGTCATACGGGCTTGAGCACAAAACTTTGTTTTGTTATAAGTTAGCAAGTATTAATAGGTAGAAACTGATTATTTTTTATATTAATTTTTTAGATTATATAGTTGTGGGCTCTGACTCTGGACGTATAGTTATTTTGGAATATAATCCTTCTAAAAACTGTTTAGATAAGGTCCACCAAGAAACTTTTGGTAAATCAGGATGTCGTCGGATTGTACCCGGTCAATATTTGGCAATAGATCCAAAAGGTCGCGCCGTTATGATCGGTGCTGTGGAAAAACAAAAATTAGCTTATATCCTTAATAGAGATGCTCAAGCACGTTTAACTATTTCATCACCTTTGGAAGCCCACAAATCTAATACTTTTACATATCATATGGTTGGCGTTGATGTGGGTTTTGATAATCCTATGTTTGCTTGCTTGGAAATTGATTATGAGGATGCTGATAATGACCCAACAGGTAAGATGAAATATTCACTTTAGAATAGTTTACATTATAAGATCTGTCAAAAAAAAAACTGATTAAAATTTTTTTTGTGGTCTTTAAATTTCTTATCAGATTTCTCATTTTTAGAAATAAAATATCTAAAATGTTCCTATTTTGAAATTAAAATTATTTTTGCTCTATATCGGGCACATTCGGTTACAAAATGCTGAAATTTTTTTCCTCCAAATTTTAAATTATCCAATAGAAATTAGAAACAGTTACAAAATAATAATTACAAAGTGATTTCAGTTTTTTAAATATAACATAACCATGTCGTAAAATATATTCTTTACTTGGAGAGATATGAAGCTATATTGCAAAAAAAAAAAAAATAAATAAAAAAATATAGATTTAAGTCTCAAAAAATGTATTCTATGCATTTTGTGTACAATCCCATAAAAACCTTGGTAGTAATATGTTTGCATTACTATATTTATTATATGATAGGCCCGGTTTCTGAATGTCACTTTAAAATTTAACAGTTAAATTCAATAGGGGAAAAACAACAAATATGTTGGTTAAAGTAGCAGTTATAAGCAAACGGGATATTTATTTATTCAATATCAAAACATTAGACATTTTGAAGGTCAGAGGCTCAGTCAATTTACATTATCCAAAGGAAAGTTTTCAAAAACTTTTTTAGCTCAAAGTTTTAAGCTAGAAATGCTACCCACACACCAAGGAACATTATTAGAAACATGGACATGTTCCACTTAATACTCCATCGTGTGTAGCAATGATTCCTGTTGAAATTCATGTTTCATATATTTTATTTTTTATTTATTAAATCTTCATTTACATAACCGAGCCATTAGGGCCTTATGTGGTTAATTAAAGCTACTATTTAAATAACAAAAATATGAATAAACACCAAGAAGAGAAAATGTGATCTTTCTATACCCCGTTTGCTTATCTACACTGTTCCTTTAAAAAGGAGCTAAATTTTGGCACTTACTAGACATGCTCGTTTTTGGGATAATATTCTACCCGATTATTGGCTTTGGCTAAGTGCTAGATTAATGTTTACAAAGCATCTGAACCATTGGTATTTGTATATAAAATTTTTGCAGATACTTCACTGATATGTTGCTTACAAAATATTTAACATAATTAATTTTTTTTTTTCAAAGTCTTGGGGTAAAAAACTCACTTGGAAATCGTGTTTTCATATATTTTTAGGTGAAGCTGCTGAACGAACCCAGCAAACTTTGACATTCTATGAATTGGATTTAGGTCTCAATCATGTTGTTCGTAAATATTCAGAACCTTTAGAAGAACATGCAAATTTTCTGATTTCTGTACCAGGTGGCAATGATGGTCCTTCAGGTGTTTTAATTTGTTCTGAAAATTATTTAACCTACAAAAATTTGGGTGATCAACATGATATTCGTTGCCCTATACCTCGTAGACGAAATGATTTAGATGATCCCGAGCGAGGAATGATATTTATATGTTCAGCTACTCATCGTACTAAAAGCATGTATTTCTTTTTGGTGCAAACTGAACAGGGTGATATATTCAAAGTCGCTCTAGAGACAGATGATGATGTAGTGTCGGAAATAAAATTGAAATATTTTGATACGGTACCACCGGCAGTATCAATGTGTGTTCTGAAGACTGGCTTTTTATTTGTGGCTTGTGAATTTGGCAACCAGTAAGTAAAATATACTATTTTATTATTGAAAATTGCAAAATACATATATATTATCAATTTGATTTGTCTTCCTTCTATAGTTACCTGTATCAAATAGCTCATTTGGGTGATGATGACGATGAACCTGAATTTAGTTCAGCAATGCCATTGGAAGAGGGTGAAACTTTCTTCTTTGCACCTAGGCCTTTAAAAAATCTCGTCATGGTTGATGAAATGCCTTCATTTTCCCCAATCATATCGTCACAAGTTGCGGATTTAGCCAATGAAGATACTCCACAATTATACGTTTTATGCGGAAGAGGGCCTAGATCCTCTTTACGTGTTTTACGTCATGGTTTAGAAGTATCTGAAATGGCTGTATCCGAACTACCGGGTAATCCAAATGCTGTATGGACTGTTAAAAAACGTGTTGATGGTAAGTTCAAAATTATTCTCATTATCCTTAAGGAGTTATTATTTTTTTTTTTGGCAATTATAAATATTTAATAAAATGTAAATAATTAAGAATGGTTTTGTTTATTTAATATTAAATAAATAAATTATTTACATTTTTATGCCTATATTTGTTTTGCTGTTGTTACTCTTTTTCTGTCACACTCTCATTTTGAGACAATTTTGTTAATAAAAAACTGGTGATTTTGAATTTTTATCATACATCCAATTTCGTAACTAGTAACAAAGAAAAAAAAATCATAATTGTGAAAAATAGGAATCAAACACCAGTTCTTTTTATTATTTCAGGAGCTTGAACTCTTGTGTGCTGAAAAAAGCCGTGTGGTTTTGAGATTTTCTAAAAGTTTTATAATCCCTACATTAAAATACGCACAAGTGTGCAGTGTTTTAAAAAAAAGTTTGCACACAGAACTTCTATTCAACTACTTTTTTATATAAAAATACAAATATATTTGACCCAGTTACTCAAATATAGGTAAGGCAACACTTTCTTAACGCAAATTAACATAAATCAGATTTAAGCTGTGTAAAGTATAAAAAACAGATATAGATACGACAAGCGATACTAACTACACACTTAAAAATAACAAGTATTTCAAGTCAATGTTTTTGATTATATATATGATGTGATTTTATAACCGTGTTTCAGCTGAATTTTTTTGATTACACTTTTGGTATCTGATTATTTTCAAAAACATTGCAATGTTTGCTAATTATATAACAAAGAATTATTTTAAAAAAAGTGTTAAATTTCCAAAAACCGCATATTGTCTCTTCATAGATGAATTTGATGCTTATATTATTGTATCATTCGTTAATGCCACACTGGTTTTGAGTATTGGTGAAACTGTTGAGGAAGTGACAGATAGTGGTTTCCTGGGTACAACACCTACCCTGTGTTGTGCTTCTTTGGGTGAAGATGCTTTGGTGCAAGTATACCCTGACGGTATACGCCATATACGTTCTGATAAACGTGTTAATGAATGGCGTGCTCCTGGCAAAAAATCTATAACTAAATGTGCAGTCAATCAAAGACAGGTGGTTATAACATTGTCAGGGCGTGAATTGGTTTATTTTGAAATGGATGCGGTAAGTAAAAAAGTGAATTGTGTGTACTAGCTCTTTTTATTAAATTTTACAATGATGACAAAAACACGTTAAAGAACAATCATGTTGAGACACTATGTGTCCTGCAGTGCTGAGATTTCTTAGTTGATTTTACCCAAATTGTGTCGTTTTTGCCAAAAATTTATGAGGTTTTCTTTTTGCTCTTGTGGTTTTTTGTAGACTGGTGAACTTAATGAATATACAGAACGTTCTGAAATGCCTGCGGAAATTATGTGCATGGCTTTGGGTACCGTACCCGAAGGTGAACAAAGATCATGGTTTTTAGCTGTTGGTTTATCCGACAACACCGTACGCATTATATCTTTAGATCCTAATGACTGTCTGACACCTTGTTCTATGCAAGCTTTGCCATCACCGGCAGAGTCTCTGTGTCTGGTTGAAATGGGTCATACTGAAAGTTCAAGCAATCCAAATGATGAACAAAATGAAAGAACAAATGTTTCCTCAAAGGGAACAATCTATTTAAATATTGGCTTAAGTAATGGTGTGTTATTGCGTACAGTATTGGATCCAGTCTCGGGAGATTTAGCTGACACCCGTACACGCTATTTAGGTTCCAGGCCGGTAAAACTATTTCGCATACGTATGCAAGGCTCTGAAGCTGTGTTGGCTATGTCTAGTCGTTCCTGGCTTTCCTACTACTATCAAAATCGTTTTCACTTAACCCCTTTGTCCTATGAAACTTTAGAATATGCTTCTGGATTTTCAAGTGAGCAGTGTAATGAAGGCATTGTAGCTATTTCAACAAATACTTTACGTATTTTGGCTTTAGAAAAACTGGGTGCTGTCTTTAATCAAGTTTCGTTCGGTTTAGAATACACACCAAGAACTTTTGTCATACATCCCGACACGGGCAGAATGATTATTGCCGAAACCGATCACAATGCCTATACAGAAGATACGAAAAATGCTCGAAAACAACAAA
The DNA here is from genome assembly GCA_949748255.1 of Eustalomyia histrio. NCBI lineage: Eukaryota > Metazoa > Arthropoda > Insecta > Diptera > Anthomyiidae > Eustalomyia > Eustalomyia histrio. The sequence continues at coordinate 7,346,097 of OX456524.1, forward strand.
TGGCGGAAGAAATGCGTATGGCTGCCGGCGATGAAGAACGCGAGTTGGCCAATGAGATGGCAAATGCATTTATAAATGAAATTTTGCCCGAAGATGTATTTTCGGCACCAAAGGCTGGAGTTGGTCTTTGGGCTTCTCAAATAAGAGCTTTGGATCCTGTACATGGCCAAACACTATTTAAAATGCCATTAACACAAAATGAAGCCATAATGTCGATGGCTATTTTAAAGTTTGCCAATACCCAAGATGGACGTTATTACTTAGCTGTGGGTGTCGCCAAAGAACTAATGCTTAATCCCCGCATAACTAATGGTGGTTTTATTGATCTTTATAAAATTGATCCCACCTGCTCACAGTTGGACTTTTTGCACCGCACAGAATTAGAAGAGGTGCCAGGTGCTTTATGTGGTTTCCAAGGGCGTCTTTTGGCTGGCTGTGGTCGAATTTTACGTATTTATGATTTGGGAAAGAAAAAACTATTGCGAAAGTGTGAAAACAAACATATACCATATCAAATTGTTAACATACAAGCCATGGGTCATAGAGTTTATGCCTCAGATGTACAAGAATCTATATTTTTTATTCGCTATAAAAGAGCTGAAAATCAATTGATAATATTTGCCGATGATACTCATCCGAGATGGGTTACTGCAACCACTTTGTTGGATTATGATACCATAGCAATTGGTGATAAATTTGGCAATATGAGTATACAACGTTTACCACATTCGGTAACAGATGATGTCGACGAAGATCCTACGGGTACGAAATCATTATGGGATCGTGGTTTACTATCCGGGGCTTCTCAGAAAGCCGAAAATATTTCAACGTTTCATGTTGGTGAGGTCATAATGTCCTTGCAAAAGTCTACTCTTATACCAGGAGGTTCAGAGGCCATGATTTACACTACTCTTAGTGGTACAGTTGGTGCATTTGTACCTTTTACTAGTCGTGAAGATTTCGATTTCTTTCAACATCTCGAAATGCATATGCGTAATGAAAATCCTCCTCTGTGTGGACGTGATCATCTTAGCTATCGTAGTGCTTATTATCCTGTAAAAAATGTAATCGATGGTGATCTTTGTGAACAGTATCTATCAATAGATCCTGCTAAACAAAAGACCATTGCAGCTGATATGTTCCGTACACCAAATCAAGTGTGCAAGAAATTGGAAGATATAAGAACACGTTACGCATTCTAAGAGAACACAAATGGTGAGTAGGAAGAACATGAATATTAATTTTCTAACAATTAACCTACAAAATTTTTGATCAAAATAAATTTCTGTTAACGGACTTTAAATTTTATATAGCAAGACGTCATGTCATTAAAAGAATACATTTATTAAAAAAAAACACTTGCCTGTATTTAAAAAAAGTGCAATTTATTTAAAAAGTAACCTTTTTTTTATAAAAGTCACTTTCATTAGAACTTTTATTAGTAACTTTATTTAAAGAATCAATTTAATTTTTTATAGAATTTAACGAATTGATCCAATTTTTTTAACATATCAATTACAAAAATGCTTGTAAAAATGTTTCGTAAAAAATAAATACGTTTTAATAAAATACTTCTATCAATTTCGTAAATGCAGTAGTTATACACTACAGCAGCATAATACAAGTAAAACGTTCAAAAAAGCATCCCAAGGCAGCATTGATATACGTCAAAAGTTTTTTATGCAAACTATAGCCTTCTTTTTCGTTTTAATTTATTTTTAATAAACAGGAGTCGTTTTGAGATGAAAATGTTTTTTTTTATCTTCCAAAACGATCTGAAAAGCAAACTGCAAATCAAAGCATTTGCAACAGCTTATCACTCATCAGCAACATAAATTGACATTACTCCAGACGACTTAACACTCATTTAAATTTTTTATATGATGACTATCTGATTTACCTTGGGACACCTATGAAATAATTATGATTAGTGTAAATCGTTAATAATCTGACCACAAACTCTTTAAACACTACAATTTTACAAAATTTCAATATATACTAATTCTTACAAATGTTGTTTTCTTATTTTCAAGATAATGCGAATTTTTGCTGTACCTTCATGATTTTTACTTAAGGTAAGTTTCTAAATAAAAAATATTTAAGAGTTCTTTTTATTATGTGATGAACAACGTTTTTACCTTGGGACACCTATGAGTTGTTCTATGATTTGTGTAAAGCTTTAATAAAACTGAAAAAAATATAAAGATGTACTTTTGAATAATATTATGTATTTTATATTAAACAAAATAATAAGATATGTTATAATTTCTTTACAGTTGTTGATTCCTTACTAAAAAACCATCACGGTCCTACCAAAAAGGAATCATTTTAAATGAGGTGAGTTTTGTATAATTTAGTTTTTTATTAAACAATATTAAATATGATGTTTTTTATAAATATGTTAGACTAAAGAATTACATTGATTATAAATTTATTTCTGATTTTTTTTTCATACTTTTTATTATTATTTTTATTGAATGAATTTTAACTATTATTTCTTGTTTCTTTATAGGTTGATCTCAATTATCTCATTACTTTTTAACCACTGCTTTATAAATTAAGGTAAATATTTGGTGTAATGTGTATGTTTTTAAAATATATTTAATTATAAATTTTCAAAGCTGATATTCGAAAGCAGATACAATTTAGCTCTTATTTTCCCTTAAAGTTTATAATTTGTTTTTTGTATTCTTTTTAATTCTAGATTTCTTATCTTCATGTCTTATCTTCAAATATGTGTTGATGATCATCATTATTTAATACAACCACTCATATGACTGCCAATTCATTATTATACACGAAAACGTGTTTTAATTTTATTTAGAATTAAAATAATTTTAATATAGCTGTACCCGCAAAATAATTTATAACATTCACTTTTATATTGTGTAATAAACAAAATAAACCAAAATATGTGTAATTTAATTTGTTAAAACTGTTACTCTGACATATGGAATTGTATTAATATGACTATGTAACAAACTGCTGAAAATAAACACTGAAATTTTTGAAGAATTTACAGCAAAAATATTTTTTTTTGTATTAAACTTACAAACCTTTCCCAAAAAGCTGTAGTTTATATTCACAAAGCCACCTGCACTAAAAACAACTTTTTGATGTAAAACTTGTAGGGATAATTCATTTAAACATGCAGTTAAGTATGGATTACAACGATCATGTTTAACCATGTGAACAAGGCAAGAGAATTGTTTATCCTGAAATGCATAGAACCAAAAACTTTCAGAATTTTAAATAAAACTGTATTATAAAAAAACATATTCTTTAAATATGGAAATTTTGATACACATATATTAATTGTTCCTTTTATAACGTACGATTTTTTTTGTTTTTTTTGCAAATTTCATGATTATCTTCTCGTCTTTTATTGATATTTTTATAAATTTATAAAACTAAGTCAGCGCCAATTTTCTTGTTTGTGTATGAATTTAAATTTATTCACTCTACCCGTAGTATAAACTTGTATCCAAAATATGCCAGCTTGTTGGCAAGCGGCGTGCACCAGCATCTACCCCGCATTAGCAGCACAAAACCAATGAATGCACATTTTTAAAAAACGCCTATGTTAAATGCACACAAAAACACTTACACACAAAGCTGTTGTATGCGTATACATTTTATGCCAGATGAATCATTCTCGTGTGTTTTGAAAAGATAAGAATTGTGCGGCTTAAATATTTAGTCTGGTGTGTGTTGGCTGTATTGAAATAATAAAATAAATTTTAAAACGAGCTTACATTGTATATTCCGAAATTGCAATATACTTGTCCATAGAGTTGTATTCATTTGTAAATTTCAAATATGAGGCGTGTCACATTTCATATAACCTTAAATTTTAAACGTGATATTCCTCTGCTCATGCTGAACATTTTCGAACAAAATTGAGTGCAATATGACGTGGCACTTTCCATACAACCATAGATTTTTAAATGCTTTACCCAGGCTTGAACTAAACGTTTATGAGCATGTTGGTATGCATATTTTAAAAACATTTTTAAGCTCAGAGCATATTGTGGGCTGAATAATACGAGGGGCGTGTCACCTTTCATACGACTCAATGCATCATATCTGTTTTCCTCACATGTTGTTAAGCCTATTTGAGTTAAATTTGAAATTCGGAATTTACACAACATTTTTAAGCATTGAGCCAAAAGTGGAGGAATAGGGACGAGAGGCAGTTTCAACTTGAGACATTAAATACTTTTTCTTTGAGTATGAACTAACTACTGACAAGAGCGGATTTTTAGAAATTTATACAAGTATTAGGAATGTTTTCTATTAGACGTTCTGCCCTTCTTTTGACTAGAAACATGAAAAAATCCATTTCACCTGGGGACTGCGCTAGAAATCTTATACATATATATAATAAATTTTGTATTTATATCTAATGCGTTTTGGAGTTGCATTGTAAAATGGCGACGTTCGGCGAGAAAATAAAATTAAGAATTTAATAGTTCTGCTGGAATTATCGAAATACTTCCTTAGCAAAAGCTTAATGATTTTTTGCGAGCTTTAATTTTCTGGTATAAGGTTGTGTAAATCCTAGAACGGGGTACTTGAGATCAATGGGCTTTGGAGCAAAAAATTGGGCTCCTCGAGACAAAAACAAGCATGTATGGATATTTATGTATCCATGTTTAGAAATGCATGCATGCTTATGAGCATACACGAACATACATTAAGCCTGTATGGATCCATATACATACGTAGATTTTTAGCTGGGTAAAGTAATTTTCCAAAAAGAAATATTTAAAAAAATTTTACCTACTCACCAATTTTTCACATTTGGAACAAATACAACATGTTACAGACAATATAAATAATTGCAAAGTAATGAAAGCGACACCATCTGAAAATAATATAACATATATCTTCATTATCATTAAATTTTGAAATATCTTACAAGATTGAAATGTTAGCGATATTTTATAGTCAATACTAAAATAAATCCAATACGATGTTATTGTTAATTCGAAAAACATTTTCAATAATAAGCCCGGTAAACTCCACGCAAAATAATATTCCATATATCGCACAGTTGTAATCAACATATTATGTAAATCTTGTATTACATAAAATTTTTGCAATATTTCTTTTTTCTCGGCCCATCTAAAAAATTTAATTCTCTTAATTTCATTCATATGACGTAAAGTGTAGGAATTCAATTCCTTTTGTATAGACATAACAATAGAGGCGAATATGGCAAATTCAATTAGTTTCAATTTTAAAATCATATCGCCGTATTGTGAAAGCAACAAACGAGTGGCATTTAAAGATTTAATATAACGAAGAAATGTTACTAACAATATAATTATGAAATATATTGACATTAGTGTATACAATAAAAAGGCATTAAAACGCATGCGACTCAAGTCGATTGTAATTTTGAGTAAATATTTAAACTGTTTGCGTATTAATTCAAAATTTTCAAATATTTCGCTGTACCAATAAGCTTTCCATGTATTTTCCCAATATACTATTAACTGGGTTGTAATGAGTGTCGCATAGCTTATTTTATCCATTCCATTTGAAAATGAATCACTTTTCTTATAAATTACTTCATGAAATCGCAAGAAACGAACAATGGAAAGGTATGCCACAAATGCTGCTACAATTGTTAAATGTATTAATCTCCAAACTAGTAATTTCCATGTTAATTTTTGATGTTGAAATTCATATGGCAGGGCTCCTGAAAAATACATTAACAAACGCATTGTCCTTAGAGTAGCTTCAAAAATGATTGATTGTCTACCGTTGTACATGATTAGAAATTTTAAATTAAACTGTTTATGAAAATGTATGAAGAAAATTTATATACAATAATTTTTGCACATGCTCATATGTGATACTGGGAAAGATATGGATCATCAATAGTATTTTAACAGCTAATAAAAACGTGTACGATAAAATCAGTAGATGAACTTTAATTGACTAGACAACGAAATTGTTATTTTATGACTCTCTTATTCTATTAATGTATCAGGCATCATTTTGCAAATTCAGCTTAAAAATTTAAAAACCTTTATAGAAAATTGTGTAAGTACACACAATAGGTTTGGGGAATAATTCCACAAAAATTCATTCACTTGCTTCATTCCTAGTTCGAAACTTACGATCGAAATCCAGTTTAAACTAGATTTTGAGCATAATGTAAACGTTCCTAACTTGAAATGTTAAATTTATTAATAATTCAGATAATTTAAGCTTATGATTTTTTTATTCAACATTTTGTAATTTATTCGATTTTTTTTACAGAATAAAATTTTATTAAAATTAAATTCTTTTTAAAAAAGTAAATTAAGGTGTTTTTTCACCTTCAAAATTTATTTAACTTTAAGTTTTGTTTCGCCTTTACTTTTTGTTTACACTAAAGCAGTTGCGTCCAACTCATATGCACAATGTGCAAGCTTTTACAAAAGAGCTTTTTCACCTACAGCGAGCTTCGTTCCACGAGAGCTTTTGCATATATGAGAGCACAATACAAGGATGGAAATTTTGAATTTCGAAATGGTATAAGTTGTATAATTTATTTAAGCCAAAACACTTTAATACTTCTTTTGAAAGATCTTTAAAAAAAGCCATCTTAAAAGGCTTGCAGTGCTTTGCTAAGGATAGAGCCACAACAAAAGGAATCTTTGATATATTTTTCATTTTGAAATTGGTCGATTGGCAAATTTTTCTTTCGAAACTTTAATTTCAGTTCATCTACTAATTTGGCCCTATTAAAATTTTTAGTCAAAAATCTCTTTTGGCATGTATTATAATTCCTTTTAATGGTATGTTTGTGATAACCACAAACTAAACATACGGGATCGCCGTCATTGTTTTCAATAAACAAAAACAACTGTTCCCACGCTTTATTAAATATATTATTTTTAGTGAACATAGACTGATCGTTGTGTGTTTGAAAATGTTTCTTTGAGTTATTTTCAAATTGATGGAAAAGTACTAACGTTTTTCGTCCCTGAAAAAAAATGCTCTTTACTACAAACGCAAATATCATAGTATTAGTGTTTGGACGCAACTGCAATAAAGATATAGCACAACTTGAACTCTTACAGGGAAGATATCCTAATGAGTTCGATCCGATCTTAGTGAAATTCCGATGTGTGATAGAGAAGAAGAAATAAGAACCGTGTATTTTTTTCAGCAGCCAAATATTAAAAAAATATCAGTATCAAATAAAAGGTTCTTGAAGACTAGTCGCTATATAAATCATGTTTAAGAATGTCAAAATTTTTTGGGTATTACAACTTTTTTCTCGTATAGCACCTACAATATAGAAATTTATTGTTGCTTTGAGTTCAAAATAACATATAATATTAATTTCTATCCTGTCTGGGCTTTTACCGACATTTTGTCATGTTTCCATACAAAACCCTGGCACTTATTGACCTCACGTCTGTTGATCTTACGTGGGATTGGGCTGCTAAAAAAAAGTGTATAGGAAAAAATCTTATATCCGAATTTCATTAAAATGAGAGAGAACCTGTTGGAATGCCTTAGTTACTTGTTTTAAGTACATTCCACTGTGTCAGGAAATTATGTAATTCGATTTGAACAGAATTTTTAGAAAAAATTGCTAAAAAAAATATTTAAAACGGTCTAGTAAATATGAAAAGTCAAATAATGAATTTTCAGAACTAATATTTTTTAAAAAGACTAAGAAACGGATATATTTGTTAAAATTTCCTATTTGATGAGAAAGTTATAAAGATTCTGTTGCTCCAGAAGAGCACCCAGTCTCGGAAAAAGTAATTTATATTTGTGGAAGATAATTCTGTTAAGAAACTTAACAAAAAAAATTTATACAAATTCACTAACTAGTTTCGAAAATATTTGAAGTTAATGAATGATATATAGTATGACTTTAGATTATATTCTTTGTATAAATTGTTTTTTAATGTAAAGAAACATGAAAATTTGATTAGTAAATTATAGAGAATAAAAATTTAAAAAAAATCGTCAAAGCCAGCAGGATAGAATACTAGAATTTTCGGTTGTCGCTACACAACCATCTTCAGTATCCATGCTTTGGGTTATTTGTTAATGGCATTTACAAATAATATTTGATCGGCGTTGTTACATATTGATTCAAGGAGACACAAAGTATAAAAATATACCTAAATATGTTAGTTTGAATACATATTTACGTAAATTAGAATTAAGAGAATAAGTTAAATATTTTGTTTTAAAAAAATCTTGAGTCCATTAAACAACGTCACGGTCAACGTTTCGAAGATTTGCATGATTTCTTACTTCAGGATAACATAGGTTCAAAAACTTATTTACGAATTATCTAAAATTGCTGTCTGTAATTTTATTTTTCCTTTGACCTTATTTTATGAAGTCGATTAAACACAAAATTAATAATGACGTAATTTAAAAAAAAACACACATACATACATATGTATGTATGTATTTATTTTAAAACAAGCCGACAAGTGTTTATACACACGTAATATTTATTATAACCCGTATTCTTAAAAAAATTAATGAACTGATATATATCTTGATTATTGTTTTAAAACTCTATTTTAATATTTGAAGGTAATCGAACTTATAAAATTAAAAATATTAAACAAAAGAACGGCAAATTTTAACAAGTTATTAGTTTTTATAGAATCTAAATAAATTGTTTTCTTAATTTTATACTTTGTTTGTTATCCATTTTATTTAAATCTTGAATATTTACATAGATTAGAATTAAGAAAATATATTAAAAACTTAGTTTTGGAAAAATCTGCTTCCATTAAAGAATGTCAGCCGGTTAACCTTTCGATGATTTAAACAATTCCTTAATTTATCGCCGTCTGTAAGATTAGTTGACATTTTATTTTTCTTTTAACTTTATTTTATTAGGTCGATGAATCAAAAAATAAATAATGACGTAATTTTATAAACAACACATAGTTATTTTAAGTCGACAAGTGTTTATATTAAGACAAACTTTAACACGTATTCTATAAAAAAAACCCCCTGAAGTATATCTTGACAATTGGTTTAAATTCTATTTTAAAGTTTTAATGCAAAAACTAAAAAGGATTTTAAAAAATATGATATACGAAAACAAAGATACTTTTTTATTTTAAATATTTGTTTCCTTTATTTATTTATGATGGTACAAAAAAAATCATACATAATTCTTAAGTTAAATTTTATGATTAAAGTAAATAAGATAATAATTATTTTTTTTTTAATGAAAAACACACCCAGTGCAAAGATTTTTTTATTTTTTTAAAAGTAAATGAACTTATTAAATCAAAAATACTAAACAAATGAACTGAAAATTTTAAAATGTTATTAGATTTTATAGAATCTAAAAAATTGTTTTCTTAACAGTTTTAATTTCTTCTTACAACGACTCGTAACATTTGTTTTTAAATTCAAACATGCTTCCGTTATATATTTTATATATCACAACCTAAATACAAAAGAGACACAACTCAAAACTTTCCCATTAATTAATTCACGGTTAGCGATTTTCCTTAATTCTCTTTTGAACTTGCATTCGTGTTCACATTGTAAAAGTCTCTTATTGCACATTAAGTATATTTTACCTATAAAAAAGTACGAATTAGAAAACAGAAAAGAACTGCGAGTACAAGTAAATCTGTACCCCTTTCCGTTATTCTTTCCTCCCTCTTCTATAAATTCAGAATTGATGAAATTGAAATTGATGTGTGCAAACCGGAACTATATATTAATTGTGTTTCTCCTGAAAGTTTTAGAATTTTGAGTTGTGACTCTTTTTGTATTTAGGCAGCGATATGTTTGAAAATTTAATCATCTTTGGAATTTCCTTTGCCACTGCCTTCAGCACCGCCGCTGATTGTTATTTTCTTTTGTAATTTACTATATTCTTCAGTTAAGCGATCGTATTCCTTGTTTAAACTTTCAGCTTGAGATTTTAAGGCTTCTTTGTCCTTCTTTTCACGATTAAGTTGAGATGTTAACTCATGGACGCGTTCTTTCAATTGTGTTATCTATAACAAGATTGTTTTAAGTTTTTAGTAATTAACATAATAAAAAATCAATATAAACAATACTGCTTGAAAAACATAAAAATTATCTTATATAGTTTGTATCCATAAGAAAATAAATATTAAGAGGTTTGATAAGGGGCGTATAGAGGTTATATTGTAATTATTTACACATATGCCTTAAATTTATGTTATAAAATGGGTTGTGATAAACTTGCTGTGAGTCCTTGTACACGTCTTCTTAAACTGGTAAGCTGTTGAAATGAATGTTTAGAAATTAAAAATTAAAATTTTTTAAGTCAGAAATGAAAATTTTTTATCGAAAACAAAATTTGCATAAAACTTAAAAATAACAAACCATCCATGCAATTGTTTATATGTTCAAAACCAAAACTTTTTTTTATGTAGCAGCTTTTCTATCCAAAAAATATTAGAGGAACTATGTACAAGAACTCGATTTTTTAAAGGCATCAACAAATGGTTTAAAATAGAAACAACTTCATTAAACAACATTTTTAGAAAAAAAAAGTATTAAGTTTAACATGTAAATCTTTTTATTTATAAAATTTACATGGAAAAACTTGCATATTTAAAAACAACAAATCCACAGCTTTTTGTTTGTTTGAGCTATATGCCAAAAAGTCGGTTTTGAGAAAAACTATAATGAAGGTTTACTTTAATTTTTCTTAAAACCTACAAGATATATATATATATATATATATATAAATTTACATTCATGTATATGCAATAATAATTACAAAAAAAATCTGGTTTTGTGCTGCATATTAATTTTTGAATTTGAAATTCTTTGCTGCAGGTATCATATGCCGTTATGGAAATATAACTTACAAAAGTTACCTCCACATAATTTTGTTGGAGTTGTACTTTTTATCTACTGAAATAAACTTTTACAATTTTTACTCAAAAGTTTTTTGTTATTTACAGCTTGAGAAAATATTAACAATATTGGAAAGCCGTATAGATCCAATTTTAAAAATAATATCCACCATTCTTCGCATATCTTTAATAATTCTCTTTACGTCGTATTCTGTGTAAAATAATTATAAATAGAATAATTTATCGTCAAAAAATTGCATGCAATAATTAAAATATTAGAATTTTTCTTTCAAAGATTAGCTGCATGTGTCTTTTTAATCTTACATTCCATTAAAATCATCAGAATCGAATAAGCCGTTATCGAGATATAGAAAATTAAAATTTTATTAGAGTTGTAATTTTTATCTTCTAAAAAAAAAACTAAAAAATTTTAAGTTTTATTTTAAGTTTCAAATAAACTTTTGAATATTTCTTTTTATTCATTAATAAAATAAAATTTTTTTTTCTCTCGCTGAATATAATTATTGAAAATTGCCTTTAGGCACAGAGATAGCATTAAATCATGAGTTTCTAAGCAATAATAAAAACAGAACGGAATTATCATCTAAGCAGCTCAATTAACATTTGTTAAAGTCTAAAAACTAACGAGTCATGTGTGAATAAATTGACATTTAAAAATATTATAAAAAAATCGTAATCTAGATCTTTTAAATATAGCCAGATCTTTGAAGAATTTTTTTTTATTTAATTTCATCGAATCCAATTTTTATCTTAAGTGAAGAAATTATTTTTTAACTAAATTTTAACTAAACAATTTATTTAATTGGATACCTTTAACTAAATTATGTTTTAAAAATTAATTCAATTGTAATAGTTGTTTTTATGAAATCAAATAAATTATTTCGTTCGCGAATACGTTAAAAAGGAATTCTTTAAATTTATCAACCGTTTAAAGTAAACGGAAAACTACACTAGCCATTTACTGATTTAAACAAAATAATTACAGTGTCTTTGCGGTAATCTGTTAAAAGGAACATTCAATATAAAATAATACTACCCATGAGTTAGCTCTTAACGTTAGGTTGAACTGACTGGTCAAAAACCTCGCACCCCGAGTGCCTCATACTAGAAATGCCAGGGGTCTCAGAATTCCGATTATGAGATTTCCATCATGGAATAGATAATCTCCCAAGCAACTTGCCCTGGAGCGCGCAAGAGCCGGACAGTGGTACATATGCTTTCCCTCCCCCTGTACCTTAGCTCGTCCGCAATCTCATTACCCTCAATACCCCGGTGCCTACGAGCCCAATAGATATGCATTCTCCTGCTGGCACAAAGTCTACATAAAGAGTCCTTGCACCCTTGGACAATCGATGCAAAAAAAAAATGGTGTAGTAGTCGTGAAATTTATACGACTCCTCGACACCCATTTCTCGGCAGAAGACCTGTCAATCATTCATACTCCTCTATAGTGACGCGTAGTCCCCCATTGAAGCTCAACCTTGGAATAATGTAGTCATTGCTACAATTTACATTCCCAATGACCTTTCCGTGACCATAGTCCCCAAGCCAATAATAGATTTCAGCGCAGTCTCTTTCGCCACCAGATTAATCGACTGTAGATTCAAGATTACATCCAGTGCCGCAGTTGGCGTACGTCTACAAAGGCCTGCAGTAGAATTTTCTCTTCAATGCAGTCCACTAAACGAGTACTCCATAAACTAAGAGTGAATTCCCATTTTCCTACATGTATAAAGCGCATTTGTAGTCTTCTTGACCCTCTCCTCAATAAATTTTCCATGCAACTTGCTATGGGGTGTTCGAACATTATTTGATTAAAAGAAATAAATAAATTTACCGCACAGTTAATATCCGTTCAATTATTTAAAAACGAATTGCAATAATTGAATTATTTTTAAAATAAAGCGAACGTTGTCAAAAGCAAATTCAACATTGGACATTTCAAACATAATTCGTCAAATTAAAAAATTTAATTAATAAATAATATTAAAGTTAATATTTAATTTATTGTGTATATATATATATATATATTTTTTTTTTTAATTTAAGTTTTTTATTCAGGAATTTTGCTTTGTAATATGATTTATTGGCCTATGTGGCTTTATATTACATTATGTACAATAAATAATTAAATTGTTGAAACTGAGTAAAAATAAAGAAAATTACGCAATTTCCTTGATATTTCTAAAATTTTAAAACTCATTTCAGTCAGAAAAATACAAATGGAGAAGCGCTGACAGACACTTTACAGGTAATACAATTGCTGGCAAAAGAGATTTCCCAAACCTAAAATAATGTCATAGGACTGTTTAAAGAGCATCGGAGAAGTACTGTTGCAAATTTCCAAAACGAAAAAAATATGTGGTCTAGAAACAGATTTTGAGAATAAAGCCCACTCCAGATAATGAAAGTAAACAGTGACAATCCTATTAAGAATTGCTCTGAATTTCGCACCTTTCAATATTTTTTTAAAATTCCATATTGAATTTGTATTTATTATTAAATTGGATTTCTAATACAACAAGACAAAATATCTTATAAATTACAGTATTTTGCTTGAAATCAGCTCTTTTTTCTTTAGAAAATTTTCTAATTTCTCAACAGTGACAAAGAAAATAAAAATCCTTATTAACTGTCGCAAATAAGCCCCTTATTGTTTCTGGTTTTTATAAAAAAAAGTTCATATGTATGCCGGGTTGCTATTTCTTCAACATGGATTCACAGCATTTAAGCAATTTCATCATTTTCAGAATTATTCACACACTCATCTCGTTACACAAGTAAAAATTTACTATACATATGGGATCACCCATATAGTTTTCATTTTAAACTTACCTCTCCCAAAGTACTATCCTCAGTAGCTTCTTTTGCTTTTTCGGTCGATTTTTCAGCCATTAGCGATTTAGCAGCAGCAGAGGCCGATTGTGCCTGTTTCATAGAGGCTTCACTCTGAGCCAAAAGATTTGCTTGAGTCGATATCAAAGTTACTAAACGACGAATAACCAAAACCAAGAAGATGGCAAAACCAGAAATGTAGAAATTACGTTGTGCCCTAAATAGACGCATGCTATGTTGCATTTCAACATTTAAATGTGCATCGGTGTTGTGATCATGATGTGAATATTTACGCATCTCTCGTATTGCATCCAATAGGAACAGAACTAATACGCCCATGATAAGAAAGAAATATAAGTGAGCCTGCTGTGCTAGCATGGCCAGAAATTTAGATTTAAATAAACGATTCCATTTATAGGGACTTGCAATAGGTAAAACTAATAATAGCACCACAGCTATTTCGGCATATAAAAAACCAGCTATCAAAGTCCAGACAAGACTCATTTTGACCGTTTATGGTTTAAAATTTAGACCTTTAAATAGAATTATTTTTCCGTTTTTGCTTTTTTTTACTCAAAAATACTAAAAGAAATTAAAAATAAATACTTTAGTTTCACTTTAAAATAAATTTTAGTTGTTCGTTTTTTTAAATGAATTGCGACTAATGAATAATTCTTACTTATATGTTTTTTTTTCTATAGAGTTGATTATTTTTCCTTTTTGATTAAACTGATGAAATTTTTGTGAGAAATCCACGTACATAAAGCTTTTTGATATATATGTTATTACTTCACCTTTGGTCTTGTTGTTTATCAATGTGAAAGGAAGAGAAAAGATATGTACTTTTCAGTAAACCGGTACTTCGAATCTATATTGGACTCTTTTTAGCTGCTATATAGGAAAAAGCTCTTTTCTTTGTCATAACAAAGAGAGTAGGCCAACAAGCGAAACAAATTTGGTCTTAAAGGGAAATGGCTACTACTAGTTACTTTTTTCCGATTTAGAGCCAATTTATTCGATGCAATTGATTGCGTGCAATTTACTTAATTCCCCTACAAGAAATTGATGACTGAAACTAACACATAAACAAAATAAAATATCTGTCTTTTCACTCTTTCATATATGCAAGAGTGAAACAACTAATATAAATTGCATTTTTTGTTGTTAAAAAAAATAAAGTTTCGGTCAAGTTTTTCATATTTTCTTTAAGAACTTGATAGAAACTTTGTTCTACGCATTGACGGGTATTTCCGTCAACACTACCAGTCAAATGACCGGTCATATAACCGGTCGTATTCTTGTAGGGTCCCTTTTAAAAGTTGCTTCCAAAGTTATGTCTATTTATACGTTGACTTTAATTGCACGAAAACTGAATGTGAATGAAGCAAAAAATGAAGAATACATATGAGTGTGAAAGAGAGAAAAACGAAGACCGTGCCTTTTTTGTTCTCTCTTGCTTCTCCCCCGTTCAACAACACAAAAATTGCACGCACGTCACTGAGTAAATTGGCTCGTATTATATACGGCATATTAGCGAATAGTTAATTGAATATGCCAATTAATTGACGATTCCATTGGTAATACCATTGCCCTTTGTAATTGGAAATGCTTTTCGAGAAGTAGTTTCATTACCTATAGCTGTGTATGCGGCAAGCTATCAAATTTATTTGTATAATTCGCATACAAATTTGACAAGTTACGTTAATCGTTAACACTAAACGTTGGCTTATGTCAAATTTACATGGGAATGACATTAGCCAACTTTGATAGCTAGCCGCAAAGAGTGGGTTGTTGCCAACTTAAATTGGCATCAGACTAGTAAGTTTCCATATAAAATATATTAGGAAAAAGTAACGAGTAGCAACACATTACATTTAAAACCAAATTGGATTCTCTTGTTGGTCTACTCTTCTTTGTATGGGCAAATAAAAAAAATCAGGTAGGACAAACATAACCCAAAGAGTATCGAGTCAAGGCGAATTCACTTTACAGGTGGTGTTAATTCTACAAGTACATTACAGAAACAACATGGCTTTTTATTGTTGCTTTAGTTAACGATATGTCAAAAAAAAGCTGAATGAAACAAAGCAAATTGTTTGTGAGAAATTTATGAAATACGGATGTATATATGCAAACAAACAACTTTTGTCAGTTCTCTCTCGAATTATGTAAAAAAAAAGTAGCTCAGCTGTAAATTCGCCTTGGTATCTAGTAGTAACACTTTACAATTTTGATTTCTCTTGTTGGCTTACTTTCTTTGACAACATATTGTTAATGTTTACATTTTTATTAAAAGATTTTGGAGTGCGTAGATAATTAAATAAATTAAATGGATTGTGCTCCTTTGAATTTGGTAAGAATTTAAATTTGGTATCAACAAAAATTTTAGGTTTAAAATTATTTTATTACAGGCTCATTTTCATGAAAGAAGATCTGAAAAATTAATAAAACGTCATGAATACGATGAGGCCTACAAAGCTGTCGAAACTTCCTTGCTGTATGTGGAGGATGCTTATAAAAATGTTAAGATTCCAAAAGCTTTAGAAGTTTTAAATACTCAAAAATGGGATTATGAACGAAAATTAAACCAAATCCAAATGCAAAAGCTCCAATATGAAAAGATTAAATCAAAAGAAATCGTACCATCAGCACAAATCGAAAACAACCCAAATACAATTAAAGCTGACATTGTTAACCCACAATATATTGCCAGATCAATAGACAAGACGATAAAAGATTTTAACGATAAGTATGGTAGTACATTGTTAAATAACTTACAACGTATAGAAATGGAAACAAAAGAAAATCAAGATCCTCACTTGGTCGCCGAAATAGCAACAATTGTTAATAAAGACAGCAAGTCTAAGGAAAATCTAACGCAAGATTTTGAAACGCAATTAAAACGCTTAAGTATTATGGATAATCATTTACAGTCAAATGAAGATGATGATTTGCCATCATTGGTTCCTTTGGATTTACCTTCTTTTGATTATACGGTATTTGGTACGACTTCGGGTTTGGTAGAAAATTTCCAAAAATAAAAAGAAAATCTATATTCCTGTTAACGATCTCTATAGTAGTCTTAAGTTCTTAAAATTAATTAAAATGAAAACTTTATTTTCAAAGTTTATTTTTTTAATAATCCCTGTAAAAGTTCTTCCATATCGGTTTCAGTTTCAACATCCTTTAACAGTAGTAAAACTTGAGCTTCCATTTCACATACAATTTCTGGTTTCATGTAAGTTATAATTAAAGTGTTATATTGGTGATGTATGGAAATATTGGCTTGTGTCGGTAAAATTCCACATCGATCTAAATCTGGTACGGGAATAACCTTATAATACTTTTTATTTGTAGTCTTTACCACTATAGCCTTCTTCTCGGCATCGGCTTGTACTTGATAAATGTCGATAGAATAGGGTAAGTTTCTAATTCTCCACTCAATATTTTTCTTCGTTATTCTTTTAGAAAGTATGGGTTCTGTATTACTTATTTTGAAGGTAAAACTTCCATCAGAATTCCTCAAAGCATCGGCATCTCCACCGGCTCCAAATTGTCTTGGATCTTCTCCTAACTCAACTTCCCACTCTGGTTCTCCCATTAACTGTTTACTTTTACGCCACGCACGCCTTTGAACTACTCCCGTGTCCATACTATATTCTTCGGCCATTTGTTGTCCATCAGAGAATTTATAAAATATTTTACGGTTTCTGCCACTTATCATGGAGTTCTTTTCAGCATTTTTGAGATAGTTCAACCAATTTACATATGACATTTTTTCTTATAAAATTTTTCTTTTTTTGACTAAATTTTATTTATTTGTTCGATGTTTTCATCAAACCACTATACAATTTGAGTTACCTTGACGTTGAGAACATTATTTCTGTAGTTTTGACGACACAAGAGAGAAGACCAATAAGAAAACCAATTTGCTTTTAAGGGGAACTGTGTACTGATACTTTTTCCCAGTGTATTTTAAACGAATGGGAACACTGCCTACTGGATGTCCCCATAAGGGAAGCTTGTAAATATATTTATTTTATTTAATTAATATCAAAAAGCCAAAAGTTTAATTTTATAGCACAAACAAGTAAAGTGAAAAATATTTTATATTGCGTTGCCCACATTGTTAAATTTTTGCATCCCTCTAATACAAACTACAAAATGGAAGAAAACAGCTGAGCCATATTTTGTTGTAGCAGCATCGAATTGGTTTCTGATATGGTACATATAATAACTTGATACACTCTGTAGGGCAAAACAACAACAACTGTTGTGCGCAGCATATCATCGTTAAAATATTAAAACAAATTGCATGGAGTAATTTTGGTCCACCAAAGCATAATTTTATAAAAAGGTTTTTTTTATGTTTAAACAAAACATGGGGGAATGTTTATGAAAGAAGGGGTAATTATTTACCAATTACAGTAACTAATAACTATTTAGAAAAGTCCCCCAATAATCTTGGTAAAATTATTTGTAGAAAATTTAACATTTAAATATATAAACCTGATGAATCTTTCATTTTTATTTTTGTACATTTGAGCTAGGCCTGACAGGACTGATTTTCGGGATTTTGAAAATCCAGATCCGGAATTTTTTATTTTATCATTTTACTGAAATCCTCAGATTTGTTTTCTAAATATAGCTGTGTTTATAGGCTTCTTACACTGAACATCATCTTTGTGAAACGCATGAAATTGTTGAAAACGTGAAACATGTGCTTATATAGCAACTTCTTTTATATTTTATTTAAAAAAGAAAAAGACGTTGTTGCTTTGCAAGAACAAACCGTATTTTAATGCAGTACATTGAAATATATATTCCGGAAGATGATGATGATGATGAAAGAAAATCGATTTTTTTGTGATGATACTTAAAATAACGAAAGATGTAAGATTGAACAAAATGAGAAAGGATCATCTTTTGAAGATGTAGAATTTTTGGCCTGTATAATTTAATTTATTTGCAAATTTTTGACTCCCGCTCACGCACGATTACGAACCAAAAACTACACGATTACCCACAAAAATTTTAATTTTTGCTAAAGCTCACGAAATACGCTGCAAAATTTCAAAAAAAATATTTTATTTTATGTATAAAAATCATCGGAAAGAATGTTGATGAATATCGTAGTTGAAAAGAAAATGTGGTATGGGCCGCTGTAAACTAAAATACAGCTCTGACGTTATCGAACTAATACCATCTTCTTTGCAACTCGTTGGTGGCGTCTGTTTTTGTTGATTTATCCATAATTTTGCAAATATTTTAGAAATAAAATCTTTAAAAATCAAATATTTAAAAAATTTATTTTACAATAAAGAAACTCGAAGAGTAAATAATGGCAGCATCATTAAATGGAGTTTTCCCTACAGCTCTGCAAGAGAAAATTAAAAGCTCAAAATTGTTAGTTGTGGGTGCAGGTGGTATAGGTTGTGAAATATTGAAGAACCTTGTACTATCAGGATTTCCAGAAATTGAAATTGTATGTAAAATAGCTTAGTTTTTTTGTTTGTTTAAAAAATGAGTAATGTTTTACAGATCGATTTGGATACCATCGATTTAAGTAATCTTAATCGGCAATTTTTATTCCATCGCGAACATGTGGGTAAATCTAAATCACAGGTGGCAAGAGAAAGTGCTTTGCAATTTAATCCAGATGTTAAAATAAAAGCTTACCATGATAGCATTATGACGTATGTTCCAGAATTATTTAGTTTTTATAAAATTTTTTTAATTTTACTTTCACAGTACGGATTATGGCGTAAATTTCTTCAAGAAATTTGATGTCGTTCTAAATGCTTTGGACAATCGTGCTGCTCGTAACCATGTTAATCGTATGTGTTTAAATGCAGAAGTACCTTTAATTGAGAGTGGTACTGCCGGCTATAATGGCCAAGTGGAACTGATTAAGAAAGGTGTGACACAATGTTATGAATGTACTCCTAAAGCTGCCCAAAAAAGTTTTCCTGGTTGTACTATTCGAAATACACCTTCGGAGCCAATCCATTGTATCGTCTGGGCTAAGCATCTCTTCAAGTGAGTAATTTTTTTTTTCATTCAAAAAATTTTTACACTAAAGTTGTTCAATAAAATGAAAAGAGTGTCGGGATTTACCTCAAAATTGGCATACTACATCTCTATAATGCATTTAGCAAGCCTTTGAAGTTCACGATAAATATTTTTAAAATTTCTTTAAGAAAATGTTTTAAAAATCGAAAATGGAGTTTTGAAAATTATGCCAACAATTTGCGTTTTTTTGCCTTATTGCGCGACAGTCTAATAGACTGGTAATAAAACAATATTTCATATCTGATAACTTATAAGTATAGGGGGCAAAAAACAATTATGGCTTTGATCAATTTCTAAAAGGGTAAACAAGTGCCATCAAATTTCATGAGCTAGTGATTTTTGGCACAAAATTGGTCTGCGGCATTTCCTATTTCTTGGCGAGTTCTTAACCGATTTTAAGTTTATGTAGCTTTTGAAAAAGATAATTTTATACTGAAATCGATTCAAAACACAAGTGGTTGAAAAAGTTAAAATATAGAACGAAATTTTCCTAAAAACTTGAAAATAGTCGTATTTTTTCTATATAAACACTCTTGAAATTTTCAATCGATTTCCGCATCGACTTTCCTTTATCGGATTGCTCCTAAACTTCATATTTATTAGTTTTACATAGAAAGGATACAAATTTACAAATTGGACCACGACACTCTTAAAATTCGCTCTTTAAAAAATTGCAATTTTACCTTGGACACCCTTAATGTCCACGAAGTACAAATTTAACAGACTCGACGAGATTTTGAAATCTAGATACTTTGGACAATTTTGACGAAAAATATGTTCGGGGTCGAATTACGGCATTAGTAATCGAATGAATTCGTACGAAATCATTTATATAACTACAATAATACACAATGAAAACACCAACATTAACTTTTATTTCCAACCTAGGACCGAAATACGACGTCCCTGTAGTGCGATACTCTCACTTCTTAAAGAAAGAAATCAGTAGTCAAATTGTTAAAATTCGATAATTATCAATAATTGTCGTTAAAACTTATTCCATAAATCAGTAGAGCCAATCAGCGAAATTCAGACAAAATTACTGATTCAACAGAAATTAGTTTCTATGCAAATTACGAAAGTCTTTTTTTGTTCAAAGTATCGGTGGAAACAGTTAAGTCATGCAAATTCTCCACGTAAATTCCAAATCACAAAAAAAATTTAGAAGCTAAACAATGAGGCACATGCAATTTGAGGATTAAAAAAAATAAAAATAATATTACGTAATTGGAGATATTGTTCGGAAGTACAGACCAAAAATTCATTAACAGCTCCAATAATGCGAAAGTGATCATCATGAGCAGAAAAGAAGTTGTACCTAAGTGGTGAGAAAAAAAAATGTAGAAAAAGCAAAGCGAGTTAAAAGTGCATTTTAGTAAAAATCAAAAAAAAAAAAAAAAAAAATATATATATATATAAACAGAGAAAACTTTTGTCAATATCCAACTGGAAGTTGGTTATTGGTGTTTTACTTTTTTTGAGGCGTAACATAAAACATATTTCTAATGATATTTTAAAGTACATTTTGTTATACTCAGTACGTTACTATTATAAAAATGGGTTTATCAAAGAAATGTTTTAAAAATTTGTTTAGCATATGTAATTATTTTACGTTTGAATATTAAAATTGGAATTTGAGACCTTAGTAAAATAATAAGTTTTGGTAAAAATTTGTTATACTAAAGTTCGATGTAAAATCGTTAACATTACGCAAATTATACAATGGAGAATCCGCTACATACCCCAGCTGCTTTCGCATATATGTATGACGGCAACATTCCATTCTTCATTTTTAATATATAAATATCAGAACATTCATTACAAATCTTGAATTCACTAATATCCACTGCAATTTGTTTAGCATATCTCTGTTAAGAGTTTGTATATGACCTAACCTACTGACAACCCAAAAAAAAATGACGTTGCACAATATTCCGTGGTATTTGTGGTACTAACACAGAGCACACTTTATTATTTTTCTGGTGTGTGTTTGAGCTGATTATAAACTTTATTGATAGGCTTTATCATAGTCCTTTTTGTTCGAGTGATGGTTGTATTTTTGTATCTGCTGTATATACATATATAAATTCATAGATTTTTTTCTTTATTTTTTAATAATTTCATAAAATTAATTCAGTTTAAGAAGTATGTAATATAATATGTATGTAATATGCCATTGTAATTACATATAACTATAAATTATTAGGCCTAACTTGGATTTGGATTGTATATTGAAATAATAAAACTACGGTTACAGTTAAAATCGAAACGCACACTCTAATTTTCACTTTTAACTCGCCATAACATACTATCTACTTTATAGCCAAGTTTCAGTTTAATTCGTTTATATTAGGAGTTAGTCGTTAGAATTTGACTTTTAATTAAACTATTGTTTAAACTATACTTCATAATAAAATTGTCCAATATAGCCTTGTGTATAAAAGGAATATAAAATCAAAATTTAAAAAAATTCTGTAGTAGTCGAGATTTTTTTAAAATTTATATATAAAAATACTTTTTTTTTGTCCAAATATCAAAATTTTCTGAAAAGATGTAAGTAAAAATTCAACTTATGTGAACAAATTTCTCAAATCTGATCTTAATTTTTAATTTGTGGGTTTTAAATTATGTGCGGTTTTTGAAAATTCAACAAAATTAGATTTTGTTGTGATACTTTTCTAACTATCTAAAAACTTGTACTTACCGATATTATAGTTAAAAGTTTATTTTCGAATAAAATATAAAATACAAAAGTCAGTATTGAAAACAAAATATAAAAACACAACTTGATTTTATACAATATTTTCAATACAGTATTACAACACAGTACAAAAATATAACAAGTGGTAACTTATCTTAACACAAATCATTATTTTACATCAATACTTTCCCTTGTTAAGAAACTTAGTTAACACTTGAAAGACCCATTTGATTAAGAAGATATTTTAATCTTATCTGTTGTAACGGCTTCGTCATTATATCAGCTAATTGATCTTGAGTTGATATACGTTGAATATCCAGTTCCCCTTCAGAGACCTTCTCTCGAACAAAAAAGTGTTTTAAAGCAATATGCTTCGTTCTTTTATGAAACTCTGGATTCTGAGCCAACCTTATCGCTGCATTATTGTCCACTTGTAATATTGGCATATCTTGCAAACCAATTAATTCAGAATAGAGTCTTTTTAGCCATATAATTTCTTTGGTAGCTTCGGTAGCAGCAACTATTTCTGCTTCTGTTGTGGATGTTGCTACTATAGGCTGCCTTTGACTCGACCATGAAATAACAGCACCACCATATTTTATAACGATTCCAGATGTTGATCTACCAGTTTTTGTACAACCTCCGAAATCCGCATCACTGTAGCATTCTAACTTCATATTATTGTCAACTTTGTATGTTATACCGTAGTTTTTCGTACCAGCTATGTATCGAAAAACTCTCTTAACTCTGACAATATCTTCTTTGGTAGGATTTTCTAAAGTTCTAGACAAGTAACCAATACTGAATGCAAGGTCTGGTCTAGTACCGAGCATTAAGTACATTATTGCCCCCACTGCTTGTCGATAGGGAAATTTGGAAACATCCTCTACTTTCCCTGTTTCGGAGCTTTCCACCACCTTGGTCATTGGAGTAGACACATGTTTGCAATCTTGAAAGTTGAACCTCTCCAAAATCTTTCTAACATACGCACCTTGAGAAATTTTTATTGCATCTTCTTCTTTCTTTATCTCCAACCCCAAAAAATAATTTGCATCTTTTGCAACTATTTTAAATTCAGATCTTAATTCATTTAATAACACCTTTAGATCATTGACATCTGTTCCTGCAACAAGCCCATCATCTACATATAGAACCAAAATCAATTTCTTTTCATCTTTTATTCTTATAAAAAGACACGGATCGGCTTCACTGATTTTAAACCCAATTTTTAATAAGTAATTGACTAAACGTTTGTTCCAACAACGAGGCGCTTGCTTTAAGCCATACAAACTTCTTTTCAATTTGCAAACTCGTTTTGTACCATCACTATAGCCTTCTGGTTGTTTCATGAATATATCTTCTTCTAATTCTCCATATAAGAAAGCTGTTGAAACGTCAAATTGAGATAAGTGCATCTTATTGCTAGCTGCTATACTCAATACTGCGCGAATTGTTCCCAATTTTGCAGCTGGACTAAATGTTTCTTTATAGTCAATACCTTCTCGTTGCTTAAATCCTTTTACGACTAATCTGGATTTAAACTTATCAACGGTTCCATCAGGATTCATCTTTACACGAAATACCCACTTTGATGGTAGAGCTTTGGCACCTTTAGGAAGTTCTGCCATCTCCCATGTTCTATTTTCCTTTAATGAATTTATTTCGGAACTCATGGCCACCTTCCACTGATTACACTCTTTACTTTTTATTGCTTCCATGTACGTCATAGGAGTTTCAATTTTATTTAGGAAATTTTGTACTTCCATTACAAAGTCATCATACTTAGAATTTGATAACAAGGTACGATCTCTTAATCGTTTTACCAATGGCATATCACAGTCATCATTATTATCTTCATCAGAAGACGTTTCTCTAGCACGTTTATTTGATTCAAATCCATGAAAATCACTAGCATTTGAAGATTCATTTTGAATATATTCTTCGTTCAGGTCATCTTCTACGGCATCTTGATTTTCTTCTTCTGTACTTGGATTATCATTTACGGCATCTTGATTACTTAATTGTTGTTTTGTATATGCAGACTGTTGTTCTTCATGTATAATACAGTCATCTTCTGTAATACGTTGCTTAAAATCTTCAAAGTTAATCTTAACTTCATTTTTAAATTCGTTGTCTTTATCACTCAAGTTATTGTCTTTACCATATTCATCACTAGTACCATTAGCCACACACGATTTTGTTTTCTCAACAAATTTAACATCACGTGATAGTATAACGTTACGTTTTTCCTTAATATAAACTCGATAACGTTCATCATTATCATACCCAATGAGATAACCTTTTGTAGCTTTGGCATCCATCTTCTTTCTCTTTTGGCTTGGTATATGGACATAGCATTCACTGGCTATTATTCTTAAATGATGTATTCTTGGCTTCTTTCCAATCCACAATTCATAGGGAGTTTTACCTTCAACTGATGACTTTCCAGTTCTGTTTAGTACGTATATAGCTGTTATAACTAATTCAGCCCATATTGCATCTGGAAACTTTGCTTCATCATTGGAGTACTTGAATGTACGAGCCATCTCAACAACTGTGCGATTTTCTCTTTCACTAGCACCATTCTGTTGTGGGGTGTATGGTGCTGTTAATCTTTGTATAACACTATACTTCTTTAGAATCTTCTTTACATCATGGTTGTCAAACTCACCACCGTTATCGCTTAACAATTCTCTAATGGGATAACCATGTGTTTTCGCTGTCATCAATACTTCTTCTAAGCATCCTTTGACATCACATTTTTGTTTTATAACAAATCCAAAACGGTACTTAGTATATGCATCTTTGAATACTAATAGGTACTTCATCTTACCAAACGATTCACTAAATGGACCACACACATCTGTAGTCATGAGTTCACCTGGACTTGTAGCTTTTACTCTATGACCAAACGGCAATCGATGAGCCTTTCCATAGATACACGGCTCGCAAATAGTTTTATCATCTCTTGTAGTAATACCCATTTCTATTTTAAGCATCTTCTTAATGTGTCGTTTGTCTTGGTGACCCCATCTTTCATGATATAGTTGCAGTAAATCAGAATCTTGAACTTCATTTACCTGTTCCTTATCATCTCGTACTATAGGGCTAATATTTGCTTTATATAAAGTTCCACATACTGACCTTGATCCACATACAAGTACTTTACCATCAACAATTAATTTACAATTGGTAGTTGTTGATATAAACTTGCTATTACATTGCTTATCTTGGGCAGCAAGTACTGAGAATAAATTCCTTGATATATTAGGTACATACCAGACATCTGTTAAACTTAACCCTTGGATTTTATTGTAGCATTTGGATTCTATATCTATTGTTCCTTTCCCAATAGCTTGTAAAACTTCCTTACCAGCAGCTTTTATAAAATTAGTATTTGAAAAAGGCTTGAAATCCTTGCTTCCTCACAAAATAATTGCAAACACTTAACAGACTCAGCTTTGGCCTCATTTACTTCTTTACTAGGCTTACCATCGGCTACCCATTTACGGCAATCCCTTACCCAATGTCCTTTCTTCTTGCAGTAGTTGCAGACATCAGTTTTCCTTTTGGAAAAATTTGAATTTTGATATTTCTTAGCTTTTCCACTTACCAAAAGCGCTTCTTGATCATCATGACTATTTGCTTTTCCAAAATTACGTTGATACATCGATAGCTGAATCGATAATTCTTCGAATGTCTTTTCTTCATTTTTACTTAACATCATCCAGCTTGATTTAAAATTGTCGAAACTTGATGGCAAAATGTGAAGAATCTTACCCACTAACAATAAATCTGGCAATTCACCTAATTTCCTTGCCTTCAGACCATTATTAAATTCTAGCCACAAACTTTTTAATTTTGCAATGTGCATGGTAATATCTTGATCATCATTCCAACTGAATGAGAAAAATTCTGCACAAATTTTATAAAGCTGATCTTTTGCTGTAGCTTCAAAAAGATTCTTGAGGGCATCCCACGTATCTGCAGCAGTTTCTTTGTCCATAACTTTTTGATAAATTTCATCACTTATGGAACTACACAACACAGATTTTGCATAACTGTTTGCCTTTCTATACAAACCGCTTTCTTCCTTATATAACCTTTTTTGTTCTGTTGAAGCAGATGGATCAAGAGGTAATGGCTTATGCAATTTCCTGTCAATTGCGTCCAATGCACCTTCATGGTAATCCAACAGATCTCTTATCTTGCGCTTCCAAATAGGCCAGTCTACCTCACCTTGAAGAACCTTGATGTTCTTTGTAAAGTCCATTTTATCTTGATAACCTTGAAATGATTGCTTGAAAAAAAAAAATTTTTCTCTTATTTTTCAAGAGCTTCCTGGGCACATAACCTATTATAGTTAAAAGTTTATTTTCGAATAAAATATAAAATACAAAAGTCAGTATTGAAAACAAAATATAAAAACACAACTTGATTTTATACAATATTTTCAATACAGTATTACAACACAGTACAAAAATATAACAAGTGGTAACTTATCTTAACACAAATCATTATTTAACATCAATAACCGAGGGCTTTCATGGCATGATATTATTTTTAGTTTTTAAAAAGATAATAGTTATCCCTACAAATGAATGTAAAATTTGACTTTTTTAGTTTTTTGCTATTATGTTATTTAGCGTATTAAAATTAAATGGTTATTAAAAAACCTGTCTCAAATAAAAAGACATTCCGTGGACATATAATAATTCAAAAAATAATTTTTTCTTGATGAAAATCAAACATTTTTTGTATGAAATTTTTGCGAAATTCGCGACTTCGAATTTAATTTTGATTTTATATTCCCAATGTACACCAAAAAATATATTAGATTTGATGAATCGCGATCCTAATATTTATAAATAATTCTTCTCAATTTTTAATTTATTTAAAATAATAGAACAAGGACATCTTTGAAACTTTAATGGCGATGTGCTACCTCTTAATAAAACTTTTTTTCTTTGGCAGACCATATTTTTTCCATAATGTCATATTTGTAGGGTTGTGGAGCAGAGAACTGCAAAATCAACTTTTTTCTTGATTTAATCATACACAAAAATTTTTGTTCACATGTAATAATTCAACAAAATTCACTGTAGAATAAAATCAGCATCATGTTACTGAACGCGTAATTCGGATCAGTTTGAATCATATGTCGATTATGTTTACTGCAAATTTAATCACTCAACAAAAGTCAGCGTTGAATAAATCAGAAAAAACAACAAACAACGCGTATGACTGTATACATAATTAAAACAAAATAGAAACACATTTCATAAATTATATTGTTTACATTAGGGTGGGACTTAAATCCGCTTTTTTAGAACTTTTATTAGTAATAAAAATATTCTTCTTTGCGAAATATAAATATTTTTTTGAAAAAAAAATTTAGGTCGATATCTCAGGCTTGCCTAATCCGGAAAAATTTAAATGTTGTCTAAATTTTTTTTCATCTATTTTGATTGGAAAATTAGGCAGTATTTAACTTTAACCGGATTGGGCGATCCTGAGATGTCGACCTAAATTAAAAAAAAAAAAAATTTCACAAAGAACAATATTTTTGGTATTCCTAATAAAAATTCTAAAAAACGTATTTTAGACCCACCCTAATATACATATAACATTTATGAAATGTGTTTCTACAAAGCCTCCCCCTTTTTATAGATAAGAAACTATTTTGTTTTAATTATGATTACACTCATACACGTTGTTTGTTGTTTTTTCTGATTTATTCCACATCAAAATAATTATTGTTGGCTCGAATGAACAGAATAAAATCAATGGTTTAACAACGACCGATGATTATAAATCAGTGACAAACCAATTTGCACGTCGTTTGATTGATTTAAAATCATCAACAAATATGTGTGTTGGAGTATATTCAGCGTTTGAACGCAAACACATATTTATTCTTGTGTTGATTGCGTATGGACGTTTTGCAATCAGCAAATGCAGTTCTCTGTTGTGGAGCTCGTAAATTCAAAAATTTTTTTTGACAACCTTAATCTTCATACATATTGTTATGCACATGAGTCCACTGACTAAATTAATTGTAGTACCGCCATCGAAACGAAGTATTAAAGGAGTTCCATAACGGTCCCAGTGGTGGTCATCTCGGTGTTACGAAAAACCCTAGAAAAGTTAAGCGGTTCTACTGGTTGCCAGCAAGCTATAGGCGATTGGATAGCAAACTGCTCGCAATGCATCGATGCCAAAAGACCAGTTAGAAGTCGTAAACAACTTCAGCAATACAACTCGGTTGCACCATTCGAGCGGATAGCAATTTCGTGGTCCCGACTAAGAATTTTTTTGTAGTCGCACCATTTGGCATCATGGCATCATAGGTGGCTAAAAATTTGGTAGTTTGTTCATCCTGGTTTATAGGGTCCTCGGATTACCCTTACGCCAAATCCAGATAAACGCAGTGTAGACAATGTGTTTCAGCAGTGGTATATTTTGTCAATAAAGTCGGTTTGTTTTCTTTAGTTGCCACTTCGTGTTCCGATGGGTCTTTTGGAATTTGAAAGTTGAAAACTTGAATAAAACGAAAATAGATTTTTTTTGGCTTCATAACCTGTTCAACGGCTGGTTTAACTCTTTCCGGGCCGGTGCAAATTGTTGTGTCACTGATTTTATCATAAGGTCGTTTTCATACCATTATTTTATTCTTGTTCGTTCGAGTCAACAATAATTATTTTGATGTAGAATAAATCGGAAAAACCAACAAACAACGCGTATGTGTGTATTCATAATTAAAACAAAATAGTTTCCTTTCTATAAAAAGGGGTGGTTTTGTAGAAACACATATGATAAATGGTATACATTAGGGTGGGTCTAAAATCCGTTTTTTAGAATTTTTATTAGTAATACCAAAAATATTGTTCTTTGTGAATTTTTTTTTTGTTATTTTAGGTCAATATCTCAGGTTCGCCCGATCCGGTTAAAGTTAAATATTGTCTGAATTTTTTTCACCTATTTTGATTGGAAATTTATTTATCTACAAAAAAAAGTTAAGTGGTCAAATCTCATAAAATTAAGAGTTAATAAGATAAAAGCAATTTTTTGTAAAAAAGATATTTTTTGATTATATTACCGCTTTTTAAGGATGAAAAATGATTTTGATTATATTCATTTTATAGTAACTTCATTTCTCTTTAATGGTTGTTTGGTAAAAACGTGAAATTTATACTAGTTATTTTTTTTTTAATTTGTCTAAAATATTTTTTGAAAAAAATTAATTAAATAAAAAAAATTTTGATGTTCGATAAAAATAAATTTGAAATTTTTTAGTAATAATAATATTTAGTTATTTTTTTTTTGCTGATTTTAGCAAACAGATTTTAAATTCCACTTTACAAAAAGTTTACTAAAATTTAGTAGCGGCTACTAGCTTTTTTACTAATTTCATTTTACTACATGTCAGCAGACATGTGTTGCTTAGATTAGCAAAAAATACTTATTTACCCTTATATATTTGATGTTATTTTGCATTTAATTAAAACTATTTTAACGACGTCAGAGGCTTGAAAGGTAGCGCGGGTTGTGCCTATTCCTAAATCTGGTACTATTCATGGTCCTGATGATTTGCGACCGTTATCTATTCTACCGGCGTTTTCTAAGGTTGTGGAACATATTGTTAAGGAGCAAATGCTTTTCTGTGTTAAGACGCTTTCCGGCGTGGATATAACACTACAACACTTTTACCTTATCTGTGATGATATCTCATGACTAAGCTTAAGCTTTTAATTCTATATGTGACAACGCATAGAGAAAGGGACCTAAGGGTAAAAAAATTAATTTTCGTTTTTTTTTTTTGATGTGGACAACATCTGAGCATCGAATGAGACCGATCCCATGCCCCAAAAGTGTTCCCTCCCAGAAATATGCGCGTTTTATGAAAGTGAAGTCGACGATTCTAAGCGCGAATAGAAAGGGACCTAACGGTAAAATTTATTATTTTCATTTTTTCCCCCTACTAAATTAACAAAATAACTTGATTTTACGAAACTACAAAAATTTTTTTTTTTCCTTATGAACAATTTAATAAAAATAGAAAAATCATTTTAATCGACGGTTCTTTCGAATTGGTTCCTTAGAACTTGACGGTACCGGTCCTTTATTTTTTTTTTCGATTTCTTCTTAACGTCTGCTGCCTCCACATCTTGAGGATTGTCCACTTCCTCGTTTCCATTTCCAGAGACCAAAGGAAGAGGAGCAACCGAATTTTTTTTGAATCGCCAAAACATAAACCCCGGATCTCTTTATACAAGTACCATTGACGCTTCATCGATAACCCTGGTGACGGAATTATAATTGGTTACTCAGATGTATGTTTTCATTTATGCTGGCTGAATTCGCAAACAGTTTACATTGCACTGGTGACTGAGCAATAAATACAAAGTGATGATACTTCGATATTCCAATTAAAGTTTTATATTTAGTGGAGAAGTATTCGTCCCATTTTCTCCACTCAACAACAGGCTCACTTGAGTTTGAAAGTCGAATAGGTACAGGAACATTAAATACATTACGAGATGATTTTCTAACACAATCAACTGCATCCATAAAGCAGTCGACATTAGTTTGGGCATATTTTGATTTGAAAACTCCGAAAAAACGATCAGGTAAAAACTTTGTATGTCCGGTTAACAAAAAGTTCAATTCAACTGACTCACATCTGGAAGTATCGACAAGGTGTTGTAAATATCGTATCATCGCATTGTTTTTATTTTGTGAAACACAGTTATCAGCGAATATCACTAATTTTTTAGTTGAATGCACTTCTCGTAGGTAGTGATCAAGCATTGATATTACTGAATTCGGACCTTTTCCAATGGAATTGCTTTCGTCAATACAGAAGATGTGTTGAACATTTTGACGTTCGTTTGTAATTCCGAAAATTGCTGTGAACCCCACGGAAAGCTAACATTTTGAGCATAATCCATAGATATTACTAGGATCAGGCTTGACTAATGTTCTCAAGTCGTTATAGTACTCTCGCTGAGTGCTGGCAGATTGCAAATGATCAGAATACACCTTCAATGCTGCTTCTTTTTCAACTTTAGTAACGTTTACTGTATTAACAGCATCTTTTGCAAGATTTCGACACAATTCGCACAAATCGTATGCCGGCTTCATAGTGACAATGTGGGGACAATATTTCTTCCACAGCGTTTGGAAAGTGCGAAGTTTTACGATTTTACCACCCGGTTCGACGCTGTTGGTGTATCTAGTGTAAACAGAAGTCTTACTTTCAGTAGTTGGAAGTTTCAATAAACGATAATCACGATGATTTGGTTGACGTCCAGGTAAAGTGATAGCAACAGTTTCAGCAAAACGGCAGATAAATGAAACAATTTATTTTTTTTTTCCAAAGTAGTTAAAGCATTTGTACGATTAATTTTATTCGTCATGCCATGTTCGCGTGGATAAACACCATTTTTGACGTAATGTTCGATTAGATTTTTGTAGCGTTTAATTAAAAGGAAGATGTACATATCACGGCATATCGGCAAACTTCGAAAATAATATATCTGATTGTACCGTTTCTTCATAGCTCGCGATCGATCACCAACTTTTGACCTGAGCATTGCATCGTCACGGTGAGCTGCCAGATGTGCGAGAATAATCAAATCTTGGGATTCCTTATCTAAATTCATGAAAGACGTACGAAAATCCACAGTCATCTTCTTAGGGATCACTTCATTGTATTGATTTGAACAACACGGAGGTATTTTTGAACCATACAGTCGAGCAACTACCTTTTCTTCGCGTAAATCAAGATCAGATTTATCAAGGTACATATTACCGGTATCATCTTCAGTCACTATCCGATAATTCTGAGAAGTGATCGTCATCATCCACGTCATCAGGGAAGCGATAAAGTAAATCTAATTCTTCGAATTCGTCCACCATTTCATCCTAAAACAAACAGTAAGAATGTTATCAGTTTTAAATTATTTTCGCGAATAACATAATAAGGTTATGTGAAAAAATTTTCGTACTAACAGAGTGATGTTCACGATTTAAAAGAATTATAAATGAGTATTTATTATAATTCACAATTAATAATTTCAGAAAATAAAGCTGGATTCGAAAAAACGCGAGCTAAATTGATATCAAACTCATGGAAACAGCGCGCTAGGTAGAAAACAATAAAAACCAACTACACAAAACCGAGGTAGGGACAACCTACGCGCGTTTTCAAGGTTGACCAACACGTTCCTGACGTCATGAGATGTGTCGCTTTTAAATGAGAGCAATACCAACACGCTCAGTGATGGTACACCAAAGATACACGTATTTAAATCTTTAAAATGGCTCTCCTGAACAAAACCGGTTTTTACCCTTGATTTGCCAGGTGTTCTGAACTCTAGTATTTGTTAGCCGTTTTTATTTGCAGATGATATAATGCTCTTGTTTATTACCGACAGAGATTTTTTGATGCATTGGAATCCAATAATAATTACAGCCTTAATAGAATTTCTTCCTGGTCTGTTAGGACTTCGATAGTTATAAATCCATCTAAGTAGAAAGCCCTTTATTTTGAACCCTCTGAGAATTTGGTAACTGATTTTTTTTTATAACTATTTGTGATTCCAGAATTGAGTTTGTTAGTCAGCAGATGTCTCGGTATTATTATTGATAATCGGCTTAGTTTTGTGTCTCATTTTGAATCCGAATCGTAAAATTTCTTGTATCCTGAGAAGAGTACATTCCTCAAATATTTTCCTGAAGTGTAGAATAGCTCATGCACTTCTAATGCCACAAATTTTGTATCGTCTGGAGGTGGTATCAGGATCTATTGCTACAAACTTAAAGATGTTAGAGCGAATTGTTAATACGGTAACTCGATGTGTTTTTAATATCCGTAGACGTGAACATATTTCTTATTTTGTAAAAAAATTTTAGGATGCTTTTTTGTAAAGTTTCGCAGTATTCTTTTATTTAATAGAATAATTAAAAGTGGTTTCACGCTATAGTAGGAACAAACAAATTATAATACCTAGAATAAGATGCTCATTGTTTAAGAGGTCTTTTCTTGTGAGAGTTACTCGCTGCTGGAATAGTTTACCTTATGAATTACGTATTTTCTCTCAATCTAATAACGTTCTTCGTCTTAAACTTATGAAACATTTCTTTAATTCTTAAAATTGGTGGTTTTATACTGTTTGGTATGTCTTTTCCTTGTTCTTATATCACCGGATAATGATTTCTTAACTAAATCTATTAATAGTTTTTCCTTTTTTTTATTGATTTGTTATGGCTGGGGAGCCAATAAAAATTAAATTCCAAATTGTAACCGTAGATTCTCTGAGAATACTTGGGGTTACATTCAACAAAAGCTTTACATGGTCTTTACAAATAGAAAATTTAAAAAAAGCACTACAGCCTCGACTTAATTTAATTAAATGCATTTCATCAAATAAGAGCAACGCTCATCCAACAATTACGCTTAACACAGTCGGAGTCTTATTTTTTATCAAAAATAGACTACGGACTGGTTATATACGGTAAGGCCGCAAATTCCCAATTAAACAAAATTAATCCAATATATAACTCAGCTATCAGAACTAGCCTCGGTGCTTTTAGAACCACTCCAATTGAAAATCTAATGGCTGAATCCGGTATGCCTACAATACCACAAAGATTCAGGTACCTCACCTCAAACTTAATAACTAAAGTTATACTTCCAAGTGAACACCATCTACTTAAACGCATATCGTACATGTCTTCCCTTTTGCCCCTTCGCTATCCCTCAACTATTTGCCTTGCCATGAAACTTGCAAAAGAAATGGAAATAAATACCAAACAACAGAAGGTTTACTCCGCTGTCGAGCCACCTTGGAAGTTAAAAAATAAGTGTTTTATCCAAGACCTAATGGCTTTCGCCAAGGTCTCCACACCAAACAACACCTATTTATCATTATTTAAGGAAATCTCCTCTACGTATAAAAACAACAATTGGAAAATATACACCGATGGGTCAAAAACGGATACCTCTACCGCAGTGGCGGTTATTAATGACAGCTTAAGCACGGATTACTTAGCTACGCTGGATCATACAGCTTCAATTTTCACGGCTGAATCAACAGCCATTTTTTACGCTTTAAACAAATATACAAATATTCGAGGAAAATTTTTATTATGTTCAGATTCCAAATCTGCTGTTATGGTCATTCAAAATGTTAAGAACAAAAACACAACAATCTCAAAAATTAGAGACATTTTAATAAGATATCACACGAAATTTAAAATTATGTGGATTCCCAGCAACATTGGTATAATAGGTAATACCCTAGCAGACGAAGCCGCAAAATATGCTACACATGCACCGATAATACAATATCCTTCGAACAATAAAAAAGATATAGCTAAAATTATTAGAGCCAAATTATCAACAATTGAAATTGAAGACTGGAACAGCTACCAGCATCACTACAAACAATTCAACCAAAATAAATCGAAACCAATATACCCTCTAAATGCCACAAGACTTGATCTTCAAAAATTCATTAGATTAAGGCTTGGACATACCTACATAACACACCAGAATCTTTTCAACAGCCCAAACACAGGAGAATGCCCATTATGCAACACAGAAGTCCTAAATGTAAATCATTTAATCTCCAACTGCAGTATCATAAACTGTCATGTTCGCCTCTGAGGGGGTTAAGGTTGCATTCTAATACAACACTGAAAGGGTGGCAACACTTAAATTGTACTAGAATGCAGCCTTACAGAAAACTGTAGAGGGGAATGGATGACAGGGGAGGGGGTGGCTCCCTGGAAAATGTTTGTTTTGATATATAAAAAAAAAAAAAGGAAAAATATGAAAAATGGAGAAAAGCTCCCGTTTTTTTTTTTAGGTATAAAAAGGATTTTTTAGGAAGAAATAGAGGTTCTTGGTTAACGGAGCGTGGTACAAGGAAGATCGTTTTTTTTTTGTTCTGTGAAAAGGAAAGTGCTGTTTTAAATAAAAGAAAAAGAAATGTTATAATTTTAATAAAAAAAAAGGACAACACAAAAACACCATCATAATTGGATTTTGTGCTATATAAGAAAAATTTTATAATTTTAATAAAAAATCAACATAAAATACCTTTTGGTTGTGTAAGAAAAACAAATGTTATAGTTTGATAAAAAAAAAGGAACATCACAAAAACACCAACATGAATACATTTTGTTACAATTAAGAAAAAGATTATTGTAATTTCAATAAGAATAAAACAACACAAAAACACCAACATGAATACATTTTGTTACAATTAAGAAAAATATTGTAATTTGAATAAGAATAAAACAACACAAAAACACCAACATAAATACGTTTTGTAAAAAAAAAAAGGAATAATTAGTTCAACAATAAACCCAACACCATTTTATTAAAAACAATAGAAACAAACAACATCAATACCACAGCATTTATAAACAACAAACTACACACACAACACACGGTTCGAGGAGGATAAGCGACACAAAAAGGTAGCCGTCCACGGGAGTACCAACACCAGCCAACAGCAACCTCAAAAGGGAAAGGTCAGGTATTCTGATAGGGGTTTTCGGACCATTCGGACGATATTTTAGACCCGGAAGGAGAACGGACGTGACCCTCCCTCTGTAAAGAGTAAAAATATATATATTGCCCTTAGTAGGTATAGGGGTTAGGGCAACGGTCGGGTTGTTTGGTTTTTTTTTTGTTTTACCAGTCCCTGTAGGTTGAGCTCAGTCCTATTAGGAATTAGGTATACCGCCTCAGTAGGCCGCAAAACACCCCCAAGTTACCCTGAAAATCTGTCCGAAGGGGAGAATAGATCTATTTTAGGAATTATTTTAGTCGTAAGAATACATACCTTTAGGACGGAAAACGGACGGACAAACCCTGTGAGGAGTCCTTGGGCCGAAGTAACTGGCACAGGTCCCGAGGTGAATGTAGGTAGGGCCCGCAGGAAAAAGTGGGATTCGTGGTATTATTATTAATGTACCAAATTTATTTTTTTTTATAGAAGCCATAATCTGATACTTTTCTTTTGACCGGAAGGAGGAAAGCACTTAGTAAATCACAAAGAACAAAATTAATGAAATCCAAACAGTACCAAAAATAAATAAGAATATTTTATATAAATGGAAATCTTTGTTTATAATGTTTATTGAGATTATAGGAATGTGGAAATAGGTATTATTTTTTCTACAAGGTAAGTGAGTTAGAAAGAAGCCGTAGAGGATATCATTTTGGGGCAATGCTATTAAAATAAGGACCATAGCTTGCCATGGTTGAGGGAGGGCAGGTCCAGCAGCAAAAACCATCAATGCTGCCCGCCAAAGCGGTACATGCGGAGGGATAGAAACCTAGAATGAAGAAAAAAGCTCGTAAGTAAACACAAATGAAAAACAATGAGAATGCCTATAGTTACCCCCTTGTTAGTAGTGGAATACGTTATGTTTACAGTTTTTAAATTTTTTGCTCAAGTTAACTTGTGGCTATGTTGTTGGTGAACCCACGCGGTCTGCCGTCACTGGCCGGGCAACGCCAACTGACAGCGTTACCAACAACATATGCCACCGGGAGTTTTTTTTTAATCTTCATGCCTAGCATAAAAGTGATGGCAACTCCCAGGGTTATACCTGACAAAATGGCGCCCGACAATGGGGGCCCGAAATTCGGGTACCTCGTGCATTAGTAGCTTTGTGAACTTTAATCCAGCAGAGTCATGTTCCTCAGCGTAAGTCACGGTGTTCGTGTCAGTCAAGGCAGGCACTTGTTTGCGACGTTGAGGGGATGGCTCCTGTTGGATAAAAGTCCAGAAAGGCTTGCTGTTAATTTTTATTCAAGGACATCTGTAAGCCATGATTACTGGGGAATAGAGATTCGTGAGTATCATAAGCTGCAGTATCCTGGAAGAAAAATTAACATGCAAGAAACATTTCAGTTAATAAATTTTCAATAGCCCAAAGTTATAATACTTGCCAGATCACTTCTTTAGGGGCTGATAGGTCGTGATGTCATACTCTTTCCAAGGGTGGGCAGCACATGCGATCATCTCCGAGAGGGTGATTGGGTAAGGTTAACTACCAGTTTAATACAAGGCATTATCGTTGTTTTCTTCGTTTCTGAAAATAAAAATTTAAAAGAGCTTTTAGAAATTGTTTGCAAAAAGGAAAAAATGGGTTTTTTTCTTTCGTTTTGGGTGGTTTATTCCAGGCATGTATTCAGTTTTGGCGGTGATATCCCTACGGTCTTTCGAAGCTCACTACCGATTATATTATAAAGAAAAATTTTGGTTTCCGAGATTTTAAGTAAAGTTTTCAGTTTTTATTAAATTTATGAGTTTTTAATTTTTGGGTCTTAAATTTTCATTTTGTTTTTTTTTGTAAGAGCAATTTTTTTTTTGGTTAATAACGGTTGCAGAAAGGACATTTTGTTTTTTTTTATTGCCGCATAGCGGAAAAAATTTTTTTTTTGGGAAATATTGCAAGTCATATTTTTATTATTTTTTTTATTTTATTTGATTGCAAAAATTAGTATTTGCAGTCAAATTAATTGATTGATTTTTGATTTTTTTTTTTTAGCATTCAATATTATTTCTTCATTTTTTTTTTTTTATAAATTTCTATTAGGTTTTATTATTTTTTTTTTTTTTGATTTATTTTTGATTTTTTTTAACATTCAATATTATTTCTTTTTTTTATATAATTTTTATTAGGTTTTATATTTTTTTTTTAATTTTCATTAGTTTTATTTGGTGCAAAAGTTAATATTTGCAGTCAAATAAATTGATTTTTTTTATTCAATATTATTTCTTTATTTTGTCTTTATATAAATTTTTTTTATTAGGTTGTATTATTTTTTTTATTTTCATTGGTTTTATTTGGTGCAAAAATTAGTATTTGCAGGCAAATAAATGGATTTATTTTTTTTTAGATTCAATATTATTTCTTTATTTTTTTTATATAATTTTTTATTAGGTTTTATATTTTTTTTTAATTTTCATTAGTTTTATTTGGTGCAAAAGTTAATATTTGCAGTCAAATAAATTGATTTTTTTTTATTCAATATTATTTCTTTATTTTGTCTTTATATAAATTTTTTTTATTAGGTTGTATTATTTTTTTTATTTTCATTAGTTTTATTTGGTGCAAAAATTAGTATTTGCAGGCAAATAAATGGATTTATTTTTTTTTATTTTTTTAGATTCAATATTATTTCTTTATTTTTTTTTATATAATTTTTTATTAGGTTTTATATTTTTTTTTTAATTTTCATTAGTTTTATTTGGTGCAAAAGTTAATATTTGCAGTCAAATAAATTGATTTTTTTTAGTCAATATTATTTCTTTATTTTGTCTTTATATAAATTTTTTTTTATTAGGTTGTATTATTTTTTTTTTATTTTCATTAGTTTTATTTGGTGCAAAAGTTGATATTTGCAGGCAAATAAATTGATTTATTTTTGATTTTTTTTTTTAGATTCAATATTATTTCTTTATTTTTTTTTATATTAATTTTTTTATTAGGTTTTATTATTTTATTTTGTATTACTTATTTTAAGTTTTTATTTTTTGGGTTTGCTTTTTATTTAGGGTTTATTATTGCTAGTGAAATTTTGTTTTTTTAGTAATTTGCTTGCATTTTTTTTTTAGTTAGGATTAGCAAGTTTGTTTTTGGAATTATTTTCGAGGTTTAGGTTATGGTGAGGACCAGAAGGCAAAGGATGAATAACACTTCTCCATCCTCTGAGGGGCCTGCTACAATGGACCCTAACGCTCAACAACCGGGTATTGTTAATCCAACTAGTCCGAATTCGGCTGAAATTGATAATCAGTACGGTATCAGTCATAGAGATGAAGTAGCAGATATGCGTGATGAATCAGTTGGTCCGCTAAGTACCATCGAATCGCCACCCTTTAGTAGTCTGACGGCACAAGGCATACGGCAGGATCTGAGAAGTAACCTACCAGGTGGCCCGCAGGGAAATCAACCAACCTCGTCTCGATTTGCGCCACCGATCGCTCAGCCCAATGTTCCCACAGCGGCCACAACGGGGCAGCAAATAGACATGGCAACAAGTTTGGCACAGGTGGAAATTATGCGTACTTTTGAAGAGCGGTTGCGCGTTTTGGTACCTCAATTAGTAGCAGACAGCTTACGGTCGCGCTCGGGGGCGTCGGAGAATGGTAATCAACCGGCCCAAGCACGATATGGCGGAATCGGAAGTCAGCCTACAGCTGCTATGCAGCAACCGGCAATAGCCTCGCAGCCACCACCGGTACCCGGTGCGCCAGCACCGCCCAGAGCGACACATCATTACCCGGAGCAACCGTGGGCACATAACCAAACGCCACAACAACAGCCGTACAACGACAATGAGCGATACCAGCCATATACAGGGAACCAACCAAGTTATCCAACACCAACTCCACGGCATCAGCGGCCGTTCGCAGACCACAGGCCACGAGTGGAGAAATGGAACGTGAAATTTGATGGTACCAGTAAGTCAATGCCGGTTGCTGATTTTGTGTTTCGCGTGGAAACCATGCAGAGGGATTATGACTGCCCAGAGGAGGAATTATTGGCAAGTTTTCATAATCTTCTCGAAGGAGAGGCGTTAAATTGGTATTGGTCTCAGCGGCAACATACGCAAATCTCCCAGTGGCTGGATTTGCGCGACTTGATGATCCGACGCTTTAGACGCTTTGAAAGTGACTTTGAGGTGACTCGTCAGATTATGGATAGACGCCAGCTTCCTCAAGAGCCGTTTGAAGATTTCTGTAATGAAGTTCTAAAGCTATACAACCAGCAAACTAGGAAAATTTCCGAGGGTGACCTGGTGGAAATGATGAAGTCGAATCTTCGTCCGGCTATGGCGCAGCTGGTGTTTCCTATCCGTATGTTTGGTCTAAGTCACTTTCGGATTGAGTGCAGAAAGGCGGAAACATTGCTCAAGAATCAGCGGCAGGCGTTCGGACACCGTCAATTTGGCCCACGGGTAAATGAAATAGACTATGAAGGCCCAATCCAGCCTACTGTGGAGATAAACGCCATCAATACCGCCAACACCACTAGGTATATA
This sequence comes from Eustalomyia histrio, assembly GCA_949748255.1. Lineage (NCBI taxonomy): Eukaryota > Metazoa > Arthropoda > Insecta > Diptera > Anthomyiidae > Eustalomyia > Eustalomyia histrio. Next base: position 7,386,640 of record OX456524.1, read on the forward strand.
TGCTGGAATTGCCGCCAAAGAGGCCACAGTTTCATGGAATGCCCGGCTCCAAGTCGCCGGTTGTTTTGCTACAGGTGTGGTTTGGAAAACACTACGTGCCCTGAATGTCCACGCTGTGCGGAAAACAGGAGGTCGGACACGTTCAGAACTGGGGAGACGCGCCCGAGGCCAGGAGCCCAGTGAAGCGGCAGGTCCAGAGTAGTAGTCTGCTGGAGGATGTAAAAGAGGAGAATGTAGTTAGGATTCTTATGAATAATAAAGTTAGGATAAGTAAAAAGGCCGGAGAGTTAAAAGTTAGGGAAATTAAACCGTTGCATGTTAGAATAAGGGAATATGAAAAGGCTAGGAAAAGGATTTTTGGAAAGACTCGAATTGAAAAAGCTCGGGAGAGGTTTAAAAAGCGAAGAGAACTTAGGCGTGAGATCGCGAATATCTCGTTATACGAGGGCGATGATACCCGGTTGTATACCCGTATCTCTATCAATGGAGTAGAGATCGAGGGTCTTCTGGATAGTGGGGCGACGGTGTCGGTTCTCGGGAAAGGATGCGAGGACGTTATAACAAAAGCAGGTGTCAAAGTTCATAGGTTTTGTTCGACGGTTCGCACGGCAGACGGTAGGCCTCATAAAATTCAGGGTAGGTTCAGAGCCAAAATAAAATTCAACCGTATGGAACGTGAAATCACGTTCTATATGGTTCCGACCTTGAAGAGGGCGTTATTCCTGGGCGTGGATTTTATGAAAGCGTTCCGACTTATCGTTAACGTGGATAGCTTGACTACAAATGATATGCTTTGGAGCGAAGAGATGGGCGAAAATCCATCAAATCCTGCAATGCATGTCCTTTGTGATCAAGATAGAAAGCAGTTAGAGGCAGCCATAGCTGAGTATCCTTCTTTCGTGGAAAAAGGGCTTGGGAAAACATTTATGGAGACACACACAATCGATACGCGAGACGCAGAGCCCGTAAAACAGCGACATTACCCGGTTTCGCCGGCAGTTCAAAAACTCATGTATGCGGAATTGGATAGGATGCTTGCTATGGGTGTAATTGAGCCTAGTCAAAGCCCCTGGAATAACCCAGTGACGTTGGTTCGCAAGGGAACCAAAAACAGGCTTTGTTTGGACGCACGGAAGCTCAATGCACTCACAGTCAAGGATGCCTATCCTCTGCCGCATATTGAGGGTTTGCTCAGCCGATTGGGTGACACGCACTTTATATCCAGTGTGGACCTGAAAGATGCTTTCTGGCAAATCCCATTGGATATGGAGAGCCGTGAAAAAACTGCTTTTACGGTGCCAGGGCGGCCACTTTACCATTTCACGGTCATGCCTTTTGGTTTGTGCAATGCAGCCCAAAGGTTATGCCGGTTAATGGACAAAGTGATCCCCTCAGAGCTGCGAGATCGAGTGTTTGTGTACCTGGATGATCTTCTCATAGTTACTCCAGACTTCCACACGCACATACATATACTCCAGCGGGTGGCCGAACTGCTTTCTAATGCCGGGTTAACGATAAATGTCGACAAGTCAAAATTTTGCTTCAAGGAACTTCGGTATCTAGGATATATAGTAGGGGAAGGGAAATTAAAACCGGATCCCGACAAAATTTCCTCGATACTGGAGTTCTCGTATCCGAAAACGACCAGGCAGGTACGCGGGTTTATGGGCACTACCGGCTGGTATAGGCGGTTTATAAAAGATTACGCGACGATTGCTACTCCGATTTTTGACACCCTGCGGAAAGGGAAAACGTTTTCGTTTACGGATGAAGCGAAAATAGCATTTAATAAACTTAAAAAAGCACTCACCTGTAGTCCCGTGTTGCGTCATCCGGATTTCGCGAAACCTTTCTACGTGCAATGCGATGCGTCGGACGTAGGCATCGGCGCAGTTTTATTTCAGAAAGATGAAATCGAAGGGGAGCATCCAATTGCGTTTGCATCGCAGAAGTTATCGCCAGCGCAACGAAATTACTCGGTGACAGAGCGTGAGTGTCTGGCCGTAGTGATGGCAATAAAGAAATTCAGACCATATATTGAGCTCATGCCATTCACAGTTATCACCGATCACTCCAGCCTGAAATGGCTTATGTCAAATAAAGAGCTCAGCGGTCGGCTAGCACGATGGAGCCTCCTTCTGCAATCCTATTCGTTCGATATAGAACATCGTCAAGGGAGCAAGAATGTGGTGCCAGACACTCTGTCGCGATACAACATGGAAGAAATAGTCGCCGTGGTAAACGATCTCATTGATCTGGAATCACCAGAGTTTAAAAGCAGCGCGTACTTGGAACTCATCACTAGTATAGAGGAAAATAAAGAAAAATTACCAGATTTACAAATAAAAGACAATATGATTTATAAACGTACCTTGAATTATACTGGTGATGAGATCAGGGACGATTTTGCATGGAAGCTCTGGGTTCCAGCCAGTTTGACGGAAAATTTAATAGCCAAAGCTCATCAGCCTCCAATTGCCAGTCATGGCGGGTTCCATAAGACTCTCAAACGTTTAAGAGAATATTTTTATTGGCCACATATGACCATTCAGGTGCGAGAGTTTGTAAGAAATTGCGAGATTTGTAAGGAAAGCAAGCCAACCAATCAAGTGTTGAGGCCACCGATGGGAGGGGAAACGGTCCAGATAGTTCGGCCGTTCCAAAAGATTTACGTGGACTTTTTGGGCCCATATGTCCGATCAAAGGCCGGCAATACATTTATTTTTATAGTTTTGGATCACTTCTCCAAATTCGTTTTACTAAAAGCAATGGCTAAAGCCACTGCTAAAAATGTGATTCGCTTTCTAGTATCAGAAGTTTTTCACAAATTCGGCGTGCCTGAAATTGTGGTGTCTGACAACGGGAGCCAATTTGTGTCGAAAGAATTTGAAGAAATGGTAAAATCGTTTGGTATTTATCATATGCGCACGGCAGTTTATTCGCCGCAGTCGAACGCGTCGGAAAGGGTCAATCAGTCGATTTTAGCAGGCATTAGATCGTATCTAAAAGGAGACCAGAGAGACTGGGATATCCATCTCTCAGAAATCGAGTGTGCTCTTAGGTCTTCGGTGCATTCTTCGACTGGGGTGACCCCTTATTTCGCATTATTTGGTTCAAATATGATCACGCATGGAAGCGTTTATAAACTTGCAAGGAAACTCGAATTGCTGGAAGATACTGAGGTTAGTGTTCTACCGAAACCGCAGAAAAACGACGTGATACGTGAAAAAATTCGGGAAAATCTGAGCCAAAGCTACGCTCTGCGTGCGAAGGAATACAACAAGCGCGCGCGTCAGGTAAAGTTTCGAGCCGGACAAGAAGTTTTTCGTCGTAATTTTAACCTCAGTGATTCCAGCAAATTGTACAACGCGAAAATGGGCAAGAAGTTTTTAAAATGTAGAGTCGTTCGTCCGATCGGAAAGTGCTACTACGAACTGGAAGACCTGCAGGGGAAAATAATCGGGGTTTACCACGCCAAAGATATGAAACAGTAAATTCATTCGTTTCTTTGATCTAAATTGAGATTTTTCCGTTTTGGCTTTTTGTAAACCCGTTTATAGTCTTTATTTCTAAATTCCTGATTTCTAACGTAAGGGTTAAGTTTTTCCAAGTTTTTACATTATACTCCCTGTAGTCACTTCCTACGACACTTAAGGAAAGGTCCAACGGATTGTTTTTCTTGTTATTTCGATATATATATATATATATATATATATATATATATATATATATATATATATATATATATATATATATATCGATATATATATATATATATATATATATATATATCGATATATATATATATATATATATATATTTGTTTTTTTTTGGGTTTTTGGTATTTACTCTTTTAGGCCATAGAGTTAGGTAGAAAATGAATTTTTAAGTAGAGAATGAAGTTTAGGCTATAAATAATAAGTAGAATAGTTTAGTTTTAGAAAATAAAATAAATCTTTATTGAAGTTAAATAGGTAGTAACCAGGCTATGATATACTTATAAGCGATAGGAATTAAAAATAAATACCTGAATTTGATATACGATAGGGGTCTTTACAGCTGAATATTTATTTCAATACGTTGTTGAGGCTGATTCGAATTTGTTTTGGGTTTTTTTTCTTAAAAGGAAAAGGTAAATAATCGTTCTTTTTGGGAACTGGATGCACGAACCGTCAGACGGCTGGAGATTTTTCTAATTGGGTGGTTGGTTCAGCAGTTAACGGCTAGAGTAAACTTGAATTTCTTCAATGAGCAGACCTTTGTTTTGGTCGACCAGTTGCCACCGTTTTTAGCACGCTACATTTGTAGTCTAGCATGAGTGCTATTGCAGCGGGGACCGTCCCAGGGTAGCTATGACATTAGGCGACATGGACCCCGTTAGTCTGCTAGCACTGCATGGCAAGCTAAACCCGGACCTTACGGCAGGCCAAACCAAGGCTAAAGGATATAGGAAGCTAATAATTTCGGATTTAAGCAGCTCATTGCAGAAGTAAGTTGAAATCTGCCGACCAAATCGAAAAATGAGTGAAGGGTCCATCACGTCGGTGTTCGTCATCCGATTTAAAATTCAGATAAAAAGAAAAAGAGAAAAAAAAAAAAAAAACGATAATCAGGTTGTTTAAATAAAATTCAAAGTTTCGTTTAGCCTCGCAACAGTTTGAATAGGGAATTCGGATACTAATTTTAAGTGTAGTGAGTAAACAACTGAATACATACAGTGAATAAATACTGGTAATTTGAATAAAATAAATATACGACAGCTTACCTAGACAATATTGGGTCGTTGGGTTTACATAGGGCAGTAAGGAAATTGTTGATCTTCTAACAGATGTCAGTGAGGCGTTTGTTTAGCTTAGCTGGAGGGAAAAAAAAAGAGAAAGGCAAGATTAGTAAACAGGTGGCAGTGAAGTAGCGGCATCAACATTAACTTCGGCAACATTAACGAAACGTTGATATCGCATTTCTAGTGAGAATTATAGAATTCATAGAGGGAAAAAAGGTGGCATTGATGCAACTAACTACAAGAACATCAGCAACAACTATTACTACTGCTAATATTATCACACCAGTGCCACAGAGACAACAACATTCAATGCTACCAATGTCTATGGGTGGCAGCGGTGATCTACCACAGCCACAATCATGTTCGAGCATGGCTGGAGATCCTATGTCGCAGCAGCAACAACCACCACCAATACAGCCCCGTTATCTTTCGGCGCCAGCTGCTGCTGTTTATGCTGCAATATCATCTAAAAATGGACATGGTGGTCCAAATAATTTTGCAACCATACGTACTACAAGTATAGTCACTAAGCAGCAGAAACAACCAATTCATATAGTGACAAATAAAACGACTATATCATCCCAGCCGCAGCAGCATCAGGTCGTAAACCAATTAGTCACCAATTCTGACAACTCATCCAAAATGTTTGCTAATCCCAAATTAAATACACAAAAAAATGCCACAAGTCAGTTTATTGCAAACTTCTAAGAAATCTCTCAACACCACTACCTCTACTGGAATAATCAATGAATCTGTATCAGTTTGGAAAAAATGCAAATGAAATAAAAGTCAGCGACTTGAATAGTGAAGTTTCGTTAATTAAAAAACACAAATTTTCTTCGGAAAAAATCCAAAGAAACATCTTTATTAAAAAATTTAAATGCTACTGAAGTTTTAAAAGCGGAGTCCTGTTCTCTTTTAAAATCTAGCAAAGCTTTAAATAAAACATTGGGAAAAGTAACTGATATTAATAAAAAATCAGAAAAAAAAATTTGTCATAGATTGTGATGAAGAAAAACAGAAATCTTTACTAAAATTAAGGAATATAAAATCAAATGATTTACCTCAACCTCAACAAACAAGTCCGCGCACACAACGTTCTAAATCTTGTAATACGTTATTGAAAGCACACGCGGCTAGCATTACTAATATGAATGAAAGGAGATTTTCTGAGCCCTCGAAAACAGTACAATTGAACAATCTAAAGACTTTGGATTTTAAGAAATCCCACAAACAAGATAAACAAGAAATAGATTCTTTGAAATCAGAAGAACTAGATACTTTATTAGAAGAATATGAAAATGAAGATTATTTGGAATGTTCGGGACAAAAATCGGATAGAACTTCTAAGGATAATATGTCAGAAATAACAGAAAGATCTGAGAATCTAGAAATTCATTCAGAACGGGAAAAGGAAAAAGAAATAATAGAAGCAGCAAATCTGAAAAAAATCGGAAACCAACAATCAAGAATTTAATCACTTGTCAGAAAATACTGATGATAATAATATAAACGAAATTATTAATGAAGAAAAATCTTCACAAGCAACAGATTCTGATAATGATGATGTTACCATTTTATCTATGGAAGAAGAAGAAATTATACCAATTGAAATTGACGATGATGATGATGATGAGGAACAGGCAATGTCAGAAAACAACAACAGTCTATCATCAAAAGAAAAACTTAATGAGTCTTTATTATGTGATGAACAAGTTTTAGTTAGTTCTTCTTCATCCATTTCAAATCATTCTTTGGATCAAATTTCTGCTAATTCTACAACTTTAAAATCACCAAGATTAGAAACTAATTCTAGTCCTTTGCTTAAGAAAACGCTAATGGAACAAAAAATCATTGATTCCAAAAGAAGGGTGTATATCTGCTTCCTCTTCTAATGGCTATCCTTCGGTATTGGAAATGTTAGCAAATTTTAATATGTTAAATTGGAAAGAAAGAATTGGTTCGGCTCGTGGAACTAATTTAAAGTTTCAACTTAATGAATTTAATCTTTTACAAGTTTATGAGATGGGTCCAATTCAAGATCGGCATATTCACACAGCCTATGAGAAACCAATATATGAAAGGGAATCATCCGTTGTTCCATCGTGGAACAATAAACCTCCCATTTTTTTTTTTATATGTGCCGGAGATGTAACGTGCAAGGACCGGCAGTCGATTTTTTTAGCTCCGGAATTTTGTTCATTATCATGGTTGAAGCGTGACTGCCGTAAACGTCGAGATGATAATGCCTGCATCTTACGTAAACGTCAACGTGTTGTTCCCCACCAAAATGCGGATAATACAAATCAACCTCCTCCGTTAACATGTATTTCACCGCCTAAATTTCGTTGGTCTAACTATTTGAAAAGTCAATTCAATGCTGTAGCAGCTCCTATATTTTTTATTTTTTTAAATACCTTACCCACGGGACCCAACAACTTTACAGCGGGTGTGAAATTGGAGGCTATTGATCCGGGAAATTGTTCCTTTTTCTGCGTTTGTACAGTCATTGAAACCGTTGGTGTATCGTTTACATTAGCAAAGTTGAAAATCTGAAATAGTAATTGTATTTAATCGTATTAACTGGAATTCTTATAGGGTTTTTTTTAAATAAATCACCTATCGATTGTGATCGATTTCCAGGAAGGGTGGTTCAGGTATTTTGCCGGGGAATCCTTTAAACGATTGGAGATTTTCAGTCAGTAAATTTTACGTTTGCAGGTTTGGATTTTTCCTTGACGGATCCAACTGCACCTGACTGAAAGTTGAATTCTGCCGGACTTACACGCCCTTCTTGCCTTTCGAAAACTATAAATCATTTTGTGGTTTTCATCCAATTTTAATTGCACTATACACTCTGCTGCAGTCATTTTTTTTTTTTTGGTTAATCCAAACGTATAACAGCACAGAAGGCTTGGTAAATCGGAATTATTGTCATGTTGCACACCGCGTGTTTTGCACACTACTTTTTGATTTTACGGCGTCAGTTGTGTGGCGGCCGTGCAAGATTTCTTCTTATGGAAGAAAAAGAACATGTCAGCCAATAAGTGCTGCCAAGTTGGAGTTTGGTATGGGAAGTTGTCGACTAGGGGTCAAAAAAAAGAATTGTTGCCAACTACACGCGGAAAATAATCTCAGGAAAAAAAATTGTTTAAATTTGTAGAAGGGATAAGTCTTAGTTCCCCCCCCATCCTTTATACAGGGTCGTAGTGCAGGATGGGCGGGTTTGTCATGTTCGCCTCTGAGGGGGTTAAGGTTGCATTCTAATACAACACTGAAAGGGTGGCAACACTTAAATTGTACTAGAATGCAGCCTTACAGAAAACTGTAGAGGGGAATGGATGACAGGGGAGGGGGTGGCTCCCTGGAAAATGTTTGTTTTGATATATAAAAAAAAAAAAAGGAAAAATATGAAAAATGGAGAAAAGCTCCCGTTTTTTTTTTTAGGTATAAAAAGGATTTTTTAGGAAGAAATAGAGGTTCTTGGTTAACGGAGCGTGGTACAAGGAAGATCGTTTTTTTTTTGTTCTGTGAAAAGGAAAGTGCTGTTTTAAATAAAAGAAAAAGAAATGTTATAATTTTAATAAAAAAAAAGGACAACACAAAAACACCATCATAATTGGATTTTGTGCTATATAAGAAAAATTTTATAATTTTAATAAAAAATCAACATAAAATACCTTTTGGTTGTGTAAGAAAAACAAATGTTATAGTTTGATAAAAAAAAAGGAACATCACAAAAACACCAACATGAATACATTTTGTTACAATTAAGAAAAAGATTATTGTAATTTCAATAAGAATAAAACAACACAAAAACACCAACATGAATACATTTTGTTACAATTAAGAAAAATATTGTAATTTGAATAAGAATAAAACAACACAAAAACACCAACATAAATACGTTTTGTAAAAAAAAAAAGGAATAATTAGTTCAACAATAAACCCAACACCATTTTATTAAAAACAATAGAAACAAACAACATCAATACCACAGCATTTATAAACAACAAACTACACACACAACACACGGTTCGAGGAGGATAAGCGACACAAAAAGGTAGCCGTCCACGGGAGTACCAACACCAGCCAACAGCAACCTCAAAAGGGAAAGGTCAGGTATTCTGATAGGGGTTTTCGGACCATTCGGACGATATTTTAGACCCGGAAGGAGAACGGACGTGACCCTCCCTCTGTAAAGAGTAAAAATATATATATTGCCCTTAGTAGGTATAGGGGTTAGGGCAACGGTCGGGTTGTTTGGTTTTTTTTTTGTTTTACCAGTCCCTGTAGGTTGAGCTCAGTCCTATTAGGAATTAGGTATACCGCCTCAGTAGGCCGCAAAACACCCCCAAGTTACCCTGAAAATCTGTCCGAAGGGGAGAATAGATCTATTTTAGGAATTATTTTAGTCGTAAGAATACATACCTTTAGGACGGAAAACGGACGGACAAACCCTGTGAGGAGTCCTTGGGCCGAAGTAACTGGCACAGGTCCCGAGGTGAATGTAGGTAGGGCCCGCAGGAAAAAGTGGGATTCGTGGTATTATTATTAATGTACCAAATTTATTTTTTTTTATAGAAGCCATAATCTGATACTTTTCTTTTGACCGGAAGGAGGAAAGCACTTAGTAAATCACAAAGAACAAAATTAATGAAATCCAAACAGTACCAAAAATAAATAAGAATATTTTATATAAATGGAAATCTTTGTTTATAATGTTTATTGAGATTATAGGAATGTGGAAATAGGTATTATTTTTTCTACAAGGTAAGTGAGTTAGAAAGAAGCCGTAGAGGATATCATTTTGGGGCAATGCTATTAAAATAAGGACCATAGCTTGCCATGGTTGAGGGAGGGCAGGTCCAGCAGCAAAAACCATCAATGCTGCCCGCCAAAGCGGTACATGCGGAGGGATAGAAACCTAGAATGAAGAAAAAAGCTCGTAAGTAAACACAAATGAAAAACAATGAGAATGCCTATAGTTACCCCCTTGTTAGTAGTGGAATACGTTATGTTTACAGTTTTTAAATTTTTTGCTCAAGTTAACTTGTGGCTATGTTGTTGGTGAACCCACGCGGTCTGCCGTCACTGGCCGGGCAACGCCAACTGACAGCGTTACCAACAACATATGCCACCGGGAGTTTTTTTTTAATCTTCATGCCTAGCATAAAAGTGATGGCAACTCCCAGGGTTATACCTGACAAAACCAATCACAACTCACCTTACTAGGTAGAATTTGTCTAACCGATCTACTAAAATCAATCGACATGGAAAACGTTATTTCTATTAAAAATATACTAAAACTTTGTAATATATTTTTATTTATATATTTTATTTATTATATATACCACCTTATATAATATAAGTCCTTCTTATAAAACTTTAGGCCAAAAACCTTGGTAGTTAGAGCCTAAGTAAAACCTATATTTACTTTCATAATTAAATTAAGTTTGTAAATTTTGTAAATAAATAAATAAAAATAGTTTTGGTTTATTAATGAGTGCAGTTATTTGTTTTTACATAACATTTTTTAATATATTTTTAAGCTAGTTTTAGTGCTTTACTTTTGGGATTGTAAATTGTTATGCAATACGTTTTTTGGCCTGGATGGCTTTGTATTGCAATGTGGATTAATAAATAAATAAATTTTATTGGTTTTCTGAAAAATGAGTTCTTGACGCTTAAGTGGTCTAAGAAGAAACGCGAGTATTTTGATTGTATTTTCGTCAGCTGAAATGCAAAAGGGCGTAACGAATAAAATTTTTAAAACTGGTTTTATTGATTATTATACGGCAAGAAATACGATAAGAAATAACGGGTTTATGATTAAAATTTTAATTTGAGATGTTTTTAAATTTGCAATTTTTTTGGTTGCCGGGTAAAAATTTAAAATGGAGTTGAGTAATTATGAAGGACTGCATTGAACAACATCTCCACACAAATTGTATCGTTCTTTCATCGAAACTGTAAAATTTATTTAAGAATTTGTTAAATTATCTGTTCGCGTTTTTATGCTTCTACCTTGGCCCTTTTGCATTTTTAGATGACGATATGTATGTATTTTAATAATTTTAAATAGAAATAATACCAACAATATTCCTTTCATAATTCCAGTCAACTCTTTGGTGAAACAGTAGATGATGAAGATATCTCCCCGGATGTTGCTGACCCTGAAGCTGAAGGCGATGGTGGTGATGGTGATGGAGATGCTGCCAAACTAGATAAAGAGAAAAAGGCAGATGAAGAAGCTGCCCATAAAGACGGTAATGTTGTTCGTGTAAATACTCGTCAATGGGCCAAAGACAGTAATTATGATGCTGAAACATTATTTAATAAATTTTTCTACGATGATATTAAATATCTTCTATCCATGTCGAATTTGTGGAAGACACGCAAACCCCCTACTCCCATTAAATGGGATAGTGTCTTACTGAAACAAGATGAGTCAAATAGTCTTCAAGATTATATGCGTCAGTATCACAAAACCTGGTCATTGGCTGAATGTGCTGGAGTCTTTGCGGATTGTTTAAAGAATTTGAAAGCTAGTCTCGAAAAATTGACAGAAGGTAATGATTCTTTAGTTTGGGATAAAGACGATCAGCCAGCTATGGATTTCGTGGCAGCGTGCGCTAATATAAGAGGATATATTTTTGAGATAGCCCGTAAATCGCGTTTTGAAATTAAATCTATGGCCGGCAATATTATTCCAGCCATTGCTACAACTAATGCCATAACAGCTGGTGTTGTAGTGTTGCAAACTTTTAAGGTTTTGCAAAATGAATTAGAAAAATGTAAATCCGTGTATATGCGTTTACGACCGAATCCACGTAATCAGTTGCTAGTACCAGAAAAGTTGCTTACCGCACCAAATCCAAATTGTTATGTTTGTGCTGCAGAGCCAGCTATACATTTGCGTATTGATACGAAACGCATGAATATCAAAGAATTCCGAGACGAAGTACTTATTAAAACTTTAAATATGGTAAATCCTGATGTTATTGTCGATGGCAAGGGTGTCGTTCTTATTTCTTCTGAAGAGGGCGAAACTGAATGTAATGACGACAAATTAATGTCAGAAATGAGTATCGTTGATGGTGTTCTATTGAAATGTGATGATTTCTTTCAAAATTATGAACTTAGCATAATTATTGTACACATCGATGCCGAACGTGATGCACCCATGTTTGAAGTAATTGCAGATAAAAATCAACTTAAACCTAAAGAGGAAGCAACAGAAAAGGTTAATGGCAAACAAGATGATGTGGGTGATGGTCCTTCGACATCGAAAAAGGCTCGTGTGAATGAAGTTATTGAAGATGACGATGATGACTTGTGTTTGATAGAAGACGACGATAATGATGTTGTTGAAGTTAAACCGACATCAACAGAACAGATGACTGCAGCAACAGTTAAATTGCAAGTGACTAGCCCTGAAAAAGTAGTAGCTTCTAAACGTAAACCTTCGGCTGATGATGTAACTGAGGTCTTAGATTCTGATGAAGAAGATGGTCCAACTCAATCAAAACGCACCCGTACTTCTTCTCCTCAAATTATGGGCGAAGTCATAAATATTGATTAATTCTATAATCGTATTGTATATTCCATTAATAAAAAGCGATTAATTTATAAAAGTTTCATAAGAGTAACGCTATTTTAGATTATTTTATTAATAATAATTATTTTATTAATAAAGGTAAATCTTTTTTATATATTTCGGTATTTTAAGAATAACGTCATTGCCATAACGCTATTTCAGTTATTTCGCTAACTATATTTTAATATTGATGGCATTTCAGTTATTTCGGTGCATTTATTATTTGAGCAATAGTTATTTCGACCCACAATACTAATTCTCTTTAGTAAAAACAAATTAACATGAAAAACAAAACAATATCGAGTTTTTTGAGTTATGCCGGTCTTCTCGAAAATGAGCGATATGTAAATTACCTTAAAACTTAGTTTAACATAGTATGCATCCGAAAAACTGCTTACAAAATGTGAATTTTGTTTCCAGAAAATGTTTAGGAATAAATTTAATGTATCGAAAGTAATCAATCAGTAACCACATGCTGTTAGGAAGAGCAGAGAATTTAAAAAATTATAACGGCGTTTCATTTAGGTAACGATATTTTATTTGGTATCGAATTTACTAATTAAATTAAAGATAAATATTTGAGCAATATGTTGTTGTTGTAACTAGAGATGGGCACGTAAGCGGATTTTGACTTACGCACGATCACGAACCAAAAATTACAATCATGCACGAAGGTTTCTTTTTAATCACGCTCACTCACGATCGCGTGAGTAACTTAATTTTTTGCGCTTCAAGAATTAAAAATATTTCGAAAAATTACACAAAAGAATTTAATTAATCTTTGACAAACTTGAATGAAGTGTTACTATATATACACACGTAACAAAATCGAAAAAACGATTTTTTTATATATAATCACGAAAAATCGTGACAAAAAATCGACTCACGCACGCAATTTTTTACCGCTCACGCACGATCAAGTTACTCACATGATCCTGATTGTGGCTTAGGCTCGCGCGTGATTCACGTGAATCATGAAATTTCGTTTCACGTGTCGTGTCCATCTGTAGTATACTTACTAGCATATATCGATGGCTTAATATAAAAAAGCCCTAACTCGATTTTTTGTTACTTGACAGGAGAAGGAGAAAACTTAATAATATACGTAAAATTTTAGATACAAAAAAGTTTAAATGCAATTTTTAATAAAAAGAGGCAACACATTTTTGGAAATTGCATTAAAACTTTTTTTGCATATAAAGTTTTACGGATTTTATTACGTTTTTTCCTTCTCCTTTCAAGTAACAAAAAATCGAGTAAGGTCCTTTTTATATTAAGCCATCGATATACTTATACAAGACACTTCAATAAATAAGTCGTGGGGTAGCTTCAAAAATGTTTCCAGTATTGGAGATACGAAATGTCTTTTTCATTTATTTCCAATTAAATAAAGAACGAAACAAATTAAATATACACATAAGTACAAAAAATAAAAAAAAAAAATATTTTGTTTTGTAAGGGTAGGTGCGAATTGTCTAAATAAAATCTAAATTTCTCTAAAATTTAAAAATATTTTTAAAACATTTTTAAACCCTTTTGTCAATTTGTATTTTGGCCCTGTGATTGTGGCTGTATAAATTCTAAACTAAATACAATTGAAAAAAGGGTTTAAAAATTCTTTGAAACACATATTTTACAATTTAATAGAAATTTGAAAATCTGAATTTAGTAAAGATTTTATTAAGCTAGTTCGGACCCATCCTTAGTTTAGAATTTATTAAGCCACCTCGCACAGGGCCTAAATATTGTTTTTTATAGTTATTGCAATTTTGTGTTTAAAAAATTAATAATATTTATTTTTTGGAATTTCTATATTTTTATATAGTTAGAATATTATTTGTATCAAGGTTTTGAACAGACTTGGACTTCGGATTTGGGCTTAACCCTCTGCGACTAACGTGACATATTTTCAAAATTCCACTGACGTGGTAGAACACCAGAAACCATTTCAAGGGTGTAGGTTGTATAATTATATTTTTTTTTTCTAATTCAAAACCACGATTCATGTTAAACAGTAGTGCTTATTGGTGTCTGTTAGACTACCACGTCAGTTGCAGAAGGTTGAACAAAAATACTTTAAAAAATTTTAGAAGTCTGCAAAACCTTGTCGAATAGTTATTACTATAGATACAAAAACCAAACTCTCACAATTCTTCGTTTTTACATGTGCAGGTCATAAAGGTTTGGCATTTTTCTAAGTTTTTTTTGCAATTCAAATTGATTTTCTTTGCAATTCCAATTGATTTTCTTTGCAATTCCAATTGATTTTCTTTGCAAGACCAATTGGGTTTTAGGAGATTTATTTATTATTTAATAGAGTAATACAAAACCCATATAGGCCAAAAACGTATTACATTCTGAGCATGAACTTAAAACTAAATAAGAATACACATGCAATAAAATTATATGCATAAAAAATTAGAGCTATAACACACATCATAGGATTAGACTTGTTGGCTTTCCAGCCGCAGAATAAAAAAAAATGTTTCAAACCCCCTTCATACTGAACCACAATATACGTATTTTCGTTATTTTCAAGTTTTCGATTTAAAATTTGTATGGAATTTGAAACTTGAAAAAACGAAAATTCGTATTTGGGGTTTAATATGAATGGGGTATCAGAGACAAAAATAAATGAGACAAAGTAAAACAAAAAGACGGATCAATAATAGATTTTATTTATTTATTTATATCAATTCAAAGAAAGCCTTCATGGCCAATTATTTATGTATTGTTAGATAAAAACTAAATACCATATGATACAAATTAAATTTTATATTTAATACATATTAATATATATACAAAAAATTTTACTATTCAAGTATATTTGCGGCTCCCAGCCATTGGAAACAAGTATTTAAATACTTAAGTACTTATAGCATGAGACAAAAAAGTCATAACGGTCATAAATTAATCTTTAAGGGCATATTATTTATGGAGGAGTTTAATTAATCCAGTGTACTATGTTTATGTTATAGAAATGAATATGAAAAAAGTCTTAGACGGTGAGCAGATTATTCCAAATTTTATAGGACAAAAATTTGCTTTGAAACTATCGAAACTGTAATATGTACAACATTTTATTTGGCCGGTGCTTACGATCTCTACGAAATCTCTATACTTATCCTCTATGCAAAAACTCGCAAAATCTTTAATGGGATTTACTGCACCTTGTTCCTGTATTTCTCGCATCGATAAAGTTTTCGCGAAAAACATGTAAAATGCAACCTTCTTCTGCTTCCTATAGGGGGAGTGGCAGGCAATACAAAATATATTAATCTAATGAAGATAATAAGGCGCTGTTTTCATGTTATTTCTATATTTAATAAATATTTTTTTTAAAATTATATGTGTCTACAGTTTTAAAAGTTAAAATCTCCATGAATTTATAGATGCGAAAACTTCTCGCATCAATACAGAAACGGTGTTCTTTGAAAGGTTTATTTCAAAAACCATGTCGAGCGGTAACGTT
Organism: Eustalomyia histrio; assembly: GCA_949748255.1. Lineage (NCBI taxonomy): Eukaryota > Metazoa > Arthropoda > Insecta > Diptera > Anthomyiidae > Eustalomyia > Eustalomyia histrio. The sequence continues at coordinate 7,402,495 of OX456524.1, forward strand.
GACGAATACGTTTTTCTTTTAGCACGTCAAAAATTGCTGCTCTGCATCATATGTTAACATATCGAAAGTCAGCTGTTTAATTTTTCACAATCAAAAGCATTTTTTAAGAGAAAAAATTGTAAAAAAGTAATTTGCATTAAATAAGAAAATAAAATTTGTTTAACATATTTAAACATTTTTCAGATGTCTTTTGCTACAAAAATTTGTACATCATTTATACAAAATGGTATTAAATCAATGACTGGAAGAAATGCTATACAATCAACAGCCCTAGCAGCTCGAAATTTCCACATGATGGTTAAACCATTTCCAAAAACCATTACTGAGACATCTAATCCAGTAGTAAATGATGTGGTATCACCTATTTCGCGCCTACAACGTTTATTATCACCAGTTTCGTCGTTGCTTAGTCAAGTAGCTGGTTTTAAGGTTAAGGGACGTATAAAGCGTCGTTGCAAGGATTGTTATATTGTTGTACGCCAACAGAGAAGTTACGTCATATGTCCCACACATCCGCGCCACAAACAAATGTCTATGAAGAAACGTGATTATAAATCCTGGATTCTTACACATGCCACACAATCCAAAGTTCGACCTTATTAAAGGTTGTGTTCAAAATAAAAATAATTTCAATATTAAAATTATTAAATAACCATCATGCTTGGGTTATATTGTTTTCTAGTATGTAATGGTTTAGTGCGGGAAGGTGTTTTGCACACAATGCAAAAATGCACAAATTGCATCGTCAGAAATACTAAGAGCCAATTTAGATGGTGACGATGATGAGAAAATGCAAATGATAGACGACTTGTCATCTGCATTCAAATATATCACAAAGTAATACAAAATAATTATTGAAAATATAAAGAAAATAAATTTAAACCCAATTCAAATGTGTTCCTAATAAAAAGGAATGTTGCTTCGTTCAAAATTTTTCTTCTGACAGGAAAACAATAAAGAAAACTGAAAATTAAAGGTTTCCCTCCCATCTATATATTGATTTTGTGACTCTAGCTTGTAGTTCCAACAGAAAAAGAAATTGGCTTTAGCGTTAGATATTTACATAAAATAATGAAAATTGTGATCCGCCAAAGAAAGTGCTTTTTGGAATTATTTTTAATTTAAAGTTATTTTTATGTTGGTTTGTTTACAAACATTGCGGTTGTCAATTCGAAATCTCCCTAAAAGTGCAATTGTTACGAGATTTCCATTAAAATCTCGTGCATACATCACGATCTTGAATACGCACAAAAAATAAAGTATTAATATCGAAGTATTTGTGAAAAAACAACATCAAAACTTATTTATTTATTTTATTAAACATATAATTACAAATTATATTTTAATACCCTAACCGAGCACTAGCAACGAAGGCCTTTAGCTCGTTGTAGCGAAAACAGACCAGAGCCTCTGGTGGGAATCGAACCCACGACCCCCGCACTGATAAGCTAACACGCTACCAACTAGCCTACCGGGGCGCTCAACATCAAAACTTTTTTTGTATAAATTAATAAAAAATGTTGATTTATAAATTTTGAATTTGACATTCTTTAGTTCTTTGTCCCTTTCTATTTTGTCGTACTTTAAAATATGATAAGCTATCCAAGTTTTTTCTGTTGCATTATAACTTAAAAACATATTTTAAATAAAAAAATTTTAAAATCAAAAATTAAAATTGTACTTTACCGAAATACTTCGATAATTATACGATTTTTATGGTTCTTGTAGATGTCAAGTAAGTCGGTGTCGTCAAATGATTTTAACTGTAGTGCAGATCACTTTCCCACTATTTCGTTTCTAAAGAAATATATAATTTTTTTTTGAAAATCTCAAAATTTTATCAAAAATAATTTCGTTTTACAAATACAAACTTAAATGTGTGTGATAAGTTCAACCAAAAAGAATTAAATACTTTTTGGTTCAACCAAAGCTGTTTTTATGCGGTCCTTTTTTGTTTGAAACCCCCATATTAAATTCGGATTAGTTAACGTGTATAGTTAATGCGTAGAAATATTGACGTTTTTCTCATCCTCTTTTATATGGGTGCTATCAGGTTATAGTGAATGCTCCTGTTAACAATACCAGGTAGACATATTATAAAACATGTTCTCGATTACACCAAAAGTTATACAAAGTGTAAACAAAACACCCTAGACTGTCAAATAAAAAACCCAAATTCTCCCTTATGACCTTACTGGTATATAGAACAGACTACCCAGGCAGTAAACAGCTGATTGAATCAAAATGGCGACTAGAAAATGAGCAAAAGGAAATGTCAAAACTGCAGTGATACACAGAAAGGGATAGATATACAAAAAATTATGTATCATACAATATATATCAAGTTTATTTTTTCTTGTTTGACATATGTCATTGGTAATATAAATATATTATAAATCCCCCAAAAATAAGTTCAAAAAAGCTTCTCCCAAAATTCTGACCGCAACCAGAAGTTGAAATTACTATGGCAACACTAGTAAAAGCAAAGAGAGTAGACCAACAAAAGCAGCAAAAGTCGCTTAAGTGGGGAGTGCTGCCAACTAAGAGGATAAATTTTGAAAAGTATTATTTTTACTTAAACAAAAATCTTTTTGATAAGATCAAAATTTTAGCAAAATAATATAAAGAATAGTTTTTAATATTAATTTATTTATTTGCTTCATTTGTAATGTAAGGCCTTCATGGCCCATTAAATAATATAACATAGTTATTTACATGAGAATAGTTTTTAATAAAAAAAATATTTTTTAAGATTTTCTTTAGATACTAAGTTTAATTTTAAATTCAAATATCAAGAATGTTGTCAAATATCAAGAATGTTGCCTTCATGGCCCATTAAATAATATTACATAGTTATTTACATGAGAATAGTTTTTAATAAAAAAAATATTTTTTAAGATTTTCTTTAGATACTAAGTTTAATTTTAAATTCAAATATCAAGAATGTTGTCATCATAATTGACAAACATGATGATGGATGATTTTCATAAAAAATATTTTTAACATATTTTGTTGTACCTGCGGTTAAAGCTTCCAACGAAGCGTATGGCCGTCTTTACACGATCCGACAATCGTGCCGTGCAGTAGCTTAATAGTCTATTGGTCGTAAAAGAATTAAATGAATGATTGTTGTGAACTAGATCTATAGTAACTTTAGTGAATATTGAATTAGTTCGTTCACAAACGAGGCAACACAAATTTTAATGTAAACAAAAAATTTTTCAGCAACAGTGTATACTCTGCGAATACAAGTGAATTTGTTTTTTTTATTAATTTTTTTTACTATTAAAAACTAGTATTGTGTAAAAAATGAAAATTGCAATTGAAGGCTGTGCTCATGGCGAGTTACAAAAAATCTATGAAACCATAGAAGAATTAGAAAAACGTGATAAAATCAAGGTTGATTTGTTACTATGTTGTGGAGATTTCCAAGCCACGCGCAACATGGAAGATCTACAAACGATGGCTGTTTCGCAAAAATATCAAAATATATGTACATTTTATAAGTAAGTTGATAGTAAATTAAGTGGAAAGAAATTAGAAAGTAATTTTTATTTTTAGATATTACAGTGGTGAATTAAAAGCTCCCATGTTGACCATATTTATAGGAGGAAACCATGAGGCTTCAAACTATTTACAGGAATTACCTTATGGCGGTTGGGTTGCCCCAAATATTTACTATTTGGGCTATGCTGGTGTGGTGAGAGTTAATGGCTTCAGAATAGCCGGTGTTTCGGGTATTTATAAGGGTCACGATTTTCTAAAGGGGCGTTTTGAGTTCTCCCCTTACTCTGAACAAACTAAACGTAGCGTCTATCATGTAAGACAATTGGAGGTATTTCGTTTAAAACAGCTTTCAGGTAACATTGATATATTCATGTCTCACGATTGGCCAAAGGGAATTTATAATTATGGCAATAAACAGCAATTGGCTCGTTTTAAACCTTTTCTGCGCGACGAAATGGACAATGACCAATTGGGTAGTAGACCCAATGAAGATTTGCTTAATAAACTACAACCTTTGTATTGGTTTGCAGCACATTTACATTGCAAATTTGCCGCCTTAGTTCAGCATACAGCGGATTCAACTTCCGAAGATTCAAAGGAAGAAACTCAGGATAGCAAAACAAATGAGGAATGTGATCTAAAGGAATCATTTACAAAATTTTTAGCCTTAGATAAATGTTTGCCCAAAAGAAGATTTCTACAAATACTTAATATTGATTCTGAAAATCATACTGATGATGAGGGTCATTTAAAATTTGAGTATGATTTGGAATGGTTAACGATTTTATATTTAACCAATCATTTGATTAACGTTAAAGAGTCTTACTATTACTTACCCAACGAAAAAAGTTCTAATGGAGAACGTTTTAATTTTACTCCCACTGAAGACGAAATGGAACTAATACGTAAAAAATTTGAAAATGATTTGAAAATTCCAGAAAACTTTTGTCGTACTGTTGAAGCTTATGATCCGGCCACCCATCGTAAGGATAAATATAACCAACAACCCAAATCCCAAATTAATCCCCAGTCATTACATTTCTGCGATACCTTGGGTATTGATGATCCACTTTCATTAGCTATGCTAATTGGCGGTCATGAATTGAGTCATTCTAGTACTTTAGATAATACAGCAGATTCTGCTTTAAATGATTCAGTATTAGAAGATCAACAACCTTCAAGTATTAATTCATCCACAGCCTCACTATGTTTAACTTCAAGTAGTCCGTTAAAGCGTAAAAGTAATTCAGGATTAATTTTGCCTAAACCTAAAACCATAGAAGAATTTGATACAGTTACGAATAACGAAGAGTTACAAATAGATGATGAGGAAAGTGATATACAAAAGATTGAAGATAATAAGAATGAACATATTGCAAATGCTTCAATTGTAGATGTACAAGAATCTGTGGATACGGTTAATGCAGTAAATTCACCAAAACCTCTAATAAAAAAATTCAAAAGACGAAACCAAGATATTTATCAGGAAAATGTAGAAGTAGAATCAACTTGATAAATAAAATATCTTTTTCAATATGTTTCTATCTACCCTCAAACAAACAACAAAACTTTTAAATCTTAATTCGTATTAAAAAATACATATTCCTAGATTTATAAAAAAAAACATTTACAAAACAGTGTTCTGGATTTTAAACACACAAAAAACATTTTCAGTAGAAACGTAAATATTAAAAAAAAGCCTGCCTTAAAGTTATGAGTAATGAACGATTTTTTATTTGTTTTATTTTTCTTTTATGAATTAGAGTTGTTCAAAAAATTTGAAAATGTGAATTCGGAATCTCCACAATTCCTTAATATTTAAAAACTCTGTGCCAAGTTTCAGCAAAATTCGTTTACATTTAGAGGTAGCAGAAAGAGTTAACTTTAAAGAATTAGTAATTCGTCGTTAGAGTAATTTATAAGAGTTGACTTTAATTTTGATTAATCTTAATTAATGTGCATAAAAGTAACATTAGATCAAAATTTAAACAAATTCTGTAACTTTTAAGTAGTTCGCGATTTTTTAAAATTTAAAAATAAAAATACATATTTTAGTCAAAATATCAAAATTTTCTGAAAAGATGTAAGTAAAAGTTCAACTTTCTAACACCTTATATGAACAAATTTCTGAAATCTGATCTTAATTTTTATGAAGATTACGAGACTGCAATAAAAATTAAAAGAATACCTGTTGTTTTTGCAGTATTCTCCTATCTAAAAAGGTATTGGCCATTTTACAAAATGGCGAATACCTCGAAAAATTTATGTTAATATACTGCTATAATAAAAATAGGTCAGGTCCATTAAAAAAAAACAGCCTTTGTAAAACAATTTAAACCAGGGCCTTACTGGCTTTTTGTATTATTATTGAATAAATAAATAAAATAAATAAATAACAGTTATAACCAATATTTGACAAAATACTAAAATAATAATTTATCACGAATTTTTAAAACCTGCTCTCTGAATAATATTTACAAATAACCAATATTTTTTTGGTCTTTGATAACAATTATAGTTTGTTTTTGTTTTTTTTTTGCTTGCATAACCATTACAAAAGATTTAAATTTTTTTGGACTTCCGTTACCTTTACAAAAGATTTTTATTTTTTTTTGTCTTCTATAAAAATTATAAAAGATTTTAATTTTTTGTAGTCTTCTGCAACCATTATGAAAGATTTTTTTTCGGTCTTCCATATCCATTTTGAAAGATTTTTCTTTTTTCGGTCTACCTGTATTCAAAAAAATTTTCTTTATAATATGAGAAAGATATCAAAAAATTTGCGGATCCTTACCTTAAATAGTGTGATTATTCTCTGAGCCTTTGAAATATTCTTGGAGAAATTTTTTATTTCATATTTATATATTTTGTTTTTCATTTAATATAAGCTGTTGTTAATGGGACTTGTAATCTACTATTAATAAAAACGTAAAATTAACATTCATTACGGCTGGGGAGCCAATAAGTACATTATATGTATATATATTATTATATTAAAGTTAATATTTAATTTATTGTATATATATATATATATATATATATATATATATATATATATATATATATATATATATATATATTAATTTTTTCTTTTTTAAATTTAAGTTTTTTATTCAGGAGTTTTGCTTTGTAATATGATTTATTGACCTATGTGGCTTTATATTATTATGTACAATAAATAAAATCAATTAAAAAAAGTTCGTCCTTGTGCATATATAAGATAGTGTGCAAAATTTTATAAAAATATCTTAAGATTTGCGAACTGTAGCGTGGTTATAGAAGACAGAAAAAATAAAAATCTTTTATAATGGTTATAAAAGACCAATAAGAATAAAAAGCAAGTAAAAAGGCTTAAATTCGGCTGTGCCGAATCTTTGAATACCCTCCACCAATGTTCTCTTTTGTTTTTGATACAAACAATGCAAACAACTTTTGAAGTAAAATTATGGAGGTGAAAAAATTTTTTTGAGGTGAAAAACTTTTTTGGATGCGGAAACGAATTTTTTTACGAGGTGAAAAAATTTTTTGTGGTGAAAAAAAATTTGAGTGGCGAAAAAAATTTTTTGAGGTGAAAAATATTTGAGGTGTACAAAATATTAATTTCTAAGCGATTGGGGAAAAAATGTGAGAAAATATACATAATATACCTGTCGCTACTATGAAATTGTACTAAAATACACCAATTTGTATGGACGGACAGACAGACGGACATGGCTAAATCGACTTAAAATTGCATAAGGATCACGAATATATATACTTTATGGGGCCTTAAACCTATATTTCGACATATTACAAACGGAATGACAAACTGATATATACCCTCACCGTATATGGTGGAGGGTATAATAATAATGTTTATGGCAGGACTACAATTTTCTGGATAATTTATAAATATTTTTACAGGACCAATTTTGTTCAGTTATTGTTTCCATAACCTATGGCATATTTAAAAAATAATAACAGTTATTTCGGGTCCCTGATTTAAACATCCCCCTTTTTTGTAAACAAATTGATCAATTGTAGATAGTTTGATTTCATTAGCATTAGTAGGAGAAGAGCTAATGCAAGAAAATTTCATTACCATATTTTCGGTTATCTCTACACAACCATCTTAAGTATCTATTAGTGTTTCCAATTATTCGACTCTGCCGGTTAATTGGTTAGATCATTATTCGAAAAATTAAGAAAATTTATTAATCGGTTATTCGGGTCGATTAAATGTATTTCTTTCATCAATAAGAACACAAAGAGCTAATTTTTGCTGAAATATCAAGTTAAGTCTATTGCGTTGGTTTCTAAAGTGTTTGTATAGGTCAATTCAAAAAATCTTCAGATTTTTTAAAGAATCATGCCTCGATAACACTGTCCAGAATAAAAAAATGCCTAAATAAACAAGAGCTGCCTTAAAAAAAAAAAAACAATCAATAACAAATTCTTAAAAATATGGTATGAATAGTTTTCGCGAAATTCACAAACAAACAAAGTTTGATAGATCTGCCATTATTCCCTGACTCTTTCACTACCTGGTTTAAGCTTTAGAAATAAAGAGGAAAATATATAAAAATCACGCATTTTCCTTACAAGCCCTCAACGATTTTTTGTGTTTGTGCAATTAAGAATTCAAATAAGCGAATTGTTAAATATTTTTGACTAAACAACCTATAATTCTTCTGAAGTTCCTACTTCATCAAAACTTTCCCTTATGAGAATTTGTGTGTTGTGCACTCGATGTTATTCGTTCGCTTAAACTTATGAATAACGCTATATGTTTTTATAAATTTTTTCATAGAATTTTAAATGAAACTGTTTTTTTTAGAAAATGCAGTTTTCGAATTAAAAGCAATTTTATATTGTTATTTTATAATATAAGTACCATAAAATATATCAAATTTTATTTTAAAAACTGATTTCCTTTAGTTTTACAATTTTTATAATTTTGTAAATTTAAAAAGTCTAATATAAATTTTCGTTTTGTCATATCCATGTACATTAATGCTGAAAATTCAGTCATTATATGCAAAATTATGCAATTTGAATGCTAAATGCAATTTTCGATAGTTTAAAGATTTAAATATTATTTATTTTATCTAAAAGACAATTTTATAAGCTTCATGTCGTGTATGCATCATTTTTAAATCTGATTAATATTTTCCTATTTTGTAGACGAATTCCCATTTGAAGTCAATTTTGGCAGTATTCTTAAATGTCGCGCCCACTATATAAAAGGTGGCGGAATATTATTTATTTATTTATTTAATCAAAAACTTTCCAATTATTGGACACATTGATAGGGGAAGATTACAAGCATAAAACAATGATAAATACAATAAAAGATTAATCTTTTTTTTAATACTAAACTAATATCTTAAATACTTAACAATTTGAATTTACCAGTTTAGTTCCTAACTAACTACCATACACTCTTTTCCTATGAAATAAAATATTAAACAAACATGATTATAAACATTACACTTTTAACCTGTGGGATTCTATAATTAATGAATGGTACCATTTACGTGTTTTCAGGTCAATTTGACAAATTTTGAACAGTTTAAGTTATGCTACGATTTTTACTTTTTTGCAATTTAGAATATATTCAATTATTTTGTATATACAGCCAACAAAAAAAGTTGTACACCCATATTAACAAATTTAGAACAACATTATTTCTGTAACTCGTTAAGCTTTAATTGACTAATTTCGGCTTTTTGTTTCTAACTTGTAAAGTTATCCGTTAGGGAATTGTTAACATAACCTCAAAAACACAATTATTCAGGTGAAAAACCACAAAAAAAATTTTACAGTACAAAATTTCAAAAATAAAAACCAAACAAAGAGTACAAATAAAATTAATTGCTTATAATGTTATTCTTAATCACGTTTTGCAGTTTTATACGATATATGCATTTTTTTGAGTTCAATAAATATTTTATTTTGTGTTTTATCTATGTGAAAATTTCCATGGGTGTAAATCTAGGCCGTTTTTATACAATTTTTAAAAATTTTTGTTTTAAATAGAAATGTTTTTCTCCAAACAAGGTTTAATTTGCCTATTTAGGCTCGAATGCATATGCTTTTTATGATTAAATTTAATAGATTTTGTAAAATAAGATCCAAAATTATAATATTTTCGATTCTGTAGATCATATTTGTGGGACGAATTTGAAAATTTTTATTTTAAATGTGTTATCGGTGTCTAATTACCAATTTGATAAAAAAAATAGATTCCGATTCGCTTGGGCCAATAGTACTCCACACTGTTTTACTTTCATGACTTTTTTTACAAAACGTAATGACTAAAATCTGATCAATTTATTAGAAAAAATAGATAAAAATCTAATAATTATATCAGATTTTGTTCTAAAAATCATTAATTTTTCCAAATATGAAAAACGGCATATTTTTGTATACAATCCAAGAGTTAACCGTATATATCGACGTTGAATATATCAAGTCTCAACACATAACAAGTCCAATGTCAAATTTTATGTGATTTCGTAAAGCTACAAAGCAAGCCTAAAGATATTTCAAAACAATTTCGTTTATACAAACCAAAATAAAAAAGTAATCGGACTTTTGACAATGATAACAAATAGAGAACTAAAAATATCTTGAAAGTTGAATAACATTTCGTTTATATCCCATAACTTTTAATTTTTTACAGCACAAATTAAATTTAGTTCAATTTGTCGATTTATTAAAATTCGACCTTTTAACCTTTTTTAAAACACCAAGCTTTAGACAAGTTTTTTTTTTTAAATAAAGTCATATACACTTATGATAAAACACTGTAGGCTTCTTGTGAATAAAGAAAAATAGAGGCTAATACAGCTTCATTGGCTTCAGTAGTATTACAATAATATGTTAATGGAGCTGGTATACGTTGCAAAGTCATTTTATTATCCGCATCTCTGCTCCCATTTTTACTTTTCGTCGGATACATAGCTTGATAAAATGTACATCGTCTTGTTCCAACGCCCGGTACATCAGCATCATAGGGGGGAGCTAAGATATCCAAAAATGCTGCTACCCCTCCAACAGCAGTAATTTCATGATAATTACGTTCCTTTGGTGTTAGTAGCGCACATTCCGTATGTGCTTCCATTAATTTAACATTTTCTTTAATAACATCAATTTCTTTTACATTTTGTTTATACACAATTGGATCGCTAGACTTTGAATCTTGTGTGTAGGACTGAATTTTCAATTGTCCATGCAAAACCTTGAGCAAGCCATGCATACAAGGATGATCATGTAATGGCATAGTGTAACCACCTTTCATTATAAATACGCTTATTGATACGGTGTCATTTTCGAATATATGCATAAATGTGCAGGGCGCATGGCCGGGCCTTTGGAATATATCATCATTAAATAATTCTTCCTGATTGACATGTATATCCCGGTAGGTAAGCTGATTTGTCAATTGTTTTAACATGGCCAAATTATGTGTAAAGGCAGTTTGATTAGCTCGATCAAACGTCTTTAATGCTTGTCTTAATATATTTACAAAATGTGTAGACATTGCTTTACAATTCACCCATAAATTAAGTTAGATTAGTATATAATATTGGTTCGATTAAAATTTTTCACTTTTTGAGAAAAAAATTTTTATAAACAATACGGAAAATTGTTGCCATATTATGGGTATTAAAACAGATGATTTACACTGTTGCCAACTAAAAATTATAACTGTACTGAAATGTTATGCCCCGTTTACATGTCCATTTAAATCACAAGATTTCGATAAAAATGGAGATTTCAGTGAAAATCTCAAAAGATTTGCCTTACAAATGATATTACAGCAAATTTGCAGGATTTCTAAGAAATATAATGAAAATCTCAAATTTGTAAACTTTAACATGAAAAAGTTGCAAAGCTGGTCAACAGCTGACAAAACAACACAAAATAATGTAAGAAAAACAATGAAAATAAATTCAAACTCAATAAAAATGTTTTAGATAACAGTATTGCGCGGTTCTAATATTTTCAAATTACGTGTTTTCCTCCAATGAATATATTGACAGTTCTGAGTCTAGCTTGTAGTTCTAACAAAAAAATATAAATTAACAAACATAATTTTTGTATGTTCTTTACATAAAATAACGAAAATTGTAGAAATATTTTTAATTTAAAGTAAGATTTTTGCTTAAAAACATATGTGCTTTTCAATTTGAAATCGTGCTAAGTGCAGATGTAAACGTTCAAGATTTCCATTAAAATCTCGCGATTTATAGTCAAATGTAAACGAAATTGAACTAGTTTATTCTTGAACGGCAAATCTGACACGGTCTTTTCAGGGAATTTTTATCAATTAGTCAATAGTTAAAATGAACTAGTTCACGAATGACACAACTAGAAATTAATATTTTAAAATTACAAAAAATTTTTAAACTAAAATATTAAAATAAAGAATAATAAAAAACCAAAAATATATTAAAACATCGAAAATCCATTATCTAATAACGAAAGCGATCGTTCAAAATATTACTTAAAAACTTAAATTTACTTTTAAATAATGATAAAGCGAACATATTAATCAAAATAAATTGTTAAATGAAGCAATTTTCGTCATTTATCAGCCAAACAAATACCGCCACGCCAGCACTTGCCTCCACATTTACTCATCATTCTCAATATTCCTATCGAGAGCTAAATAGTAACAATAGTACCCAAAGAACATCCCATCAACAGCGTTCAGCCATGTATAGTCGTGACTGGCGCTCCGGTTTGCGAACACCGCCAACATATCGAATTGGGAATAGAACAGTACGTTTCAATTATCACATAGCTATGCTAATAGCAGGTGTATGCGCTCTAGTTTTATTATTTTATTATGTACGAGGGAGTACGTCCTCATCAGATGCGTATTGGCTAAAAAATTATGCCAGTTCAACAAGTGGTCATCGAGTTGGTGGCAGCACTAGTAAAACAATCGAAGATGAACTGTCCTACAATAGCACTTATCCATTAACACCACCCCAGGTGGGAATACCAGGAATGGTGACATATCGTATAGCGATGGTTGCTGATTTAGATACAAATTCTAAAATTGAAAATAATGGTGCTACTCTCTGGAGAAGTTATTTGAAAAAGGGCCACCTATCCTATATCAGTTCCAAAGATGAAGTTGTAATTACTTGGGATAATAGAGATCCTACAGTATTAGAAACTAGTTTTTCGTTAAAAGGTCGTGGTATGGAACTATCAGAGTTGGTAACCTTTAATGGAAAAATATTAAGCTTTGATGACCGTACTGGTTTAATTTATGATATAACAAGCATTGATAAACCCATACCTTGGCTAATATTACTTGATGGAAATGGCCATAGCGCAAAAGGTTTTAAGTCTGAATGGGCTACAGTTAAAGATCGTCTCCTATATGTTGGTTCTATGGGCAAAGAGTGGACGACGAGTGCGGGAGATTTTGAAAATGAAAATCCTATGTATGTTAAGGTGATAACATCTTCCGGCTTGGTAAGATCATTAGATTGGTCATATAATTTTAAGAGACTGCGTGAGAAAGCATCACAAATAACGTGGCCTGGTTACATGATACATGAAAGTGGCGTATGGTCAGCGACTCATAAAAAATGGTTTTTCCTCCCTCGAAGATGTTCAAGAGACAAGTAGGTATTAAATTATTTATGGAGCTAACGAACATCACTTTACATAGTACGAAAATGATTTAGTATAAAGTGAAAAACGAATTAAATATATAACGTATATAAATCATACATGGGACCAATGAATTGAAACCAATTTATTGATTTTATTACAATTGTAATGAAATAAATTTTGTTTTAGTTCAGCCCGTATGAAAATATTTATTTTGTATTGAATTTCTATTGGAAGCAATGTAAATCAAATGGGTGCGCTTCGTTACCGGCATTTATTTGACAGATACTCATTTATTCTCTATTGTTGAACTCTTTACACTCATTTTTTTACCATAAGAGAATTCTCAATTTTTCGTCAATACGAAATCAATAGAAATTCTAGTAAGTATTATACGGGCTTTTAGAAATTGATTTTATTGATTAATGTCATAGTTTTTGAATTTCATTACCATTATTAACGAACTAATAAATAGCATTATTGAACATAATTTTTGTGCTATTAGGCAAAAATATAATTTTGGCATATGACCAACTGCGTTGTATTACGGAAAACCATTTATTAAATTAATAAAATAAAATTTACCAATAGCCATAATCTGTATATAAAGCTACATTGGTTATTTTTAAATCTTATAAATTTAGAGCTTTAAAGAATTAATTCGTTATAAATCTATCTATCTATCTATCTATCTATCTATCTATCTATCTATCTATCTATCTATCTATCTATCTATCTATCTATCTATCTATCTATCTATCTATCTATCTATCTATCTATCTATCTATCTATCTATCTATCTATCTATCTATCTATCTATCTATCTATCTATCGAATTAAATTTTAATTTTTAAGCAAATTTATTCAATTGACCGCGTTCAAACCAATTGTAACAGTTCATTTTACCAAATCAAATGATTATCAATCGTTCAGTCATTTAAAAAAAAATATATTTTCGTTCAAGGATTTAAAAAAATCCGTTCAGTGATTAAAATTAACCTTTCACCGATATAAAAAAGGAAATATTCTGTTCAGATTTTTATTATTCACCTAATAAAAAAAATCGTTCAGCACTTTTTTCTTATTTTGCTTGTTTATTTATTTATTCAGTTTCGTAATAAAAAGCACCGAATAATAACACCGAAGTTATGTAACTCAATAATGCAGATTAATAAAATTCATTCCCAATACAAATCCTACCGGCTCCCCAGCTAAAAAATAGTTTAAAAAAGCAAGAGCAGAAAGTTTCAATTAGAGGTAACACAACCATCACATAGCTATTACTTCTGTTAAGAATTTGATCTAGTAAAATATTCTTAAAGCTTTAAACTAAAAACATTATTAGACTGCAAGAAAATTCGCAATGAATAAGGCAAACCGTTCAAACAACGAAAGACCTTTCAAATGCAAACCTAATTATTCTCTGGGGAACAAAATGATTAATTCTACCAAAAGGAGGGATCAAAAATGTTTTGGAAACATTCTTTGAATATTTAAACAAAACAAAATAAAAAAAAATACAATCGGTGAAAGTGACGTTAAAACACTGAACGGAAATTTTCTTTTAAATCAGTGGACGATAAAATTTTTTTTAAACCACTCAACGGAAATATATTTTTTCAAATCACTTAACGGTTGTTAATTTCAACAAATTCTTTATTTTCCGTTCGAATTAAAAAAAAATTAACCCGTTTCTAGTGATTAAAATAATTTATTTGAAAAGGCAAACTGTCACAATTGATTTAATTCCTTTTAAAACAAATTAAAAGGGACCAAGTTGGAATCAAATCAATTCAATGATTGACCATTTTTGGATTGAATTCGTTAAATTTCGATTCAAAAATTTAATGAATTAAATCTTCAAAGCTCTGTAAACAAATGATTTTTCTTCAATTGTGCATTTGTGCTATTTCATTTACAAAATTGCGTTTGTATCATTTGCCTTTAATACCACAAACAGAATTCTGTAAATTTTTCTGTTATAAACAGAAAAAATTTACAAAAATCTTTATTATTTTCAAAATGTTTGCTCCCCTATCTATGTTCTTCAGGAATATGACTGTTAATAGCTAAAAATTTTAAAATTTGACGTTTTCAAAAACAAAAGTTCGATCAAAAATTAAAAATTTTCTTTCCGTTTATCTCGAAACCTAGAATTTTAAGTCTTAAATATTCCTAATCGGTTTACATCTGTATAAGTTAAACGACTATAAAGCTTGTATATAACAGAGGTGGTCAATATTGACTCCCTGCAACACACCCTATGTTAAAACAGGGTATTCCTATTACTGTTTTTGAACATTTTGCCGATTTATTTTATTTATTCAAATATTCAAGAACCAAGCCCTCTGGGCCAAATATAGTTCGTATACTAGTTCAGTAGTTAAGAAGATCCATGTATTTAAAATTTTTTTTGTTTGAAACTGTGCACAAGATTGGTTTGCATTATGAATTCATGCCCTTGATGATGCGTTATTTAGAATTTTTGTAATAATTCGTTATTTTTAAATGCAAGGGTTTACAAATTTGAAAAGACTTGTAGTTTTATCAAATAAATCATAATAAATGCGTTCTTTTTGTATATTTTGCATTTTAAATTCCCAGATACAATGAAACTCGTGATGAACATATGGGTTGTAATTTACTTATCACAGCCGATGAAGATTTTAATAAAATCGAAAGCGTGTCATTAGATTCAAGCAATACACAATCTACACATGGATTTTCGTCATTTAAATTTATACCTGGTACAGATGATCGCATTATTGTTGCAATAAAAACCGAAGAATTAAATGGTAAAACTACAACATTCATAACAGCATTTGATATTAACGGAAAAACGTTGTACGCCGAACAGCACATTGATACTGAACTAAAATATGAAGGTTTCGAATTTATTTAGTGTGGATTGGAATTCATCTATATTAGTTGTTTTGCTGTAGAATTTGTCGTCTGCTATGAAAATTGTAATAATTTCAATAAAAGTATCTCCCGTTCCGTATTGTTGTCTTTTACTTTCTTTGTGTAGTAAGTGTAAATTATAAAATTAAATGAATGATATTTTAATAATGTATGTTATTGTAATTTTAGATATTTCAAAATATAATTGTATTTATTTTTTATGTTTTATCAAATGTGATTTGTTTTTAAATAATGGTGAAAAAGAAACACCTAATCCTAACAGACTATAAACAAATAAACTAAAAAAATGTAAAATATTTTTCAGTTTTTCTATTTAAATACATTGGTATTCATAATGAATAGTAGGTCATTATATTGTACATCGCACACAACAAGCTTTTAACTAGAATATATTTTAGCCTAGTAGTTTGTTAGAATAGAGTTCATGTTGATTTATTAAGATTAAGAGAAACCCTGCGTTTAATCACTGAACCTTAGAAGGAATTTAGCAATAATACAAGAATGAGTTAGGCAACAGTATTATTATTATTATTATAAAAGTCATGCTAAAAATATTTTTATTAAACTCTGTAATATATTTATTAGCCTAATATTGCAATAAATCAGATTATGTTTGAAAATCTCATATAAATTTGAAATTAGTTAACTTTAAGAATTAATTATTGTAAACCTAGTTGTAACATCTTGCCGCACAAACACAACAATTATGAATACGGGATTAAGTAAGTGAGTGAGCGTTGTGGTATAATGGTTAGCGCGTTTGACTGTTACACAGAAGGTTGCGGGTTCGATAGCCAGCGACGACATCAATTTAGAAAAATTATATCTATGAGTTTTTATTTCTCGTTCATATCGCAACGTTCTCATTCGGTGCTCCCATTAGCATTTAATTTAACCCCACAGAAGTAAAATAACAACAGTTCTATGAACTAAAAACGTTTCAACCATTTCGGCAACTCTCCAACAACAGTTCTAAGAATTATATCTTTCGCAATTACAGTGTTCGCCAGTGTTTAATACATAAAACAAATGTGTGCACTAGAAAATGTGAATGTAGAAAAATAAATCCTTGTGTTAACTCCAGTTGGTTTAAGTAGTTGATGTCTATGATTTAAAATATGAACAAAGTAAAATAATTTTATTTCATGAAAATAAATCACAGGCTTATGTATTACGAAAATGGTCTTAGCGAAAGAAAAGTAACGCAAATTGTCAAATTCTATCGTTTAGAATATTTTCGTAATCATACACGCGACCTTATATGTGTACATTAAAAAAAAATTGGCAGATTATACATGACATTTGTATGCGTAGTAATTAGTTGTCATAATAGGTCATTATAATAACAAAATTACAGAGAGTAAGACAAAATTTACTTTCAAAAAGAAAGATATTTAGAAAAGTACGCAAGTGGAAAATTTGTAAGAATTGGTAATAGTTAAAAGAGCTGATTGTAAATACCAAACAAAAAGAATTCAACCGGTCAATATGAATAAAAACGGAAATTAAATATAAAGTGTTCTTTAAGAACACTCCGGACTTCCATTGTAAATAAGTTGAAATTTACATATTCTTTTTTTCTTTAAAAAAATATTTAATGTGTTTGGACAATTTCTTTGTTTTTCAATTACATTTTTTTTTTCAATCAGTTGTTTTTTTTTTTGTCTTACAAATTCTGACTGGCAAAAATTTATCCAGTAAGTTTTCTGGCATCAAACTGTCACTTTACTCTCTCCTTACTAAGTATTTGTGTAAACAAACAAACACCTTCCAGTAAATACTTTTACTTTGAGTTCGCAAACACAATAAATAAGCTATCTTTACAAATTTTTCGTTTGCGTACTTTTTTGTATATTTTTCTTTTTGGGAGTAAATTTTGTCTATCTGTAATCTGTTTTTTTCGAATTTTATATAAATATTCCATACAAATTTAAGTAGATATAGACTTGCTTAGTAGTTATAAATATAACTACTTAAAAATTAAGAATGTATAAAAATGCTGCCAAGTCTTATACATTTTTTGCTTTTATCTTTTTGTAAACAAAAATATTTGAAATTTTTGTTTTTTTAATTTGATAAAATATTAAAAACTACAAAAGCTAACAAATGGATTATGTGTTTATAAGTTAAGGTAGAGCAGGGCAAATAATATAATTGCTCAATTTCGCGTTCCCGCGCAGTCCATATACGAAAACAGCTTTCGTACAAAGGCGGCTCCAAATGTTCAAATTGACTTTGTTTACAAAAAATAAAGAAAAGTCAGGTAAGTAGCGATAGTCGTTTTCTATAGATATAAATATAAAATTCGAAAAAAACAAACCTTTTGTATCTAACTTTTACTAAACTTAACTGGATAAGTACACAAACGGACATAATGTTTGCCATCAAATGTCATTTAAAGTTTACATTTTAATTCAGCAATAAACACAATATAAATTTAAGTAAATAAAAACGGGGAAGTTTAATTTTTTGTAGAAAAAAAAAAAATATTTTTTGTTATATTGCGTTTTTGAAAAAAAGAACTAATTTCATATCAATGAAATGGGTAAATAGATGTATTTATGTGGCAAGCTATCAAAGTTGGCTTATGTTGTTACCATGTAAATTTGGTCTGAGCCAACATTTAGTGTTAACGCTTACCGTTACTAACGTGAAATTTATATGGAAATGGGCTTCTGCCGTTGATAGCTTCTTGCATGAACACAGCTAATGTTCTACAGTGTAATTGACATAATTTTGATGTTCCTCAATCAATTTGGCAATTATTGGCTATCATTTTATTGGACGTGAATACACGGAGTAAAGATTGAAGAGAACGCATTGGGATATCATTGCATAGGCGGCTGCTGGTGTTGTAATTTACCAAAGAGAGTAGACTATCAAGAGAAAACAATTAGATTTTTAAGAGATATATGGAACTACACGTTACTTTTTTCAAATGTATTTTATATTGAAACTAATGAGTGCGACACTTTCAGTTGGAAACGTTACTCACTTTTGCGGAATGCGCTGGTTAACGCGGTATTGTAAGGGAACGGACCTATGGTGGATATTAAAATAATTTGTTAATAATAACACAACTATTCCATGTTAAATAAATTATGTGTAGTACAGATTTTTTTTATTTTCTTTTTTTTACATGCGTTATTTTTTAAACATGGTTCTTTTTGATCCAGTATAGACATAGCAAAATTTTTAATTTTTATTTTACTGCAATTACAATTAAATAAAAAAATTTACACTTGTTTAATATATAAAAACTATAATTGAAATGTGCTTTTTTATTTTTGAAAGTCGATCGTTCTACTTAAATATTACATATTTTTTCAACGTTTTCTCGATGAATTTTACAATTCGCAAAAAGATAAAGTAGTAAAAAATGGGAAGTATTTAATGCCTTGGGAAGAAAGTCAATTTACAATACATTCTCATCCTATGAGATCTCGCGTATTTATGTGTAATTCCCTTTTTTTAGGTAATAACTGCAACAATTTATTTTGTTATTGAAAATTGTATAAAGCATAAAACCAAGGACTTTTTAAAACAATTTAAAGTATAAAACTAAAAAAAAAATGTTAATAATAAACTTTTTTATGGAATATTTTTACAACGTTACAAAAGCGTGCAATTACTACATAGTTTGTTTGTTGGTTCTTTGTTTTGTTTTTGTAATAAATATACAATACAAGAAAGAAAATTACAATAAAATATTCTATAAATTATTATTTTTTTTTTGTTTTGTTTAAGAGATTTTCACAATCTTTTTTTTTCGAAAGTTGGACAGATTGTTGTTTAAAATTTTAATTTTTTTTAATATACTAACCCAGGATTGTGAAAATTATCCTTACGCACATATGTTTTTAACTAAAAACTGTTGTTTTATGTAAGATTAGTAGATGTTGTGATATATAAAAGCTTCTAGTCGATGTGTTTCATTATTATGAACCAAATTTAAAAGTTGTTGGTACAGTTTGTTGAGTAAATGCAAATCCGCCGCGTTTTTCAATTAATTTAGATTCCTTTGCTGCTTTACGTTGATCAGCAGTGACAACAATTTCTTGCACAGCCTTTGCTTGCTCAGGTGTTAAGCCTGAAGTGAGTATAGCATACCAGGCTTGGTCTTGAGCGGATAAAGCTAAAAGTAAAATAATTTTGAATGTAAATAAAAGTCAAACTCAAAATGTGTGTGAAAATATATTTTTAAGTCACGTACTATAACAAGGGTGGGCACGTATTTAACACGAAGGGCACGTATTTAACATTATCGAAGTTACAATGTATGCTCAATTACCTTTTTTAATTGTTGTATAAACTTTTTTGCATTCGGTATATTAATTTTCGCAACAAAATTCGGTTAATACAACTGACTTTTAGGTGGAACACTCAAAATTATAAGAAATCACATTTGAATATGGTTGAACTATCAAAACATATTTGTTGCAACATCCAAAATATGCTTCACAATTTGGTTGGCACTAAATATTTATGTGTGTAGGATCAGAAAAAAATTTTTTTCCCTGTCATATCTAAAATTTTTTAAAAAAACTATAATTTTTTAAATTTAAATAAAACTCATTAAATCCAGCGATTTTTAATAACATTTTACTTTGGGTGTATTCGGTATTTTGAAGCATTATTGACAAAAATGTTTGCTGAGCCAATTTGATTCGACTTTGAGTGCAAAATTTAAGAAAAAGTCTGAAGTAAGGTAATTAGTCTATAATGTCTCCAAGAAAGAAAAAAAACAATCAAATATCGTTTTTTGGCCGAACTGTTTGGTTGGACACATTCAGCATTATAAAATATTTAAATACTTTTAAATAACTTTCAATAATTACAACAATTTATATACAGTTGACAACACTATGTTGTGGTAGACGTGAAAAAGTAATCCTCTTGTTTGAAAATTAAAAATTAATCTAAATTGGTGCAAAAAAAACTAAATTTACTCTAAAATAGCAGAAGATATTAATCTTCCTTGAAAAAATTAAGATCTTTTGGATTTCTTTGAAATTCATTCTTTTGTAAACAAAATAAAAATTTAATTTTGTATAGTGTAACATCGGCTGCTGCTATTTTTGTTTTTTTCTTCTTATATTCCATCTTTATAAACTGCAAACCTACAAAACAATAACAAACGAAACAATAACAAATCAACTATATAGTTGTTCATAGCTGCCATAAAATTTGTTTTTTTTTATTGCTGGGAAATTCTTTTAAAAACAACAATGCCTTATCCCTGTGGAGTCTGCAATTTGGAAACAACAGGATCAAAGTGTTTACTATGCAGGTCCTGTGACATTTGGTACTACGCTGATTGTGAAGGTGTTGTAAAGTCTGTCTTCAATATGCTTGATAAAAATCGTAACCTAGCATATACATGCAATGGCTGTATGGAAAATCCGCCAAACAATACTGGTCATCTGATCTAAAAGAATCCCTACGGGCCGATCTTAAGGATTCCTTGCGTGACCTTGCAAATGAAATGAAAAATGAACAAGGTGTAATAAAAGCTACTTTTCAGTCTGTCGTTAGTGAGATCTGTACGGAACTAAAAAACAGCGTTAAGGAAATTAAAGATGAAGTTGCAAATTGTAAAAATCTTGTAAATACCAATGACGTTGCAAACAAAAATAAATTTTATGAGCTTGAGCTGCAGAACCATGTACTACAACATCGTTTGAATAGACAGGATATTATTATCACTGGCCTTGCTTCTGATTTACTTAATCTTAATGAGACGGTTAATAATATATGGGCATATTTAAAGGTTGATATTGTACCAAGTGATATCTTAAATGTTATATACATTAAAAAATCTTCTGCCATTCTTGTTAAATTTGGCCTAATTAGTAAGCGTGACAAGGTAATGTCAGAGTATTACAAATCTAAATCGCTAAAAGTGTTTGACGTTGTTAGTGGATCTAATGGTGGTCGAGTTTTTCTAAATGACAATTATTCATCTTTAGCCAACAAACTTTTAAGATGTTGTTGGAAATTAAAAAATGAAGCGAAGATTAAGAGTTATAGTATTGTTAATCGTGAAATTTTGAAAACTAAAATCATTATGCCAAACGATGTAGTCAAGTTTGTAAACCTACAAGAATTCATTGATCTTTTTAATGTTAATATTTAGTAATGTCAGTGCCAATAATATTATATTGTTGTATACATATTATTTCTAAATCATTAACATGTAAATTTAAAAAAATTGTTTAATATATATATATATAAATTTATTTTTCTACTATTTAAGATGCAGATAAAAATTTTAGTCCTAATTTTCAATCAAGTAGGATGATTTTTACTTTTAATGAATTTTTTATTCATATTGGATATGTGTAAATTCATTTGTTTTTTGATATTTATTGTTCTGGTTATTATTTGGCTCCCCCAAAAATATGAATATTGGTTTAAATTGGATGATCCATAATTGTAATCTTGGACCTATAGCTGGGGATGGTTCTGCTTTAAGATCTTCTCTTTCTTCATTCTTTGAAAACTTAAACATTGGTCATATAAATGCCCAAAGTTTATGTCCTTCTCATTTAAATACCAAGCTTGAAGAGTTCAGAAGTACATTTAATGAGTCTAGTCTTGATATAATTGGGGTATCTGAAACTTGGTTTAAACCACATATGCTCTCTCAATCTCTGAGTCTATCTGGATACAAAATCATCAGAAACGACCGTCCTAGTCTCAATGATTTAAGTGAAGATCTTCACCCTGGAAGGGCCGGTGGTGTCTGCCTGTATATATCGGACAAACTCCGTTACAGGAAAATTTTTTCAGGAAATCGATATGGGATCTGTGAGTCCTTGTTCGTAGAAATCTTTGGTGATGGTGTTTCGGTTATAGTTGGCGTAGTATATTTGCCGAATGGAGATGTTGACACGTTTGAAAGCCTTCATGGTGATTTATTTGATTGTTATACTAATATTGTTGTTATGGGGGATTTCAATTACAATCTTTTTGATACTGTTAAATCAAATAACTTCCGTTCTTTAATTTCAAGATGTGGTCTTACTTGTACTCATAACTGTTTGCCAACTCACCTTAATTTGCGAACAAATACTACCACGTTAATCGACTATTTTCTCTTGAGTCAACCTTCTATTATTGCTTATAGTAGTCAACTCCAATTTATTGTTATTTCTATTTATTGTTATTTCTATTAAATTTTTTTCTCATATGCGCAATAATTGGATTGAATTCAAGAATTATAATCAGATAAATTATGAAGAATTTAATCAGCATTTAAATATTTTTGATGTATCCCCTATTTTTTCAACTAATGATGTAGATTTGCAACTTTCTGCATTAAATGATCTGGTGGATGACCTTCATAATTTAGTTCCCACATCTAGAGTTAAATTGAACTGTTATAATTCTAATTGGATGAAATCTAGAGATATTGCTCAGGCAAGATTGTCAAGGGACCAGGCCTATAGGGCCTACATTAGAGATCGTTCTGAGAATAATTGGAGAGTTTATTGCAGGCTAAGAAATAGAACTAAATCTGTCATTAGAAAGGTTCGTAAGGAGTATGGAAATTATATTTTTACTGATGTTAACAATACTGAAATGTGGAACAGGATTCGTAGACTAGGGTGTGTTGGTCATGAGGATTCTGAAATTGATGCTTCTAATGTTGAATCTATAGCTACAAATTTTTTAAATAATCTGAATTCAAATAACCTAGGTGAATTGAATTTTGATAATTTCGTTGAAAACTCGAATTCTTTTTCTTTTAATCCTATAACAGAATATGATCTATTACTCGCTTTAAACTCTATCAAGTCTAATGCGGCTGGTTATGATAAGGTTCCCTTAAAATTCATAAAACTGATTTTTCCGCTTATATCTAGACTGCTACTTCATTTAGTGAATTCTATGTTTACTACATCAAAATTTCCGACTGCATGGAAGCTGGGTCGTGTTGTGCCAATTTCAAAAGGTGGTCATTTTGATATAAATAATTTGAGACCGATAACCATTTTACCAGCAATGTCAAAAATTGTTGAAAGTATAATGAAAATGCAAATTTTATCTCACTGTGATGTTTTTTCATTGATACATCCAAACCAGTATGCTTTTAGGCGAAATCGCAATACGACATCATTGTTACTGTCTCTCACTGATACTGTAAGAAAACGACTTGATAATCGTGATCTCTGTATTGTGGTTTCCCTGGATCTTACAAAAGCATTTGACCGAGTCAACTATCATTTTCTAGTAAAGAAACTTTACGATAATTTAAATTTTTCGAGATCTGCATGTAAGTTAATCTATTCCTACCTATTAGAGCGGTCTGTTTGTTTATCAATGGTTTAAATTCTACTATTGGCCCAGTAACCTCGGGTGTGCCCCAGGGGTCTGTACTGGGTCCAATTTTCATTTTCATTTTCATTTTATTTATTTCATCTATCGGGCTTAGCCCTTACAGATTACATTTAAAATATATACATAATTACAAAAAATTTTAATTTTATTTACAATTTCAAATCAGCCATTCCATTAAATCATTGGAAACATTTTAACATCTGTACAAGATTATGGTTCTTCCTCATCTAACATGTTGGAAATTATCCTCTTAAACGGTTGTCTGCTAATATTGAAATCAATTCGGTTTGATACCGAATCATACAAGACAATACATCTAGATATCGGCTCGTACATTCCATAATTGGTTCTATGGAAAGAAACCACAAATAAATGATATTCTCTTAACGCTCTGGTCGGAGCGTGAAATGGCAAAATGGATAATAAAGGAGAGCAATCAATTTTGTTATCCATTAAGTCCTTTATAAAGGTAATGCTTTGGATCTTCCTACGAACCATTAACGATTGAATACCGAGCGTTTGCAAACGACTTCGGTAAATAGGCATATTTTCAAATGAATACTGCCTTTTTAAAGCAAATCTTGAAAAACGTTTTTGGATTCTTTCAATCCGGTTTATATCGATATCATAAAAAGGGTCCCAAATAACACTTAAGTATTCGAGATGAGACCTAACTAAGGATTCAAAAAGAATTTTAAGAGTATTAAAATTAAGGAACATTTTTGAATTCCTTTTTAAAAAACCAAATTGTGAATTGGATTTAGAGATAATATAATTTATATGATCTTTAAATGATAAAGTAGAATCAAAAAAATACCTAAATCTTTTATTAAGTTTTGGCGTAAAAATTTGCTATTATTCTCACCTAAATAGTCAAAAGTAATAGGAAACTGTTTACGAGAATAACTAATTACTTTACATTTAGAAAAGTTTAGGAAAAGATGGTTAATATGACACCAACTTATTAAGGAAAAAATATCTCTCTGAAAGTTTAAACAATCAGCTAATGATGAAATGTTGTGGAAAAGTTTCAAGTCGTCAGCGTACAATAAACACTGACAGTTTTTGAAAACTTTTACGATATCATTTATGAATAACAAAAAAAGTAAAGGGCCCAAAATTTTATTTCTTTACTTAAATGATTGTATTACCCTTATGAACACTAACTTTTGTCAGTCATACGTATTTGCTGATGATGTTTTGCTACTGTATACTGCAGATTCTCCTCGAATTGATTATTTTGAAACCAGTTTAAACAACCATCTAAGTTCAATATTCAATTGGATGACTTTAAATTGTCTTGAGGTTAATTCTGCTAAAACTAAAGTTATGACTTTCCATTTGCAGAACCGAAATTTTCTATGTCCTATAATATATATTGATGGACAAGTCATTGACTATGTAGATTCCTTTAAATATCTGGGCGTTATTTTGGATTCTAGTCTGAATTTTGACAATCACATAAATTATATTTCAAATAAAATTTGTCTTACTTTAAGAAGATTATACTCGTTAAAACCTTATACACCTAGATATGTAAGATATCGGTTAGCTCACTCTCTAATTATGAGTCAATTTAATTATGCCCTTGAGGTATTCTCTGGATCTTGGTTGTATAATGTGAATATTCTTGGTGGAATTGTTAGAAAGGTTGTTCGCTATGTTTTTGATGTGAGAGTTCATGAGCATGATCGTGTTAGAGAACTTGTACCGGAGTTTTTGAAATGTAGTTTTGAAGATCATTTAAAATTGCGTACTTTACTTCATTTTTAAAAAATTATGAAATTTCAACAACCTGAACTTCTGGTAAATGAATTTTCTTTTATAAATTCAACACGGAATATTCAGATTGATGTGCCTTTAAGACATCTTTCAATATTTGATCGCTCTTTTGTGGTACGAGTCTATCAAGTTTGGAACTATCTGCCAAACAATCTTAAACTTTTTTCTTATTCCTGTTTAACATATAAACGTAAACTACTCGATTACTTTAACGGATTTCCGCCTTAAAAAATGTTGCATATATCTGTTATGTATTTCTTTATTTTTATACTTCATAATCCCTTGCTATAGGCACTTATTTTAGTACTTAATTTAATATTCTTTTTTTCCAATGTTCATATGGCTGGGGAGCCATTTATAGGCTTGAATGGTAAAATATTTGTATTATAAATATAA
Organism: Eustalomyia histrio; assembly: GCA_949748255.1. Classification (NCBI taxonomy): domain Eukaryota; kingdom Metazoa; phylum Arthropoda; class Insecta; order Diptera; family Anthomyiidae; genus Eustalomyia; species Eustalomyia histrio. The sequence goes on from OX456524.1 coordinate 7,429,063, forward strand.
TTATAATAATTTAAGTTGTATCATAGCTGTACATAGTTGATTATCTAACAATACATAAATAATTGGCCATGAAGGCTTTCTTTGTATTGATGTTAATAAATAAAATAAATAAAAAAATAAAATTTTCTTTTCTTTTTGATAATTTTTTATTACTACATTATTCTTTTTTTCTCGTTTCAATTTGGGATAGCAAAATGTTATATACTTTATTTATACAGTATCAAATAAATAGTAATCAGGGTTTTAATTTATAAATTTTAAGGTAACCTTAAGTGAGTGGAATATTGTAATTTATTAATTGGCCTCTGGGCTTTGAAATTACAAAATGTTGAATAAAGAAAAAAAAATATGAATACGAATGTCCCGTTTTAAATATAACTTAAATTTTTTATGGGAAACAACAAAGAATGTGTCAGTTCATGTTCCAAATTAATGGCTAATGAAAAACAATTTTTTAATGGAATATAACAGTTTTTTTACGTGAAATCCGAACAACTCATTATGGTTTTGCGAAAAATCTAGCTATATTTTGTATGGCGGTCTTCTTGTTTCTAAGCATTTTTAATACAATTATTTCTTTGGCAATATTGTAAAATTGTTATTGTCCTAAAATTTACCAATTTTTTGGAAGATTTTAAGTAAAAACTTTTTTTATAATTTTTCAACAGAAATTAAAATATTTAAAAATGTATTGCAAAATGTTTGAATTTTTAATAATTTAGTTTTTTTAAGTAATTTTAGATTTAACCATAGTTTTGGGTAATATTTGGCAACAGTGGAAGATGTCCAAGTTAATTTTAAGAAGCAAAAAAAAAAAATATATATATATATCAACTAATTTTACCGCATCAGAAAAGTTTTTGTTTGTTAAATTGTTGATTTACACAATGATTATTGATGCGAACTTAGTTAGGGATTTTTGCAGTATTTAAGATCTGACATCAAAACAAATTTAAGAAAAAGAACTAGTAAAAATATTTAAATCTAGTATGTAAACAAATAATATTGTGAAGAACAAATTTTGAATCTAAGAAAAATATATTTGAAAAAAAATTTAAGGAAAACACGAAATTCCTTCGAGGGCCGCACAAAAATCGACAAAGGGCCGCATTTGCCCACCGTTGTACTAATATACATATGTGGACTTTTGGCAAAACAAATTTGGAAACAATTTTCTTTAATTCTCAACATAATCTTTTTTTTTCATTGCTTGATACACTATTCCCAGCGATATTCATTAGCATCGATACAATGTTTATAGGAAGAACTGTCAATAGCTTATTAAAATAGCCTTCAATCGCAAATCTTTTACTACCGAGTAATTTTTCAAGTCTGGAAATACAAAACGTAAATACACAACGAAAATCTATTCAAAACAAATTTTCCACTTTTCGGCACCTACATGGGTAAAATACATATAACACAAAAAACAAAAGCAGAAAAATATAACTTAAAGTCAAGAAAAATTTAGTTTCGCCGTTATTTTAGAGAACTAGATAAACGAATTGTTGACATAGTTTTATCGCAGTACGAATCAGGTTCTTATTTTTTGTCGCTGTCGAGAAATAAAAATTCCAAAATTTTCTAAAAATATTGAAATTCAAAAACAAAGTTTGACAGGTCTGCCACTTTCACTATCTGGTTTGTTTATATATACACATATATTCCTTTTACTCCTTTTTTATTTAATTTCATTTATTGTAATTTTAAAGTCAATGACAGTTTCATAGTTATTTAAAAAACCACAGAAATAAGACCAAAATTTGTAAAGTTAAAGTAACTTTATTATCAAACCAGGTAAACGCACTGTAGAGTTTTATTTTATTATTTTTTGAACATATCTTGTAATATTGCAAAGAACAAAATCTGATTGCAAATAATAGTTTTAAAGACCTACCGGCCTTTGAGGATACTGAACATTTAACTAAAAGTCATGTATGAGTATCTTATTCAATGCAAGTGACAGCTTGGTTGTTTATATGACTGTTTACATCTCATTTATACAACCCGGTAACCCTGGCCAAATTTTGCAAAATTATAAGTACAACTTTTTCTTACCTGTTATAACTTCTTTGAACGTAACATATTCATCGATTGCATTTTCATCCTCTTCTTCGTCCAGAGTTGTTGTGAAACCTTCTAGAGCAGTTTCGTTTAAATCATCTACTGAGTCTTCTTCTTCATCATCAGACTCTTCGTCATCTTTGATTTCAGCCTTCATCTCAAAACCAGATTCAGCAGCTTTATTTTTGCTAAATTCAGCAACTTGTTCCAAATAATCTGGAGCAAATTCATCGATTTCATCTTCATCGCTAGATAAAGCTTCTGTAACAAAAAAATTTTAAATTTTTTTTTTATGAAAATCATATTAACTAAAAAATGAATGTTATAAAATAACCTTCGCAGTCATCATTATCATCTTCTTCTTCTTCCTCCTCTTCTTGGGCACGTGATTCATAAGCACGTTTTAAGCCATCGAAGAGTAAAATTAATGATGGTATAATTTGGCTGGAAACTTCACTCAATACTTGGGGTTTAGCATCGCCCAATGAAATAAGTGTACACAAACCCAAAACACATAATTTTCGATCGTGAATACTAGATTAAAAAAGTAATTTAGTTTAGATTTTTAGATCTGCTAAAAATGTTTTATAATTACCCCAAGAAACAATCGGTATCATGTAACCATTGCTTAATAAAATGTGATGATATGGGTTCATTATTTGGCTGAGCCATTTTGTTCAAAATTGTGAGCAGCAATTGTGGATTATAATACAAGGCAGCAATAACAACCTTATTAAAAGAAATAATAAAATAAATGTAACTATATTTAGCAAAAAATTACCTGTAAGCACATAGTTCGCAATTCTGAAGATTGTACTTCACGTGTTAGGCGTGATAATGCCAATTCCACAAACATGGGTATTACAGAATCTATTTGACCCTTGCATTGTAAAATAATAACTTCTAAAAGTTTGGCCGCATGACATTCAGGATCTTCCCCAGGGTTACTAGTCAACATCTAAATACAAATTACAAACAATTGTATTTTAGCTTTATGAACCAAAATGCGAAAAACTTACAGTTTTGCACATATCAAATATGGCCAATAAACGATTAGGATTGGATAAAAAGGCTGGTGTATCAATAGTAACATAATTATGTAAAGCTGGCATCATATCAATGAAATAATCCATGCCGTCTTTTTTAAAGACCTGATAAATTAACTCCAACATTTGCCACATTTCAATTGAAATTGTTTTCGATGTTAAGTCAAAGACCAAAGAGAAAGTTTCCTCATAGAAATCAGTTATGTTATTTTGAAATATATGTCCCACAACATTTATAACAATTGGATGTAAATTATTTATAACTTCTGGCTGATCTTCCATTACAGATAGTAAAGTTTCAATGGTATTTAATAAACCCATTGCTGTGATGGCCTTTTCATCGCCACCATCTTCGGATTCGAGAACTTGGCTAAATGTTGTAGCCAAGTGTTGGCAGATTTCCATAGCTACTGGCACCAATTGTTCAGAGAATGTACACACAATTTTTTGTAAAACGTTGGTCAAATCTTCATTTTCAGTTTCTCTAATTATGGTCAATAGTTCCTTGGTAATTTCTTTAATTTGTACTTCACAATATTGAGCAGCACCATCTTGTGAAGTAAGAAACATTTGCAAACCAATGGCAGCTTCAACTTTAACAGGCAATTCCTTGTCATTCAAAAGGCAATTTGTGGTTAAAAGTATAATTTCTGCTAATATTTGAGGAGATTTCAATTGGATGTCACAGAAATAATGTAGAACCCAACATGCACGAGCTCGCATATGACCGGCCGGATTTATGAATTCAGGAAATACGTATGTAGTAAGCATATTTTCCACTTGATCGCGATAAATACGTCTTTTCAATAAAACATCAGCTAATGTACCGATCATATGTAATGCTCCATCTTTTTGTTTATTGTCAGCATTTGGTGATGTAATAATCTTAAGAAAATCAGGATAGTTTTTGTTTTTAAGATTTACAAATTCAATAAAATCAAATTTAAATACCATACTAATTCAAAATCAACAAATATTTAATAAACTTACTTGCATAATAACATTCATGGCCTTGGGTAATATGCCTTTACGTTTTTTACAACATGAATGCAATAGAGACTGAGCTGCTGGAACTGGAGTGGCATAATCCTCAAAGATATCTGTAAGTAGAATAGGATTGTATTCTAAAATGTTCAAACCTTTTAGTTATTCAGTTTAAATCGTTTAATAATCCTCCAATATTTACCAAATTTCAATTTAATATATTCATGAGGATCCGTTTCCCAAAGTTCTTGATCTTGATCAGAGAATGACATAATAGGGAATAAAACATCTTGAATAATAGCAACCATATGAGGTTTAATTAATTTCCAAGAGTAGGCATGACTAACACTAAATATAAAAAGATTAACAATTATTGTACTAATTTATAAAAATTTATTTTAAGCTTAACAAGGACTGGTCAAAAAGTGATGATGCTAGATTGTAAGAAATGTAAGGCAAATCGCACAGATCGGAGGCATACATATATTTTTTTTTGTAAAAGTCTATCTTTAATGTCTGGATAATAAATAATAGTAAAGTTAATTCTAAAAAACGAAACTTCTTGTCTTCTTGGGTTTAGGGTTTCCTACAGTTAAAGAAAACTGTTACATCGAAACAAACTGTTCATATGTATGGAATCCAAACTAGTTTGTTTCTTGTGGATCTCGAGAAATTGAAACTGCTTCGTAAGTTAGGTGAAATCGAAATAAGTTTATAAATAAAGTAGTAATCAAACATCTGCATCTATAGTACTGACTATATACACACTAAATTATTTTATATAAAGTACTGGCACACTACTGGATGTTTTTAATTTAAAGTACTGGGAAAATACTAAAATCCAACACTGTGCCAACGTGGGCAAATACATACGACCAAGCGTATATTGGTGTTATTATTTCGACACTGTGCCAGTCCTGTAAAAGTTAAAAATCCGACACATTGCCAGTATACATACATGTACTACCGTCTCCAACATGGTGCCAGAACTTCTTATTTGGTTATCAGGCACGTGATGAAAATCGAAACCAAGCAGATATTCTATGTTCAATATTTTACGATGTTTATTTTAAAATTTATTTTTTACGAAACTTAATATTCTGGATTGAAAATCTGTTATTTGATTTTATTCACATACGTACATACATATACATATGTGCAGCTAACGTATGTCGACAAACGTCGTTATTGCTAGAAAATATTGTAGAAAATACTGGTTACGTTGAAAAACAATTTGGCCTATAAGTCAAAATCGAGAAAAATTTACATACTTGGTTATTGCTAAAAACCACAGATATAAGTTAAAATATGATATTTTGAAACAAATATAGTAGAATCTGCATGAATTTCTTGTCTTCAAAAATTACGCATCATAAATTTCGATTTAACTAAATATTTCGGATTGGATTCCAAAATCTAGTGCTATGCAATCCCATTACCGCAATATACTATATTGTGTTAAACTTACGTATTTTTTATGTAAGTTAAAATATCAGTTAAAACACGTGGCGAAACATAAATGCGATTCCGATATTGATCTAAAATTTTTAGTAACACATCTAAAACACCCTGGGTAAATGTTGGTAAATACCATTCAGCGAATTTTTGATATTTATCATTAACAACACCGCGTGGACTTCCATAACTGAAAGAAAAGTGCAAAAAGTAAATAATTATAGATTTTTATCTTCGATAAAATAGTACTTACCGTTCAAACATGCGTACCATAATATGCAAAGCCCACTTTTTAGTTTTCCACCAGGGAAATTCGGGCTTCTCATCATCATCTAAATGGGAGCAATCTGGTACTGGACGATCAGCAATTTGTCGACATATTTCCATCCACTGAGAAAACATTTCCTTAGTTATCAACTCCAATGGCAAACTGAATTGTGTTAAAGCATAATAAATTTTCAAAACTTGTTTTTGCATTAAAACCGATTGTTCAGATTGATCATTCATTAAGGTGAGCATTAGTCGATAAATCATCGGCAATAATAGATTCATGGCTTCATTGAGGGGTACACGTTCCTCAGGACGTTTATATTCGTAAGTTTTCACTAATTGGTACATGGTAACTAAAGCGCCATTCCAGCCATTGATGTCAGGATTTTGTAAATAAATGCTAATATTATCCACTACCTGAGGCCAACGTCCTGGGAAATCATTTTTAATAATATGATTAACACAAACTGATAATTGAACTCTATAAGATATTAAAAAAATAAATAAAAATTTACTTATTTTAAACATTTCTCTCTATCGATTTTTACCTAATAATTTCCGGAGCATGTACAATAGCATCAACAATTGAGCTACGTATCATAGCACGATCTTGCTCATGTATTGAAAATGTTATAGGTTCACCAGGTTGAACTTCATGATCAGACCAATTGCTGTTAATCATATTTTTCATGTATACAGCTCCAGCCTGGCGTACAGGTTGATCAACTGTATTTTGCATAACAATTTGTAAAATTGTTGGTACAAAACCAATTATTTTACGGATCTGTAAAATGCATAACACAAAAATTTATAAATTAATATAAAAAAAAAAACAACCAAAAACTATAATCATACAACACACATATTCCAAAAGAACAGAACATATGAATCATAGGTTGACTTCAACAACGCAGTATGCAAAGCAACATTGCATAAAGTTCATAAACGCCGCTGCCTTTTTTTGACAATGCCGTAAGTTCATAAATACATGGTAACCCTTTTGAGTTCGCAACAGTTGTCAAATTTGTGCAGTGTATTTATTTGTTATGCATTGTAATTTTGGGTCATTGAATTTTTTTTATATTAAACAATTTTGAATTTTTAATTTAATTCTTAATTTAAGACCCACGAAGCAATTTGGCTTATCTGCAGATGGGAAAAAAATCATAAAATCTAATATAATTTCACTATAATAATTTCTTTATAATAACATAAATTTCATAAATAATTTATAATTTCATTAAATTCAATTGCAAATAGTTTTTAGTTTCTTTTTTTCCTTTTATTTATATTAATCATATAATTACAAATTATATCCTAATACCCTAACCGAGAACTAGCAACAAAGGCCTTCGGCTCGTTGTAGCGCAAACAGACCAGAGAATCTGGTGGGAATTGAACCCACGACCCCCGCACTGATTGGCTAGCACGCTACCAACTAGCCTACCGGGCGCTCTTTTTCCTTTTATAATTATTTGTATTATTTACTTAATCTATTGGCAAACTATTAATGATTTTAGGTAATTGGACTTTAAGTTTTCCTTTTCCATAGTTGTTTTTAAACTTCTTAGATTTGTAACGTCCTTCGGCATGCCGTCTTGTGTTGTAATGGTGGTCTATTTTGTGGAGGTATCTACTTTCGCTATGGAATTCGTTTATTAAGGTATTGCGGTAAATACTATCAACGTTCAATATTTTTTTTTTAAATCTCTGGTTATATTGTTTGTACTTGGGTTTTTATTCATGCGAGTGTTGTTCATTAAGCTATAGTTGCTTCGAGATTTGTTAAGAACTCTATTTTGTGTACTCTATTTCTACAATACGTAGAACTACCACAAGCCGTGATTCCATGCTTTATATAGGATTCAGTTAATGAAAAATATGCCTGCCTTGATGCACTAAAAGGAGTTGTTACGAATTTGTTTTTGTACCTCCTCTATATGTATGCGCCATTTTAAATTTTGATCTACCTGCACTCCTAGGTATTTATACGTATTGACCAGCTCAATTGTTGTAGTACATAAATCGTTTTTGTCAGTGGTTTCATTTGATAAGCTTCGTGTATTCATCGCAAGTAGACGTGTTTTCTGTGTACTCCCTAATAATCTAAAAAAACTCGTGAAAATAACAATAAAAAAAAAAAATTTAAAACTATCAAAAAATCCGTAAAAAAAGACACACAAATTTGTGCTTAAAAATAAAATCATATACATAATATATCCTGATTTCTGCAAAAATAAAAAATATTTTCTTTTAAATAAAACAAGATTTAAAAAAAAAAAAATACAAAATCAATTGAAACTCTTAAATAGCCATCGAATTCTACAACGATGCCAGATTTCTACAAAAGATAGACCATAAATACAACACCAGAAGAAAAGCTGATGGAAGATACAACGTCCAGAAGTTTAAAAACAATTATGGCAAAAGCACTCTTAACGTTATGTTACCGACTATTTTTAATATGATGCCACCAGACATCATAAATACTACTAACACAAATAAAATAAGAAAAATAATTAAGAAAACATTTTTGAACTTGCAATGAATACTAACTATATAAAATAGATAACTACAACTTTGTTTAACTTTTAACCTGCAGACAAGCCACTCTGGCTTTGCAAGGTACATAGGTAAATGAATTGTAAATCTTTTTGGAAATAAAATAATAAATAAATAATAAAAATAAAATGTATACAATCAATATTATGGAATTTCAAAATAACACTGGTATTTCTGATGTGAGATGGTATTATATGCATGACTTTTGTTTTTGAAGCATTAATTATAAGCCCATTGTCGTGGCACCACTTTGTCGCAACATTAAGTTCATCTTGCATTATTCTGGTTGATGCTGACGAACATATTATCGTAAGTTAAAATTTAACATGTAACGGCGTAAATTATCATTTTACATAAATATTATTTGTTTTTACCTTTTACTGAATATTTATTGTATTTATGTTTATTATTTTTTGTCATTTGTGACACCCTAATAATTTATATATTTTTTTGTGTTACCACTCCAGAATATGTTTTAGTTAAACTCATTTTCTCTATTTCAATTATTTGTTTTTATCTAACTGATCTCTTTAATTTACTGGAATTACATTTTTAATTTGACGAGAGGATATTAAGTTATGTTATTTTTTATTTTTCGTCACTCCTGATGCAACCATTAACAAATAAAGACCTGTTAAAATTATAACGCGTCTTTCATTTTATTACATAAAGTATAAAACAATAAAAGCTAAGTCGCAAGAGGTCCTTGGTGACCATTGTGACTAGCTTATACCGCGGGCGAATACTGGCGTTTTTCTGCCTTATTCGAACCGGTGATCACTTTAAAAAATATAATTAAATAAATAATAAAGGATTAAAACCCCTTTATTACAAACATAATTTTTATACAAATAAAATTCATTTAGTTTTTATTAAGGGATTCGCTTCGGGCTAATTTGGTCAATTTTTTTTATTTAAATAAATAAAATACGATTTATTTTATATTTAATTCGACGTTTCTTTGGCTTTTTTCCAATTTCTTCAAGAGTTTATTTGTTAAATTGATCTTATCTACATCGTCAGAAAATTTTTAAATTTAAACTAAAATTAAAAATGGGACTGCACGACATAATTTTTAATAATTAAATAAAAATAAATAAATAAGTTCGACACAACAAATATATCACAGTATAAAATCGTATTATATATAAAAAAAAAACTAAAATTCATTTAGGTTTTCCTTGAATCATTATAATGATTATATATAAAAACAGACAAAAAGCTGTATTAGCATTCATAAATGAACGCAGTGTTGCCGTGAACTATTAGTACCGTTCGTTTTCTGTAAAATTTGTTCAAATTTTTACTGGATGGGGTTCGTTTACGCAAATACTCAGTAAACAGAAAGAAAAAACAAGAGAGAATAGTGATAGTTCGATGTTCAGAGTTTGGAAATTTTTATTGGATAAACTTTTGACAGCAAGAATTTTCAAGCAAATAAAACATATGATTGAAAAACATTTTTGTAAATTCAATTAAATAACATATTCAACTACGTTTTTGTATAAAAACTTCTAAAATGTTTCTGCGCAATATTTTACATCAAAAATCCTCTTTTTCCATAATTAAATATTGTTATTTATTTTTGTATTTGATAATGCATATTTTGCAATAAATATATATTTTAGCATATTTTGTTATAGATGCATATTACCACTACCACAAAAATAGCAGCAAGTATTTCTTTTAACTTTTGGTCGGTGTAAACCAACCCAGTCAAAAATTACCGGTTTTATTTATTTATTTATTTATTTATCTATCCATATTGTAATACAAAAAGCCTTGAAGTCAAAAAAACAGTATTACATAGCAATACACTCCTGAACAATTCCCGACTAAATCGTTAGTATTAATGGACATGGATATGATAAAACGAAAATTTATATCATTGATTAATTCTTAGACTTTTTAAATTTACAAAATTATAAAAAATGTGTTTGTGGTAGATTAAATTTGTTTACTATTCCATAACTCACTGCCTACACATTTTGATGTGCGGTCAAGAACTACATCATTGTTAGATAATTTTTTAATAACCGATCCAAATATGATTGAGAGATCTGGTTAGTTACAATGTCCTGGCATTTCACATCATTTATTTCTATATTTTTCCAGGTATGCATCTGTCGTAAGAGTAGATAGAATAATTGAATATGATTATAATTCTGTTGATGTTTCGTTTTGCGTTGTCTGCTGATTTTTCAGCCCTCTACACTAAAACTGATGAAAATGATTAACTGAGGGTTTTCTATCAAAATTTAGATACAGCACATTCAATGGTTCCATTTATCAGACGTAAAATTGAACCTAAGCATAATTCTTGGTTAATTTTGAGGGATATAACATATGCCGTTTTTATAAGAGATTTAGCTTATGCAACTTATAAGGGTAGCAGGACTAATGATGATTAGAGAAAATATTGTAGATTAAGAAATAAGGCAAAATCGTTAATAAGAAAGGAAAAACGTAAGGACCATGCCAAACTATTTGAGAATCTTGATAGTAAAAATATGTGGAGTGTTAAGAAATAATGGTATTTTAAAAAGTGATTCTTATGAGGATCACCCTGATGCTACAGCTTTAAATGAGATGTTTGCATCTAATCAAAGTAGCGAAGAAATGCCTCTTGATCTTAACCTTACTTTATGCTCGAACAACGTGTTTTCATTTAGATGTGTAATGTTGAGTGAAATATTTGAAAAGATTTTTACTATGAGTATATGTTACGTTGAAGTTCCTAAAATTAATTTTATCATTTTATGGTAGGCATATTCTTCACTCAATTAACACGATTACATTTTCAAATACTTCTACATTTCCAAATATTTGGAAAATAGCACGTATAAGACGAATTAGAAAGCATTGTTCGTCTAATAATGTGGATAATTTGAGAACTGTTGTGCCAGTATTATCAAAGGTTGAGGAAAGACTGATGAAGGCTCAGATAACTGAATATTTGGATAAAAATAATCTTTATTTATTTAAATTCATTTAACTAACCAAGCCCTCAGGGCCATATATGGTTATTACTTTAAAACTTACATAGAGGTACATATATAACTTAAGTACTAAAAGAAATATAAAGAAGTGTAAAAATAATACTTCAAAAGAAAATACAAATTAGTAAAGTAAATAAATTTAAAGGTAAAATTTAAGAAAAAAAATAGCTGAATATTACTTCAAAAATAGAAAAAATATCATTAACATATACCGGATCCCTGAGGCTGTTATTACGGGAAATTCTGCTAATTTGAGCCCAGCGGTATTTTTTGCTAATCTTAGCAACACATGTCTGCTGACGTGTAGTACAATGAAATTAGTAGCCGCTACTAAATTTTAGTAGACTTTTTGTAAAGTGGAATTTAAAATCTGTTTGCTAAAATCAGCAAAAAAAATTACTAAATATTATTAATATTAGTAAAAAGCTTTAAATTTATTTTTTTTATCGAGCTTAAAAAATGTTGATTATGTTTTTTAAAAAATATTTTATGCAAAATAAAAAAAAAAAAACAAATCAGACTTAAAAATCTTAAAAATTGTTGAAATATAAACGAATTAATCATTTTGTTTTAATTTAGTAATTTCTGTTTTGAAAAATTTTTTGGTCAATTTTTTTTTTTACTTTTAAGGTTAAATTTTAATTGTTTTTAGGGCGGATTTTTAGAACTAAAAATCTTTTTTAGTGCTATTTTAAGAGGATGTCCTATTTTCAGACATGAGTCGGTATCTTCACTTCCGATCCCTTTTTTAATCTATGTAACATTTTAAGGCAATTTAAGTTTGTAGGTGTAAGTTTTAATTAGAAATAACATTTGCTTCAATATCCACTTTTTTCAAATTAGTAATATTTTTTGCTAATTTTAGCAAATCGGTTTTCAAAAATTTGTAAAATGATTTCTGAAATTAGCAACAAAAATTTGTAAATATTCTGTAAAAATTCTGTAATTTGTAAAATGTAAACAGCAAAAAGATTTGCTAAATAATAATTTTTGACTAAAAATCAGTACAAAAATAGTAGAATGGGATTAAAAAGCGTTTACAAATTTGTCTACTAACTTTTTTTCTGAGTGTAATTTTATATTTTGTATAGTGCCCCCATTTCCATCTCCTGAATCTGTATAGCAAATTGAAAATCAACACTGAATTGCCTACATGCATTTTTATGATGAAATTCATCAATAGCAAAGGCTATCGGCTCGTTGTAGCAAAACAAACCAGAGCCTCTGGTGGGAATCGAACCCACGACCGCACTAATAAGCTAGCACGCTACCAACTTGCCTATCGGGGCGCTCAATCAATTCACTTTTAACACTTCTATTCGGCATCTTGAAAAATATTAATGATCGTCACATCATTGACAGCTTTTCTTTTTTTTGACAGTTCAAATATTTATATTTTTTATTTCAAAAAATGACCACTTATATCAATAAGAGTGTAATTTTTCATTTTTCCAACCAAGACATGAATGACATGAATACCCTTAGTTTTTTTCTTACAATACATGTTCAATTGGCCATGAAGTCCTTCTTTGTAATGATAATAAAAAAATAAATATTCAATACGAATTCGTGAACATATTAGAGAACACGTTAATCGTTTTCTTGATTTTATTAAAATACGTCTCCTATTATATTTCTATCAAGTTTCTAGTTTAAATTGTGCTTTTTTTGTATCAATTTTTTTAGATTTACTAGATCTACTAAATCTCATAGTCTGATTGCACCATTCAAAACTCCTTGGGTAAGACGGTCTTTTCAACGGTGTGTGGTTTAATTATTTAATGCACTGCCAGCATCTTTAAGGTAACTCAATTGTAGTGATCATGTTTATAAAAGAAAACTTTTAAGTAACTTTCAATAATTACAACGATTTTCTTATCTTTTTGTTAATTTTTATTACAACAATAGAGTGGATAACTACAATAATTCTTTTTCTCGTTTCAATTTGGGATATCAAAATATTACATATTATATTTTTAGAGTATCAAATAAACAGTTATCGGGGTTTAAATTTCTAAATTTTAAGGTAAAAGTGAGTTAAATATTGTAATATATTAATTGGCCTTTAGGCTTTCAAATTACAAAATGTGGAATAAAAAACAGTAAACCAGTTTTTATAATAAAATTTATTTATTTATTCAGTTTCGTAATATAAAGCCAATAAGGCCAAAAAAACCATATTACACAGTAATAATAATTAAACCTAAGTTATTTAATTTAAAGAGTAATTAAACGAAATAAACTAATAAAGTTCATTCACAATACAAATCTCATTGGAATTAATTAAATTAAATTTTGATATTTTATGGTAAAATAATACAATTTTATTGCTAACTTTAAGACCCGATAGTTTTGAATCTTGCAACCCATAGAAAAAGATTTCTAAAAGATTTTCAAAAGAAAATTGAGTAGACGAATTTCCAAAATAGTCGTTATTGTTATGCCACGCCCACTGGATAAGAAGGGCAGTTTGCCAAAACAAATATTACATTTTTTATCTGTGGGTCTCTGTGATTGTTTAGTACTTTCAGAATAATTTAATCAAATTTAAACAGATTAAGTTTCGCTAAAAATAATAATTTTTTACAGTTTTATACTTTATTTTGCCTACGTTTGGAAAAATTGCTTTGCAAACCCTGTTACAAAATTTACAACTGTTTATAAGAGAAAACAATTGGCAAAGCTAAGTTTATTACCGTTTTGAGAAAGCTAGAAAAAATCACTTTCCCTATGCATATTTTTCAAAAATTATAGCTTTTATAGAACATGTAGCTTTAATTTTTATTTTTTCAGTACTATTCAAAAGATTATGTGCCAGTACTATTTGTTTGTTTAAATAAAATATTTTATTTTACTTCACATATTTTATACTATTACACTGTTTCAAAATATTATCATTGTATATATTTAAAAAACAACTTAGTGCGGTTTGTGGACCTTGTTGAGATCACATAACATTTTTTAAATGTTCAAAAACACCTTTAGAATTTTGAGTTGTTCTGAAAAACCCGTGAGGTTAGTTCGAGTACTTAAGATCATGTAACTTCATAATTTAGAATTTAGAAATAAAAATGGAGCTTTCCAAACCGACCTGGGCGATCTTGATTACATTTTAAAGTTATTCACTTGTATAATTGGTTCCTATAACAATCCTATCATACCCAAGCTCACCTTTGGAAAATTTTGCAAATTTTTTAATACCAGATATGGGGAGTAAAAAGCATTTCTGTTTACTTAATTACAGGGCAATTACATCCATTAATGTAATTGAATTCAATTGCATGATATTTAAGAACACAAAAATATTAAATATTTTAAATATTATCATTCACACAAGTGAATAATTGCAAAATGTAATTGAGACCACCCAGGTCTGTTGTCAAACATTAAACTTTTCATACATGCATAAAAAATAAGTGTTTGTTTTGTAAGAATGTTTGATTTGTTTCTCTATTTTAGATTTGTCGCTTTCGACATTTACTTTTTTTTTTAATTTTATCTTTAAAAATTCATACATATATATGTTTATATATTTTTTAAGCAAATTTTATTTATTTTACACTGAAGTTTCATTTATCAGAACCGGTTGCAAATTGTAATATTAAACTTTTTACCTAACGCTAACACTATTTAGCGGATTTTCGATCAAAATCATACTCGGGAATTTTTCATTGGCATTAAATTGTATTTGGCATTACTTAAAAACAATGCCAATTGTAAGAAAAATAATTACCATTCAATGCCAATTTTATTTTTTTTAATTGTCATTGTTTAAAGTGATTGCAATAAAATCAAACCAATGCCTAAGAAACTAGTTAAAATAAGTAAATTTTGTATATAATACAAATAAAAAACATGCATTTATAAATACATATTTTTTTTTTCATAATAAAGGCACATTTGCACCATATTTTTCGCATGTAAATTTGCCTTAAGAGCGATTGCATTTTTTATTACTTTTTTCCGGATTTGGAGTTACTTCGTCCCTCCTTAGCCAGTAAAGAATCGAAGAATTGTTTGGACGCTCCGTAAGCATATAGTGCCACCAGAATTAAGGAATTTGATTAATTACAATTTGATATTCGAAAATTTCAAGAAATCGGTAATGAAGTGAAAATTGTTAACATCCTCGTTATTGAAAAAATCTATTACATTGTTATACTTTCCAAGGACTGGATTTCTGGCGCTTTGTTGCTCAAACTTCGTGCACCTAAAGATGATTTGTGAATCATCAACTACATGCATCCTTGTCAGTGCGTGGGGGCTGAAAGAGTGCCCTGCCATGATTCTATTTAACTGCCTGATCTGAATGGGGCTTAGACTAGCGGGATTACCAATAAGCCACGGTTTTCTTCTAATCGACGGAAATAGCCTCATGTTTTCCTTGCCTCGTATTCGACCTATATTCTCATACTCCCTCTCCAAATGGTTCCACAGCTTTCTTTCGATTTCCACTATCGCTTCATTTCTCATCCATTTGACCTGTAGAGAGACACCTTCCACCGTTGCTCTTTTTGCTGCAATGTCAACTACTTTATTTTCCTGAATACCTTTGTGCGAAGGTATGTAGTAAATTCCAATATAATTGAGTGAGGCACTGTTATCAGCCAGTTTATGGATCCTTGAACCAATTTCGTTATTTTTATTACCTTTAAGAGATAAGCACCCACTTTTACTGTCGGTAAGTATAGCAATCCTTCTCATATTCCCCCTATGGCGAATTCTATTGCTTTCTCCATCATGATGAGTTCCACCGACATTGAGGAAAATCTTTTCGACAGCTTGAACATTTTTGTGGTATTCGATGCTGGATAGAATATGGCGCCTCCCGATTGCTCGTCTCTAATTGAACAATCTGTATAAATTAATTCCAACCGATCGTTTTCAAGTTTTTGTTTCTTATCTCGAAAAATCTGTTTCACCATTTCCGCATTAATATTTGCTTTGTTGTCAGAATAAAATTGCTCCACTACATAGATTTTTCTTGATATCTTACTTAGAAAATTTTCCTCCTCAATATTGCTTAAAATATGTTTAAATTTCTGAAATACTTTGAAGTAACTGGTATTTATAGGTTTTTCCCGCATCATCAGTATCCCCGACGTTGGCATCCTTAGATAAAAAACTTTAACCAAATCCTTCGCTGTGGCTAGCACAAGGCTACACTTTGGTGGGAGTTCCGCAGTCATATGGTACATAACGTGAATAGGAGTCGATCTAATTAGAAACAGAGACCTTCTTATATGAAAATTGGAAATTGTCTGGAATCTTCCCAGAGCTTTCTTGGTTATGTTCGCAAATGAAGACTCCTTATATTCCATTTTTGAACGAACAAAGGCTTTATAGAATTGAATTGCCCTATTTGGGTCGATGCCAAAACGGCATCCACTGATGGTTCTCAAGAATACACACGTACGGTTGACCTTATCAATCACCTGAATTGTATGTGGAAAAGTTGAATTGTTGGCTGCCACAATTCTCCCCGGTATTTAATTTCCTTGACCTCAAATGAAAGCAGCGGGCTCAAACCACTATCCTGAGCCAGACCACGATTTATCCCGATTTTCGCGCTATCCAGTACCAGTGTACGATCCTTTATAAAGGATGTAATCTATACTACTTTTAAATTTTTTAATACAGTAGGTAGTGCTCATGTTCTTCCGAAAGGCATATGATCTTTCTGGTAGTAGGTGTTTAAGTTTAACATTATTATCCATTGCTGCTTTTAGTATGCCCTCAACACATTTTAGTAGAACTGAAAGTAAGCATATCGGTCTATAATCTGTGACATCCATGGAGTCTTCTCGTTTGGGGATTGGGTGAATTTTTATTACCCTCCAAACTGGGGGAATAATTTTTGACCTACATACTTCACCTTAAATAGAAGAGTTTGAGTTTATTGTCCTCAGTTAGGCCTAAAATCATTATATAGGATATTCCATCAATGCCTTTAGCTGAATCTGGATTACGCGATTTTAAGAAAGTTCTAAAAGTGCTGTACTTAAATGGTGTTTCCTGGACATTATGGGTGACTTCCGGTACATCTACCACTGTTGCAGCAACATTTTGCCTAGTAATAAAATTTAGAAATTTCATGTTCTCTTCCGAACTCCAGCTATTGTTAGTTTTCTTTACGCGATCGTATTTTTTGATGTTGTACACTTACTCCACTATTACTATTAACAACTGGGTCCGATAAATCATTCTGTAGTTTAATAAAGTTCTTATATTTACATTTTCTGATGTGATACTGCAAAACCTTTTCCATTTCCACCGCTCTTACGCAGTTCACATAGGTCTTATACCTGTATTATTTAAGACGCGCAGAATTTCGAATTTTAAACAATCTCTCGGACTCATTGTCCCACCATGCCTTCGGCTTATGTTGATTGCTCGGATCTAACGAAATTGTACTTTCCTCGACTACTTTTTTAAAATCAGCATTCACCTCGTCAATACTGTTACCAAGTCTCAATGACATAACTTTCCCATCTAATTTATTATGTAAAAATTTGCGAATCATTACTCGACAAAAAACGTTCACGTTCCAGGTTACAATGATAGGTTTGTGATTGCTGCTAGTGATTCTAGTATCTAGAGTTTTCAAATTGAAGGTATTATGTCTGCCGTTCGAGAACGCTATATCAATAGCCGACTCATAACTAGGACCAATAAAGGTACTTCAACCATCATTCAAAACATCATAGCCAAAATCAAGCGCAGTGCTTTCCAAAATGAGACCCTTTTCATCCGATAGTGTATTTCCCCATGTTCTAGATTTCGCGTTTAAATCTCCACCTAAAATAGTTGGCAGTCGGGAGTTCCTAAAATGAATCATAATTTTTTCCAAAAATCTTTTAAATTGTGGTGATGTCGTGTTTGGTGGTGCGTAAAAACTAATAATATTCACATTAGATGCCAAGTTTACTGTTGTCACTGAAATCACCAATCGCAGTCAATGTCCAATTTGTTCAAAAGAAATTTTATATCCTTCCAAATGTAAATACCAACACCGCCATAGCCATCGGATTTATATTTACCAATAAAGTTGTAGCCCAATATACTGGCACGTTTATTACTCTTCAACCATATTTCTGTTAATCTTGCCACATCAATTTTATTAGTTTCTAAGAAAAGGTCCAATAACTCTTTGTTCCCTTTTTTCTTTAAACTCTGTATGTTGTATTGTAATAGTTTCATCTGTTCAGGTAAATTTCTTGATGTACTACAAGATGATGCAACAATTTCATCTCTGTCTTTAGTAATTAATGCTCTATCTACGGCAATTTCACCTAAAAATTTTCTGTCGTTTTGTGATAGTGTTGTATTACCCCATCTACCGAAGAAGGAATTTGCCATGGATCTCTCAACTGCCATCTTTTCAACGTCCGGGACTGAATGTGGATTTACAATTTTCCGTTGTCCCTCAAATACAATATTACTGTTTTGTAGCCTGTCGCCACTCGGCCATATTCTGTTTATCATTGTTAACCTCTCTTTGCCTATTTACATTCATCTTGGTGATTCTCGCATATGGTTGCATTTTGTGTTTGTGTCTTGCTGCCTCCCAAGAGTTATCTATAAATTTATCAGGTTTCATCGCCTAGAAATTCGAATCTATTTTTACCAATGATTCCGGAATATTTGGCCCTTGCCTCCTTTAAACTAAGGTTTTCGAGCACCATTAGTCTCTTTAGATTCAAGAACTTTTCCCTAGCTTTACACTTTCTGTCGGTTGGGCGGCGATTATCTTTATAAATTGTGCAAACTATACCAGTCGTGTTGCATTGAAATTCAGCATCATGGATATTGAAAGTGTTCTATAACAATTATAGGTTAAATCTATAACAATTATAGCACTGCCCAAATGGTATAAAAGGTTTTAATGTTTAGTGTACAAAAAGTTCATTTCCCTTGGGATTTGTAATCCCTTAAGGACAACCTTGACCTTAATTGCAGCCTCACGTTCACTACCAACTTTTCTTTTATGGTGTTCATCGCAAGGCATATTTATTGAATTATGAACAAATGGATCTTCCTCCATCTCAACCAGATCACTAATTCTCAATGTATCCGTATTACCAATTGTGCTTTGCTTTTCCTTTGCCAAGAGATCATCTGCAAATTTCTCAGTCAGCAAGATCCGTCTTTGACGTTATCAAGTTCCGAGTTTGTTGTAATTTCAGTTCATTTTCAGCTTGAAGGATTTTAAATGGGTTCCTTCTCCCCCTGCCCCCGAAGGAGCATACCCCCGCCCGAAGCACTAGCCATCTTTACACAGCACAGGTACCAAGTTTTACCAAGTCCAAACAGTAATATAACAATATGAAGAAAAAATTAAGATTCAATGATGAGTTTAAACAGATGAATGGAGATGATAATATATATCAAATTTAAATTTTACAAATTTTTAATTTACAGATTGAAAAATTTCACGTTGCCAGATCATGACAATTATTTTTATTACTTAAAAAGTAAGACATATGTGTTTGCTTTTAGGGCAGATATGAAAAGCATTGGCATTGATAAAAACAATGGCAACGCCAAAAAATTTCATCAAATTGTCCTATTCAATTAACTAGTCCCAAGTATGCTATAAAACAAGAGCAAAATCGGCAACAGTTTTAAAAAGCAAATCGGAATAAAAATTATTAAAAAATCGGAGAATTACACTTAAAATTAACTTGATTTTTGTGTTCAGGGCGTGGCTGAAAATAAATTCACTATTGTACTCAGCGAGAGCATTTTTCTCAAGACATTTAACTTTTATGCCCAAAAAAACGCTACAATGTCAACATAGCCAAATGTCATTTTTTCTTTTCCAATTGAATTTTTAATTACTGCTTTATATAAATATATATTTCCACGATTGCAAGAGGGGTAATGTCAAAGACGAAATAAAGAAAATACGAAACAAATGCCCTTAGTAAATCCAAAATGAATGTAAAAACCATAGAATACCACTTAAATTTACATGAGTTATTCACATTTTTCTATATAAATACAATTAAAAGTTATATACATTTTATATATAAATATTCACAAATTTCAATTAATTTTACAAAAATTAAATTAATTTAAAAAGCACATGTTTTCAGGCAGCAGAAGAAAACGAAATTTAGCAACCAATTCGTAAAAAATGACTCCCTCAAAATAACGTCATCCGCCGTTAAGGCTAGGTGCATTATTTTTAAAAACCCATTACCGAAATTAAATTGCATCCTAATTTTCATGTAATAACATTGATTTGGTACAAACCTGTGTTAATTGCTCTTCTGCCGCTTTCCTCTGTTCAGGATTAGGATCAATTGTTGCACGCAACAATTCCGTCAACTTTTGGGGATCCATATTTTATTTCTTTATTTTGATAGCAACGAACTAACGCAGTAGTTTTACCTACACAATATGTGAAATATTTTAAATTAAACAATTATAAAATTGCAAATAATTCGCGAAAACTTAGAAAAAAAATATGAACCGTATAGCGACAATGGCAAAACGTGTTAGCACCAGAGACCTGCGCCGATCGAAATAAATGTCGGCAGCAATTGAAGAAAAAAATTTGGCGGCGAAAAGATGAAATATCTTCGGCGACTGAAAGGCAAACAAAACGTCTTATAAGGAAAGCACGTCCATTAAAGCACTCCGATTTTTATTAAATTTTAATAAAATAGAAATTGAATAGAAAAAAGTGTGATCTAAGAGCAATAAGAGGTAGCGGAAAAGATGAGACAATTTCGTTCGACTGGGCAAAATATGTAAAGAAATTCGGACATTTTTCGGCACATTTTTGTTCAGCTGCATGTAGGGAACTTTTGGAATTTTGCATAAAACTGCATTAATATAACTGATGCAAGTAAAATGACAAAACGAAAAACAGAGTTGCCGATTACTGAGCTTTATATTAAATTTATTATTTGTTGCAAAAGGATTTAATATTATAGCGGATTTTGTGCACATATATAAGAAGGATAACGAGAAAGGATATGAATTCGCCTTTCAAAGGTAAGTTTAAATAATAAATTTACGTTTTTATAATAGAAATGTAATAACGTCTTATATATCCCTATGTACCGCAGAGTGTTAAGTACTTGGCAATACTGTGATTCCTTTGAGACAGCCATTTTGGATAGCACTTCTGACCTTGTGCAGTGTAGCCACTCAAAAAAATGTATTGTTTTTCTTGATAACACGTATACACTACTTGCAAGTAATTACTTGCATGTGACAACGGAGGGTTAGATTAAAAATTAATGTCTTTAACAGAATTTAAAACACCAGCTTACAATTTTTATGTAATATGGTACATATATAACCGAATTACGATAATCGTCTTACAAAATGTGGGCCCTGGTATTGTTTTGCCATGGTGCCAACCTATATTTTGAAGCGTTGCCATATGGATTAGCTGCAATTTGACAGTTTTCAACAGTGGCGGCGGCAGTACATTTCCGAATTTTGAGCGGCTACCCATCTTACGGACGGCGCATACAAAAAACCTGCGGTTGTGCGGCAAATTTGGCCTATAACATCCCCGTACAAAATTTTGATAAAAGAAGGCATTCTTTCGTTTATGCTTAATAGAAAACCATTAAGACATTGTGTCTGAAACTCATATATCTGTAGCAGAGCTTGAATTAATTCGCATAAAAAATTATTTTTTAAATCAGTAAAAAATGTGGTCACTTTAAATCAGTGACTTGATATTGAATAAATTGAAACTCATATATCTGTAGTAGAGCTTGAAAAGATAATTCCTTTTTGAAAAATTAGAAAAAAGTATGAAATCAATTTTATTGTGTAAATTGCCTTTATAAGTGGCTAGCTGTTTTTTGGTTGGCCAATTAACTTTCAGGTAGTACCCGCCACCGGATTTTTTTCGTCCAGCCGCCACGGAATAATTTGCTCGGCGTAGGTCTCTGATCAGGCAATATTCGAAGATGCCATTAATAAAGTAAAAGTATTTTTCACATATATAGAAAGAAGTGATATTTTTGTTAAATTTTAAATATCAACAAGATAAATAAACAATTTTTAAATATAAAAAAAACCTATTAGAAAAACAAAAATAAATCTTAATAACAACAATAAAATAAACTAAGAGTGGCAACTGCTAAAATTAGTAAAAAGTTATTGCGGCTGCACTTCTGTGTGACGTGCATAATACAAACAATATACTAGAAAAAAATGGCGCTTGCTGCCTGGTGAAAAGTGGAAAAATTGTAAAAAAGATATTATTTAGTAAGTTTTACTATTTAATGTGTATAAAAGATAATCCTAAAGAATAATTAAACGTAAACATAACCTCAAACGGAAAAATGTCTGAAAACAAAGACGATAACACCAACACCTTGGCGGTAATAAAAAATGAACAAACTAGTACCCCCATTGGTGTAACAAAAACCACATCTGATAATTTAAAAGATGTAGAAAATACGCCACGTATTATTTGCAATAAATTATTGGTAAAACCTCAAAACAGTACATCATTGGAAAAACTAGATGAGCTATCATCATTGGAAAGGGAAATTGCTAAAATGCATCATGTGGAGGATGAAACAAATATAGATGATAGTATATTGATGTCTTCAAGAGATAATATTGATAACAGCGAAGATAAAGATAAAATTTCAACGAGCAACATTAATTTGTCCAATGGAGCTAATGCCAAGAATTCAGAAGATTTATTAAAGACATTTGAAAAGAAACTAGAGGATAAATTAGACGCGATGGCATCGGGAGAAACGGCACTTGAACATGAAGATCTTATTGCAGTTCTTAAGGGTCTCGATGGTACTTCTGCTAAAGATGAAGATCCACATAACAATAGTGGTGAGCAGGTACTAGAAGAAGGAGTTACTATTGAAGGTGAAGGAGAATATCAAATAATGGAAGTTATCGATGAAGATTCAAATGCTGCAGATGAAGTTAAAAAAGTCGATGCTTCTGATCAACTTTTAACTAAAAATA
Source organism: Eustalomyia histrio (assembly GCA_949748255.1). Taxonomy (NCBI): domain Eukaryota; kingdom Metazoa; phylum Arthropoda; class Insecta; order Diptera; family Anthomyiidae; genus Eustalomyia; species Eustalomyia histrio. Next base: position 7,452,413 of record OX456524.1, read on the forward strand.
AAATATTTGGCTCAACCACACTTACACAGCAAGAGGAACGTGCTTTAGCATTGGAACAAATAGAAGTTTTAAAAGCTTCAAGACCTCGACGTCGTAAACAAGATATTAAACCTATAAAGCAAGTTGATACCGCTTTAGATTTAGTATCTGCTTTAGAAGCTGAATGGAGTGAAAATGATGATGATACAACCACTACCGATAAACTTTCAACATCGGAAGATAAAAATAAATCATCATCTTCGTCGACAACCACAGCGTCGTCAACAACAAAGCCGTCAACTTCCAAAACAACGGGGGAAAATAAAGCTAATTCAGCTGTAATAACAAGTGTTGTGGTAATACCAACTCAAATGCCAACAACAGCATCAAATAACACAACTACCACAATTGCAAATGCAAATATAATTACAGCAATCACTACTAGTACTGCCAGTGAAGATAAAATCTCAACACAATCATCATCACCTGTAGACGGAATAATTGAGACAAAACCTGAACAACATGCAACTTCTCAACCAGGTAACAAATAATTTACAAACCTATCCTATTAGGTATTATTTTGAAAAATATCGAATCAGAAAATTGACGCAAGTTGGTAACCAAGAGCAAATCTAGAAGAAGTAATCTCAAAAATAGTATACTTCTTCCATTAAAAAAAAAACTGATATTTACATATTTTTTTGATTTTATAAAAAAAAATAATTTAAGGTGTTTGGACAAATTCTTTGTTTTTCAATCATATTTTTTTCAAACAGCTGATTTTTTTTCTTAAAATTCTTACTGGCAAAAATTTATCCAGTATAAAAACCAGTAAGTTCTCTTGCATAAAACTGTCACTTTACTCTATTTTTTGCTATCTCCTTACTGAGTATTTGAGTAAACAAACCAGTGTTGCCACGGACAAAAATTGTTTGTACCCAAAATATTTAAAAAAAGTTATCAAATGAAAAAAAAGTAACCAAGATTTGAAGTTACTTGTTTTTATATAAATATATTAAAATACTAATGATTTTATTTTAAAATTAAAGCCCATAGGGCCAATTAATCTAAATTACAAAATCTCCTTAAAATGTAGCAACATCTTATATAATGTATAATGTATTAATAAATATCAGAATAAAATAAATTAAATTAATAAATATCAGAATAAAATAAATTAAATTAATAAATATCAGAATTAAATAAATTATAAATAATAAAAAAAAAATAATAATAATATTAAACCAAAAACTCGCCAGTAATAGATTAATAATTTATTAACGTCAATACTCCAAAACTACATATTATTAATTACTTCCATGCACAAAATCGATTAGTTTACTTTTTTGGACACTATAAGAAACATTAAAACTTTTTAAATCTCTAGGAAGGGAATTATATGCTTTAGCAGCTCTCACAAAATATGATCGTTTCAACATTGGGGTTAGTTTTGGATACAACAACTGTAAATTTCGTGTTGATTTGCTAAATCTAAAATTTTGTAAAAGAGTGGTAGGAGATTTATTTATATTTACCTTAAAGAAATGAAGTAAAATACGGACCTTAATAAAACTCTGGAAAGAACAACCCAAAAATCTGTTAACATAAGAAGATATATGATCATGACATCTCAAGGAGAAAAGATATCGCGTGACTCGATTAAATAGCAGCAATAACTTTTTTAAATTATAGCCCAGGGTTCCAGTATAAACTTCCATGCAATACAAAAAATGGGCATTAACAATGCATGAACAATACGGGTTTTAACTTCAAATGGAAGACATAAATTAACATTATATAGCTTTCGAAGAGAGAAGTTCAATCTTCGCGCTAAAAACTCCAAATGGACATCAAATTTAAGTTGGCTATCTATAACCACTCCCAAACACAACAGATTACCTACAAATTCTATTGATACACCATCAACAATAATGGATATTTCATTTCTAAATCGAGGATGACCAAAAAAAAAACACATTTAGTCTTAGTAGCATTAATAACAAATTCATTACGTCTCATCCAACTCAAGGTTTTATCAACATAAAAATCAATATTCGATTTAAGGACATCAGTAAATTGTGGTTCACCAGAGAATAACAATTGCAAGTCATCCGCAAAAGCAAATGGCAAGCATCAAAAATATCAAATAAGTCATTCAAAAACATAATGAATAATTGTGGACCCAACACAGAACCTTGAGGTACACCAGTCAGCACCTGAAGAGTCTCACTACATATACCGACGTCCACAAAGATATGATGACAATAGACGGCATGCACTTGATGGCATTGAATATTTTATATTAAGTTTTTCAATTAGTTTCGAATGAGAAACTATCAAATGCCCTACTTAGGTCGAGAGACAATAAAACTGATAATCCTCCTTTACTCAAAGTAGAATGTACATTATCCGTTAAACTCAGTAAGAGTGATGAAGTGCTAAGTCCACGCCTAAATCCAAACTGACAATTATGAAGCATACGACTGGAGTTTATATATTGAACAAGTTGATCCTTCATCAACCCCTCTACAAGTTTTGATAATATAGGAAGCATGGAAATAGGTCGCAAATTACTAGGTTTAGTAGAACTACCTTGTTTTATAATAGGCCTTACCTTAGCCATTTTCCAGCGCTCAGGAAAGCACGATGGAGTCAAGACACAGTTCACAATATGCAAAATGTGGTCAACTAAAAAAGGAAAACTAATTTCAAAAACTTTAAAGAAAATCCATCAGATCCTGAAGCATTTGACTTAATTGCTGAAAAACCCAAAACTAATTCATCAACGCCGACACACCGAAAAATAATATATAATATATCCTGACGTTGACTATTATTAGACTTAAATTTGTAATAGAAATATTTTTCATTTTCGCATTTGCAGATGATAAATCTTTGGATTCACTTTTTGCATAGACCGCAGTCCTTTTCAATAAAAACCTAAAACAACCCAACCCAAAAAATAGTTCCGTTTACGAACCGTTTTCAGTACGTAATAAATGGAATCTAACTCCGGATACGTACCGTTTTCTGGATACCTATACGGAACGGAAAGCAGATTTTAGGGAATATCGAAACTGATTCGTATCCTTTGAAAGTCTGTAAAAGATAGAAGGTTTACGTGCCGTTGTGTGTTGTAAATAACTGCGTTGAAAACCAGTCTTTAAAGAACTGTTTACGCAACATTGTGTCGTGAATAATACGGAATGACTATGTTTTTAGAATGCCGTGTCCGGTCCGTATCAGTTAGAGTATTCAAAAAACCGGCCTTTTGAAAAAACCGGTTTCGGTTTTCTTCGAAAAATAGAATTTAAAAAAAAACCGGTTTCGGTTTTTGCAGGAAAAACCGGTCAACCGGTTTTTTCGGTTTTTTTTCAATTTGAATAAAAAGGTTATATAATTTGTTATTTTTTTTTATAACAAAAAAAAAAAACCAATTTAATATATAAAGTAATAAAAATTAAAAAAATACATTCTTTGCAAAAAAAAAATATATATATATATACATATATATTCATTAGAGTATTCAAAAAACCGGCCTTTTGGAAAAACCGGTTTTTTTCGGTTTTTTTAACTTGAATAAAAAGCTTATATAATTTGTTAATTGTTTTAATTACAAACAAAAAAATTTAAATTGAATATATAAAGTAACAAAAATACATTCTTTGAAAAAAAAAAAAAATATTTTATAATATTTTTTTATTTGTATTTCATTTCAACATTTTATTTATTGGTTTTAATATTTTTTAATATAATATCTTAAAAAATAATATTATAAAACTACATTCATATCAAATGAATAGAGATCATTAAGTTTGTAAATTGGGTAAAATTAGGTACGTTAGACAATTATATAAATTGTCCAATTTTTCAGTTCTTCTGTCGCATTTATCAAGATATATGAAATCATCATACATATGTGACCTTCTCCGAGAAAAGGGACCTAGTGTGTCAAAAAACGGGCTTGGACTTAAAGAGTGGGTTCTGATACCTAAAAGGGTGTAGAATAAGATGAAATGAGTTAGATTTCTGATAAAAATTTATTTACCCCATAAAAACGTACAAAACGAACTTGGAAAAATCGATAAAAATGAGAAAAACATTAAAATTTTACTTTTTTTGATTTTTTGGTTTTAAATTGTCACTACATAGGCAAGACATCACCAAAGTCGGCACCCAATCATAACTAACCAAACCAAATCGCATCTCCCAACTGAAGGTGTGTTCACAGTGATAATGCGTTATGAAACTTTAAATGCATTTTTCTCAAAACTTCATTTTCACACACTAGGTCCCTTTTCTCGGAGAAGGTCACATATAATGATGAATGATTTTATACTGTTTTTTTAGGATTTTGAATACTGTTTATTGTGTTATTTAGATCAGAAATTAAACTTTTTGAATTTGGAATATCCAAAGTTAAGTCTTTATCGGAATCTATCAGACTTACATCTAAATCTTCATAACCAAACATACGATTATAAAAGTGTTCGGAAAAAATAAAAGAGACCGAGTAACCCAGTTGGTAATGTAATTAAAAAAAAACGGTTAACCGAACAAAAAAGACCGGTTTTCGGTTTTTAAAAATAAAGAAACCGGTTGACCGGTTTTCGGTTTCGGTTTTTGAATACTTTAGTATCAGTACCTTTTTTTAAATTAAACACGGAATTGAATGTTTATTCTATTTTTTCATTAATTTTTAGTAGTACATATTATTTTTTTTTAGATTTATTAAAACAGAAGAAAATAATAAACAACACAATTACCATCCATTATCATGTTTTAATTTTGGCCTTTTATAAAATTTAATACCAGTAGAAATAAAAAACAAATAAATTTATGTTCAGCTGATAATATTTGCAATGTAAAAAGAAGTAAAAGATCTGTAAACAATCACGCGGCTTAGTTTCTTGATCTTTCTTCATCATACTTCATAGTCTAATATTTAACAGAGATGTTACTATAATTTAATTTATTCTTCATTATTCATAATAATGTATTTGAAACATGGTGCGAAAGTATCTGCGGACTATATGAGACCGATTAGTATTTTACCGTCGCTATCCAAAGTATTTGAATATGTAATTAAGGATCAAATCACGAGATTAATAGCCCTGTGGGAAATGTACCTATCCCAGGACACGTTACGTGACCAGTTCATTGTGATAGGTACCAGTCACTGAACCGGTATTTTTTATATGAAAATGACCGGTCACTTTAACATGGGCTTGTCCTAGGAGGGTGTCAATTGACCTCTGTGACATGAATTTTTTCAAAACTTTCATTTTGTTTATATTTTGTCATTATTATTATACTTTTTTTCCTGAAGATGATACACAAAAAAAACCAACCTTTAGTATAAAAAATAAACAGTTACTATATATTTTATTAATTTACAGATTTTTTTTTTTAATAATTTAATAAATTATAATTCAATTTAAGATATTTTCGCCATTGTAATTACATATATCTATCAATCATTCGGCCTCCGAATAAAATTTTTTTTGGATATAATTGAAAAAGACTTCAGAATTTATTAGTGGGATTTCTTGAAATCAAAATACATATTTTTTAAGTTTTCTATTATTTTTATTATTAATTTATTTAATCTTCAGAATGAATTCTGGGACTAAATTTTTATTTAAGAGCACTGGCTGCAAAGGCCATCATCTCTAGGTTATTATATACAAGCTAATTGCAGAGATATATGTAAAAATAAATGTTAATAATATGTGTATTGTTAAGTTTTTAAATTAGTTATCTTAATAAAGTCGTATATTTTGTCGATGTTGGTAATTGTGGGTTCCTTGAGAAGATCAATGGCTGATGTGTTACGGAATATTATGCTCCTTTGATTGTGGAATAGTGGGCATTCTAGCAAGACGTGTTTGATTGTTGAAGAGCAGTTACATCTGTTACAACTAGGGCGTATTGTTTTCTTTAGTAACCATTCATGTGAGAAGCTGGTGTGACCCAGACGCAGTCTTGAATATGTTTTAATTTTGTTTTTTGAGATGTTTGTTGGGTATATAGGTGGATTGTTTTGCAAGTTTATTGTGAATAATGATAATGGTTGGTGGGGGTTTCCTTAGCTTTAAGTTTGATGTAACTTGTAATGTGACGGCGGATGTCTATTTTTTCTACTGTTCCATCCATTATGATTGGTGCATAAGATGCGTATTTAGCTGCGACGTCGGCAGCTTCATTTCCGGCGATTCCGATGTGTCTAGGTATCCAATATAGTTTAATTTAATAAGCGCGTTTCTAATATTTGTTATTATATTCCATTTGTTGTTGTATGGGTTGCTTATGGCTTTTATAACTGATAAGCTGTCTGTAAAGATAGCTGTTTTATTTTTATTTTTTAATGCAAAATTAATGGCTTGGTAAATAGCGCATGATTCGGCTGTGAAAACTGATGCATGTTCATGTAGTACCCCTAAAACAAGATTTTTTCCTCCACCATCTACTACCGCGTAAGCGGGCAGGTGGTTCTGGGGTTTAGTGCCATCTGTGAATAAGAAGCTCCAGCCGCCGTTTTGCAACCCAGACTTCAGTTCCAACATTGTACTGTGAAATGCGTTTTTTGGGGTATCATTTTTATTAAAGTTGGTTAGCGACAGGTCTACGCACGTCATGTTGAATTTCTTGCTGTTAGTCTTGCTGCTGGTTCCATAGATAAATAATCCATAGTCGATTTTGCTAAGTACTAAGGTTTTTGTGAGGTAAGGCAGGGTATTGATGTGGACGAAAGTCCTATTTGCCAAGTATCGGATTATGTTGACTCTGGGAATTAATGAGTTTTTCAGTGCCAGTAGGTAATCTTTCCAGGTATAATATGATGAGAATGTTAACCCCAAAATTTAAAGTTTTTTCACTTTTTCCATCTGATGGGTATTGATTTGAATCTTGTGAGAATCGGAGTCGCAAAGGTGTTTTCTACAGATATGTAATTTTTTTGTTTTTAACGTGTTGATTTTAGCACCGGAATATTTGGTCCATTTATCAACATCATGTAGAGTTTTTTCTATGATTTTTGTGGTCTCTATGTTGTTGTTTCTTTTACAAAGGATATACAGATCGTCTGCGTAAAGGCAGTGGTCAACGAAACGGTGTTTGTTTACAATTTTGCTTATTTCGTTGAAGGCTATTTGGAATAACATCACTGAAAGTGGTGAACCCTGAGGAATGCCGTTTTTGAGGAGAAATGATTTTGAAATTTGGCTTTTTATTATAACCTTGAACTGTCTATTTGATAAAAATGATTTTACATAGTTGAGTATTTTCGGGCCAATTGACCAAGATTTTAAAATGTTTAAGATAACATGGGAGCCGATTCTGTCAAAAGCTTTTTCAAAATCGTTTGATAGAATAGTTACGTGATTTCTTGCTGACAAGGCTTTTGTTATGTAATAATCCATGTGCAGAAGTGCGTCATCACAACCTTTATTTGATTTAAAAGCGACTTGTTTAATTGAAATTAGTTGTTTCTTTACCATAAACCAAGATAGTCTGGTAGCTATAATACGCTCGATGATTTTTGATAGACATGATAGCAAAGATATTGGCCTGTGTTCGCCAACCGAGGTTGCGTTTTTATTTTTTAAAATTGGTACTACAATAGCAAGTTTCCAAGAGTGTGGTATGATCCCACTGTTAAAAATGGTGTTGTAAGTATGCAGGAGTTTGGTTTTACTAGAGTAAGAAAGGTTTTTTATCATGTGATAAGAGATGCGATCGAAACCGGGGGAAGTACCTTTGACTTTACTTAAGCAGTGGCAGAGCTCTAGCATGGTGATTGGCTCGTCCATCAGGTAGGCATCTTTGTCTTTAGTGTTTTCCACTGACTGTGGTGAATAGTGATGGAAAATTGTGCAATTTGAGTGCAATTTGAAGTGGTTCAGTTAGGCTGTCGTTATTTATTTTGATGACTTTTATAGTGGTAGGGGAATGCTTCCGTGAAATTTTGTTAATTTGTTCCATATTTCAGATGTTGTATCTCGGTTAATTGTTTAAGTGAAGTTTTCAAAGCATAACATTTGGCCTTTTTCATTTCGTATCTGAACTTAGCGTTTTGTTTTTTGTAAATTACATGGTTTTCCTGAATAGGGTTGGATTTAAACTTTTTCCATTTTCAGGTTGCGCAGATTTGCTAATGTTGAGTTCCACCAGGGAATCGGAGGTCGCTCATTTTTTATGCTTCCTTTCGATTGGGGTATGTAAAGATTTGCAGCTGTTCGTATTGCTTTGGTTATTGAGGACAGCCGTGTTTTGAACATTTCACTCTCTGCCTTACGGGAAAAATTAGACCAGTCAGCTTTTTGGATTAAAAATCTGTTTGTTCTCTCTGTAGAACTGTGTTTATGTGATAATTTAATTGTTATTTTGATTAGGAAGTGGTCGCTGCCGTGTAGGTCGTTAAGAGTGTACCAAGATGTTAGCGGGAGTAAATTTATTGAGCAAAATGATAGATCTATATGGAAGAAAGTATTGTGTGTTGAGAAGTGGGTGGGACTCCCATCATTTAGCAAACACAGCCCCGCGTTTACTATTATGTTTTCTAGTAGTGTTCCTCTATTGTTGTTGGAAGTGGATCCCCAAATAGTGTTCCAACTGTTGAAATCCCCGACGACTAGAAGCGGAGTAGTGAATGATGTTAGGATATTTGATAGTTTTCGAACGGGGATGTCCTGAGTGGGGGGGATATAAAAGGACAGGATGGTGAATTTTATATTGAGGTTTATTTCAATAGCTACAAATTGATACTCAGAGTTTGTGTGGATTTGTTTGTAGGGGATGTCCGATTTTATGAATATTCCTGTACCTTGCTTTGATGTTGTATTTTGGTTTGAGTTTGTAAAATAGACATCGTAGTTTTTAGGGGGAATTGGTGTGGTATTGAAATCAAAGTGCGTTTCTTGCAGAGATATTATGCTGGGGTTTGAATCTTTAATGAGTAATTGAAGCTCAGTATAATTGTTCATTAGACCATGTATATTCCATTGCAGAAGCACCAAGTCCATGATATAGGGTTTAATTAATAAAATAGGTATAATTTGTATTGATTGTTGTATATAGTAATTTTATGCGGTTACGAGTTTATTAGGTCCATTGTGACCGCGTCGAGAGACTCCTCGTTACTCAATGTTACAAAATAATCATTCTTGTTTAGAAGGGTTTGGGTAAGACAAGAAATTGGAGACTTAAAAGTGTTATTTATTTAAATAGATGAATTTGTGTTGTATTTGTTAGCTGATGTTGTTGGAGACTTTAAAGAGTTGTTTATTTCAATAGATGATTTTGTGTTGTGTTTGTTAGCTGATATTGTTGGTTTTGTTGATTCAGTATTTTCTGTTACTGTAGAAGTTTTAATTTCATTATTTGTTCTCAATGTGTTTGCTCTAGTGGTTGTAGGTGTGTTTGTGTCATTAAAGAGTTGATTTGTTTTTGTTGTAGGATGATTGTTAGGTATTGTAGTTTGAGTAGATGGTGTAATTTTTTTCATTTGGTTGTTTGGTGTTTCTTTGCGTTTTGTGGGGGAATCAGAAGTTACAGTGGCATATGTATTTTTGGTGTTTGCTTGGGTAGGGTTGCTTTCTCTATATCTGCGACGAGCTTCTCCTATACTTCAATAATTTTTGTTTTTATTATTTTTTTAATATCTCTTTCATTTGTATGAAACGAGGGCATTTATTATCAGCTGAAGAGTGTTCTCCTGAGCAGTTGATGCACAATGTGCGGGTGCATTTTTCTGGTGCGTGTGGTGGTAGGCTGCATTCGGCACAGGTTGTGTTCCCTCTGCATCGGTTTTTAGTGTGGCCGAGCACTTGGCAATTTTTACACCTCATCGGGTTGGGGATGTAGTGGTCCACTTTACACTTGTACCACGCGACGTCTATAGTTGCAGGTAAGCGGTAGAGATCAAACGTTAATATCATCTTGCCGGTTGGAGTGCGAGAGTCTCCGTCTTTACAGAGTCTAGTGAATTTATAAACGTCTGTTACACCTTGGTCTTTCATCTCCTGTATAATTTCATTTTCTGTAACATGTATTAAGCATGGTGCGTAAATGACTCCTTTTACAGAGTTGAGTGTTTCGAGAAGCTTGCATTTGATCGGGCATAGATTTGCTAGATATTTTGTTTTCAAAAACTTGTCCGCAATGCGCGTGTTGCGGGCGAGTACTAAAAGAGATCCGTCACGGAGTGACAAAATCGAGTTGATTTCAGTGGAAATACTCTCTATTCCTTTTTTGAAAGCAAAAGGGCTAAGTTTTGATAGTTGTTTATAAGTATCACTGGAGGATATTAAAACATATTTTGGAGTGTTTTTGTTGTTGTTAATTGGGGTGGGCAAATCCGGGAATTCATTAATTTTTTTCTCCTTGGATGGATTTTCTATGAAATCCCCAAGAATGTGGAATCTGTTATTGGATGACTTGTCCGGTGGGCCCGGAGCCATGATTAATTAAATTCTAATCGTCTTTATGCGTAAATATGAGTTACAAGATCAAAATTAGGTAAGGTAAGGAAAGGGGGGAGAAAACACTTGCTTATAGTAAATTATTTAACAACCGTTATTCTACAATAGAGTATTTTTCTTTTTTTTGTTATGACAAGAGCAAAAACAACCGTACGCTTTGAATGTTAGTCGGAGACTGTAAGTTTTCTATTTCTAGATTTATTTCGGTTTTATTAATATTAATTTTTGCAAAAACCTAAGTACATATTTTTATAAGAATTTTCTATATATATATTTTATAGGTTTCCGACGAACTCGTATAATAAAACGTAAAATTATATGGGATCCTGATGCACCAGAAACTACATTCTCCTATGCAAAATTAGTTAAACATAATTCTAACAATACTAACAAAACAAAAAATGAAACGATGCCAACAATTACAATTACCAAGGGATCTACAACTATAACACAAATTAAAAAAGAAACTACTTCTACAGCCACAACAGCAACAGCAACAGCAAAAGTAGTTCCCAAGAAAATGCAAAGACCCGCAACACCAAAAGATAAAAAATTAACAACTGAAGTAAATATTGAAAAGAAAACTGCGACTAAACCAAATGTTGGCTTACCTAAAACTAATGTTGAGACAGAAGCCTCCGATTCTGAAACGAAGAAATCTGAAGAATCGGCAACTAAAACAATTAAGACTATTGGTAATACTGCCGAGATTAAAATATTAACTGATCCTGGAGTTGATGCTCCAGTTCCTACTGCTCTCATTGATTCAGCTTCCGTTGCAGCTACTACAAAGACGGCAGTTAATTCTCCTGCAAAAAGGCGTTCCCAAACTCCTGTTGCTAATGGTCCTGGTGGTGCTGGAGTTAAGAAGAAGAAAATCACCGAAGTTGATCGCCTAATGGGTGACGAAGGTGCTGCTAATATGCTTAACTCATTGGAAAAAATGGAATCCACTTTGGAGGGAGTTGAAACTAAACCTACCAGGCCGATGATGAGAAGTCGTGCTACTACAATATGCGAAAAAGTAAGTATATATTTCTTTTTGGTGTATCAAGAAATGAGAAAGAAACGAGTTTAAAAAATGTATTGATTCGCAGACCATTTAAATTCGGGCGCAAAAAAAAAATATGGAAATTGAAAATCGAGTATTGGATTTTTTTTATAGCCTCTAATTTTGTGTTTTAGCTTAAACATATTTTCTCATTTAGTCATTATAGGCTGTTTCTTACATGATAATAAGATTTGGTTATTGTGTGCTTTGCTACTAATTGAGCTAGAACACACCAGACTAATATTTAAGCAGCACACGAGAATTATTCATCTGGCATAAAATGTATACATACCCTGTAGGAAATGTCGATAGTGAAACTGTATTGATTCACTATTGACTTTGTCACCAGTACTACTGACTAATTATGCCCCAGCCAATGCTTTCTGCTGTAGACATTTTACATGTGCGTGTCATTGCGAATCTACACAACTATTGACTAGGTGTTGACATTGGAAATTCACTAAAACATTTTAGTAATTCTAGTCTACACTTTTGAAACTTTTTACTAGATTTCCACACTAGGAAGGAAATAAGTTTAAACAGGTGCATTTATTTTGATGAATTAGATATTTTATTAATAATTTTTTTTTATAAATTTGATTAAATTAAAAACAATTTTCGTGCAAATTTAATTTTAGAGTAGACAAATCTTCAAAAGACTGCACTCCGTAAAATCTTCATCACGCTCCACATTATCTCTAGAGTTGCAATTTTCACTAAAAATTGTTGCCTCTTTCTTATTTTTATACGAAATCAATTGTTTTTTTTCATAAGTTTTTTGTTATTTCTTTGCTCATTATATATTTTGTTCAAATTTGTATATTTACCTTTTAAATTCATTTTTCTTTATATTTTTTTTAAAAACTTTAATTTTGCACATGTGTTTTCAACAAAATAAAACAATAAAAAAATTAAGAACAAGCACAGCTTTGCAGCTGCAAAAAAGGAATGTAAAAAGTATATATTTTTTGTGGACATGTCACCAAAAAGTCACCCAAAATAATCGACAAAAGTGGTGACTTGTAGACACTTGACCCCAGGCTTCCTACAGGGTATACAATAGCTCTGTGTGTGTTAGTGTTTTTTGTATGCATTTAACATTTAGCGTTTTTTAAAAATGTGCATGTATTGGATTTGTGCTGCTAATGCGGGGTAGAAGCTCGTTGAAACTTTACGCCACCAAAAAACCATTCTTTTCACCCGGCTTGCCTACAAGGTGGCATGTTATGCTAGCATAATTGTTCTCGTGTGTTCTAGCTCATTGGGTCAAATTTTTTTAATATTCACATTTTTTTAATTGCTAAATTTAAATGTATTATGGCAGGGAAGCCAATGGTTTATGAATGTATTTTTCCTTTTTTTAAAATATCTTAATTGTATGTATATAGTGGTTTATACATAATGCTTTAAGATTCTTTCTCAGGATTATTGCTATGTAATACAATTATTTGGCCTGAAAGGCTTATGTGTTATTAATAAATAAATAAATAAATAAATAATAAATTGAAACCCGCGACTGATATTTGCTTCGTTTGCAATCTGCAATTACAAGTCCTTAATTACATAGAATTGTTTATTAATTTTATATGACAATAGACAATAGAACTAAAAAAGTTATATACAAATTTTCACGTGAAACTTATCGTTAAAAATAATTATATATACCCGGTGAAAAATGTTCAAACACGCCCAAATATGTTCATACGCAATCAACACAAGAATGAATATGTGTTTGCGTTCAAACGCTGAATATACTCCAACACACATATTTGTTGATGATTTTAAATCAATCAAACGACGTGCATATTGTTTTGTCACGGATTTATAATAATCGGTCGTTGTTAAACCATTTATTTTATTCTGTTCATTCGAGCCAACAATAATTATTTTGATGTAGAATAAATCATAAAAAACAACAAACAACGTGTATGAGTGTAATCATAATTTAAACAAAATAGTTTCTTATCTGGTGAATTCCACGTGTGACTTACACGACACGAGGAAAAACATACAATCATAATTTTTTTAATTTTTTCTTTTTAAGAAAAAACATCTACACGAACATACGTATTAATTCATGCACTTTGATTTTTGATTTGCGATTACATATTTTTAATTTTAATATAATTAATTAGTTGTGACTTACACGACATCAAATCCATTGATTTCAGGGTAATCAAAGATAGTTTAAAAATTCTGTTAATTGTGTAGTCCGATTCCTTTTAAACTGCACCAAAAGTATTTGAGAAATACAAACAACGACAAAATGGCTTCAACATAGTGAAATTTATTTTATTTTTCACAAAAAATAGTTTTTTTCGCGTGACTTACACGACATACAAATTGTGACTTTTGCAGTTAAAGTTATGAAGTTAAGATTATACAGTTTTTGATTAATTTAATTTTTGGAATTGCAAATAAATTTATTTTAGCGCTTCAACTCTTTTTTGAAGATGTGCAGTTACATTAAAATGAGTTATCCTCGTCATCTTCAATATTCTTTCCAGTTCTAAAAAAATAATAATATGAAAATTTGACTTTGTTGTGTACTTTTGTATGGAATTCACCATCTATAAAAAGGGGGTGGTTTTGTAGAAACACATTTCATAAATGTTATATGTATATAAGGGTGGGTCTAAAATACGTTTTTTTAGAATTTTTATTAGGAATACCAAAAATATTATTCTTTGTGAAATTTTTTTTTTTTTTAATTTAGGTCGACATCTCAGGCTCGCGCAATCCGGTTAAAGTTAAATATTGCCTAATTTGTAGAAACACATTTCATAAATGTTATATGTATATAAGGGTGGGTCTAAAATACGTTTTTTTAGAATTTTTATTAGGAATACCAAAAATATTATTCTTTGTGAAATTTTTTTTTTTTTTAATTTAGGTCGACATCTCAGGCTCGCGCAATCCGGTTAAAGTTAAATATTGCCTAATTTTCCAATCAAAATAGATGAAAAAAAATTTAGACAATATTCAAATTTTTCCGGATTAGGCAAACCTGAGATATCGACCTAAATTTTTTTTCCAAAAAAATATTTATATTTCGCAAAGAAGAATATTTTTATTACTAATAAAAACTCTAAAAAAGCGGTTTTAAGTCCCACCCTAACGTAAACAATATCATTTATGAAATGTGTTTCTATTTTGTTTTAATTATGAATACACTCATACGCGTTGTGTGTTGTTTTCTCTGGTACATATATGGAAGTATAATTTATTGCATATATTTATGTATGAAAAAGATACGAACATATGGAAGTATATGATTTTCCATATATGCAAGAGGGTTTAATGTCAACTATATTGCAATTACATTGAAATTATGTGACTGCACTTAAGATGTAATCACTTTATCAATTGCTTGCTATATATTGTCTGTGGTACTGTAGTTTAAAAGTACATATATTTCATATATGGACATATAAAGAAGTATAGTCGTGGTCACACAATTAAGTCATTCGATCTCACGATATTCCTATGAAGAATAAATATTATATTTTTGAGCCATAAAAAGATTAACTTTTATTAATCTTATTGAACCTTATAAACTAAATTTAACATAAAAACAAAAACAATTCACGATTACTTAAATGCTTTTTTCATCTATTTTAAATACACTTAAAATATTTTGTGGATAAATAATTAAGTCATTTAATAAATATTATATGAATTAATTGAAATTAAAATTATTTTAATTAATGGTATATTGCATCTTTTAATATTTGGTGGGAAATCCTTTTTGACGTATTAAGTCGGCACATCTCTTTGTCATTGTTTTGACAATTTCACAACACTGATCAGAGGTGATATTTATACTACTTTTATAAATAATCTCCCACAGATTTTTTACAATTGTAGGTTTTCTTGCTGAAACAGCCCGTTTTATGATCCCCATATGTTCTCTATTGAATTGATACATGGGCTTTGTGCTGGCGATTCGAGCAAGACTTGACGTCTCGAGACTTATGCTTCAGGTCGTGATGTTGTTTGAATATCCATGCTAGTGACAAATCGCAGCACAATCAATATCTAGATTATTTTCTAAGATGTCCTGATGTATTTTACCTATCATTTTGCCGTCTTTTTTCACTATCAGACCAAATCCAGATGAGGTAAAGCATCCTAATACCATCACCGACGACCTAACGTGCTTCAGTATTTTTTTGTATATTTGGGATTTTATTGAGCGTTTTGTGGAGATCTTACGTACGGTCTGCCATCATTACCAAGATCATTACATTAAGATGCATCGCTCCAGACAACCAGTTTCAAACAATTTTGGTCACAGTGCAGACATTGTTTTGCAAACTCTAAACCTTGCTTCGGTTTTCGTCTTCCTATGCAATCATGTAAATTATTATTATATTTTATTTAATCCAATGAATTAGTTCTTAGACTAAATCTTATAAAAAAGGAGCACTAGCTGCATAGGCTATCAGCTCTAAAATTATATACAATTATATACTATTTTTACAGATTATTTAAAGATTTTTTTTATATTTTATAATATTATTTTAAATACGGTGTTAAGTATGTTTAATAAATGTGAATATGTTGTTGATGTTGATTTTAGAGGGATTCCGGAGAATATCCAATGGTGATTTGGTGCCAAATAAGTTATGTCTTATTTTTGTGAGGAAGGAGCAGTCGCAGAGGATATGCCTAATGGTTAGGTTACTGTTGCATATTTGGCAAATTGGAGGGTTCAATTTCTTTAAAATCCATTCGTGAGAGAATTTGGTGTGCCCAAGGCGTAATCTAGAGAATATTTTAGTTTTTTTCTTTTCAACTTCGGTTGGGTAGGTTGGGGTAATTTAATTTTGGGTTTATAATGGTGTAGTGATAATGGTTAGATCCGCTCTCTCTAACTTCAATTTTTACATAGTTTGCTATATGTCGACGAATATCTATTTTTTCCAGTGTCGCATTCATTATGATTGGAGCATACGAAGAATATTTTCCGACAATATCTGCGTCTTCATTACCTTTGATACCGATGTGACTTGGTATCCAATAAATTCTTAAAACATCTTCTTTACCTATGAGAGCGTCCCTCATTTTGGTTACTGTATTCTATTTCTGATTGAAAGGGTTACCTATTGCCTTCAAAACTGAGAGACTGTCTGTAAAGATGATGGTTTTTTGATTGCTCTTTGTAATCATTTGGATTGCTTCGTAGATAGCACTCGCTTCTGCTGTAAAACTGATGAGTATTCTCCGAGTAGGCCATGAATGGGAGTTTTTCCTCCCTCATTTACTACTGCGTAAGCTGGGATGTTGTTTTGAGATTTAGTCCCGTCTGTGTACATAAAATGTCATCCGCTATTTTTTAAACTATTCTGAAGTTCGGATAAAACGTTTAGGAATGAATTTTTGGGCGTGTCATTCTTTTTGTAGTGAGACAGTGACATCTCTATAGAACAGTTATTGAACATCCAAGGAGGTTTAGTTATAACATTCTTGAACGGCGTTAAGGGGATGTCAATATCCGAAGCTAGCGCTAGGGATTCTGCTATTGCAGATTTTATGCGTTTCGTTCTTTTAGCAGATATTGTAGATTTAATGTCCTTGTCTATAATAGAATTAGTACTGAAGAGGAGTTTTGGCAGCATCCTGGCTTTTATTTCAAAAATTCTTTCTTCTATAGATGGAAGCCCTGCTTCATGGAGTATGTTATTTATTGGAGTAGTCCTATACGCGTAAACGCAGGCTCTTGCAGCTTGATGGTACACCGGTTTAATAATATTGATGATTGTTTTGCAGCTATTTCCATACAAAAATAAAACGTAGTCTATTTTACTTTGTACGATGGTTTTGGTAAGATATGTTAGTGTGTTGATATGAACAAAGCTCTTCCTGGACAGATATCTTATTATATTAACTCTTGAAGTTAAAGAGTTTTTGAGTTGGTTGTAGTATTCCTTCCAGCTGTAGTTGTGAGATAAAATTACACCTAGTACTTTTAATTTATTTACATTTTGTATTAATGTACCTTTAGTAGTAATGGCGTAGTCGTCTGAACTGCAGTTGTGTTTTCTACATATATGAAATTTTTTGCTTTTATGTAAAGAGATTTTGGTTCCGGAATATTCAGTCCAATTTTTAATATTATGAAGAAGTTGTTCCAAAATGCTTGTAGTTTCACTATTGTCATTTCTTTTACAAAATATGTATAAATCATTCGCATACAGACAGTGATCTACAGGGCGACAGTTGTTCCCGATTTTGCTAATTTCATTGAATGCAATTTGAAACAATATTACTGAGAGCGGGGATCCCTGTGGGATTCCGAGTTGACCATTGATTCCCACTTTAAAGCGTCTGTTTGATAAAAACGATTTTACAAAGTCAAAAATTTTTAGGCCAATTGACCAAGATTTTAAGATGATTAAGATTACGTGAGAGCCTATTCTATCAAATGCTTTTTCAAAGTCAATTGATAGGGCTGTGACGTGGTTTCTGGCTGCGATCGCTTTTAAAATGTAATTGTTTATGTGTAAGAGTGCGTCAATACAACCTTTATTTGCTTTGAAAGCAACTTGCTCCTTGGCTATAAGTTTTTTCTTTTCCAAAAACCATGAAAATCTAGCAGCTATTATACATTCAATGATTTTTGAGAGGCATGATAATAACGATATTGGGTGGTAATCTCCGACAGAGGACGGGCTTTGATTTTTTGGTATAGGTACTACAATTGCTTGTTTCCAAGGCTGTGGTATATTGCCGCCATGAAATATTCTATTGTACATTTCTAACAATTTGGCTTTACTTTTGAGGGTTAAGGGCTTTATCATTTAGTCCCCTTTACCTTGCTTAAGCATTTATGAAGTTCCAACATTGTGATTGATTCCTCCATTAGTTTGGCGTTTTTATCTTTTTTGCTGAGATTTAACGTAATGGGTGTATTTTTAGATGTATTCAACAATGTTGAATCGGACGCATATTCGGCCCATTCGGCGCCAAAGTGGTTAGCAATTTTCACTGGCTCTATCAGAGTTTCGTTTTGTGTGTTTATCGCTTTAATGAAAGTTGGTGTACATATATGTGTTATTCTGTTTATTTTATTCCATATAATAGAAGTGGGAGTATTTTTATTTATTGTTTTAGTAAACTTTTCAAAACTGAAATACTTGGCAACTTTTAATTCTTTCCGAAATCTTGCGTTAGCTTTTATGTAAACTAATAGGTTTTCCTGTGTCGGATTGGCTTTAAAGTTTTGCCAGTTCATCATTTTATTTTTACGCAAATTTGCTAGTGTTGAATTCCACCATGGAACTGTTTTTTTTCTATATCAATACAAAGAAAGCCTTCATGAACTGTTTTTGTATTTTTCGACCTACCTTTGGACTGGGGTATGTGTAAGTTCGCTGAGGTGCGGATTGATTTAGTTATCATTGCTGCGTTTTTATTGCTAGATGATGTTAGTTGTCTGCTACACATTTCTAGTTCTGCTTTTTGTGAGTACATCTGCCAGTTGGCTCGGTCAAACAAAAATTTATTTGTTTTAACTGGGTTATAGTTTTGTTCAGACGTTTGTATAGTTACTTTTATTGGAAAGTGGTCGCTGCTGTGTAGGTCATCGAGGACTGTCCAGGAGCTTATAGGGAGAAGTGGTATCGAGCATAATAAAATATCAATATGGGTGAAGGAGTTATGGGTTGAAAATCTATGCGTTCTCAACGATGGCAGACCAACTCACGTCTGCCATCGTTGAGAACGCATAGAGCGGCTTGTATTATATTCTCAAGTAGAACTCCTCTGCTATTATTTTTTGTCGATCCCCAAATAGTGTTCCAGCAGTTAAAATCGCCAACAACTAGCAAATGGTTGTTAAAAGATGATATTATACCTGATAGTTCAAAGGATGATATATTTTCATCGGGTGGGATATAGAATGTTAATACAGTAAAGGTAATATTTAGGTTTATTTCAATTGCAACTACTTGGTAATTAGAGTTAATGTGGATTTGTTTATGAGGAATATTTTATTTGATGAAAACGCCTACACCTTGATGAAGCGTTATATACTGAGTTTATAAAGTAACTAGTGTAATTCTTTGGAGGAATCGGAGTAAAGTTGAAATGGCAGTGTGTTTCCTGCAATGCGATAAAACAGGGATCCATTTCCTTCATAAGTAATTGGATATCGTTGTAATTATTTATTAACAAATTGATGTTCCATTGCAATAGTACGAAGTCCATAGAAGTTAATAAGAAATGGGTATATGAGATCTGGATTTAGGGGACGGTTTGGGAAGGAAAAGGAGAGGGTATTAAGTTGCTTGAGGGGATTACGGAGAAGAGGGTTCCATTGAAGCCTCATCAGGAGAATCCAATGGTAAGAAATATGAGTTTTTGTTGATTAAGGATTGAGTTATGGCTGATAGTGGTGACATAAGAATATTTTTATGAGTGATGTTTTCGGGTGTGTTTAATTTATCGGGTTCTGTTGTTGCTTTATTTTTAGAAGTATATTCGATGGTGTTTAATGTTTGTTTTTCTGAGGTTATAATTTTTTTGTAAGAGAGTTTCTTTATTTTTGTTTGTTTGCTCTTTTGGTGTTGAAGGTGTATTCAAGTTGGTGATATAGCTGTTATTTTTCTTTGATGTAGATGGTTGTATATGTAATTGTGTGTTTGATGAGGCGATTTCAGTGTTTTTCAGTGCTTGCGAGAGTGTTGCTTCTTTGCGTTTAGTGGGGGTAACAGAGGTGACAGATGCGTATGAGCTGTTTTGGTTGGTTGTTATTGGGTTAGTTTCTCTATATTTACGACGAGCTTCACCCATCGAACAATAGGTTTTAGTTTTAATTTTCAAGATTTCTTTCATTTGTATAAAACGCGGACAATTTTTATCCGTTGAGGAGTGATCAGCTGAACAGTTGATACAGAATACACGGGCACATTTTTCTGGATTGTGGGATGGCAAACTGCAATCCGGGCAGGTGAGTTCTACCTTGCAACGTTTTTTAGTGTGTCCCAGCCGTTTGCATTGTTTACACCTCATCGGATTCGGGATATAGTCTTCAACTTTACACATATACAAGGCTATGTCTACTGTATTTGGCAAACGTTAAAGATCAAAAGTGAGAATCATTTTTCCTGTTGCGACGGTGGTGGTATTTTTTCCATCAGCTACTTCTTTAGTAAATTTGTGTACGTCGGTTACTCCTTGTTCTTTCATCTCGTTGATAATTTCAGATTCTTTAACATGTATTAGACAGGGTGCGTAAATAACTCCTTTAACAGAATTAAGACTGTCGTGAAGTTTGTATGTGATTTGGCATAAATTGGAGAGTAATTTTGTCTTTAAGAATTTTCTGGCAGCACGTTCATTGCGCGTTAGAACCAGCAAATTACCGTCTCGCAACAGGAAAATGGAGTTGATTTCAGTAGATATTCTTTCTATTGATTTTTTAATAGCAAACGGACTTACCAAACGCATTCTTTCAGTTCCTGTTGACATTTTAACATTCTTTTTTGACTCCTTGGTAGAACTTATTTGTGTACATGTGACGAAAGTGTAATTTTTACTATTTCCAGTTATTAACCTGTCTGCGGAAAAAAAACATTTTTCGGGGTTTTTTCCGAAATGTTTAATTGCATTGACTACTTTTCCAAGAACCAAATTTGCAGGGGAAGCACTTCTATTTTTACCCGTTATTTAACTTTAATCACTATAATCGACTAAGAAGGTGCTAAAATTTTTAATACAGTAATTTTGTAATCAAATATTTATTTTTCAAAGCTTATTTACCTCGTTAAACTTACTGATTGCTAACTTGAACATTTCAATATCAAATCGCTCAATTATTTTTTGTTTAAAATGAAAAGTAACAGCTCTACATATTTGATATGTTTGGAATGAACAAACAGTCAAGGAATCGCTATAAATGTATTCAGAAAAAATGTTAGTACAATGACTTAATTGTGTGACTACAACTGTATATGTAATAAAATCCTAAGAGTTTGTAAAATTTCAACATACATTACCACTCTTTGCATGGGTACTATAACTAGTTGCATCATCACTAGATCCAATGATGTTTTCCGCGAGAAGTAGTAATTTAGTAACTAGTAATTTTAGAACGGGTTTCAAAAATGGTCCTGCATATTTACTTATTTCTAAAAATTTCAAATATTTTTTTACTGCTTCTATAACGAACTCTGTCTATAACAAACAGTTTTCCCGCTCCCATAGATTTAGATAATCAATAAAGTGAGGAAAGACAACGTCTTCAAGTCGCTAAATAAACTAAAATTATTTTATATTATTTTAGTTACCGCGTAAAGAAACAACGAGTCCAGTTAAAACAACATCTCCTACTAATACCACAACTTCACCTACAACAACGACAGCAACAAATCAACTGACTAACAAAGGTAAACGCACCAACAAAACTCGTCCTTCTTCCTCTTGGGATTATGTATACAAACAAAAAGAAAAAGATTTTGATGATTCTTTAATTATACGAAGGCGCTCTAATAGTTCATATTCTAGTACAACATCATTGAATCGTTTAAGCTTAGATGGTCCTCCATCATCAATTACTAATTCCAATAGCACTTCTGCAGCTGCATCATCTAATGATAAAAAATCTTCACCCGCCTCCACAACTCCTACATCAATTGCAACTACAAAAACTTCACACTCGTCTGCAAATAATAATAAAAGCGCTGGCAGCTCTAAAATTCCCACACCATCAGCTGGCAAATCGTTTGAATTTGCAAAACCTGAAAATAAAAAAGCGCAAAGACGTACAAAAAGTCCTGCTGCTACTTTAACAAATGATATGAAAAAATCTGCGCCGGTCGCAGGCAAACGTAATACTCGTAGTCCTGCAACCACTTCAGTTGATGATATTAAGGATGTAAAGGCCTCAACAAAATCTACCACCTTTTCATCAAGTACAAAAGAAAGAAAAGAACCTATACCATCACCGGGTACAGTTTCTGATGTTGTGGTCAAAAAATCATCTAAAGTTGCTCAAATTATTTTCAGTACCAATAAAGCCAAATTAACCAACACGTTTACCATACAAGTAAGAATTACCAATTTTTATACTTAAAAATTGAACAGTGTCTAAAATATTATATGATTCTCTTTGTAGATGTTAAATAAATTAGTTGATATACTAGAAAAATTGGCTTCCGATCCGGATTGTCATATTATTGTCATGGCTACAAACGATACACATTATTGTCAAGGTGTTGATATAACTGAACTTACAAAAACTTCAGCAGAAAAACGAAAAAATTATTCAACACATTTGGCAATGGCTGTCAAGTAAGTTTCAAAATATATACTGTTATTTATAAATTGACAAGGAAAAGCTAATCTAGTAATAGTCACTTTACAAAGAGTAAAACGTTATTGAGACTAACAATTAATTTTATTTGTAGATTTTTGTTTGGTTTTTATTTTAGAAGTTTATTTTTTGCCTGAATAATTGTAGTATTTTTGAGGTTATGTTAACAATTCAATAACGGGTAACTTAATGAGTTTGAAATAGCAATCCGAAGTTAGTTAATTAATAAAAAAAACTTTTATTTACTTTCTGTTTGCCTGTGCTAGCTTAAAGAGGTACAGAAATAATGTTGTTCTAAATTTGTTAATTTAAGTGTACAAGTTTTTATTTTGTTGACTGTATATCACACCCTCGGGAATTGAAAAGAAATTTTTTTTCTGTATGATGTTAAGGGGCGCTAGGTCCAAAAAACCAAAATACACCAAAAGTGTGACGGATCAAATTAAAGGAAATTTTTTCATGATTCCAAATATGCATTTTGATCATACTTGGGACTAGTTTATTAAATAGGCCAATTAATTGACGATTTTATTAGCATTGAATTCATTCAATGCCAATGAAATTTTTTGGCTTTACCATTGTTTGTGTCAATGCTAACGCTTTTTAGAGATGTTTCATCACCAATGGTTATTATTTAAGATTTCATTACAATTATTAATGCCTCAATGGAAAACAAAATCATTAGCATTATTTAACGTCATTTATGTTATTATTAAATTTACGTCTGCCCTAAAGCAAATACATATGTCCCATTTTTTAAGTAATAAAAAGTTTGTAGTTGCTCTTAAGGCAAAAAACTGATGCAAATGTGCTTTTATTATGAAAAGAAAATTTACAAAAATTAAAAAATAAAGTATGGCAAAAACATTTTTACAATGCATACTATGATTGTTCACCAATAAAATGAATGTTTTGTAAAAAAATTATTTTTTTATTCAATTGTAACTACTTTTTTAGGCATGGCTTTGATTTCATTACAATTATTTTGAACGAATACAATTGAAAAAATTCAATTGCCATTGAATGGTAATGATTTTTTTTTTTATAATTGGCATTGTTTTTAAGTAATATCAATTAAAATTCAATGTCAAGTATGATTTTGATCCAAGATCCGGTAAATAGAGTTCGCATTAGGTAAATTTTAGGTGGTAAAGAAAGGGAAAAGTAAATTTTTCCCTCAAAAAAAGAAAAAACGAATTTATTGTTCGCATTAAACAAAATGGAGTTTCGCAAAAAGAAAAATATATATTTTTTTTAATCGCGCAATTTTTTTTTTATTTATTTTTTTTTATTTATTTATTTCAATATAATTTTGGTACAAATAAGACTTTAAGTCTCTTAACAGTATCTCAGACATTGTAAAATTTATGTAAGATATATTTTTAGAACTAAAACTAAGACTAAAACTAAGAAAACATTGCTATAAAATTTTAACAAAGGAAATAATTTAATAAAAAAATAATAAAATATTTAAAAATCAAAAGAAATTAAATATCAAATATCAAACACAAAAAAAAAACATTAAAAATTAAACAATCTATTGTAATGTTTTATAATGTTTTATAACTGCCCTTTTAAAAAACAACACACGCGAATCGGTTTTTAGAATATGTGGTAAACTATTCCAAAGGTTTACAGCACTGACAAAAAACATTCTAGAAGAGGAGAGATATGTATAATCAGGTAAAATAATGTTGCACGTGCGTGTAGAGTTTCCAATTGTCAACTTATTGTATAAATAGTCTGGTTGACGTGTGTGAAAAATTTTGTGTAAAAAAATAACGTTTCGAATGTTTAAGTATGATGATAAACTACACCCCAAAATCTGCAAAGAGTATTGGGATATTCTATCGAATTTCCTTTTATTGAAAATATATCTTGCGCAATTATTAATAACAATTTGCAATTTACTCTTCGACATTGCGTCAAGATTACCATATACATTAGCCCCATAGGTAATAAAGGGTACAATTAGAGTTTTAACCAATTTTAATTTCGTATCACAAGGTACGTAGAAGGATGAATACCAAAGTTTTCTTAGTACTCTATATATCTTCATTATAGTGTAGTCGATATGGTCTCCACAATTGAGAAAGGAGTTTATCATAAATCCGAGATTCTTAACTGCTCTAACATATTTGACGTGTGCAGTATCCATATAAATGTGTGGAAGTTCAGTTAAACTGTCGTCCTTGTAAATCGTAAGTGCCTGTGTTTTTGAAGCGTTGATGTAAAGATTATTTTCATGTGACCATCTGCAAATTTCATATAAGTCCTCATTTAAACGATATACCAGATCCTCACGGAGTCTGGATGGACGAGATAAATAAATTTGTGCATCGTCGGCATAAAGATGAAACAAAGAATTTTTACAACAATAAACTATATCATTGATAAAAATACTAAACAATATTGGCCCAAGGATTGAACCTTGTGGCACACGAGAAAAAACTGGTTTCAAATTGGAAAATGTGTTATTTGAGCTAACCCCTTGATAACGTTGTGAAAGATATGATTTTATAAGATTAGATGCAAATTTCATTCATTCATATGATTTTATAAGATTAGATGCAAATTTCAATTCACTACGAATTCGTGAACATATTACAGAACATGTTATTCGTTTTCTTGGAACATCGTTTCGTGATTTTATTAAAATACGTCTCCTATTATATTTCTATCGAGTTTTTAGTATAAATTGTCCTTTGT
The DNA here is from genome assembly GCA_949748255.1 of Eustalomyia histrio. Lineage (NCBI taxonomy): Eukaryota > Metazoa > Arthropoda > Insecta > Diptera > Anthomyiidae > Eustalomyia > Eustalomyia histrio. The sequence continues at coordinate 7,477,950 of OX456524.1, forward strand.
TTATATCAAATTTTTTTAGATTTACTAGATCTCATAGTCTAATTGCACCTTTTAATACTCCTTGGGTAAGTCGGTCTTTTCATAGGCGTGTGGTTTTATTGTTTAATGCGCTGCCAGCATCTTTAAGGCAATTCAATTATAGCGTTCATGTTTATAAAAGAAAACTTTTAAATAACTTTCAATAATTACAACAATTTTCTTTTCTTTTTGATAATTTTTTATTACTACATTATTCTTTTTTTCTCGTTTCAATTTGGGATAGCAAAATGTTATATACTTTATTTATACAGTATCAAATAAATAGTTATCAGGGTTTTAATTTATAAATTTTAAGGTAACCTTAAGTGAGTGGAATATTGTAATTTATTAATTGGCCTCTGGGCTTTGAAATTACAAAATGTTGAATAAAGAAAAAAAATTTGCTAAAGCCATAATATTTTTTAAGTTTCAAAATTAAAACATTATGGTTTACAGTATCAAATGCTTTAGAAAAGTCAATTAAGACAAGGATAGTTACGTCACCCCGGTCATATGCAGGCCGAATATCCTCTATAACTTTTAGTATGGCAGTATTGCAGCTTCTTCCAGCACGATAACCCGATTGATTTTCAGGCAGAAGTTTATTGATGGTCAGATGTTCAATAATTTGTGAAGAAAGAAGTCGCTCAAGAGCTTTTGATAGAGTAGGTAAAATACTGATAGGACGAAAATCTTCAGGAGTAGAAGGTGCATTCTTTTTAGCAACTGGAATGATATTAGCTATTTTCCAATCACATGGAAAAACAGACGTTGTTATAATGTGATTGAAGATATGAGTGATGGACGGTAGTATATAGGGTAGTATTAGTTTTACGAATTTAAGGTTGATACCATCGTATCCTACAGCATTCGATTTAAGCTTCATAATGGCTTTACCAACATCCTCGACACTAAATTGCTCAAAGCTAAACAAGTTACCATAAAAAGTAAGATTAGTGCTGAGCTGAAAAGAATTACTCACATTTTCAGCAGTTGATTTTAAGAAGAATTCATTCATAGTTTCAGGGCAAAAATCACAATGGGTTTTAGTTTTCTTTATCCCAATATTACTAAGATTGCTCCACAAACGCTTTGTTGGAAGACTACTAATATACACACTTCATGTGCCTTGTAAAAACGTGTACTTTATTCCTAGCAATCCTATAGTTATTCCAGTTACGGAACGATTGGTTCGACTTCCAAATGGAAAAGAGTCGATCACGTAATTTAATAGCAGCTTTGACTTCGTTGTTGAACCATGGATGCGTAGAATTATTTATTTTCAATTTCCTGATTGGAACATATTTTTCATATAAAAACAATATATTGCCAGACAATGATTTTAGTTTGTCATTAACATTTGTAAAAAACCAACAGTCATTCCAGTTTATCGTCACAGCTTCATTGTTAAGTTGCTCAATGTTTATTCTTTTAAAATCCCGAAAAAATACATCTTCATCTTTATTGGAATAACTGAGATTTATATCACTAGTGAGGAACAACATGTCATGATCGGAAACACCAGCAAGCGAAAATTTATCAAAATGTATAGTTGTAGAATCAAAGGAAGAGCATACAAGATCCAATAATGCAGATTTACTGTCATGGGCAAAACGGGTCGGCCAAGAGTTGATGACTTTTAACCCACAAGAGGTCAAATCATCAATTAGACTTCGCGACAGTGAGTCATTTCTCAACAGATCAACGTTAAAATCACCACACAAGATAATGTTCTCATAATTAATAACATAATCAATGAATTTGTTGAAGAAATCAGAAAGACTATTAGATCTGTGAGGATTATAGACACAAACTACTAAACATTTTACATTATTAATACCTTCGAACTCAACGGCAAGAAATTCAACTTTACTACTTTCCTTAGAACAAAATACAACCCTGGATTTCAATCCCTTTCTATAATATATAGCAATACCACCTCCCCGCTTGTTAATAGTCCTATCGTGTCGAGTAATATCGAAATTAAACAGTCTGTACATATTATCATCAATATCCGGTTGAAACCACGTTTCGGTTCCACAAAGTACCTCTATAAAACATTTGGACAATATATAATTCATATAGTCAATTTTGGCGCTATTAAGACTACGTGAATTCATGTGACATAATTGGAAACCCTTTTGATACTTACAACCCCTAGAATTGTTTTTAAATTGTCATTAGTACTACTCGTATTAAATGTCATCGTTAAATTTTAAATAATGATGACATTTTAACGCATTTGTTGTAAAAAAAATGGCAGAAAAATACAAAACAAAAATCCAAAAAATTTAAATTGGCAAATGTTTTTTTAAGAAAATTAAATATAAAAATCAAAAAATTTAAAAAAGGCAAATTATTTTTAAGAAAAGTTAATTTTCAATTTGTAAAGTCACGCGATAATCCCTAGCTACAAAACACTGTTAGTTTCTTTTAAGACCTAAAATTTACTAAAATGGACCTAGCGCGAGTTTTGTTCTTCAATCAACTCGGAAAATTCAGATTATCATTGACTCGTTTTCTAGCATCGCTTATAAAGTTTCTTTTAAAATTCGGGTAACCCGGCTTTGAATCAACTTACCCATGAACATGAGATCTGTTTCTTTTTCAGAAAAAATCTAGCTTCGAATTTCATCACCATTGATTGTGCTTATTTTTATTTTTAAATTCATATTTTGTATTGTTGATCTGTTATTTTTGGTAAATTGTTTTTTATAATTTATAAAGAATATGATTATGTGAACTTAAATCCTACTAAATAGCATTCATTTTTAATTTTTTTTTAATTGTTTATTTTATAGGAAAGGAGTGTATGATTGTTAGGGATTAAATTGTTCAATTTTTCAAATAGTTTAATTTTCACATCAGTGTATTAAAAAATAAAAATGTATTACTGTATTAAAATCATATGCTTTGATTTTTTTTATTAAATAAATGAATATGTTACACTTTTTCGTGAAACTGCTGCTCCATACTTTTAAACTCTATTTTTTTCTATTTTATAGAAATTATTTAAAAACATTAGCTAACTACCCAAAACCATTGATTGCTGGAATAAATGGCAGCATTATGAATTTGGGTGTTATGCAATTGGCTTTATTTGACATTGTAATAGCAGGTGATAAAACTACATTTGAAACACCTTATGTCAAAATGGGACAAGTACCAGAGGGATACAGTATTTGGAATAACATGAATAAAATACGAGGATCATTTGTAAGAAATACAAATTTCATATGCACATTAAAATTGTATCGACCATACTAACATTTGTCATTATAATTTAGAAAACAAAACTATTTTGGTTATGTGAAAGAATACAATCAACTGAAGCAGCCTTAGCTGGCTTGGTAAATAAACTAACGGCTCCCAATAAAGTTAACGAAGAAGCTTTAAGCACCGCCAAAAGGATAGCTTCCTATTCAGCTGATGTAAGTTGTATATATTTGATATGTCTGCAATGTAATTTATTAAATATTCTCCCGCGTCTTTTTAACAGGCATATCGTGGCATGAAGAGAACTGTTATTAACAGTCATTCAACTGTTATTGGTAGCTCTTTAGATGAGGAATTCGATACAATTATAAAACAATGGTCATCAAGTGAGTGTTTGGAAAATATGAAAAGAATTGTAGATCAGGGTCATTATTAATTTTCTCTTTATATTTTTTTAATAACCATTATTTTTTATTATTAATATTAGTTTTATAAAATTATTAGTATAAGTGCATATCAATTATGTATGCTTTTAAGTTTTTCTTTTAACAAGTCATACAATTGTTTTTATCTTTGAGTATATTACATTAGCGGTCTACACAATCTTCCTAGCAAAGAAGGCAGGCGTACTCAGCTTGGTACTTTAGTATAAAAGATTTTTTTCTTTTTTTTTTTCAAACAAAATATGTGTATTAGAGTGCCTCAAAAATATATGTGATGTATTCTGAAAATTAAACTAAACATGTTTTATGATCAGTTCGAATATATTTTGACGCTAGCTATGGCCGTGAACTAAACCATTGTTTTTTTATAAATATAAAATTTGTTGCGGCACATTTTGCCAAATATTTTGTCCAATTTAAAAGGTATTCAATAATTGTTCGATTCAGGATAAAAGCAATAAAATCGAGATTATTTTGATGCGATTTCATAAACATTTAAATAACTCTCTCATTTATTACACGTTTTTTTACAGAGGTTATTAGCTTCTTATGCATCGCACTCAACGAGCATTTAAATATATTGTATTTTAGGCCTAGCAACTTGTTAGAATAGAGTTTATTCATAATGGTTTCTTAACAGGTCAATCGTGTGTTTGAAAACAAAAGACTTTTTATGATTGTGAATAGAATTTTTTGTTTTTTGAAGTTTAATCACTGAACTTTGGAGGAAATGTATCAACAGTACTAGAATGAGTTTAAGTATAGTATAATGAATGAAATTCATGTTAAAGCTGTACTAAGTTCTCATTGTGATACAGGAATAAGCAACTAATTACATTATGCTACGCTTTAGTTTTATGTACTTTTGTAGTTACCAATGAATGTAGAACTGTAATCGAATGATGACCGAGTCATTAAAATTTAAATAATATCAAACAAAAACAAATAAAATAGGATTAAATTCGGCTGTGCCGAATCTTGGAATACCCTTCACCAACTTTGCATTTTACAGAAGTACATGTCGAAATATGTATATGCAAACTTTTGGGCCTGGTACCCATAGCTTGCCCTGTAGTGTGTGAAACTACCTGAAAACCCCATGTTATAGAAATTGAAAACTTTCATATGCTATTAGAAATGACACATTTATATATTGTGACCTTTTTAGTCAAAAAAATATTTTCTATCAACCATCATTTAAAATATTTTATATCATAAAAAGCTAAAAAAAAATAACAAAGCAAACATTTGTATAATAATATAGTATCATACATATGAGTCAAAGGAGTGCCATAGTACCTGTAAGGCTTTAATAGTACCACAAAAAGTACTCAAGTAAAATCTTTATCATCCCAGTTCAAATATTGTAAAAAACTTTAAATGTGAAATTAACTGTTAAAAAAATAAAATAAAATATTTTATTTGCCTGTCGTTACTATGAAATTGTATTAAAATACACCAATTTATATGGAAATTTGGAAATTTTTTTCAAACCGGTTAAACTCAAGTACGATTTTAATTAGAGCCGAAATATTTTGGGAATCATCATAAAACATGTTTATGTTTATTTTCAGGGGTACATCATGCATTAAATTTTTTTCCCTAAAAGTACTTTTATACTATATAGAGGGTCGAGTTTTATTTTTCTAGAAATATTGTAAATTCCGCTGTTATAATCTGCGTTTAACACTGAAAGTATAAATTTTTTTATTAAGTAAGGTTTTAAGTTATATATGTTAACAAAAAATTTGAAGCAAATTATAAAAATACATAATTTAGTTTGTTTTTGTGGCAATTAAAAATATAATTTTGAACAAATAATCTTTGAAGTTTACAGAATGAATATTGATATCTATGGACTTTTGACAAAAACACTTGACAGGAGAGCTAACGAAAAACACCTTTAGAAGCTCGTGTTATGATAAATAAATAAATAAAAAAAATACACAACTCGTATTTACGTTTTACAGGTAGAAAATACGAACGGCATAGTGTTGGCAAAGGGCTGGGATCCGACACATTTTAACTTTTACAGTACTGGCACGATATCGAAATGTTTGCATAGACGTACTTATTTGCCAATGTTGGTACAGTCTTGTGATTCAGTAGTTTGTCAGTTCTTAAAATAAAATATTTCGGTATCTAGCCGGTACTTAAACATTCGGCTTTTTAGCAAAACCAATAATCAGCCTTTAGATCAAACAAAAATATAAATTCAAAAAATTCAAAAAACACAGATTGCAATTTTTTTATTCAACATTTTGCAATTTAAAAGCCTAGAGGCCAATTAATAAATTACAATATTCCACTCACTTAAGGTTACCTTAAAATTAAGAAATTATTACCCTGATAACAGTTTGTTTGACAATTGAAACGAGAAATATAATTTTTGTAGTTATCCACTTCATTTTTAGTAAAAATAAATTTCAAAAACATTTTCTCGTCTCTAATATTTGGTGGAAGCGGTCAACAAAAAAGTTTTTGATGAACCCCCTAAAAATAAATAAAAAAATTAGACCAGGCAATTTTTGTCAATGGCATTGTGAGATTAAAAAGACACTCAAGAATTCTTAGATTGTGCATCCAAATATTATAAAAGTCGACTAAGCCGACTTAAGTGCTTTTGTCAAAAGTTCGCAGATATGTTATTTTTAATATATAAATTGAATGAATAAATTAATTATTGTACTCAATAAAATACATTAAATATTAAAAACAATTTCACGTGGTCTTATAAGCCTTAACGAAATTGGATTGGAAACGGAATTGAATTCTAAATACATTTTGATTTCATTACAACTTTTTTATATAGATTACAAAAATTTAGAGATTAAAAGTACCAAATCAATCCAATGGTGAAATATTAAAATAGGCCGTAATAGGTTTTTGACACTTTTACCAGAACTCAATCCTTGCATTTATTTGTATCAAAATTAAACGTTAAAACCCGAAGAACGAAATGTTTTGTTATAAATTTGTTGAAACTGGTTCACACCAGCGATGGAAATGAAAAAAAAAATATATATATTATATATGTATATATATATATAAAACACACATACATTTTGGGAATAAACTAACAAATATTATTTTTAGATTGTATTACAACAATAATTCTTCATTTTATACAACAATTCAAACTTTATTGTTACAATTAAAAAAAAAAACATTAAAAAGTATTATAATTTCCTATAGTCGAATGTGAATAAAAATAGGGACAGTAAGAAAATGGTTTGAAATATTAGGTGTGTTCGACGTACGTTACCGCGGGTGCCGGCGGGAACCCAATCTTACCAGAAAGCGTTTCTTGTAACAAAAATTGGGTAAATGAGAGCGTTCATGAGAGAGTAATTGTGTTTCTCATTTTACCAGAAATTACCCGTACTATTTGTTTGGGTAAAATGGTAAAATTGTCAAATCATCAGCTGTTGCTAATAAATTATCTGTTTTGCATTTTTGAAAAAAATTAAAGTTAAATAAAAATTTACTAAAAAGAACTTTTCCTTCTTAATAATGAAAAATACATTTGAAAATGTAAATAGATATTTGCCATTTCAAATATATTTATTATTTAAGCTGTTTTTTAATATGAATAAATTTGAAGTTTATTTTTGGGTATGAAATGTGGTTTTATGCGTTCGCAGTATTTTGGGCATTTTTATATTTTTGTGAGAGAATTTTTTGCTTACTCTCATTTTACCAGACTTTACCCAAAATTACCTATTATTAGTATTTTATATTTTTTATGGAACCATAATAGTGATCATTGTATCTAATAGATGTACCCATTTCTGTATCATATTTATGTAAATAAGTGCACCAAGTATGGAGCCAAGGGTGAAAAAGGTCGGGATATAGAAAACCGGAACAGATTGCCATATGCATGAAATTTTGTTTGTGCCAGACTACTTCGTTGGTATTTCTAAGCCAAACAAAATAAGACCTGATCACTATTAAATCCTTAGAATGCTGATTTCCTATCGAAAATCGGAAATTATTTACAAATTTTAAAGAGCATCGAAAGTTAAATTTTGTTTTTTGGGGTTTTTCAATTCACATTGCAACAATTAGTTGATAGTTTTTAGAAGTGAATTTGTTTTGAAAAACAAAGAATTTTTAAAAACACATTAAATATATTTTTAGAGTAAAAAAATAAGTAAATACCAGCTTATTTACGATGGAAAAAGTAAGATGGAACACTTGGAGAACACTTCACATCTAGTTTCCGAATTGTCTTAGGCTCTGTAATTTCGTTACTGGGTAATTTTTACTAAACTTTGCTGGAAAAGTATACAAACGGACCTATTAACTACTAAAATTACTAAAAAAAAGAATCTGAGTCCGATAGTGCGTTTCCTCATCAAATCCTTAGAGTGGACTTATTAAAACTAGCTACCGGAAATCAGATTTCTACAGGTTCGTCCGTTCGGAATCGTTCCGTTTACGTAGGGTAAGTGCTTGTGTGTGTTATATAAATCGATTGAGTCAGCTGATTGGTCACGTTACGTCTACGTATGGCTAATTATACCTTCGGTACTTGTGTAAACGAACGTTACCCAATACAAATTTGTATAAATTATCCAATAAACAAAAGAAACTATACATAATATGTGTTATGAGAAGATTTGTTTATGAAGTTTTATGACGTCATTGTAATGCAAGGGAGTTCCCCATGGTTTTGCTGGGTAGTAAAATCCAATAGCTTTTGTTCTATTTAAAGGGAATTAAAACATATAGTAAATTAGAGGGTTTTTTCATATTATTACCCAGGCTGAAAAATACGATCGGCAAAGTACTGTGAAAGTGTTGACAATGGTCAGTAATACGTTTTCATAATGTGGCTTGAACAATATTAACAGTACTGTCCTGTTACTTGATTGATAACAGCGGCCAACCTTTGTTTGTAATTCAAAAAACTTGGCGCATTCTAAATAAATTAAACTCAAACAATTCTCTAAATCCTGTTCGTCCTTAGAATGTTACATAAATAAATCTTGGTAAACAAAGGATTTTAATAATAATTTAACAAAACATATTTTTTTTGATAGATAAATTATTTTTTAACTTAGAAACTGTGCGACATGGCTAAATTTATTCTAAACTAACTTGGAATTTATTACCGTGGGTGACCCATAGTTTGCAATGAAATTTGGATATTTTAAAAACATATCAAAATCGACGGGTCATTCAAGTATACTTTCCTTGCATACTCTTAAAAATTAATTCAATTATTAATAATAATCAAATAGTTTTCTGAATCATCTTTCAATTCTTTGAAGCACTTTCCAAAGGTAAGAATTTAAATTCATAAAAATGAATTAAATTAAATGGTTTTTAATTCGCGAAATTCAACATAAAAACATTTTTATTCGCAAACTTAAATTGTTTGTTTATGATTCGAGAAATAATTTTTTTTTTATAATAGGTTTGTACGAATTAAAACAAAATTAAATTTACATCAAATAAATCAATGTTTTAAATGAAAATCGAGTTCATTCAAAAAATTAAAAAAATATATTAATTCGCGATAGCAAACGATTTTGATTAGCGAATACAAATATAAACAACTAATTGGAGCGAATATCCCTTCATCTTTTGAACCATTTTTTAAAATAATTATTTTTGCTTTTTTGTAAGTATAAATTGACAAAAGGGTTTAAAATTTCTTAGAAAACTTTTAATTTCATGGAAACTTAAATTTAGTTTAGCCAGTTCGCAACCAACCTTTAACTTTATAAATGAATAAAATTTGCAATATAATTTAATAAATGCATTAATCAAAATGGCCCCCTAATATGAAGAGTTTAAAATAATTAATTACCTCGTAATGATCATTACGTGTTTTCATAACATACATGAAATTGTAATGAAAAAAGTTCATTAATTTTGCTTTCATTATTTGTATCAAAAGATTTTTTTTTTCATTTTCATTACATTTAAGTATTGGTAATAAAATTTACAAAATCAGACATATAATTTTATTATCATTATTAAAGCTTGAAAAAGATTAATTCTTTAATTCACTTTTTTAAAATGAATTAAATTTTACTAAAATTTTATTGAATAAAAGCTTTCTTATGGAATACGTTTGTACTCTTTATTCACAAAAACCTTTTTACTTTTTTAAACATGTGCAAATTTTCAATACTTTTTCTATATTAATATATTAATATTTCAGTTTAATTATGAAATATTTCGCAAGTAATTTGACTAAATGGACGCAAATAAATAGATCTTCATTCACCTTTTTATTAAATATAATGAAAAAATTATATTTTTAATTTTTCAGGCTCGAGATATTTATTAAATGTTACTGTGAAATTGAAAACACTTATTTATAAATGTAAGATGATTGAAAAGATTGTGGGGATCAGCTAGAGGGAGTGCCATTTCGAATATCCCTATTCCTTTTTGATTTATAAGCCTGTTCAAAACATGAGTTGTTGGGTGCTGATTGAGAATGAGGCTGACGATGATCTGAGGGTCAATTCTCGTTCTGTGATAATGTGAAGTGAAAAAAAACTTTTCATTTTCGTTTTCATAAGCACTTTTCACTCGAACTTTTCACAAAACCATAAATTGCGATTCTCGTATGTATTATGAAAAAAATGTTTCATTCGCACTGTACCCATTAAAATTGTGTAACTGTGTTATCCAACATTTAAAGCAAATGTCAAAACAGAGAAAAACGTAAACAAAAGCGAATTAAGTTCGTAAAATTTATTTTAAATAATTATATAAAAATATATGGATTAATTGTATTATTGGATATTACTCAAAAAATTCCGGATGAACAAAGGTAAGACAATGATGTTACAAGCATTTCATTGCAGTAAATAATTTAATAATTTATAGGAATTTTTTGAGAGTGCTGAGACGCATATTTCGTGCTGACCACAATCCATTCGAGATGACAACCGACAAGGACTTCATGGATTTATGTCGGCTTACTTTAAGTGAACTATATTTGGTGCGCGTATGAAGTCTAATATTACTTAAAGAAAAAAAAATTTCATAAAGAATATAAATAAACTATAAATAAACTGTCCTTTTGGGTCCCGCTAAACTGTTAAGGCTCGCCGCTAATTCGTTAAACTTTTCGTCTCTAAATTTGGCACCATCTGCAGTTACAAATCTGTAAATATGGGATTAATAAAAGTGTGATTATGGTAATTAGACTACTTACTTATCGTTTGCAATGTCCACATGCTTTTTTTAATAATTAATTAAATACACCTTTTGGCTTTCGCTGGCACGTTTTCCTCTTACAATCTTCTCCATGTTTATTTCACTTATAAATAGGCTGTGTAAACAATTTTTTCATATGAAAATATTTTGACAGTTGTTTGCACTGTTACACAAAACAAGAATCGCCAGTGCTGTGCAATCGTGAAAAAATCTTGTTTCGTTCCACTTTTTTTTTCATATGAAAACGTTTTGATATTTCTTTACATTTTTTCACAGAACGCGAATCAAAAGTACTATGAAAACGTGAAAAAACTTTTCAATTCACCGTTTCACAGAACGAGAATTGACCCTCTGGTCGCTCAGGTCAGAAATGTGGCACTCCCTCTAGTGCTGACCTTCATAATTTTTTTACATATTCTCTTCTTACATTAAAAAAAAAGTGTTTTCTATTCCATAGTAACATTTAATAATAATTTCGAACTTAAAAATTCTAAATATGTTTTTAATATATTTATATTTTATATGAAGAACGATTTATTTTCATCCATTTAGCCAAATAATTTTATTTAAAACACAAAAAGTATTGAAAACATGTACATGGAAATTTGTTTGCATTACATTACAAAAAAGTAATGAAGATAAAACCATGTATTGCCACTACTTATACTGACGTATGTATATAAATTATTATTTTTTATTATTCAACCCATATATATTTCATTTTCTACTTGGTGTATATTCGATTGCATAGTTTTTATTATCATTTCGAATTGTTGAATATCTGTAGTAATTTTCTCCAAACTAGCCGCAACATTGCGCATACGTTCACGGTCGATTTGTACCTCAAGATCTCTCGTTTCCTTTGACATTTGACCAGTGCATGAAACTAAATCACAAATTTCATTACACGAAGCATGCAGAGAAGCTAAAAATTTATACGCTTGCTTGGCATGCAAGTCATGCTTGGCACTATGAAATAGTAAATCATCGGTATAGTTAAATTGACGTTGTAGTTGAGCTGATACGGAATTCAATTGTTTTTGTAAATCTCTAGTATCATCGAGAATTTTATAAATATCGTTTCGTTGTTTACGTATATTACCAATGAACTCATATATACGTTTTGTATATTCCTTACGTGAGGCTACACCGTTAGATGTCTTCTTTAATTCTTCGCCTAATTGGGCATGAGTATTAGTTTTTTCTCTCAATGATATTTCTAATTGCTGTATGGTGGATCGCAATTCATGAATACTTTGTAAATTTTTTGATTGCCTTAGTTTTTGTAAATCATCTATTTGTTTTAAGGCTGGATTGCGATGTAATTGCCATTGATTTTCTACAGCCAGTCGACGTTCACGGGATTTTTCTATTAAGCTAATAAGTTTTGCAAGATTCTCTTCTGGATTTTCTAAAATAATGGCGGAACGTTCATGAATTTTTGATTCTTTTTTTAATTCCCCCAATTGGGTGTTAATTTGAGAACGTTTTTGTCGTATTTGATTAAGTTTCATATTGTCCATTTGACGTTCTTTTATAATTTGATCATTTTGTAATTTTAAAGACTCAACTTCTTCGGAAAGTTTTTGTAGTGGTGATAATACCATCTCTCTTTCTTGCGTATCTAATGCTTCTTTCTTACTACCTTGATCATCATTATCCTTATTAATTTCTATGGGTTTAACAATCGTTGAGAGTTTTGTTTCAAATGGACGTATTAATTGTAATCTTCCTTCGTTAAGATATTTTGCATCATCATAAACATCTATAGAGTTTTTATGTAGAACCGAACTTATTAAATCATATTCCCCTGCTGAAATTTGTTGAAATATATTTGGTATTTGATAATTACTACTGGCCAAAGATTGTTCATCTTCAATTTTCGGTATGTTTAAATTCAGCTGTGGCACAAAGTCCACACTTAGGCCACTGCAAGCTAAATATTTCCTATTAGCAATACCTCGACAATATTGTGGAACCCATGGAGTTTTTAATTGTTTTGAAATTTTCTGTTTAATCTCTTTCATTAGCAAAGCATAGTCATCTTTATTTGCTCCTATATCATCATCTAGACCTACATCTAACTGTTCCTTTGGAAGTTGTTCTATTAGAAACATAAAAAGTCGTCTTATGTCCAATATATTGGGATATAAAAATGTTTGATATCCAATATCACCACGATAGCCACATGAACTACATACTTCTGCCAATGTTGTTGCCACCGTAAAGCGCTGTGCCATATTTTCAGGCAGTGTTTTGGGCATTACCACATCTGGTTTAATTTCTTGTAAACATTTGACTACGGTTTTTACCAATAGTTGTGGTGAAAAGTGTTGTAATCCGAAAATATCATTTTCATTTTCTGTTTCCAATTTACAGCCAATTTGTTTTAATGAATGTATTATAATTTTATCAACTTCATCCATTTTATAATAAATTTTATTTTCGATTTATTTACTACAGCTGTTTTGCTTTCAATGTTACCAAATTTCATTGCACGAAAAACGCTAAATATGCCATGAAAAGCACTAAAAAAACAATAGCTCTTTTTCAGTGCGTTATCGAAAATACGTGGAACAGACATAATTTCAGAAATGATTTGGCGCTATATAATTATAATCAAATAAATTTTAACATGATGGAAATCCTAAGAATTTGATCATAATTATGAAAAAAATTTATTAAGAACATCTAATATACATTGAAAAACTGCTAGATATAGAGCAAAAACATTTCTATTGCAAATGATTTAAGCAATTTACGGGTGTTTTTTGCACTTACTTTTTCAGTTTTCTCTCGCCTGTAAATATGCTTTAGCAAAAATATATTATCTAAAAATTAAACGCCCATAACTTTTTATTTATTGTCTTTTTACGGTCGCGAATATCATCATTAAAATATCGTAAATTGCCAATCCTGACGTAAAACTGCTGGTTGGGAATATTTTTTGTTTATTAACTGAACAGTAAAAAGGTTATTTTAACTGTGTAGGAGTTGGTACATTTTACCCTCTCTACATTCTTATGTAATCAAGTACTGTAATATCTTATTGTAAGATAAAAATTTAAAACAATCATCAAAACCATCAAAAAATTCCATTGACGTACGTGTTATCAACGAAAAACAATAAAATTATTTGAGTGGCTACAATGTACAGTGCAAGTTCATTTTTAAAATGTTGTCAACAGGAGAAGTTCTATCCGAAATGGTTGTCTTAAAGGAATTACAGTATTGTCAAGTACTTAACATTTTGCGGTGCCTAGGGATATATATCATGTTATTATATTTCTTCTATGAAAACGTAAATAAATTACTTAAACTTACCTTTAAAATGCGACTTTACCCAATATACCATATAGTAATCAAACTGCAATACAACTTGAGAATAAGCTTATATTAATAGTGTGTTTTAAGCTTTTCTTAATTTCGCTTATTATAATATTTATAAAATGTGAATTCACGAGCAGTATTTAACAATGCTAGAAAAAGATTATTATACATAACTTTTTCTCAAGTATGCTTATGAACAACATACAACAACAACGCAATATGACGATTGAAATAGAAATATTTTTCAATACATTCTAGTCTTGTTGTCTTTGTTCTACGCTTATAATGCATACAACAAGTGCCATTACTTTTTCTTTAAATTTGTCAAATGTGTTTTGCGTGTACATTTAGTTGTAAATTTTATATAGTGAACGTGCAATTGCATATTAAATTTAATTATTTTTATTTTTTATATTTAAAATTAGTTGTTATTATTTAAAAAAAAAACTCATTAGAATAATTAAAATCACAATTAGCAGTAATACATTTAAAAAAGTTGTTTTAAAATAAAGTGCCTGTTTTGTTGAAAGTAAAAAATAAATAATTATTTTTTTAATTTAAATATAGAAGCTTTTTTTTAAAAAACAAATAATTATTAGGAAATGTTTTTTATCAAAATATTTTAGTAAAATTTAAAGGGATAAAAGTTATCTTCACGTCACGCACTATGTCCAAGAGACAAACAATTGAAACCACCTCAAATTCCTTGGGGAATTAAGAAATACAATTAGTTCTTTAAAGCTCTGACGCAGTATTGATCATACTCGGAAAAACAATTGAGGGGTTTTTTGTCATAAATGCTAATCATTTATATGAAAAAATAATGCCTCAATGCTTTAATCCCAAGTATGGTATTGATATACCGAAAAAAGTTTGTGGGTAGAATCTACAGATAAACCAGATAACAGTGTCGACAGCAATGATACAGTTTGTCGATAATGCAGGTTCTTAGTTGGCATTGCAGAGATAATAAAAAAAATTCTAAGCAAAAATTAAAATATATAAAAAAAATCTTAAGTTTGCCGATAAACGCAGCTTTTTATTTGTCACTGTCGAGAAAATTGGAACATTTTCTAATTAAACAAGAGCTGCCTTCAATCAAAATTTAAATAAATTTTTTTTAAAAATCTTGAATAGTTCTCGAAAAATTCAAGAACAAAAATTGACAATATCAATATCTGTATGATTTTTTTCTTCAAAAATCGTTCGTAAACGTAAAATTTTTTCGCATAAATGGACTTAACTTTAACTCTACTATGTTTTCAAACAAAAGCAAATTTTTAATAGATTTTGTTTTTAAATCTTTTAACAAACCATTTTATTTATATAAATCAATATTATGCAGATTAGAGATGAATAAAACAACCATTTTATTTGACAACTAAATTTTTTTTTATTCGATTTATTTTTACAAAACATAAGACAAAACATTTTTTTTTTATTAAACGACAAACTACATTGTAAAATAATTACATTAATAAATATATATGTATAATATGTATGTGAGTTTATGTATATTTTAGCATAAATATTCTTTAATTTTTTTGGTGCTACAATACTAATAGTTTTGTTGTTTCTTTTTTTCAATTCATTAAAAATTGTATAGCAGTGACAAGTAATTGAATTTGTAAAGAATTCATTTCAGAATTTTCAATAATTAACGAATCTTGACAGAAAATTATAATTTTAGTTAAGGAATTATAAAAAACTTATGGAGATGATAAGAAATAACTTACAAATTATCGATAATAGTCATATTATTTAAGTGCGATTATGATTTTAAAACTATTTCTTATAAAATAAATGAATCCAAAACAAAAGAAAAGAAAAATTTGTAGACATTTTAAATGCTCATATCGTTGCAGCAATTGAATTATTTAGGTTAAAAAGAAAAAATAATTTAGCATATGTACACTTAAATAAAATGTACATAATATGTATAAACAATTTTAAAATGTATGATAATTTAATAATGCCCGTAATTTCCAGCAATAGGTACCTACCAGTGCTAAGATACCTAACGTGTAGGCGAACAAAATCCAATGGTAGATATCTAAGCACTGGCAAGGTATCTATAGCTCGAAATTAATACAAAGTTTTCAGTTTACGAGGGAAGATTATGGTGGCCTTTTTTCAAAGAAACTAGAAGACAAAATTACGTATCCAATTAAATTTGAATACTGTTTATAATTAAGGTTCTATGTAAATTAATTTTTACTAATTTATTTTACTGTAAGTTTTATATAAAAAATAGATAATAATAATTATAAATACTTCATACGCGTGTTTTTGTGTGGCTGTGTGTGATATATATATATATATATATATATATATATATATATATATATATATATATATATTTATATTATTGTGGTTCCGATGTAAGAGAGGCACGTGCATTATTATCAATTAAAATGTCTTCTAATTATCATCCTCATCTTCTTCTTGAGCTAATAAAGCGCTATTTCGTGACATTTTCATATAAGCAGCACATATGCATTCACACACAAAACGATATTGGCTCTGGAAGTAAAAAAAAAGTTTAGATTTATTTTGCCAAAATATTTTAAGACCTTGTGAGATTATAATAAACCATGATTTAACAATAGGTGTGTTCGATGTACGTGCCCTCGGGAACCTAATCTTACAAAAAAGCGTTTCTTGTAACAAAAATTGGGTCAATGAGAGCGTTCATGAGAAAATAATTGCTTTTATCCTTTTACCACAACTTACCCGTAGTTTTTGTTTGGGTAAAATGGTAAAACTGTCCAATCAACACTTGCGGCTAGGCTAATAAATCAGCTGTTTTTTTTTTTGAAAAAAAAAAATTAAAGTTAAATAAAAAATTTACAATAAAGAAGTTTTTCTTCTTAATAATGGAAAATACATTTTAAAATGTAAGTACTTATTTGTCATTTTAAATGTACATATATCGCACTTGATCAACAAGAGAGTAATAACTCAAAATTTTTAAAATTTCACTTTTTGCAAGAAATCAATTAAAAACATCAATATCTATCTACTGTAAAAATTTTAACTAGTTGCGATTACTCTTTCATCTCGAAAAGCACATTTGAGACCATTTTCTTGATAATGTAGTGACTAGAGTATTCAAAAAACTGGCCTTGTGGAAAAACCGGTTTCGGTTTTCTTCGAAAAATCGAATTTTAAAAAAACCGGTTTCGGTTTTTGCAGAAAAAACCGGTCAACCGGTTTTTTCGGTTTTTTTTTTTAATTTGAATAAAAAGCTTATATAATTTGTTAATTGTTTAAAATTTAAACAAAAAAAAAAGAAATTTAATATATAAAGTAATAAAAATAAAAAAATACATTCTTTGAAAAAAAAAAATATTTTATAATATTTTTTTATTGTATTTCATTTCAACATTTTATTTATTGGTTTTAATATTTTTTAATATAATATCTTAAAAATTAATATTATAAAACTATATTCATAACAAATGAATAGAGATCATTAAGTTTGTAAATTGGGTAAAATAAGTACGTTAGTAATTTGAACGTTTAAAACGTTTGGCATTAAATAAGTTTTTTTAATATTACATTTTAAATATGTAAAAAGAAAATCTATTTTTCACTTCCAAAATAATATGCAATTTAAATATTTCGTTTTAAGACGATTTTATTCTGTTTGCTTTTGATAAAGCTAGAAGTGGAAAATACTCTTTCACTAATAGTAGATGTTGGACAAATAGTCAAAAGACAATTATATAAATTGTCCAACTTTTCAGTTCTCTTGTCGCATTTATCAAGATAAATGAAATCATCATATAATGATGAATGATTTTGCACAGTCTCTTTTTTAGGATTTTGAATATTGCTTATTGTGTTATTTAGATCAGAAATTAAACTATTTGAATTTGAAATATCCAAAGTTAAGTCCTCATCGGAATCAATCAGACTTACATCTAAATCTTCATAACCAAACAAACTATTATGAAAGTGTTCGGAAAAAGGAAAAGAGACCAAGTAACCTATTTGGTGATGTAATTAAAAAACCGGTTAACCGAACAAAAAAGACCGGTTTTCGGTTTTCTTCGAATTTACAAAATATTCGAAACCGATCGGTTTTTAAATAAAAAGAAACCGGTTGACCGGTTTTCGGTTTTTGAATACTCTAGTAGTGACTACCTTTATATGAACAAAAAGGTATTGTTTTGAGTTAAAACAAAAATTTAAATAGAAATGAATCGTATTTATTTAAAAAAAAGGTATTATTTTGATTTTTATTCATGAAAAACAATATCAAACTGTTTCATTTAAATTTTGTTGTATTTTGAGTTGATACTATTTTATTGATAAAATTTGTTTAACTGTATGATTTTAACTCGAAATGTGACTCTTTTTTTGATAAAATGTTGAAATTTTTTTGAGTTGTGACCCTTTTCATGAAATATTTCAATCTATTAGTTATAATAATTTTCATGATATCGTGTTTATAATAAATTTACTTTAACATAACTACTTTCTGATAACGAAATCAATTGCTCATTGCAGTAATAATGAAAATATTGAAATATAAAAAAATTATTGTATTTTATATTAATAGATACTTAATTTAAACACTTAATAATTGTTGTTAACTTTATACATAATATGTATATTATCATTTAATAAAGACTACTCGTAGTATATCTGAAATTAAGAACATGTATTCAAGATATAAAAAATGTGGAGTTCATAGAATATCATAACAAGGTAAGATAAAATTTTTTTGAGTTAATACCCTTTTGTTGGAAAAAAAAAATTGGAAACAATAATTAAATTTCAACTAAAGCGTCACAACTCAAAATAATACAAAAAAAATGTAGAGAATTTTCAGAAAAATGGTATTAAGTAAAAAAATTGATTTTTTATTGCATATATATTTTCAAATGGAATTTGCTTACTATGGTGTATTTGGATTTTTAAATTATCTTAAAATGAAACCACAAACAGTTTTTCGCCTCTAGTGAACATTTTACAAATTTTGAGTTATTACGCTCTTGTTGATCAAGTGCGATATATTTAATAAGCTGTTTTGTAATATGACGTTCATTTTTTGGTATAAAATGTGGTTCTGTGCGTTCGCAGTATTTTGGGTATTTTTATGTCATTGTGAGATAATTTTTAGCTTACTCTCATTTTACCAGACTTTACCCAAAATTACCTCGTACAGACATAATGAATAGCATAACAATGTCATGTGAAAGCTTTAGAAAACTAATCATATTCTCTCTCTCAATTTGATCTCCATAAAAAATAAGTTAAAAAAGGCTTAAATTCGGTTGTGCCGAATCTTTGAATACCCTCCACAATTGTCCTAAAACGGATCCAGAAAACGGTACGTAAACGGAACGAATTGTTTGTTGGGTAATAAAAAAAAATAATAACATCTGATATCTTCTTTAAAAACATTCATTTTAGACGTGTTTTTAACATTTAAAAAAAGTGCAGCTAACTTTTGGCAACTTCACGGCACGACACTTGACCAAGGGTATATTGATGTTACCATTTCGACCCAGATCTGACACAATACAAGTACATGTACTGCCGTCCCCAAAGCTGTTGATAGCTAATTCTGCGTTTACACTGAAGAGTTAACCTAGCATAAAGTGGTTTAACTGCTCAATTTCTGTGTAATCATTAGCAGTCAATCCACTTTTTAACATGTAAATTGACTAAAGGAGCTAGAGCACATCTATAGTATTCAAAATATTTTTGAATTAGCTTGAAAATCCAAAATTTTGATCGGAGGCGGCGCGAGTGATCTCATTTGTTCCAAATTTTAGCATAGATTTTGTGGACAAAATGTTAATATCTTTTCGGCACTCCCCGAATATCCAAAAAACTAAAATGCTGTCACCCGACTGTTCATGGCTTGAACACCATGAGAAAGTTATTTTAAATACAATTCTTTCGATACCTATTTTGGCTGTAGTTGTAAGAAAATTTAAAAATCTTAAAACAACCTCCCCTTTCCGACAGACAAGCGGCACTCAGGGCACTTATGGCCTACGAGGTGTCTTCTGGACTGTATTTAGGATCTCAATCGACTTTATAGGAACAACTCCCTCACCCTGGCGTGGATTCCTGGCCATGAATGGCATGAGGGCAACAAAAGCGCGGACTGTCTAGCCAACTTTGGGGCCTGTCGGCCCTGAACCTTTCTGAGGGGTGGTCATGAGCTATATTGCGGAGAGGATCAGGAAAGAGTTGGAACTTTATGACTGTTAGAGAAATTCACGTGGCCGCCAAGAGATTCATTTCTCTATCCCGTGGAGGCGGCTACTATCTATTGGTAGGAAGGACTTAGGGACCTTGATGGGATACTTTACTGGGCACCAACGGTACAAGAACGGTCAACCGGATGCTGATATTTGTAGATTTTGCTAGGAGACCCAGGTTTCCGGGTGGATGTCTCGTGTCACCTTTGTTTGGAATATTTTACCTGGTAGGATTCTTAGCTTTATCGGTAGATTGGACCTTTAGAGGAGCTCTAGGCGGCCCCTCTCCCCCCCCCGTTTTAAGTCCATATTTTAGAAACTAAAGAGGTCTGGGGTCCAAAAGTTTATTTCAAATCTTGTAATGTACAATATTTATGGATAATTTTATTGACATCGGGGGGTGCAGCCGAATAGTGTGCTGACAGTGATTCTTAGCTGTATTAATCATTCATAATAATTGTACTTTTTTTAAGAGCTCTTATTTTTTTGTTATATAACAGGTTCATTAAAATTCAAACAGTTTATTGCATCTTTTAATGTGTACTAACTTTTTACTTCCCAGTTCCCTAAGAACAAAACACACCGTAAAATTTTAAACCCTATTTTAAATATTCCAGCGTTGGTTTTTTTAAACATATTTCAGTTTAGGAACTGTTGTTGATTAAAAATCTTGAATTATTTCTACTTACCACGTTTTGTACCATACATGCTCTTTGGTCACGCATTGTACGCACAATATCCAATGGATAGACGGGTTCACGAGCCTCCATTAAGGCCATAGCAGTATCCATTAAAATAAGCACACCGGTACGTCCAATACCAGCTGAACAATGAACTATCACAGGAGGATTGGCAGCACTAATACATCTGCAAAAAGAAAAATAAACAAATTTAATTAAAAATAAATAATAAAATTCACCCTATAAATTTGTCCATTAAAAAACAAAAAAAAAAACTTACTGATGAACACTTGTTGAAACAGGTGTTTCATCTTCGGGTGTAACACCATTACTAGCAGCACATTTGCGTTCACTCATTAGACCACCATTTTCATCAGCATCTGCATCCAATAAGCGCACCTGTTTAAGGCTCTCTTCAATTTCTTGTAATAAAGTACGATTGCGAGCATTACGAACACGTTCAACAAATTCCAAGAACAAATTGGGATCTGAAGGTACACAATGATCTGGCCAGGCAAGATATTGCATATGTTGAATGTGACGTTGTTCACCGGTACGTTTATCACACAATAGAAATTCACGAAAAACAAAACTACCAGTTTCGTCAGGTTTTTCACTGAGGCATTTAACAAAAAATCCTTCACCGAGCTGTAATTCATCGCCCGTAACTGGCCAGTATTGATGACATTTTTGTCTTCCTGCTTCCATAACTGTGGTAAGCATTACCACTAAATGGCTACTTTCTTGTTGTACCATACGCCAAAAATCTGTCGTTGTGGTCGATAGGGGACCCTGGGTAGCGATATAACGATTTATACCACCCGGTATTTCCATATTGACATAATTTGCATTTATATAATCACCCGTCGAAGAATTAACCAACGAGACACGAGTACAATCATATGGCGATATGTCACGATAACGATTTTTAGCAACATTTTCTGGTTTTCGAGCTTCAGTTATTAGCAAATCAGGATTTTTACGATACATCAACTCATATTGTGCCAACAAAGCACCAGAAGCTAATCCATCGCTTAACAGCAGTAAACTTTGTGTGAATAAAGCATCACCATCTAGTAGATTTGAATGTGAACCAATTTCATCATTTTCTGGTACATATTGATATAAAGGTTCCTCTTCTTCGTTCATAGAATTGGCTATACCTCCCGGTCTCATCGTTAGCAAGAGTTCACCATTACGTGTGTTACGACATTCCTTTATCATACTCACCACTTGCTCATGTTTAAGACCATGCACTTCACGCCCATTAATCAGTACTACCTCATCGCCTTCACATACGCGCGGTGTACAACGATCTGCTGGTGTATTTGGTACAACTTTTGAAACTTGTACGGGCAGACTTAGATCAATGCCACCTTTTACATTAAAACCAAAACGACCATGTTCGTCGGCTAACAAACGTATGGTAATTAAATCACTACCACTTTCTGGTGCAGTCGGACAGCCATTAATATATGTAGTTATGGCCGCACCTAATTGAGTGCCCTTTGGACTATGTGATCCTGTACTATAAGCAGGTACTGGGGACTCGAAACGTCGACTCTCAATATAGCCAGCATCACTAAAATTTAAATTTTTTTTTGAAAAATATTAATATATTTACGGGGATATCTAAGTTGTTGAATACTGTGAATCTTGTCAATAACAGTCACGGAAGATTCGCTATCGAAAGTAATCAATTACGAGATGACATTTTAATAAAAAGTTTTGCAATCAAAAGTGTAAGCTCTATATTAAATTGTTAAACAAAAATTGTAGCAATAGTTTAAATTATTTTTAGAGAAAAATAATTAGTTAAAGAAATGTGTGGTTAAAAAAAAAATATCGCACTGGTTCCTCTAAAAGACGTTAACTCAAAATTTACAAATTTTCAGTAGAGGCAAAACTGTTTTTTTAATATTTACTATAGAATTTAAAAACAATTATGTCATTGTAAAGAAATACGAACAAGAAGTACACAACGGGAATACTTTTTGCAACTTCTTAAATGATTATAGAAAAATAAAAAGTTTTTTGAGTTGTTACTCTTTATCTGAAATTTGTTCATTAAACCGTTATGACATAAACACAGACACAACTTAAAATATTTTCCTTTAGTTGAAACGAAACTGGTATGAATTGAGCTTAAATTTGGGGACAACTAAAAATATTTCCCTTTAGTTGAAACAAAACTGATATGAATTGAGTTTCCATTTGGGGACAACTAAAAATATTTCTCTTAAGATGATACTAAAGCAGATACTTTTAGAAAATTATGTAAATTTTTTTTACAGGTTGTATATATTACCATTGAATATCGTTTTCTTGCAAAAAGTGAAAGTTGAAAAATTTCGAGTTTACTCCCTTTAGAGGAACTATGTATATTTTTGACACAATAAAAAAAAAAAAGAATTTTCCAGGCAAAAAAATTAAAGAAGAAATAAATTTTGTATTCTAGCAATACATTTTGGCCTTAAAGGCTTATTGTATTGCAAATAAATAAAAAAAAATTGTAATGCAAAAAAATATATATACTGGATTATATTTCTTGTGGTAAAATAAATTTTCAAGTCACAAAACATCTTTGTATTAAAAAAATTAAGGTAAAATTTTAGCGGAAAAAAATGTATGGACAGATTATAATAATAATGAAATAATTTTGTGGCGTGAAAAAATGTTGCAAGAAAAAATTGTGTTAAAAATGTTGAGTTGAGTATAAATATTAGGTGTGTTCGACGTATGTTACTATGGGTGCCCGCGGGAACCCAATCTTACCAGAAAGCGTTTCTTGTAACAAAAATTGGGTAAATGAGAGCGTTCATGAGAGAGTAATTGTGTTTCTCATTTTACCAGAACTTACCTGTACTTTTTTTTTGGGGTAAAATGGTAAAGTTGTCAAATCATCAGCTGTTGCTAATAAATTAGATGTTTTAAAGTTTAGGAAAAAAATGCCCAAAATACTGCGAACGCACAAAACCAAATTTTTTACCCAAAAATAAACTTCAAATTTATTCATATTAAAAAACAGCTTAAATAATAAATATATTTGAAATGGCAAATATCTATTTACATTTTCAAATGTATTTTTCATTATTAAGAAGCAAAAGTTCTTTTTAGTAAATTTTTATTTAACTTTAATTTTTTTCAAAAATGCAAAACAGCTAATTTATTAGCAACAGCTGATGATTTGACAATTTTACCATTTTACCCAAACAAAAAGTACGGGTAATTTCTGGTAAAATGAGAAACACAACTACTCGCTCATGAAAGCTCTCATTTACCCAATTTTTGTTACAAGAAACGCTTTCTGGTAAGATTGGGTTCGCTCGGGCACCCGCGGTAACGTACGTCGAACTCACCTATTATTGACATTTAGTATATAGTAACATTTAGATTAACTGTTTAAGATAATTTGCAGATTTTCATTACGAAGCTGTTTAAAACCATTACAAACAGTTTGGATAACAATCACCTATCCCATCCAACTGATAAGGGAGGAATTGTTTTTTAACAGACAGCTACAATTGGATACAATGATAAAAAAATTTACTTTATGGGACTCCAGATCTTTGTTTCAATGAGTTGCACAGTAAGGCCAAGGGTATAAAACAACATACAAGACAACAAAGTTATTAAAAATACTTTAAATTTCACTTTGGCATATATATTTATTTTTAGGCAATTCACCTCTTTTCTATTGGGAGTTACCGTTATTGAGTAGATATCACTGTATAAAATTGTCTATTGAAAATAAAATACTTACAGTTGTATATCATATTCATCACTTTGTTGTTCCCAAGCTTTACGTGGCATTGAATCCAATTGTTTGGACGTTACCTTATTGTCATGATGAGGACGGCTAGTTTTTGTTATGGTTAAAATGGACGTATGAGCTGCAGCTAAAGCGGACGGAGTTTTACCATTATAAGAAACACTGCCATTACTATCAGAACCACCACTGCCACCACCATTAGCTAGCGGTGATGTTGTGCCACCAGGTCCTATAGTAATTAAACGTTTACTTGGAGAACGAACAAAAGCTTTGTGTATTTTAACACGTTGTTTAGATTCCTGAACAGCTTGTAATTCAGTGCGGCCCGAATAATAGAATCTACTTAGAGTGAGAAGAAACAAATTCCTTTAACCAATTAAACACAAATTTAAATAAACTTACTTTGAGCCTAAACTTAAATTAAGGAAGCGTGATAAACGATGTGGTCGTTTTAAACGGAAGAATGAATGATGTTCAACACATGACTTCCATAAGGCCTTAGCATGTTTATGAGAATTCATACTAAAGCCCAATAAAGTGTCATAACTTTCGGACTAAAAATGTAAATAAAATTTAATAAACCATAAATGAAACACAAAAAAGAAAAAAAAAACGGTTGTATTTACCGGTTCTCTACGTAATTGTATAAAGAAATCTTTACGTTTAAATGATACTTTAACCATTTTTGACCATGAGAATGTATTAATGCGTAAAGAGTTTTGAAAAACCAATAAACCTGTAGCAGAAACACCCAACTGCAATTCTTTGCCATTCGAGTCCTACAACAAAGATAAGTAAAATAACCCAGCCCATAATAATCCATAAAACACTTCTTGATAGAAAAACAATACAGATAAAGTTTTTGTTTAATTTTCATGGTTGGCATTCAATACCTTTTTATAATAACGGTAGTTGGTTACCACAGCTATTTTAAGACCGATATGAAAATTTTAAAATTGCTATTTAATTACATACACATGTCTTTTCATATAATCGGTTTTAATGCGATATTTTACCGGTTTAATTTTGAAATATCTTAAACTACCGTTATAATAACGCTAAACTGCCGAAACACTGGTATGTTGCAAATATAACAAAATTTAACATGTGATACTATGAAATAAACCCCGTTATATTAGAAGAGACATGCCACTATTGGAATCGCAGTTATAAAACTTTCTTATCGGTATTGATCTGAGCGTGGTAGACAACTACCGTTATAATGAAAAAATATTGCTTGCCAACCATGTTAATTTCACTTACCATAGCTTTATGTAAATCAATCCCATATAAATCAAGTCTCTTAGCATGTTCCAAATAATTATATTCAGCATCAGCTGGCAACTGGCCACGATGCAATTTATGCAATTCAGATATTTTACGTTCAGCATCTGCTGGTTGATCTGCCAACAATTGCATATTACTTAAATAGCCAGTCTGATGCTCTAAGGAATTAAAATCACCCAGTTCGGCTAAAAAAAAAATTAATAAATTAATCAAAATTATTAATAACATTCCACGGTAGGAGAAAGAAAAACATTTAAACTTACATTGTACAGTATAACTTGCTAGCAAACATTGTGTATTTATTGAACATGGCAGTTTGCCCAATAATATGTTACGTTTTAATTGTAAATAAAATTGATAACGTGTATATTCTTCTTGTAAACGACTGGGATCACTTACATAAAACTATAAATGGATAAGAGATATGAAAAGTAGTTTAAAACAATGTAATGAATTATTTGTATTACAACACAATTTCCAATTATATATTTAAAAAGATGGGAACAAAATGTACTACATTTATTTTTTATTGTTTGCAGCAATTTTTGAAATAATCAGTTGGTAGCTACATTTAAAACTACATTTGTTCATAAGTCCCGGTTTACACTTAGCAATTTTAATTGCAGCAATCCTGAGTTTATAGGAGAGGGAAGAAAGAAGAACCGAAAGGGTAAGAGATTTGCTGGTATTTGCAATTCTCTTGTGTTTTCTCATTTGTACTTTTTTTATATGTAAAAAGATACAAAAATTGAAAAAAGATACTTTCACAGTGTGGACACGGATCCAGGGAGAGATGAGGAATAAAAAAAACTAATATAATACACAACAGACTGCGACGTGAAATGTTTTTTAACTAATTTAATGTTAAGGATACGTTTCCACTAAACGTGTATTGCACTGTTTTGTACATGTTTTCCTATATATATTTTTTCGTCAAAACAACATGATTTGCTCAAAATACGCAATGGAAACGTAGCATAATATTGACAACTCTTAATAAGATTACGATTTGGTTTAGGAATGCGTTAATCTTTTATCATCATCTAGTAATGAAATTTTTTTTAAATACAAATCGTCGGTGTTATGACCGAAACACCTATGTGCTTTTTCGCTATTGATCACTTACCACTTAGTGGTACGACTACGACTGGTTGGAGTATTTGAGTTGCATATAAAATTAAAAACATACTAACATCAAGTGAAAAGTTTACTACAAACTAAATCTAAACTTTATTTATAATGGAAAGGTTGTAGGTGCTGTACAAAATCCATTATAGACGCATTTACCAAAAAAAAAAAAAGAAAAAAATTAGCAAACCTTTGACAACTAAAAACTTACCTTAACTCTAAATTCTAATAATGGAACGGTGTCATTATCCCATGCAATACTACTGCATTGCTTTTTGAATTGCTTTTGTGCGTCAACCCATCGCTGAAATTATTTAAAATAAAAAAAAAAATATTATATTTTATATATTTTAATCCATTTTTGATACTTACCACAACATCGCCTGGTTTTGTGGGAAACAACAAACCAAAATAGTCCCTTTCAGATAGTTCTAGAAACTGATAAACTTGTTCAAGTAAATCGCCCCCTTTGGCACGTTTCTGTAAACAAAAAATTTATAAAAAATATTGCGTTAAAATTGCGTATGTGCTAATACATGTTTTGTAATGCAAACAAAAATTAACATTTCAAAAACATTTTGTTTAATTAAGGGGTATTTTTATCAATAGGACTTGAAATTTAATGTAATTACATGTTTATTGGCGTTAGCTGGAGAACAAACCCAGCCTATTTACTTGCGATGTTCCAAAAGTAATGAGTAATGAAGAAATCTTTAATTATTTTTGATTAATAATTTTTTTGTGTATGTGTTTTATGTTTTCATTCCTCTATCAAATATGAAGATTCATTAAAATCGTTAAGTTTCCCCAAGGATACCTTCCTTGTTAGTTATTATTTTAGTTTTTTATTTTAGTCAGTATAAAATTTAAATATTTATACCAGGGACTGAAACCCTGAAAAAATGGGTTCAGGTTCCGGTTAATCGAAATAAAAATTTCAGGTTCGGTTCAGGGTTCGGTTTCAACATTTAGAAAAAGTATAAATGTTTTATTAATAGGAAATTTATTTTTTTTTTTCAAAAAATTTTCATTTAATTTTATAATTAATATATTTTTTAAGTTTTCTTCTTTTAAATTTGTTCTTTGATTTACAGAATCGTTCCTTCTTTTGAAGAACAATATTTTGATTCTATTATAAATTTCTCTTCTCTTTCCATTTGCTTAGTTTGATTTAATAAAAACAAACTATTAATGTTTTAACAAACTATTAATGTTTAAATGAAATTAAAAGTGCGTGTTTAAACAATTTAAACAAGAGTTGAATAAAAAGTAGGAGTCAGTTTAGATAATTGCATTCAAGCATATTTTTGTAAACGGATGAAATGAAAACGAAACTAAAAAATAAATATGAAAGTTAAGTAGAGTAAATAAAACGACGAGATAAATATTTGAGATGCAATAACAAAATGTTAATAATGGGATTCACGCTTAATAATAATATAATGTGAAAAATTGAACTTCTTTTTATAATATCTTTAACACTTATGACCGTCAACTATAAAAAAACACAATAATAACCTGAAGTTAACAGTATCACAAAATTGTAGATATCCAAAATTTATAATTGAATCGGTTAAATAAGAAGGCGTATAAGTTTTTTTTTTTTTTTTTTTTTTTTTTTTTTTTTTTTTTTTTAATGCTTTATTTCAATTTCATTTAACAAAATTTAAAATTTTGCCTCAGCGCCCATTATGGCTTTATAGAGGCTAAAAAAAAAAGTAGGCAACAATAAATATATTACACTGTATAATTTAAATTAAAAATTTAACAATATATTACATATGAATATAAAAAAAGAAAAAAAAAATTAAAAAATATGTACATATTTACATTTTTAAGTTAATTTGTAAGAAGTATTTCGACGTTATTAAGCAAGTACTGTTTTATACTTCCTTTAAAAGTTGACAGTATAAAAATATTTTTAAGATTGTCAGGTAATTTGTTATACTCGTTAGCACCAGCAAAAGTAACTCGTTGTTTAGTCAACTCGAGGCGACATCTCGCTACATTCAGATCCGTCGCATGTCTTGTTATTCTCTGACTGTGTATGAGATTTTGATGAAACTGTATATTGTGAGATCCATATCCTTTAATACATTTAAAAACATAAATTAAAATTTGTTTTTTATATAACCCTCGTATTGGAAGTATAGTTTTTGCAAAATTTTTAAATAAGTTAACTGTACTGTATCTTAACGGCAGATTAAACACGATCTTCAAAGCTTTATTCTGTGCTGATTGAAGCGATTTTATTACTGAGCCAGATTTAGAGGCATAGATCATTGGGAGATATGTTAAGTGTGAGTGAATTAAAGAATTGTAGAGTAAAATTTTCGTTTCAGGATTCAATTTGTTTCTAAATTTATAAAAATACCAATTCCAGATGATATTTTAGATTTCAGCTGATTAATGTGGTTTTCCCATATAAGATTGTGACATAGATTAATTCCTAAATATTCAAAACTCTCTGACTCATTTATCAAATTATCACCAATGTGTACGCTCATAACTCCATCGTTCCTTGAAATATGTGGCTTAAACTTTATAAATTTAGTTTTTCCTGAATTTAAAATCAGTTTGTTAATCCTCAGAAATTCGGACAAAATAGAGGCGTCATATTCGATCTGTGTTTGCAATACTTTTTCATGTTTATAATTGTATAAAAGACAGATATCATCAGCGAACATAAATAGTTTTCCATAAAACTTTATATTTTTCATATCATTTATATAAATTTTAAACAACAGTGGGCCCAGGACGCTACCCTGTGGGACACCACATAACACATCAATCAAGCATGCCACTTTTCGATTCACCAACTTGAACAAATTGTCTTCGATTCCTTAAATAATTCAACAGCATTTTGTGAAAAACCAATGAAATCTAGTTTCTTAACTAGTATATCGTGATCAACCAAGTCAAACGCTTTCGATAGATCAAAAAAAAACACCTGCAACTCCTTTAAAACCTGCATCAAGTCCGCTACAAACATACTCCACCACATTTACAACAGCTTCTTCAGTTCCAGTGCCTTTTTTAAAACCGAATTGTCGATCAAACAAAATGTTATTTATCTCAAGGTAACTTGATAATTGCTCAAACAAAACTTTCTCCAATATCTTATCAACGATTGAAAGAACTGAAATCGGACGATAATTCTCCACTTTATTACTTCGAATACCTTTAGGTATTGGCATAATTTTGTGCACCTTTAGTACATTCGGATATCTCATTTCCTCTATCATTTTATTAAATATGTTTGTTATTTCTTCTGACACAGCTGCTTTTCGTACTAATAACATTTTAGGTGTAATGTTGTCACAACCGGGACTTTTATTTATTTCTAAGCAATCCAAGAAGTGATCAATTTTTTCTTTTTCTGTGGCTTCTAGAACAAATCTTGAACTTACAGGAGACATTGTGCGAAACATATTGATGTCATCATTATCATTTTGAGGTATACCTACGCGCATATTTCGAACGGAATCATAAAAAAAAGTATTGAAAATAGAAGCTTTTTCGCTATCTAAGGTAACTACGGTATCATCATTTGTCAATAACTCCATAGAAGAATCTATTTTTTCCCCAATTTGTTTATTTAAAAATTTCCAGGTTTTCTTAGGATCACCCTTACACAATTCTATATTATAAGAGTAATAATTATTCATTAATTGTTTGTTGCAATATTTGATAATTTTGCTTATTCGTTTGAGGCTATTTGCAATAAATTTGTTTTGCTTATTTTTCCTCCTTGCTTTTAACAATTTATTTTTGTACGATATAAGCGAGCTTAATTCTTTAGACACCCAAGGGTTTATTTTCTGTCTTATATTGATTTGCTTAGTTTTTATTTCAGTGCTTTGTAGAGCCGCTAATGACAGAGTATTAATAAGATTTTCACATTGTTGTTCAGATCCGTTAAAATTTGCTTGAGTCAAGTTTTCATCTATATATGACCCATATTTTGTAAAGTCTATCCAATTTTTATTTTCAATAATAATCTCACGGTGACAAAAGCTCATTTCAATACGGCAAAATATAAAGTTGTGATCAGATAATGAACTCTGGACTGAGTTTACTGATGTGGAATTTAAAAAGTTACTAAATACACAGTCAATACAAGATTCACTTTCCGGCCTTGTTACAAGATTATGACACGAAACGAAATTAAACTCAGTGAATGTGTCCATCAAGCAACGCCTAATGTTATCAAAACAAATCAAATTTATGTTAAAATCGCCAATAAAAAAACATGGAGAGTTTTGAACAGTTAAAAGTAAAGTATCTAACATTCTAGTAAACGATTCGAGAGAGCATTCTTGTGATCTGTAGAGTGAAGTAATTACCATTGGTTTATTATCTATTAAAACATCAGGCAACGATATGCATATAAGATTCAGAAAATCTTTGCTCCAAGAAAAAAGTAGATTGTATTTGATTTGCTTACTAATATATACCGAAGTTCCACCGTAACAATCGCTTCTGCAACAATGTATAACATCATAACCGTCAATTGAGTATAGACCAACACACCTTTTATCAAACCAAGTTTCCTGAACTGCTATAATTTCGGAAATAACTGACATTCTACATATATTAGGTTTTTTACATTTGGTAATTTTGATCGATTATTATTCTTTGTCAGAAGACCAACAAAACAGGTTAGAAATGGAATATGTAAATACATTCGTTTACAGTGACTTATTCCGTTTCTTATTCAAATATTTACTTTCATAATAATTGTGACTGGTCCCTTTTCTGCCTGGTTTGAGACTTAAGTGAACCAAAGGATTTCTAGGTCGCAAGCCTGGGCAAAATGGTGAGTGTTTGAGGTAAACGGGTGGTCCGATCCTCATTAAAATTCGAACCTACATGAGAGCACACAATTCGACTTTTGGACTTAAGTGTATGTGCTATTTTTTGGACATGAGTCGCTTGGAAGAGTATCTTCAATTCTGATTCATCTGCTTCAACCTAACCAGTTGCTTTTCTTATGTAATCGTTTGAATTGTCTCAATATACCATATAGCAATCAAACTGCAATACAACTTGAGAATAAACTTATATTAAAAGTGTGTTTTAAGCTTTTCTTAATTTCGCTTATTATAATAGTATGCTTATGAACAACATACAACAACAACGCAATATGACGATTGAAATAGAAATATTTTTCAATACATTCTAGTCTTGTTGTCTTTGTTCTACGCTTATAATGCAAGCCATTACTTTTTCTTTAAATTTGTCAAACGTGTTTTGCGTGTACATTTAGTTGTAAATTTTATATAGTGAACGTACAATTGCATATTAAATTTAATTATTTTTATTTATGGTTAAAAGTATTTATTATTATTTATATTGTAAATGAATTATTATTTTTTATATTTAAAATGAGTTATTATTTATTTTTAAAATTAAAATAAAAAATAAATTAAATTAAAGAAAATAATAATGATTTCTCTTTTTCAACTATTAATAATATATTATTTTTGTAAGCTTATTCTACAATTGCAAGATTAAGCTTATAGTAATCATACACACATAATATTTTCACGAGGGTTCCGTTTTGATTTTTCTACAATTGTTACGATAGCCTTTTTCAATATATTTTCAAGTCTTTTTCAAGCTTAAGGCTTGTGTTTGTAAGCTTATAATAATATTTTTCTCAAGTCATTTAGTATGTTAGGGTAGGTTAATTTTAATTTTGGTTGTGTTAAAACTCATAATAAAAGTTAACGTATTAACGTAACATATTCTCTTATGTTATTCCTGAGTAAATTAAAATTCACAACAATATAAAGTGAACGTAAACTTATATTACAAAAAAAAAAAAAAATATGTTGGAAACTTACCTCTATCCGAAAGGTATGAGTAGTGTCATCGAGAAATAATATTGTAACACATTGTTGCTTTTGTTTCTTATCTCGAGCCAGTTCTGAAGATCGTAAACGATAGTGACGACTTAAATTACATAAACGAAAACGTTCAAGCATTGCAAAACGCCATGATGATTAAAATTCGAAATTTTATATTTTGTTTGGTTTCCTTTTTTATTTATTTATTTCTTGCCTTTGTGTTCACAAAAGTATTATCGTAGATTTGCAAATATATTTTGTAGCTGTATTAATAAATACATTTGTCCTTGAAATAAAGATGTAATATCATTGGATGGACAAATTGCAATATTTATAAATATAAAAATAAACAGATCATTGTTCACTGTGGTTTTTGTGGGTGTATATTATTGACGTTTCGAAGTGGATGGAATTGTAGTACATTGAATTTAATATATTTGCAGCAAACAAAAGTCTTAAATTGTTATCTAAAAAATAAAATAAAAATTATTATAAAAATTATTAATATGTAAATACGAGTATAATAAAAATTAAAATTTTATCAGTAATTATATTGTATATGATTTGCAAACTATCAGGTATGTGATACAAATCGAAACAGAAAATTATCGGATTTTCAATGCTCAATATTTTACGAAATCTATTCATTTTTGATCATCTACATAGAATGTAACTAAGCACTTGTAGGTGTCTATTGCTTAAATTCATGTAACTAAATACTCTAGATTGCAAAGCTGTACATTTTCGTTTACGATTTTCATCTGTGGGCATGCCTCTGGCCACTTGCAAGTTTCGGCTGCGGGAGAGCGCTTATGGGTTGGCAAGAGATAGGTGGGCCTCTGTCCGTGGTTGTATTCATTCCAGACAGATGGGGCCCCGTCTGGATAGGAAGCGCACGCACAGGTTGCTGTCACTGTCAAGGCCCGACATATCCCTACTTGTGTCCATCATGACGGGACACTGTCTGATTGGAAGGCACGCAGTTAGGGTTGCGGCTAATGACTTTTGCAAAAGCTGTGGTGACGAGGAGGAGCCTGTGGAGCACCTTCTCTGCACTTGTCCTGCCGTGGCTCGCAGGAGGGGACTGCATTTGGGCTCATATTTCTTTGAGGACCTGGGTGATTTGGCTGA
This sequence comes from Eustalomyia histrio, assembly GCA_949748255.1. Taxonomy (NCBI): domain Eukaryota; kingdom Metazoa; phylum Arthropoda; class Insecta; order Diptera; family Anthomyiidae; genus Eustalomyia; species Eustalomyia histrio. Next base: position 7,512,219 of record OX456524.1, read on the forward strand.
TATCGATATCGGCCGACTTAGGGGCTTTTTAGGGCAATCGGGGTGGTTCGACGGAGGAAGCTAGTGATATAGTTTTTACTAGCTTCCGTGGTATCACAAGGGACTTTATAGTATAAGTGAGTCTGATTGGCAGGCTACCACTTCTACCTTCATCGCATACCCTTATGGAAAATGATAAAAAAATATGCATCTGATTTACAGTCAGCGGTTGTTCTAACTGCAATTGGTTTATGTGACTTAAGCTTTGATTTGTGTGTTATACGAAATTTTAGAAATACAAATTTTTTCTGAATAAACTCATACGTCACGTATGAATAACCAAGATTTACCCAAATCATTCGATACATTTATTCTAAAACTACCGTTACCGAATCTAAACTAAAATACCTCAAACTACCGATACCGAAATAAATAAAACTCTTAAAATACCGCATCGTTGCTAGCAAATACTTTCTGCAATTTATAATTTTTTATTGAGAAAAATATACTTATTTTATTTTGCAAACTTCCCATATATGACCATATATGGTTTCATATATGAGCATATATGAACATATGTAAGCATATATGTATAGGCAAATACATTCGAACAAAGTTCATATATGGTAATATGTGATACCATATATGACAATTTATTATAACATATTGCATATGTTATATTGATTCATATACTATATTGGATGTACAACTTAAAATTTTAGGCGTTTATTGTCGCATATTCCGGAATTTTTTTCGGCCAATGTTCGCCTGGCCCTATTTTAGCAGTTTAAAACCATATTATTTATTTTTATTATTATTTATTTTTAAAATTAAAATAAAAAATAAATTAAATTAAAGAAAATAATAATGATTTCTCTTTTTCAACTATTAATAATATATTATTTTTGTAAGCTTATTCTACAATTGCATGAATAAGCTTATAGTAATCATACACACATAATATTTTCACGAGGGTTCCGTTTTGATTTTTCTACAATTGTTACGATAGCCTTTTTCAATATATTTTCAAGTCTTTTTCAAGCTTAAGGCTTGTATTTGTAAGCTTATAATAATATTTTTCTCAAGTCATTTGGCTTGTATTTGTAAGCTTATAATAATATTTTTCTCAAGTCATTTGGTATGTTGGGTTATTATGCACTGAAAGAAATGTGTATGTAATTTTTCTAAAGCTATGTATAAACAAAAATAAAACAGAAAAGAAACAAAATAGACAAAAGAAAAAATAATCCTCGGCCGTTCATTCTTATCATAATGAGAATACTTCAAGTAATGAAAGTGATGATCTATTAAATGCTGTAATTGTTTCCTCTTGTGATGAAATCGAATGGAACCAATTCAGAAACGATACAGACAGTTATAAAGTGATTCTGATACATAGTCTTATAAGAAAATTATTAAAATTTAAATTTTTAATCTTTTTTTTTTGTTTTAATACTGACTTAATATTTATTATATGCTTGTTTGTTTTCCTATTTTATTTTTTAATCAATTGTTTTTTTAAGCCAATAAAATAAATTTTTTTGTTGAATTTTTTATGCGATTTAATATTTGAATTCATGCGCTATTTTCAAATTCAGGAACGAATCTGTAGTTTTTATATAAAGCTAGTGTATCGTTTTATGCGGATTTTTACGGAACGAATCAATCTCATAAAACAAGGTTTGAATGTATATAAAATTAAAGGAAAAACAAACGAAAATAAAATTTAAAAGAATTAAATAAATTTTAACAAATCATAAGAAAAAAAATTAGAAAAATAAAAAACTTGTTTATCTTTACAAGGTTATCCCAGCAAAAACATGGTATGAACTACTTACCAGCCTATTTACTCGCTTAATTGCGTTTGTTCGCACTGTCCTAAAAGTAATGGGTACTCATTATTTTTTGCTGTTTGTAAGCGAGGTGGGTGGTTAATGCCCACCCATTACTATGTGTTTTTTTAAGTGAGATGATAATGACTACTGATTACGTTTGGGACATCGCTAGCAAAAGTTATTAAGCGAGTAAATAGGCTGGTAAGTAGTTGTAACCCTGTTTTATCTTGTATAGAGTATTTGACATTGAAACAAATTTTTGAACGGCTTTAAAAAATTTAAATAAATATAATCTTGAAAGATTTGTAATATTTTTTAAAAAATAACTATCAGTTGGGCGGATTTATGTAAATTGTATACACTGAAACGTCATATGATTATCACATTTGTGGCAAAAATATTTTAGGAACCCCCCATCCCGTTTCAGTATTTGTCGCGTTTTTTATTTGCTTTTAAATCATTTTCTAAGAAACTACAAATTTTTATAAAGAAATGTTTTTATTTTTCATCTTATAGCGCCCTCTATTAAGAATATAAACCTGAAAATTAGGATTCATTATCTGACAGATAATCCACAAAATTTTCCATAAATGCCTGGTAACTTATCTCAAAATAACTATAGCTTAGTACTTAACAATAATTTGGTTGTCAAATATGTATGGAGTTAACAATCGCTAGTATTAAGCTTTGGTTGTGTTTTAGATAAGTTATCCACACTTACACAGAGAAAACAGATTCTTTGTTACAAGCAAATTTCTTGCCAACTGAATGGTTTGGTTGCAGCAACCGAATTTTTTGGTTGTCGTAATCAAATGTATTCCTGGGACAATTGAAATATAGGGTTCCAACCGACTTTTTGTCGCCACAAAAAAACATATAGGTGGCTGCAACCGAACCATGCAGTTGAAAAATAATTGGTTGTCACAATGAATTTGTTTTCTGTGTGTAGTAGCGAATTTTATCAAACTACACTCACCAAAAAAAGTCTGTAATGGCAACTGAAAATTTTGCTGTTATTATGGGAAATTTTGCTAATTTGAGCCCAGCGGTATTTTTTGCTAATCTTAGCAACACATGTCTCCTGGCATGTAGATCAATAAAATTTGTAGAAAAAAATTAGCTGCCGCTACTTAATTTTAGTAAACTTTTTGCTAAAATCAGAAAAATATACTTAATATTATTATTAGTACAAAATTTCAAATTTATTTTTTTTTTATCGAGCATCAAAATTTTTTATTTATTTTTTTCAAAAGATATTTAAGACAAAATTAAAAAAGTCAAAGGCTTAAAAATTTTAAAAACATTAACGAATTTATCATTTTGTTTCAATTTGGTAATTTCTGTTTTGAAAAATATTTAATTAAAATTTTTTTACTTTTAAGGTCAAATTTTAATTGTTTTTAGGGCTGATTATTGGAACTATAAAAACTTTGTAGTTCTATTTTAAGTAGATGTCCTATTTTAGACATGTGTCGGTATCTTCACTTCCGATCCCTTTTTTTGATCTCTGTAACATAGAAATGACATTTCCTTCAATATCCACTTTTTAAAATTAGTTTTTTTTTCGATTTTCAAAAATTTGTAAAATGATTTCTGAAATTAGCAACAAAAATTTCTAAATATTTTGTAAAAATTCTATAATTTGTAAAATGTAAATAGAAAAAAGATTTGCTAAATAATAATTTTTTTACTAGAAGTCAGTACAAAAATAGTAAAGTGGGATTGAAAACAGTTTGCAAATTCTTCTACTAACTTTTTTTCTGAGTGTACACAGCCTGACAAAGTAGTACTTTATACAAGAAGCTAATTTGATGCCTTAATTATATTTTCAACAACTTTAGCAGGCTTAACTATATCAAATATTAATTAATAATTATTACTACTGACTTCAATGGCATTTTTTACCTTAGGTCCGTTCGATTACTTTCTCAGTCATGTTCAGTAAGAATTACTCAGTAGCAAACTTACAGATAATATGAAAAATTTTCTAAAAAAAAAAGTACGCGATTGCATACAACAACGTAGTTTTAAAATATTTTCATTTGTATTTACAAAATCAATCATATGTTATTTCTGCTTAAAAATTCTTGCTGTCAAAAGTTTATGCAGTAAAAATTTGAAAACTTTCCACATAGATCTGTGACTTTATTCTCACTTTTTTTTTCTTTCTGCTTACTGAGTATTTGTGTAAACCAAAGCCATCCAGTAAAAATTTGGCAGCGCTTGGTAAAAAAGTTGAATGCAAAAAATAGAAAAATATGTATTTAGATTAAAATTTGGCTAACCTACACCAAATATCCGGTTTTCGGGTTTTTCAAATTTAGTAAAAAACCGAAACTGGTCGGTTTTTTAAAAATGAAATAAGCGTTTAACCGGTATACGGTTTTGAATACTCTGCGAGGATATTTACAAAAAATTTGTAGAAGAACCTTCTTCCTTGAAACATGAGTTAACATAAGCTCTACAATGAACAATTTTCTGCCGTTATTCTGAGGACGTATTTTAATAATTGCTAAGATATTTATTTTAAATCTAGAACGGGAGTTTTTTTAAACATACTTAACTTTGGAAATATTTGTTATTTTAAAAATTTTTTTATGAAAATGCGTAATTAAAAGAACAAAAAGTAGGAGAACGATGACAAAAATAAATGTTTTCGAAAAAAATAGTTAAGTTATTTACCGAAGTCTAGCTTTATGCTAGAGTATTCCATTATTCTCTTCATACATTTTTATATATTATTACATAGCGGAAGTTATGGAAATTGTTGTTGGTGCTGTGAAAATAACACAAACAAAAAAAAAAGCCACTTCATACCTAACGTGCATATAACATATGTATATGTGGTAAAAAGTTGAAATAGCATAAGTAATTTTTGCTTTTAATGAAAATATCTGTTAACTTTTGACAAAAGAACTTATTTCGATATTTGGGAAATTTTGTATAAATTGTTATATGATAATATTATAAACTTTAAAGACCTCTTAAAAAATTCCTGAAAAACTGGTTATTCTAGTAAAAAAAAGTCTCTTGAAATTTGCTTTTGATAAAACGAATTCATCGATTTGGGTTGTTTTCCAATAGTCCACTAATATGTATCTCAAGCATTATAATCAAAACGTTTTAGTGTGGTAAGGAAATTTTAGATTTTTAAAAATAATTTTATTTCTCATTGTCCAGCTCTACGTTTTCATAATTGTCGATATAAACATTTTAAAAAGGCTATGCCATCACGTGGTCTCTATACTGCTTAATTTTGTATTATCTGTGAAATACCATAAAGAAGAATAGCTACTGTGGTATTTAAACGGTAATTCACCAATATTTCGAAATTTAACCGGTCATTCATGATTTTATTTTATAAACACACAATATTTGGTAACGTATTATGTTTTTAGTACTTTAAACTGTTACGATATTTAACTTATTGGAACGTATCGGTCTATTAATTTTTTTATTTAATACAAGATGTATAAGGCAACTGTGAAAACGTAAAAACTTATCTCGAAATGTGCTGTTCCGATTTTATGTCTGTCTGACATAATGATTTGATATAACAAATTACGTAAGGTTAAAAAAATACTAAGAGGGAAGGTAGTCAATTTGATCTCAAAAGCTCCCGGAACGATATATATGTAAGATAAAATAAAAGTTTTTGTGTCATTCGAAACGAATTTTTTCGATAGAAAAAAAAAATAAGATACTTGGACATACTTTATATATGTACCTTCTATTGGATGATGTGCCTTCAAAAAGAAACAGGGTTGGCAACCGTTTTATACGGTTAGTGTTTTTGGATAACCGTATTTCAAAATTGTTTCGTTACGTTATTTTAGGGTTAACAGTATTTTCAATTATTTCGCAAGATTATTTTAAGGCTAACGGTATTTTAAATAATTTTTTAGGTTACTTTAAGGCTAACTAATGCACTACTATTATATGCATTTCTGAAATTAAAACAAAAAATGCTATAACAAAAAAAAAAAAAAACAAGTTATCGGAAATGGTTTAGTTAACCAATGGGCTATATGTATTATGTAGTATCAGTAGAACAACAACTGTTTGCTAAAAACGATTCCATAATGACAACATGGAATATCAATTAATTACACACCCAAATAAACAAAAAAGGCAAACAAGGCCTACACTCACCAAAAAAGTCACTAATGGGAACTGAAAATTTTGCTGTTATTATGGGAAGTTTTGCTAATTTGAGCCCAGCGGAATTTTTTGCAAATCTTAGCAACACGTCTGCTGACGTGTAGTACACTGAAATTTGTAGAAAAATTAGCTGCCGCTACTAAATTTTTAAGTAAACTTTTTGTAAAGTGGAATAAAAAATATGTTGCAAAAAAAATTGACTAAATTTTATTAATATTAGTACAAAATTTAAATTTTTTTTATCAAACATCAAAGTTTTATTATTTTATTTATTTTTTTCAAAAAATATTTTAGACAAAATTAAAAAAACAAAGGCTTAAAAATTGTAAAAATATAAACGAATTTATCATTTTGTTTTAATTTCTATTTTGAAAAATATTTTAGTCAAAGTTTTGACTTTTAAGGTCAAATTTTAATTGTTTTTAGGGTTGATTTTTAGACCTAAAAAAAACTTTTAAGTGCTATTTTAAGTGGATTTCCGATTTTTAGACATGAGTTGGTATATTCACTTCCGATCCATTTTTTGATCTATGTAACATTTTAAGGCTATTAAGGTTTGTTTGTCCTTCAATATCCAATTTTTAGCAAATCGTTTTAAAAAATTTGTACAATAATTTCTGAGATTAGCAACAAAAATTTGTAAATATTCTGTAGTTTGTAAAATGTAAATAGCAAAGATATTTGCTAAATAATATTTTTTTAATAAAAATCAGTACAAAATTTTCACACTCTTTATCGAGTTTTAAAGCCATTTTCTTGTCGAGTTTGTAGAGTTGCTATTGCAGGCTGGTATCATTCAATTATTTCTTTTTGCGATATTAGGGTTTGTGCAAATATCAGGGACTTTATACAAGTGTTTTTTTATAATAATTATGATTTTAAGTTATTTTATGAATTGTTGTAATTGCCAACTTTGGCCCTATGGGCTTGCGGCATTTTATTATAAATAAATAAAAATAGTAAAGTGGGCTTGAAAACCGTTTACAAATTTTTTACAAACTTTTTTTCCTGAGTGTATTATGATTGAATACAAAATTTTACTATTCAATACATATTTGACATTTAAATTATATGTGTTGTTTATTTCGAAAGTGGCTTAAGCCCGCTTTTGGTCGAAATGGAAGTAATGGCATAATTAGATTCAAAGATTTTGTGCTTGTGTGAAGAAGAACAACAAAAAAACGTTACATGAAGCAACACTATCTTCAAAATTATATCTTCAGAACATTATGTTCATAGCGGATCAGGACCCAGATATCTACAGTAATATTTAACTACCAATTTTTTTTTTTTTTAGAAAGTTCATCGCGCTCTTATAAATTCAAATATTTATGTTGTCTTTAAAATATAAAAACCATAGAACTTGAAAAATAGCCTTTCATTTATCTTAAACAATATAATGTATATTTTAATAGCTTACATATGTTTTTGTATGTAGCTTAGGTATTAAGTATGAAAAAACATATCTGAAACAAATAAAATTTTATTTTGTCATAGATTTTGATTTTTTGTTATTATTTTGAATTGTTGCCAAAAATGAAATGTTTAAATAATTAAATTTCCTGTTAGTAACTGACTACTTAAATATGAAATATCATTTATATAATGTACGATAATAAAATAATAGAGGAAACTAAATATATTTGATTCCTCCTCATAATAGTTTTAAAAAAAATTCTTCTGCCTCTTAGTCGAAAAACATAATTTTTTTCTAATTTCAGATATTTTTCGATTAATTCTATTCATACTTGGTACTAATGCATTTATTTTACCAATTAATTGATGATTTCATTACCATTACATTGATAACGATTGTAATGAAATACATTTTATTACCATTCCCAGCAAAACCATGGTATCAACTACTTACCAGCCTATTTACTCGCTTAATTACTTTTGTTCGCGATGAGCCCAAAAGTAATGGGTACTCATTATTTTGTGTTTTTTGTAAGTGAGAAGGTAATGACCACTCATTACTTTTGGGCTCATCGCGAACAAAAGTAATTATGCTGGTAAGTAGTTGATACAATGGTTTTGCTGGGTTGTTTGAATTAATGAAAATGATATAATAATCTTACTTCATTGAATAATGACTATGTTTTAGAATTTCATTACCATTACTAATGCACTAATTAAAAGAAAACATTAGCATTATTATATATCATTTAATGTGTTTATTTATGCGGGTTAATATTTGTATATTTTGTTTTATTATTTTTTGTATAAAGCTACTTTGATCATTTTTAAATCGTATACATATTTTTGTAAACAAATGATTTTTCAATCAATTATAATTGTTTTTTTTATGCATTTGTGCTATTTCATTACCATTAGTAATGAATTTTTTTTCATTACAATTAAAATTTTCATTTGCATTAGTGTCAACTAATGGTAATGAAAAATTCCCAAGTATAATTGTATTGATGTATCTGTAAAAATAAATAATTTGCAGGAAACATTTTACAATTTTGCAACTGAGTTGACAATCAATTTATACGTTAAGTGATAATAGTATTTTAAGGGTATCGATATTTTAAGTTATTTCGTAACATCCCAGCAAAACCACACATTACCAAATAATGTGCAAAGTAATGTGTATCCATAGGGGCTCATGGATTACTTTACACCTTACTTCACTAATGAATTTTACAGGCGATGAGCCTCAAAGTAATGTATATACCCATTACTTTAGAGGTGATAATGTAAGGGGTCACTTATATGATTACGAGAATGGAAAATGTAATGCGTCTAAAAATAGATCTTTAAAAAAGAGGAATTTTTATTAAAAAAAATTATTACAAATATTTTAAACGTTATTAAAAATAATGTGGTCATGATGGGAATGGAACCAGGGAACTCAGGTTGCCAGCCAAGAACTCTACCCACTAAGCTATAGACACATATAATAGTTGATTGCCTTAAACTTAAATGAATTGTTGCGCTTCGCTATTGTTGTCAAAACAAACGTACCCTTAAACCCTTAAAAAAAAGCAATAAAAGCTAATATTGTATTGACCACAAGGTGATCTAAGTATTGTATTGTTATACCCTCCACCATATATGATGAGGGTATATATCAGTTTGTCATTCCGTTTGTAACATGTCGAAATATAGGTTTAAGACCCCATAAAGTATATATATTCATGATCCTTATGTAATTTTAAGTCGATTTAGCGATGTCCGTCTGTCTGTTGAAATGGCGATCACGACGCGAAGACGCAAGCGGGGGTGCCTATTTTTACTCAGATTATTGAACATCTTCCCGAGCAGTTTGGTATTGAAAATGAGCAAAATCGGTCAAGCGGTTCAAAAGTTATGAGTGAAAATGTGAAGGTACCTCTAAATTTTCCATCAAATTGGTAAAATTTTTCTGTATCTATTTTTTTCTGTTAAGCTTTGTTGGTTTTTCGTTTCATTTCATAAAATGTATTTTTTGTTTTTGTAACCAAAGCAATTTATATTTAAAGTAAGAGCAAAATACATAATTGCTTTAGTGCCGCTACTTTTGAATAGGTGGTGCTAAATTAACAAAACAATACCCTGCCCCATAGGTCCAAAGAAATTTATCTCATATATAAAGGAATAACGTTACTGACTGACTCACTCACTCATTCAACATCGCCCGGCCCAAACCGCAAGAGGTAGGAGGCTGAAATTTGGTATGCAGGTTTCCTCTCCGGCGTAGACATCTGCTAAGACGGGGTTTTTGGAAATTCCTACGGGGAGGGGCAAAAGCTCACCTTTCACGGCCTACGCAAACCCCTTTAGCTAGAAACCAGAAATTTTAAATATGCCTTCCTGGCAGTATGTGCTAACTCCTTGATAAGGTATATTTTAGATTTTTGGCCACTAACTTTGTAAAAATGGGGGTTTAAAGGGCGAAAAATCTCCCCCTTTATGGCCTGACCAAATCGTTGGCCCTAGGAAGTTAAAAATTTGGTATGCAGGCTTCTTCTCCAGTGTAGATAACGGCCAAGACCTGATTTTTAAAAAATCCAACGGGGAGGGATAGAATAGGGTGAAGTTCTCCCCCTCGACGGTCTTCCCAAACCGTTCGACATGGGAGGGTGATATTTGGTATGCAGGCTCCTTCTCCAATGTAGATAACAGATTAGACGTGGTTTTCGAAAAATAAAACGGGTAGGGGCAGAAAAGGGTTAAAATCTCCCCCTTGACGGCCTGTCAAAACCGTGAGAGCTCAAAGGTTGAAATTGTGTATATTGGTTCCACCAGAGGTGAAGACATCCATCTAGGTAGGATTTTTGTAAATTCCTACGGGAAGGGGCAATAAGGGGGAAAATATCCCCTTAACGGCCTGCCCACACCGAAATAGCAAAATACTTGAAATTTTAAACATGTATTATCTGGAGTATGGACTAACTCGCTGATAAGCTACATTTTAGAATTTTATCCAGGGACGTGGTAAAATGGAGTTAAAAAGATGAAATGTCTTCCCTTTGACAGGCAGGCTCCTTATCCAGTTTAGATAACAGCTAAGATGTCAATTTTGGAAAATCCAACGGAGAGGGCAAAAAGGAGAAAATTCTCCCCCTTGACGACTTGCCAAAACCACTAAAGCTGGACAGTTAAAATTTGGTACATAGTTCCCACTCCAGCGTAGACGTCCAACAAAGTTGGATTTTCGGAAATTCCTACTGGGAGATGCAATAAGAGGAAAAGTCTCCCTCCGAACGGCCTGAAAAACCGCAGAAACTAGAAAGTTAAAAATTGGTGTGCAAATTCCTTCTTTAGTGTAGATAACAGATAAGACGTGACTTTTGGAAAATCTAACGCGGAGGGGCAAAAAATCGAAAATTCTCCCCCTTGACGGCCTGCCAAAACAGCTTAAGCTGGGAAGTTAAAATTTGGTACATAGATTCCTCCTCCAATGTAAATGTGCAAATTTTTAAAAGTGCAAATGTGCAAATTTACAAATGTGCATATGTGGAAAAGTTCAAATGTGAAAATATGCAAATGTGCAAAAGTGAACATTTGATGGGTTGATAGATTGATGGTTTGATGGATCGGTGGTTTGATGGCAATGTAAATGTGCAAATGTGTAAATTTGCACATGTGCACGTACTGAAAATGGTACGTGAGCGGAACGTTTTTTTTTTTGTTGGTTTGTTTTGGGTTTTTTGTTAAAAAATGCAAATAGTGAATCCGAAAATTTTTCATTTGAACGCGAAAATAAAAGCAGGTATTTTAATTTTTCATAAATTTTTGCTATAAAATAATATTTCCAGTACAAATTAAAAAAAATATATATTTAAAAAAAAACATAAAACTTTAAATTTTGGTTATTTTTTTCTCATTAAAAAAAATTTTTTTCCGTGGCAACACATTCAGTTTTCGTGCAAAAAATATCACCGTATAAATAGAAATAACTTTGGAAGCAACTTTAAAAAGGGAATTAAGAAAATTGCACGCAATGAATTGCATCGTATTAATTGGCTCTTATATGATACTGTCATTAGACTTTCTTGGACATCAGTTGTACACATTACAACTTGGTATGAATCGAATATATTTGGTAACCAGTCATGAATCTGCACAATTTGAAAAGCAACTGTTTTACATATGAGTATACTTTGTATATCAACTCTATGAATTTTTATGTTTGTTGCTAGCTATACTATTTATTTAACAAAAATATGCTATTTGTTCAAAATTATTTAAATTTTTGGGTTTAAAAATACACAAATTGTTTTTCCTCTGAATATGAAAATATTGTATTTTTAAATACAAAAATTAAAATAATTTGTCACTTACAAACTAATGTTTTGTTTTGGATTTTTGTTGTTGGTATGACACAAACATATAAAAATTACATACATACTTATCGTTGTTGGTATATAAAATATACCCATTATGTAAAACTGTTGCTTTTTAAATTGTGTTGATTCATGACTGGTTACCAAATACATACATTGTATGCCTAGTATTAGAATTCTCGGAATGTTGATTTTTTTTCCTGTATGTAATGTAGTGTTTCTAAGTTTCGAAAAATGAAGAAAATTGATTAATCGGTCGAAACACAATGAGCTGCTTTTTGCTGAAATAACAAGTTAAGTTTATTGCGTTGGCTTCTAAAGTGTTTGTTTAGGACAATTCGAAGCAGCCTGAGATTTTTTAAAGAATCATGCCTTATAAAGTTGGTTTTAATTTTCTTTATATGACACTGTCCAGAATAAAAAAAAGCCTAAATAAACAAGAGCTGGAAAGTCCTCACCAATTTTTCTGTGTGCAATTAATGGTGTGTGTGAAATGGTAGCAAAGTATGCTTCTTGGTAAATTTTTGACAGTTTTGAGGTGAAAAAAAAAAATTTCACTATGAAGTTTTAAAATTTGAAAGCTTTTAAAGAAAAATAAAAACAAAACAAATAAATGAATTTGATTATTTTTCACACATAAAAATTTTAAACTTTTTCACCATAGAAAAAATATTATTTACCATGTCACTTTGCAACCGTTACACACACACCCTAAGAATTCAAATAAGCGAATTCTTAAATATTTTAATTCTACTGAAGTTCCTACTTCATCAAAATTTGTTGATAAATCAAATTAGAAACAAAATTCCATGATATTTTTTTAGTTTTTAAAATTTTTTTATAGAATTTTAAATGAAATACAGTTTTCGAAATTAAAGCAATTTTATATTATTATTTTATAACATAAGTAACGTCATAGTGCTTGCTAAGGAGAAAAATATATATTTTAATATGTTTTAAAATTCGCTTTCTGATGAGATCTTTTGTTAGCTCGAAATACTTTGTACGAACGTTGAAAGCTCTATTTCAATTTTTTTGACATGAATATATAATTTTATATTATTTAAAATTTATTTTTTAAAGAAATTGAAATAAAAATAAAAATGTTCTATCATACTTCCTAAAGCCTATATAACATTTGCATTAATTCAGTCGATTTGAAAATAATTTGATTGTATTTTAGTTGATTTTTTTTCTACGATTTTCTTGCCAAAGTTTAGAAAATTAGGAAATTTTAAGAAACATAACAAAAATATCATATTAAAAGTTTAACCGGTTAATCGACCTATTTTAATCGATTAACCGAATTGGAAACACTAATGTTATGTCTCAGTTTGAAATTCCCCAGACATAATTTGCCTAATGCGAACAACTGAAGAAGCGGGTGATGCCTGGGAAACAGTTATATTGTTTATCATAGAAATGCCAAACCTTTTTTATACCCTCCACCATATATGGTGAGGGTATATATCAGTTTGTCATTCCGTTTGTAACATGTCGAAATATAGGTTTAAGACCCCATAAAGTATATATATTCGTGATCCTTATGCAATTTTAAGTCGATTTAGCGATGTCCGTCTGTCTGTCTGTCCGTCTGTCTGTCTGTTGAAATGGCGATCACGACGCAAAGACGCAAGCGGGGGTGCCTATTTTTACCCAGATTATTGAACATCCTCCCGAGCAGTTTGGTATTTAAAATGAGCAAAATCGGTTAAGAGGTTCAATAGTTATGAGTGAAAATGTGAAGGTACCTCTAAATTTTCCATACAAATTTGTACAATTTTTCTGTATCTATTTTTTTTCTGTTAAGTAAGTAAAAATGTTATTAAGTCTTCTTATTGTTCGATTACATTTATTGTCTTACATACATACTATGAGAATAATAACATTCTTAGAGCTATATGTGTGCTACTCTGATAACTAAGTTAACGTAAAAATCAACAATGTTAAAGTGGCTAACAGAGTAGACCTCTGTAAATAACATTGCTAAAACTAAATAAATAACATTACTAAAACTAAATAACAAAAGTTCGTTACATAAATTGACAAAACATATTCATATTACAGTTCATGCAAAATTTAGTATATACGTATATCATCTTCAGCCCCTATGGTGGAGGGTATTCAAAGATTCGGCACAGCCGAATTTAGCCCTTTTTTACTTGTTAAAGTAACAAATAAAATCGAATATGACAATATCATATTAGATTTCAGACTTAAGATAGAATAATATGCTAACTAAATATATGAAAATTTGTTTTTTGGCTATCAAGTAAACTTTTTAAAATTGGACTTATCCCCTTTTCACACTAAGTTAACGATATATACAATTTTTTAACTCTTCAAGGAGTGAAACTTGTTAGTTTCTATATTCTAGGTTTTTTGGCCATCAGGGACCTCTCTTCTAATTAAGCCTATATGACACTTGCTAGTTTCAGTATTAATAATCCAAATTAAAAGAGAGGTCAAACCAATTTATTTCAAAAATAATGATTATGAAGAGTTCAACAACATAAAATAAATAGCAAACTTTAATTTGAGGTCGGTAAGGCAGTGTACTAAATATGATTTTCATTGGTGGCCCAAGAAAACTAGAATCTAGAAACTAGCAAGTGTCGTACAGGCTTTAGGATTATTAATACTGCAACTAGCAAGTGCCATATGGGCTTTATTGACTTGCTGTTTGTCACATAAAAATTCAAATATAAATTTTCTGCTGGAAGAGACAATTGTTGTTGACTTTATTTTTATTTTGTTTTAACATCTTTAGTTTTTGTTTACTAAATTAAAAGAAATCAGAAATTTTAAGATTCTTCTTCACATTACGGCGTATATGAACAAATTATACATAAATATATCTCACCAAAAGAATAAAACAACAAAATAATAAAAATCTACAATACAATCAATGTTTTATCAATTAATAGTGAACTTAATTTATTTGGGTCGCGATTAAATATGATTTTGTTTACACACAATAAATAAACAAATACACATAATTTTAATTATACTTTTCCTGCATACACCTTTCCTTCACATAACGCGGTTAATTCGTTCCACAAAACTGAGTTAGAATGAAATCGCGTTGTGTGAAATTGCGTTGTGTGAAATCGCGTTGTATAAAATCATATTATACAAGGGTTGGGTGTATTTACGTTTAGTGGTCGTTTTGCTTCAGACGAACGAATATACAATAACAAACTACATGCAATATACAAGCACTTATCCGTCTCGCGACGAACGTCTTAAGGAAACACTATGCTTATCTTATTGATTCATAAATCGCTTCTTAATTTCATAAAAATTATTTCGCATGACAAAAACTGAAAAATAGCAGTCTTCTCATTAAGTTTGCATTTTAATTTATCTTTATAAAAAAGATTATATCTGATTAGATCTAATTTAATATGACTAAATCTTATTAAATCTGGTGCCAGATATGTTCATATATGATAAGATTTGACATATGTTATACCGTCTATTAACAGATCTGATTACATCTACTGCCAGATCTATTCATATCTAATGGAATCAGATCTGTTTATATCTGATACCAGATCTTAACCATTTGAGCCATTTTTTTAAGCACCAAAATAAAAATGTATGTAACAATAAATGTGTTCTTTAATTTCTAATGAATCTGATTAAATATTATATGTCCAGAGCAAATTGGATCTGATTGTATATGATGCTCCACATCTCTCCTGATTTGATAAGAGATAATAAACCTCTAATTTGTGCAAAATTTTTGAGATCCAATTAGACCTGGTAAAATTAGATCCAATGTTTAAGATACAAGAGCTGATGCAAACACTAATTATTTTAGAAATTTTTTCAATTAAAAGTTTGTTCAGAAGTTTATGATAACAGTAAATAAAAAGATTTAGCCTCATTTTTACAATGTTAGCAACTAACTGTGATTTTATTGTAACTGGCACTTTTGTTGTTTTTTATTTAATAATTTAATTTCTATAACATGGCAGATATCAAAGATATTTAGATATAGGTTTGTACTCTCAAACTAACGGTTTCGCGATTCAAATTAAATTTTTTACAAATCAAACTGATTTTTATTTAAAGCAAGTTAAATTTTATTCGAAACAAATAAAATTATTTTCAACACAAATTACATTTTTATAATATTAATCATTTCAAATTAAAATTTTTTCTTTTCAAGTTCAATTTATTTCACTTCAAATTCATTATTTTTTTTTTTTAATTCAATATTAAAAGCTTAAAAAAAATATTTTTCTCATGTAGTTGTGATTACCTTTCTATTATTGTGTTATTTATTGTACTGGAAAATATTTTCTAGTATTCCCTCTTGAAATGAATACTAAGATATAGCTCCGCACTCGTCTAGCACATACAAATTCAGCATTACAATAATGATAAATCTGATTAATGACCAAATATCCCACTTTTTTATAAATATTCAATGGCTTGTTTTAGTTTTGAGTTCGATTTCCTGTATTGATCGGGAATATTACGTATTATGTTTTCTTTAATAGAAAATAAGGTTGACCTGGCCACCTTGCAAATGCATGTTTGACTAGTCATTTATTTGGTAGATCAAGTGAAATTAAATTTGGGTCAAGTATAATGAAATTCTTTTTTTTTTTAACTTCGAATAATACCCAATAAATAAAAAATGTGTTGTCATCGATCGTAAAAAGTTATCGTGCTACTAGTTCGAATGCACGAAATTATAGTCGAATTCAACTTCCAACAGATAGTTCTTCAATTAAAACATATCCGACTGATCGTCATCGCAGAACACGTGGAAATTATAACCATATTAGCTTAGATAAAAAAAATATTTTAATTAAGTTTTATGAAGAAGGGAAACCCATTATTGAATCAGCCGATATAGCTGGTATAAATAAAGAAACTGCTACGAGTACATCCATTATAAATCGCTACAAAAAGGATGGGTGCGTTGTCATGAAAATCGTGGTGGAAGACGTCACCCAAAATTGACTTCCGTAATATTGGAAACAATTGAAGAAATCATCGAAAGAAATCCATTTATAACATTAAAAGGTATTCGCGGAAAGATTGGAAAAATTCATAATTAAAATTAATTATTAATCGCGGAAAGATTCGAAAAATCCATAATTAAAATTAATTATTACTTAATTAAAATCCATAATGAACATAGATCGCTTAAATTGCTACATTTTAACGACGCATACCCTATGCAATGAAATTTGCCCAAAACACTCCATAAATGAGAGAAAATATAATATTCATTAACGAATCCGGTTTCAATTCACATGTAATTGTTACAACTATGAACATACATGGCATTTTACACAAAAAAGCAATTGCCCATGCCACGGTTAATGCTAATGTTTTCACATATTTCCTTGAAGAATTATTTAATAAATTATCAAAAACTAAACTCTGTGCAGGTAATTTGCTAGCTGATCCAGAGGAAAATGTGGGCTTGGTTGCCATAATTAAACAATCTGTGGAATTATGTTGATATGACCATGACTCTGTCGATAGGTGCATCTGGAGAACCATTGCAATGCATATTTAATATACTAAGTAATAGAAACTTTGTCCAAATTTAATGGAATAAAAAGAAAAATTAATTTTTAAGTATTTTGAGTTAAATTGAAAAAAAAAAAATCGAATTTGAAGTTAAAAAATATTTAATGTAAAATAAAAGAAAATTAATTTGAAATGAAAGATATTAAATATGATTTGCAAAACGTTTAATTTGTAATGAAAATAATTTATTTTGTTTCAAATAATATCTAATTTTCTTGTGAAAAAATTGAGTTTGATTTGTAAAAGGTTTTATTTGAATCGAAGAAGCGTTAAAATGGGAGTAAAAACCAATATTTGCTGGTGTAAAAGCAGCTTTAAGACACACGTACTATGATGCGCCTTATCAAATAGGTTTGATATTTTATTTGAAGATTGTTTGTTATTTATTATACTTTTGAGTTTGACAAATTATTTGTGTCAATGGTGTTTGGTACGAATAATAGACTTTATTTATTACCACCTGAATTTAAATAATTTTTTTACTTTGTATTCATGTTATTTCTCTATCTAAAAAGGTAGTTTACAAAAGTAAATGTGTCCACAGCTTTAAAAGTTAAAAGCTCTAAAAAATTTTCCACTAAAAATACAACCAACTTCATAATCTATTAAGTCACCCTGCATAAATTAGTTTTCGGTGCGAAAACATCTCGCTTCAGATACAAGAACGGGGTGCTGCTATTGAATGAAATATCGCACTGAAACGAAAAAAAAATTAAAATACAAAAGCCATAATTTTTAAGACTATAGGACATTAGTATAAACATAATGCTTTTAGGTCATTTAACCTTTAATACATTTAAACTCAAGAAGAGTTCGACTTTGAGTTCTCAAAAAGATAATTAAAAATGTGATTGAGTAAAAAATAGTTAAATAAATTTATTAGACGAAAAATGAGATATCATTAAAAACAGAATATTATTTTTTTTATTTATATTAACCATTTAATTACAAATTATATCCTAATACCCTAACCGAGTACTAGCAACGACGGCTATCGACTCGTTATAGCGTAAACAGACCAGACCCTCTGGTGGCAATCGAACTCCCGACCCCAGCACTGTTAAGCTAGCACCCTGCCAACTAGCCTAGCAGGGCGCTAAACAGAATATTAAAAAGTGTTGTTTATTTTAGAATCTTATAAAGGAAATCAGTTTTACCGTTGGGATAAAGTTATGTGAACTGGTAAAATCGCTTTCATTATCATTAGACTAGAGGATACAATGAATATTCATGTCAAAAAAACCAACTTAGAAATCCATACATAAAATTCTGTCAAATATTTTACAGTGTGAAAAAGGTCAGATCTGCTTAAATCTAATTAGATATACAGAGCGAAGCATAACTATAAACGCAGTTAAAATATGCTCATATTTTTATTATTTACAATGTAAAACACCGTTATTATTCTAAATATTTTAGAGTTTAGAAAGAAGAAGTTGCATAAACAAAAAATTAACAACAACTAATCAGAGTAAGTACCGTTATCTTTACTTTGCTCAAATTCTGCCGGAGCATAACTATAAACGCAATAAGTAAATTATGGTTAGTTTGTGTTATCAACTATTGATAATAAGAATAATTTAACAACTAATTATTTGATCGCTGTTGAAGATAATGACGTATTAAAATGCCGCGTGGTAAAGTGCTCTCTGAAACTGAAAAAGGCAAAATTCTTGCTTTTTTTGAAGAAGGCTACAGCAAGCGTGCAATTGCTGAAAAGCTGAAGCGTTCTGACGCTATTGTTCGGAATTTTTTACGTGATCGTGATAAATATGGAAAAAACAGAACAGGTGGACCAAAAAGCAAGCTGTCAGACCGAAATAAGCGTTGCATTATTAAAAGTGCAAGCAATTCAAAGAAGACCGCTGCTCAAATCGCCCATGATTGTGGACTAAATGTGTCTAAATGGACTGTCCACAGAGTGCTCAGATCATCTGGGCACATTTGTCGCCAAAAATTGAAATCAGCACCTCGTCTGTTAGCTCGTCACAAGGCAGCAAGACTTGAATTTGCACGAAAAAATATGCAAACCAACTTCGCCAAGGTAAGATGTTAAATATAATGTTTGTAACCTACTTAAATTGTTCTTCTTCTTTTAAGGTCATTTTTTCTGATGAGAAAAAATGGAACTTGGATGGCCCAGATGGTTTTGATACGTATTGGCGTGATTTGCGAAAGGATCCTCAAATTTTTTCTAAACGAAATTTCGGTGGAGGCAGTTTAATGGTTTGGGGAGCTTTTTGCGCTGATGGAATGTTGGAACTAGCGTTTCCCAGTACTCACATGAACTCAGAGGAATACATCGAAGTGTTACGAATGAATTTATTGCCGTTTATACGAAGCAAAGGTGCAGACTATTGGCTTTTTCAACAAGACAACGCGAGAATTCATGTAAGTCGCGCGACTAATTCCTGGTTGAATGAAAATAGCGTTCAAGTTATGACGTGGCCAGCTTGCTCCCCAGACCTTAATCCTATAGAGAACATTTGGGGACTACTAACAAGAGAAGTTTATAAGGAAAACCGGCAGTATGACAACATTCAGCAATTAAAAATTGCTGTTATTGACGCTTGGCATAATTTCGACAAAAATACGATATTAAATTTAATAAAAAGTATGCCAAATAGATTATTTGATGTAATAAGTAATAAAGGTGGCGTAATTAATTATTAAACTTTAGCTTTGTTTGATTTTATTTCGTCATTTTATCAAATTCTTTGCTTGCGTTTATAGTTATGCTCCGGCAGAATTTGAGCAAAGTAAAGATAACGGTACTTACTCTGATTAGTTGTTGTTAATTTTTTGTTTATCCAACTTCTTCTTTCTAAACTCTAAAATTTTTCGAATAATAACGGTGTTTTACATTGTAAATATTAAAAATATGAGCATATTTTAACTGCGTTTATAGTTATGCTCCGCTCTGTATATATTACATATAAATATACATATACCTCGACTCGTCGTCGGTGTTCGTGTTCGCCAGATGATAACGGACTTCGTGTGGCCAGAAATTGAGGATATCAACCTGGACGATATGTGGTTCCAACAGGATGGTGGCACTTGCCACACAGCCAACGAAACAATGGCTCTATTGCGCGAGGAATTCAATGGTCGTGTTATCTCACGTCGTGGCGATGTTAATTGGCCTCCACCGCCGGGGTTAGTCGTAGTTTTGTTTATCGTGCTGTGAAACGGTTTGGGGATACTGGTGGAGTAGCAGACTGTCCGAGATCTGGCCGTCCGCGCTCTGTGCGAACTCCCAGAGCCGTTAAAGCTGTACAGAATCGAATTTATCGAAATCCACTCCGAAAGCAGCAAATAATGTCGCGGGAGATAAATATATCGAAGGTATCCATTTCTCGCAACATTAAATATGACTTGGGACTTCGGGCTTACAAAAGACACACGGGGCATCTACTTACGGCGGCGTTAAAATAGAAACGGAAGCAAAAATCAAAAGCATTGATTCGCCAGTACGCCAAAAACCGCCACAGAAAAATTATGTTTACTGAAGAGAAATTTTTACTGTGGAGGAGTCGTTCAATAAACAAAATGATAGAGTCTATGCTCAGTCATCTCTGCAAGCAAATGAATTGGTTCCTAGAGTTCAGAGAGGTCACCATCCTGCTTCTGTGATGGTATGGTGGGGAGTCGCCTATGATGGAGTCACCAAGCTTCATTTCTGCGAAAAAGGTGTTAAAACTTCGGCAAAGATGTACCAATCTGACGTTTTAGGAAAGGTTGTGAAGCCATCACATAGCACATTGTTCAAAAACGAGCCGTGGACCTTTCAACAGGACTCTGCCCCAGCCCATAAGGCAAAAACCACTCAAGACTGGTTAAAAAACAATTTACCAAACTTTATTTCTACGGATGATTGGTCATCGGGTAGTCCAGACCTGAATCCTTTAGACTATAAATTGTGGTCCGTTTTAGAAGGCATGGTCTGCACTACTCACTACAAAAATTTGGAATCGCTTAAGCGTGCACTTCTCCGCGCAGTGGACAATTTCCCCATGGAGGTCGTGCGTACTGCAATAGACGATTGGCCGGTCAGACTTCGGTCGTGTTGGAAGGCAAATGGCGGCCATTTTGAATAATTTTTTTTTTGTTATATTCTTCAATATTTAAAAAATCAAAATAAAAAGAAAAAATTAAAAAACCTCTTGTTGTTTGTTTTTTATCAAGAAAAAACTGTGTGTCAGAACAATTGAAAGTACCAGGTATATATATATATATATATATATATGATAACGGTTCAAATGGCTCCGATCAACTACTAGATCTGTTATTAGATATAATATGTTCTTAATGACCAGATTTGCTTATATCTGGCCACAAAAATCACCAAATGTATATATGTAGAAAGAAAGGTGTTTTTTAATGTTCAGAGCAAATTGGACCTGATTATATACTGTGCGCCAGATCTGTCTAGATCTTATCTAATAAGCTATCAAATTTGTCCCCAATTTTGAGATCTAATTAGATCTAATGAGATCTGTTTATATCCGATCCACCTGGGTAATTTTTATTTATTTGAACACTCAAAAGATTTTCCTTTATACTATTTTTCACAACATACTTTTTATCATACTTATGATGCTGACGGAGCTTTATGAAGTTATTCCGTTACTATATGAAAAGTTATCTCATCGAAATATGCAACTCTAATATATTTAGGATATGGAGATTCACATAATGTTAAATTTTCCTAAAGGTATATACACAAATTTACCAAAATATAATTTTGATATAAGTAACTCAACCTGTCCGAAATATATTAGAATTGCATATTTGAACGTGACATATTCGAACGTGACAAATATTTACGTAGTTACAGCTTCGAAACAATTATACATAAATATGGTATGAACTGGCTTAACGCAACTAATAGAAATCGAGCTAGTACCATAAGCCGCAGTTGTTGCAAAAATTAAAACAAAAATTTCCTTGCAAAAGCTGCTGATGTATGCAAAAAAAAATATGAAATAAAAATTATA
Source organism: Eustalomyia histrio (assembly GCA_949748255.1). Lineage (NCBI taxonomy): Eukaryota > Metazoa > Arthropoda > Insecta > Diptera > Anthomyiidae > Eustalomyia > Eustalomyia histrio. Next base: position 7,534,527 of record OX456524.1, read on the forward strand.
ACTAAAAATTAGTTAGAAGCTTTCAAGTTTGATAATTAACTATTTTACTAATTTAAAACTGGCTTATGTATAAATATTGAGCTCTGATGAAAAGTGTTTTTTGGGACTTAACAACCGAAATATTTAAACAATCAGATATTTTAAATCTAAATTCAGCTATTTAAATAAAAGTTCCGTTCGTACAAATTTTTACTGGATGGTGTTCGTTTTCACAAACACTCAGTAAACATAAATAGAAAAAAAGAACAATGTGACAGTTGAGAGTTTGCTAATTTTTACTGGACAAATTTATGCCATCAAGAATTCTCAAGCAGAAAAACAAAAGATTAAAAAACATATGATTAATGCAAATAAAAATATTTTGCAATGCATCATTTTTCATCCTCAAAGAGTGATAGATAACATAATAATAATTAATGTTTTAATGACCAAAATTGTCATTATGTTATTAACTATCAACTTTAGAAAAATTTAAAATTTTACTTTTTTTTGTAAAGAATTAAATTTCCAATCAATATAGCTGAAAAAAATTTTTTTTTTTAAATTTTTATCTTTAACCGGGGTGGGCGAGCCTGAGATATCGACCTAAAATTTTTTTTTTAACCAAATTTTTTTTTTTTTTACAAAGAACAATAATTTTGCATATACAAAGCAATAAAAATTTCAAAATGAATTATAGAAAAGATAAGAAAACCTTCTAAAATGTTTCTGCTTAATATTTAATATCAAGAATCCTCTTTTCCCATATCGACCAATTATAATATATTTTTGCCTTTGCGATGTTACTGTTAGGTTTTAAAAATCTTGTAAATTGTTGCAAATTTTCATTCCGCGTTCCTTTCTATAAAAATTTATTTTTGAGAGTAAATTTGGGATGTGAGTTAAACTTGGTTTAGTTAAATCGAAAACGAATTTTTTCTACTATTTTCATGTTTATTAACATAAATTTGTCGGAACAACTTTTCGTTACATAAAATTTTGTTCTTCATGGAAATAAAATAAATTAAAACAAATTACAAACAAGTTACAAAACAAGTTACAACAACTGCGGTAAACTGAATTTAAAGATAATCTACATCCCAAAAACTCGGCCTGAGTAATTTTTACTTGACTTGACTGAGAAAAGTAATCGAACGGACCTAACATTGCAAATATTAAAAAATAATATTTACACAGTTCATTAATATTATTCAACACTACCAAAACAAAAAAAAAAAACAATAGGCTCTTTATTAATTCAAAGTTTTAGTTACCCTTAATTTAGGTTAAACTATATTACCTCTTCTTATGGTCATTCCATATAGAAAGTAATGGAGGAAAAATTATGTAGAATCGATGTCATGGATACATTTCCTAACAAGTATTATTGCATATTTGTAAGAATTGTAAATCAACCCTCTTAACAATATAAATTAAGGTATTCTTGCATGTAACATGAAAGTATTTGTACTAACAAATATCCTACACTGAGAAAATTTTCCTCGTTTTAGTAATGAATTTCTTTGTAGTTTTAATTTATGTATATTTTTATTGAAACTCCTCAGGTGAAAATCTTCATATATGGACAAATACATTCAAAGAAAAATTTCATATATGATAATCAAGAAAACACAAAAAGCGAATTCCAATGTATTTAAAGCAAAAAAAATATTGGCAAAAAAGAAAAGCAAGCAAAAGTAAAAAGATGGGGAAAATCACTTTTCTTAAAAAAAATTAATTTTTATTATTTCGCACTTTAAGGCAAAAAAAACAGCAATTAAAATCTCAAAAATCTTAAGAAAAAGCTAAAAACTGGCCAATCTAAAAAAAAACAGAAATAAGCAAAAATAAGCAAATCTGTCTTCTCTGATGATAAATTGTTAATTAATGATTAAAGTTTGAATTCGCAATCTCCATACTGTTGTCCCTATTCCTTAATGTCTAAAAACTCTGTGCCAAGTTTCAGCAAAATTCGTTTATATTTAGAGGTATCACAAAAAGATAACTTTTAAGAATTATTATTTTTTCGTTAGAGTAATTTAACTTTAAATTGAATTTAACGAAATTTTCGCGATTTTTTTTTTAATTTATACATAAAAATAAATACATATTTTAGTCAAAATGTCAACATTTTCTGATTTTTGAGATTTTGTTGGAATTTTTTTATTGGATTGTAAAAAGTCATATTCCGAATAAGTATAGAATAAAATATTCGTCAAATGGTCCCCACGGCTTTGATGACAGGCCATTACTCTTATTAGAGGTCTTTTATCAGTATTCATCCAAAAGCAAAAAAAAATTGGGTCCCAGACGTTGAAAGACAATTTTACATGTCTGAAGTGATGCTTGAACGCCATAAAAAGAAGTAATTTTTGCATTGAATCATTACCAGCGATGAAAAATAGATCAACTACGACAACCCGAAGCGCAAGAAATTTTGTGTGAAGCCAAGACAACCATGGCGTCAAAGAAATGTTCTGTATATGGTGGGACCAGATGGTCCCATCTTTTATAAGCTGCTGAAATCATTCCAGACGATCACAGGGGACCTGTTGCAAGAATAATTAATTCGTTTGAAGCAAGCATTGGCCAAAAAATACCCGAAATATGCGACAAGACATGAAGCCGCAATATTCCATTATGACAACACTCGACCACACATTGCAAGACCGGTTAAAAACTATTTAGAAAATAGTGGTTGAGAAGTTTTGCCTCATTTATTTCAATCGATGTAGAACGCTCTTTCTGGAACACGCTTCACTTCAGAGCAAAGTGTCGAAAATTGGCTAAACTCGTCCTTGGCCTCAATAAGTGAGCAGTTCTTTTGGCGTGGAATCTATATGTTGCTAAAAAAATGGGCAAAGGTCATAGCTAACGATGGACAATACTTCGAATAAATTTATATTGCCGTTAATTTTCTCATATTTTTTTTGTTATTACAAATTGTTTTTTTTTTTAATGATATTTGAAAATCATTTTATGTTTCATTCCGCATACGTTAATTTATGAAATTACTTCATTTAAATCAATATTAATAAAAAGAAACAACTAAAAAAATTATAATCGATCGAACAGAATACACTTCTTATTCTACGGACAGAAAAATTAAAATTGCAATAAATTTGAAATTGTTGAATAAGATTATTTAAGCAAATTCTGGGAAGGTGGATTTATATGGGGATAACCCAAATAACAACCGTCCCTATACGTCTAACTGATAGTAACCACTATAAATAGGGTGTATCCAAGTGAAGCATATGTGCCAAACTTCATCTAAACAATACCAATAATAATGGTCACTCATTAAATCTTAAAAATAAAAATATTTCAAAAATATTTTGAAACATTTTTTGCATTTTATAGATAATGTGAAACGTTACATTAGACGAAAATCTATGACAGATTTCGTAGATATGATGAAGCTTTTTCTTTGAATGTAAAGTGGCTCTAGTTCCGATATTATCTGCACAAACTTATAATAATCTTTCCACGTAGTGGAAATTATATGTTATAAATTTTTATGAACATTCGACTTATTTTGTAACCAAAATTTTTCATTGTATTTTTTAGGTTTATAGTGGACACTTAAATGTTCTATTTAGACCGCTGAAGTGATTTTTTTTATTTAGGGGGCGTGGTCACCCCTTGTGGAAACATTTATTTATAAAATATTAATATTTTGTTAACTATTTTAATTTAATTTATGGATTATTTAATGTAGTAAATTTTAATCATATATGCCCAACTGGGCTGGAAGAATTGAATTAAAATTATGAAATTTTATAAAAAAGAAAATGTTAGGAGATTTCATGAATACTAAGAAATTATTCATTGTACCTATGAAACTATTACATATTCCTAAAATATTATGAAATTTTTAACGAAATTATGAAATGTGAAAAAAATAGTGTTAAGTTTATTATATAAATTCAATTTCATAAATATAATGAAATTTTTCACTGAGTCTGTAAAAATTTTTTATGAAATTTCTTTATTAATAATATGAAGGCTAATTTTTTCAGTGTATACATGTTGATAAATTAACACATGTATTATGTACATAAATGTATTTAAAATTAAAGTTACATATATTGCAGAAAATGTGAATCAAGAGAGAAATAAAGTTTAATATTAAATGTTGTCTAGAAATATACAAAAATAGTACCTATTAGTATTCATTGTATAACTGAGTGAATGTCAATGAAAAAATTTTATTTATAAAGAACATTTTTCAATCTCCAAATTTTAAAAGTTATTTAGCAATAAAACATTTTTCCTTGGGTTTTTAAACTGAAATTAGTAGAATTATTTTGTTTCCAAAAACACCCTTGTTTGTTCTGTTAAAAACAATTTTGTGGACTTTTGACAAAGTCGAATTAAGAAAACTTTCCAAGACTTTTGTAGTAAATAATACTATTTAATACGCATATTTTTGTCTGGTCCTCCTTTTTCTATACATTAAAGACATGAAATATCTGTTGAGAATAGATTTACGTTGGTGTTTACGTTATTTTATATCGGAATATCCAATTCCCCCCCCCCCCCCCCCCCCCCCCCCCCCCGCACAGCAGCCACAAATCGCAGGGTCACACTTTCACTAACAGAAGCGATATCTTTTCAAGTTTCCTTGAGCAGCAGGTCGATTGTGACGATCACGTTATTGAATCACCACTTTTGTAATAAGTTTTAACCATTTTTACGCGTTCTTCGCTTTTTAGGCGATCCATATTTGTAAATGGCAAATCGTTCACTAAATAACAGTAATTCAAAGTCGTAAACCTTTGAACCTATACTCATGGAATATTATTTTGAATTGGCTTTATAATCATTGCTATGGGTATTGTATTTGTATTTTTGGTGTTACCATTTATTTGGACCCTATTATACCTTTTTTTCTGACTTTTTCCTCTTGCTCTATTAATGTTTTATGGCTGGGGAGCCAATGAGATTTGTATAGTAAACTAACTTTATTATAAAATATTTCTATAATTTAAGTAACTTAACTTAGGTGTAAGTACAACTATGTAAATGGATAACCCGGTATGTTCAATGCATCTATTCTGATTTAAATCATTAAATTTGCTATACAGAGATACGCTTACGTAGAGTACAGTGTTGCCACGGACAAAAAATTTTTGCAGCCAAATTTTTTAAAAAAAAGTTACCAAATGAGAAAAAAAAATTACCAAAATTTTAAGTTTTTGTTTTTATTTAAATATATTAAGCGTTTAATTTTTTAAATTTGTATTAAAAATATTATTTTATAACAAAAATTAATGAAAAATTTAATAAAATGCTATCAATGTCGCTTTCAGATGATAAATCTTTCAGATTCACTTTTTGCATTGACTGCAGTCTTTTTCAATAAAAACCTGAAACAACCCAACAGAAAATGTTCCGTTTACTTACCGTTTTCAGTACGTCATAAACGGAATCCAACTCTGGTATCGTTTTCAGGAATATCGAAATTGATTCAAATTCGTTGAAAGTCTGTCAAAGACGGAAGATTTGCGTACCGCTGTGTGGTGTAAAAAACGAAGTTGAGTCCATTGAGTCGTTTAAGGGCCTTTTACGGACCGTTTTCAGAAAGCTGTATCTGTACCGTTTTTTAAAATTAAAATTGGACTTGAATATTTACCCAAATTTATATTGTCACGTTTTAATTTTGGCCTATCATAAAATTAAAAAAATAAATTTTGTTCAGCTGGTAATATTTAGAATGTAAAAAGTACTTTTCAGTAATCCTCGTAAAAGTACTTAGTTTGGGTTCATGCACCTTAGTGGGGATTCATACAAAATTTAAACTTAACAGAAGGGTTGCGCGATTTTAGAGATCTATTTTATTTTTTTATTTAACACAGCAAACGGATTCAACACGTAGTGTTTTCGAAAAACCGTTTATATGGTCCGTTAATGTTCCGTTATGTACAAGCTTTGACGGATACCTGTTTTACGGACATAAACGTGTCGCACAATTTATTTAATGGTTTTTGATTTGTTTTACCACCATAACTTAAGTTAACGTAGAAATTCTTCAATTCAGTCATTTTTCTCATCCAATTAAAGCAGTCATGCATATTTTGGTGATCCAGAGCTGCTCAACTTAGTTTCTATAATGAACTTCATACTTTAATAAATAAATTACCAGTGTTATCAAATCAACGAATAAAATTGTGTTTTAAAAATCTTTACTGTTAATTAAAATTTAAAAACAGATAAAACAATATATATGACTGCCAAAAAAGCATGGTTGGCATCCAATACCTTTTCATAATAACGGTAGTTGGCTACCACAGCTAAAGTAGCCGATATGAAAAATTTAAAATGGCGATTTCATTAAAGGCAAGTGTATTTTTGTATAACCGGGCTTATTGCGTTATCAATGTGTCTAATAATTGGAAAGTTTTTGATTAAATAAATAAATAATAATAAACCTCTTGATATTAGAAAACATATGTCACTATTGGAATCGCAGTTTTAAAATGTTTGTATCAGGATTGATCTAAGCGTGATAAACAACTACCATGCAAAAAAAATACCAAAATAAAAAAAGTTCACATCTCCGCATTGAAAAAAAAAATAACCAAATTTGGTTAAAAATAACCAAAAAAAAAAATAAAATAACCAAAACGGCAACGCTGGTAGAGTATTCAAACGCAGAACCGAAACCCGGTTTCTTAATTTCTAAAAAACTGACCGGTTTTGATTTTTTTCTAGACTCGAATGAACGGAGGATCAAACTTGTAATTAAAAAAAGTTATATAGTATGTACTGCATTTAAGAAAAGTAAGCCGCTTAACCAGTTTTAAGCAAAAACCAAAACCCGTTTTTTGAATAATCCACGTTTACGTATGGCTGATTCCGGCTTAAATTTGAGTTTTAAAAATATCTCATCAATCGATTTATGAAAAAAGCTTCATCATATTGATGAAAAACTTTATAGATTTTTGTTTAATAAAACCCTTCATATATATTATGAAGCTGTTTAAGTTTCATAATTGTTTCTGAAAACTTTCATAATCTTTTTATATATGAAAATTTTTTCATAGAATTTCGTCTATTGTATGATGAAACTTTTGTCCTTAAGTGTATAAATCCAAAATTTACAGAAATGTACTTGTCAAATTTTTTATCATGAAATTACACATTTTATCTTAGTAAATTGTTTTCCAAATGAAAAACTTTAACTCGAGCTTTAATGTCCACAAATTATAATTTAAATTGTAACAATTAAGAAAAGACTTAAATTTTTGATCATAAAAAAATGTTCTCTACTGTTGTTGATACAAAAAATGTAAAAAACTTTAGAAGTAAAATTATGGAGGTGAAAAATTTTTTGAGGTGAAAAACTTTTTTGCATGTGAAAACAAATTTTGTGGTTGGAAAAAAATTTTAGGTGAAAAAAATTTTTTGAGGTGAAAAAAATTTTTTGTGGCGATAAAAATTACAATGGTGAAAAAATTTTTGAGGTAAAAATATTTGAGGTGAATATAAAATATTATTCAATTCGAAGGGATTGGTTAAGAAACAAGAGAAAATATTTTACTTGCTAGTTGTTACTATGAAATTGTGTATTTTAACGCCAATTTGTATGGAAAATTTAGAGGTACTTTCACATTTTCACTCATAACTTTTTAACCACTCGATCGATTTTGCTCATTTTCAATTCCAAACTGCTCGGGAGGATGTAAATAAATCTAGCTAAAATGAACACCTCCGCTTGCATCATCGCGCCGTTATCGCCATTTTAACAGACACACACAATAAACCCAAAACTACCATTGTAAAAATTTTTTACGTGAAATTCATTACCGAGAAAAATATATATATTTTTTTTATATAAAGTAAATTGTTTTATCAGATGAAACCCGAACAACTTACTATGCTTTAAGAACTGTAATTATTTGAGTTTCATGTGAAAAAAAAAAACTTTTATATGTACATCATATAAAAAAAAATATTTGACAAAATTTAGTACAATTTGTGTTCACGTAAATTTAATATACAAAACTTTTTCTACTGAAATTGTGACATTTTGGTTTTATTGCATTTGGGTCTTTTTTAAAAAATAAAAAATTGTTAATTTTTACAATTTAAATAACGATATAGGGCCAGTGAGATTTTTCGCGGGAAAAAATTGTTTAAAAATTAAGTTTATGTATCTTGCTAGAGTTAACTTACCTTGATATGTTACTTTATTGTATTTTAGATGTTTTTCATTTATTGCTGGTAATTTAATTATGTTGTCAATCAGATTTCAATTATCGTCAATTTTTTTGTTATCTTTTAAGAGGGGATGAAGAAAACAAGCGGTGATGAAAGTTTTACAAACTTAATTAATCATAAAGAAATTTGTTTTTTTAATCAACTCAGACAAAAGACCCTACATATAAATAATGTTATTGTTTTTCTTTAGTAAATAAAAAAAGATCACAAATTGCACTTAAGATACATATTAAGGTGGTGTTTCCATATAACGTTTTGTTTCAGACGAAGGAAATACAATAACAAATTAGTTGCAATGCAAAAACAAAATAGATGTAGCCACTCATTCGTCTTGTGGAAACCCCATGAAGAATAAGATAGAACAAAAGATAACAACCGGAAGATTTAAAATGCGGGTTAAGGAGATTATGATGATGATGTACAGATGATAACCAAAAAAAAAGTAGTACAGTAAAAAAAATAGTACAGTAAAACTCGTATAAGACACATTTGGATAAGACGAAATCTGAATAACACCTGTTAACTTAAACTCGCTTGAGGCGTACACTGATTTAAAAGGGTTTCTGACGCTCCTAGAAAAATTTGTAATGTTTTCTATAGTTTTTGTATTTTGATATATTTTAAACTGAACCTGAACTTTTCGGTTAGATTTTCCGTAAATAATTTATTTAAAAATATTTATGCATCTTTTTCCATTCGTGTAGAGCGATCTGACGAATTTATTGAATTTCGAGACTTTAATTCCACAGACTGGGATGGGTTACTATTATTTTTGGCTAACTTTAACTTAAATTCGTTTTTTAATGGTGATGTTAATACTCAGTGCACTGAACTTTCTTCTCTGCTTGAGTCTTTATTTACATTTGTACCTATAGTCAGGAAAAAAGTGAAATATGCAGCTGATGATTGGATGTACAGCAAGCAAGTCATATATGCTAGATCTATTAGAGATATTTCTTATAAATTTTATAAATCAAATCGTTCACTTGAAAATTGGAAGATATTTTGTAAGTTTCGGAATAAGGCTAGAAAAGTAACCCGTGAAGCGAAAAAAATGCATTTTAGCAAAGCTTTTTCTGGATTAAGCACAGCTGGCATCTGGAAAACTTTGAGAGGTGCCGGTTGTTTTGATGATGACTCACCCATTGAAAATTTAGATGTAAATTATTTAAATGACTTTTTTGTAAGTGGTAACAATATTGCATATCAAAACAGTCTTGACTTTGAAGCTCTAACGGACGGTGTTAACTACTTTTCTTTTCATTGTGTTTCTGACTTTGAAGTGAGAAATGCCTTGTATAAAATAAAATCCGCTTCTGTTGGTGTTGATAATATTTCGTTACGCTTTATCAAACTAGTGTATCCTTATGTCTCGAGTTACATTCTTGCTTTGTTCAACAAAATATTAACTACATCTACTTTCCCTACACTGTGGAAGTGTGCACGTGTTGTACCAATCCCTAAGACCAAGTTTGTATGCGAAATTGAAGATGTTAGACCAATTTCTATCCTTCCTGTTTTGTCGAAGGTGTTCGAACACATCGTTAAGGACCAAATTATGTCCAAGGTCTCAAATAAAATATATAATAGACAATATGCCTACAGGAGAGGACACAACACTACGTCTATGATGCTCGACATCACAGATCTAATAAGAAATAACATTAACAATAACAATTTATCAGTTCTTATATCTTTGGATCTGTCTAAAGCTTTTAATTCATTATCTTTTTCCACTATGATCAGTAAACTCAATAACGAATTTAACTTTTCAATAAGTGCATGTCGTCTCATATACTCATACCTCACAAATAGAACTCAGTTTGTTACTTTAAATGGTTTATGCTCAAGTTCTCGTTTACTTCTTTCAGGGGTTCCACAAGGATCGGTCCTTGGACCAATTTTGTTCATACTTTACATAAATAGTCTTCCTGATCTAATTAATAATGCCGTGTGCCAATCTTTCTTCTTCGCTGATGATATCTTCTTACTTTTTAGTAGTAGTTTAGATTTTGTTGATGTTTTGGAGTGCAACATTCAATATTGTCTTGATGGTGTTGCTGATTGGACGGTTTTAAACTCCCTTAATCTTAATCATTCTAAAACTAATGCCATTATGTTTGGTAAAACAAACCGCTTTTTTCCTGCTTTAAATATAACATTTGGAAACGTTCGGTTACGATTTGTTAATCATTTGAGATGCTTAGGTATTATACTTGATTCAGGGCTATCCTTTGATATGCACATAAATGTTCTTAGTTCAAAAATTTTTTATATTTTACGTAAAATATACTCTCTGAATTTGTATATTCCTCCTCATATCAAATGTAGACTAGCTCAATCTTTACTTTTGTCTTTGATTCTCTACGGGTTTGAAGTATACTCTGGGACAACTACTAGCTTTTTGGAAAGAGTAAAGCGTTTAATTAACGCAATTGTTCGATTTGTATTTAATATCAGGCGCAGGGAGCACATATCGCAATTTGTTGGTAATTTTCTCGGTTGCTCTTTTTACAACTTTTTAAAATTTCGCTGCCTATTTCTTTTTTATAAAATGGTTAAAAACAACGTACCGCAGCCTTTGCTAAGCTTGTTCACATACACAAGATCTACCAGAAACCCTAAAATTATTATTCCCAAAATTGCAACGTCTTCTTTTGAGAGATCTTTTACCATAAGAATTGCTCGATGGTGGAATTCTCTTCCACTGGAATTACGTCTTTTCTCACACTCTAATAATGTGTTTCGACTAAAACTGTTTCGATATTTTTCAGATCAATTAACGTCATAAAAATTAACTTAACTTCAATAAACCCTTTTGCCACTGTCTGGGACCATTCTTTTATTTAACTCTTGTTTTTTTTTTTCTATCGTCTGGCTGGGGAGCCTGTTAGCAAACCTATAAAGTAAATCTGTAAGCAAGTTTTTTACATTTTATTTATTTTTTTTACTTATGTACGATTGCACATCATACAAATACAGTGTTTATTATATTAGTAGATATATTATATAATTTTAGTTTAATTTTAATCTCATGTTAATAACTATGTAATATTATTAAATGGGCCATGAAGGCCTTATATTACAAATGAAGCAAATAAATAAATAAATAAATAAAAATAATAATAAAAGAATTTGGACGATTTTCGAAATTTTGAACGTCTTGTGGACTATTATTTGCTAAACAAATTGGTCAAAGTTTACTTTTTCGGGTAACTCTCAAAATAAATATGAGCCCCAAAATGACTTCAAAAGCAACAGAAAAAAACTGATGAAAATCGGTGGTCCGAATTTGACATTACAGAAACGGATACATCAAAACAGAGTCAAAACATATGGCTTTCGAAAATATAAATTCACGTACAAGCTTTAACGGATACGTATACACGGACATTAAACGTACAGTAGAAGCTGGATTAATGAATCCGTACGTGTCAGCGAGTCCGTAAAATGTTACTTGGATATGATTTTTAGGATGAATGGTCACCGAAACGATGCGGTAAGGGTAACACTATTTTATATTTCAGTAACAGTATTTTAAGGGTATCGATATTTCAGTTATTTCGGTAATGGTATTTTACGGTTAACGGTTTTTTAATTAATTTTGAATCGATAACGCTATTTTACCGAAACTCTTTATTTTTTGTAAGGGTCACCGAAAAAGTAAACAAACAAATTTTTCATTTGGTTAATAAGAACCTGATATATAACGGACCCATTTTTTGGTCCCTCAGAGTTATTTTAATTAGGTTTTACTGTATATATATGCTCAATTACAAACGCATATATTTAAATCCACACACACATTCTATCACGCGATAAAATAAACAAAAAAAATGAATATATACTAATAATGAATGCACTCGCATTATACTCAAATCTTTAAACTTTTTCAAGAAAAACAATTTAATATCTATGGTATGGATAGTATAAATGGCGTAGCAAAGGGTATCAAGGATATTTATTTTTAAATATTTCTTGAACTGCACATACTAAAAATAAAATTAAAAATAAGGGGACGACGCAGTGACGATGAGTAATCACACTTGAAACTTATTCAAATATTTTACAACACATTTTTTTGCTATTCCACCATGTTTTTTGGGCTTTTATTTTTTTATATATTATTTTGTACATATTACTTAAACATTTATTTGTTCTAATATATTACATTTATAACTTTGAACTTTTTTTTTTCTTCATCAACCCACCTTAATTCTTACACTATTTATACACAAGAGAACTTGTGTTTATACCATTAAATGAAATTAAAAGTGATAAACTCAATAGTTTATAAAGGCAACAATTCCTTAACGAACATAACTTAATATAATTCGATGATAAGAACTTAAACAAAATCAAAAAAAATTCACTGAAAATATTTTAATTTTAATTAAACACTTGACGTTTACAACCGCACATAAATTTGATCGAACTAAACAAAAGAAAAAGACGATGAGAAAATGAACGAAGAAAAATTAAAAGTGATGCCACAGAGTTGAAAAAAAGTTTCGTTAAATATTTTTCTATTAGAGTTACCAGATTTCAAACCACATATCCCTATTGCTACGGACCAGTGATGGCAGATGTAATATAAAACGTTTATGGAAAGGTACTTCCTAACATTTCCAATACGAACTAATTTTATAGTATTAAAGAAAGTACAAAATACAAAAATATCGAAATTCGAAGGAGAATGAAAGAAAATTTACTCTGGGGAATAGGGTACTCACATTGTGAATCGTCCTTAAATTAATAGGCGAGTTTTTATTTATCCGTATTGTTAATCATTAAAGCTGGCCACAGATGATGGATTTGTGTGATTTGTTCGTGCTCGACGCCTTGTTAAAAGACAATTTATTTACAATGTTTTGCGGAAATGGGTAGCCAGCAAAAAAGCCAATCATTCGTCTATTTGCTTATTTTTTTGTTGCGTAGACAAATCATCCGCTTCACAATTCATGATTTCTTTTGAAAAGTTTAAGGTTATTCTGATATGTTCGTCGTGTATGAAGAAATGGTACGCGTACAAATCACAGGCACAAAATCGTGTGTAGCCACCTTTAACATATTTTAGAGTGCGAATCGAACAAAACAAGGCATTCTGACAAATAAAAAAAAAACAATTTCCTCGTGATTATGCACTTTTTATTTTTTATATGTAAGATTTTCTTAAATTTCCCACAGTGGTGAATATTCAAATTTCGGTATTTTATGTAATTTTACATCATATGGTAAAAATATGTAAATTCTTTTTCGGTACGTTTAGTGCTAAACGCTGCATTCCCCTTTTTTTACTAACAAAGCTCCCTTTATCAGATTTCTTATACCCTCTTCATGCGGTGCTGCCATATCCAACAAAATATTATCGAAAAGGAAGTAGAAAAAATGCAAATAAGCTAAACATTTGCTGATGCAGCGTTAATAAATATGCATAAACAACTTCTCTATGCAAAATACAAAACAAATACCAATAAAATAAAAATGGAAGAACAATTAATTGCGATGTTTCGTAATAATCCATGTTTATATAATAAACATCATAAAGAATTTAGTCATTTTAAAAAACGAAATGCAAAATTTGCAGAATTATCGAGAAAGTTAAGAGTACCTGGTAAGTTTACTTGAAGTTGCAGATGCATAAGAAAATTTTTTTAAGAAAAAATAAACTGATTCTTGTAGTTGATGCGCCGCAATGTTTCAAAGTGTGGAAAACGAGATGTGAAAAGTAGTTTTTTATGCAAATTTTGTATAGAGATTCTGTTAAAGGGCAAATTCCACACTTAGAAGTTAGCCACAGAATGTGGGACCAGGACCTTCTCACACTATTAGTTTATCCAATGTTTAGTGCTTAACTATAGGTTTTAATGTAAAATTTATATGGCAAATTTAACATGCATCCCACGTCTTCACGCGCAAACCATTTCATGAAGTTGAAAAACACAAACGCTGTTAATGTGTCTGTATTTTTCACGTTTCATGAAATAACGATTCTACTTGAATTACGGCGGCGGAAAATTGTATACTCATGGAAGCCGGCGTTGGTCATACCACATAAATAAATAAAAGAAAACCCCTAGGGCCAGCCAAAGGCCATTCACGAAAAAGTTTTTCATAGAAAATCTGTGGAAACTATAGGATATTTTTTTATATACATATCTCGGCTGAAATTTACTTTTGCGGGCACATTCCCGGCTGAAATTTACCCTTGCGGGCACATTCCAAAAAATATCACCCCTCTGAAATTAAAAAAGTATTTTTTCTATATGGTGTTAAAAGAGCAGGGCCCCTGATCCAAAAAACCGAAGCACACCCAAAATTGTATGACGACCCAAAGAAAATATTCTCACGATTTAAAAAATGCATTTAGTTTTATGATCCATAAAGTGTGGCTCCCACTATATTTTAGACCTCCCGGTAGTCTAAAATAAACAGTGAATATACTACTCATAAAGTATGAGTACTCAAAGCATTGGAAGTTTTCTTACGAATTCAAAAATGAACTTGACTTTATTGTCCGCATTAAACGAAATGGGATTTGTAAAACAAAATTTTCTAAAAAAAAACTGCCACCCGAGGCGGTAATCCCTGGGTAACGCAAACGATAGGAACTATAAAACACTAATATTTTTTAACAGCTGACTATGGTTATCCTTAAAATACCGTTATCTTTAAAATAGTACCTCACTTTAAATATCGCTACCGAGATAAAATCTCAAATTGCGTTACAGATACCCACAACGATGTTTAAAAATAAATTTGACTTAAAAATTTAAAATGCATTTTTAACATTTGTAATAAAAAATTGCCGTTAACTTTTTTGTGCGTGCAAGCAAAAACATCGTAATACCTCTTTTGGAAAAAACAAGATAACTTTAGCAATTTTTTATTTATTCAAACAAAAGCTCTCATTTTACTAAAAATTAAATACCATTTCAGAACAAATTATATAACAATTTATTTAAAAATATGGGCTTGGTTATATAAATTTAAGAAAATAAATTTCATATTTATTATTTATTTTACGTAATATAATATAAAGCCACATAGGCCAATAAATCATATAAAAAATAATCAATATCGATGACTTAATCTAGAAAGGTCTTAGCTTGATTTGTTATTTCTTTAGAGGAACAGGAAAAAAACTAAGAAAATTTGAAAAACTTTGAATATAAGATTTTTTGAATGCAATTTTAGTATAAAATATGTTGAATCATGCCTTAAAGAAGTTGTGCATGCTTGGACGTGTTTTAAACACTTTTAAATATGATTCTTAAATACCCGTGATAAATTTTAAATATTACCCATTTTACTATTTGTAGTAAAGAAACTAAAGGATCGTTGGCGAACTTTAAGAGACACATATCAAAAAGTAAAGAAACGACTTGCGGCTGCTGATGATCCACATACAGTACGAAAATGGAAATGGACGGACCGCATGTCATTTTTAGATGGAACAGAAAATCTAAAATCCGAAACAACTAATGATGATTTTTATGATGAATCATACGATGAATATGAAAAAACAAACTCTTCTTGGAATAAAAAATTTGATTATGGCGACAGTTATGAAAATGTAGATAATGATTATGTCTGTGTTACCGACGAGGAAGATTTGAATCCGAATGATAAAAATAATCCCATGACAGAATCATTATTAATGCCAATTATTCAAAAACAAGAATATATAAAAGAAAATATTGTTAAATCTGAAGAATATGCACAACCAAATCCTACATTAAATATTGAAGAAGAAATTCTCATGAATATTAAAACGGATGATGAAAAGTCCTTGGAGAATGATGTACTGTTATGGGTGCCATCATCGTCATCATCACCTCCCAAAAAAACATCTATAAAATTATTTTTTGATTCACTTGCCGTACAAATAGAAGAAGCTAATTTAACGTGTTATCAAATATCCGCTTTACAAATAGAGTTTTTAAAAAAACTACAAGAATTTTTACCAAAAGATAAATAAATTGAAATAGTATACAATCAATGTAATTAGAAAGTTATAATTTTGGGTAAATTTAACTATTGTGCATGCCTTAAATTAAAAATTATGCTAATTTACGACAATAACTTTAAAACTTTAGGTTAGCAATGCGACTTAAGAATTTCAATTTGAAATTAATATGTAAGAAATATATACTTGAAACAGAATTTTAATGTTTTTTTGATAAGTGTTTTAAGGGTAATGGTATACCAACTAAGGGTACGGTTTTTAATAGAAACGGTAGTCATTTTAAAGGGGGGTTTGAAAACGAAATGAAGGAAACTACAGTTGCAAAGAAAGATAGACGTAAAGTGCTATCGTCGTAAATTTTGCATTCGTATTGATCTAGTAAGCTCTCATGCATTGAAGTCGAATTCTGATTTGCGCCTGATTTTTCTGATTTATTTTTTTTTTCTTTAAAAGTGAATGTGAATGAAGCAACAAAAAAATGCATAAGAGTGCGAAAGATAAATAACAAAAACTTGTACGAAAACCGTGCTTTTTTGTACCCCGTTCGCTTCCAAACAAGAATTGCATTTTTTTTGCAAAAATCGTCAGCTATGATTGAATCGTATAAATTGGCTCTAAAAGAAACTAATGCCCTCATTTTAAAAAAATCGATTTTGAAATAACTTGAATAGAGTGGGTGATTGCTCGCGTTGAAACAGCTCTTCGTTTTACGTTATTTGAAATTTTATTCACACAAATTAGAATTTTATGAAAAATTAATCACTTGAGATGTCAATATCATCATCACTTGAATTGTTTCGAGCTTTGGTTTGAAATTTTTTTCAAGCTATTTAAAAAAAACACAATTTGTAATTTGACATCAATATTGTACCGTAATTGATTCTTCATCATCCGAGGAAGACAAGTTATCAAAAAGTAACGAGTACATTTTTTTTTGTTTTGATTGATTTTTTTATTTATTTATTTTGCACAATTCTTTATTCAAGACTATTTCTAATTGTATAACCAAAATACAAAAAAAAAATTTAAATTGTTAATTTTTTTATTTATTTAATTTTTAATCAGCTGTTAACATTGGTGTTGCCAATAGCAAAAAATTAAGGTCAGTGTAATAAATCAAACATAATTTGCATATATGCATAAATGCAAGTAAAACTGAAAATATTTTAATTTGACAATTAAAGTAATAACCTAAAAGTCCAAAGCAATGACGTAGTGATTTATAAAATTCGATTTTGTTACTCGCGTTAGCGTTAGAAAGTAAAGTGTTGGTGAGGCGTTAAACGTAGGGGATTTACAAAATTTGGGCATAAAATTTGTATTTGTTTAATTTTCTTCACTGGATATTTAATTTGTTGTATATCACAAAGTATGCTACACCTTCAATATTTATCGCCCTTAGTTCCGGTTCATATGCAGTAAGTTTTCTTAATTCTATTTTGAAGTTACATTCGTGTCCAAGTACAAGCAAGTCGGTACCCCTTTCCGTTCTTATTCCCTTCCTCTCCAATATTTTATAGTTAAAGTTTTATTTACGAATAAAATATTATAAAAATGGAAACTTCATTAATTATAAAAAAAAATAAACATGACTACTATATCGTGAAATACAAATTCAACTACAGTGTAACATAACATAACAATACTTCAACACTTTCCCTTGTTATGTGATGTTAGCATATCTAAGGCCAATTTCATCACAAAGCACTTTTAATCTTGTTGGCTGCAAGGGTTTAGTCATCAAATCTGCCAACTGATCTTGCGTAGAAATTTGTTGAACTTCTAGCTGCCTTTCTATAACTTTCTCACGAACAAAGAAATGTTTTAAGCTAATATGCTTTGTTCTTCTATGATATTCTGGATTCTGTGCCAATCGAACAGCAGCTGAATTGTCAACTTTAAGTACTGGAATGTCATTGATATCTATTATTTCAGCGTACAAACGTCTAAGCCAAATGATTTCTTTTGTTGCTTCTGAGGCTGCAACAACTTCTGCTTCTGTCGTTGATGTTGCTACGATAGTCTGCCTCTGACTTAACCATGAAACTGCGCCATTAGCAAATTTAACCACAACACCAGATGTAGATCTTCCTGTTTTTTCGCAACCACCAAAGTCTGCATCACTATAGCATTGTAGCTTTAATTTGGCATTTTTATCATAAAATACACCATACGTTATTGTTCCTGCGATGTAACGAAAAACTCTCTTTACACGCACTACGTCATCATCTGATGGATTTTCTAGGCTTCTAGATAGAAAACCAATACTATAGGCTAAATCTGGTCTTGTTCCCAACATCAAATACATAATAGCACCTACAGCTTGTCTATAGGGAAATTGAGAACCTTTTAACACTTTCTTTCCCTGGTTCGAAAGTTTCCTTTCCTTTTAGCATTGGTGTTGAAACAGGCCTACAATCTGAGAATCGAAATCTTTCTAAGATTCTTCTTGCATAAGCCTCTTGGCTTATTGTTATACCTTTTTGGCTTCTTTTTATTTCCAGACCCAAAAAGTAGCTTGCATCTTTTATTGTAATTTTAAATTCAGCTTTTAAATCATTTAAAAACCGTTCCAAATCCTTTGGATCTGAAGCAGCTACTAGGCCATCATCTACATATAAGGCAAGTATTAACTTCTTACCTTTATTATTTCTGATATATAAACAAGGATCTGCTTCACTTGCCTTTAAACCAAGTTTCAATAAAAAGTTACCAAATCTCCGGTTCCAACATCTTGGAGCTTGTTTTAAACCATATAGGCTTCTTTTTAGCTTGCAGACCTTCTTAGTACTATCATCAAACCCTTCTGGTTGTTTCATATAAATAACTTCTTCAAGTTGACCATAAAGAAATGCTGTTGATACATCAAACTGAGAAAGATACATATTTTGACTAGCTGCTATACTCAATATTGCTCTAATTGTTCCCAATTTGGCGACTGGACTGAAGGTTTCGTTATAGTCTATGCCTTCAAGTTGCCTAAACCCTTTAATGACCAATCTTGCCTTAAATTTGTCTATACTTCCATCGGGATTAGTTTTTACCTTGAAAACCCACTTTGATGGAAGTGCCTTAGAGCCTTTTGGAAGATCTGACATTACCCATGTTTGATTTTCTTGTAACGACATTAGCTCAGAACTCATAGCTTTCTTCCACTGATATTTTTCCTTACTATTAATTGCCTCCGTATATGTGGTTGGAGTTTCAATTTGACTTACAAAATCGTGAGCTGCCATGACATAATCATTAAACTTAGAATTATGTAACAAAGTACGATCTCTTAATCGTTTACTAACTGAATCCTCGTCTTCTTTACTAGACGATCGCTTTCGCTTACATGATTTGAATCCATAAATATCACTTACATTTGAATTTTCATCTTCATTATTTTCTTCAAAATTTTCATCATTATCTACGGCATCTTGATTATCTTCTTCAAAATTTTTATCATTATCTACGGCATCTTGATTATTATCAACTACAGCATCTTGATTATCATCAACTACGGTATCTTGATAATCATCATCTACGGCATCTTGAATACCCCGTGATGTACATGGTTGTTCTTCTTGAATAACCTCTACAGGCCTCTCAAAATCTTTAAACTTAATTTTTACTGTTTCATTGTTGTTTTCAGAAAATATATTTTCAGCATCTTGAGCATCATCACAATGTACAATCTCCTCACTAAATCTAACATCTCTTGAAAGAATTAGGCTGTGATTTTGTTTAATGTAAATACGATAACGTTCTTCAGTATCATAGCCTATCAAATAACCTTTGACAGCTTTTGAATCCATCTTCTTTCTCTTCTCTTTTGGAATATGGACAAAACATTCACTTCCTATAATTCTTAAATGGCCGATTCTTGGCTTTCTTCCATACCATAACTCATGTGGACTTTTACCATCAACGCACGTTTTACGCGTACGATTTAGGATGTATATGGCAGTACGAACTAGTTCAGCCCAAATTGCATCAGGAAAAGCAACATTTTTATTTGAATACTTGAATGTTCTTGCCATTTCAATAACGGTTCTATTTTCACGTTCACTTGCTCCATTTTGTTGTGGAGTGTATGGTGCAGTTAGCTTTTGTGCTACACCATAAACTTTTAAAATCTTTCGAACTTCATAATTATCGAACTCACCTCCGTTGTCACTTAGGAATTCTTTGATTGGATTTCCTTGCGTCTTCGCAAAAGCCAAAACTTCCTTCAAAGCATCTTTAACTTCAGATTTTTCTTTCATAATATAACCAAAACAATATTTAGTGTAGCAATCTTTAAATATAACTAAATATCTCTTTTTGTTAAAGGATTCTGGAAATGGTCCACATACGTCTGCTGACATTAATTCACCTGGACTGCTAGTCTTTTCTCTAGTTCCAAATGGTAGACGATGAAACTTTCCATAGACACATGATTCGCATAACTTTCGATCGATTTTTACATTTAATCCAAGTTCCGACTTTAATTTTTGTTGCACGTGTCGTTTATCTTGATGGCCCCAACGTTCATGATATAGTTGAAGAGTATTATCAGTATCGGTAGCGTTAACTTCGTTTGTTGTGTTGGGAATCACTGATTTTATGTCAGCTTGATATAACGAACCACCTACCTCACGATGACCAACCAGCAAAACTTCATTGTTGACTATAAGTTTGCATCTTGTTGTTGTTGACCTAAACTCACTATCTTTTCGCTTATCTTGTGCAGCCAATACAGAAAATAGGTTTCGGGATATGTTTGGAACGTACCAAACATCCGTAAGATCTATAACGTGTACCTTGTTGTTTACCTTTGACTTGATTTCTATGGTACCCTTACCAATAACGTCCAAAACTTCTTTACCAGCAGCTCTGATTTTGCATGATTCTTCAAAAGTTTTAAAATCTTTAAACAATTTTCTGTTATTAGTAACATGACGAGTTGCACCATTATCTATCCACCATTTATCGGAAAAATCTTTAATTGCGTTAACTTCATCGCATATAAAATGTAAAATTTCGTGGGATGCATTTTTAACTTCACCATTATTTTCTTGTTTGGGCTTACCATTACTTATCCATTTTCTGCATTCACGTACCCAGTGGCCTTTTTTGTTGCAATAATTGCATACATCAAACTTTTTATTACCTCTAGCATTTTGATTTGACACCACCATCTTCTTCTTAAAATTTCGTACAACCAGAGCTTCTTCATTTGTATTTCCTTTTGAGCTTTTGCAATTTCTTTGATACATACACAGCTGAGCAGCCATTTCCTCAAAATTCTTCTCTTCATTCTTGGTTAGAAGCATCCAGCTTGACTTAAACGTTTCAAACTGTAACGGTAAAATCTGCAGAATCTTGCACACTAACAAAACATCTGGCAATTGGTTCTCATTTCTTGCTTTTAGACCGTTATTTAGTTCTATCCACAAGCTTTTCAATTTTGCAATATGCAAGGATACATCTTCGTTATTGTTCCAGTTGAAGGAGAAGAAATCTATGCAGATTTTAAAAAGTTGATCCTTGGATCTGGCTTCAAACTGTAACATCAATGATTCCCATGCATCGGCAGCAGTTTCTTTGTCCATTATCTTTTGGTACACATCATCACTTACTGCGCTGGTTATCATTGACTTGGCGTAACTATTTGCCTTCCTAAATAAATCTGCTTCCTCTTTAAAAAATTTCTTTTGATCTGCAGTTGCAGTAGCTGGTAGTGGAACGGGTTTCTTTAACCTACCTTCAATTACATCAATTGCGCCTTCGTGATAATCTAATAAATCACGCATCTTACGTTTCCAGACTGGATAATCCGTTTCATTTTGGAGTGGCTTTATATGTTTTGAAAAATCCATTTTAAAAATATTCTTGTATTCTTCTTGACCTTGATGTCTTCAATTTGCTTAATTAAAATATCTTGAAATATTTTGGAATTCTTGAATAATTCTTCCCAAATCCTGATGTCTTCAAAATTTTCTTATTTTGAAGTTTGTTGACTCAACTTAAAAAAAAAAATTTTCTTTATTTTTTTTTTTTTTTTTATTCAGAGCTTCCTGGGTCCATAACCTTTTATAGTTAAAGTTTTATTTACGAATAAAATATTATAAAAATGGAAACTTCATTAATTATAAAAAAAAATAAACATGACTACTATATCGTGAAATACAAATTCAACTACAGTGTAACATAACATAACAATACTTCAACACAATAATCACAGTATTGCTGCAATAAAAATTGCCTTTAATGTAAACAGGGAATGTCGGTAGCGCAGCGTACCCATTTGATTTACATTGCTGTCAATATCAATCTAAATATAAAATAAATTGTAGTGGCATACGGGTTTTAACAATGCCTGCCTTTTATCGAATTTGAAAAAACAGCAAATTGAATCAATATGGCGACTAGAAAATGAGTAAAGGAAAACATATACAAACATGTGTACAAAATACCGTATGCCAAAATAACCATATACGGTTCGGGAATTCTTTTTTGATATATGTTATTTGTAACCTGTCTGTGCAGAAAGGAAAACATGTACAAAAAATATATATACCATACAATTTAATAGAGTTTATATTTTCTATCTCATTCTACAAATCACTACAATTAAACAAAAACATTTTTGACATATGTCACTGGTAACTGTCGGTGTAGTTTGTGGCGTGGAGACCCAAAACATGGCTGCCATATTTTTTAGAACCATAAAAATTAACAATGTGGTGCATGTATGTACAGACATGCTTTTTGTATACACTTTGGAATTGCGGTTGCAGAAATTTTTAGTTGCTCTCAGTCATCAAAAAGTATATAATTTTCTAAAGAGTATTTTTCCCGCTCTACCAGAAATTCAACATGGTACAGAGTTCAGCGGCAATATTTTTAAATTAGAGGGCAAAATTTTCAAAGTTGCTAAAGTGTTGAAAAACATTAAATTTGGTGTATGCAGTGCTGCCACATAAACAATGTAATTTTTTATCCCAGTTTTTGGGATTCTTAACTGTTTACCAGTTTTTTCATAAAAACAATTTTTTTTTTAAATTTATTGCATTTTTTATATGTTTTTAGTTATATGTTGCAACAATTAATAGCATATTTATTCTCTTTATTATATATTTTTACCATAGAAATGGGAAATAATGGATATGAATAGACATAGTTGGTCAATGTGTGTGTACACACTTTAATACTTTTCATGTCACAATGTTATGTTTGAATTCGTGACTATTTTTTAACACAATTGCAAATATTTGTTGTATTTTTTTTCTTTATTAGACATGTCTAATTTTAGTAAAAATAAATAGTATATTGAACAAATATTATATTTTTATATGAAAAATCTGAAAAAATACATGAATAAAATAAAAAAACATTTTTTTTATGAAATAATCTGAAAAATCTCTAGCATCCCAAAAAACGGCAAAAATATAGTTAAAATTGGTTATATGGCAGCACCGCTAAACACTACTAAAAGTTGCCGACCAAAACTCACCTTTGTTGCCGCCAAACTATGTTCGTGTTCTAAGAGAGTACTAAAAAGTTCGTGAGAGAGAAACATACTCTATAGAAAATTATATACTTTTTGATAGAGTTATGCGATATCTATACTGTATCAACGTATGTTGCGAAGTTTTTGGGCTGTTCATTTGATAACTATGTGAAAATTAGGCTTTTGCTTTGCTTTTACAAAATATGTTTGAAAGGGGAACTATTGAATATTCGCTTTCATTTTTTTCATTTATCTACACGAAATTGTCAAATTTTGATTCCTAAGCTAACTTCCCTAGTGGAAAGATCTTTTCATGTAAGAGTTGCACGAATTTTCAATAAATTACCAGAAAATCTAAAATCCTTTGAGTTTTCTAGTTCTACTTACAAACATAAATTTTTGAAGCACATTCAGGGGAATGAGATGTAAGTTTATTTCTTGGACTCTTTTATTATGGCTTAGACCACAAATGTTATTGAGATTGTTTATATTATTGTTCAAATTTCTACCCGGTACCCTTTAGTTTTTTTACATTTAAATTATTTCAATTGCCATTTTATTTTGGATTTAAAATTATTTTTTTTGTGTACTTAATATATTTTTAGATATTTATTATATATGTATATTCTTCTAATTGTTTGTTAAGTAGTATGTTTTGAGTTGTATTTTTAAACCATATATGGCCCTCTGGGCTCGGGTTTTGTGTAACATTGATTAATTAAATTAAGGTGCTGGATATGATAAATTACGAGAAATTGATGAAACAGCTGACCGTGCGATGGTTATAAAAATAATCAACAATTTACGTTGTAATTATAGACGTGAGCTACAAAAAGTTTTAAAAAGCGAAAAAAATGCTTCGTGCGAAGATGGCTTGTATGTGCCATCACTATGGTATTATAATCGTTTAAATTTTATAAGGGCAAATGTGGAACAAATTGCATATTTGGATGAATTAAAGTGAGTTTCTATAGACAGGTTGTAACGGTACAAAACAGCGTTGGTGCTGTATATGATCCGATTTGACCAAAACTAAATTTGTACCTTGTTTTAAATGCAAAATTATAACATATTTTTACTTTTTTTTAGTCAATCGGAGTCAGAAGAATGTATTGACAGTGCAAAATCTTGGACTGATGATAGTATTATAGAGGAAGAAAATGACTACTTTGTTGATAATGTTGATCAAAATTTAAAGTCCTCTACTGATGCTAATACGACTTCATCTATAATCAAGAAGAAAAAAATTACAAATTCCAATAAAATATTAATCAATGAAACACCATTGGATAATATTGTACTATGTGGACCTTAAACATCATATAAAAAATCTTCAATTAGTTCGTTTTGTAAATTTCTCGCCTTACAAATGCAAGCTGCTAAATTACCAAAACATCAGTAGGCAATTCCTGTAACTTTCGAATCGAGAAAGTTTTCGCATGAAACGCATGGATTGAAACAAAAATGATATGAATTGACACAAAATGTCATATTTCTCACACGATAGTTTCTATAACTTTTTTTTGTGAAAACTTTCTGTCACGTAAGGTTTTTTTCCACCATTATTGGAAAAATGTGAGAAAAAGTGTTTCTGTAAACATTTAAGGCGAAAAGTTTTTCATTTCAACTGTCAAATTTACTCACAATTTTAAACGGTGCGAATTTTCTGTATTTTTGTTGAGTTTGCCATTATCGTTCATGTTGGTGTGAAAAAACTACATCCTTATTAAAAATAAAAATGTTTAAGGTCATGTCTCCGATTGAGTCCATGGGTTTTAATTTTTTTGGGGAAGATGTATATCAGCAATTATTTCGAAGCAAAGTTCAAAAGCGGCTATCTTCGTCATTGATTGTCAATGTAGATCAACAAAAAGATAGTTTGAAAATTAATTAATATAATTAGCTTGAAAATCGTTTAGATATTTTTATTTGTTAACCCATTAATCTTTTGGAGTTCTTAAATGTTTTTTCACAAAAATGAAAATTTTGCCTTATACTAAATACATCCTAAAGTCTTGAATTTTCCCCTTACAAAATCCCTTTTTAAAAACTAAACAGAAAATTAAAATTCCTTCAGCGGACTGCAATGGGTTAAAAAAGTCAAAATATGTTTTTATTATCTTTGCTATGATGTACATATTGTTTCATTCCGATCATAATTGACGAAGATATAGGCAAGTCCATTTTTTAACTTTGCACCGAAGTGACTCCCGGCAAGGGTCTTTTTGCGCACATTTTTCCAAAATGTAATATCTGGGAGCGTTGGGAGACGGATCGGGTAGGTGCCACTAAAATATACTTGTTTCAAAGAATGATGAACTACTTGATATAGAACAATTAAGTAAATTGTTTAAATGAACTAGTCATCACGTAAAATATATAAAAACAAAAACATTAAAATAATTGTTTAATAAAATGGATAGTTAGAAGGTAAGTAAGACAGAAAAGGTATTTATATTAACAATTTTTTAATTTATTTATTTTTTCAGAAAACCGAACGAATTTCCAAGGAGCAGAAAGCGAAATTTGTGGACCACATGAGCTCTAATTTGGAATTTGCCAGAGGGCGATAAATTCTTAGTAAATTTCGACGGTCGAACATTTCAGCAGTTATCAATGCAACACCATACATTTTTTTAAATCTTTTATTTTAATTATATAACTTTTTTTTGTTATTTAAAAAAATATATTTTTTTTCGCAGTTTGATGTTCGCGGTTTTTTATTTGTTTATATTTTTTACTAGTATTTGACAGATACCTTGGAATATTCCAACAAAAACGTAATATATACGTAAACAGTGTTGCCTCTTTTCGCATTGAAATGCAGAAACACTTTTTATTCACAAATCGAGAAACAGTGGAATTTTTTGTTTCACTCTTTTCGATGCGAAAACTTCTCGCAAAAAGTTACAGGAACTGCCTACAGGTTTCGGAATTACAAATTGAATTATTAAAAACCGTTCACGAATTTATACTAACTGAAAAGTAGAAAAATTTATTTCAAAATATATGTATGTGTATGCACTCTGGTATATGTATTACATATCATTTATTTTGCACGATAGAGCATGAATAACTTAAATTTTAGTTATCGTCTATTACATGAGAGAACATTCAAAAATGATGTCCTCTAATATGTTTGTTAATCATGTGCTATAATGTCAAAGTCAGTTTTATTTTTAAGTTATTTGGTTAGCTAAGGCGACCATATTTTGAAAAAAAGATGACATCCATTAATTGGATTTATTTATTCGATATCTTAGGTCAAAATAACAATAATTATTGAAAACAATCTCTCCACAGCTGCGTTAGTTTCTGTCAGACTAAAATTTGAGCAAGCTTTACACTTCCTGTAAAGGATATTGATGGAGAAATTATCTCCATCCATCTTTTGGCATTGTCTCCAAATTTCAAGCTTCTCTTCATTAAAAATATGTTTATTTTTTTATTTCTTCAACTAATTCGGTTTTTTTATTCACATCAATAAATATTATAACCTTTTTAAGACATGGGCACCTAGATTCCAATCCAAATCAATTTTTTTTGTCACGAGGGTCCAACGAAAAATATTTATTTCTTTCAAATATTCGTTCCATTCTTCTAAATATTCCCTGACGTTTCATCCGATTCTTACAATTTACTCCGTAGAATTAGTGGAATATATAAGTTATTTAATTCCAATTATATTTCCTATTTTCACTTGAAATTTCGAAAGCTTCCATTGCTAAAGTTTATTTTCTAATTTTAATATAGCAGCTTGAAAAATTAATAACTATGAATAATTTTCTATTAAAAAAAAAAACTAGAACGCAAAAACAACAAAACAGGAAAACATCTCAACAAAATGTTTGCAATTTCCCAACTCTGTACATACACATAAAGCTTACGAAAAGAAAATAACTTACCATTTATTTTCAAAAATGAAAGCAATAAAAACAAATATTGATCTTGCTTTTAAAATAGGAGATGTCTGATTATGAAAATTTATGAAAAAGACGACACAAATTTAATAGATGACAGCGAGTTAAAATAGATGATTGTCCTCTAAAAAAGATGACGTATTTTTTTTCATTGTTAACGGCACTTTAAGTAACTTCGTTAGGGCAATTTAAGGTTAACGGTATCTTAAGTTATTTCGTTATCGGTATTTTAAGACTAACAATAGACTTTTAAAAAGGTTTTGAATCGGTATTTTAGGGTTAGTGTTGCCCATGATTCTGGAAAACAAATGAAGTTTTTAATAATAGGTTTGTTTTTTCGAATTTTATATAAGTAGATATAGACTTGCTAAGTACCCTACGGGAAAAAAGGGGTCAGTTGGGAATTGGGACCTGTCCCGGGGTAGGTGAGAACTGAACCGGTTCCGAAAAAACATATCACGAGATAGGTGAAAAGAGCACCGGTTCCTAAAGTACCTATCACGTGAACGGCTTAAAAGTCACGACTTGTCCTTTTAGACCAGTCCTTTGACATGTCACAGAAGGACAAGCCCATGTTAAAGTGATCGGTCTCTATCACAATGAACCGGTCATGTGACGTGTCCAGGGATAGGTCCTTTTCCCGCAGGGTAGTTATAGATATAGCTACTTAAAAGTTAAGAATGTATAAAAATGCTGCCAAGTCTTAGAAATTATTGTCTTTTCCCTTTTTAAATGTAATCAAAAATATTTGAATTTTTTTGTATTTTTAATTTGATAAAATATTAAAAAAAACAGAAGCTAACTATTGAATTATGAGTTTGTAAGCAAAAGTAGAGCGGGGAAAACAACAAATTTGCTCTATTTCGCGTTGCGGCGAAGTCCATATACGAAAACAGCTTTCGTACAAAGACGGACCTAAATGTTCAAATTGTATTTGTTTACAAAAAATAAAGAAAAAGTCAGGTAAGTAGGGATAGTCGTTTTCTTTACAAGTAGTAATAGATATAAAATTCCAAAAAACGAACCTAATATAGGGACGTACTCGTCACAAACTACACAGACAGGAAACAAGTTGATTGAATCAAGTTGTTTTTTAATTATTTTAAATTTGCTTAATAAATGAGTTATGGCTGAATGAACTTTATTAATTTATTTTGTTTAATTACTCTTTAAATTAAATAACTTAGGTTTAATTATTATTACTGTGTAATATAGTTTTTTGGCCTTATTGGCTGAATAAATAAATGGCGACTAGAAAATTAGTAAAAGAAAATGTCAAAATTGCGGTGATACACAGAAAGGGATAGATATAGAAAGAATTATGTACCATACAATTTGTAGGGAGTTTATTTTTTCCATCTCATTTTGCAAATCACTGTAAAACCGCCTGATTGCGGTTTTACTAAAAAAAGTCGTTATAAAAATACTTTTTGCAAAAATTACAATAAATTTATCAAGAGAGTTGTCTTTATTTGTAAATTAAAAAAAAAATATTGTTCATACAGGCGTATTTTTCCACATCGACAACACCAACCGCATTATATTTTTTATATTTGCTTGTTACAATTTTACAAGTTGGAAAAAATATTAAAGTTTATACAATCCTTAGAACATTCGTATATCCGTACGTCTTTCCAAAATTTCGATGCAGGTTTTTGGTTTAAAATTATGAATACCCAATTCTTTTAAAGTTCTCATTTTATCCTCCAGAGAGCAAGTATTACTTTGTAAAGTTTCATGTAACAGCAAGGCAGTGCCACGAGCTGCGTTTAATAATTTATTGGCATCATGGATTCTAGAAGGAGCAACATAATCCATATAAATTTGAATTTCATAAGAGTATGCAAAATAAAAACTTACTTTTTAAATAGTAAATCTGGTCTACGGCAATATTGACCAAATAAAGCAAATAAATTTCGAGTCATATCGTAATTAAACTGTGCCGAACCAGCTGGTGAAAATTTTGTGTTCATTATCATACTATCCAAGATATAATCATCAATTTGTTGGGCTATAAGTCGTAGGGTTAAATTGAATAAATTGGCCGACAGTTCTCTTTCCAAGTTATGTAATACGGTAACCATAACTTGAAACATTTCACCAGCACTGGGTGACAGAATGAAAGGTTCTTTAGAGTTTTGTTC
This sequence comes from Eustalomyia histrio, assembly GCA_949748255.1. NCBI lineage: Eukaryota > Metazoa > Arthropoda > Insecta > Diptera > Anthomyiidae > Eustalomyia > Eustalomyia histrio. The sequence continues at coordinate 7,564,245 of OX456524.1, forward strand.
GGGCATTGAAGGCCAACAATCATGCCTATAGGGCATTGACTTAGCTTTAATTTCATTAACAGCCTTAGTGGCTAGATTCTTTAAAAGCTTTTGAGTCCAATGTTCTAGCTCGGACACAGGATGTTCAAATACGGAATTTATTTCATCAGCATTAGGACCCACCAAAGCAGCATGTAAATGCAGATAATGAACATTTTCACCCCATTCGCTAAGAACCATTTTTATATAATTGATGGCATTTAATATGGTGATACATTCAACCATGCCACTACTATGCAGCTGAACAAGTCTGCGGCGAAAATTATCGATTAATTCTAATTGCAAAGTCAAAAATTGTAATTGATGTCCCGGCTGAATCAGTGAATAATAACGATCTTTAATAGCTTCCAATAAACGTATAAATTGATCAGCACATTTCGGTATTTTCAATTCATCATCATATATATTAGGATCAATAAGCATCCAAGGATTTTCAGCTTGTAGTATTAAATCCATTTTTTCAGAACAAACTTAAAATATTTTTATTAAGATTAAAATTTAAGAAAGAAAAAAAAATATCAACAAACTTACATCGTTCTTCTAAAGAAATCCATTTCAATAAATAAACTGGTTGTGTAACAACACATATAGCACTGGGAAAACTAGCGGGATAACCAAAATTATCTCTTAATTCGGCCTCGAATGCTAATGTTTCATCTAATAAATGAGCAAAGAGATTTTCATCGCGACTTATTTCTTCAATATCTAATGACAATTTTTCAATGGTTAATTGAACCAAACCACGCATGAATTCAAGCTAAAATTGAATATTATGAATTTGAAAATATAGAATAATTTCTAAATAACAACTTACTCTTATGTTAAAATCTAGTTTTCCAGCTTTAACCACTGAAGGTTGAAATGTTTTGCCAACAAATAAATGAGTTTCTTTTCCCCAATTTAAAATTTGTGTATAAAACCATTCTGGTTTGTCAAAACGATTTGTTTGTTTAATGCCAGTAAAATGGTACATAAACCTAGAGTTAATAAAAAAAAATTGATTGAAAATTGAATGATCAATAAATGTATTGTAAAATTAACAAAGCCAAACAAAATATCAAAAAAATAAAAAATCTGGTTGATGTTAAAAAAAAAAATGTCGCAAATTTTGTTTAACATCGATCCAAATTTTATCGTTTATTAGCCACTTTCAAAGTTAAATATCACCATATTAAAAAAATGTAAACTGTTGTTATAAATTTGTTAAACGACAGTAATTTTCAATCTTATAGTTCAATAGATAAATAACATCTTTAAAACGACAGAATTTAACTTCGAAAGTGGAACATAATCATCAATCATCTTTTAGATTCTGGGCACTTCTTTACATTTTTTGTAAACGTTTTAATACCTTTGCCTATATGGAGCCAATAAATATTTTGTTACGGTTGTTATAGGCTGACAAATGATACTGGGAGTAATCATTTCCAAAGGTTCAGTTTCTTCAGCTGGCGATTTTATCTGAAAGTAAATATTCAACTTTAAATCTTTTTAATAAGTTTTAAGTAATTTTGTTTCACTTACTAATAATAAATATTCTGCCAAAGATTGCGACTTTGTTATATTATCGTTAGATGGTTTATAACTTAAAATATCTTGTTCTTTTTGTCCCCATTTCATTGATTTCAAAACTGATTCAAATTCTCTAAAATAATGTTACAAATTTTTTTTTGTTAATACATTACTATAGTTGTGAAAACTTACTTTGAAAATCTTTCTTTTAATATACCGTGCCAGTGTATAGCGGTACGTGCAGCAAATGATTTAAGGAATGGAGCTTCAAGACTGCTAAGACGTCCTATAACACTGTGTTCATAATCACTTTCCTCATAAAGATTTAAATATAAATTTATCATTTTTGCCTCATCTCTGCCATTAATGGTTTGCGAAAGGGAATGACTAGAAATTAATTAAAAATTAGAATAATTTTCAGATTTGAACACACTTTTATAGGATAAAACACATTTAATACTAAAAGCCTTCGTGACAAAAAATAAAGTATTACAAAGAACACTTATAAATAATTCCCTATAACATCATCATCTATTAAAAATTGTGCCAAATTCCGCCAGAAAACTTCGGAGCCCCCAAAATTTTTGTCTCTTACCACCTGATTTAGAAAGACGACACAAAGTACAATTTCCGTTCAGTACATTTTTTTGTTTTTTTTTTTAGTCAACAACAAATTGGAATTTCTACTTTGTGTCGTCCTTATGCATTAGGGTGTTAATTTACTCCCGAGCCCTCAAATTTTTTAAACAAAAATTATTTAAATATGAAACTTTTTTGAAATTTAAAAAGTTTTCATCGGAGGTAAAAACTGTCAATCATTAAGCTCAGATACCACTTGATAAAATTAGCAAAATTATATGTTAATTTGTGCTCTAACCAACAACAATTTCCCATACGAATGTAATGTATCAAAAACATGATTTTTTTTAAAACAAAAACGTGCAGACACGTTTTTAATACGAGTAATAATAATTTATAAAAACAAAAATTTGGGTCATTTTTCGTGTTACGCCACTAAGTAGTTTCCTTGTTTGATTCGGAACTAGATATAGGATAGCAAAATTCTTGGAAATTTCAATACCTTTTCCATTACTCTTTTTTTAAATTTTGAGAAATTAGCAAAATAATTTAATATTTTTATGTCAGTTCTTAGTTTTAACTTTTATTCAACGTTTTTCTATTATTTCTAACTTCTTTATTCTGTGGATTTAAGGTTCGTTTCGGTACTCCATTGTGTAGCATCTTCAGGAATTATTATTATTTCCTGAAGATGCTACACAATGGTGTAGCGAAATATTGAAAAATAAATAATATATTTATCTAAAAACATCAACCTTAAGCTCACTGAATAAAGAAGTTAAAAATATGTCAGTTCTATAAAAAAAACAGACTATTACCTTATTTCTTGTATATCCTGAACAATTCTTAGATAATGTACCAATTGTTGTAATTTTCGCACTTGTTCCAAATCTGGTATTACACCTTTAAGTGCTTTATTCGATTCTCGTATACGTTCAGTCAATTTTTTACCAAATTGCTGCAATTTGGTCATTTGGAAATCTATACTATCACTGGATTGCTGCTGCCATTCAAAGGCTGATTTAAAACTTGAAACATTATCAGCATCTTTATAGTTAAACTGAAAGGATGTGTAATATTAATAACATTTTTTAAGACAAAACATATCTCATTTACCTTATCTTTAAGATACTCCAAACGATTTTTATAATCCTCAACTAACACAGCCGCTCTATGTAACTTTTTAATATCACTACCAATTTCTTGATTAACTCTAGCTAGTATACGTTGCTCAATACAAGATTTAGCTTCCATTTTTAAGCTTTAAAAGCTAATAAAACAATTTAAATATTATTATTACAAAAATGGAACACGAAAACAAAACCCGAATTTTTTCTTGTGGTGTTGTCATTTAAACAGCTGAAAATTTAGCATTGCCTGATTGTACGAACATAAATTAAACAGGGGCGTATATGAGGGAGGTATATGAGATTCATATCAATCAATTATATGGGATTCACACCTTCAAATATTTAAGTAAATTCCTAAACAAACAATACCTTCCGCTTACGTACCGTTTTCTGAATCCGTATACGGACCAGAAAACGAATTTTAAGGAACATCGAAACTGATTCGAATCCGTTGTAATACCGTCAATGACGGACCGTTTACAGACCGATATGTCGTGTGAAGAGCGAAGTTGTCCGTTGTAAGTCCGTCATAACGAACCGATATGTCGGGTGAAAAACTGAGTTGTCCCTTGAAAGTCCGTCAACGACAAACCGTTTACGGCTCCGTATTCGGTCCGGATTCATACCGTTTTTTCAACAAAAACGGATTTGTGTAAATTCCTAATTTTTCGTAATGTTAAATAACAAATTTATGTTGTTTTTCATTATTTATAAAGATATTGAATTAAATTTAATTAAATAATGTTTTTATCTCCAGAAGAACTAGCATCTCTAGCCATCACTGCTATTACAAACTGTTTATTTTCAAAACTGCATAAATTTGCACACATCACCTTATAACTTGTCCAAAATTTCATAAAAGTTTACCTCATAGATATATGTAAGAGAGCTTACTCAAAATATACATCATTTTTTTTTCTAAATTTAAGCGCGCGACCCGTATAATAATAACAGATACTGTTTAATTATTCGTTTTTGTCAACAAAATGAATTCCAAAGCAACGGAAGAAAAACTGAAGAAAATCGGAGAAGTCCGTATTTGATGGCACAGATACGGATACAACGTATTGTTACACACAAGCTATGACAGATACGTATTTACGGACCATTAACGTACAGTAGAAGCAGAATGCATGACATCGTACATGTCGGAGAGTCCGTAAAAATGTTTCTTGGGTTTGTAAGTATTTTTGTATTTTAGCATTAATTTTATATCTTGAGTTGACGTCAATTAAAATCTGGCAGCCTTATTAGACTTAAACAGAGTTGTAACAATAATTGTCAAATTTGAATTGGGAGAAGCTGCATTTTTTGTTTTTTTTTTTGTTTGGAGGCATCTGTCGCAATTAAATAGGATTTTTAAATTAAGGATTTGTATTCAATATTTCAAATTATTAAAATTATAAAAACGAAATTTCAGTTAAAATGTATACACCTATAAAAAGACAATGTAATAATGTCATCAATGAAATGGCTTCACCACGAACGCCAGAAACCCCCCTGAGTTTTAGCCGCGAATTGCGTCAGGTGCTGCAGGAACGCAATCTACTAACAGTGAAGTCAAGAAATAAGGGTAAGTTAAAAAGCCGTAGAAAAATTTATAAAATAAGCAAAATTTTATACGGACTATAGTGTGTTCCATGTTGGTGGGTGGCACGGGCAATTCTCCCATATCCTCTTCACCTAATACGGATATGGATAAAAGACGTAATTTTCGTTTACAAGCCATACAAGAAATAATAACATCCGAAAGGACTTATTTGCAGCAATTGGAAGTACTAATGGAATATTTTGTAAATCCCTTGAAAGAACAACAAATCATAGATTATTCCAGTCATACCACATTGTTTGGACAAATTGAAATGATACATAATTTGAATGGGGAATTCTTGAAGGAGCTGGAATCTGATATGGATAATGTTGCTAAAGCATTTTTAAAAATGGCACCATTCTTTAAACTTTATTCGGTATATGCCTTTGATTACCGCAATGCTCTATTAATATTACAAGATTTAATTTCAAAAAATGTGGAATTTCGAAAATTCCTAGAAATAAATGAATCGCGTGTGGAGGTAGGACGTAAATTGAATTCTTTAATGATTGTTCCCATACAGAGAGTGCCACGTTATAAACTCTTATTGGAACAGGTGCTGCTCTACACAAGTCCAGCAGATGCAGATTTTAAGTTGTTAAAAGAGTCTGTGAAGCAAATTGAAAGTACGGTATCGCACATAAATTCTTGTGTTGAAGATCAAGAGATAACACAAATGCTTATTAATTTACAAAATTCTCTAGTAAATCGTTCACCTAATATTGTTAAACCCTCCCGCAAGGTAATCAAGGAGGGTGTACTACACAAAGTCACACGTAATGGTACAGAAATCAAACGTTACTGTGTTCTCATGTCTGATATCTTTATGTATTGCAAAATCATTAAAGAACGTTCGCCCAACACTGTGGTCGAGAATTCCTTAGAATGTTGCTGTATATTCCCTTTGAAAAAATGCAAAGTTTATGATTTATTACCGGGTAATTTTAAAATTACCTGTCAAAGTGATGGTATCATTTTTAGTTCACAAGATTTACAAGTTTGTCGTGCCTGGGTTGGTTTTATACGTGATGCGATTGATTTGCATATACAGTGCCGTAAAACGTTAAGAAAGGAGAGTAGCAAGCGGACCCCATTAAGGAAAAAGGAAATAAAACATTTTGGTGAAGATTATATGTTAAGTCCAAAACATAAAAAATCGGTAAGTTATTATATATATATATATATATATATTTTTTATTTTTTAGAAATAATAATTTTAGTACAGAATACAATTTTTTTGTTTGCTTATTTATTTGTAAATCATTGAAATAAGTGTTAGAAAAAGTCAAAAAGTTTATTGAGTGCCGGCTGATTTTTAGCCAAACTTTTTTTTTTATTTGTCCCAAGCTGTTTATGTTGAAAATGACGAAAATCAGTCAAGCGGTTTAAAATTTATGAAAAGGTGTTTAAAATTTTCAATTATAATTTTCGATTAATATTTATTTCTAAATGGCCTTTTCAAAAAAAAAAAAAACCGTTTTCGCTTCTTCGAAAAACCGGTTTAGGTTTTTAGTAAAAAGGAAACAGTTTAGGATTCTACAAAAAAAAAAAAAAATAATTAAAAAAAAATAAAAATTTAAATTTGAAATAAATTGAAAAACTGGCTTGACAAAAGCTTTCTAAGAAAATTCAGATGTCGATGTGAAATTTGTGAGAATATAACACTCAAAATTAGGATTGATAATTTGACTGTAAATCCTAAAATTTTGCAGCCCGACAAAATAATTCTTTTTGCCAAATGCCATTAAATTTATGTAATTTTATAAAGCATTTTAATTTTTTTTCAAATTCAATGAAATAATTTTGCCTGAAAATTGAAAAGTGTTATTTTTAACAACTTTAATTATAAATAACTTTAAAAGCTAATTTTTTTAAAAATCTAATATCAAAATTTCTCAATGTGATTTTGAATATTTGCAAAAAAAACTGTATAAATTACATTAAATGCTTCTTTTCCATTAACGACTATGAAATTCTCTGTTCTCACTTTTTGCCTGCAAACATGAAATGGAAAATTTTCAAGGAAAATAAAAGGTGGATTAATAAATTGTATGGATAGTTTATAAAAAATAAAACGAAAACAATTGCATTTTATATTATGTATAACATTCCCCTTTACTTTCTAAATTCTTTGTTTCTTACACATTTTAGGATTACGAAACAATATTTCGAAATAAAAATCGTGCTACCGATTCTGAAGATGAAACGGTGTTAGATACCTCGTTTGTAGCAAAATCATGTTTTGGTAGGGGCGGTGGTAACAAACGTATACTAACACCATTTATTACATCAACAATAACACTCAAAGACAAAAATATTAACAAGACAGTCTCTACAAAACCAATAAAAAGACCAGCTAATATGCCAGCACCAGAATCACAATCATATAATAACAATGATGACAATATTTTACGCGATAAAACAATGCAGCAGCAACAGCAGCAGCAGCAGCATCAGCAGCATCAACAAATAACACCAGAAAAACGTTTATCCAAATTATATAAATTTATATCAAATGATAAAAAGCGACCAAAAACCAAGGGCATATTAAAGAAATCCCAAAATTATCAACAACAGCAACAACGAGAAAAAGACCAGAAAAGACAATATTTACAACAACCTTCAATTAATATAACCACAACGGATCAAGATCCTACATATGGTTTTGCCAGCAGATATTCAGATTCTAAATCATATTTTCGTACACAAAATGTTGATAATACTATACCGCGAATTGTTCATCGCGAAGATCAATTAAATGCTGATATACCAGTTGAGAGTGGTGTCAACTTTAGGGATGTTTTATTTCCGCTTAGATCCAGTAATGGTAGTAATAAAAGTAATACAAGAATGCAAGATGCAGCAGCTTTGAATGCCACAAATTGGTGTTTACCTTCTACTTTAAAGGAGAATTTTAAAGATTTTAATATTTCTTCACCACCACAAAAGAAACGGGTTAAATTTGATGATTCTTTGGATAATTTATATGATCAACCACCATTTGAATTTAATAGTGAAGTAGTTGCAGCAAATGCCACTTCAACAGCTGGTTCTAAAAACACTTTACGAGAAAGAATTTATGATTTTTTTGCTAATTTATTTTAAATGCTTTTTTTTTAAATCACATAAAATTAAGACTTTACCCCAATTTTATTATCAATCATGTCATGTTCAGTACTTAATTCAGTTTTTTTTTTTCAGATGTCATGATTTGTTTTACCATTTTCTATATATCTTTTATAAACACAGTTTTTTAATAAAAAAAAAATTTTAATTTGTATCAAATTCTCAGTATTAAAATTTTAAAAAATTTCTAAGTTTCTTCTTAAATTGCGTGTACATTACGCTCAAAATCTAATTTAAGATGCATTTCGATCATACTAGATTTCGATATCAAGTTTAAAGGCCAATTTAAAAACTTTTAGTTTTTGATTAAAAATTTGGGTGAAATTTGACGGTAAATGCAAGTAGTTTTCAAAAACTATTGTGTTAATGCTGTATAAATAAGATTTCGAGCGTAATGTAGTTGTAGTTATGGGAAAAGTGTTTTGGAATCTAAAATTTGTGTCTAATTTTTTAAAGCTTTTACTTTATCCATAAATTTTTCTATAGTTTCTTCGCATAATTCGTTAGGCCAATAACCTTGCTTTTTGAAATGTGATCCAATAATGGCAGCTTGTATGTGAGGATAATATTCAGATATATTATCTTTAGTCACACCTGAACCAATTAACAAAGGTCCTTGTAATTTTCCTTTTAAATCAAATAAATCTTGAGGTTTTGCGGGATCACCAGTATAATTACCTATAAAACACAATAAAAAATCAATACAAAATTCGTTTCAAACTCTCCCAAACCCACCTGTTATTATTATACCATCGGTTAAAAAGAATTCTGCTGCTTTGGCTGTTTCCAATAATGTTACATCTTGTGTTATACTATGTGAACTGTGTTTTTTCTTAAGATCTGTAAACACCAAAATATCGGTTGCATCTATGTTCCGGCGATATCTTAATAAATTGCCAGCACAAGCATCCGTATAACCTTCATCGGCTACATGACCAAAAACAAAGCTCTCGGCTCTTATATACTGAAGATCACAAGCTTTAGCCACAGCTAAGGCATGTTTATTACCACAGGCTAAGATTTGTATACCCATGGGCATTTTACAGGTTGGAATAATATTTCGGATTTCTTGCGATATGCGCGTCATACAGGCTACTGTTTCAGGTCCAAATTGTTGATGTTGCACGTAGGGAATGTCATGCATATTTTCTATTAAAATTGAATCCTAAAAAAATAGAACAAATTTTAAAATATTCCCAGATTATCAGATTCTTAAAAACTTTTATGTACAAAAAGTTCTCTGGATAGAAAAATGTCAAAATTTTTAGATATTTTTCAGCATAAAAAAAATTCGCAGAATTTTAATATTACTTTTGACACAGAAAATACGACACTTTCTATAGATAAATTAGAATCAGGGATATTCTTATTGGACATGATTTTCGAATAAGATTTTTTTTTTAAATCTTGAATTTTGAGGGAATTTTAAGAAGAGCATATTAAGTTGTTTATACGGTGATTTTTATTTTATCGAAATTTTAAGGCTACGAATTATAATTTAAATTGTGAATTTAAATTTTTCATTTTCTAAGGAAGGCACAATCACAACAAATCAAAAATGCCACATGAAATCGGAACAACTATGCTAAGTAAAACAAATTCTCAGATTCTATATGAGTCATTTTTCATATAGAAAATAATTCTGAAAAAAATGTTCTGTGATCCTGAACCAGATTAAAATACATACATATACATTTAAAAAAAAGATCGACTATAAAATAAAAACTTCACCATTAAATCCTATTTGAACATATGTAAAAAGAAAAAAAAAAAAACAATATTAGTTACTTTAAACTCAATAAAATCAACTTTGTGTCAGCGTAAATATCTTTTTCCTTTAAGTCAATTAGAGGTATTTATAAGTAGCACTTTCAAGGGCACGAAGAATGTTGATGACGGTTGTAGCTGACCAGAAAATGCATTCCATTCTAAATAACTTTTTTGGATATTCTCTTTTAGAGTTTTTCTAAATTTCACCCTTCACTTCATCACAATGTGAGGCTGGGACCCCATAAATTGGTCGATCTAAATATTTTTGTCTGCGGCTCTAATTGGATGGAATTGCTCATTTGCACTCAAAATATTTTTGCCATATGCCTTAATTTATTGGTAAGCATCAAAATCGGCCGTGGTTCAAAATATATTAAATATTGACCGTACAAAAAAAAGTTTCCTTTATTTTATAGGAACAGAAAAAAAGTTTGGGGAAATTTTTTCAGAGAGAAGGAAAATTCTTTTGTTTTCTCTCATTAGTACCTTTGTATTCTGCACTGATCATAATCGGGGACGATTATTTATTCAATTTTTACTATATGCCAGAAGTCATTAATATTTATATTCACCTCAAAAATTGGTTACAAAAGCATTTTAATCCCTTAATGTTTTTTTTTTGTTTTCCCAGATTCTGCGGTTTTAAAAATTTTATATACAATTTTACCAATTTATATTTCTTATATATATTCGCCTCGTATTTAGCCTTTTCTATAATTGCTGGCCAATTCCCCTTGTAGAGCGGAGTTCCTAAAACAAATTTATGACAGTTTTAAATTACACATTAAAATCTAAACATAAATAACAAACCTGGTAAAGCATCAATATGTATCATACCAATAATTTTACATTTAGATGATTTAAAAATTTTTAAAAATCTATTCATTTTTATTAAAAAATAAGAAACTACTTGCTGCTATAAGCAAATAAACAAAATATCTGTGGTTTCCAGCAAAAACCGCGTATGTCTATTTATCTCGAAATAGAGTTAAGATGCTAAATTCTTAAGTTTTTAATGCTCTTTGCATTGGACAAAAACCTTTTGAATATAACGTAACTTTAGTGTTTATTATAATATTTTTCAACAATAACGACGTTTGTCGACATACGTTTGCTTGTAGTATGTATTAAACTAGAAAAGGTTCAATTAGACGTGCCATATCCATATAAAACAGCTTCTTATGGGCAATCTTATGGGTAACAATGTAATCGATTATGGGTAACAATGTAATCGATTTTGGGTTTCTGCCATAACCATAACACACAGGTAATTGTTGTTTTTATTATTTATTGTTCTTCTGTTTTTATTTTTAATGGTTGTTATATTTTATGTATACATATTTTATATATATATATATATATATTTTATTTGAGTTTTTATTTTTAATGGTTATGGTACCACTAATCGATAACAGAAATATGGTTATAGTTACGGCCATACGTATTACGTGACGTATCAGCTAGTTTCGGCGCCTTAAAACTGCAATAAATAGCTGTGTTAATGTAACCCACTATCAAAGCTCTATGTAATTGCCATTTGTTTGACAGCCGGTTTTTTGCCGTCGACGTAGTTTTTTCCTTCAGTCTCTGCCGCTAATTAATTTTCTCGGCGGAGGTCTCTTCCCTCAAATTGTAAACAAAATACGAGATAAAATTTTACGGATGCCGGCAAAACTTAATTTTGCACTAATTATACTAATATATTATAAACATAATTATTAACTAATAAAATGACTACCTTAGTATGTCCAGGTAAATAAATACATAAAATTGGTTGAAAAAAATAATCACTATTTTTTTTTTTAATATCTCCAGATGAAGTTTTACATTTTCCAAATCACATGCATATTGAGATCAGCTATGCCAATACTGTATCATATCTCAAATGTAGAAACTATAACGCCAAGTTAATGAGTCAAGGTTTTGTGTGGCATCAAATTGTGGTACAACATAATGGAAAATGTAGTGGTATAGAGGGTAAAAAAGAAGTATTAGAAGCTATTTATGAGGCCATCGAAGGAGAAGAATTTTATCCTGTCGCTTATAGAGTAAGTTTTACAAGCTTCACAATATATATCCATACAAGTATATGCATTCATCTTTTCCAGCGCGGCAATAAAGAAGATCGGTTTTTGGTACGCCAATGTCAAACTGCCTTGGATAAGCTATTTGCTCAAAACTTACGTATACAACTTTCCAATGGTTTTTCTGTCAATATTCAAGTACAATTAAATGTTGGTGAATTTAAATATGGTCAAATTTCACCAATCAGTCAAATAACAAAAGCATTAAATGCTCTCTATGATTGTATGGATAAATTAAATGGTGAAGATGGAATTTTAAATTTATCACGTTTTTGTCAAAATCGTGAATTCTTTGATTTCGAAGTGAATATGGCAAATCGTGGTGTTTTGGAACGTATTTGTGATTTAATTTATCGTAATGATGAGAAGTTTCGTAAAGTCAATGGTATTATTTTCAGCGATAATGGTATAACAACACTAGCTCCACTCAAACTGTTTGAGGGAGTTGAATTTGCCGTATTGGATTTTAGAGATAATAATGTGAGTACCTTTCTATATAAAAATGTTAATATTGGGAGAACTATTTGCCTTTGCCCAACGGGGGCACCATAACACGGTCACGTCTAATCTGTAAAAAGGCAATACACCGTGGTGGTATTCCAGTTAGATGTAATCAACGATCAAATCCTATAACATGGTCTTGGACTTCCCTCTATGGATGACTCGGAACTGTCGCTTACAAGGAACACCGGATGCTTTTGTCACAACTTATATCTGCCTGGTGTACAAGTCTTAATAATTTACTACATGTCCAGATTAGATCCCAGAATAGGTGGTATTTGCAACAACTACAATAATGGCCCTCAAAGCTTAAGACATCTCATTTACTGCCCAGAGAGCCCGGCTGAATGGGAACCACTATACCAGCTGATGTAGCAACGAAGGCTGTAAAGTGCAGGTGCATAGAACCGACTGTCGCGGGAACGCACTATCCCTGTGGACACATTTGGTTGATGCTGCCAAACTTTGTGGCCTGATCATTAAACTACGAACTAAAACGACGATTCGAAATATTGTATTAAAAATGCATAAATTGTATAAATTATTAAAGCTGTCGCTTACTGTACATATTTTCTCTAAAAGCTCTTACAACAACAACAACAACAATATTACATTTCTCAGTCAAGTCCAGTAAGAATTTCTCAGTAGCAAACTTACAGAAAGTAAGACAAATTTACTTTCAATAAGAAAATTTTCAAATAAAGTTCGCGAACGGAAAATTTGCAATAATTCACAAGATTATTAAACAGCTGATAGTAACAGCAAATGCAAAAATAAATTATAACTGATCGATATGGAAAAAGAGGTTTCTTAATCAAAAAAATTAAGAAAATTTCGAAATCTTTTCCATAATTTTACAATTTTTTTGGCTTTTGCATTTGAAGGCCACAACAAAGTTGTAAAATATTTTTATTTGTATTTACAAAAATCAATCATGTTTTTCAACCATTTGTTTTTTCTGCTTGAAAATTCTTGCTAGCAAAAAATTGTCAATTAAAAATTAGCAAGCTCTGAATATATTGTAGCACTGTTACTTTATTCTCTCTTTTTTATGTTTATTAAGTATTTATTGAATGGACGCCATCCAGTAAAAATTTTTACAAATTATCCAGTAAATGACCGGAACTTATAACACTGGCCCTATATATTTTTTTAGACAAATTTATTCATCGTTCTTGTTTTTTTTTTAAACCTCGTCAAATATCCTCATATTTTGCGTAAAAACTTTAAAGGGATTAGTTGAATTATTACTTCGAAGATTAGAAAGTTTGTATTTATTTTCCAACAATTGTTATACAAACTATTTTTGAAGGTTTTAAAATTATTTGCAACGTATTTTGCCAAATATAAAATATGTGAATTGGGGAACCGAAATTTCAATGTTTTCTGCATCTCATTTAAGTAATACAAGTTATTAAACTGTAAAAAAATTTTGAATTAAAAAATCAAAGTCTTGTTTTCGGCAAACATTTATATTCTCGGAAATGTTAATTGGATTAATAGTTTTTTTTTTCGAAAACGTTATAAAATCATTTAAAAAAATTAAAAATTTGACAGAAAATCTGCCCGTAGAAAACTGTTTTAGAAATTTTTATATGATTTTAAATTGTTTTTGATTGTATGGGAGATAATTTAAAACTTATTCGTTTAATTTTTGAATTTAAAAATTTATAGATTTTATTTTTTTTAATCAAACTTAGTTACGCTCTCCAAATCGTTTATGTCGTGATTTAGAACCATTAAAAGCAGATGATTTAATGTTAGTAGGAAATCCCATTACCAAAGGGGTTACATATCCTGAATGCTTAAGACCAATTTTAAAAAATTTCAAAAAAATTGTAAGTCATACATACTAGAAATACATGGAGTAATTGCTAAAATAATATTATAAACAAATTCTTAAAGGATGGTATACCATCGGAAAATATATCACATGATTATTCACCCATGGATAATCGTATGGAAACAGAATCAGAAGGATACCGTATTGATTGGTCTAATAAAACTGATATAACTAAGTTTAAAAATAGTACAGATTGGCATGCATTTATGGTAAGCAAAAATATTATATATATTTCAAGTTAACCGCATTAAATTGTTTAACAGATTCCAGATGCAAGTCATGAATATTCTAAAGAAGAAATATTTGACTACTTTTTCTTAACAGTTTCTAATACATTAAGTGATATTTATCCTTGCTATTATAAGGTAGGTAATTTTTTATAAATTTATAAATGCGTCATATTGCTGTTTGCCACTTTAAAAAACAAATGCATTTCAAAATAATTGGCAAGTAATTGTTGGCATATGAGCTAATAAAGTACTTTCCAATAAATTATGAAATAACTAATTAATGGTTGTATAATTTTTGCGAGCAAGCTTTATTAGTTGATTTTCTCTATCAGTTACTTGCCAAAGATTTTTTTCCAAAGAATTTGTATTTTGATAGTGGGAAACAAAAAGCAAGTCTGATATTTAAACAAAATTTAATGGTGAAAATAGATCTATAGAAAAAATCTATATTTTCAGTTTACTTCCGGAGAACATCAATTTTTAGTACGCCAATGTTTTTCTCAAATAAAGCACTTGGTAGAAAATTGCAATTTGGAAATAAAAATACCACGTATAGAGGCTCCACCACCTCCTACTGAACTTACAACAGACTTTGCGCCACAAGTAGTAATGGACAAAACTATAGTCTATTATATATGCATGGATATAAGCCCCTTTAAGAAAGGACAATTAGAACCTATCGAATGTATAGAAAAGGCTCTTAATCGTCGTTTCAGTGCAATGGATCGTATGCTTAATTTAAATAATTTTCAAAATATTGAAGGTTATAAATTAATTTTTTATTAAAGTTCATTATATTAATTTCCTTTTTTTTAGGTTTAGAAAATATTGTTATTAATTTAAGTTCACCCAAGATCTTAACACGAATTTTAATGCAGGCTTCTCGAAAATTTATATCGTCATGTATTGAATTGCGTTTGGCTCATAATAAAATATTAAATGCAAATTTCTCTAAAGTTTTAGCAATAATGAGTAACTTAAAGGCTATTGATTTGGGTAATAATTGGATACACGATTTACATGATATCAAAGATTTGGCTACATTGGGCATAAAATCCCTAAGATTAGATGGCAATCCTTTATGCTCTAAATTTAGTTTTGCTGGAGAATATATAAAAGGAGTTAAAAAATATTTTCCACAGTTAAAGACATTGGTAGTTTTCTTTAAAATTGCTATTTAATATAAAAGTTGAAAATATTTTTTTTTTTTAAATTCTAGGACAATATAGAAATAACTAAAAAAGGTAATTTAAGTTCTCAAAAGAATTTTTTGTGTGATGTGGCCGGCTATGATTTAGTGGAAGAGTTTATAACTCGTTATTTTAAAACTTTTGAATACGATCGAAAAGAATTAAAAGGTTAGTTATCAGGTTGTTGTAAAATATATAATTATAACAGGTGTTTTGCTTATTTTTTTCCAGATTTATATCATCCTAAGTCAATTTTAACTATAACTTGCAACTACAATGTTGCAAAATTGACACCTCAAAATATCAAGCGCATTTCTAAATACACGGATTATGCTCGTAATATTGAAAAACTACCAGACTTCTCACGAGCTTATACATCTATGCATTTTGGACCTGATGAGATTATGCGTGTTCTAATGGATCTTCCTGGTGTTACACATGATATGCTGACATTTAGCACCGACTGTACAGTGTACAAAGTAAGCATTCATAATTATTTCCCAACTTGGGGGGTAAAAAGCAATAAAAAGAAAAAGAACCTAAAGATTTAACATTTTATTAAATTATGAGGATAAAAAAAATTAAAAGAAATAGTTTTTTATATCTTTCATCTGGGCTGGTTTGATTGTATAATTTTCGAATTGCTTGATCAGATCTAAGGGTAAAACAATATAAAATCTTCAATTTCAAAATATTGACTTCAGTAATGTTTTATAAACAAAAAATATGAAGTATTAATTTTAAAAGCTGTAAGTTTCCCTGCAAAGACAGTGTGTCAATCGGAACTGTGCTGGAATCGAAACTCATCTAAAAATGTGTAACCATATCAGCATCAGAATGCTTTTTGTTTTTTTTTCTTTTTTTTATGTAAAAAGCTTGATAAAAATTAAGCGGTTGCTTTTTTAGATATTTTTTTTTAATATGGCGCTTCTACAAGACGTGCGTCGCTAGACGAACGAGTGACTGCATGTATTTTATATTTGTATTGCATATGTTTTGTTATTGTATTTTCGTTCGTCTGAAGCAAAACGTCATTAGGAAACATCTCCTAACTGTATAAAATACATTTATGACATAAAATTAAAAACATTTTTCTCAATATTTATGAAATGTTTGCAACAATTAGTATATAAATTTTTTTTTTCAAATTGTTGAAATCCTCCGTAATATTTAAAAGAAATTACTAAAAAGTTTTTGAGCCGTAATTTGATATTCGAAATAATTCTAAAAATTAGCTGATTTTTTTTTTAATTTATAAATACTAGGATAATTTTTGACCGATCTCTATTTTAATGGCTTAGGTTTTTATTTATTTTTTTTTACTAATTACATTCTTTTTAAGGAAAATATGATTGTTATAATCGTCAATGGCGTATATTTGGATCAGGCTCCTAGTATTGTGGAATCCGATATATTAATGGGATTTTCACGTACTTTCATCTTGACACCAGTGCAACGGAAAACGGTAAGGAACTACATTGTAGTATACATAAAAGTCCTTAAATTAATGGCAATATTTTAAATTTAAAGGGAACTTTAAAACGTGCTACCACCTACCAAGTAATAAACGATCAATTTAATGTTTACAATCCAACGGCTACTCAAACTAAAGTTGCTTTTAAATATTTTAAAAGTAAAGATAAATCAATAACTGACGAATTAACCATAAATGATAAAGAAGCTTTTTTGGTAATGTTTCAGGAGACAACAAATTTGAAATCAATATGGTGCACAAGGTTTGTGGTAGTAAGATTTAACCATTAAATATATTTTTTTGATAAAAATAATTGTTTTCTTATTATAGATGTTTAGAAGAAGCTGAATGGAATTTTCAAAAAGCATTAGAAGTATTTCTTCAATTAAATGAAAAGAAGGAGATACCAATTGCAGCCTTTAATTAAATAAATATATTATTTAAAATAATATTGAATATATAATAGAGTTCTTTTTTTTTAACAATTCCTCCAGTTGTTGAATTTAATCACCAGAGAAGATCAAAAAGCAAAATTCGATGTATTTAAAACAAAAACATATTCAAAAAAGCAAAAGTAAAAAATTTGGGAAAAAGCATTTTTTTACTAAAAAAAAAAAAAAAACACTGAGGCAAAAAATATGAGAAACACAATTTGAAGGTAAAAAATCTGAAGAAAAAGCTACTTTAAAGCTCAGAACTGGAAAATCCAAAATAGCAGAAAAAATTATGAGTAAAAGCAAAAAAATTAAAAAATTATATGAATTGGGATTAATATTGGCTATTAATAAAGTTTATTATAGCCAAACTACTGTGTACCTAAATTACTAAACGGAATAGTTATTTTTTTATAACTGTGGTAATAGTTATTTTGCATTTTTCCAAATTAAAACAACTATAATTACTGTTAAAATCAATTACTACTGATTGCTACACAAATTTTTTTTAAGAGTATATATGCATATAATTTGTTGGAATTCAATACGGCTTTAAAATCATTTTCCTACTTGAATAATTTTTATTAAAATTATGACTGAACAAATTTTAAAAATTATAGTTCACTCAGGAACTACAATAAATTAACTACAAATAATTAAAGTTCACATTATCTTGTCACACAAAAACAATTGACCAAATGCGGTAAAAACAACGTAAAATAAAAAGTGAAAAATTCCAATTCCAAAAATTCCTATCACATTTGCCCTAAAGCCGAAACTGGTAGATCAAAGAAATTTTTTTTCTACACGATATGTATCGAAGTTTGATTATAAGGCGATTGATTAGCTTGAAGTACCTTCCTTGCAAGTTAAAATTTACAAATTAATTTTCTAATAACAAACAAATTAGTCAAATAACTAACGAATTTTAAAAAATAAAGAGAATAAAGAAGAGTAAATGTTAATACAAAAGAGATGCGATATAATCAATTTGACAGGCAGTTCGCTTTTTTCAATTTTCCTAATAAATGCTACTGTTAAGATAATCTAGAAATAATAGGATGATACTTATTTTTGAACCTGAACGTATGTTAATCAGAAGCATACCCAAAGGCAGAACTACACGAGATAGAAAATATCTAGAACTACCATCCTTACACTCAAAAAAGTTTGTTTGTATTTGCATTTAAAATAACTAAAAATGTAGTTATTTTTTATTGTTAAAAAACAACTGACACATGCAGTAAAAATAAATAACAAATTTTTAGTACAACAATTTTGAAACAATTGCTAAAAACTTTTTAATTTTTCAAATATTTTATTTAAAAAAAATTTTTGTTCTATTAAAATTCCAAAAGTCAAAATTCTAAAAGCTACCCCAGATATATGTTTTTATGCATCGGAGATACAATAATATTTTATGGTTCTTATTTGCAAACTAAGAATATATCAATAATAACAAATATGAAATGAATATGAATTTTAAAAAACTCAACAAAAATAACTGCTTTAAAAACCTGTTGCTTTTACTGAAGATTACTGTGATAATAGTTGTTTTGTATTTTTTCTATAAAAAAACGCAATTACAGTTAAAAGTAACGACAAATGATTACTACACAAAAAACTGTCTTGTAGTTGTTTAGCTTTTGACACAATTGTAGTTGTTTTTTATATAAAATTTGAATTTAACTGTAGGTTAAACAAAGTGGGACAGTTTGTCGATAAAGCAGGGTTTTTATGTTATTTTTCTATTAGAATTTGTAAATTTTTTATTAATATGTTCTGCAATGTCATTCCGTTAACATAAGCTTGTGCGAGTTTTTTTTATAGTTAAGATAATGTGGATCAGCTTATTCTTTAAGTCGCGTCTACATATGGCTAATTCTATCTTAAAGGCTGGATTAGTCAGATATAAACTTATTTTTGTAAAGGAAATTTAATGAGTTAGGAATAGAAGGTGTCGTGTTTTTTGGGTCATTTTTATGCGTTGAACGGTATTTTGAGGGTAAGGACAGTTAAAACATTGATTTTTTATTTTGTTTTACTGATATTTGTGCTATTTTGAATTTAAACTAATTTTTCACGTAGCTCTTTTTTGCTACTTTTTGGAACAACTTGATAACCTTATGCTAAAACATGTATATCAAACTTTCACATTTCACTAATATATTTTTACATCCTCCACCATATATGGTGAGGGTATATATCAGTTTGTCATTCCGTTTGTAACAAGTCGAAATATAGGTCTAAGACCCTGTGAAGCATGTATACATATTCGTGATGCAATTATAAGTCGATTTAGCGATGTCCGTGTGTCTATCTGTCTGTTGAAATGCCGATCACGACGCGAAGACGAAAAAGGGACATCCTCCCGAGCACTTTGGTATTGAGTGAATATGTGGAGATACCCCTAAATTTTCCATAAAAATTGGTGTATTTTAGTACAATTTCATAGAAGCGATTGGTACATAATATATTTTCTCATATTTTTGCACCAGTCGCATAAAACTTAATAATAGTTTGCATTTACTTTAAATATTTTTCACCTGAAAAAATTTTTTTGCACCACAAAAATTTTTTTTTTCAACACAAAAAATTTATTTGCATCAAAAAAATTTTTTAACATCAAAAAATTTTATTCACCTCAATTTTTTTTCCACCAAAAATTTTGTTTTAGCATCCAAAAAAGATTTTCATCTCAAACAATTTTTTTCACCTCCATAAGTTGTTTACATTATTTGTGTCAAAAACAGTAGAGAACATTTTTTAGGATATTAGTGGAGGGTATTCAAAGATTCGGCACGGCCGAATTTTTTTACTTGTTTAAAATCAGTTTTTATATAGAATTTCGGACAGTTTCGACATCCTACCGAACAAACAAGTTTTTCATCCGCTAGGCAGGTTGTTCTTTCTTCTTATTTTTTTCTATCACATATCCAAGCTTGGATTGCTTAGGTTGGGCTACTTCCTTGTTTTACCACGTTCATACTGAAACCTAAAATATGTATTTTATTTTTTTTTTTTGAATTTTCGATTAAAAATTTTTATGGAATGTAAGAAAAAAAAAATTGTATGGATGGTAGAATTTAGTATTTGAAATAAGTCTCACCCTAATAACTATACTGTACATGTTGATAGATAGAGTTTAGATGAGCGATTGCGAGTGTATCTCACAGTTTTTCATATACACTTGTGTATGGCCAACTAAACTAAACAGTTTTAATTTAGACGTATGTGCCGACGGTACGTTCGATTTGGATTGAATAGTTTATATAAACGTTCACAATATTATTTGAGCGGATTTGAAAAAAGTGACAAATTTTAACAAAATCAACTGTTTTTGTGAAAATATTTTAACAAAAAATTAGTGAGAATTTTTTAATAAAAAAAAGTAGGTGTGTGTGTGTTGTTTTTGTAAGAAAATTAATGTTATCAAATTAATTTCAAATTTTTGAATACAAATTAATAAATTAGATATTACATATTATAAAATGTGGCGAATTAAAAAGTTTTTAATATAAAAATTCATAAAAATGTTTATTTAATTTTTTAATAAATTAACATTCTGATAATAATATAATTTTCTATTCTAAAACGAAACCAAAATTAAAGAAAAAAAAAACCATTTAAAACGTGAGGTGTTAATTTGTTTCGAAAATTTAAACACAACAAGTAACCGCTAAAATTTCAAAACAATGAATATGGACGCTGCGCCAGTGAGACCAGTCATGTGTTTCTGTAGACTTAAAAAGAAAAACATTTCGCAATGTTTTTTTAATTTACTTTTTTTTTTTAAATAGAAAATTTACTATTTTGCTAAAAATATATTTTTAAAATTATTATTAAAAATATATCACGAAAAGCTGTGTTTTAGGACTCTCCTAAAATATATACCTACATTGGCTTATATTTGAAGAATTCAAGAAATAATAAGTTTAATTTTATTCTGTTTATAAACAAATTGTTAAAATGTTTGCATTTTATTATATACATTTCATATATTACTTTTTCTTATAAAGGGTGGTTAAATGTTAAGGGCCGATGTTGATGTTGAATAAAACACAAATTATTTAGGAAATTATTATTATTATATATGGTATGGTTCAATTATGTATGGAACAAAATATCGGCCAAATGGCATCCGCGACCTCGGCGGCACATCTCCATCCGATGGTCCAAAATTTCGATAACGCTGAGGCATAATTGAGGTTCTATGCCGTTAATGTGCTGAATTATCTCATCCTTTAGCTCTTGAATTGTTGCTGGCTTATCGACGTACACCTTTTCTTTCAAATAACTCCAAAGAAAGAAGTCACATGATCTTGGCGGACAATTGACATCGCCACCACGTGAAATAACACGGCCATTGAATTTGTCGCGCAAAAGAGTTATTGTTTCGTTAGTTGTGTGGCAAGTGGCACCGTCCTGTTGAAATCACTGTTGCCATTTCTTGCCATCATTCTGACCATTGACGACGTTTGGAATGGTCAAGAGGCTTTAAATCTTGAGTCAATTGCACCTTGTAAGGGTGTAAATGCAAGTCTTTATGCATATTGTTTATCAACGACGAGCGTGAGAGGTGCAATTGTTAAGTACGACGACAAGTTAAGGTAGATGGCTCTTCAGCAGCACTATGGCGAACAGCAGCTATATTTTCTGCAGTACGTGCTGTACGAGCATGCACTGGTGTTTTCACATCTCCTACAGACATGGGTTGCTCAAAATTTCCGATTGTACGCACATTTGGACGATTAAATTGACAGAAAAAATCACGAAGTGCACGACATGCTTTTTGATTTGAACGCCCATTTTCATAATAAGCCTGAATAACTTTAACGCGTTGCTCGATTATGTATCTTTTCATGGTTCAAATTGAGTTAGTCGGAAATTGAGAAATGTTAAATGAAATGCAAAAAAAAAACTTGACGTTAAGGTGTGGTTCACATTCAACATCGGCCCTTAAAATTTAACCACCCTTTACCTACCTCAAATTGACTATTAACATAGTTATCTTGTGTTTTATAAACCGGTTTAAGTATCTTATTCAAACTTTGTTTACAAACATTTTTATTTTGATTTGTACTTGAATTCGTGTTTTTTTTTTTATTTTTTTGCTGACTCAAGAAATTATGTAATAATTTATTTGTCATTATTTTAATTTGATATTTACTACCAAGTTCATACCCAGCAAAACAACACATTACCAAATAATGTGGGAAAAAAATGTATAGCCATAGGGGCCCATGCATTACTTTACATCTCACTTCATTGATGAATTTTTTCGTGCAATGAGTTTCAAGGTAGTGTATGAAGGATCTATTACTTTAGAGGTGATAAAGTAAGTTGTTTCTTATGGGGATACGAGGATGAAAAACGTAATGTGTCTAAAAATAGATTTTTATAAAAAACTTTTCAAACTTTATTAAATAAACGAGGTCATGATGGTAATCGAACACTGGTTGCCAGCTGAGAACTCTACTCAATGAGCTATTAACCCATATAATAGGTGTGTTCGACGTACTTTACCGTGGGTGCCCACGGGAACCCAATCTTACCAGAAAGCGTTTCTTGTAACAAAAATTGGGTAAATGAGAGCGTTCATGAGAGAGTAATTGTGTTTCTCTTTTTACCAGAACTTCCCGTACTTTTTGTTTGGGTAAAATGGTAAAATTGTCAAATCATCAGCTGCTGCTAATAAATTAGCCGTTTTGCATTTTTGAAAAATACATTTGAAAAATACATTTGAAAAATGTAAATAAATATTTGCCATTTCAAATATATTTATTAATTAATCTTTATTTAATATGAATAAATTTGACGTTTATTTTTGGGTATAAAATGTGGTTTTGTGCGTTCGCAGTATTTTGGGAATTTTTATGGTTTTGTGAGAGAATTTTTTTCTTATTCTCATTTTAACAGACTTTACATCGTACAGACCTAATATTTAATTGCTTTAAATATAATTGTTGTGCTTCGTGTTTTCGTTGGTGATGGGTCTAAAAATAAATTTTCAAAAATATTTGAATTAATTCTTTACGTTTAGAAATCAATGATTGATATTTCCTTGCTTTATGCTTGCAAATAATACAAAAGATAAGCTATTATTACAATGTAATGCATAAGTATATCATATCCATTACCAAAGTTTTGCTGTGGATTAATATTATGCTAATAATAAAATTGTTTCTTTTATTTTTTTAGTTTTGATTTTTTTCAATATTTTACTTAAATTTAAATAAAAAAGCAGATGAGAATTTTGTATGAAAATTACAAATCTTTTCTCTTTTGAACTCAAATTTTTGAGATTTTATTGAAGAAATGCTAAATTATTTAAATTTTAATATTTTAATTTTGTATCAGAAAAATTCTTTAGAAAATTACATTTTTTTTATAGAAATAATAATAAAATGTTTTAAATTTTGTTTTTTTTTAAAAGATAACATGAATTTAAAAAGAATTCTATTCTTTAGAAAATTACATTTTTTTCATAGAAATAATAATAAAATGTTTTAAATTTTTTTTTTTTAAAAGATAACATGAATTTAAAAAGAATTTTTTAGGCAATTTTAAGGATAGAAATCAGTTATTAAGTAGTATATAATATTTGCCAGTGAAATATAATTAAGCTTTGTTTAGAATACCAATTTTTAATTTTAATCTTTTATGAGTTTCTGTTTTATACTGATACTTAAGTCACTTAAGCTAATTGTTTTTACCCAAAACAAATGATGATAATTAGTTAAAAAATTATTTTGTATGCCAAAAAACTCATGTATTCGTGTTATCAAGAGGAAACGTTGTTTGTAACTGTAATAGTAATTATTTTGCTATTATATTCCATTTTTTACTTTAACTCCATTTGTTAGTTTAATTATAATTTCTATTAAATTTTACCTACAAACTCTTTTGAGTGTATAATTAGTTTTTTATTACAAGTATATCAACTTCGATCTTTCGATTTTTGATTTTCAAAAAAATATTGCTTTTAAAAAAAAATTGTAGAATTAATAAATATAACAGCCGTCAAATTTAAAATTCGTCAATTGAAGCTTTTCATTAAATTCAGTTTTTTATAGTTTTATAAAAAAAAATGTATAAAAAAATTGTTATAATTTTCATACACTCAATAAAGAATTATGAAGGTTTTTTCAATAAATTTTATGAAGTTTTTCATTCACTTTGTGAAGAAAACTTAATTAAAGTTTCCTGAAAATGCATTTTTCGATGTAAAAACTTATCGAAAGCAATATTACGAATTTTTTTTTGTTTCTCATGATCAATTGTTATCGTTTAGCCCTTTTTTCTTAATAGACCTTATGTTTTTGGCACTAAACTTTGGCTATTTAAACTAATAAAAAGTGTTATTTTTAAAGGATTTCGCCTATAAAATTCTCCGAGTATTTTATTGGTAAAAATTGCCTATATTTTTTTTGCGTGTATAAAATAGATATTTCTTGTTTTGATCATCAACTAAAATATTTATAGATAAAACAACATTTGCTGTTGTTAATAAACTAATGAAATATACGATATTGTGTTTATCTTATTAACATCTCAAATGAACATTTTAAGGTCGACTTTATTTTAACACTTGTTTCTTTAAAGTAGAACAGTATTGGGTATTGATTTTCAAATTGAAAGTGTTTACAACGACAGTTCACGCCGGTTGCACATGCGGGTAAATCTACTTAACACATTTTTGACCAGCGTTACTAACTTTCCCAGCAAAAAATGTTGCTTGCTTGCAAGCACAATTGTAAGGCAAAGATTTGTCGATAAGTGTTTGCATATGCGCATTACATACAGGTATGATTTTTGTTCAAAACGAACCGCTTAGAAGCACTAGTTGCTAGCTCCAAAAAGTGATTATTTAAGAGTTTTTTAATGATGAATTCATTGTTATTAAGTGTATTTTATTAAGCATATGTGACCTTCTCCGAGAAAAGGGACCTAGTGTGTCAAAAAACGGGTTTGGACTTAAGAGTGGATTCTGGTACCTAAAAGGGTGTAGAATAAGATGAAATGAGTTAGATTTCTGATAAAAATGTATTTACCCCATAAAATCGTACAAAAGGGACTTGGAAAAATCGATAAAAATGAGAACGAACAGAGCAGCAACAATAGCAAAGGTATTGTCACACTAAAAGCGAAAAAAAAAATACGTCACCACATAGGCATGACGTCATCAAAGTCGGCACCCAATCATAACTAACCATACCAACTCGCATCTCCCAACTGAAGGTGTGTTCACAGTGATAATGCTAGAGTATTCAAAAAACCGGTCTTTTGAAAAAACCGGTTTCGGTTTTCTTAGAAAAATCGAATTTTAAAAAACCGGTTTCGGTTTCGGTTTTTGCAGAAAAAACCGGTCAACCGGTTTTTTTTAATTTGAATAAAAAGCTTATATAATTTGTTTAAAAACAGAAATTTAATAAAGCTAGCATTTATCAAGATATATGAAATCATCATATGTGACCTTCTCCGAGAAAAGTGATCTAGTGTGTCAAAAAACGGGTTTGGTCTTAAGAGTGGATTCTGGTACCTAAAAGGGTGTAGAACAGTGCTGTTCAAACATAAAAATGTTGTTGTGTTTGTGAGAAAATGAGAATTGCACTGTAAGAAATGTTCAATGGGTTAATAGCAGTGCTAGTATCTGAATGAATTTATTTTTTATTGAAAATATGAAAGTGTTAATGTTTTGTGTAAAACTGTTTTAAAGAAATTAAACAAAAATTAAATTTTTGAAAGGAAAAAAAGAAATACATACATACATTAGGGTGTCTTTTTTTATTGTATAAAAACAAAAAGTTGAAGATTTTTTTTTAACAATATTAAAATATCTTTAGTGTGTTAATAAAATATCTTTAATATGTTGGATTATAAAATATCTTTAATATGTTAATAAAATATCTTTAATATGTTGGATTTCTTATGTTATTCTGTTAAAAAAAATTAAATTTTCGGAAGGAAAAACAAATACATTTGATCGGAATAATTGAATGAACGATCGGACTCGAATTTTTCAAAACATTTTAACCTTTTTTTAAAAAAAATGGGTTTTTTTATTAAGTCTATTAAAGATTTTTATAGATCTTGTAGTATCACAAAATATTTTTCTTATATTGCTATTAATTTTTTCAGTGCATTGAAAAAAAATCAGCATACATCCGCTACACATGTTCACTCGTCGCTGTTTCAGTGACGACTAAAAGCAAGAGCGTAAGAATATATGTGAGTGGAGCAGGGGACAATTGTCCCATCAAATGAACAGCACTGGTGTAGAATAAGATGAAATGAGTTAGATTTCTGAAAAAAATATTTACCCCATAAAAACGTACAAAACTAACTTGGGAAAATCGATAAAAATGGAAAAAACATTAAAATTTTACTTTTTTTGATTTCTTGGTTTTAAATTGTTTTTAAATTGTCACTCCAAAAGCGAAAAAAAAATACGTCACCATATATGCAAGACGTCACCAAAGTCGGCACCCAATCATAACTAACCATACCAAATCGCATCTCCCAACTAAAGGTGTGTTCACAGTGATAATGCGTTATGAAACTTTAAATGCGTTTTTCCCAAAACTTCACTTTCACACACTAGGTCCCCTTTCTCGGAGAAGGTCACATATAATGATGAATGATTTTGTACAATCTCTTTTTGAGAATTTTGAATGCTCTTGAATTTGGAATATCCAAAGTTAAGTTTTCATCGGAATCTATCAGACTTACATCTAAATCTTCATAACCAAACAAACGATTATAAGAGTGTTCGGAAAAAATAAAAGAGACCAGTTGGTGATGTAATTAAAAAAACCGGTTAACCGAACAAAAAAGACCGGTTTTCGGTTTTCTTCGAATTTACAAAATATTCGAAACCGATCGGTTTTTAAAAATAAAGAAACCGGTTGACCGGTTTTCGGTTTCGGTTTTTGAATACTCTAGATAATGCGTTATGAAACTTTAGATGCGTTTTTCTCAACACTTCATTTTCACACACTAGGTCCCTTTTCTCGGAGAAGGTCACACATAAGATGTGCATAAATCATGACTTTCTACAAATTGGTACTTTTCCCCTAATGCGTGTATTAAGTGCAAATTATCTATCATCGAAAATATCAATATATCAGGCCATTCTGAATTGGCCACATTGATTACTAAAGGCCTTTAAATAATGTTTTATTTCATTAAAAAAAGAGCGCCGCGGTAGGATAGTTGGTTGTGGGTTAGATTCCCACCAGAGGTCCTGTGCGGTTTACGCTAGATCAAACCGATAGCCTTCGTTGCTAGTGCTCGGTTAGGTTATTAGGACATAATTTTTAATAAAAATTTAATAAAAACAAGATTTTTTTAATATAAAATTTAATTTTTATTTTTGTCTCATACTTAAAAATTAAAATACAAGAGATTATAATATTATTTTAAATTTAGGATCAGTATAACATTTCATTAATACTAAGAAAATATTTTTTTATTACTTTTAATTTTGGTAGTAATTTAAGAAATTAAAATGTAAATATAGACCGCCAGAAATAATTGTTTTTAGTTTTAAAATATTGCCTTTTGTAATTAAAAAAAAAAAACGTAAAAGTTTTTAATACAAAAATTGGCAAAAATGCAATTTGTCGGGCGGTGCTAAAAAAAATATGACCCCTCTGGAATAAAAAAAGAAAATTTTTTTCTATCTTCCATTTTTGGGGTCGGGGCCTGTGAGACCCCCCCCTTGGATGAAAGAAAATTTCTTTAGGATCTCAAATATGCATTTTGTTTCACGATATATGTGGCTCCCTTTAGATTCATTAGGTCCCGAAAAATGTACTTTATTAAAAAAAGATAAAATATATGACCCCTTTGGAATAAAAAAATAATTTTTTTTAACTTACATTTTTGGGGCCAGGTCTCAAAAAATGGTAAGCGTAGTGTGGGTACTCAAATGAACGGAAATTTTCTTAGAATCTCAAAAAATATTTTTTCGAACTTCGAAATAGAAATGTTTTAAAAAATCGCGCGATTTTAAAAATGGGGACGATTTCGCGCAATTTTTTAATATTTTTGAGAAATCACTTTTTTTTATTTTTTTTATATGGGGCCCAGGAGGTATTGAATGGATCAAAAGGCGCCGGAGGCAAAAATTTTTTCGAAACAATTGCGCGATTTTTTCTATAAACTTTTAAATTTTTTTCTAAATCGCCTCATAGGGGTCTTAAACGAATCGAGACGCAGCCACATATCATGGATCATGAAACAAAATGCATTTTTGATCTAAAAGCGCCGCAGGGAAAAATTTTTTAAAGGAAGCCACACGTTATATATCATGAAAAAAATAATTTTCTGATGTGAAAGCGCCGCAGGCAAAAATTTTAAATTTTTTTGAGAAATTATCCCAAAGGGCAGCCACATACCATGTATTGTGAAACAAAGTGCATATTTGAGATCCTGAGAAAATTTCCTTGTTGTTTTTATGTCGCAAAATTTTATTATTTTAATAAAAGCTTCATGGGCTTAAATATTCTGACAAATTCTTTTTTGTACTTGTTTTAAAAGTATTACAAAGTCAACACATTTAAAATAATAATAAGAAATACACAAGTTACCGCTAATTAGAACATTTATTTTCTAACTGCAGTTTATTATACAACAGTGATTTTAAAATAAAAAGAAAAAAAAATGGCGAAAATTTCAGTGACTGTTTTTAGCCAAACAATAAAAAATCATGTTAAAAGTGAGAAACCATTAGAATGAAACATTCAAAAATAATTATGCATACCATAAATTAAAGCCAGACATCGTTAGAATTTATACAAATTCTTACCATATTCTTTTTTTTTTTCAGACATATAAATCCAATACATGGGACTAATCAATTGATGATTTATATAATTATAATTTTTATAATTTTTTTAATCAATCATAATTTATTAAAGATTTTTTCGATTTGATTGATAAACTCATTGTGGACAGACTGTTCTGCTTGCAAGACAATTAATGGTGATTTTAAAACCATAAAATAACTTTACATTCAACTACCAAAAAAGTAGAAAATTGTTTGCCAAATATTTATTGGAACTGTATACAATTTATGAAAATCCGACTGAGTGAAACCTGAATTTTCCAAATACACAAAGTCAAAAATATGTTAAAATTTATTCCGTTTGTAATTTAAACCTATATAATGGCTAAATTTTTTGAATTAATCTATCTTCTATCTATGTATATATATATAAAAAATTGCTGCAAGTGTGTTGTGACTTTATAACTCACGAACCTTCAAACCGAATTCGATTAGGGTTTGTTCGTATGGTCGTGTAGATGGTTTATCTAAAGTTTGCACGAAATGGGTCGACGCGTTCGTGAGTTATGACTTTTAATGTTAACATGTGATTTTTTCCATATAAAAAACAACAACAAATACGTAGGCGCCCATGAGCATGTGCGGTATGTATACTGTGTGCTGACTTCATACACACGGTAAATGCACGTTATAGCGTATACACGCATATACATCGATAGCTGTCAGTGTGATCATATTAAGGTTCATTTTCATCGAACTCGCGGATCGAGAAACCAATGAATTTGATTCATTTTTAATATTCATGCGTAGCCAAGCATGCCGAGATCCGCTAATATTAGGTGTGTTCGACGTACGTTACCGCGGGTGCCCGCGGGAACCCAATCTTACCAGAAAGCGTTTCTTGTAACAATAATTGGGTAAATGAGAGCGTTCATGAGAGAGTAATTGTGTTTCTCTTTTTACCAGAACTTACCCGTACTTTTTGTTTGGGTAAAATGGTAAAATTGTCAAATCATCAGCTGTTGCTAATAAACTAACTGTTTTGCATTTTTGAAAAAAATTAAAGTTAAATAAAAGTTTACTATAAACAACTTTTCCTTCTTAATAATGAAAAATACATTTGAAAATGTAAATATATATTTGCAATTTCCAATATGTTTATTAATTACGCTGTTTTTTAGTATGAATAAATTTGACGTTTATTTTTGGGTATGAAATGTGGTTTTGTGCGTTCGCAGTATTTTGGGCATTTTTATGGTTTTGTGAGAGAATTTTTTGCTTACTCTCATTTTACCAGACTTTACCCAAAATTACCTCGTACAGACCTATTGTATAAATTTTAATGTCTGAGTTAATTTTTGATAATTTCAAAAAAAAAATAAAATAAAATCAATATAAAAACTAATATATTTTGAGAAAAAATGTTTAAAATCCTGTAACTGAAAATAATGAAAATTTCTTATATTTTTGAATAAAGATTTATCCACAAAACTATACAAAATTTAAATTTTTAAAATATCTTCAACTTCCTTGGTTGCCAATATTTCCACTAGACGGCGCTTTAAGGCTAAAAAATTCTTAACAAAGCATTGATATCAGCAAAATTTGGTTAAAAAATGTCCAGCATATCTATGAAGTGTCCTTAATGACTTAATGACAATGGTTGTAAATTTAATTACAATTAATAATGATTTAATTACAAATAGAAATACCTTTGACAGATAAGATTTTCGATAAATTAAAAAAAGTCGCTGAAATCAGGGATAAAAAACGTTCTTTCAGGCTCAAATAATGAGAGAGTCCGAAATTTCTGACTTGTTTATTCTAATGAGCAAAATAGTTATACATAGATTCGTTTTTGTTCGAATTGTATATCTATATAAATAACTACATACTTGTAAAAAATAGACTATCCCAACTTACCTGACTTTTCTTTTTTTTATAAACAAATACAAATTGAAAATTTAGGGCCACCTTTGTATGAAATCTGTTTTCGTATATAGACTTTGCGGGAACGCGAAATAGAGCAATTATATTGTTTGTCCCGCTCTACTTTTACTTACAAACGCATAATTCATTTGATAGCTTTTGTTGTTTTTAATATTTTATCAAATTTAAAATACAAACATTTCAAATATTTTTATGACAAATATTTTTATTTACATTTAAAAGAAAAACGCCAGTAATTTCTAAGACTTGGCAGCATTTTCATACATTCTTAATTTTTAAGTAGCTATATCTATAACTACTTAGCAAGTCTATATCTATTTAAATTAGTATGGAATATTTATATAAAATTCGAAAAAAACAAACCTCATATTCTTCCATTCTGGTTCGTAACCAAATTCCATGAAAAAGGGCTACTTTTAAGTAAAACTAAAGGTGCATCGATAAATTATAATAATTATGACGAAAAATATCAGGTATAAAATTGATTTATCAATTTAAAGGCGGGAAAAAAATATAAAATTTCCTATTTGCAGCCATATTTTATATATTTGTTTCTCTATAACTGAGTGTATTACATTCTTTTTATTTGCTATAATCTTTGCCAGGTGAAGTAGAATAAAATGGAATGGGAACCGAGCGGAATTGGAACCCTAAACACAGGATACGAAATGAAGTGAAATAGGGAACGAAGTTTGTACAATTGAACTGTGTTACCACAAATTAGTAACAAAAAATTAAAAGGTTTCCCTGTGGATGTTTTGTAATTAATAATTAATTTTTTCTAAAATTTATAAATAATGTTTTAAATTTCGTTCCATTCCATTTTTCTCTCTGTATTTAGTGTTCCCATTACACTGGTCTTCATTCTATGTCGTTCCTTAAACTTAGTGTTTCAATTTCACTCGCTTCCAGTTTCATTCCACTTGTTACCCACTTCATTTTATATTGATCACATTAAGAACAATGCCCCATTTCGCAATTCCTTAAAAGTTACACATATTATAACTTTCCTTTCATTTATCGGAAACTTTTTTTGTGAATAAATATTTTTTAAAAAAATTTTAATTTCACACGCCGAACATCTCTGTCTATCTATATCTAGCAGTTCCTTGTATCCCCAATGCCAGGAAATAATAGATATGGATAGACAGAAATGGTCTCAGTTTATATAGCCCTTTAAACAAACCTCGATTTCCAATAAATGATAATGATTTTTTCCACTTTTTATACTATTCAAATTATTGTAATGAAAAATTCCCAAGTATGGCAAAAACTTTAATTACACTTGTAAATGTTTTGCTAAAAGAGAAAACTAAAATTTGCGTGTAAAAATCACATCAAATTTAAATGAAATTTTTATAAAAAAAAAAAAATACATAGAAATAACGGTAAATAATGTGACATATATAATAAAGCATATGTGGCCCATATAAAGCAAATGTTTTTTAAACTACTTAAATTAATTGTTAAATATAAATGTTAAATGCATATCTTATTGTGTGAGTGAAGACTCACTTCATACATAAAAAATAGTGAGTTAATAAATAAACTCTAAACCAGTGCTGTTCAAAAATAAAAATGTTGTGTTTGTGAGAAAATGAGAATTGCACTGTAAGAAATGTTCAATGGGTTGATAGCAGTGCTAGTATCTGAATGAATTTATTTTTTATTGAAAATATGAAAGTGTTAATGTTTTGTGTAAAACTGTTTTAAAGAAATTAAACAAAAATTAAATTTTTGAAAGGAAAAAAAGAAATACATATATACATTAGGGTGTCTTTTTTTATTGTATAAAAACAAAAAGTTGAAGATTTTTTTTAACAATATTAAAATATCTTTAATGTGTTAATAAAATATCTTTAATATGTTGGATTATAAAATATCTTTAATATGTTAATAAAATATCTTTAATATGTTGGATTTCTTATGTTATTCTGTTAAAAAAAAAATCAATTTTCGGAAGGAAAAACAAATACATTTGATCGGAATAATTGAATGAACGATCGGACTCGAATTTTTCAAAACATTTTAACTTTTATTTAAAAAAATGGGTTTTTTTATTAAGTCTATTAAAGATTTGTATAGATCTTGTAGTATCACAAAATATTTTTCTTATATTGCTATTAATTTTTTTCAGTGCATTGAAAAAAAAATCAGCATACATCCGCTACACATGTTCACTCGTCGCTGTTTCAGTGACGACTAAAAGCAAGAGCGTAAGAATACATGTGAGTGGAGCAGGGGACAATTGTCCCATCAAATGATCAGCACTGCTCTAAACTCTAAAACATTGCCAAACAATTACAATCTTTGAATTGTAATTGTGAAAATCTGAGAAGTTATAAATTTTCTTAATAAAATATTTTAAAAGAAAATTTTAAAAATTTTACGATTTTTCATATATATATTTTAAATATAAATAAATATTTTTTTCAAAAATAATTAAAAATTTAGATTACCGTTGCCTCTTAAAGATTCAAATAATGACTAACGGCAACCTACCTGTAAAGTGTCTTATGTGCGAATTTATTTTAAGTCTTTTCCTTGTGTCAACAAGATACTCTGATAAAAATTTTAGCGTTTTGGATCAACGGAAAGCATAAATATAAATAACAATAAAATCACCAAGTTGGCATCCGTTGACATATCTTTTGAAATCATGAAAATATAAAGTATCTTACTTTTCCACGATTGTTAAAAATTTCCGGCACCAAAAGCACTAAAGTTTTGTATTATTTTTTTTAGTTAAAAATTACTAATATTTACTTAAATTACACATCATCAATAGAAAGTATTTTTAAGCCATTACAAAGATAAAGAAGTTAATTATATCTTTCTATTATAATATTGTATTAAAAAAAAAATTAAAAAAAAAACTTGAAAGCTTTTAGAAATCGGTTTCGATGTGAAAGATTTTTATTCCGAATAGACCTAAAAAAATATTTTTGTTATCGGTACAATAAGGTGGTACCTTGTAATTTCTTCGCAAAACAAAGTAAAAGTGATGGTCATAATATTTACAACTGAAACCTCATATGAACTAAAAATTTGTATTTTTTTTATCAATAGTCTGAGCATAAGTTTTTATTGTTGTTTTTTTTTCATAACATTTATTGCTATTATTTTATAAAAGCAAATACCAAATATTAATTAACTTAAACAATAAAAAAATAAATATTAACAAAATTGTCGAAATTCAAGTGTTAAAAATATTTACAACTCTCAAAGAAATTAAAATAAGTACAATACAAAAAAAAACTTTAAGTGTTCAGTATTATGCTATGATATTTAATTACTTCATAGCATCTCTTAGGAATTAAGGCTATAAGCTTTTCAATGTAGTCGTTTTAAATTGCATTCCACTACTTGTACAAAGTTCATTACCATTTCGGAATACTTTATTGCCTCAAACGAGTTGAGATCGAGAGACTGGAGCGCCACGACTTTAATTTTATTTTCCTCTAACCAACCTTTTACAATCCATACCGTATGTTCGAGATCGTTATCGAGCTGAAATATTCACGACAGTAGCATTCCCATTCAGCATACTGAGCTAAGCATAACTGAGCTAAGAGGCCTCTTTGCGGTGATTTAGACCAATTCCACTTTTCCGCCTCCATGTTTTACTGTGGCGGTAGTGTACCTCGGCTTAAACTTTTCGCCTTGAGGTCGTTGAACATTAGTTTTTCCATCTTATCACCGAAGGTTAAATTTTGATTCATCTGACCACACTAAAAAAAAGAGATATTAACTAAAAATAAATCCAAAATTTTCTTTAAAATAGTTTAAAAATTTTCCCTTAATTTAAGTCCAATTTAATTTAAATTTAGAAAAATTTTCTTAAAATGAACAAAAATTCCTATGATTGGGTAAAATCGAAATAGTTTATACACTCAGAAATAGTTCATATCTTTGCCAAATATTATATCTTGATTTTAGAAAAAAACAAGTATATTAAATAAAAATTTATCAGTTTTTAAGAAAAACATCTTAGTTTTAAGAAATTTGCATACTTATATATAATAAAACTAAGTTTAGTTTAAAAAAAAAATAAATAGAACATAATTTACACCCATTAAGTTCAAAAAATGTGTCCAACTTAAAATGAGAAAGTACTTGAACTTAAAGTGTGTCCACTTTTTGCTAGCGAGTAGTAAACTGAACTAAATTTTAGAAAGCCATTTCAAAATTCAGTTTTTAAGTCTACCACTTTCTAATTATTAAGAATTGTTTTCTATAAATTTTTTTCCCATGTAATAATAAAAATTTATTTGATTTTAGAAATTGATGAACTATTTCTAAGGAAAATTTTCATGCAACTTAGTTAAGATAAATTTTGAAAATTTTAATGAAATATTTTTTTTTCCAAGTAAAAGTTTTCTAATATTTGGGAAATAATAACCTTAGGTAGAAGATGTTTTCCTAAAAAAACTTCACTAAATTTTTCTTAAATCGAGGAAGAATTTAGATTTGGTTGGAAAACATTTAACTTATTTTCAAAAAAAAAAGACAATAAATTAAAAACAAACTAATTAATTTTAAAGAAAACCTATTATTGAAAGAAACAAATTAAAGTATGCATTAAAAAAAAATGTCGTGCATGATTGTAATTTTTGGTTCGTGAACGTGCATGAGCGTGAGTCAAAAATGGCTCACGTGCCCATCTCTAATCTTAATAGTCTTAAATATTGCATTTAAAGTAGGTTAAAATATATTTTAAAATTTTGTAAGCAAAAGGTAAAAATTTCGAATTTGCGCTTTTATGTAATATTTTTGTTTGCTGACAACAATACAAAATATCGCATGCACATTTTATACATTACGGCATAATGGCTTTCCTATAATTGACGTTGCGCCTATTAAACTTTATATTTATCGAAGGCACTAAAACTACTTTTTTCACTTAAAAATTAAAAAAGTTAAAATTTGTATATGTCAATTAAAGTTTAAACAAAAAATGCCATAAAATAAACTTATGCCATTTTTCCATTTTCCAGTAATAACAAGAAATTTATCTGTGTTATTTTGTATTTTTGCAACAATTTTCTTAAATTAGTAAATTTAAGAAGACAAAAGTGTTCCTTAGCCATAGATGCCGTGTGTCAACTAGATCTTCCCTTTTTATTATCTAATGAACTTAAATGAACTAAATTTTTGCTTAAACCGAGGAAATATTTCCTAACTAACATTAAAATTTAAGATGATATATGAACTAATTAGTAATTTAGTTGTCAATAGTAAAAATTTTCTATTATTTAGAAATTTTGACCAAATTTTAAGAAAAATTTGTTTCTTAATTTCAAGGAAAATTTTATTAAATATTGGTAAAAAGTGTCTTTGGCGCCGTTTTCATTTCAATTTTTCCTCTAAACAAGTTTATTTTTCTAAATTCTAGTTAATTTTTTTTTTTGAATGCATAAAATATTTTTCCATCGCTGCTGCGTTCAATTTAAGCGGGCACGGGCAAAGTTAAGTCCAGCTTTTCGATTTTATTCTGACACAGGGTTTTATAATTTCTGAAACCATATTCGAACTTCTTTTACAATTGTTACACAGGGTCTTCCCTCTTTATGAAGGGTATGGATGTTGCCACTATTTACTATTCGACATCGTGTTGATTTTGGAACTAAATATTTTAAAGAAATTTCTTTTTGAGAAAGTCCATTTTGTAAATCATTTAAAATTTTGGACTTAAAACAGAATAATACGACGAAGATTACTCTTTCGTTATCTAAATAATATTGCTTCGTTAAAAGTTAGAGAAATGACAGTTGCAAATGATGTGAATCGGATTAACAGAAGCAATAAATGATGTTATCAAAACAAAATGAAGAGTTAATAACAAAGAGTCACCAAAAGAAAATAAAACAAAGAACAACTCAAAAGCGATTTCAGCCTAGCAAAAAAAGACCTTGTCAAATAATGGGAACAAGCAGTAACTGGTTGAAGTTTGCCTGCTAAGCTCATTATTTTAACATAGGATGAATTTCATTTAAAAATCGAGATAAAACTGAAATTTTGAACCCGACCACCTCAGATATCGATGAAATTTTGTTTATAGCTAAATTTGATCAATACAAACAAACTCTCATTTTTAGAAATTACTGTACTTTCCTGTTTTCCTTTTAATTGTCCTCGAACATTTATGACCGTTTTTTAGTTTGTTACCGCAATCATAAAAATCAAATAACCTTTTGTTTATTACTTTTTTTTAATTCTGAGAATCATAAAAAAAGTCATCAATGTTTTTTCCAAAGAATTTTTCAGACAAAAATAATAATAATAATTTTACGACATATTAATTAATTTTCCTGGGACAATGTTCTTTTATTTTACCTGTAAATATAAAATATAAGGGCAATTACTAGAAGTGACACTACTTAATAAATTATATAAAAAAAATTAAAAAAGAACCCATTTTTATTTTTTGATATGGTATAGGTGAAGGATAAACCTTTCTAAAAAAATAATACACTGTAAAAAAACCCTTGATCTTTTTGGATTTTTCGTTAGTTAAAATTTTATTTTTGTTATAAATTGTTTACAGTGTAATTTTAAATTTAAATTTTAAACGTGTCATAAAGCCTGTTAAAATATCTTTTTAATGATACCAAGATCATGTAAATCGGTTCAGCCGATTCTGAGTTATTGTAGTTTAAATGGAGCTCTTTTCGACCATTTTCGCGTTTTTTCGAAAACTTTCCCACTGTGCCACGCCAAAAAAATCGCAAAAAAGTAATTTTTAAAAGTGAGAGTTTGTTTGTATTGATCAAATTTAGCTATGAACAAAATTTCATCGATATCTGAGGGGGTCGGGTTCAATGCATCTCGATTTTTACATGAAATTCATCATAGGGATGCCATTGGAGGTAGCTAGTTACCTACAACCTTACGAATAGGGAGTAAAACAACAAGTTAATGGTAGGGTTTAAATAACTAGGTAACGCAAAAATAACTGCTTGTAATTCATATAATAAAAAATGGTGGCTTGAAGGTGTTTAATAACTGATTGCTTATAAAGGGCATAGTAATACGTTACACAAGGGGTGCAAATAACGCATTATCAATAGGTACTGAAAGAGTGGCTACATATAATGTGTTTATAAGCCGTTTCAGAATAACTACACTATTTCCAATTTAATTTCAGAAAGTACCAACTATTTTCAGAAACTATTAATTTTTTTCAGATATTAAGAATTTTATTTCAGAAATTAATACAATAATAACTGAAATTAAATTAATATTTATATGTGAAATTAAATTGATAGCCTCAGAAATAAAATAAATAATTTTTGAAATGAACTGATGAATCTGAAATTATATTTCTTTAATTCTTATTTTCTCAATTCTGCAAAAACTTTATAATTTCTGATATTAAATTGGAAAT
Organism: Eustalomyia histrio; assembly: GCA_949748255.1. NCBI lineage: Eukaryota > Metazoa > Arthropoda > Insecta > Diptera > Anthomyiidae > Eustalomyia > Eustalomyia histrio. The sequence goes on from OX456524.1 coordinate 7,602,876, forward strand.
GGTGTAATGGGTTACAAGGAAATAATATATTGTATATTTTTTTTATAAAATTTATTTTATATATATAATGTAGAAAAAAGTTTGAATACAACATATGTACATACAGTGACTCACAGTCAAAGTGAGCCAGGCAGAATTTTCAAGTAAAAATTTTAATACATAATAAAAAGAAAATCTGATTGGCAAATATATAAATTATTTTTTTTTATTTAACTAAAAAGCTTAAAAACATAACAATTTTTTCCGATGGATTTCTAAAGTAATATAATAATACTAATATTTTGTTGGACCTCCTTTTGCTGAAATAACGCCCTGCAGACGTCTAGGCATCGACTGCAATAAATTATGGGTGTACGAGGTGGGAATTGCCCTCCACTCCGATTGAAGAGTATCGATGCGGCATTTTTGTGAGGTAATGGCATCTTGATCAAGATGGGCTCATAAATTTTCAATTATATTGAAATCCGGAGATTGTGGTGAAATGTCAAGAACATGTGGGCAATTATACAGTAACCATTCCCGCGCAACATACGATTTATGCAGGTCATCGTTGTCCTGGTAGAAGTAGAAGTCATCTTCGACCCCAAGTTTTTCAACACAATTTTGTTCATAATTCAAACAAATTTGTTCATAAATCCCGAAATGTGGTGCAAATTTTCGGTTCCACTTCCTGCCATGCACCCCCAAACCATGACAGAACCACCTCCATGCTTCACACTTGGTGTAAGGTATTTTTCCTGAAGCTGGGTGTTCTTTTGTCGCCATACCATTTGCTTCCATCGGAGTCAAATAAGTTAAATTTACGTTCATCTGTAAATAAAACCTAATCAAAAATTTTTAGTGGATATTTACTGTGTGTATACCTTTTGCCAAAAACTCATATTCTCTTGAACGTATTTACGAGCAAACTCTAGGCGTTTTTCACGGTTTATTTTGCTAATAAACGGTTTCTTTCTTGCTACTCTTCAATTATACCCGGTTTTCTAAGCACTCTTCTAACTGTTTCAGGATTTACTTGGATATCCAACTGACTTTTGACCATTTCCATCAGTTTCGGAGCGCTTAACCGAGGTTTTTTTTTGATTTCTCTTACAATAAAAGCCTCATTTCTTTCAAAATGTTTTTTTATTACTTTTTTCATTTTATTTTTAATTCTACCACCTGTTGAAAAGCGCTGAATAATGTGCTGTACAGTTCCAAATTTAGCAATTTCTCTTTGAGATTTACCTTCTTTGTAGAGTTCAATTACTCGCTCTCTAATTTCTACACTTGTTTGTCCTCCCATTCTCACTCTTTGATGTTTTATATACAAATAACGCATTAACAATAAGATCAATGTAAAAATATTAAAAACAAAAAACAGTTACCGTTATTTTACCAAGAACAAAATCAAGTGGCTCACTTTGAGTGTGATGTATACATATTCGGGTAATTTTTTGAGTTTTTGTTGATTTTTATATTACTAAGAAGATTTATCTGAAATAACTGTTTTTAAGCTTTGAAGTTAAACAAACAAAGTACTTAATATTTTCGCCAATCTGTTTTTTGTTTTATTATTTATCAATACCCATGTAAAAATCGAAATATATATGAACATACATGATCATACATGGGCTTGTATATGATCATACATGGGCATACATGGTCATATACGTCCATACATAATCTCATATATGACCAGATATCTTCGGATCCGAAATTGGAGGGTATATGGTGATATATGTGCATATAGTATCATACATGCTCATATATTATTCATGTATGCTCGTATATAATCATATACGTCCATATACCCTCAAATTTCAGATTCGAAGATATATGATCATATATGAGATCATGTATGGTCATATATTGAACAATGTATGGACGTATATGACCAGTTATGCCCATGTATGATCATATACAGGCCCATGTATGATCATGTATGCTCATATATATTTCGATTTTTACATGGGTAGTTAAAAAATATATTTCTATGAATTTTAATTGATTTTTTATTTGAAAACAAACTCTAGGTATTACTTTTCAAATAAACTACAGGCGGTAACGGAAAATATATTGTGAGTGTATGTTTCAAAATTTTTTCTATTAATTTTTTATTTGCTTTTAATTTGAATTGATTTTTGATAACAATTTGAAAAAAAAAAATTAATAACAAAACCAAAAATAGATTTTAACTGCCAAAAATAAGTAGTAAAAACACATTATTAGTAACTCATTATTTTCACATTAGAAGTAATGCAGAGGGCAGGGGTAGGTCATTAGTGGTAATGCAAAAAACAATTAGCTGCTATTACTAAATTTTTCCTGGGAGTGCCAAATGTTTTGAACTTCACTGTTTATCCCTAAAGCATAGTTCCCTACATGTGTACATACATTTTAGTTTGATGCTATTATGTACTATTTAATGATTCATTTCACGTTAAACACACCCATATCAAAATCAATATAATACGAGGTATTCCCTGATGTTAATTTAATGTTTATTATTTTTTCCTATGTTGACGTTACATAAAAACAAAAACTAAATAAAAATGCATAAATTAAATCCATTATATGACATACCTACAGGTTTGTTAACATACCTTTGATACTAAGCGTTTTGTAAAATATGGACAATGGAATCTAATGCTTAAATTTTACCTGATTTATCAGTCACCTGAGATTCTTATATCGTACGATAAGTTTTATATTTAAAATGAAATGCATTATTTTGATTTTATATCAAAGGTACAGTTGTTGTGTTCATAATAGGTTGCTTCAAACGATTTTTCTTACAAAAACCTGTTAACTGCCTATAATGCATACATTAATTTCATATTCTGTTATTCACCAGAAACTAATAGCAGTGTTTTTTTCTAGCAGGATAGACATATGATTCCAATCAAAAATCAAATACTAACACTGTCAATATCCGACATAATTTTTCAAACACAATAAAAAGTTATTTGAAATAAAGTGGGGGTTAATGTTTTTATTAAAAAAAAATCTAAAACATTTTAATATTCTAAAATCAAAAACAACGTTTCAACATATGTTCATACAGAAACAAAGTTTTCTTTTTAATGATTTTGGCACAAGTTCTAAAACAATTTGGCAAAAATTTCGAAATGTTTTGTAGTGGAAATCACTTAACTTTAACATTCATAATGAAATTGTAAAAAGGAAATCTTCAAGTTTCATAAAAATAAGTATTTTGTGGATAAACATTAATATATATTTATTTATTTTTTTTAAGATTTTAACGATTGTTTATTTGTTTTAATAAATTCGTTTTAAAACATATTTTGGGATTTTTGAAAACGAGAAAATAATATCATATATCACTCATGTGGCATTAATATTATTTATTTTTTAATTTTTCATTTATATTTTTTAAATTGAATAATAAATAAAAGTGTTATATTTGGCCGGGTGGAATCTTTTATATTTTCCAATATTATTACACTCAAAATAGTACGCCAGCCATAGTAAATGTAGTATGTTTTTATAGTTATTAATTTTTCTTGACCTTAAATGTCACCCAAAACTGAAAAACATCTACAGTCCCTATGCGAGATGGCTAAATAAATTCTAAATTAAATACAAATTGACAAAAAGTTAGGAAATTTTTTTGAAAAATGTTTGGAAAAATTTTAAAATTTCATAAAAATTTGGAAACCTGAATTGAGTTTAGATTTTATTTAGCCAGTTGGCACACACCCTCAATACGCATTGTATTAGCCCTGCAAACATTTGGAAGATATCTTCTATACACTCAAAAATAAAAAGAAAGACATGAACTAAAAATTAATCTAATTTTTTTTTTAAATACTTTAAAAATTTTCCACAATTTAAGTCAAATTTTAATTTAAACTTAGCAAAATTTTCTTAAAATGAATGAAAATAGTTTTTACACTCAAAAATAGTTCATATATTTCCTAAGTAATACCTCTTGATTTTAGGAAAAAAAACAAGTATAGTAAATAAAAATTTATTAATTTTTAAGAAAAACATCTTAGTTTTAAGAAATTTGCAAACTAAAATATAATAAAAAAAAAAATTTAGAACATAATTTACTTCCATTTAGTTCAAAACATGTAACAAACTTGTTCATTTTGTGTTAATTTTTTTTACGCGAGTAGTAAAATTAAATACATTTGAGATAGATATTTCTAAATTGAGTTTTTAAGTCTACCAATTTCTAATTTTTAAGAATTGTTTTTTAAAAATTAGTTTGGGCAATTAAAAACACAAACTAATAAATTTTATCCTATGTAATAATAAAAATTTATTCGGTTTTAAAAACTGATGAACTATTTCTAGTGAAAATTTTCATGCAACTTAGTTCAGATAAATATTAAAAATTTCATAGTTCTTAATAAAAAAAATATCTAATGAACTTAAATAAAATATTTCTTAAAATAAAGAAAACATTTTCTAACTCTTAGTTCTAATTTTTCTATAATTTAGAAATTTTTATCTAATTTTAAGAAAAAATTTGTTTTTAATTTCAAGGAAAATTTTATTAAATATCGGTAAAAAGTGTCTTTGGCGCCGTTTTCATTCAAGTATATATTTTCAAGTACTTTACACTCATTGAGTAAGTATTTTCCCACTTTCGGAGGACTTCCGCTTTGTGAGGATACTTAATTCAGGTATTAAAAATATAAATTAAATTTTCGTAGTTAATTAATGGTTCTGCTTGAGAGAACTACAAAAAGGGACGCCCTAAGTGACACATTTAAGTTAGGCACATTTTTTGAACTAAATGAGAGTAAATTATGTCTAATTTTTTTTTTTTTACTAAACTTAATTTTATTACATTTGAGTATGCAAATTTCTTAAAATTAAGATGTTTTTTCTTAAAAGTAATAAATTTTTATTTAATTGACTTGTTTTTATCCTAAAATCACGAAATATTACTTAGGAAAAATATGAACTATTTCTGAGTATATAAACTATTTCGTTTTTCCTCAAACTTAGGAATTTTTATTTATTTTAAAAAAATTTTTCTAAGTTTTAATAAAATTTTACTTAAATTGAGGACAATTTATAAACTATTTTGAAGGAAATTTTCGATTACAATTTAGTTCATATCTTTTTTTTAGTGTATCATATAATATTTTAAATGGTTGAAGTCATACAATAAATCAGAACTTCACGTTTTTTGTTTACTTTATAAAAAAAAAACTTTTATTTATTTTATTTGTTGATCTTATATATTTATCTGTCTGTCTGTCTATTTGTAAATAAAAAGCATTTTCAAATATTTGTTTGTTTGTAATGTTTTTTATTTTTTTTTATTTTGGTTGTAAATAGTTTATTTATTATAGTTTTTTATTGAGTTTTATGTGAATTTTTTTCTATAATTAAAATCATTATGCAATAACCTCTTAGTTGATTGGTAAAGATCTATAGTTAGATTTTCGTTTTAAATTATTATGGGAAAATATGTATAACATATAAGCGGCGGTTAAAAAAAAAAACGCATTTTTTTCAAATAAATAAAAAGTTATGGGAATTTATTAGAATTAAACTGAAAACTTAATAATTTTTCCACATAACTATATAATAAACCGTACATGATTGGAGCTTAATTTTATAAATTTCCCTTGATTTTAAATTTCTATTGCAAATTGTATTTATTAGGCTTGTAAGCATCTAATTTTAAAAATTATAATAATTTAAAAATCTTTTACGGAAAAGAAATAATAGGCTTGTTTTTTCGAATTTTATATAAATATTCCATACAAATTTAAGTAGATATAGACTTGCTAAGTAGTTATATTTGTTAAAAAGTAATATTTTATAAAAATGCTGCCAAGTCTTGGAAATTGTTTGCTTTTCTCTTTTAAATGTAAACAAAAATATTTGTCATAAAAATATTTGAAACTTTTGTGTGTTTTAATTTGATAAAATATTAAAAACTACAAAAGCTAACAAATGAATTATGTGTTTGTTAGCTAAGGTAGAGCAGGGCAAATAATATAATTGCTCTATTTTGCATTCCCGCGCAGTCCATATACGAAAACAGCTTTCGTACAAAGGCGGCCCAAAATGTTCAAATTGTATTTGTTTACAAAAATTGAAGAAAAGTCAGGTTAGTAGGGATAGTCTTTTTTTACAAGTTGTTAAAGATATAGATATAAAATTCGAAAAAAACAAACCTAATATTTAATCGTAGAAAAATAATAAATACGTATTATATTTGCAAAAAAGCCAAAGTCCATAGTGGGGTAACTTGAAATGGCAACCAGCCAGAAAGAATTAGCTAAATATTTACAATCTTCCCCTCTATGTAATGTGCGTCACAAAATTATATTTTGGCGCTAAAAATATTAGATTCTTATAAAAACACTTAAAATTACACATTTTGTGGTTACACTTTGTAAATATATAGAAATAAAAATAATTTCCCATGCAATAGTATAATTTATGGCATAAAATAAAAATCTCTAAATTGTGCTGAATGAAAATGAAAATGAAAAACAATGAAATGAATGAATGTCATTGTTTTGTAAGTGAACAAATGTCATCGCAAAATTATTTAATAGGGTTATTAAAATATAAAATAGTTATCTTGTGATTACACCAGCGCTTATGATGGATTATTTGTACTTCTATTACACCCACCACTTTAGATCTGCTTACAATAAGAATATTTTGCAACAAATTAAAATTCCATTAATTTTTTCTCTCGCAATATTATGGAGCTAATTGTGGCAGAACGGTTTGAAAGAAAAGCTATTAGAAAAAAAAAAATAATAATTGTGAACAAATGTTGGCTGTTTTTGTTTAAATAAAAACTGAAAATTATTTTGATATTTCTAGGTCATCGTCATACATACAAATATGTTAGTATTATATGTATGTATGTATATTCCATCTCGATCAAAATTTATAGAAAATACTGAAAATTATTTTTTAAGTTTTTATTAATATTTATTGCTAAATTGATTTGTTGGCGGAATAAATAACATTTGCCACACTTGAAAACTTAAAATATTGCATGATTAAAAGACTTAGAAAATATTTTAAAATATATATTCTAATACAGGGTGCTCCAAATATAGGTATATTTTTAAATCATATGTTATCTTGACACAAATGGATTTTTTTCTGTTCAAAATATTGCCTATCAGTCAGAAATTCTATTAGTGTAAAAGTAACATGATTTAAAAAGATTCCTGTTTTTGAATCCCTTTTTATATATTTTATAAATTATTGATATAAATTTTATGTAAATTATGATGTTATTACACGGAAAAAAATATTATCTAAAAATTTATATTTCAAAAAAGATTTGTCTTAAGTTTCATTTGCAATGCTAAAGTTATCCATGCTGCAGAATTCACCAAAAAAAAATGAACTAAAATTTAGAAAAATTAACTTATTATGAAGAAAAATTGAAATCAAAATGGCGCCAATTACCAATTTCGACCAATTTTTAATAAAATTTTCCTTGAAACTAAGAAACAAATTTTTCTTAAAATTTGGTCAAAATTTGTAAATTATGGAAAAATTTTACTACTGAGAACCAATTTTTTATTAGAAAACAGTTAAATTTCCTCCTAATTAGTTCATATATCGTCTTAAATTTTACTGTTAATTAGAAAATGTTTCTTTGGTTTTAAGAAATATTTTATTTCATTTAAGTTCAATAAATATTTGTTTTTTACTAAAAACAAGGACTTAACTACCTTAAAATAGGAAAATACTTTCTAACATTAAGTTAAATAGCACTTCTTTATTCTTAAGTTAATTAAAAATTTTCTTATAAATATGAAACAGTTTCTATGATGAAGGTAATATACTTAACAATATATATTTTAAAGTATTTTACACTCATTGTGTAATTATTTTCCCACTTTCGGAGGACTTTTGCTTTGTGAGGACACAGCTTTTAACGAGTTTTTTGCTATACATATTTGTCTTTAAATTAAATTATACTAAACTCGTGTATTTAAAATATAAATTTAATTTCATTAGCGAAAAGGTGATCAAATTAAAATAATGTACTGCAGGATATCCTGAAACGTAATAAATGTGACAAAGTCAGTTCCTTTTCGTAGTGAATTTATGGTTCTCCTTGAGAGAATAACAAAAAGGGACGCCCTAATTTACATACTGAAGCTATGGCTAAGGAACACTGGGGGTCCTTTGTCTTCTTAAATTAACTTATTTAAAGAAATTGTTGCAAAAATAGAAAATATCACAGTTACATTTCTTGTTATTATTGGAAAATGGAAAAATGTTTTAAGTTTATTTTATGACATTTTTAGCTTAAACTTTAAATGGCATATACACATTTTAACTTTTTTTATTATTAAGTGAAAAAAAAAAAGATTTAGTGCCTTCGAAAAATATAAAGTTTAATAGGCGCACCTTGAATTATAGGAAAACCATTATTCCATAAAAGCGCAAATTTAAAATTTTAAAATATATTTTAAGCTACTTTAAGTGCAATATTTAAGACTGTTAAGATTTGGGATGGGCACGTGAGCGATTTTTGACTCACGAACCAAAAATTACAATTATGGATACTTTAATTTGTTTCCTTTTAAAAATACTTTTTTTTTATTAAAATTAGGAAAATTATGTTAACTAGTTTGTTTTTAATTTATTTGGAAAAAAATATTGAAATTTAGTTAAACGTTTTTTCACAAAATCTAAATTTTTCCTCGATTTAAGAAAAATTCGCTCAAGTTTTTTTTTTTTTTAATTTATGTAAAAAAATTCTTTTTTTTTCTCAAAAATTATAAAACTTTTGCTTAAAAAAAACAAAAATAATATTTTATTAAAATTTTTAAAGTTTATTTAAACTAAGTTGCTTGAAAAATTTGCCTAGAAATCAATTTCAAAAATCAAATAAATTTTTATTATTACATAGGGAAAAATTTATTACATTTTGATTTTATCGCCTGAACTAATTTTTAGAAAACAATTTTTAAAAATTTTAAAGTAGTAGACTTAAAAACTGAATTTAGAAATGGCTTTCTAAAATTTAATTAACACACATTAAGTTCAAGTACTTTCTCATTTTAAGTTAGACACATTTTTTATCTAAATGGGAGCAAATTAATTTCTAATTTTTTTTGTTTGAACTAAGCTTAGTTTTGTCATTTTTTATGTTAATATACAAATTTCTTTATACAAAGATGTTTTTCTAAAAAATTGATAAGGTATGAACTTTTTCTGAGTAAAACATAGTAATTTTTATTATGTTTAAGAAAATTTTTTCTTAAAAAAAATTTGACTTGGGATTAATTTGATTTGGGATTAATTTTAAGTTAATTTTTTTGTTGAGTGTGGAGTGTACTAAAATAGATATGGAATTATACAAAATATGTGTAAGTGCGAATTAGAAAGCAAAAAAAATCCACTCTGGCTTAAAATAAAGTTCTGAATTAAGAAATCGTGCGAATTTTTCAACAAAAATTACTATGGCCCAAATAAGATATTTCTGTATTTTTTATTTTCCTACTACGCTCTTAAGTGAGGAGAAGATATTTGCTACCCAAGTCAAAATGTTGGCCGGCTGAAATTCTTCAATAGATCCAGATTTTTGGAAAATAAAATTTTTTAATTCTTAATTAAAATCTACATAATTAATCAAGATTTAAAAACAAAAATTTAAAACCAAATTTAAGGATTTTTTATATATTTTATATATTTTACATATTTTAAATTTTTTTAAGATTTTTAAAAAAAGTCCTGAATTGAGATTTTTTTACATGGCAACTCTTGAATAATAAATAATTTAATTTTTTTATTTGTGGTTGTAGCCGTCATACTACGACGTCGCTAGGATATTAGAGGTTAAATAATCAAATTAATTTTTTTTATCAAATAATTTATTCGATATTTAAAATGATTCATTGGAAGATGACACTTTATTCCAAATAAATAATGAATTAGTTAAATGATTGAACCGATTTAATTAGAAATTTAAAGAATTAATATGAAACTTTAATTTACAAAGCGAATAGAAAACTTCTTAATCTTAGTGTAGAAATATAATAACAACGTGTCGAGTGATGCAGTTGTGAGATGGTGAAAAAACAGAACAACAACAAATACAAATTGACATGTAAAACACGTCGAAATTTGCAGTTGCGAGATAAAGTGTCGGCCCAGAATAAGAACGTGACATGCAACATTTGTTGCTATGAGGGAAAACGCGCTTAAAATAACGACGTACAAAAGCCGACTGCACAAACTGTTGTATTTTTTTTTAGTGTAAAGAGTACCGTAGGAATTTATTACTCCCCAGTGTCTCCTTTCCTGATTAACAACCCAATTTTTTCCTAATTTTTACATTTTAATTTTATAAAAACAGTATAAATAAATAATTACTTTAATCAAAATTTAGTAATGAAAATACTAAGATGGTTTATTGTACATTGTTCATTCGCGAGTATACAAAGAGAACATAAGAGTAATGGAATATCATATGCTAATTTTACTCATCATATGTTTTTTCTGTTCATATGTTTTTTCTGTTAAGGGAATTAGAAATAAAAAACAAGAGAATAAGAGAAAACGTTTTGAAAATAAAATAGATTATATTTCACAACGGCAGCGCTCGACGCGTTTTAATTGTCAATTTGTATGGCAAAATACATCACATTGTTATTCTGGGCTGACACATAATCTATTTCATTTTCATGACGTTTTTTCTTTTTCTTTAACAGTGTTGCCGCATTTTAAAAATTTTTGTAAGCAAAAAACAATTGATGAATTATATTAACATACGATATTTTAAATTATTATTAAAATATTTAATATTTTTTTATTATATTTATAAGCTTTAATTATAAAAACAAAAAATGTTTTGTTAGTAATTGACACCGGAGAAGTAAATAATCTGTACAGTACTCTTTACACTAAAATAAATATGACTGTTTTTACTGTCAGCGCCGTACGTCGTTTTATTGCGTGAATTGTCTCACCGTCGTACTTCGTTATTTTGTACGTATTTTTTTTCTTTCACAGCGACAATCGATACACGTCACGTTGTTATTCTGTGTCGACACATAATTAGAGGCTTAAAAATTTTATGAAAGCAGTTTTTTTTATTGAATTTCTATTAAAATTCTATTTTTTTATAAAAAAAATTAATTTTAGAAACCTCATTAAATTAAATAGAAACAGCTTTTCAATCAAACTAACTTTGTTTTCTATTATTTTAATTTTATTTTAGAAATGCTAAAACAAAAAAATAAAATGTTTAAATATTAATTTGAATATGAAGTAGTTTAGTTAGTTTCTTTAATACGATTCATACTTAATTCAAATATGTTATAATAATTAATTGAACTATGATAAATTATGCAGGTATTGCTTGGAGGATGATGAGTCAATGGAGCATATATATGCTTAATACCCTACCTTTTCAAATCTGATGATGCAATACAGCAAAATGGCAGTGAAGGAGATAATAATGTTCCTAAGAGCCGTGTACAACTGAATGTAGACAGGGGGTGTCACAATTGATCAACTTGGTCGCGGTGCAGAAAGACATACGACTTAACCGTGTTCATCGTAAATCGTAATTGAACTACAATATGATTGTTTTTTTCTCTGTGTATTTAATGAAAAAGTTTTATTGCCTGTATTCCAATGAAATTTGATCGATTTCATGCAAAAAATCATTAACGATTTTTGATTTATTGATTGAATTGACGTTATTTTTCATATAAGCTGGTAATTTTTAAGAAAAAAAATATCAAACCTTTTACTCAAAGTTCAATAACTTGAATATTTCTTCAATATAAACAAAAATGTACTACATCAAAAATTATGTGGCAATTAAAGAACAATAGAATGATCATAGGCAGAATGCTAGAAAATTAATGACTTGGGGTCAACAAATTTATGTCACACACCACTCACTCGTGTGTGTAAATGAAAATTGAGATAACATTGATGTGATCACTTAAATACATAGTTTTTTTTAAAGAAATTTATGTAAAATATTTTTAAATGACTTTGAAACGTTAGAGACAAAAAGTCTCTAGAGCAACAAGTAGATATGATATGAAGCATTTTTCAGTTACTGTTTCGTGATAACTAAATATAAAAAATAATATATTTTTTTTTATTAAAATATTACATATTTAATCGGAACGTTCTGGACGGCCAATTGAGATTGCTGATGCCATAGGCATGCCATATGGCAGTGTGGTTTCGATTCTAAATGATCAGTTGTATTTAAGAAAGCTGTCTGCAAGATGGGTGCCGCGTTTGCTCTCAATTGACCATAAACGTAATCGTGTGACAACTTCAAAGAATTGTACGGAGTTGTTTAACCGCAATTATAATGAGTTTTGTAACTGTGGATGAAACATGGATCCATTACAACAATCCGGAAGCCAAGCAGCAGTCTTAACAAAGGGTTTTTCCGGGTGAACCGGCTTCGAAGAAGGCCAAGGTAATTTGTCGGCCAATAAGGTGATGGCAACAGTTTTTGGCGATGCACGCGGGTTAATCCACATCGATTACCTTCGAAAGGGAAAAACAAAAAACGGCGAATACTATGCCAACTAATTGGACCGATTTAACGAGGATTTACAAAAAAAACGACGCCATATGGCCAAGAAAAAAGTTATTTTTCATCAAAATAATGCACGGGTGCACACGTGTGTAGTGTCAATGGCAAAATTCCATGAATTGGGTTACGAATTGGTACCTCATCCGCCATATTCTCCGGATTTAGCCCCCAGTGACTATTTCCTATTTCCAAACCTAAAGAAATGGCTCGGTGGAAAGAAATTAAGCTTCAACGATGGAACTTTTGATCAAACAAATGCCTATTTTATGGACCTCGAAAAATCCTAATTTTTGGAAGGGACACAAAAATTGGAGAAACGTTGGACTAAGTGTATTGAGCTAAAAGGCGATTATGTTGAAAAATATATATTTGTTTTTTTTTGCAAAAAAACTGTTTCATTCAAAAAGTCACGGACTAATTGATCCGCCCTCGTAGCTTAATGCACAGACTACACAGGCAGGTTACCAATGACATATGAAAACAATAATTCTCAAATTGTATGGTTATTTTGACATTGTAGTGATTTGCAGAATAAAATAGTAAACATAAACTCCATATAATTTGGAATGGTCCATATATGTTTGTATATCTATCCCTTTCTGCGTAACATTGTAATTTTGACATTTCTTTTTACTGATTTTCTAGTCGCCATTTTAATTGAAAAAAGAGCTGATAATGAGAATGAAAAGAAATCACAAAAAGAACGAAAAGAGCGGAAAACCTAAAAGTGTTGTATACCTAAAAGGTCTGAAGACCTAAACACCTAAAACCTAAGACACAACTCTAGTCTGCAAATAGGAATTTGAAATTTTTAGCGTCCTTTAAGTTAGAAAATGATATTTTTTTAATGTTTTAACATAAAAGTTATCAATTCCCCTTTAGGTTTCTTTAAAAATATATCGTTTCCTGTTTTCACGCACAAGTTATAAACATAGGGTGAGATAATTACATAGGCATAGATAACAGTTACAACTCTTCACAAGTAGGTATAGGCGCGCATACAGTTTATTACACAGTTCAACACAAATTCTTGTTAAGGACACCAAAAAAAAACATGTTTCGGCGTTTTGAAAGTTTACATCGAAATTTCATTTAAGAGGCGGTCAAAGTTTCTCAGCTCTGGCCTGTTCTTGAAGCATATCGGTATATAAAACTATGTTTTGTTTACATCTGAGGTGTAGGCTATGCTCAGCAACTTTGTAGATAATGATATGACAAATATTTTTGTCGAACATATTAACCCTCATAAAGGCATTTTTTTGCTTTATTTCAACAAATTGTAAAAAACACCCCGAAAAAGGGGAAGGGCAGAGATGAAATGTTCTACAAAAATAAAATTCTACTATATATGTCAGAACACACCAAAACGCAAAACTTAACACAAACACCAAAACCAATCCAATTCAAGATTGCTCATCAGATTTTTAGTCAAATTTTGGGATGACCAATATATTCAAAGTTAGATTTTGGGATCACCTACATAATATTTAGGTCATCCCAAATGTGACTAGAAATTTGATGGGTAATCTTGAATTTGTCTTGTTTTTGGTATTTGTGTTAAGTTTTCGGTTTTGGTGTGTTCTGATATATATAGTAGAATTTTATGGCAAACATTTTTGTAGAACATTTCATTCCCGCCCTTCCCCTTTTTCGGGGTGTTTTTTACAATTTGTTAGAATAAAGCTAAAAAATGCCGTTATGAGGGGAAGTTAGAGTGTTAAGATGTTCTACAAAAATTTTTTCTATATTTTATCTACAAAGTTGCTGAACATACCCTACACCTCAGATGTAAACAAAACATAGTTTTATATACCGATATGCTGCAAGAACAGGTCAGAGCTGGGAAACTTTGACCGCCTCTAAAATGCAATTCCGATGTAAACTATCAAAATGCAGAAACACGTACATATATGTTTTTTAGGTCTCCTTAACAAGAATCAATCATCGGAACACCGTAATTTTGGAAAAAGTTTGAAATTGTTTTACAGTGTTATTAATAAAAATTTGTTATACAATTTTTATGATACATAAAATATTCTATAAAAAAAATATAATTTGCCAAGTCAAAACATTTCATTGGTGAAAACATTTTTTAATAATTTCATTAATTAATTAATTTAAAGTTCAGCCACATAACATTTTACTAAACGTATATTAAAGTTTATTGACTTGTTTACAATTTTTTTTTACTAATTTTAAGGTATAAAATGTTTTCAAAATAATTATGCATTTATTTATAATAAATATTCAATTATTTTTACAAACACTTTGTTACAACGGACAATACGCGAAAAAGGAAATTGTTAATATCACATGAGCAGCATACACAATGAGTTAGATTTTTTAAGAATATGCACAAATTGTCTGAAAATTTTACCTACAGTGTAAAAATTGTGTATCTTCCAGTAATGACAGAAAAGGAAATGTTAAAGACCTTGAAAATTGTGTAAGTTTTAAAAATAAAACATTATGTTTTCCATCAACATATTGTGGAGACACACGTTTTTGTTTATACCAAATTCCATCATAATAAATATTGTAGATACTGTGTGTTAGAAAGGCCATTAATATGTCGTCAGCTCAAAAAATACTTATAAAGAAAAATTAACCAAATCTAATAGAATTTATAGCTGAAGTTTTAAAAACAAAAAAACTTTTGACCTCAATTTTATTCTGAATTCATTGGATGTTTTTATTTATTAGTTTTAGTCTAGCCAACAAAAATATGTTTTCATTTCTTTTTTAATAAAATTGTGAAGAAATAAAAGAAAAAAAAATAATTTTAAACATTTTTAATTTTATTTAATTATATTGTAGGGCTTATTACAAAGGTTTCCTAGGGTTGTATAATTGCGACATAAATAGGTAGTTTTAAGAACAGTTGCTATCAATAAGGTCGGCGTATACGACTTAAATGTTCAATACACAAATTAACTTTTGCATTCGTTTTTAGTGCCTTTAAGATATAGCATACGATCAAGAAAAAATAAAAAAATAATAATAATAAAAGAACAGATTTTTATTCCTTTTTAATACATAAAATAAATATTTTTATTAAAATAATTTTTTAATTTTTTGTTCGCGAATTATAGTAATACTCGTATCTAATTTGTCGAAAGTGCAAATTTTAAGGGACGATGTTGATTTTGAATAAAACACAAATTTTTTAGAAAATTATTGTCATTTCTTTTTATTATGATAATATGGTATGGTTCAATAATGTATGAAACAAAATATCGGCCAAATGGCCGCCGCGAACTCGGCGGCACACCTTCATCCGATGGTCCCAATTTTCGATGACCCTGAGGCATAATTGAGGTTATATGCCGTTAAAGTGCCGAATTATCTCATCCTTTAGCTCTTGAATTGTTTCTGGCTTATTGACGTTCACCCTTTCTTTCAAATAACCCAAAAGAAAGAAGTCCAACGGTGTCAAATCACATGATCTTGGCGGCTAATTGACATCGCCACCACGTGAGATAACACGGCCATTGAATTTGTCGCGTAAAAGAGCCATTGTTTCGTTAGCTGTGTGGCAAGTGGCACCGTACTGTTGAAACCACATATCGTGCACATCCATATCTTCTAATTCGGGCCATACAAAGTTCGTTATCATCTTACAATAGCAAACACTATTCACAGTAACTGCCTGACCGGCCTCATTTTGGAAAAAATACGGCCCGATGATGCCGCCAGCCCATTAACCGCACCAAACAGTCACTCTTTGTGAGTGTATTGGTTTTCCGACAATCACTCTTGGATTATCATTCACCCAAATGCGGCAATTGTGCTTATTGACGAATCCACTGAGGTGAAATGTGTGTGTGTGTGTGTGCCACTGAAAATGATTTTCTTCGAAAATTGATCATCCACTGTTGCCATTTCTTGCGACCATTCTGACCTTTGGAATGGTCAAGAGGCTTTAGTTCTTGAGTCAATTGCACCTTGTAAGCGTGTAAATCCAAGCCTTTATGCATATGGTTCATCAACGACGACCGTGAGAGGTGCAATTGTTGAGGTGGACGGCTCTTCAGCCACACTATCGCAAACTGCAGCAATATTTTCTGCAGTACCAGCTGTACGAGCATGAACTGGTGTTTTTACATCTCCTACAGACCCGGTTTGCTCAAATTTTTGCACGATTTTTCCGATTGTACACACATTTGGACGATTAAATTGACCGAAAAAATCACGAAGTGCACGATATGCATTTTGATTTGAACGCCCATTTTCATAATAAGCCTGAATAACTTTAACGCGTTGCTCGATTCTGTATCTTTTCATAGATCAAATTGAGTTAGTCTGAAATTGAGAAATGTCAAATGAAATGCAGAAAAAAACTTGACGTTTAGGTGTGGTTCACATTCAACATCGGCCCTTAAAATTTAACCACCCTATAGTATTTGATGAGTCTTTTTAAAATTATAGAAATATAACAAAAAGATGCAAATCGAAATACCTAATTCAACAAAAGTGATTAAAAAAAACAATCCTCTTTGAATTTTCTATGTACTATAAAAATTTTGATTATTAACTAAATCGACCAAAATCGAGCAAATTTCTATCATATGCAGTGTTGCCAATTTAGGCATTTTCCACCTAGATTAAGTCGGTTTTCAGTCGTTTAAAAGGAATTTAAAATTTTTGTTAGCTAATTTCCATTTTTGGTTAAATTAAAGTCACTTTTATATTAAATTAAAAATAAATTAAGTTTTCTTTGATAATTATCATAATAATTATTATTTGTTTACATTTTGTCACAGGGTGATGCCAGATTTTCACAATATTTTCATACATAATTATGCTAAATGTTGTGTAAACGTAATTATGAAACTGGCTTTTCGAAAAATCGTGTTAAAAAACAAGATTTCTTTGAATAGGAAATCTGGTTTTAAATCCAATTATGAACTTAATTTTCGCCAAAATCCGGTTCAAATGAGCACAGTGTAAATCTATATGAAAATTGATGTTCTCTGTAATGCTTAAGCCAATTTGGTTTCTGAAAATTTTCACTAAAAGGCAAAGTCAATACCAAGGTTTTTACACTCACCAAAAAAATCTGTAATGGCAACTGAAAATGTTGCTGTTATTACGGCAAATTTTGCTAATTTGAGCCCAGCGGTGTTTTTTTTGCTAATCTTAGGTGACCCAAATGTGACTAGAAATTTGATGGGCAATCTTGAATTTGTCTGGTTTTTGGTATTTGTGTTCAGTTTTGGGCTTTAGTATGCTCTGACATATATAGTATGATTTTATGGCCAACATTTTTGTAAAACATTTTATCCCCGCCCTTCCCCTTTTTCAGGGTATTTTTTAGAATTTATTAGAATAAAGCGAAAAATGCCATTATGAGGGGGAGTTAGAGGGTTAATATGTTCTACAAAAATTTTTGCCATACTATTATCTACAAAGTTACTGAACATAACCTATACCTCAGATTTAAAGAAAACATAGTTTTATATATCGATATGCTGCAAGAACAGGCCAGAGCTGGGAAACTTTAACCGCCTCTAAACTTTAACCGCAATTCCGATGTAAACTATCAAAATGCCGAAACACGTATATTGTTTTTTGGTCTCCTTAACAAGAATCAATCGTCGGAACCCCGTAATTTTAGAAAAAGTTTAAAATTGTTTAACAGTGTTATTTGTTTCGACATTAACCGAAATAGAGGCGATTAATCCAGGAATCGGTTAATTGTTTAACCGAATTGGAAACACTAATTCAGTCTTACAAAAACACTCAAGAGAGTTGTAGGAAGTGTAGATTTTCTATTAACCCTTTCGCCCGAATGGAGCTCTGAAAGACTATAACATATCTGAAATTGAAGTTCGTGAAAAGAAAACGTTTTCGCAGGCTAGAAGTGAAAGTCCTTCCCAATCAATAGATGAGTGCATGACAAAATTCAGGGGCCGTTCCTTGCTAAAGCAATACATGCCAATGCAGCCTATAAAACACGGATTGAGAATGTGGCTGCTAAGACCGGATATACCAATGAACTAAAAATTTATAGCGGAAAGGAAACTAACTCTGATATTACCGGGACTCTTGGGGTCGTCCTTAATTTCATAACAAGGATTCTGCTGTTATTTTCGACAAATTTTTTTCACGTCAGTCTCTTTGCTAGGGAACATTCCGTTTCCAGTATATAAAGAATCGAAGAGAAACACCAATTTTCGAAGGACACTTGGATCGCGGGCAAAACCAAAATCATATGAGTGCTGACGGTTTATCGGCTGAAAGATGGATGGACTCTAAGGATGTACTGTGCATATGCCAGATTAATTTTAGGTGCTGAGAAAGCTATAAATTTCTAATTGTCCTTTGTTTTTTTATATGAATAAAAATAAAAACTTAAATTGATCAAGGTAATTTATTGCTTATTTTAGCTTTATTGGGACATAATGTCCCACCGAGAAACATTATTTAGATTATATATCCCAGCATAAAGGAAAAGATCTCCGAGTACCCATGTATCCCAAACATCATATATATTAGGCTTATAATTGTATTTGTAATCAAAGTTGTAAAAACGCTATCAGATTTAAAAAAAAAAGTCTGAGGTGAAAGGATTAAAGTTGGTACCCTTTATTTAACTGAATTTACGCTATGCCCGTATTCTCGTTTAAACCGGAAATTTAGCTTAAAACTGGATTATAAACCAGCTTCCCATACAAAAAAACTCAGTTTCATTAGCAGATTTACGGAAAATCCAGTTTCATAATTATGCTTACACCGCATTCAGCAATAATATGTAAGAATTAGTGGGAATATTTTCAACATCTAATATAACCTTATGAAAAAAATTTAAATAAACAACCCAAGAAACATTTTTACGGACTCTCCGATACGTACGGATTCATGAATCCGCCTTCTACTGTACGTTTACGGTCCGAAAATACGTATCCGTCGAAGCTTGTACATAAACGGAACGTTAACGTACCGTATAATTGAATTTTCGAAAACAATACGTTTTGACTCCGTTTTGGTTTATCCGTTTCTGTACCGTCAAATACGGACCAGTGTTTTTCATCAGTTGCTTTTGGATTTGTTTAGTTATAAAAAACGAATACTTAAATATTCCTCAGGTAAATATTTATGAAATTGAAAACAAGTTTTACGGTGATGTGTGCAAAATTATGTAGATTTGCAAATAAAAATATTGCCCGATAGCTTAAAATCGATTTTGTGAAAAAATTTGCCTTTACACAAATCTGTTTTTTGTTGAAGAAAAGGTACGAATGCGGACCGTAAACGGTCCGTCACTGAAGGACTTTTAACAGACAACTCCGTTTTTCATCCGACATATCGGTCCGTAAACGATCCGTCATTGACGGACTTTTAACGGACAACTCCGTTTTTCATTCAATATATTGGTCCGTAAACGGTCCATCATTGAATCAGTTGTTCCTTAAAATCCGTTTTCTTGTCCGTTTACGGATAAAGAAAACGGTACGTAAACGTAGTTGGATTCCGTTTATGATGGACCGAAACCGGTACGTAAACTGTACGTATTGTTTGTTGGGAATATATTTTATTTATTTAAGAAAATTTAACAACATGAGTTTTAAATTCAACAAATTTGCGTTGTTAACTAGAAGTTAGGTTAAGTTCAGCACTCTTATGGCCGACATAGTATTTATTATATTATACGTGGGTCATCCCGAAAGTGTTTTAAAAATCATAAAAATAAAAATAAATCCATTTGACTTAGCCTATATTTTTCTTCCAAATTATTTCTATGTATTCTTAAAAACCAGTTTTTAAAGCATTTCTTCCTTGGTATCTCAGAAACATATTTTTTGAACTGATTAATCGTATTTTAAATAGAATTCCGAGCAATTAACTTTTAATATAAGGGACATAATCCCAGTGATGTCACTGGTAAAACATTTTTGTAAAAATACAATATTTTAGCTTGTATGACACTACATTTATTTTGTATTGGATGGGAGCGCTGCGTTCCGACATCATTTTGACAGATACTCATTTATTCTCTATAGTTGAACTCCTTACAATCATTAATTTTCCATTAGAAAATTCATAAATTTTTCGTCAATGAAAACTTAATACAAAATCTAGCAAGTGTCATACGGGCTTAACACTATATATGACATTACATGAATCCGCTTTATGTTTTGTAATAACCTTGAACTAAAATCGATTGTTAGTTTTTTTTTTTATAACAAAAAGAAAATCCGTTATGTGTTTTTAAACTTTATCATTCTCTGTTTGAAAGAAAATTCCTTTAATAAAAAAAAAAAAAAATCCACGTGGAAATAATGATAAAAGTGGGGAGTGTCATCTTTGCCATTCTCATAAACAACAACCATAACAAATGCATTAAAAATGTCTTATAGTCCATCTAAAATTTATATTTAACATGCAAAGTATTTAATAATATCCTTGTGAAAATGATGGAATACATAAATGATTTTTTATTTCATAAGAAAAGGAGCAGCTTATAAAAGTGTTTTTAAATCACATTTAAGATATAGAGTTTGTTTTCCTTTAACAATTTTATATAAAAGGAAATTAATAATAATTTATTAAAAACAAATAGATTCAATGAGATTTTTGACATTTAGAAATCTCTTTATGTTTATATGATTCATCAGCTGTGTTTGTGCGGCAAGCTATTGAAATTGGCTTATGTCATTACCATACAAATTTGACACTAAACGTTAAGTCATAACAAATTTATATGGAAATGACATAAGCTAACGTTGATAGCAAGCTGCACAAACACAGCTATTACAAATTTATAATTTATCATTTTTTTTTGTTCCAGACATGAAACTTTTCCTTATAAGTGCTTTCCTAGCACTTTGCTGTAATCAGGCGTGGGCTCAAGATGACTATTGTTTTGGCAAAGATACCGAACGTCCACAAACACGTCACTTTACCTCAAAAACTGCCTATCAAATTGTTAAGGGTACAAATATTGATAAACAATATTTAGTACCCGGTTGTCAACCACAAAAACTTTGGATTTTACACAGGCATGGTACTAGATTACCCTCAAAGAGTACCATTGCAAAGGCTCCACATTTAGAATCGGTTAGTAAATTGTTTTTTACTTTACTTTCAGTTTGAAGGTGTGAATTTTGTAATTAATTAAATTTTCCTTTTTTGGTTTTGTAGTTACGTGATTCAATTGTTCAAAACTATCGTGTTTTAAGAACTGCTCCAGAGACTAATGCTTTGTGTACAGAAGATTTAATTGCTTTACAAATGTGGAAATGGAATACTAGCATAACAAGTGATATGGAAAATTATTTAACTAGTCAAGTAAGTAAAATGTAAAATAACACAGAGCATCATAACATAAAGGGTGGTTAAATTTTAAGGGCCGATGTTGATTTTGAATAAAACACAAATTATTTAGGAAATTATTGTCATTTCTTTTTATTATGATACTATGATTTGGTTCAATTACGTATGGTGGCACACCTCCATCCGATGGTCCAAATTTTCGATGACCCTGAGGCATAATTGAGGTTATATGCCGTTAATGTGCCGAATTATCTCATCCTTTAGCTCTTCAATTGTTGCTGGCTTATCGACGTACACCTTTTCTTTCAAATAACCCCAAAGAAAGAAGTCCAACGGTGTTAAATCACATGATCTTGGCGGCCAATTGACATCGCCACCACGTGAGATAACACGGCCATTAAAATTTGTCGCGCAAAAGAGCCATTGTTTCGTTAGCTGTGTGACAAGTGGCACCGTCCTGTTGAAACCACATATCGTCCAGGATCATATCCTCAATTCCGGGTCACAATAAGTTCGTTATCATCTCGCGATAGCGAACACCATTCACGGTAAATACTTGGTCGAACTCATGACACACTATAGCGAACAACATTAATTTTTTCCGCAGAACGAACTGGGCGAGCATGCATAGGTGTTTTCACAGACCCGGTTTGCTGAAATTTGCCCACAATTCTCCCGGTTTTAGACACATTTGGTCGATTATGCTGACCAAAAAATCAAATTGAGTTAGTCTGAAATCGAGAAATATCAAATCAAATGCAGAAAAAATTGATGTTTAGGTGTGGTACAAATTCAACAGCGGCCCTTAAAATTTGACCACCATTTATAATAAATAATATACTTGTTTTACGTATGCGTAATATGGAATTATTAAAATAAATATTAATCATACGCACTTGCAGCTACTGATCAATCGATATCGTGTTTTAAACAAATTTTTCCAATACGCCAAAAAAAAATATTAAAATGCATTTAAAACAACAAAAAAATCACTTTTTAGTATCTTTAAATTATGTAAACATTTTTGATTAAAAAATGTCACTAAAATTTATATTATTTTTAATTATTATCAAAAGTCGCAGTATATGGATGACGTCTAATTTTATTCAAATCAATATCATTCTAAGAACTCCTTCACAAATAATTCATAGCAAAATCCCTGCCATCAAAATATAAGACATCTTTATCAATTTTCAAGTATTTCAAATAAAGTTATCTATTTTTTTTAGTGAGTAGACTGTTGTGTTTTTTAACATAAACCTTAAATTCTTTGTTCTCAAGTAGTAATGATTACTCCTACAATATACTTTGATTATTTAGAAATATGTTGTGAGTTTTTAATCAGATATTTGTTTGAAAATTATTTGTATTTTTAAGTAGCCCGGTGGAAATGGTCATATATGGTAACCCGTAGGAAATGTCGATAGCGAAACTGTACTGATTCACTATTGACTTTGTCACCAGTACTACTAACTAATTATGCCCCAGCCAACGCTTCCTTCTGTAGACAATCAACATGTGCGTGTCTTTGCGAATCTACACAACTATTGACAAGGTGTTGACATTGGAACCAGACATTCACTAGTACATTTTAGTAGTTCTAGTCTACACTTTTGGAACTTTTTACTTGATTTCCACACTTGGAAGGAAATAAGATTAAACAGGTGCATTTATTTTGTTAAATTAGATATTTTATTAATAAAATTATTTTATAAATTTCATTAAAGTAAAAAAAATGTTCGTGCAAATTTAATTTTGGAGTAGACGAATTTTCAAAAGACTGCACAAAATCATCCACAGGCTCCGTAAAATCTTCATCAGGCTCCACAAAATCTCTAGAGTTGCAACTTTTACCAAAAATTGTTGCCTCTTTCTTGTTATTTTTATACAAAATTGATTGTTTTTTTCACAAGTTTTTTCTAATTTCTTTTGCTCATTATATATTTTGTTCAAATTTGTATATTCACCTTTTAAATTAATTTATCTTTATATTTTTTGCACATGTATTTTTAACAAAATAAAACAATAAAAAAATCAAGCAAAAAAGGAATGTAAAAAGTATTCACGCTTTGTGGACATGTCCCCAAAAAGTCACCCAAAATAGTCGACAAAAGTGGTGACTTGTAGACACTTGACCCCAGGCTTCCTACAGGGAAAATATGGGTTCATATATTATTTCATATATGCTTGGATCCGTAATTTGAGGGTATATGGCCGTATATGCTCATATATGGGCATATATGAATATTCCTACATGGTCATATATGAGTACTTTTCTTTACATTGATTTTAAGTTTTCATTGATTAATTTTCTCCAAATCACATTTCGTTACTAGAATCATAGAGGAAGAATAAGTATAGAGATTGCAACGCCGGCAGCGGCCAAATAAAATTTTATACAGAATACAAAGGTTCGGAAACTGAGAGAAAACAGGGGAAAATTGAGCGAATTTCCCTGATTTCTGCAAAAAATTTAGCAAAATTCCCAATTGGGAAATCTGCTAAAAACTGATTGGATTTGCATAGAAAATCAAATGGAATCGCAAAAAACCAATTTGAAAAGATGCCGAACCTTTGTAATTTGCCCATACATTGTTAATGTACTACTACTGTAGGAGAAGACAGAAAAATTAAGATTTTTTTTCACGAAATATCCTAAAGCAGTTCCTAGAGAATTTAAAATAGTGTTTTCACCATTAAAAAATAGTGTTTTCCCATTTAAATTGGAATCAACAGCAATGGAAGAACGTACTATAGTCCGATGAGACCAAATTGATGCCTCTAATGTTCCAATTCATCGGACTAATTATGCTATCAATGGTACATTAACCCGCACATTTATTACTTTTAATCATATTAATTTAAGTCTTTAGAAAAAAATCTAAATTATTTAAATAAATAAATAAATTACACCTCGGGGATTGAGACGGAAGAGCCTACATACGACGACCACGGGGTTAAAAGTTTAATCCCAGATACACAAACGCCACAGTGAAGCACGGAGGTGGAAACATTATGGTTGTGGAGGGGGGGTGTTTTTGGGAAATGAGATTGGAAGAATTACTCGGATTACTAATACAATGACGGCCACAATATATAGAGACCTTTTAAGCTCAGTTATGTGTTCCATGTGCTAAATGTGAAATTTCACTTTCATGGACAGTACAGCACGATAACGACCCTAAACATACGGCAGGGGTTGTAAAAGTATGGTTGGAGGAAAATAATATTAGAGTCATGTTGTGGCCGCCACAATCTCCCGATCTCAACCCGATTGAGAACATGTGGATGATTACAAAACGAAATATTGATAATAAAGTATTCCGAAATGGTGATGATTTTTTCGCCGAGTTGGAAAAGCAGTGAAATGAAATTCCCGAAAATTATATTAAAAAGTTCATATCCTCAATGCCTAAAAGATGTTCGGAGGTAATAAAAAATAACGGCAATGCTACAAAATACTGAATATTGAAATCAATTTTAAGATTTGTATAATACTTTCTTTAAGAGTTGCAATTGCTTTGAACACTTGTATTTAGACTTATATTGATAAACTTAATTTTTTTATTGTTGTAAATTTATGGATATATTTTTTGTTTTTGTAAAATAATATGCAATAACTGAATAAAATAAAAAAAAAAAAATAAATAAAAAAGCGTATGCTGGAAGTCTTTGTTAAAAAAAAAATAAAGAATTAGGCAAAATGTGATTTCAGTTCCAAATGTTTTGACCACTATTGTATTCCTTAAAAAACCTTTTTTTTATTTTTCAACAAAAATTCAGTTTTTTTAATAAAACTAAATGATAATTTTTAACGAACAAGCTTAGAATATTCCAAGAATTTCGTATTTCTTGAAATAATAAAATAAAAATGAAATAATACATAAATTACCTTAATTCAATTAGCTAAAACCAATTTAAAGTAAATAATATGTATTGTTTTAAATATTGGGATCAAAAACTTAAAGTATTAAAAGAAAAGTATCAAAAAAAAATTAAGTACGATATTAAAAAATTAATATCAATGGAAAAAACTGTTTTATTTAGTGATCGTGTCGTTTTTGGAGCCGTTTAAAATCTTACCAATTTCTTGGCTTAGGTCTCTATATCGAAAGTACTCTGTTGTGCCCATCCTCTTTTTTGGCCACATTCCACAGAAAACTTAAAAAAAAAATAAAATAAAAATAATGGTGTTAAAAATACAAAGTTGAATGTTGCGCATACTAACAAACAATGGATCTTTTTTCTTTGACATATAAACATACATTTTTGGTGCTTTCGACCTTGGAATTTCGGAGACTGTCCTGTATCGCCAAAATGGCTTCTTTTTTAAAAATTTATATTTTTTCCATAATAAACATTTTGAAATCTGTATTAAAGATCTTTGAAATATGTGTATGGTCAAAGTTTTATTTTTGGTTACGTGTTACTCCGCTAGGCATGGGCAAAATACTGAAAATTACCATATCTGATAAGCAAGAAAACATAAAGGGTGGTTAAATTTTAAGGGCCGTTGTTGAATGTGAACCACACCTAAACGTCAAGTTTTTTCTGCATATCATTTGATATTTCTCAATTTCAGACTAACTCAATTTGAACCATGGAAAGTTACACAATCGAGCAACGCGTTAAAGTTATTCAGGCTTATTATGAAAATGGGCGTTCAAATCAAAACGCATTTCGTGCATTTTTTTGGTCAGAATAATCGACCAAATGTGTCCACAATCGGGAGAATTGTGCGCAAATTTCAGCAAACCGGGTCTGAAGGAAATGTGAGACACCTGTGCATGCTCACCCAGTTTGTTCTGGGGAAAACATTGCTGTTGCTCGCGATAGTGTGGCAAAAGCGCCGTCAACCTCGACTCGTCGTCGGTGTTCGCTATCGCGAGATGATATCGGACTTTGTATGGCCAGAAATGGAGGATATGGACCTGGACGATATGTGGTTCCAACGGAATGTTTCCACTTGCCACACAGACAAGGAAACAATGGCTCTTTAGCGCAAGAAATTCAATGGCCGTGTTATCTCACGTGGTGGCGATGTCAATTGGCCGCCAAGATTATGTGATTTGACACAGTTGAACTTCTTTCTTTGGGGTTACTTGAAAGAAAAGATGTACGGCTATAAGCCAGCAACAATTCAAGAGCTAAAGGATGAGATAATTCGGCACATTAACGGCAGAGAACCTCAATTATGCCTCAGCGTTATCGAAAATTTGGACCATCGGATGGAGGTGTGCCGCCGAGGTCGGGGCGGCCAATTGGCCGATATTTTGTTTCATACATAATTGAACCAAATCATAGTATCATAATAAAAAGAAATGACAATAATTTCCTAAATAATTTGTGATTTATTCAAAATCAACATCGGCTCTTAAAATTCAACCACCCTTTATTACCGATATATGAAATAATATATGTATTCATATACGAATATATGTATATGGCATATTCGAATCAATATATGGACCAATATATGCAATATATTATCATATATTAAATATTCTTTGAATGTATTTATCCATATATGCTTACAAGCATGAATATATATAATTATATATGCTCATTCATAAAACCATATATGACGATATGTATATTAACATATATATACATTTTCACCTGGGTAACTAGTTATTTGCGTATTTCATTGATTTAAATTTAGATTAACTTTTAGTTATTGTTTATGATAATTTTAACGACTGATTTTATAATTGTTTTTTGTTTGTTTGTTTGAAATTGTCTGTCATAAAATGTGAAAAATGATTGGCACAATTTTTCTTACTTGTACAATTGTTGAATTTTTAATGGGAATTTAAAATAAATGTATACAAGCAATTTGTTAGCTCTGTGTGAAAAGGGCATAAGTCCGATTTTAGAAAAAAGTGCGAAATGGTTTGTTTTAAATACTTTTTAAAATCTGTAAATCCAAATTTGTGAAAAACAGGCATTCACTTGAGACTGATATCATATGATACATAATATAGGGTCCACCAAATAACTTTTTTTTTTGAAAATGCTATAAAAAAAACTACTGAATATTTTCTCAAATTTCTTTTTTTATTTGAAAGTACAATCCTTCCGGTTAATAATGGAAAATAATTTCATTCAAATGGCTGCCTCGGCTGGCCATGCAGTAGCCTACACGATCGGTCCAATTTTTAAGCACATTAACGATTGTGTGCAGCTGTATTTCACCAATGGCTTCACCAATATTTTCCTTTAAAGCGTCAATTGTCTCTGGCTTGTCGGCGTAACACTTATCTTTGACGTCACCCCACAAATAATAGTCTAACGGTGTCAAATCGCAGCTCCGAGGTGGCCAAACGACATCAGCTCTGCGGCTGATAATGCGATCTTCAAAAACAGGGCGCAAAACATCGAGTGTAGCTTCGGCTGTGTGGCACGTAGTGCCGTCCTGTTAAAACTAAATGTTGCCAATATCCTCCTCTTCAATTTGTGTGAACAAAAATTCGTTCAACATGGCCCGATAACGATCGCCATTGACTGTAACTGCCACTCCTTGCTCATTTTCGAAGAAAAATGGCCCAATTATGCCTCTGGACCAAAATCCGCACCAAACAGAGACTCGTTTTGGGTGCATCGGCTTTTCAATGTATGCGTGCGGGTTTTATGTGCCCCAAATGCGACAATTTTGCTTGTTTACATACCCGCCAAGATCAAAATGAGTTTTATCTGAAAAGATGACATTGAAAAGATGACATTCTGCAACATTAGCATGATTTTCAAAGTAATGTCGCATTATTTCCCAGCGTTTTTCAAGCGTATACACAACCATATTCGTTCAGCGGAAGGATAAAACTAATTATCTGTCAAATCAGACATGAGCTAAGTGTTACCATTCACGAAATAAGCACTAGTTGAAAAAAAAAAAAACGTTAGATGGCGGACCCTATACAACATTTAGTAAACACAGCAAATGAAGCTGTTAAGTTGTATCAGATTTTTACAACAACAATTTTACACTATTGTAAAGTAATGCACTTTGTGAATTGAACAAATAAATCAGTGCCCATATTCTATAAAACTATTCTCGTTTTTCGTACACTTTCGAAGTTAAATATCTACCATATTACATACAAATTATAAACTGTTGTTACAAATTTGGTTAAAGACAGTAGTTTTTAATCTCATACACTCAAAAAAAAATGAAGTAGAATTTAGAAAAATTAACTTATTTAGAGGAAAAATTTAAATGAAAACGGAGCCAAAAATAAATTTGCCTTGATATTAAGAAACAAATTTCACTTAAAACTTGGTCAAAATTTTTAAATTATAGAAAAATTTTACTACTGAGAAGTAAATTTTTATTAGAAAGCAGTAAAATTTGCTCCTAATTAGTTCATACATCATCTCAAATTTTATTGTTAGTTAGGAAAAGTTTCCTTGGTTTTAAGAAAAATTTTATTTTATTTAAGTTCATTAGATAATTTTTTTTTTACTAAAAAGCAGGACTTAACTCCCTAAAAATAAGAAAATATTTTCTAACAACAAGTTAAATAGCTGCTTCTTTTAAGTGAAAATCATCCTTATCCTGCTTCTATGGTAAAGGTAATATATTTTACCATATATTTTAAAGTACTTTACACTTATTGAGTTGGTATTTTCCCACTTTCGGAGGACTTCCGCTTTGTGAGGACACTGCGCTTAACAAGCTTTTTGCTATACATTTTTGTCTTAAAATTAAGTTGAATTATACTCTTTTCATGTATTTAAAATATAAATTAAATTTCATTAGCAAAAAGGTAAACAAATTAAAAAAATGTACTGCAGGATGTCCTGAAACGTAATAAATTGTGACAAAGTCAGATCCCTTTTGCAGTTCATAAACAGTTCTGCTTAGGAGAACTACAAAAAGGGAGGCCCTACACTCACCATAAAAAGTCTGTAATGGCAACTGAAAATTTTGCTGTTATTACGGGAAATTCTGCTAATTTGAGCCCAGCGGTATTTTTTGCTAATCTTAGCAATTCATGTCTGCTGACGTGTAGTACAATGAAATTAGTAGAAAAGTTAGTAACCGCTACTAAATTTTAGTAGACTTTTTGTATAGTGGAATTTAAAATCTGTTTGCTAAAATCAACAAAAAAATTACTAAATTTTATTAATATTAGTAAAAAGCTTTGAATTTATTTTTCTTATCGAGCATCAAAAATATTTACTTTTTAAAAAACGAATTAATCATTTTGTTTTAATTTGGTAATTTCTGTTTTGAAAAATATTTTGGTCAATTTTTTTTTTACTTTTAAGGTAAAATTCTAATTGTTTTTAGGGCGGATTTTTAGAACTAAAAAACCTTTTTAGTGCTATTTTAAGTCGATGTCCTCTTTTAAGACATCAGTCGGTATCTCCGCTTCCGATCCCTTTTTTAATATACATATGTAACATTTTAAGGAAATTTAGGTTTGTAGGTGTAAGTTTTAATTAGAAATAACATTTTCTTCAATATCCACGTTTTTAAAATTAGTAAAATTTTTTGTAATTTTAGCAAATCGGTTTTCAAAAATTTGTAAAATGATTTCTGAAATTAGCAACAAAAATTTGTAAATATTCTGTAAAAATTCTGTAATTTGTAAAATGTAAATAGCAAAAGATTTGCTAAATAATAATTTTTTACTAAAAATAAGTACAAAAATAGTAGAGTGGGATTGAAAACCGTTTACAAATTTTTCTACTAACTTTTTTTTCTGAGTGTAAGTGACACACGGCATCTATGGCTAAGGAACACTGGGGGTCCTTTGTCTTCTTAAATAAACTAACTTAAGGAAATTGTTGCAAAAATACAAAATACCACAGTTACATTTCTTGTTATTATTGAAAAATGGAAAAATGTCATAAGTTTATTTTATGGGGTTTTTAGCTTAAACTTTTATGATATATACAAATTTAAAAATTTTTTTTATTAAGTGAAAAAATAGTTCGCTAAAAATAAAGTTAAATAAGCGCTACGTCAATTATAGGAAAGCCAGTATGCCCTAGTGTATAAAATGTGCTTGCGATATTTTTAACAAATTCGAAATTTTTAACCTTTTGCTAACCAAATTTTAAAAATATATTTTAAGCTACTTTAAGTTCAATGTTAAAGACTGTTAAGATTAGAGATAAGCATGTGAGCCATTTTTGAACCACGCACCAAAAATTACAATCATGCACGATAATTTAATATAAATGGTTACTTTAATTTGTTTCCTTTATTAATATTTTTTCTTGGAAATTAGGAAAACTGACAAGTTTGTTTTTTTTTTTTGGAATAGAATATTGAAAATAATTTAAACGTTTTCCAAAAAAATCCTATTCCAAATTTTATTATTTTTTAAAAATTAGAAAACTTTTACTTGAATATAAGAATATTTTTCTAAAATTTTTAAAATTAATCTTAACAAAGTTGCGTGAACATTTTCCTTAGAAATAGTTCATCAGTTTCTAAAATCAAGTAAATTATTATTATTACATAGGAACGAACTTATTACTTTTTGTTTTTAATTGTCTGAACTAATTTTTAGAAAACAATTTTTCAAAATTAGAACATGGTATAGTTAAAAACTAAATTTGGAAATGGCTTTTTAAAATTTAGTTAATTTTACTACTCGCGAACAAAAAATGAACATACATTAAGTTTAAGTACTTTCTCGATTAAAGTTACACACATTTCTTGAACTAAATGGGAGTAAATTATGTCCTAATTTTTTGTTTGAACTAAGCTTAATCTTATTACATTTGAGTATGCAAATTTCTTAAAACAAAGATGTTTTTTGTTAAAATTAATATGTTTTTATTTAATTGACTTGTTTTTTTTTTCTAAAATCAAGAAATATTACTTAGGAAAAATATGGACTATTTCTGAGTATATAAACTATTTCGATTTTCCTCAAACTTAGGAAATTTTATTCTTTTTCAGAAAAATTTTCTAAGTTTTAATAAAATTTTACTTAAATTGAGGACAATTTATAAACTATTTTGAAGGAAATTTTTGATTACATTTTAGTTCATGTCTTTTTTTTGAGTCTGCCGTATACTGGTAGCAGAGAACTGCAAAAACAACTTTTTTCTTGATTTAATCATACACAAAAATTCTTGTTCACCTTTAATAATTCAACAAAATTCACTGTAGAATAAAATCAGCATCATGTTACTAAACGCGTAATTCGGATCAGTTTGAATCATCTGTGAATCTGATTGGTAGGTACTTCAAGGTTTATTTTGGAACTTTTGGACCGTATTCAAAGGAGGGCTTCAACGCTTATCAATGACAGTAGGATATCCACTTCTATTGATTCATTGGAGCATCGACGCAATGTGGGCTGTGTGACACTGTTCTATCGATACTACCATGGGACATGCTCTGCTAAGATAAGTGAACTTATCCCTCGGACCCGCAATACTCGCTTATCCAGTAGAGTTCATCCCTTTGTGGTCGATTGTCCAGTGAACCGCACAACACATTACAGGGAAAATTTGTTCATAAGTCGGACTAGTCGAAAGTGGAATAAACTCCCCACAGAGGTATTCCCTCACAACTATAATATAGGGAAATTCAAGTCTAATATTCAAAAACTCTACTCCCTCTTTCCTCCTCCTCATAACCTATTTTCCTGACATCAGCACAATACACTGCATTCATAGGGTTAACTCCTGAGTGTTGATACTTAAAATATATATACATCCACTCAAAATATTATGTTGTTAACTGTTTGTAGTTTAATAAAAAAGTTTTCCGTTCCATTTAAAAATAAAGGAACATCCATTTATTTTTCAAAGAAATATCTATATTAACTTTTTTTATACATTTATTCGAAATAATTTACTATCATTTACCAATTTTTTTAGTTTCATTTATTTTTTACATTTGTTTGAAATTTAATAAAAATTTACCCACAAAACGGAAACTTGTAGTTTATTTGTGTCCGTAACAGTTATTACAAACTTAAATTTTGTTTGCTGTCTGTTTCAAAAAAAAAAAAAAAAATATTCAAAATATTTCAATTTGTTTTTTTATTTTAATTGGAATATATACAAAATTTTTCAATATAAATTACAAGAAATTCATAAAAACACATACATACACAAACACATTCACACAAAAAGTGTTTAAACCCAATATACCATATAGCAATCAAACTGCAAAACAACTTGAGAATAAGCTTATATTAATAGTGTGTCTTAGGATTTTCTTAACTTGGCTTATTATAATGTTTATAAGATTTGAATTCACAAGCAGTATTTATCAATGCTTGAGAAAAGATTATTATACATAACTTTTTCTAAAGTATTCTTATGAACAACATACACATATTGAACATCGCAATATGACGATTGAAATAGAAATATTTTTCAACACATCCTAGTCTTGTTGTCTTTGTTCTACGCTTATAATGCATACAACAAGTGCCATTACTTTTTCTTTAAATTTGTCAAACGTGTTTTGCGTGTACATTTAGTTGTAAATTTTATATAGTGAACGTGCAATTGCATATTAAATTTAATTATTTTTATTTATGGTTAAAATTAATTATTATTATTTATATTTAAAATGAATTATTATTTTTTATATTTTAAATAAATTATTATTTATTTTTAAAATTAAAATAAATGAAATTAAAGTAAATAATTATGATTTCTCTTTTGCAACTATTAATAATATATTATTTTTGTAAGCTTATTCTACAATTGCAAGAATAAGCTCATAGTAATCATACACACATAATATTTTCACGAGGGTTCCGTTTTGATTTTGCTACAATTGTTACGATAGCCTTTTTCAATATATTTTCAAGTCTTTTTCAAGCTTAAGGCTTGTGTTTGTAAGCTTATAATAATATTTTTTCAAGTCATTTGGTATGTTGGGAAGCTTCATATGCATACATACATTTTGTATTGTACGAGTATATTAAAAAAAAAAACAAAAAATACAAAAACGGAAATAATTTCAAATAAATGAAAAAAACATTTATTTTTTAAGGATTGGTAGGTAAAATTTTGACATTTATTTTAACTGATTATATAATTTGTTTCATACGGATGTGTCAGTTGATTAGTATGTACATTTAAAAATAAATAACAAATGGCATTTAATTTAAATGAAAATTAAGTAGATTGGTTTTTAAATAAAATATAATTTATTTTAAATGATATTTTTAGTTATTTTAACTTACAAACTTTTTTAAGTGTATATATATTTAATTGCGTGTGAATCACCCTATAGAAAGCAGAACAAGGTTTCGTTTTTCATGTTTTTTACGAAAACTTTATCGATGCGTGAAATACAGAATGAGGTGCGGGGTACAGATTTTTTAATACAAGAGCAGCCTTTCAAAAAAAATCCTTGCAGCTCAAGCCGATTAAAATGCCACCGCCGAAAGTTTAGGGCTTTAGCTGCCAACGCCGACATTTTGAGTCGGCTTGCATCTCTAATCTTTGGTTTCTTAGGATAAACAAAATAATAATAACATTTAATTAAATTGAAACAGCCTAAAAATCAAACTAAGTTTGTTTTATTTTTAATTTATTGTAATTACATTTCTATTTATTTAATTTTTTTTTAAATCATTGATATATTATTTTTTCCATTAAGGTAATGACTAATTTTACACTCCTCTAATTTTCCCGAGCAAGAAATTAGCAGACTTTTGACCCGCTAAGTACCATTTTATAACTCGGGGTCTATAACTCAACTTTCGAAGTTGAAATTTTTGACTTTTTGAAAGATGACAAAGTAGATAAATAATTAAAATAAAGTTTAGTAGCAATACTACACTCATAATAATGTATGCAAAAAAAATACGAAATGAGTGTCAAAACAACAAAAACTTTCGTAAAATAAATTAATTACGAACGTTTTTGTTATTTTAACATATTTTTCGAATTTTTATGCATGGATTATTATCAGAGTAATGCTTAAGACAGGGCTGCGACTTAGATATGAGTGCAAGTGTAATGAAACAATGAACATTTTTCTAAAATTTGTATAAAATTTTTAATATTTGTCGATTTTATTTAATATTAAAGTTTACAATTCTTTTTAATCCATTTGTAGGGTTACGAAGATCTCCGTGGCACGGCCAAAACCTATCAAAAATACTATCCCGATGTTTTGCCCAAAGACTACAGTAATTCTTATTATTTGGTAATAGAAAATTAATTTTTTTTTTAATATTTTAATAAATATCTGAAAAATTCTAGTTCCGTCACACTGATAAACAACGTACCACCGAAAGTTTTAAAGCTTTTGCCGAGGGTCTTTTTGGTGCCGGAAGTACAGCTACTGCACAAGAAACTCCTGAAAAAGACTTGCTGTTGCGTCCCTATGATTATTGTGAATCATGGAAGGCACAAAATGTTAACGGTGTCGGTTCAGAATCTTATAAATTTCGTAATTCTGCAATATGGAATGATACCATTTCTGAAATTTCAAGACGTTTAGGGTGAGTAACTTAACAGATTATGAAGCGAGTTTAAATGATTCGATTTTATAACTTTTATGTTTCAGTTTCCAATATACTTTGGAATCGGATGATGTTGAATTAATGTACGATATATGTCGTTATGAACAGGCTTGGCAGGTGGATCGTACCAGTGTTTGGTGTGCGGTGAGTTAAACAATATTTTTTTCAACATATTTTTAGAGCATACACTAAAACAAAATATGTTTATAATTTACAAAAAATTTATAAAAATTAAATTAACAAAATTTCAGTTAAAAATGAGTAAATCTAAAAAATATTACAGAATTTTATTATATAACTATATTAATTTATATATGCATGCGGTACGCTGCATATTTGCTTAAATATGTTCTAATCAGAATAATATAACCAGCAAAAAATTGTTGGAGTTGATCGAGAGGGGTTAGGAGGCAAACATATGTTAACAACAATTTAGTTTGACCTTTCCAATTATTTACTATTTATATTTTGGCAACTGCGAATGGCCACTGTTCCGCTTGAGCAACGTAGCCACTGTTCCGCTTGAGCAATGTAGGATGGTCAATTCTGAGTGGTACACGACCATTTGTTTGCCGGAAGTCTTCGAAGAAATTCGTAAAATCAACCGCCGAAGACGAATCATTCTCCATCATTCTCTCACACATCTTGTCAAACAAGTGAATTTTTGAGCAGTTAAAACATGGAATTGATGACTCATCCGCCGAACAGTTCTGATTTGGCACCCAATGACTTCTCGTTCCCAAATATCAAAGGTTAAATGCGTGGTCAACGATTTACGAAAGCCGAAGAAGCAGTTGAAGCATTCAAAAACCATGTTTTGGAGGTGTTTCAAGTGGAATGGAAAAACTGCTATGACAAATGGTTTGAACGAATGCAAAAGTGTATTGATCATCAATAGGAATATTTCGAAAAACAATACAGCCATTTACATTCAAAAATGTTTGTTATTATTTGCCATTCCCAAAATGTACCCCTCGTATTTATAGTAATGGGGACAAAACGAACACATGTTTTGACATATGTAATTGGTGGTAATTATAAAAACACAGACATTTTTTGAGTAAATTTTAAATTTACTTAATAAACCAAATAATCATTTATTAGCTTTTTCCCTTAAAGACGCGAATAATGTTGATGAAGGTAAGAGCTGATTACTTAATCTGCGTATACTCCTTTTTAAAAAATTACAATTTTTGTACTCATTTGGAAGAGAAAAATTTTAATGATCTTGAACTGAAAAGAAAATCTTACATTTTGTATATTTACTAATTTTTAACTGAAAATTGTTAATAATAACAAATATAATTTAAGATCGAAAATCGTATGCGATTTCTGATAAATTAGAAATATATAAGTTTAAGTGTAATTTAGTGTACGTACGTATATTAATGCATACATCCAAAAAAATAAGTCAGTAAAAAATCTGTGAAACTGCTGTTAATTGAATTAAACTAATTATTTTAAAATTTCAAGAAATTTTTTGTTACAAAATATAAATATATATTTTTTTTTAATACAAAAGACCAACTTTTAATGCTTGCCTTCCATAACATTTATTTACAGGCATTTACACCATCCCAAGTTAGCGTTTTTGAATTTGAAGATGATATCAGCTATTTCTATAAATCTGGTTATGGCTATGAAGCCAATACCAAATTGAATTGTCGTGCTGTCCAGGATATGGTAAATCATTTGAGCAGCAATACCACGCCAAATGTTATTGCATACTTTGGCCATTCCACCGGTGTTCAAACTCTTATCTCTGCTTTGGGTATTAATAGGGATGATGTTAAGCTTTTCGCTAATAATTATCAAAGCCTAACAGAACGTAAATGGAAGACATCTAATATTGATCCTTTTGCTGCCAATTTTGTTGCTGTTAAATATCAATGTCCTGCCGATGCTATTGAAAAGGAAAAAGTTATTTTCTTTTTAAATCAAAATGCTGTAGATTTGAATTGGTGTCAAGTGGGTCTTTGCAATTGGTCGGAAGTTAAGAAACGTTATAGTACGATCCTAAATGCTGATTGTGATGAATATTATTGTGCCGATGGTTCTTCAGCTATGCGCATTTCTTTGGTTTCTCTCTTAATGGCTGCCATCGTTTACTTAATTAATGTTGTGTAAAAAGTTAGTAATTTGTTTAATTATTTTTAAATAAAATTTCTAGTTTAATTAATACTTTCATAATGTATTTTAACGATATATTTGCAAAAAGAAAAAATAGTTGAATGTACAAAATTTTTTAAAATCCTTAATTAAGTTTACATTAAAAGTTTTAACAAACAAATTTTACAATCTTTTTATAAACAAATAATTTTTTTCTCTATACAAATATTTGTATATTTTCTATTAACTAATTAATTCATACAATTAATTTGTATATTGTGCTAACACATAGTCGATTGTAAATAAAAAAATTCCTTGTTAAAACCATTAAAATTTTTTTATTTTTTAATTTTAGTTAATTTATTCGGTGAAAATTTTAATCTAGATACATACAGTAATCTTCCACGATTCTTTTTTTTTTTATCTTTCGAGTTTTTTATTTTGTGTCTGTACTTCATGTAGTTAAGCTGCGACATCTACCTCTTGTCATTCTGATTGTTGTCCTCACTATAAAGGTGTAAAATATTTTTAGAAAGTTAACACGGTATTCGCAGTGTCCAATGCAAACATACAACAAGGCAGTGGCAGCAAAATGTCAGTACCTCTGAGGTAAATATGTAATTGGTTATAGAGCGGCTTTAAAAGTATATAATTTTCTATAGAGTATTTTTCCCGCTCTACCAGATATTCAACATGGTACAGAGTTCAGCGGCAACATTTTTAAATGAGAGGGCAACATTTTCAAAGTTTCTAAAGTGTTGAAAAACATTAAATTTGGTGTATGAAGTGCTGCCACATAAACAGTGTAATTTATTTATCCCAGTTTTTGGGATTCTTAACTGTTTACCAGTTTTTTCATGAAAACAATTTTTTTTCAAATTATTGCATGTATTTTTTGTTGTATTTTTTACTTTATTAGACATGTCTAATTTTAGTAAAAATAAATAGTATATTGAATAAATATTATATTTTTATATGAAAAATCCGAAAAAATACATGAATAAAATAAAAAAACATTTTTTTTATGAAATAATATGAAAAATCTCTAGCATCCCAAAAACCGGCAAAAAAATAGTTAAAATTGGTTATATGGCAGCACCGCTAAACACTACAAAAAGTTGCCGACCAAAACTCACCTTTGTTGCCGCCAAACTATGTTCGTGTTCTAAGAGAGTACTAAAAAGTTCGTGAGAGAGAAACATACTCTATACAAAATTATATACTTTTTGAGCGGCTATGGGGAGAATTTGAGTGTTAGTGAGTGAGTTATAGAGCGGGTACGGGGTGAATTTGAGTGTTGCATAATAATACTAATAATGTTAAATGGTAATACTGTTCTATACTGTATTACCGTCATGGTTTGTGCATGTACTTTTTAGAACTGCCATAAAGAGATGCAGACTGTCCATCTGGTATTAAGGAATTTTTTAAGAATTAGGCCCAATATTATAACTTGCCTTTAACGTGCGTGTTAGTTAAAGGTAAATTTAGCTAATGTGAGGAATAAAGTGACCTTTAACTTTTTTTGGTTATTACAACTTCCTTAAAAAATAAAATTAAATTTTTTGAAAATATGGCATTACCAGAGCAAACACCGATTACTTTTGACAAATTAAAATGGTTCTTTAAAATACGAAGTGGCAACGACGTACGTTTATTTATTTATTTACTTACAACAAACAAAAAATACAAACGAAAAACAAAATTTCTTCGAATTGTGTGAAAGATAAAAATGTTTGTTGTAAAATATTTACATTGTCGACGCCGAACACAGAAATAAACCAAACATCAAAGATACGGTTAAAAAACTACACGGCAACTATACTGCAGAGCATAAAATGTGGCAACTTCAAATGCTTAAACCTTACGTTAAAAGTTAAAGGTAAGATGAACTTACCTTTAGCTTATCGGTC
The DNA here is from genome assembly GCA_949748255.1 of Eustalomyia histrio. Classification (NCBI taxonomy): domain Eukaryota; kingdom Metazoa; phylum Arthropoda; class Insecta; order Diptera; family Anthomyiidae; genus Eustalomyia; species Eustalomyia histrio. The sequence goes on from OX456524.1 coordinate 7,642,169, forward strand.
ACTTTTAGGTTAAAGTATACTTATAATAACGAAAAACTAATAATCTGTCAGTTAACATCCTAACTTTAACTATCGGCAAGTTATAATAATGGGCCTTAAAATAATAAAATTAGACAATAATTGAGAACCAGTAAAAGCATTAAAATCTGCCTTATTTTTATACCCTCCACCATTTTGTCATTCCGTTTGTAATATGTCGAAATATAGGTTTAAGACCCCATAAAGTATATATATTCGTGATCCTTATGCAATTTTAAGTCGATTTAGCGATGTCCGTCTGTCTGTCTGTCTGTCTGTCTGTCTGTCTGTTGAAATCACGATCACAACGCGAAGACGCAAGCGGGGTGCCTATTTTTACCCAGATTATTGAACATCCTCCCGAGCAGTTTGGTATTTAAAATGAGCAAAATCGGTCAAGCGGTTCAAAAGTTATGAGTGAAAATGTGAAGGTACCTCTAAATTTTCCATACAAATTTGTTCAATTTTTCTGTATCTATTTTTTTTTCTGTCAAGTAAGTAAAAATGTTATTAAGTCTTCTTATTGTTCGATTACATTTATTGTCTTACATACTATGATAACTAAGTTAACGTAAAAATGAACAATGTTAAAGTCGCTAACAGAGCAGACCTCTGTAAATAACATTCCTGAAACTAAATAACAAAAGTTCGTTACATAAATTGACAAAACATATTCATATTACAGTTCATGCAAAATTTAGTATATACGTATATCATCTTCATCCCCTTTGGTGGAGGGTATTCAAAGATTCGGCACAGCCGAATTTAGCCCTTTTTTACTTGTTTACAGTACATTTGTTAGACATAAAAAAAGGAAACTGAGAAAACATTGTCCAACTGAGAAAATTTTTTGAAATGAAAAAACGTGTTTAAATGTGAGAGCAATTTTTGTGGTACGAGGGCGGATCAATAAGTCCGTGACTTTTTTAATTGAAACGCAGTTTTTTTTTTTGTAAAAAAAAAATATTTTTCAACATAATCTCCTTTTAGCGCAATACACTTAGTCCAACGTTTCTTCAATTTTCGAATCCCTTCCAAAAAAATAGGATTTTTGGAGGTCCATAAAAAAAGGCATTTGTTTGATCAATAATTTTATCGTTGGAGCGAAATCTCTTTCCACCGAGCCATTTCTTTAGGTTTGGAAATAGGAAATAGTCACTGAGTAATAGGAAATAGTCGTAGAACAATTCATGGAATTTTGCCATTAAGACTACACACGTCACACGATTACGTTAATGGTAAATTGAGAGCAAACGCGGCACCCATCTTAAATCCAACTGATCATTTAAAACCGAAACCACATTACCATATGAAATGCCTATGGCATCAACAATCTTACGGACTTTTACTCATCGATCGGCCAACACCATATCGTGGATTTTTTCGACATATTCGGGTGTATTGACCTCAATTGGCCGTCCAGAACATTCAGCATCATTTGAACTTGTGCGACCACAACGAAAGTCAGTAAACCACTTTTTTTTACCATTGAAATCGATGGTGCAGAGTCCCCATAGTATTTATCAAGCTTTTGCTTGGTTTGATTGAGCACCTCGAAATAAAAAATTTAAGGTGAAAAAATTTTAAGTAAATATAGAAAATATTCACCTCTAGGAGTCTGTTGATTCACCAAAGGCAAATAAAAAGATTGTACTAAAATAGAAAAAAATGTATCTGGAATGATTTTAAATTATTTAAAAAATCGATTTTCCTTTGTAATTGGAATCACTCATGATTTAAAAAAAAAATAGTTTTTAATTAAAAATAAATAATAAAATGAATAAAACACAAATTATTGTCATTTGTTTTTATTATGATAATATGGTATGGTTCAATTATGTATGGAACAAAATATCGGCCAAATGGCCGCTGCGGCATAATTGAGGTTCTATGCCGGTAATGTGTCGAATTATCTCATCCTTTAGCTCTTGAATTGTTGCTGGCTTATCGACGTACACCTTTTATTTTAAATAACCCCAAAGGAAGAAGTCAAACGGTGTTAAATCACATGACACCGTTTGTCGCGCAAAAGAGCAATTGTTTTGTTAGATGTGTGGCAAGTGGCACCGTCCTGTTGAAACCACATATCGTCCAGGGTCATATCCTCAATTCCTTGCCACAATAAGTTCGTTATCATCTTGCGATAGCGAACACCATTCACGGTTAATGCTTGGGTTAATGACACACTATCGCGAACAACAGCAATGTTTTCCGCAGAACGAACTGGGCGAGCATGCACAGGTGTTTTCACAGACCCGGTTTGCTGAAATTTGCCCACAATTCTACCGATTGTGGACACATTTGGTCGATTATGCTGACCAAAAAAATCACGAAGTGCACGAAATGCATTTTGATTTAAACGCTTATTTTCATAATAAGCCTAAATAACTTTAACGTGTTGCTCGATTGTGTATCTTTCCATGGTTCGAATTGAGTAAATCTGAAATTGAGAAATGTCAAATGAAATGCAGAAAAACGTTTAGGTGTGGTTCACATTCAACATCGGCCCTTAAAATTTAACCACCCTTTACATGCTCGCCCAGCAAATATAAAGTACCAAAAGAAGACAAAAAGAAACTGTGATTTTGACTCCAGTGTTGTGAAAATTTGGATCGCAACCATTGATTTTTACATAGAGGTGTGTCATAGGGTGGAAGTTTTCTTTTATCATCCTTTTTCATTGCACCTAAAGCATTTCTTATGGTTTAGTGAAAAATAAAATCTTTTGATGTTTCCAAATGAATTTTGAATTTTTTATTTAATTTTTAACAGGACATCGGCAATCGGGCCTTAGCCTCATTTTCACAATGTCATGGTTCAAATGTTACATGGTAAATTATAACAGGACATTCAGTAATCGGGCCTTATTTGTCGATAAATTTTGCAATTTTTACTTTTTGTATTTTAAAATTAATACAAATTACTCAAACCTGAAAACTTGTTTCAAAATAACTGAAGCTTAGCACTTAACCATAGTTATAAATATCAAATTTATATGGAAATATCTCTGGTTAATATTTAAATTTGTTTGTGTTTATAATAATTTACCCGTTATAGATTTGAAAAGAGCTAATTTCATTCAAAATCACATTTTTAGAATTGTTAAAAAGAATTGCTTTAGAAGAGGAAAATCAAAACTTAATGATACTTTGGAATCAATGAAAAGTAGATTCCTTAAGAATCACTTTCATTTATTTTTGCTGGGCGGTTTAAAAGCCTCTATTACGTGATGAGTTTGAAAGTACGAGTCTTGTGATATGTTCTTTGGGGTGGCTTGTGTGACATGTTCTTTCAGACCAGTCCTGTTACATGTCAGAGAGGGCAATTGACACCCCTTTAGGACAAGCCCATTTTAAAGTGACCAGTCCTTTTCATAAAAAATATGCATAAAGAACTGGTCCCATAACCGGTCTCTGTCTTAGTGAACATGTCACGTGATGTGTAATGGGATAGGTATTTTTCCCGCAGGGTATTCACTGCTATAGGCGCTTATAACAGTATTAAACATTTGAATATTGGTTACTCAATACTTAAAAGTACCCATTCAAAAGTATGCATATTTAAAAATTAAAAGAGAAAATAATATTGCTAATATTTTATCCCCAAAAATCTTCTTAAATATTGTTGACATCCACAACAAATCACCCGATCCCCAATTCGGAGTTCGATCCCCAATTCCGGAAAAAATATCCTCAACAGACAACACTGTTTTAATCAAAACATAACTTTTTGTTTAATTTTAAAATCGATCTTTAAATAAAATAATTAAAAAAAAATTCAGTTAAAGTTAATTGAAATATTCAAACACAAACAGGTGTCGTATGTACAGACTTATACAGTGTAACCTCGGTTAAAGCAACCAATAGAAATTTTGGGCCGTTGCGAAAACTGAGTTGTTGCTAAAACCGAGTCAAAAATTTCTGTGCCTGTTTTTCGATTAAAAAGCTTATTTAACACAAAATAAATGGTTTATTTAGAAAAACAAATCTTAACTTTTAAAATAAATGCATTTATTTAATTGAAATAAAGAAAAAACAATAAAAAAAAGAAATGTTAAAATTAAATAAAAAATACACATTCTAATGTATGTAAATTTGTACTGATATTTTTCATCAAGTTAAATATTCAGGTTTTTAGCGGAAAAAGTGTGAAATTTTTGACTGTGTTTTTTTAAAACACATATTTTTTTGAACTGCAATTTCTCGAAGCTTTTGCAAGATCATTTGTCTTCCAAAGAGCTGCTATTCTCATTCGCCCATTGAAGACAAACGTCAAAGCTTTCGATAGCATTATGACATTTTATTTTTGCAGATATTGGATCTAGAGAAAAATTTTCATTCTCGTCTTCAATTTCAATTTCTTCCAATGTGATTTCTTCTTCAATTTGAATGTTTTGACCGTTGTCATATATCCAAGAATTTATTTCTTCATTTGTGATTTCTGGAGGTATTTCTTGTAGATAATCAGTAATTGTTGAAATGGTGGATTGTTCATTAATTATCTCAGCTCTTATTGTACTTAGTGGCAAACAGCATTACGCAAATTAAAAGAGTTTATTTTTTTGCTCAATATCGGAACACCTGCTTCCAATTATATGGGCCAAAAGACTTTTCTTGGTCCATAGGTTGGAGAATAGCCGTGCAGTTTGCTGGAAAACACATAATGGTTATCATTCCATCATTACTTCTTAGTTCTCCCTCTTTGGGATGACAAGGCGCATTGTCCAAAAGTAACAAAGCTTTTAATGGAAGTTGTTTGGACGATAGAAAGGATTTCACCTAAAACAAAAATTTCAAATTACAAAATATAAAAAAATTAAAGTTATAATTTTACCTCTGGCACAAAATTTTCGTGAAACCATTGCTCGAAAAATACTAAAGTCATCCAAGAATTTTTATTGGCTTTTTAAACAATCGGCTTATTTTCGAATCCTTTAAATGCGCTGGGGTTCTGGGCTTTACCAATTACAAAATGCTTTACCTTATGCGTTCCTGTTGCATTGGTGCAGGCGAGAAATGTTATTCGTTCTTTGCTTATTTTTCGACCAGGGGCAGATGTTTCTTTAAATGTTACTAGAGTTTTATCTGGCATTATTTTATAAAATAGACCAGATTCATCGGCGTTATAAATTTGATCCGGTGTTAATTCAAGTTCTCGAATTTTTTCTCGAAACCTCTCTATAAATGGATTTACAGCTCCTACTTTATTTGAGAGCTTTTCACCACAATTTTTAAGCAATCTTATACCGTGGCGAACCTTAAAATTTGCAAACCAGTCGGTGCTTGCATTAAACCCTCCAGGCTCGTTAGCAATTTTTCTATGCAACTCGCGCGCTTTTAGCTTCTAAATTTCAGCAGAGATTGGCAAGTTTCTCCGTCTTTGTTTAATAAACCACCTGTACAAAGCTTTTTTCCATTTCAGGATATTCAGATGCTCTTATTGAAACGCGCTTACCCGATCCAGATTCAGCATTTGCCACGAAATTCTTTATTGATTGCTCATTTTTTTTAATACTGCATACTGTTGATTTATGAATTTTGTATTCATTGCAAATTATTTTAACAGGTATGCCACTTTCAAGTTTCATAAGAATTTCGCTCTTTTGCTTTATTGTAAGTTCAACAAATTTTGTCACTACAGGCATTTTTGTTTATTCAAGAGAACAACCCTTCACAAAGAATTTTTTAAACTGAGTTGATTTTAAAAACAGAAGCAACACGCAAAAATTCTTCGTTATTCCTAGAATAGCGGTAAAATAAAATGATTGTTGTACGTAAACATAAAATTGTATGTGCGTACGGTTGTAGTTTTCAATTCATTTATAAAAACTAAAGTAAAAATCAAACCGAAAGAGAAAAACAACATTTTTTTGTAAAGTTGCGTTAATTGACGTTTTGTTTTTTGAAAAGTTGCGTTAACAGAGTCATCAATGCTAAGAGTTTGGGTGTTGCGATTATCGAGTTGTTGCGTATATCGAGGGTTGCGTTAACCGAGGTTACACTGTATAACTACTGTGTTTATTTATTTACTTAATAAAACGCATTCTTTTTTTGTAGTAATACATAATTGTAAGTAAATCCAAAACAAATATAAAATAAAAGGAAAACAACCCACAAAGAGGAAATATCACTAATTAAATGGAAACCACAAAATATCATTAACCACAGCACATGTATTATACATTTATGTATTTATGTATATCATAATGCGATTATAGGAAATATGCACATATCTATGGACATTTGCGGTAAACTCAACGTGATCAAATTATTGAAATTAAAATTCTAAACAAAACAACAATAACTATAATTAATATACTTTAAAAAGCTTAAGTGATATTTGTGCGCTGTGATTAAAGCCTAACAAAAGTTACTTTAAATATACGATACTGTAATCCTTTGAATGAGATTTTAGACAGTGTTGTTTTAATTTAACTTGCATAATTATTTATGTGAATGGTCTTGTAAAATTGTTTTTATGACATATTTAAATATGTCATAAAAAAAAGACAAATTTGAAAAACTGATGATGATGATGCTGCTGCTGCTGCTAAAACACAAAATAAGAGAAATGTCAAGAGTAGGTATGATATCCTTTACTATGTATGTTAAAAAGGCTCATTTATCCTGAAACACCTTATGCTCTTTGGGAATACTTTAATGAAAGTATTTATAATCCAAAAGGGACTTCAACATTAAATACTAGTTACAGGTTGGCTGAAAAGTTCCTGCGCTCACCAAGAGATGGCACTGCTAGCTCCAAACTTTTTTTTCAAGTTGGTATAACTGTCCTGAGAACACATGCAAAGTCGCAAGTCATTCTGTCAATTCTTTCTTTGTTTACAAGCCATTTGAAGTTGACACGTGTCATTGATTTTTTTTTAATATGGAAAAAATTTAATATCGTGCTGTCATTAGATTCTTTGATTTGAAAGGTTTAAAAGCAAAGTAAATTTATGAACAATTGTTAGAAGTGTATAAGGAGTCCTCACCTTTAAAACGCACCGTTGAATTTTGTGCTGGTGAATTTAAACGTGGTCGTACCAGCCTTGAAAAGGATCCACGTGAAGGACAACCAAAAACTGCAACCACAGCAGAAATCATTAAGCAGGTACATAATATGGTTAGTGAAGATCCAAGTTTGAATAAGCGTGAAATTGCTAATGCCATAGGCATCTCAGACGAACGAGTACTCCATATTTTACATGAAGAATTACGTATGAAAAAACTGTTTGGAAAGTTAGGGCCGCACACATTAACAATTCAACAAAAACTGGATCAAAAACAAATTTCTCAGCGTAATTTGGAGCGTTTTAAGCCGAATAAAACCGACTAATTGTGTCGTTTTATAACTATGGATGAGACTTAGATCTTAAATTGAAACAAGAACGTTTACAGTGGACTGAAACTGGTTGTTCAGCTCCAAAGCAGGTGAAGTCACAACGATCAGCAAAGAAGGTTATGGCATCAGTTTTTTGGGATGCAAAAGGAATTTTGTTGATTGATTATCTTCAGAAAGGTAAAACAATCAACTCTGAATATTATTGCAGTCTTTTGGATCAGCTGGATGAAAAAATTCGTGAGAAATGACCTGGTTTAAAGAAGAAAAAAATCATTTTTCATCAAGACAATGCACCTGCTCACAAAAATGTTTTGACTATGGCTAAATACAAAGAATTAAAGTACGAATTGCTAGAACATCCATCGTATTCACCAGATTTGGCTCCCAGTGACTACTGTCTCTTCAGAAATCTCAAACAATTCCTTCGTGGAAAGCATTTTTCGTCGAATGAAGAGGCCATAGCAGCCGTAGACGGTTATTTTGCAGAGCTTCCGGAAAACCGTTATAATTGGTAAATTATTTGGAAGATCATTGGAACAAGTGTATTGAGCTTCTAGGAGATTATATTGAATAAAAAAATATATTTCGTTAAAAAACAGTATTCTTTCATTTCGAGCTCAGAAACTTTTCAACCAACCTGTATATTGCTTACTTTGATGTGTAGATGTGTAAATATACAAAATTCATTTGTATTACATCACAAAGTAAATGTTGTTTGTGTGTATTTATGAATAGAAGTAAACTTTTTTCTTTTTTTAATCTGCAACAAAATAACGTGACAAAACACATTTAGCATCCTTTATATTCACACATATTGTGTTTGATTTAATTTTGAAACTGGGAAAGATAGAAAATAAAGAAAAATGTGGCCAATTACTTTAACTACATAATTGTAGTTATTTACTTAGTCTTAAATCACCTGGAAGATTTAACATAAAAGTGTTGCCAATATTCAAATTATAAAATATTCAAATTATAGGGCAATTTAAAAATTTTATAAAATATCGTTATTTGTATGAAAAATTAAAAAAAAAAATGTTAATTGATTTTTTGATTGTTATTTAAAGCACTTAATAGAAAAATATGACATAGTATTGCTATTTTAAAAACGTTGTATTCCGTTAGCTGTTGTTTTAAATATCGGAATAAATTAAGCGGAAAAAATAATTCTTTTTCTAAGGATTTCCTCCTTATAAATTTATATACACTTTTTGTAGTGGTTACTTCAATTAAAAGTTTTTAACGTTAAGAATTTGCCAAAGGATAAATTTTCTCCTTTTAAATCCCATTTTTATCAAAACTTTCCAAAAATCGCGACTCGGTAGACGTCTAGGCTGGAGGAGGAACCTACAAACATATTTGACGGGTGATTACCAGGCATTTTTATTTCTTTATATTATATTGTATATGTATCAAAAAAAGCTACTAATAATTGGTTAGAGTGATCCTTTTAGAAAAATCTGCTGAAATTAGCAGATTTTTCTAAATACATATTAGTAAGATAAGAACAGAAACTGTTAACTATACAAAATTTTGATTATAATTGAGGTTAATTATGAAACGAGTTTCAGCTTGGATTAGGGGTTTAGCAAGGTTATGTTCTCTCTCTCTCTCTCTCTTTTCTTATCATTCTCAACGACCTTCTTGATCAAACATTCAACCCAATCTACTCTTTTGCAGATGACAGCAACATTGTCGGAATGTAGGTTGTGTAACACTGTTCTATCAATACTACCATGGGAGGTGTTTAACTGAGATAAGTGAACTTATACCCAGAGCCCAGACTTTCGTTCGCAACACCCGCTTATCTAATAGAGCACATCCAATTATTGCTAATTGTCCAGTGAATCGCACAGCGCATTCAACTAGCCGTATGTGGAAGAGAATACTAATGGATCTGAAGGATTTTAGGTTTAAAACTTGAGGCTACGCAGATGATCTTCTAATCTCCATCACTAGTTGAGATCGGAGAATAATTTCTGATCTTCTGCAACAGACTACGAACCATACTCTTCAAGTGGTGTCAAGAAAAGAGGCTTTCCGTGAACCCATCCAAGATGGTCCTGGTACCGTTGGCTAGACGTAGGAAGCTCGTTTTGGTGGAGCCACCACTACATATCTCGGTAAATGAGGACGCATGTGTGGGTGTTATGCGTCTATGGGAGTTTGATAATATCAAGGGAGGTAACTTGTGGGGCCACTTAAAGATAACGGTGTCATTTATTGACGACCCACTTTTCAGGTCACGGAAAAGATGTTACCAAAGCAGATTTTTAGAAGAAATTAATCTTCGAGGGGGATATTTGAAACACAGCTCACTGGAGACCTCAACTGGGGTCACAGGTGTGGTTCACTGTGGGCTCGAAACAGATCAATGGGGTTACGCACGTCTATGGACCCAATTTTCAACGTGCCATTCCGATGGGCATATTCCAGGCGAAGATCTTCGCCATAAATGTATATGCATACGAGTGTCTTCAATGGGGCACATGGGGAGCACTTATTTATATTTATACGGACAGTCCAGCAGCAATCAGGGCATTATTGCCCTATGACGTGTCGTCTAGACTTATCCTGGACTGCATTGAGTCCCTCAATAGACTCGGTGGATGCAAAAAATTAATCCTAAGCTTAGTTTCTTGGCACGAGGGACATGCGGGCAACGAACGGCTGACTGGTTGGCCAAATGCGGGCGCATCGTCACTTCTTTGGCCTTGGAGCTTTCTGCAGGGTATATCAGAGAAAGACTTAGGATTTGGAGGAAATCTCAGACCACTGAGTGCTGGAATGCTACCATTGGCCAGCACCAAGCTATTTCTTTCTCTGAGCAAGAAGGACCCGCATAAATATTTATTAACATAAATGAAAATAGTCTCATGTACGATCTCGAACCTGTCAAATTCTAAACTTAAAGATCAACAATACATTCCAAATGTACAATTTTAGCTAAAAATTACATTTGTGATATTTATATCGTTTTCACATATTTATATAAATTTCCATTTTCCCGCGGAAACAGAAATCCCCATATATCAGCAAGTGTAAAATCTGGAAACTCTTCACTAGCAACTTTGATATATGGCGAAGACTAGAAGCTTCCATATATTTTGGATAAGTCTGGACAAAAGCATCATATTTTGGATATTTCTAGTAGATGATAGCCATCATCATGTTTTGGACAAGTCTGGATATTTATACTACTTTCCAAAAGATGTCGCTACCATATATGTATATAAATCGGCACAGTTTGAGTTAAATCGTTCACACGCCAACAACTTGGAAAAATAAAGTTGTTGGATTATTTAATAAATTATGTAAGCGTGTTAATGTGGAATATAACCAGTGTTGCCATATTTTTTTAAGAAAAATCTGGATTTTTAAAAAAATAAAATATAAATGGTATTCCTAAATCACCTTTAATAAAATATAAAATCAAAACTCTTTTAATTTCCTTCGATCCCAGCAAAACCACACATTACCAAATAATGGGTAAAGTAATGTATAGCCATAGGGGCCGATGGATTACTTTACACCTTACTTCATTGATGAATTTTATAGGCGATGAGCCTCAAAGTAATGTATATACCCCTTACTTTAGAGGTGATAATTTAAGGGGTTACCTACTGAGCCATCGACGCTATCGATTGCTTTAAACTTCAATGAATTAATGCGCTTCGTTTTTTCGCTAGTGTTATCAAAACAAACATACAATACCCTTTTGCTTACAAAAAACACAAAGTAATGTGTCCAAAAATAGATTTTAAAAAATATTTCAATTATTACTTTACATTTATAAATCATATATTACGTAATCAATAATAAGTAACTTATTACTTTATGCTTGCAAATAATGAAAAACGTAGCTAGCTATCATTACAAGGACACACATGAGAATATCGCACCCATTACCAAAGTTTTGCTGGGATTTTCTTGATTTGTATATTATTTTATTTTAAATTGAGCTTAAGAAATCTATTTATTTATAAAAAATAAAACTGCACAACAATTTCAAACTTTTTCCAAAATAACGGGCTTCTGACGATTTATTCTTGATAAGGAGACCAAAAAAGTATACGCGTGTCGGCGTTTTGATAGCTTACATCGGAATTTCATTTTAGAGGCGGTTTGAGTTTCCCAGCCCTGGCTGGTTTTTACAGCATATCGCTATATAATACTATGTTTTCTTTACATTGAGGTTCAGGGTATGTTCAGCAACTTTGTAGATAATGGTATAACAAATATTTTTGTAGAACATATTAACCCTCAAAATCCCCCACATAACGGCATTTTTTGGCTAAATTCTAACAAATTGTAAAAACCACCCTGAAAAAGGTGAAGGGCGGGGATGAAATGTTCTACAAAAATGTTGGCCATAATATTATACTGTATATGTCAGAACACACCAAAATCGAAAACTTAACAAAAATACCAAAAACCAGACAAATTCAAGATTGCTCATCAAATTTCTAGTCAGATTTTGGGATGACCTAAATATTATGTGGGTAATCCCAAAATCTGACTTATAATATATTGGTCATACCAAAATTTGACTAGAAATCTGATGAGCAATCTTACATTTAATTGGTTTTTGGTCAACATTTTTGCTGAACATTTCATCCCCGCCTTTCACCTTCTTCGGGATGTTTTTTACAATTTTTAAGAATAAAGCCAAAAAATGCCGTTATGAGGGGGAGCTAGAGGGTTGATATCTTCTACAAAAATATTTGTCATACCGTTATCTACAAAGTTACTGAACATACCTTACACCTCAGATGTAAATAAAACATAGTTTTATATACCGATATGCTGCAAGAACAGGCCAGAGCTGGGAAACTCAAACCGCCTCTAAAATGAAATTCCGATGTAAGCTATCAAAACACCCACGAAACAAGAGTCAATCGTCGGAACCACGTATTTTTTTTTGTGTTGAACTGTGTAATTATAAGTTTTTATTTATTCCAAATAAATAAATAAATATTTATAATTATTTATCCCAAATAAATAAATAAATAAATAAATATTTATAATTATTTATCCCAAATAAATAAATAAATATTTATAATAATTTTTTGTAAATAAGAAGAGGTCTTAAGCTCAATTTGAAATAAAATAATATAAATAAAAATATATAAAACTAAATGTACAAGCAAAACTTATAATATTTAATTTAATAATTAATTTAATATTTAATACGGCACACAGAGATAATAGGATATTAAATTTAATACGAATATATATAAATAATAGTACATATTCTTATTAAATTTCACATTACTGTTAAATTTCTTTCATTTCGGAACAAATTTATGTCTCGTGTAAACAACTGAAAAACTGCATTAATTTAAAAAAAAAACTATTTCTTTAGGTTAACATCTGCAAGACTGTTTTGCACTACAAAAAACTGCAAAAAACAGATAAATTTGCCCATCTGTGCATAAATTAAGAGTTGCTTAAAAATTTCAACAGTTGTTTATTATTTGCAATATAAAAAGAACTCGACTTATTTCAAAACAAAATAAATCAAAGATTTTAAAAAAGGTAAAATCGTAACAATATAAAGGGCGCCATATATTACTGTCTATAATCTTACATTATTATAATATCTATTTTTGTTTTGTGTAAATCTTAAAATATTTATAAAACAAAAATAGGCAGTTAATCTTATGCATGAATAAACCTGAATTACACCATAAGAAGATAAACTTCTAATGTCTTGTTGAAAATGGAAAACAAGAATAAAATCCCTAAAATAAATTTCACAAGAAAGCAACACAAGTATTTGACTGTCATATATTATGTAATATATAAAATAAAGTGCGTGTAAATAAGTACAAGTTGATACGAGTATAATATGTATGTATGTATTTGTTCTTTCAATATGTGAATTCAGGCATGAAATCCAGAAAATTGTTTACATTATACTCCCCAGCAAAATCTTGGTAAAGGGTTGTACCTATTTTTGGTATTACCTGGTAAAAGTAATACGTTACAAATATTGTGATATGTGACTACATACTTATTTGAGTTACCGATATTGATATATGTTATATCGGTGTAACTATTTTTCATTTAAATCAAATGATTTTTGTTATTTATTTTCTTTAAACAAGTGAAAAATCAGTAAAAAAAATACAAATGTTTAATCAGTTAAAAATAAATGTTAAAATTTTACCTACCAATTCCGTAAAAAATAACTGATTTAATTATTAATTTGAAATTGTTACCGTTTTTGTATTTTTGTTTGTTTTTTTTATCTACAAAATATATGTATATTTGTCTATAGTCATATTTTGTGTGAATGTGTATGTATGTGTGTGTTTATGAAGTTCTTGCAATTTGAATTGAAATAATTTTGTATATAAACAAACAATTTAAATCATAAACAAAAATTAAAATTTTTTGTAAACAAATTGGATTTTCTTTTGAAACAGACAGTAAACAAAAATTAAATTTGTGATAACTGTAATGGACACAAATAAACCACAAATTTCCATAAATCAAACTGAAAAATAATAAATCAAACTGAAAAAAATGGGTATGGAAATGGATGGAGTAAATGTATAAAAAAGTTTAAATAAATAGTTGTTTTTATTAAAATACAAAAAGAAAACTATAAAATATTCTGAGTGTAGTTTTTATTATTATTACCCGATTTTTAAAAATTTTTAATTGAAGTTATTATTTGTTCATTCTCTAATTTTGCATGACTTATTTTACTTATTGCAAGTATGTAGCCGTTATTGCTAACCAGTGATTGCATTACTTCTTTGGTAAGGACTTATATCTATACTCGTCTCCTTCCCAAAAAACATTTCGAAGAAAAATAACTTTTAAGACATTACGGCAATATTCTCTATTTTTCATTTAGAAGATAATAAGCAAGTAGTATTTAAACATATCCTCTTTTTATTAGTTGCACATATTGCACATATTGCAAATATTCGTGAAATTTCCTACTTTTTCAGAAATAAGCTGTCAAAAGTTTGGTCAATAACATTCACATCCCACGGAAGGAAAAAAATAGGATAAGATTTATGATTTTCTTTAAGTTATTTTTTAAAAATATATAAAAACAAGTAAAAAAAGGCTTAAATTCGGCCGTGCGGAATCTTTGAATACTCTCCACCAATATCCCAAACAAATGTTCTCTACTGTTGATACAAATAATGTAAAAAACTTTTGAAGTAAAATTATGGAGGTAAAAAATTTTTTTGAGGTGAAAAACTTTTTTGGATTCGAAAACAAATTTTTTGGTGAAAAAAAATTTAGAAGTGAAAAAAGTTTTGAGGTGAAAAAAATTTTTTGAGGTGAAAAAAAATTTTAGTGGTGAAAATATTTTTTAAGGTGAAAAATATTTGAGGTGAATACAAAATATTAATAATTTCAGAGCGACTGATGAAAAAATATGTTATGTACCAGTCGCTACACCAATTTGTATGGACAATTTAAAGGTAACTTCATATAATCACTCATGACTTTTTAACCGCTGGACCGATTTTGCTCATTTTCAATACGAAACTGCTCGGGAGTATGTCCAACAATCTGGGTAAAAATAGGCACCCCGCTTGCGTCTTCGCATCGTGATCGCCATTTCAACAGAGGGACAGACAAACGGACAACGCTAAATCGACTTAAAATTGAATAAGGATCACGAAGATATATATTTTATGGAGTCTTAAACCTATATTTTGACATGTTACAAACGGAATGACAAACTGATATATACCCTCACCATATACGGTGCCGGATATAAAAATGTATGTTTGTCTTCTTGGAGATATCTTCTTTTTTTAACTTTCAGATGACATAATGGCGATAAGTGGAAATCCTTTTTTTTTATCTTTCAGATGAAATCTAGCAATATAGCTTACATATCTTCCAGAAGAATTACTTTCGTATTGCCTAGAAGTGTTGCATTCGGGACACGATTTCTATCAAATGTATGAGGGCGTATCAATTAGTCCGTGACTTTTCGAACTTCCCTCGTAGTTGTATGAAATGCAACACTGCTCCCATCAAGTACCACCTGTTAATAGACTACTGTCAATAACTTTGCGTTTAACAGCTGTTCAAAACATACAACCTCGTAGATTTTTTTAAAAATGGGAAAAAAGTGAATTTCGAGTGCTCATTAAACCGTCAATCAAACTAAGGAAAAGCTTGATAAATAATATGGGGACTCTGCTGATGCCTTAGGCATTTCATATGGCAGCGTGATTTTGATTTTAAATGATCAGTTAGTTGGATTTAAGAAAGCTGTCTGCAAGATGGATGCCGCGTTTGCTCTCAATTGACCATAATGCACGGGTGCACACGTGTGTAGTCTCATATTCTCCGGATTTAGCCCCCCAGTGACTATTTCCTATTTCCAAACCTAAAGAAATGGCTCAGTGGAAAGAGATTTAGTTCCAACGATCAAATTAGTGATCAAACAAATGCCTATTTTATGGACCTCGAAAAATCCTATTTTTTGGAAGGGATACAAAAATTGGAGAAATGTTGGACTAAGTGTTGATATATATTTTTTTTTTTTTTTTTTGCACAAAACTGTGTTTCATTCAAAAAGTCACGGACTTATAGATCCCCCCTCATATCTTCCAGAAGAATTACTTTCGTATTGCCTAGAAGCACTGCATTCGGGACACGTTTTCTATTAAATGGGGTATCTTCCGAAATACGAAGATGATTGTTGACGCAATGAAAATGTTCTTCAAAACGATACGATTTGGTGGTGGGGGGGGGGGGGGGGGGGGTGGATCTTTCGCCTTCGTATTGGCTTGTTTACTGGTGTTGGGCAGCAATTTACCTCCAATGACACCCCCATGTAAAAATTTATTTGTTTTTTTTACGTCACTTCCCATTAGCAGATAATAGCAAGTTTTGCTGGGTTTTTATAACGTAATCTTTTTAACTACTGTCTACTTGTGTATTTTGTAATACTTAATAAATATGCGTTTTACACATAATATCTACAAGTTAGTGCTGCTAAAAAATTAGTTCATAATGGCTATCGAATATTCGAGTACTTGAGGCTTGGCTAAAATGATTGGCCTTAAGATACAACTCTGCTACTAGATAAAAATCAAAAGTGAAAAGTTTATAAAAAATTATTGAGTTTATGAGAAAAAGTTAAAAAGTATTAACGAAATTAAAAAAGAAAAGTTAAGATAGAATTACTTACACGTAACGTGTTAAATCAGCTGATTCAATTTAAACAAATGATTTATAAAGAGACAAGCATATGGAGACACGTCACTTTACTTATGGCTAATGGAGCCTTTATTTAAAACTTTTTTGTTTTTAATTTGTTATAATTTAAATATTTACTAAACATAAATAATATTTTTTTTGTATTCTTTATTATTATAAATTAAAAAAGAAAACTTCTATGATCTGGAATCGAACGAAGAACATTTAGTATAAAATTTAACTATTTTAACAAAATTTAAAAAAAAAATTAAAAGTATAATTATTCAGTACAATCGAGTATCTAAATTAAAAGTATCGCATATTAACGATTAATGGAAAGCGACTGATTTCACCAAAACTAATATGTGTATAAAATTTTTTATGGTGATTTTAATTTTTTCCATTAAAAATTTACTGCCACAGGTAATAATTAAAAATTTCATACATGCTTGAAAATCACCTTCACATCATGTGTTTGTATAAAAAAACAAAAAACAAAATTCATTATTATAAAAAAAGTGTATACAAAAAGCTTAAGGATATTTTATTATTTGTTTTTATGCCTTGTTCTCTTAAAATTTCATTAACTGTTTTTTTTTCAACTAAGCCTAGTAAGTTGTTGCGATTTAAATTGAAAAAACTGTTATAAAAAACTGTATATACACTCATCAAAAAAAGCCTGTAATTGCAAATAAATATTTTTCTGTTATTTCGAAAAAATTTTGCTAATTTAAGCCCAACGGTATTTTTTGCTAATCATAGCAACACATGTAGAAAAATTAGTAGCCGCTACTAAATTTTAGTAAACTTTTTGTAAAGTAAATTTTAAAATCTGTTTGCTAAAATAATCAAAAAAGTTTACTAAATATTATTAATATTAATACAAAGTTTTAAATTTATTTATTTTTATCGAGCATTAAAATTTTTTTTATTTTATTTATTTTTTTCAAAAAATATTTTAGACAAAATTAAAACAAAAAATCAAAGGCTGAAAAATTGTTAAAACATAAACGAATTAATCTTTTTGTTTTTTAGTGCTATTTTAAGGGAATGTCCCATTTTTAGTCATGAGTCAGTATATTCACCTCCGATCCCCTTTTCTAATCTATGCAACATTTTAAGGCCATTTAAGTTTGTAGGTGTAAGTTTTAATTGGAAATAACATTTCCTTCAATATCCACTTTTTTAAAATTAGTATTTTTTTTTGCTAATTTTGGCAAATCGGTTTTCAAAAACTTGTAAAATGATTTTTGAAATTAGCAACAAAAATTTGTTAATATTTTGTAAAAATTCTGTAATTTGTAAAATGTAAATAGCAAAAACATTTCCTTAATAATAATTTTTTTTACTAAAAATTAGTACAAAAATAGTGTGGGATTGAAAACCGTGTACAAATTTTTGTAGTAACTTTTTTTTCTGAGTGTACAAAAGAATTAATTATTCTTTACAGTGAGTTTCTTGTGAAATTTGTGTAGAATTTATTTTCTTGCATATTTAATTTACAAAACTAAATTTTTCTAAAAAAGCAACTAAATTTTAGGTGTGTGTGAAACTTTATCTTTCTATAATTAACTAAAAAATGGTTAATTTTCAGAATTTAAATAACAGTTAAAAGTTCTTGAAGCTCAAGGGAAATTTTTTCACGGTAAGAAAAACAATTTACTATGTTTTTAATATAAAATAAATCATAATAAAAATTGTTTCCTTCCCAGCATATATGGCAATACAAAAAATATTTATCCATTACATCACCTGGAAGAAAATTTTTTTGGGGCAGTAGGAATTTTCGCACTTCGAAAGTTTCTTAATGCAGTGTCAGCTGAAAGCAATACTTTCTATTTCGCTGAATTATCGTCTAAAAGATAATTCGCGTCATTATCATATTATTTTGATTTTTTTTAAACAAAAAATAATGATTTTGCTATGTCTACTTGCAGACATATCTTTCAAATGTTTGCAGGGTTATAATTGCCCTACTTATGATTTTGATTTTTTGATAATTATTGATTAGTTAAAAAAAAAAAAATATATAAGGCATTCCATGTCAATGGGAGATCTCCTGCTATTTAAAATTGGCTTGATGTACAGAGTTGTATTAAGGCCTAAAATGTATGTTATTATTCTCACAAGTTGAGTGGCGTAATATAGAGGCAATAATGGTAGATCTTATATAAAGGCACGAGTTGATATCCCAGCAAAATTTTGGTAATGGGTGCGATATTCTCATGCGTTACCTTGTAATGATAGTTTGTTACCTTTTCATTATTTGCAAGCATAAAGTAATAAGTTACTCATTATTGATTACGTAATATATGATTTATAAATGTAAAGTAATAATTGAAATATTTTTGAAAATCTATTTTTAGATACATTACTTTGTGTTTTTTTGTAAGCAAAAGGGTAATGTATGTGTGTTTTGACAACACTAGCGCAAAAACGAAGCGCAACAATTCATTTAAGTTTAAATCAATCAAATAGCTCAGTTGGTAGAGTTCTTGGCTGGCAACCAGAGTTCCCTGGTTCGATTCCCATTATGACCACATTATTTTTAATTACAAATAATTTAAATAAAATATTTGTAATATTTTTTTTTTAATAAAAATTTCTCTTTTTAAAAATCTATTTTTAGACACATTACTATTTCCATTCTCGTAACCATATAAGTAACCCCTTACATTATCACCTCTAAAGTAATGGGTATATACATTAATTTGAGGCTCATCGCCTATAAAATTCATCAATGAAGTAAGGTGTAAAGTAATCCATCGGCCCCTATGGCTATACATTACTTTACCCATTATTTGGTAATGTGTGGTTTTGCTGGGATACTCAATCCAGAGACGAAATATGCTTAAAAATTGTTACGCGGGTATTTTTTGAGAAGCCGTGTTCGAACTCAGCATCCGATTTTTAAAATTAACCAGTAAAAGCGTTATATGCGGTTAAGCCGTATTGAATATGTTTTACGCTTTTTAACAGATAAAACAAAAAAAAATAAAATTATGAAAATGTGAAAAAATATTTTAATGGTGGAAAACGTTATTGGATGTGAAAACTATTTTGGTGGTGCAAAAAAATATTAAGGTGAAAAAAATGTTTGTGGTGACAAACTCTTGACGTGAATTTTAAATATTATTCACCTCCAGAGTGTGGTGAAAATACTTGAAAAATGTTTTATTCAAAAAGTACTACTATGAAATTTTACTAAAATATGGACTGATGGACATGACTAGATGGGCTTGGAATTACATGGATCATGAATATATATACTTTATAATGTCTTACACCTATATATTAATATGATACAAACGAAATAATAAACTCTGTATTATATATATAGAGGCTACCAAAATGGCGGATATACAAGGCCGGATCAATAAGTCCGTGGCTTTTCGAATTTTCCTCGTAGTTATATGAAATGCAACACTGCTCCCATTAAGTACCACCTGTTAATAGACTAATGTCAAATGTTGAACAAGTTCCGTCATTTATTTTGCGTTTGAGCGCCCCGGTAGGCTAGTTGGTAGCGTGCTAGCTTATCAGTGCGGGGGTCGTGGATTCAATTCCCACCAGAGGCTCTGGTCTGTTTTCGCTACAACGAGCCGAAGGCCTTTGTTGCTAGTGCTCGGTTAGGGTATTAACATATAATTTGTAATTATATGATTAATAAATAAAATAAATAAAATAAATAAATAAATACTTTGCGTTTAACAGCAGGATTTTGTGAGGTGCCTATGTCTTCCACAATCTATCCAATCCGATCGGCTAACACCATATCGTGCATTTTTTAAATTGTTTTGGGTGTAGAGACCTAAACTGGGCGTCGAGAATGTTCAACATCATTTGTTCTTGTGCGACCACAACGAAAGACAGTAAACCACTTTTTTTTTACCATTGAAATAAATCGATGGTACAGAGCCCCAAAGTATTTATCAAGCTTTTTCCTTGGGTTGATTGACGTTTTTTTTCGAAAAAAAAATTAATGAGCACTCGAAATTCACTTTTTTCCATTTTTAAAAAATGCACGAGGTTATATGTTTTGAACGCAAAGTAAATGTTAAATGCAAAGTAAATGACGGAACTTGCTAAAAATTTGAAAGTAGTCTATTCACAGGTGGTACTTGATGGGAGCAGTGTTCCTTTTCAAATAACTACGAGAGTTCGAAAAGTCACGAACTTATTGATCCGCCCTCGTATTTAAACAGTTTTGGAATTTGCTTTTTATTTACTATTTTATAGATTTTCTAATCGCTGAACACGAATCTGACATTACATTTCCAAAATTCAAAATTGCGTATTCGTTACAAATATTTTTTCTGAATATTTTGGGCGTAGGTAAATACAAATCTGAAATTAGATTTTTAAAATTTCAGATATTTTTATAAGAAGTTATTGATTTTGTTGTAAATTATTAATTGGAAATATTTTGAAAGTCACTAATAACAAATCTGATGTTTCAAATTATACTATAAGTAGACATTTCTGGGAGTCGATGAATATAAATCTGGTATTGGATTTTTTAAACTTAAAGTGATTCCCAGTATGGCGGATGATTTTTTTTTGTTTTTAATTAAAGGATTTGTTTCAAAATTATTTATCTTGGAGTTACTATTTATGAATCCGACATTAAATTTTCAATATTTTAAATGACAGTTTAAAATTATAGTTTGATTACTGTGAAAAAAATCATGTGCCATTTTTAGTTTTGTAAACTTTTAATGATATTTGTATTAATCGTTCCTAAATTTTTTTAGATAAATAATTTTTAAAATAATTATCCGCCATATTGGATTTGCCATTTAAGGTATAAAAAAACTTATGTCAAATTCGTATTCAGCGACCCCGAAACTTTCTAATAAAATAATTGATACAAATCACTTTAAAAAAATAAACAGTCGCCATATTGGATTTGCCATCTTGAATTTAAAAAAATCTAAAATCAGATTCGTATACAGAGATCCCAAAAAATATAAAGAATCAATTTGAGTATTATTTAAAGTATAGCTACCATTCAGGAAAAGAACCTATGCCAGGACACGTCACGTGACCGGTTTATTGTGATAGGGACCGGTCATTGGACCAGTTTTTTTATATGAAAAGGACTGGTTACTTTAACATGGGCTTGTCCTAGGATAGGGTCAATTGCCCTCTGTGACATTTCACAGGATTGCTCTGAAAGAACATGTCACAGAACTAACCTTAAGGAACATACCACAGAACCAACGCAAAATAACATGTCATGACTTTTAAACCTAACACATCGTAGGTACTTTAGAAACCGATCCTCTTTTCATCTATCTCGTGATATGTATTTTTGTAACCGGTCAAGTTTTCACCTATCACGGGACAGGTCCCCATTCCCAACTTCCCCCATTTTTCCCACAGGGTAATTTGAGCCTAGAGATACACAACCACGTGACCTGTACGCCAAGTTTAATTTAAATATTTTGTTATAACTTTTAATTATCAACGTTAAGATTTTAAAGTAAATTTACGTTAAATTATTTGATTGATTATTTGCGGTATAATCAATTGTATGCCAGTGAATCTGTTTAAGAAGTAAAAAAAAGTTACACTAGTAGTGAAAATATAAAAACGTTGAGTTTTCAACTAAATACTAACAGAGAAGTGACTATCGAGTACCCAAGTACTTGCTATATATTCGGTTACTCGCTAGGAAAACAAACTACTCGATATTTTCAAGATTGTATTTCGGACAGATAAATGTTACAAATATGAACCTCGGCTAAAATTATCAGCCCAAAAATACAACTCTGTTACAAGGAAAATAAATTAAAGGAGAAAAAAATTATAAACAAAATGTAAAGACGTTGGTATAAGGTTAATAATTTTTTTTTTCAAAAATAATTAGAATTTTAATATTTAATAAACATAAACAATTTCAATTTAAAAACAGTTTAAAATTTGTCAGTTTTCAACTTTAAAAAATGCGTTAAAAATATTTTGTAGTATTGAGTATCGAGTACCCAAATATTTGCTATATATTTGGTTACTCGCTGGCAAAAAGAAACTACTCGATACACAGATAAATGTTACAAATACAACTCTGTAACAAGGACAAAATCAAAGGAGAAAAAAATTATAATAATTACAAACAAAATGTAAAAACGTTGCTAAAAAAGTTAAGAATTTTTTTTTCAAAAGTAATTAGAATTTTAATCTTCAATAAACATAAACAGTTTCATAGAGTTTCCGCCAATATTTAAAAATATATTAAAATTTGTCAGTTTTCAACTTTAAAAAATGCGTTAAAAATATTGTGTAGTACTGAGTATTTTTTGGATGGGATACAAAAGTTGGAGAAACGTTGGACTAAGCGTATTGAGCTAAAAGAAGATTAAGTTGAAAAATAATTTTTTTTTGCAAAAAAAAACTGTATTTCATTCAAAAAGTCGCAGAATTATTGATCCACCCTCGAATTGTCAAAGAAACGTTATTTTTGAGTTAATAATGCAGATATATGGGTCACAGCACAATCTACAACATATCGAAAATGGTATGGATATCTCTTTTTTTCATTGAGTGGCGACCAAAAGTGCTTTGTACTTTTCTCAGTAGTTAGGCTTAATTGAAAACTTTAAACGCGTTTTCTGCAAAATCGATCTTTTTGAGTCATGACAGTCTTCCTATTACGGAAAATACGGAAGTTGCTACATTCGCAATAATAGCAGTTGGAAACTCTACCACCGAAACATCAAAAACCTACAGATTGCTATAAATAAAATTTATTTTTGGGCATCCAAATGGAAAATAAAAATTAACAATTCAAAATAAGTTCACGTAAACTTTTCAATACACATGCAACAATATGTTCCAGTAACAATGAACAATGTAGAAATTCCGCACTCAAAAACAGTAAAATATCATGGCATGACATTGGATTCCAAACTAACCTGGGGGGATCACATCCAAAAAAAGAAAAACGAACTGGAAATTAGGTATAGAAAACTGTATTGGCTAATAGGAAATTATTCTCAAATGTCAACACCAAATAAATTATTAATTTGTCAAAAAAATTCTTAAACCACTATGGAGTTATGGTATCCAGTTATGGGGATGTCCACATAAACAAAATACAAGTGTTTTTAAAATAAAGTACTTCGTAATATTGTAAACGCACCATGGAATATAAGCAACCAAGATCTTCAGCGCGATTTAAAAGTTTCAACTATTAAAGCCGTGATACAACAAAATGCCGAAAATCATCCAAAATGATTAACCGACCACGTGAACCCGGAAGCTCGAATTTTGGTAAAAATTTCTCATCCTAGACAACTAAGGCGTAAAAAAACTAACGTTTTAGTGAAACTGAATTATTTTTAAAGATATTTTTAGTTAATTATCTTTAAGTAATTAAATTTTGTATGTATGTAGTAGAATCAAGCTGCTCGATAGTCATCCTTAAATAGTTGCAGAGTAAATAAAGATAGAAAAAAAAATGGCAGTCTTGAAGAAATGAGCGATATACTCTTGAGATCAGATTTACTTCCAATAATTTAAAATATATATTTTCGAAAGTAAACTTTTTTAACTTAAATGCCACGCCCTTTTACAACATTTGGCAGTACTTAAATATTGATAAAATATTGTAAATGATTTTCAAAAATTTGATGTATGAAACATCCAAAGAAACAACTGTAATTTAATTCCCGACAACTGTACATTAATCTATAACTCATACGCACAGTGAGTCCAATAAGTAAATAAATGGTTTAAATACGTTTTAAGGTTAATTCATTAAAAGACAACGTGACTAAAGATTTATTGTCAACACCTACATATAACATAAAAGTTTTGCCTTTTTGACTCCTAAATTCAAATGCCCACACAACCACATTACAAATCATCAGTAAAAAAATATAAACCACAAATACGTTGCTGGTGGCTACTGTTATAATGGAGGAGGGAGGAAGGGAGGTAGGGAGGGATATGTATTACGATAAGTTATGTTAAATAACAACATAACGAGATATTTATCACATGCAAGGTACAATAGAAAGATACCTATTTGGTAAAAACCCCCAACATAATCCAATATCTAATTTGTCTGTATATATTTACCACATCAACAGAAACACGTTGTGGCCGGACGTCACAACAAATAATAACAAATTAAGTAATGAAATACCTTTGACTGATAGAGTTCTAAAATATCGATAGTTTTTAAAAATCGATACTATTCAATATTTTTCAAGTATTGAATCGATACTTACTACACAATCATACAAGAACAGGGTTGTATTTTGCTAGTGTATTTCATACAGTATACAGAATACCTTTCAATATTGATTACTCGATTAAACGGACGGCATTGAGTACTCAATACCCAGATAATTTATACTTTTACAACTCAAATGTTTGTATCAAATGATACAATTGATATTATGACGATTGTTAAGGTCTAAATCAACAAACAAGTTGTAGGTAAAGTAAGTAATTTGTCACATCAGCAAATTTTCGTTTTGACAGTAAAAAAGCAAATGTACATAGGAATATCTAAATGTCTATTATATACCTTCATTTGATCATTATAAGTAAACAGCCTAAGGAGTAATTGAAATTGAAAACATGTTCCCTGAATTTTTTAAGTAGTTTTATAAGCCAATGTTAAAATAATAAAAATAAATATAATTACTAGGGCAAGGAATTTCTTTGCAAATGCATTTCCAAAAATGATATGGACTAAAATATTTACAGTGGCTCCAAAGTATAATTGAAATAGTGGATCGATGTCCGTTCACAGTTTATGCTATCATTTACAGCTATCAACAAAATTTTCAAGTAGAAAATAAAAGCCGTATTGGCCAAGGAAAGATTAATTAAATGATTATGATGAGCGGCGGATTTTGAGGGAAATAAAAGCAAAACCATTCACTACTGCGAATAAATTGAAGAATATGGTTAAACGGATTTTAAAATAGATATCTGTGCCGAGACCATTGGAAACTTGTTAAAGAAGAATTATTTACATGGGGGAATAGCCAGAAAAAACCCTATATCAGCCAAAAAAATAAAATTGCTCGGGTGAAATTTTGTAAGGACTACTTGTTAAAAGGCTCCGACTTTTGCAACACGGTAATTTTACAATAAAATTTTATTTAATGTGATTATTTTTAACCATATAATTTATTTTATAGGTAGTCTTTACTGATGAGAGTAAATCTAAACTTCATGGATCAGATGGAAAGCAATAGGTTTGGCATAAGCCAAATACTGAGTTTTTGCCTAATAACACTCGGGTCGGTCATGGTGTAGGGATGTGTTTATTTATATATTCAAATATTCAAGAACCAAGCCCTATGGGCCAAATTTAGTTTGTATACTACTAAGTAGGGAACATTCATTTATTTTGAAACAAAATGTGAAACAAAGTGCCGATAAATTAAACATATTGGACACATTTGCTTTCTATCAGGACAACGATTCGAAGCACACTTCACACGTTGCGAAAATGTGGCTCATTTATAATTGTCCAAAATTACTGCAAACACCGGCACAGTCCCCAGATTTCAACATAATTGAGCATGTTTGGGAAGAACTTACCCGTAAGCTTTATAAATCCACTTTAAACACAGTGGAGCAGTTAAAGGAGGAAATAAGACTTGATTGGAACAACATTACTCCGGAATTTTGCGCCAATCTAATGCAGTCGATACCCCAACTTTTGGAAGCAGTGACAAAATCAAAAAATTTTGCTTCCAAGTACTAAACCTGAATCTTATATTTGACTGTCTAATTATGCGATTGACATGAAATTTGTTATTTTTCTTTTCATTCTTTATTTTAAAAATGGATTTGAATAAAACATGCTAAGTATTGTACATTGTTTTAAAGGTTTTTTTAATAATCTACAACACTGTATCAAAGTTTTTTTTAGAAATATTTTCATTGAAGTGAAAAAATCGGCATTTGAATAATCTCATACCTAGTGTCCAATTACTATACGTTGGAGCCACTGTATCTAAATGAAGAAAAATATATATTTTTCTGTATATCTTGGCTTTAAATACATATTTTAGGCATTTTTAGTGCATACCCGGCAAAACCACACATTACCAAATAATGGGTAAAGTAATGCATAGCCATAGGGGACGATGGATTACTTTACACCTTACTTCATTGATGCATTTTTATAGGCGATGAGCCTCAAAGTAATGTATATACCCATTACTTTAGAGGTGATAATGTAAGGGGTTACTTATATGGTTACTTGAATGGAAAAAGTAATGTGTCTAAAAATAGATTTTTTAAAAAGAGGAACTTGTATTAAAACAAATTTTAAATAAAATATTTGTAATTAAAAATAATGTGGTCAAGATGGGAATCCAACCAGGGATGGGAATCCAACCAGGGAAATCTGGTTGCCAACCAAGAACTCTACCCACTGAGCTATCAACGCATATAGTATTTGATTGCTTTAAACTTAAATGAATTGTTGCGCTTCGTTTTTTCGTTAGTGTTATCAAAACAATCATTGATTACAAAAAAAAAAAAAAAACACAAAGTTATGTATCTAAAAATAGATTTTTAAAAATATTTCAATTATTACTTAACATTACAAGGTAACGCATGAGAATATCGCACCCATTACACAAAGTTTTGCTGGGTATTTTGTTTTTTAATTTATATAAGACCATTTTTAACGTTTTTAGTAGCATTTTTTTTATTTTGTTATAAAGAAACAACAAATTTATACATTTTTATATTTCGATTCAAAATAATAATTTTTATTTTTTTTTGTGGAAAAAAACCTCTCTTTTTAATCGCTTATTATGGCGCATATTTTTGTTTACCATAACGATTATACACATTTTCAATTTGCTTGTGGAATGTCAATAACGTTACAGCACTAAAAATTGCTTGTCCGTTTGTCTGTTAAAATCGCAATCACGGTCTGAAGATCTAAGCATGGATGCTCATTTTACCTAGATTAGTGAAAATCCTCCCGAGCAGTTTAGTATTGAAAATGAACAAATTTGGTCTAGCGGTTAAAAAGTTGTGAGGGCAAATGTGAAGTTAGTTCAATTAAATAAATAATAGCGCCTGGTGAATAAAATACTTTTTATCATATTGCATTTTTCATTAGTCGCTTAGTGGTGAAAAATATTTTATATTAACCTCAAATTTGTTTCACCTCAGAATTTTTTTCGCCACAAAAATTGTTTTTCATCTCAAACAATTTTTTCACCTCCATAATGTATACACTTCCAAATTTAATTTAAATAATTTGAAGCAAAAACACCTTGGAGGATGATTGGAAGATAAAGTTTGTTATATAGGACTTTTTGTGGTACTGTTAGACTTTATTGTACGAGGGACAGTTTTTTTCGCAAAAAATAATGCCTAATGAGCACTGGAAATTCACTTTTTTCCATTTTGAAAAAAAAAAACCAAGAGGTTGTATGTTTTGAACAGCTGTCAAACGCAAAGTATATGACGGAACTTGCTCAAAATTTGTCAGTAGTCTATTAAAAGGTGGTACTTGATGGGAGAAGTGTTGTATTTCATATGAGAACGAGGGAAGTTCGAAAAATCACGGACTTATTGATCTGCCCTCGTACTATCGTACACTTAGTTCTTTTCTGGCAGTTTTAACCGCACGGGTAAAACTGTCGGTGTGTGGCAATAAATCGTCCCTCTTGAACGTGATTAAAAATATCTGTCACAACTTGATTTAAACCGTCCGTTTTCAAGAGCGCTCGTTCAAACCTGCTCGTGTGTGTGATTGCGCTGCGGTTTTTGCTCTTATTTTTTGTTATGTTATGTTTTGTTGTTTGACTTGAACTGAAGCCAACAACGTCAAGTGTGGGCATATGGTCGTTGTTCGTGTTTAATTTTCGGGGAGTATATTTTCGGGGAGTATATCAAGGTGGCGCAATTAGCATCACCCAATTAAAAAATTTTTGATATTCTTGAAGTAGTCATATGCGAAATCAAAGTGAATAACAGTGAGTTGTTAGGCGACTTTTGGAACGTGCGATTTTTCAACGACGAAGTCGATGATTACACATCAAAATTTATCATGAACGACCAGCCTCAATAAACTTATAAACCAAATTCTAGGTTCTGGTGGACGGAAAATCTACGCATAATTTATAAAGCAACATTACACCCTACAGCATTACACCTATTCTAGCTGATAAGTCGTTTGCTACCAGTGTAATATTTCCAATACTCAAAAAGGGGAATATAAAATATATCAAGCAACTACAGAGGTATCTCTTTTATGAACGCTATAGCTAAAGTCCTAATTGGTATAATAATCGGGAGGTTATATAACTGGGGGTAACGAAACAATATACTTTCCGAATACCAAGCTGGTTTTAGAAAAAACTTCTTTTTATACACATTTTTTTCAAAAGCTGGCACACTCACCAAAAAAAGTCTGCAATGACAACTGAAAATTTTGCTGTTATTACGGGAAATTTTGCTGATTTGAGCCCAGCGGTATTCTTTGCTAATCTAAGCAACAAATGTCTGCTGATGAAATAAGTAGAAAAGTTGGTAGCCACTACTAAATTTTAGTGAACTTTTTGTAAAGTGAAATTTTAAATCTGTTTGAAGAAATCAGCAACAAAAAATTACTAAATATTATTAATATTAGTACAACCAAATTATTGCACGCCACTGACAGTATCTAATTAATGCTTTGACTTATCGAAAAATGTTAATATTAGAATACAATTACTAACTAAAATTTTGAATTATATCGAGTAAAACTCTGTTATTCCGGCTAACGAGAATGTTACAGCCGTTTATTCTTATTAAAATTATGTTATCTTACTTTTGGAAAGAAAAATTAAAAAAAAAATGATTTTAAATAAAGAATTATTATTACTACTACTACATTACACTCTATCAAAGACACCATTACATGTTTCAACAGGACGAGGCCACTTGTCATGCCAGCCAGATATCCCGATTTGACTGTCTGTCTGTCTCTTCCTCCGGAAGAAATCTTTGTTGTTTGATAGAATTACGATTTACTCTCCTCCATGGTCTCCTCATCTTCCATACAATATCTGCATGTTGTATCTCGATCATGTCTTATTTTATTTAGGATGTAATTACATGGATAGTGTTCTGTGAGTGCTCCGCATAGGAGTCTTAGATTTGACCTGTTCATCTGAAGGGCTTCTCTGCTCCTTTTTTCATTGTATGACAAGAATTTCTTTGAATATTTCAGTGGTTTCTGTTTGTTCCAATATTCAATGGATTTCGTCTGAGGACACGGGCCTATAAATGGCCCGAAACCGAAAACCGGTCAACCGGTTTCTTTAATTTTAAAAACCGATCGTTTTCGAATATTTTGTTAATTCGAAGAAAACCGAAAACCGGTCTTTTTTGTTCGGTTAACCGGTTTTTTTAATTACATCGCCAACTGGGTTACTTGGTCTCTTTTATTTTTTCCGAACACATAATCGTTTGTTTGGTTATGAAGATTTAGATGTAAGTTCGATAGATTCCGATGAAGACTTAACTTTGGATATTCCAAATTCAAATAGTTTAATTTCTGATCTAAATAACACAATAAACAGTATTCAAAATCCTTAAAAAGAGACTGTACCAAATCATTCATCATTATATGATGATTTCATATATCTTGATAAATGCGACGAAAGAACTAAAAAGTTTGTCCAACATCTACTATTAGTGAAAGAGTATTTCCCACTTCTAGCTTTATCAAAAGCAAACTAAAAAATCGTCTTAAAACGAAACATTTAAATTGCATATTATTTCTAAAATATTATTTTAGAAGTGAAAAATAGATTTTCTTTTTACATACTTAAAATGTAATATTAAAAAAAATTTAATGCCAAAGGTTTCAAACCAGGGATGGAAAATATGTTTTCTGTTATTGTACCAACCAGACAAACAAATTGTACTTTTTCGATCCTCACGGTACCAAAATAATAATAATTTCCACAAAACTTTGCAAAATTTTACTCTAGTTTTTATGTAAAACCTTTTTTCTGGTTGTCCGCCTCCCTTGGAGGGCAATTTAAACTTTTCAGGATTTGCTATTAAAAAATTTAAAGGCATTTAATAGTTTTTTAACAATAATACACTTTTTTCTTTTTTTTTGTTTTGAGAGGTAATCTAAAATCAGCTGTTCAACGTTGCCTCTTCCGAGTATTTTAGTACAATATGTATGGAAACATTTGGTGCATTTGATGTGACACCAATTTAGAGCCGGTTCAACTTAAAACTGACTTTATTTTTTACTATAGTAGCTGAATAAATAAATACAGGTTTTTATCAAG
Organism: Eustalomyia histrio; assembly: GCA_949748255.1. Lineage (NCBI taxonomy): Eukaryota > Metazoa > Arthropoda > Insecta > Diptera > Anthomyiidae > Eustalomyia > Eustalomyia histrio. The sequence goes on from OX456524.1 coordinate 7,673,002, forward strand.
TTATAAATTGAAAATTTTAAAAAATTTCAAATTGTACTAAATGAGCCGAGGTAGTACCACGGTACCAACCAAGGTAAAAATGTATCAAAAAAAGGACAACTGTACCATGTTTTCCATCCCTGTTTCAAACGTTCAAATTACTAACGTACCTAATTTTACCCAATCTACAAACTTTATGATCTCTATTCATTTGATATGAATATGGTTTTATAATATTAATTTTTAAGATATTATATTAAAAAATATTGGTTTTGAGTAAATTTTTTGTTGAAATGAAATAAAAGAAAAAATTAAACTTATATATATTTTTTTTCAAAGAATGTATTTTTTTATTTTTATTACTTTATATATTAAATTTCTTTTTTTTTTGTTTGTAATAAAAACAATTAACAAATTATGTAAGCTTTTTATTCAAATAAAAAAAACCGGTCGACCGGTTTTTTTAAAATTCGATTTTTCGAAGAAAACCGAAACCGGTTTTTTCAAAAGGTTGGTTTTTTTATTACTCTAAATGGCAGTACCGCACCTATTCTCGCTTGTTCATCAGCTTTTTCATTGCCTTCATGCCCACTGTGACCTGTTACCCAAATAAGTGTCACCTTATTATTGGTTGCCAGTTGGTTAAGGGCTTTATGACACTCTAGCACTGATCTATGGTGATAGATGGGGGTTTTCAGGGCCTTTATTACAGCCTGGCTGTCCGACATTAAGTTTATCTTTGTTCTTACAAGATTCCTTTCCACAAGTTCGGTTGTTGCTGTATAGATAGCATATAATTCTGCAGTAAATATAGTTGAATCTTTGCCTAGAGGTATGTGAATTCTGCACCTAGATCCGTAAACACCGGCTCCAACTCCGCTAGAAGTTTTGGATCCGTCACTATACCACTTCTGTGGATCTTCCTTCAATCATGGGGGATCAAGTTCCCATTCTTCTCTTGTTGGGATTTGAACTTTGTATTCTTTGATAGAATAGTTTGTTACAAACATAGCTGATAATTTATAAAAAAAATAATTTAACTTCATCATGGGTAAAAAAACTATAACTTTTTAAATGTAACTTTTGCACTTTATTAGATAACCTATATGTGTTAGCTTGCCTCAGGGACATACTAGGGAACTGTAGGGCAGACGAGCTTGCAAGACTGGGGACTACCTTACACATTCCATACGAATTGAAATCTGTGGGCATGCTTCTGGCCACTTGCAAGTTTCGGCTGCGGGAAAATGCTTATGGATTAGCAAGAGATAGGTGCACGCAGAGAAAAAACATGGTTGCAAAATTATCACTGCTACTATATTGTGCTTGCTGCAATCGGGTATGGTTGTTACAACCATATTATTGGTTGTCTAACCATCAACATGGTCGCTACCATCATTATTATAGTAAATATTTCACAATTTTATGATTGCCACCTCCAATTTTATAACATGATTGATTGTACTGTGGTAACAAAAATTCTGACTATCAAAAAAATATGATAATTATGCAACCATAAAATGCTGGCAACAATTAATGAATAATCATACATCAAATAAAACATGACTTTGACATTTACAGTCCTAATACGAGTATTGTCTTGATTTCATAAAAACCGAAATGTCTTAAAAAAAACAATCATATATTGTTTACTAAAACTGGAAGACTTTTTTTGAGGGTTTTTTTTCGAAAATTCCTTATACATGTAATATTATTTACAATAATCAATTCATTGTCAAAAAGATTCTATATAAAGATTTTATTTGGATCATATTATGATAATCCAGAAATCATAATATAGTTATGGGGACCATAATGTAATAACATTTTGAGCATACTATAATTACATGCAATCATATTATGATAAATTCAATATCATTATATGTTTATTTAGAATCATAATATGTTAATTTTTGGATCATAATATAACTGTAGGGTCAATATTATGGTAAAACTATGGATATTTTATTATCATAATATGATAACCATAATATAGTAAGACCATGGTTGGCACAATCATAAACCCAAAAATATATGATGCCCTGGCTCGCAGAAGGGGACTGTATTTGGGCTCATGTTTCTTTGAGGACCTAGGTGATTTTGCTGATATCGATATCGGCCGACTTAGGGGCTTTTTGAGGCAATCGGGATGGTTCGACGGGGGAAGCTAGTGATATGATTTTACTAGCTTCCGTGGTATCACAAGGGACTTTATGGTCTAAGTGAGTCTGATTGGCAGGCTATCACATCTACCTAACCTAGCTTGTTTTTTGTAGGCCTTGGCTAGTGAATTGCAAAAAATGTTTTATTTATTTTAAAATCGGTTCATATTTAGAAACCACCACATCCGAGGTGTACTACCTTTTAAGTTCCAATAAAATTTTACGGTATTCTGACTAGCCAGTCAGAAATGCCTGAATTATTTCCAATATATATTAATTTTTGCTCCACTGTGTCCTATGTAAGTAAACAATGACTTTAATGTTATCTGATAATGCTATAAAATAAAAGTACTTCCCCTCCACAAAAAAATGTATATACTTACTTTATATACCCGAAGGTAAAAGTAACAAATAAAAAGTTGTTTTATAGTAGATTAAGAATTTCTAACTTTATTTAACAACTTGTTGAGTAAAAGTGAATAAAAAAACCAAATAATCGTAAAACAAGTGCAAAATATTTATTCACCATGACTTTTTATAAACCAAAAAAAGGACATGTGACAATAATACACCTCCTACAAACAACAAAGAAGCCAACACAATCATTTTGTTATTATTAACAATACAACAATAGGGACCTATTGAAAAGGAACATTTAGAGTTGGTCTACAGTAGTTGTATAATGTATATGTTTGTTTAACAATAAAGTATCTAAAGCAAATATATGTTAAATTGATTAAAGATGAAAAATTTAATAACTAATGTTTATAGTATTTGCTATATAATCAAACGTATATCTGCAAAACTTAACGCAAAGCAATTATGTTAGTTGAGTTGAAAGTTAACGTAACTACGAAAATTAATCAAGCCTTTAAAGAAATAACGAAATCATCAACTATACAAACTAGACAAAACTAAACCTCAAGGTATATAAAAACTACAAAACAAAAAACTAAATTAACTACTTTTAGCCAGGCTGATACATACATTTCTTTTTAGCAAACGATCTCCTCAGAAACCGAAGTTTTAAAGAAGCACACAAACACGTGGTTAAATTATTTTCCTAACTGGCACTACACTCAAAAAAAAAATTAACTAGAATTTAGAAAAAATTAACTTATTTAAAGGAAAACGGCGCCAAAGACACTTTTAACCAATATTTAATAATTTTTTTTTTTTGAAATAAAGAAACAAATTTTACTTCAAATTTGGTCAAAATTTCTAAATTATAGAAAAATTTTACTACTGAGAAGTAAATTTTTATTAGAAAATAGTAAAATTTCCTCATAATTAGTTCGTAAATCATCTAAAATTGTACTGTTACACTCAGAAAAAAAAGTTAGTAGAAAAATTTGTAAACGGTTTTCAATCCCACTTTATTATTTTTGTACTGATTTTTAGTAAAAAAATTATTATTTAGCAAATATTTTTGCTATTTACATTTTACAAATTACAGAATTTTTACAGAATATCTACAAATTTTCGTTGCTAATTTCAGAAATCATTTTACAAATTTTTGAAAACCGATTTGCTAAAATTAGCAAAAAAAATTACAAATTTTAAAAAAGTCGATATTGAAGGAAATGTTATTTCTAATAATTTAAACTTATACATACAAACTTAAATTGCCCTAAAATGTTACATAGGATTAAAAAAGGGATCGGAAGTGAAGATACCGACTCATGTCTAAAAAGAGGACATCCACTTAAAATAGCACTAAAAAGGGTTTTTTAGTTCTGAAAATCAGCCCTAGAAACAAGTTAAATTTGACTTTAAAAGTAAAAAAAAAATGGACTAATATATTTTTCAAAACAGAAATTACCAAATTAAAACAAAATGATAAATTCGTTTATGTTTAAACAAGCCTTTGATTTTTTTTTTTCATTTTGTATAAAACATCTTTTAAAAACTATAAAAAAATTTTTGATGCTCGATAAAAAAATAAATCTAAAACTTTGTACTGATAAAAATAGTATTTAGTAATTTTTTTTGATAATTTTAGCAAACAGATTTTTAATTCCACTTTACAAAAAGTCTACTAAAATTTAGTAGCGGCTACTAATTTTTCTACTTATTTCATTGTACTAGACATGTGTTGCTAAGATTAGTAAAAAATACCGCTGGGCTCAAATCAGCAGAATTTCCCGTAATAACAGCAAAATTTTCAGTTGCCATTACAGACTTTTTTTGGTGAGTGTAGTTAGGAAAAGTTTCCTTGGTTTTTAGAAAAATTTTATTTTATTTAAGTTCATTAGATAATTTTTTTTTACTAAAAACCAGGACTTAACTCCCTAAAAATAAGAAAATATTTTCTAACAACAAGTTAAATAGCTGCTTCTTTTAAGTGAAAATCATCCTTATCCTGCTTCTATGGTAAAGGTAATATATTTTACCATATATTTTAAAGTACTTTACACTTATTGAGTTGGTATTTTCCCACTTTCGGGGGACTTCCGCTTTGTGAGGACACTGCGCTTAACAAGCTTTTTGCTATACAATTTTGTCTTAAAACTAAATTGAATTATACTCTTTTCATGTGTTTAAAATATAAATTAAATTTCATTAGCAAAAAGGTAAACAAATTAAAAACGTAATAAATTTTGACAAAGTCAGATCCTTTTCGTAGTTAATTAACGGTTCTGCTTGAGAGAACTACAAAAAGGGACGCCCTACGTGACACATTACATCTATGGCTAAGGAACACTGGGGGTCCGTTGTCTTCTTAAATTAACAGAGTTAAGGAAATTGTTGCAAAAATACAAAATATCACAGTTACATTTCTTGTTATTATTGGCAAATGAAAAAATCTCATAAGTTTATTTTCTGGTATTTCTGGCTTAAACTTTATTTGACATATACAAATTTAAACTTTTTTTTATTATTAATTGAAAAAAATAGTTCCATAAATATAAAGTTTAATAAGCGCTACGTCAATTATAGAAAAACCATTATGCCGTAACATAAAAAAGTGCTTGCGATATTTTGTATTGTAGTCAGCAAGCAAAATTTTTATAACATAAGAGCACAAATTCGAAATTTTTAACCTTTAGCTAACAAAATTTAAAAACAAATATTTAAAGCTACATCAAGCTCAATGTTAAAGACTGTTAAGAATAGAGATAAGCATGTGAGCAATTTTTGAATCTCGCACGATAATTTTTTTAAATGGTTACTTTAATTTGTTTCCTTTAATAATATTTTTTCTTGGAAATTAGAAAAACTAACTAGTTTTTTTGGAATAGAATATTGAAAATAATTTAAACGTTTTCCAACAAAAAGAAAAATCCTATACCAAATTTTATTATTTTTTAAAAATTAGAAAACTTTTACTTGAAAAAAGAATATTTTATTAAAATTTATCTGAACTAAGTTCCATGCAAAATTTTACCTAGATATAGTTCATCAGTTTCTAAAATTAAGTTAGTTTTTATTATTACATAGGAAAAAAATGTATTACTATTTTGTTTTTAATTATCTGAACTAATTTTTAGAAAACAATTCTTCAAAATTAGAAAGTGGTATACTTAAAAACTAAATTTGGAAATGGCTTTCTAAAATTTAGTTAATTTTATTACTCGCGATCAAAAAAGGAACACACATTAAGTTTATGTACTGTCTCGATTTAAGGTAGACACATTTTTTTAACTAAATGGGAGTAAATTATGTCCTAAATTTTTTTTGAACTAAACTTAATTTTATTACATTTGAGCATACAAATTTCTTAAAATTAAGATGTTTTTTCTTAAAATTAATAAAATTTTATTTAATTGACTTGTTTTTTTCCTAAAATCAAGAAATATTACTTAGGAAAAATATGAACTATTTCTGAGTATATAAACTATTTCGTTTTTCCTCAAACTTAGGAATTTTTATTCTTTTTAAGAAAATTTTTCTAAATTTTAATAAAATTTTACTTAAATTAAGGACAATTTATAAACTATCTTGAAAGAAATTTTTGATTACATTTTAGTTCATGTCTTTTTTTAGTGTATGACGTTTCTAAAAATTGAAGACCAAAAATTTTCTATTTATAAAAAAGTCATACACTCGCTTAAGTAATACTTTTTAGAGTTTTCCTATGCTTTTATATACATACATCGAGGATTTTTTGTTGCTATTTTAGTTTATTTATAACGAGCTTTAAGCCTCCCTATAATTCCGAAACTAAATTAAATTAACTATTTTTAGCCAGGCTGATACATAAATTTCGATCTGGCAAAAGATCTAATTTTTTAAATCGTCTTTGGAAATAATTCTTTGAAGCTCTGAATGTAATGCGTTAGTTTTTGGTTAAACAAAAGATATTTTTGTGTACTTTGAGTTTTTTTTAATGAGTTAACGGATATAGTTAAGGACTAAACATAGTTAATGTAATGCTGGTAGAAAAGTTTTTTTTTTCAATATTGTTCTCCTTCAACAGTTAGCCCATAAATACCAGCAACAATTGTTGTTAACAATATACATAATGGGCTAATATAAAAACAGGAAATAAACTCGGCACATCAATGAAAATGGCATAAATATAAAGGCAAACAAACACACACACACACACATGAGTGTGACTAAGCTATAAGTAAACACGGTTTAATAAACACAAGCAAATACACAGAGAAAATAATCATTATTAAATCCATTATATTATCATTTTTAAGTTAACACTTTTTATTATAGGTGGAAAATAGAAGAATCGGAAGTGAAGATACTCTTTACAACCGACCTACTGTTGACGAAAATCTTCCAGCCCATTCCACTTAGCTCACCCAAAGTTGGAATATTGCCATCAAGTAAGTGTTCAACCTTAATCCTTGAAAAAGTTGGTCAGTCACAAAGATAGTGTTCTAAAATGTCGTCGTTCTTCCTATAGGTCCTAAAAGTGATCGAGTCATCGAAATAGGTGTGCCCCCAGCGTTGAGTACCCGGTATTATACTAAGTTCCCTTTTTTCTCGTAGCTTATCCCCTATCATGATCTCTCCATACACCCAGAAAACAGTATCAGTTGTGTCCACCGAATTTGTTGTCAATCGAATTCTGGCGGTTACGACAACTGCCTTCATATTAAATTATATTTTTAGTTGTGAAAGCCAATATTCAGTTGTACAATTTAATATTTATATTCCACAGAAATATTATTACATTCCACAAAAGTTTATTTAAAAAAATATTATTTTTTAATTTTTCCGGTATCGAACCTGGGTAATCAGATTCATAGTTCACACTCTTGCTTACTGCACAAAACTTATTTTAATTTTCTTTGATATATTTACCATTTAAACATTTAAATGTTTTATTTTAATTTTAAAAACAAATATATTTTTTAAATGTTTGGCTTTTCCGGGATTTGAACTCGGAAATTCGGAGTACTGAGCTACTTCTCTACCTACTACACCACAAACACTTATGAATTTTTATGTCTAATTTTGAATTTAAACAATTTGTTAGGAAGATAAATGTTAGTATAAAATTTGTTTATCAATACCAATCATTAGTGACGTCTATTATCAATACAATCCACAATTCGGTTGCTTCTACTGAAACCCCAATTAAGTTATATATTTGATCAGATTTGTTACATTGTACCAAATTTTAAATATATTCACTAAATAAATGGTTGCTTTCACCGCACTCAAATACTAAACGAATTTTATTTTTAAAGATGATTGGAAATACCAATAATAAAATAATAGGATTGATTTTTGGTTTATATTTCCATTATTTAATTCCCAAAACAACAATTTTGCTTTATTGATGAATTCTAGGTTATTCCAAATAAAATTAAACCCTCACAAATAAATATTAAAGGTTTTGATCGGATTGCAACCAATCTTTTCTCTGGGTGTAGAATTTTACTAGTCTCACCCTCTGTCGCGGTGTTTCATATTGTTTTATGAGCAATAACAGTGTATTCACGTAGTTTTGCTCTAAAAGTATGAAATGGTTTCGCATTCTCCAAGTTGACTAAGCTGAGAGAAGAAGCTTCTCTGATCAGTCCAGTCAGTGACTGATCTTATAGAGTTCAAAGCATGGATAGCCACGTGGCTATTAGTAAAGATCCTCTGATTTCTGGTGATCTCTGAAATATTAAGAAATGTTACGCATTCCGTGATTGCCCTTATCTCCGCCTGAAAAAACTGTATCATCCAGTTCATAGAAGTTACGTGTACTGCAACTAGCAGCTTTTGACCTCTCAGAGATGCTATTTAAATTCAATTCTATAATGTTGTATCCCGGTAATATCTTCTGGTGGTTGGTCTTTCGATGGACACAAATCCATTTACCAAATCGGTCTCTTATTTTAGCCCAATCGCAATAGGTTCTATAGATAAAATTGTCACCAAACCCTAGTAAATGTTGTCCTGAAGGCACCGCGAATGCTTTAGCAACATTGTTGCTGTATTTTTTAAAGTGGATTAATATTGCACTTTCTTAACATTGATGTCCACCATACATATTATTGCTGCATAGGTCAAGATAGGGTTGACTACTTTTGTGTTAACTCAATTTAGAGCTTACAACTTTTAGATGAGGTCTACACGCGGTGAACTTTCTCCCACATACTTAGGAGACTGATCAACCATAAGAGTGGTGGGGTTCCACGCCATAACCTATCTCTCAGACTGATGCTGTTGTCTTGGCAGTTAATCCATTAATTCCCTAGCATATGGCCGATCCAGTCTACAAGAACCCGGTCAATGTCAAACTGATTTATCAGATAAGCGTTTTTCGGTCGAGACATTATAAAACACTCCATCGTTATACAAGTGCATTACCCTATCGGAAGATGCTACACAGATAAAACACATTGATTGTGACAACCGAACGGTTTGGTTGGAGGTATCAATGTATTTGTTTGTCGCGACCGAAATTCGATTGATACAACAAACTTTCGGCTGAAACCATACATATAGTTCAAATGAATGGGAAACACATTTGGTTGCGACAACAAAATAAGTCGGTTGCTGCAACCAAAATATTCAGTTGGGAAAAAATTAGGCTGTCACGATGAATCAGTTTTCTCTGTGTATAATTTTTGCAGAAGGTGGCAACTGTCAGTTTCGATTTACTATTTGAGCAAGTAAACGGATAAAGAATACAAGCCGTAACTAGGAGGGCGGATCAATAAGTCCGTGACTTTTTGAATAAAACACAGTTTTTTTTTTGCAAAAAAAAAAAAATTATTTTTCAACATAATCTCCTTTTAGCTTAATACACTTAGTCCAACGTTTCTTTAGGTTTGGAAATAGGAAATAGTCACTGGGGGCTAAATCCAGAGAATATGGCGGATGGGGTCACAATTCGTAGCCCAATTCATGAAATTTTGCCATTGAGACTACATACGTGTGCACCCGTGCATTATGGCCAATTTCGAGCAAACGTGGCAGCCATCTTGCAGACAGCTTTTTTAAATCCAACTGAACATTTAAAATCGAAACCACACTGCCATATGAAATGCCTATGACATCAAAAATCTCACGCACTTTTACTCTTCGATCGGCCAACACCATATGGTGGATTGTTTCAATTGGCCGTCCAGAACGCTCAGCGTCATTTGTACTTGTGCGACCACAACAAAAGTCAGTAAACCACTTTTTTACCATTGAAATCGATGGTGCAGAGTCCCCATAGTATTTATCTAGTTTTTCTTTGGTTTGATTTACGGTTTTTTTTTGCAAAAAAATAATGTTTAATGAGCACTTGAAATTCACTTTTTTCCAGTTTAAAAAAATCCACGAGGTTGTATGATTTAAACTGCTGTTAAACGCAAAGTAAATGACGGAACTTGCTCAAAATTTGACAGTAGTCTATTAAGGTGGTACTTGATGCGAGCAGTGTTGCATTTCTTATAACTACGAGGGAAGTTCAAAAAGTCATGGACTTATTAATCCACCCTCGTATTTTGCAAATTTGAATATTAGCGACGGGGCCCATTTTTATCTGAACGAATACAAAACTAATTTTTTTTTTGGGTACTAAGAATCCACGTATTATTCACGAACAGCCATTACATGGTTCGTCATTTATGCCGGAGGTATATTCGGGCATTATTTTTGAGGATGCCTTGGGTAACACGGTTACTGTTATTGGTGAGTGATACGGAACCATGATCAACAAGTTTTTAAAACCGCCAACTCATAAATTGGAATAGGATGGCACAACTGCACACACAGCTCGCGCGTCAATGGATATTTTGAAGGATTAGTTTCCGAAGCGCCCAATTAAACTCCAGACTTTCTTCTGGAGCTCTGAGAGCTTAACTTATCGCTCAAAGTTCTCCCCAGATTGAAGGAAAATACGGTAAAAAAGCATAAATTATCATCATCAATGGAGGCAACCTCTTGATCGATATTATCTTGAAAAATTAATGAAAAAAATATAAGGCCCAACTACACATTAAAAATAAAAGTTTAATTATGTCTTTTCATTTCAAAAATATAGAAAAACAACATCGAATAAATGTTGCTTGGGCCACCGTGTAGATAAAAAGTTCAAACAACGTGGTAAACCACCTTATGAAGGGCAGCTTCCACTGAACAGCATTAAAAGCTTTACAGCTTTTTAAATCATGTCACTGATTACATTTATTTGCTAAATCGCACATTTTTATGTTAAATAAGAATCTTATTAAAGTAAATATGATTTTAGTTAGAATTCAATTTTTCTTATTTTTAATTAATATGTCATTTTAAAAATAATTAGAAACATATTTAAATTAAAAAGGAAACACTCTAAGTTTTATTTTTTAAACTGTTTTAAAAAATAATTTTTTTTTGTGTGTAGCCCATGACACAACAAAGTATGTACGTTTGTGTGTAAGTGAGTGTAAACACCCAATATACCATATAGCAATCAAACTGCAATACAACTTGAGAATAAGCTTATTTTAATAGTGTGTTTCAAGCTTTCTTAATTTCGTTTATTATAATGTTTATAAAATTTGAATTTACAAGCAGTATTTAACAATGCTTGAGAAAAGATTATTATACATAACTTTTTCTCAAGTATTCCTATTAACAACAATGCAATATGACGATTGAAATAGAAATATTTTTTAAGACATTCTAGTCTTGTTGTCTTTGTTCTACGCTTATAATGCATACAACAAGTGCCGCTACTTTTTTTTTTTTAATTTGTCAAACGTGTTTTGCGTGTTCATTTGGTTGTAAATTGTATAGAGTGAAGGTGCATTTGCATATTAAATTTAATTATTTTTATAATAATTTTTATTTATGGTTAAAATTAATTATTATTATTTATATATGAAATGAATTATATTTTTTTTTATTTAAAATGAATTATAATTTTCTATATTTAAAATGAGTTATTATTATTTTTATTAAAATTAAAATAAAAAAATTAAATTAAAGATAATAATTGTGATTTCTCTTTTTCAACACTTAAAAATATATTATATGTGAAGCTTATTCTACAATTATGTAAAAAAGTTTATAAATATATTGAGTCAAATAAGCCTTTCTATACGCAAGTTAATACAATATTATTTTTGTAAGCTTATTCTACAATTGCAAGAATAAGCTTATAGTAATCATACACACATAATATTTTCACGAGGGTTCCGTTTTGATTTTTCTACAATTGTTACGATAGCCTTTTTCAATATATTCTCAAGTCTTTTTCAAGCTTAAGGCTTGTGTTTATAAGCTTATAATAATATTTTTCGCAAGTCCTTTGGTATGTTGGGCATATTGTTTTGTATGCACGTATATGTTGGTAAGCAATAACAACAACAACAACAACAACAGCCACAATAGTAATTGTATGTTTTCTATGTAAACACATACATTTAAACGTTCATACATTTCATATTCATAACAATAAGTAGATAACGAGTGCTAAATGCCTATAAAACTGTGTGCTTACAGTGGCAGAATTATCTTTATGTTATTAATAAATTTTTGCCTAAAATCAGTAAAGTTGCACATGAACACATCCATTGAAACTTTTCATTAAATAGTGTTAGTTTTATGATAAATATCATTTTACTCAGCAGATTCATTAAGAAACTTGTTTCATGCAATATATAAATATTTTCATTAATTTTATAGAATTTTCATTAATTTTGTGAAAAAAAAAGTTTGAATAATTTACTCGAAATATTTTATTTGTTTTTATTATTTGTTCAATAAAATTCTTTCTGTGTATACGTTTATTGCTTGATTTCTTTATTCGTTTGCAAGTGTGTATGTATGTTATGTATGTGAGTGCGAATTGTACATTTATCTAAACGCCTTGAAGTGGGGCCAGGGGTGTGTGTGTTTAAGCCATAATTGTATTTGTATGACTGGGAAAATATCAATTGGTTTTTTGAACTGGAAATTTATGTTGGGGCAAAAGAAAGGAGGGGATACAATAAATGCTTTAACATCACATCAAATGTTCGAGAGTTGTTAAACCTAAGTGGTTTGATGTTTAAAAGACTAAATATATATTATTTATTTATTTTATTCTTGGGGATACATAATTATGTTATTAAATTGAAACAAAAACAGAAGCATTATCATTGATTATTCGCAAGCAATATAATTGACTTTAAAATTGATAATATTAAAGTTTACTGTTACATTTTGCTATAAAACAATTTTAGTACAAAATATAAAAAGCCTTAAATCAATATGTATGTTGAGAATACTTTTAAATTTATCCACATATAAATAATTGTGTAATTATGTCTATTATTCATCAATACATTTACTTCTTTTGTAAATTAATTGCCAGAGAATATTTAATTTGATAGAAAAGTGCATAATTTAATAAACATAAAAACAAATTTATAGTAACGCTTTCAATGTATCGTAAAGTTTTCTGTTTTTCATTTATTCACTTTCAAACACTTTTTCATCTGTATAAATTCAGGTCAATAAGGGGTTTTTCTTGAAAATTAACTCCAAAGTAAAAACATAACCTATAATGAAAGTTAAGTAAATAAAGAAACTAATAAATACCATGAAAACCAAGAAAACAAAAAGAAAATAAATTTCCTAGGGATTCAAACACGCACTTGGGCAAATAGTACCAGAGGAAAGAAATTGAAAATGAGATCGAAAGGGAAAATGTATATAATACCACAAAGTAAATATTAAAACAATAAGAAAATATTTTTTCTGTTGTCAAGATAAAACATGAAATTCTTTACCCACAAAAAAAAAAAAAAAATTCTTCTGTATCCCAGCAAAACTTTCGTAATGGTTGCGAGTAAGTTATTTTAAAACAAGCAGGGTGATTAATGGACACCCGTACAGTTTGGTATTGAAAATTAGCAAAATAGGCCCAGCAGTTACAAAGTTATAAGTTAAAATGTGAAGGTACCTCTAAATTTTCAATAAAAATTGTTGTTTAATAAGATTCTTATTTAACATAAAAATGTGCGATTTAGCAAATAAATGTAATCAGTGACATGATTTAAAAAGCTGTAAAGCTTTTAATGCTGTTCAGTGGAAGCTGCCCTTCATAAGGTGGTTTACCACGTTGTTTGAACTTTTTATCTACACGGTGGCCCAAGCAACATTTATTCGATGTTGTTTTTCTATATTTTTGAAATGAAAAGACATAATTAAACTTTTATTTTTAATGTGTAGTTGGGCCTTATATTTTTTTCATTAATTTTTCAAGATAATATCGATCAAGAGGTTGCCTCCATTGATGATGATAATTTATGCTTTTTTACCGCATTTTCCTTCAATCTGTGGAGAACTTTGGGCGATAAGTTAAGCTCTCAGAGCTCCAGAAGAAAGTCTGGAGTTTAATTGGGCGCTTCGGAAACTAATCCTTCAAAATATCCATTGACGCGCGAGCTGTGTGTGCAGTTGTGCCATCCTATTCCAATTTATGAGTTGGCGGTTTTAAAAACTTGTTGATCATGGTTCCGTATCACTCACCAATAACAGTAACCGTGTTACCCAAGGCATCCTCAAAAATAATGCCCGAATATACCTCCGGCATAAATGAAGAACCATGTAATGGCTGTTCGTGAATAATACGTGGATTCTTAGTACCCAAAAAAAAAATTAGTTTTGTATTCGTTCAGATAAAAATGGGCCCCGTCGCTAATATTCAAATTTGCAAAATACGAGGGTGGATTAATAAGTCCATGACTTTTTGAACTTCCCTCGTAGTTATAAGAAATGCAACACTGCACTTTAACGTTTCCCTGCATTCGATTTGGCAATTGCTTCATATCACTGAATTGCACGTGAAGACTCCAAGTAGAGGTAAACTATTAATTGAAATATTTTTCAAAATTAATTTTTTAGATACATTACTCTGTGTTTTTTTTTTGTAAATAAGAGGGTAGGCTATAAAGTAGGTGGGCAGCAGAAATGAATATAGGAAGAGCAAACATTTTTTTACATTTTAAGCAATCAAGAGATTTAAGGTTTGATTATTTGCATGACCACAATATATTTAATAAAAAAATATTTGTAATGAGATTTATTTACAATAATCTTTTTATAAAAATTTATTCTAAGTCACGTTATTTTTCCCATTTCCATTCCTGTAACCTTCAAAGTAATGGGTCCATACATTATCTTGAGGGTAATCACCTGTGAAATTCAACAGTGAAGTAAGGTATAAAGTAATGCGTGGGCTGCTACGGCTGTACATTACTTCACACATTATTTGGTAATAAGTAATTTCGCTGATATACACTCAGAGAACTTTTTTCAAGATTTATTGTTTCAGTTATTTATCAGTTTTGTTGTCCGAAAATACAACAATGCTCGTTAAAATTAAGACTTAAAAAAAATTGTATATGGTAAACAACAGCAAATGTGTCTGTCAGTTAAAGTCCCAGTTTGTAGCTAACTGAACATTTTCTCCAGGTAATAACCTGGAGTCCCCAATTTTTACCATGTCCCAGACCAAAATTCTAAGATGTACCTCATGAGTTAACTCATACTCCTGGTAACACATATTTAAAATTTCAGATTTTTCCCTTTGAACCCCCATTTTCACCATGTACCAGACTAAAATTCTAAAATGTAGCTCATCAATGAGTTAGCACATAGTCCGGTTAACACATATTTAAAATTTCAGGTTTCTAGTTAAATCGGTGTGGGCCCGTTGAGGGGGAGACTGTTCACCTTTTTCCGACCTAGGTAAATGTCTACACCGGACGAGGAACATATGTACCAAACTTTCCAGTTCCAGCTGTTTTGGCTGGACGTCAACGGTGAGAATATTTTCCTTTTCTGCCCCTCCCAGTAGAATTTTCCAAAAATTACGTCTTAACTGTTATCTACACTGGAGAGAGAGCCTGAATTCTACATTTCAACATCCTAGATCAAACGGGTTTTGCATGCTGTTACTTGGGAGACTTCATCGATGAGTTAGCATACTCCAAGAAAAGCAAGTTTTCCCCCGTTTTACTCTTTCCCGAAGGAATTTCTAAGAACCTCGTCTTAGCGAATGTTTACGCTGCAAGGGGAACCTACATACCAAATTTCAGCGTCCTACCTCCTGCGGTTTGGGCTAGGCGATGTTGAATGAAATAAATAAATATTTACATATTTACACATTTAAACATTGGCATATTTGCACATTTACATTACCATTAAGCCATCAGTCCATCAAACCATCAAACAATCAAATTTTCACTTTGGCACATTTTCCCTTTTGCAAATTTGTTCATTTGCATATATGCACGTTTGCACTATTGCAAATTTGCACATTCACACATTTGCAAATTTGCACTTTTAAAAATTTTTACATTCGCACATGTGCAAATGTGAAATGTGTGCACATGCGAAAATTTGCACATATGTACATGTGCAAATTTGCACATATGCACATGTGCAAATTTGCACATATGCACATTTGCGAATTTCCACATTTTCACTTTTGTACATATGCACATTTACATTGGAGGAGGAATCTATGTACCAAATTTTAACTCCCCAGCTCAAGTGGTTTTGGCAGAGGTCGTCAAAGAGGAGTTTCCCAAAACTCCGTCTTAGCGGATGTTGTCGCCGGAGGGGGAAACTGCATACTAAATTTCAGCCTCCTACCTCTTGCGGTTCGGGCTGCGCGATGTTGAATGAGTGAGTCAGTCAGTAACGTAATTAATTCTCTTATATATAGAGATAAGACTATGGTTTATTTTTATAAAACATAAAAATGAACCAAATAAATATTTTGTTCATTTGTTTATACCAACAAGAATAACATTTTTTCCCACCCAAAATTGACTTACCAAATAGTAAACATGATTGAAATAACATTTGTTCTTACCGCAGAGAAAACAAAAAATGATTTACCAAATGATAAATTTGGCTGCATTTACACTTGGTTTTACTAGATATAAAATATGATGTTAAATGGCCAGTAAAATTTAAAGTTTTGCAATTGTTTTCGGTAAAAAAATCAGGACAAGTTCGCGTGTACCAATCAGAGTACATGTTCGCTAAAAATTAGAAAAGTCATTAAAAGTTAAAATTATAAAAATTGGATAAAAAATAGTAAAAATTGAAAAAAATTTCAAAATCAAAAAATATCGAAAAATCAATACTGAAATTAGAAAAAAAAAAAAATAATCGCTAGAATATTAAAAACTATTAAAAACGAAAAAGTCGCTATTTGATTTTTTTTATTAATCACCAGTTATAATAATCGGCAGAGTTGATGAAATCACCAAAACAAAAAAAACCGCTCAAGATGAACAACGCTAAAATTTACAAAAATCTAATTGACAAAATCTCTAAAAATAAAAAATAAAGTTGTCACGTATCCGACTCATTTAAAAAAAAAAATAGTTTCCAAATAGTTCCAAAATGTCTTTTTGAGAAGGGGTTTTTATATAAATTATCTGTATTCTTACTATTTCTAGTTTATGGCAAGCTTTCAATCTCCGTTTATTTAAAAAACAAAGCAAAATAACAATTTTTCGCTAGATTGATACATGTATTTCGTTATGGCAAAAGATCTTTTCAATTTTAGACAAGCTACAGCCTCTATTTTTATTATTGTTTGTCTCCAAAATTGCGTCTTTTTGGGAGATTTTAAATCTTTCCAACTGTAAGATAAACCCAAAATACCTTTTTTTTAATTTTGCTACATTGAGTCTGCAAATGATTAATCATTTTTGTTTTACCTAGAAAAATGATTGTTGTTATATATTTTATACTATTTTATTATGTTTTGGGGTCATAATAAAAAGTATCAAGGGAAATTACAAAAAAAGTAAAATAAAACCACATACGAAAATAACTACAATTTGTTACTGCAAGAACAGCATTATGAAGGAAATATTTCAACGGTTGTCAAAAATTAAAACAACAACATTTTTCAAATTTAAGTTCTTTATTTATCAAATATACGTTCTTGTTGGTTTTAAAAGAAATATAAATATTAAAATTTGTCTAGCACAATTACCAACTTCTTTTAAGGCCTTGTAAAAGCAAATCCGGCTGCCACTGTGGCCCCTTAATTAATTATCGGAAAATAGAAAAGTAAGACAATTCCAAATGTCAAATAAACAACTGAAAGAAATTGGTAATTAAAGAGGAGGGTTGTAGCTTTAAGAATATTAAATTCAGAGACTCCGTTTCATAATAGGGTGATCCATATGGTAGCAAAATTGACCACCTCGGCAGTTAAAAATCTGTATGGGCATGTACATGTTTTAACTATGGATGGATTCCGCAATTATGATTTTATGGTAATCTTAAACATTACCAGCACTTTGGTTACTTTGGTAATGTGTGCGATATTCTCATGCGTTACCTTGTAATGATAGCTCGTTACATTTTTCATTATTTGCAAGCATAAAGTAATAAGTTACTGATACGTAATATATGATTTATAAATGTAAAGTAATAATTGAAATATTTTTGAAAACCTATTTTTAGATACATTACTTTGTGTTTTTTTTTATAAGCAAAAGGGTAATGTATGTTTGTTTTGGCAATACTAGCGCAAAAAC
The DNA here is from genome assembly GCA_949748255.1 of Eustalomyia histrio. Classification (NCBI taxonomy): domain Eukaryota; kingdom Metazoa; phylum Arthropoda; class Insecta; order Diptera; family Anthomyiidae; genus Eustalomyia; species Eustalomyia histrio. Next base: position 7,691,078 of record OX456524.1, read on the forward strand.
GAAGAGCAACAATTCATTTAAGTTTAAATCAATCAAATACTATATGCGTCTATAGCTCAGTGGGTAGAGTTCTTGGCTGGCAACCAGAGTTCCCTGGTTCGATTCCCATTATGACCACATTATTTTTAATAACTTTTAAAATATTTGTAAAAATTTTTTTTTAATAGAAATTCCTCTTTTTTAAAAACCTCTTTTAGACACATTACTTTTTTCATTCTCCTAACCATATAAGTAACCCCTTACATTATCACCTCTAAAATAATGGGTATATACCAGAGAACTGCATTTGCTGATTGCAAAACGTTCATACGCAATCAACACAAGAATAAATTGTGTTTGCGTTCAAACGTTGAATATACTCCAACACACATATTTGTTGATGATTTTAAATCAATCAAACGATGTGCAAATTGTTTTGTCACTGGTTTATAATCATCGGTCGTTGTTAAACCATTGTTTTATTCTGTTCATTCAAGCCAACAATAATTATTTTGATGTAGAATAAATCAGAAAAAACAACAAACAACGTGTATGAGTGTAATCATAATTAAAACAAAATAGTTTCTTATCTATAAAAAGGGGGTGGTTTTGTAAAAAAAACGTTATATGTATATTAGGGTGGGTCTAAAATATGTTTTTTGTAATTTTCATTAGGAATACCAAAAATATTGTTCTTTGTGAATTTTTTTTTTTTTTAATTTAGGTCAACATCTCAGGCTCGCCCAATCCGGTTAAAGTTAAATATTGCCTAATTTTCGAATTAAAATAGATGAAAAAAAAAATTAGACAATATATAAATTTTTCCGGATTAGGCAAGCCTGAGATATTGACCTAAATTTTTTTTCCAAAAAAATATTTATATTTCACAAATAAGAATATTTTTATTACTAATAAAAATTCTAAAAAAGCGGATTTTAGACCCACCCTAATATACATATAATGTTTTTCTACAAAACCACCCCCCTATAAAATGTGTTTTTATTTTGTTTTAATTATGAATAAACTCATACGCGTTGTTTGTTGTTTTTCTGATATATTCAACGCTGACTTTTTGTTAAGTGATTACATTTGCATAAAACATAAACGACAGATGATTCACACTGATTCCAATTACGCGTTCAGTAACATGATGCTGATTTTATTCTACAGTGAATTTTGTTGAATTATTAAAAGTGAACAAGAATTTTTGTGTATGATTAAATCAAGAAAAAAGTTGATTTTGCAGTTCTCTGGTATATACATACATTACTTTGAGGCTTATCGCCTATAAAATTCATCAGTGAATTAAGGTGTAAAGTAATCAATGAGCCCCTATGGCTACACATTACTTTGCACATTTTTGGGTTAGTCATAAAAACAGTGGCATTTATGTTATATCTGGCTGTTTAAAAACTATTTGACTACAAAAATTTAAATTTTAATATTTCGGCTCGATTTTTCTTTTGGGTTTTTAGCCATAAACTTCTTTATTACTAACGGAAATTTTTATCTAGTGGATAATTAAATTTAATTTTTTAAATAATGTTTGATAAGATATTGACAATCTTAAATAAAATAAAGCTGGAAAAAATGTCTGTTAAGAGTAAAGATGAAGTTAATGGCTTAAGACAAAAAAAAAAAAAATCAGCTCAAAAAACGAAAACTTAAATTTTTAAAATAAAGAAGAAATTAATCAACAAGAAATAATATACTGCTGTAAGCATGTTATTGCTTTGAATAGAGCTAAGAATTAATGATCCATATTTGTAAAAGTTAAGATATTTTTGCTGAGGGGGGTTAACTTTGATACCCCGTGAGTTACTCTGTGTTGAAATAGCGAGTCTTTAAGTTAAAAATTATTAAAGCTTTACTCCTCCTCTGTAATTATCAATTTGTAACATTTTGATGGCAGCAAAAAATTAAGTATTTGTGTAATTATTTCCATTTATTTGGCCATAGATCCCACTGTGATTTGTTTATCAATTCTACTTATTGAAATGTTGTAGGTCCCCCGCCTGAACGTATGAGTGATATCAATTAAATTAAAAATTGTTCATACGTCATGTGGTTCATCTATAAAGAGAGGTTGTTATTTTTAGAATTGTTTTTCAATACAAAATCAAACTGATTTTCAATATTTTTGTGTTTTTCATCATTAGCCATATTAACTAATTTTAATTTTGACATAAAATTCCTGTTGTCATTGTATTATTAATGCTTAAACAACTGTAAATATCAAAAGTTTTTCTTTTATTTTTCTCCCCATTTTTTTTGTTTTTCTACTTTTCATAAAGTTACTTGGAAAATCCTTTGGGGCTTCGTTTTGTTTTAACTTTTATTCCTTGATCATTTGTTATTATTATTGTGTGTTTTATTTTATATTTTGTTACATATAATCAAGCTTGAAAAATTGTTGTGTGTGTCATAGACCATAAACCAAATAAACATTAAACATGAAAATCATTCACCTGTACTAACTATGGGTCAGCAATATGAATTTCTTAAAACAAAAAAAAAATGAATTTCAAATTAAGCAAATGGTAGAAATATGGTCAAGTCCCAGAAACAGTCCACCAACCAAAAATTTTTTAAAATCTATCCAACTTAATTTTTTTTAATGGAACATTCGACTAGATATTTGATATTGTAAATAAAAAAAAAAAAGGATTTGGATGATTATTAATATAGGGTGGTTAAATTTAAAGGGTCGATGTTGATTTTGAATAAAACACAACTTATTTAGAAAATTATTGTCATTTCAATTTCAATTATGTATGGAACAAAATATCGGCCAAATGGCCGCCGGGACCTCGGCGGCACCTTTTCTTAAAAAATAAAGAAGTCCAACGGTGTCAAATCACATGATCTTGGCGGTCAATTGACTTCGCCACCACGTGAGATAACACGACCATTGAAGTTATCACGCAAAAGAGTCATTGTTTCGTTAGCTGTGTGGCAAGTGGCTTCGTCCTGTTAAAATCACATATCGTACAGGGTCATATCCTCAATCCCTGGCCACAATAACTTCGTTATCATCTTGCTATAGCGAACACCATTCACGGTAAATGCTTGGCCGACCTCATGACACACTATCGCGAACAACAGCAATGTTTTCCGCAGAACGAACTGGGCGAGCATGCACAGGGGTTTTCACAGACCCGGTTTGCTGAAATTTGTCCACAATTCTCCCGATTGTGGACACATTTGGTCGATTATGCTGACCAAAAAAAATCACGAAGTGCACGAAATGCATTTTGATTTGAACGCCTCGAAGAGGGTCGAGGAAAGAAGTGTGCGATTTGGGCTGGAATACAACATATATATATATATGAGTGTATCCGTGTCAATGGTATCGAATCCCAACGAAGCAGATACAATTTTTTTAGGGGTTTTAAATTATTTGTATTTTATCATTAACATTTTTTCACAAAACTTTTAAACTTTAACCCAATTCGGGACAGCAATACCTAGACATTTTTAACATGAATTAAGCTATAATTAGATCAAATTATATGTATACATTTCTTGTACATTTCTTTTAAGGCCTACAGATATGATTATAAATATTTATATATAATTAAGTATATGTTAATATATACAATATTATATTTATTCAGATAAGTGTAGGACCAATGTAGTATCACAAATTTAGCCATTATATGTGACCTTCTCCAAGAAAAGGGACCTAGTGTGTGAAAATGAAGTTTTGAGAAAAACGCATTTAAAGTTTCATAACGCATTATCAATGTGAACACACCTTCAGTTGGGAGATGCGAGTTGGTATGGTTAGTTATGATTGGATGCCGACTTTGGTGACGTCATGTCTATGTTGTGACGTATTTTTTTCGCTTTTAGTGTGACAATACCTTTGCTATTGTTGCTGCTCTGTTCGTTCTCAGCTATCTGTTCGCTCTCAGCAAAGGGTTGATGTGCGTATACTAACACGAAGAACATTGTAAAAATAACTATAAGAAAGGAAAAGAATAAAGTGACGCTTCAGTCTTGTGCCAACTGTATAACGAGTGTATAACGATTTGTAAACGTTTGCATTTTAGGTATTACCAAGTACAACCCCTTTGACTTAAAAAAAACGAAATTATATGTTAAGAACTTGTCGACTCGGAAGAAGAAGGATTAAATCTGCGATTAACAGCTAAGCTACCAAACTAATTACCTCCGCTCATTGCACCAAGCGGTTTATCGTTAGATCGCAAATGGTATTTGTATGAGAATGTCAGGATCTTATGTACTGATCCACAGAAAGGGGATTTTGTAGCTCCCAAGCCGAGTAAACCCAAAGCGAAAAAAAAATCGAAAAATAAATCTGAACCTGCCAGCAAGAAAAAAAAATCGAAGCACCGGATCACGAGAAAAAGAAAGCTGAAGTCAAAGCGCCGAAAAAAGAAAAACCAGATCACGAAACACCGAAAAAAAAGTCCAAACACCGACAAAATTCGAAGACTTACGAAAAAACAAACAATTTAAAACCAAAAAATCAAAAAAAGTAAATTTTTAATGTTTTTCTCATTTTAATTGATTTTCCCAAGTTTGTTTTGTATGTTTTTATGGGGTAAATAAATTTTTATCAGAAATCTAACTTATTTCACCATTAGGTACCAGAATCCACTCTTATGTCCAAACCGGTTTTTTGACAAACTAGGTCCCTATGTAGAATTTTTTCCAATTTTTTCCAAATTCCAGAAAATTTAAATCGAGTTTAAATTAAAATATTTGTTAAAACAATTAAAAATTAAATTGAACTTGGAGTAACAAAAGAATTTGTTATATCAATTAATTTTTTATTGTTAAAATCAATTGAAGTTTTTTAATTATTTTTTTAATCATATACATTAAATTTTAAATCAAAAATCTTTAACATTTTCAATTAAAATTTTAATTTTAGGAATTAAAACTTTAATTAAAGTTCTAACCAAAAATTAATTGAAATTTTTATAAAATTTTTAATTGAAATTCCAGCATCAAATCAATTAAAATTTTCATAAAAATTTTGATTGAACTTCCAGATTCAATTCAATTAAAATATTAATCAAATTTTCTATATTTTTTAAACAAATAACATATGTTTGTGCGAATTCATCAATATATTAAAATTTCTAAATACTTTGTACCAAATAATTCATAGGAGTACCAAAGTACTTTTATCGTTCCAATAGCACCACAAAAAATACTATGGTACCAAGTTTATTATAACTGGTGCAAAGCCAAAAAATTTGTTCTCATGTTCCCATTTTCAAAGTTGAATACCCAAAAATCCTTAATATATTGTTAAATAATCAAATTTTCCTTTTTTCGAAAATGATTTTTCGCAGATTTTGTTTGCTAAAAATTAAAAATAAACATTCTAGAGAAAAGAGTGGCCTCATAAAAGAATTCAAATAAATGTTTTTAAATTTTAAAATAGACTTTTAAAAACATGATTCCTTGATTTAATTTTTTAATCTAATTCAATTTTCAACGAATCGATTTGCAAAATTCTGTTCATTGTTTGAATAATTTTCTCACTTTATTTAATTAATATCTAATTCCGAGAATCAATTTGATATTTGTTGATTAATTTTATAGAATCAATCAATTTGATTAAATTTTAACAAATCAAATAACTAAAAATCTTTCGCGAACAAAATCATAAGACAAATTATTCAATCGAGTCAAAATTTAATCATTGATATGAAATAAAATGAATTATCAAGCTCTGCATGTAAAACAACACGTAATTAATTAAAAAAAAATAGCTTTCGATTATTGATCTGAAAAATCTATCCAAAATCAAATCTGAAGCCAAATCCCCTTATTTGGCAACACTGATGTGTATATACTCTGGTCAATACAAACACTACATAGACTATGTTGTTTTTGGTAAATTTATACAATGAGTGCGAGTACTTTCTGAAATGAGTTAAGTTATGATTAATACGCGTAATATTTAAGTTCATTATCAATTAAAAATTTAATTGATATGATTACACTTTTAATTGAAAATTAACAAAAAATCAAAAAACTATTTAATTGACATTTTCTTGAAAATAATTTTTTTCTGCGTAATTATATATGTCCCCAAGATATTTTATACAGTATCGGCCAAAACTAAAGCACGGACTTTTGCTTATTAGCAAATAGTACAGTATAATAAAAAAAATCGCTTATATAATTTTTTTTTAATTCAATTAAACATTTTTGTTTTTACAAAAATATTACAAACGCCTTGAAATACTGCGACAAAACTAAAGCACATCATTTTAAATGTTTACTGTTTTATTTAATTGTTAGAAATTATCAACAATAAGTGCCGTTAAATAAATAAATCGTTATTTTTAAAACATTTTTAGAGAGTTTAGGGAAAATTTGCACGTGTTTTATCAGTCGATTTTGATCATTAAAAGTGACCGTTCTTCTTTTTATAATTTATCAACCAAAATGACTCGCAATAAGTATTCAGCTTAATTTAGAGAAAAAATAATTATTGATTTTAATAAAGGTGAATCAGTGACATGCATTGCAGAAAAATTTGACATCCAGCATAGCGTAATTTTTCAGATTATAAGCCGTTTTCGTTGACTACCATTCGCTGACTACCATTCATAGAGGTGGTCGACCACGAAAAACCACCAAACGGGAGGACCGGGCAATAATTCGGTTTATTAAAAAGGATCCTTTTGTATCAAATCAATTGGAATTAACGCCCAGATCTATCCAAAGACGAGCTGTAGATAGTGGCCTAGCAACATACAGAAGTGCAAAAAAACCGTTTATATCCCAAAAGAATAGACAAGCCAGGCTTGATTTTGCAAATGAACATATTAACTGGACTATTGCCCGATGAAAGACCGTGATTTTTTCTGACGAATCAAAATTTGATTTAAAGGGTTATGACGGATTTACGCTAGTGCGTAGATCAAAAGGACAACGCCTTGTTTTAAGGGTCATGAAATCGGACCAATCCATAAGGTAAGCGGCGTAATGGATCTGGTTGTGAACAAATTTATTTTACAAAATATCATGCTACCACATGCAGTGGAGGAAATGCCAATAAAGTGGATATATCAGCAGGATAATGACCCCAAACACACTGCTAAATGTGTAAAAGAGTGGTTGGTTGATAATAAAATTAATGCTTTAAAGTGGCCAGCCCAATCGCCAGATCTCAATCCCATAGAAAATCTATGGGAAATTGTAGATCGTAAAATTTCGACCAATTTAATTGAGTCCATGACACGGAGATGTGCAGCAGTTATAAAAAAAATAAGGGATACGCAGCTAAATATTAGATAAATTAAAATTTATGTTTAATAAATTGAATATGTGCTTTAGTTTTGTCGCGTATAAATAATGAATATATTTAATTTATATAATTTTTTTGTTTTAAATGAAGAATATTATTTTTGTAAACTTAGTGTATAATCTACATAAAATAATAATAAAATTACATTCAACTTTTTTTTATAAAAAAAAAATATTTTTTTATATTTTTTTTGGAGTCTGATACAATTTGATCTGCCATTTTTTGGATCAATTTAGACATCTAAAATGGCTTGGTCAGCCATTATCTCCAATAATATTGCTGGATCTAATTTTAAAGATCAATTTAGGTCTTACTGTATCCCCAAATATATTACTAGATCTAATTGGATCCGCCCTTTTTCAGATCAAATAAGATTAGCTAGGTATTAAAGAATATCAAATTGGATATGATTAAATATTGTGCCATATATTTTTTTATGCTCATTTTTCCTTAGAGTGTGTGATATAAATGCCTGTTCATATTTGTGTTGGGTGGTTCAGAAGGAGGCTGAAGATGACCTGGTCGCTCGGGTCGAAAGTGTGCACTCCCTCTAGCGCTGATCCTTACAAATTTTTCCATTTAATAAAAAATTTAGTGTTTACTATTCGTTAGTATCATTAAAAAAATTATGATCTTGAGCCTGATAAAATTAAAAATATATAACTCGGGAAATTAATATATGACCCCATTGTGTTTTGGAAATATAAAATTAAAAAACATTAAGCAACAACCATTTTATTTGTATGGCAACAAGCATCAGTTAGTTATAAATTCTTGGTTCGTTGCTTATTGGATTGGTTAATTTGTTCGTGTTGGTAGTTCGTGGTGGGTCGTGGGTGGTGGGTGGTACTAACAAATTGCCTGTACAAGTTTAAATGGCAATAAAAGTGTTAATTTTATTGTAATTGTTTTACTTCTATCCTCTATTTTCTATTTCTGTTGATAAACTGAAACAACTGTCAGAGTCAGTTAATATTAAAAAAAATGTAACCAACATAAAGTTTAACAAGTAAATTAAGAAGTTGTTTTTAAGTAGAAATGGTTTAATTGAAATGAAAAATAAAACAATAATTGCGTGTACATGAAGTTGTGGGAATTAAATTAATTTAGATGTATTAAATTTTGAAAATAAAATCTTTATATGGGACACAGTTAAGTTATGATGGGATATTTCGAAAATTTAGACAAAGAAAATTAAATAATACTTTTCCAAAAGATTTATATTCAAACATTTTTAATTTATAAGTTTAAAGGCCCATTCACAATGTTGGAGTACGCCACAGAGAGTGGAGTGCAAAAAAAAAAAAGATGGCATGATATGAAATAAGTGCAAATGAAAAGAGAACAAAATCCAAATTGTAAATTACCACACAAATATGTCTACTTATGTTACATAATTATAATTTCATTCATGTCTACGTTGTTTATTTACTTCATCAGGGATGGGAAATAATATTGTTTATTTCGTTTTTAATATTTTTCTTTGAAGGGTAATCGAATATCGTGTACCAATGTACTTATGCAAATTTGTTGTTAACAACAATTTCTTTTGTTATTCTTATACATCACATGTATTAAGATCTTTAATAATTTTCCTGCATTTTAAGAAATTACAATATTTTGAGAAAAACGATTAAGATACAAGAATTTAAGGGAATTTTAAAATAAAGCAAAGGATTGAATTGATAGTATTTATCTAATTAAAAGTATTTAAAATGACAACCCAAACAAAAATAACCAAACATTTAAGTGGTTTAGCACTTGCAAAGAATATGCCAGCGTTTGAAAAAAGTGTTTTTCCGCTGCTTTCCAGTCAAGAATTATTATTATTGATGATTTAGTTTATGAAAGATCTGACGATTTGTTCAAAATGGTTTGTAGTCGAAAAGTATGAGTTTAAGGCCGGTCATAGACTTACAATAGTTATTTCTTTCAAAAGGTTTGATATCTCATAAAAAATTTGTTGACGAAAATTCCATAAAACTAATTTTCTCTTTGTTTAAAAATTGATATTTTACTAACTAAATTTATCAAAAATTTAACATTGCAATTTATTTTTTGTATATTTTTAAATTTTATCTACATCAACTCGTAAATAAAGCTTTTGTCGTTCTTCACTATACGTTCTTGCTTTAAAATTTTTTTTTTTCTACATATGGCATCACTATATAGCATTAAAACTACTAAACTAATTAAAAACAAGTAAAAAAGGGCTAAATTCGGCTGTGCCGAATCTTTGAATACCCTCCACCAATATTCTAAAAAGATGTTCTCTTCGGTTTTTGATACAAATAATATAAAAAAACTTTTGAAGTCAAATTATGTAGGTAAAAAAATATTTTGAGGTGAATAACTTTTTTAGATATGAAAAGAACTTTTTTGGTGGAAAAAAAATTTAGAGGTGAAAAAAAATTTTTAAGGTGAAAAAATTTTTTGTGGTGAAAAAATGTTTGAGGTGAATACAAAATATTTACTGCTAAGCGACTCGTGAAAAAATATGAGAAAATATGTTATGTACCAGTCGCTACTATGAAATTGTACTAAATTTGTATAGGCAATTTAGGGGCACCTCTACATTTTCACTAGTTTTTTTAGACATGGACTGCACAAAAAACACATTTTAAAGCATAGTTTTTGTCAAATACTCAATTTTGTTCCGGCTAATGGGAACTAGCTCTGCAGCTGAATATGTCTAATGGGGAGAATGCACTTTCTGATGCGCCACGTATTGATAAATAGTTGCAACGAATGTTCTTTCTTGAAAAAATTGAAGTTTGTTTTTAGGACAATATGCCTAATCGAGAGAATATAGCAAAGAAATTAATTTGTTAAAGAAAGAACATGATTGTAACTATTTGTCAATAGATGGCACATCAGAAAGTACATTCTCTCCATTAGGCATATTTTGCTGCAGAGCTAGTCTCCATTAGCCATATTGTGCTACAATATGCAGTAAAGTATTATTGATTTTATATTTTCTTCGTAACAAAAATGAATATTTGCCAAAAACTATAAAAAATATATGTTTTATGTGCATATTATACCTTCATTTTGTAAATCAATATTCATTTAGATGTTTAAGAGCACAATATTGCACTTTATTTATGTGTATTTATTTAATAAAAGAACAAATTAACATAAATATACATTTGCCAATCCCTCAATTCTCAAAAATAGAAATGGAATAAAAAAAAATACTATTTCTCTCTATGAAAATTTCAATTTTGACATAAAAATGTGAAACAAATGCTTTTATTACGTCAAACATTCGAAAGGTTGACTTTTAAATTATGTTATGCCTATTAGCAACATCTGAATGCATTATAATTTAAAGTTTGTAGTTAATTTAATATTTTTGGTAAATAAATTAACTGAAAGCCTTATCCAAGGCTATATCGCCATGGGCAGGATATAGTTTTAATGTGATTCTGCGCCACCTATTCAAAAGTAGCGTTACTAAAGCAATTATGCATTATGCTCTTTCTTTATATATAAATTTCTTTGGACCTAGCCAAAGACATTAATTTATTAAAGAAAGAACATTAGTTGAAACTATTTCCCAATAGATGGCGCATCTGAAAATAAATTCTCCCTATTAGGTATATTTTGCTACAATATGCAACAGGGTATTATTGATTTTCTATTTCGTTCATAACATAAAAGAATATTTGACAAAAACTATACAAAAATATATGTTTTATGTGTATATTATACTTAAATTTTCTTAATCAATAGTCATTTAGATGTTTAAGAACATAGTATTGCAATTTATCGTATGTGTATTTATTTTTTTTTTGAAAGAAAGAATTAACATGAATATGCAGTTTGCAATGCCTCAATACTTGAAAATTATACGAATTTACCGAAAAAATACCATTTTGATATATGAAAATTTGTTTTCAACATAAAAATGTGAAACAAATACTTTTATCACGTCCAACATTTCAAAAATTGACTTTAGTATTTTTAAATGTCTGCTAGTGACAAATTAATGTACTAGAATTTAAAATATGTATTAAATGTCATATTTGTGGTTTCTAAGATAATTAAGAGCCAAGTCCAAGGCCATGCCGACCTAAGCATGGCGCAGGGTATTGTTTTTTATTTACTTGAGCGCCATCTACTTCTAAGTATAGACACTAAAGCAATTATGCATTTTGCTCTATCTTTATATATAGATTTCTTTGAACCTAGCCATGGGGCAGGGTATTGTTTTAGTTAATTCAGCGCCACCTATTCAAAAGTAGCGGCACTAAATCAATTATGTATTTTGCTCATTTTTTAGATATAATTGTCTTTGGTTACAAAAACAAAAAATACATTTTATTGAATGAAACGAAAAACCAACAAAGCTTAACAGAAAAACCCAATCTGGTTAACTATATCTCCTATAGTAGCCAAAGAATTGGAGATATTTGAACAGAAAATCCTAAGAAAATGCATCGGAAAAAATTATGAAAATTTCCTAAAACGATTTTTAAATAGTTACGTCTAGAAAATGCCGATGTTCTACCTTTCTTAGGTACTCCATGTCGATACACGATAATATGCTTGTCAGCCAAATATACGAAAGCTAGAAAAACACCATCTGGGCTGGATCTACATATCTTTCTCCTGTTGGTATAATTAATGGACGCATTATAGACGATACAGCTTCTCTGGACCTTACCTCATTCTACATGAGTCCAGCCTCCGGCAGTCATAGGAGCTGAAGATGATATACGTATATACTAAATTTTGCATGAACTGTAATATGAATATGTTTTGTCAATTTATGTGACGAACTTTTGTTATTTAGTTTAAGTAATGTTATTTATTTAGTTTTAGTAATGTTATTTACAGAGGTTGAACCGCTTGACCGATTTTGCTCATTTTAAATACCAAACTGCTCGGGAGGATGTTCAATAATCTGGGTAAAAATAGGCACCCCTGCTTGCGTCTTCGCGTCGTGATCGCCGGACAGACAGACAGACAGGCAGACAGACAGACGGACATCGCTAAATCGACTTAAAATTGCATAAGGATAACGAATATATATGCTTTATGGGGTCTTAAACCTATATTTCGACATGTTACAAACGGAATGACAAACTGATATATACCCTCACCATATGTGGTGGAGGGTATAAAAAGCATTAGTGTTGGCCTAGAATACGAACGTGACATTCAACGATTATTGCTATGAAAGAAAACGCGCCCAAAATAACGACGTACGACGGTGACTGCACACACTGTCATATTTATTGTGGTGTAAAGAGTACCGCAGAGATTCTTTACTCTCCAGTGTCTCTTTTCCTTATTAACGATTCAATCTTTTTTTGGATTTTAGATTTTAATTTTATAAAAACAATAAAAAGGAATAATTATTATAATACAAATTTAGAAACGAACATACTAAGATGGTTCATTGTTCATTCGCGAATATACAAAGAAAACATAAGAGCCATAGAATATCATATGCTAATTTCATATGTTTTTTGTTTACAAAAAGCTTTTAAAATGCGGGAACTCTGTTAAGAGAATTATAAACAAAAAAAGAAAAAAAGAGGATAAGAAATAACGATTTGAAAATAAAAAAGAATCTATTTCATAACTGCAACGCTCGGCACGTTTTAAATGTCAATTTGTATGGAAAATACATCACGTTGTTATTCTGGGCCGACACTTAAATTCAGTGTTAAGAAATTTTGTTTTATATCCTCTTACAGTGATAATAAATGGGATTTCAATTTGGTATTTTTTCGACCTCAAAAGTACATTTTTCAAAGTTTTTCAGATGCAAATTTTACCAAAACCTGAAATAAAATATCAAACCCAATAAACTACAGAACTTCTGATAATGATATTGTAGTACATACATTGATTAAACTGGGGTCTACTGCTGACATCGATTAACAAAAGATATTTCTATGTAGGGAGTGGAGAAAAACCATCATCTGATTTGCTTCAGCCATAACTTTTGTTCAAAGTGAAAACTCATTTGATCTTTAACTGATCATAAATTTTATTTTAATTAATTACAAAGATTATAAATTTTATTTCAATGAAAAATTATGTCTGACATAATTTAGGCTCTTTTGATCAAGTTTTGCATAACTGTGCACAGCATTTGTGGTGTCACGTTGTCGATTTCGTTTCAAATGTTGTTTTTTACCTCCTACAATACCATCAGAAAAAGAAGTCTGGGACAGTCAAATCCAGAGATCTGGCTTAATAAGTCAAATCACAAACAAGCGATTCTACACGCGCTGGGAAGGCATCTTCCAAAATTAGCATTGTGTCGAGTGCAGTATGACAAGTGACTTTGTCTTGGAACCACACGTCCTACAAATCAAGATCGTCAACTTCCGGTAAGAAAATTTCAGCAAGACTCAATAGCGGTCGCCGTTTATCGTAATAGCGTTACCCTTTCCCACGTAACTACACACCACACGGTGACTTTCAGAGGGTGTAATGGTGATTCATAAATTATGGGTGGATTTTTGATAGAAAATCTTCATCGTTGAGTGCCAAAGTATTACGGCTGTATTCCAAACGGGAGCCATAGTCGTTTTGTACAAGGAAGGATCAATAAGTCCGTGACTTTTTGAATGAAACACAGTTTTTTTTGCAAAAAAAAAAAAAAATATTTTTCTACATAATCTCCTTTTAGCTCAATACACTTAGTCCAACGATTTTGCGAAGTCTATAAAATAGGCATTTGTTTGATCAATAATTTCATCGTTAGAGCTAAATCTCTTTCCACCGAGCCATTTCTTTAGGTTTGGAAATAGTCACTGGGGGCTTAATCCGAAGAATATGGCGAATGAGGTACCAATTCGTAGCCCAATTCATGGAATTTTGCCATTGAGACTTCGATTACGTCTATGGTCAATTGAGAGCAAACGCGGCACCCATCTTGCAGACAGCTTTATTAAATATAACTGATCATTTAAAATCGAAACCACACTGCCATATGAAATGCCTATGGTATCAACAATCTCACGCACTTTTACTCTTCGATCGGCCAACACTATATCGTGGATTTTTTCGACATTTTCGGGTGTAGAGACTTTAAATGGGTGTCCAGAAC